>CM032441.1:8198974-9696474 GCA_019049465.1 Dryas iulia moderata | reverse complement strand
CATGTAGCCGGCGCCGCACACCACGCACTCGTAGAGCGCACGCGTGCGTGTTAGTGCGTGAGTGTACGCGTTCGTGTGCGTGTTAGTGCGTGTATACTCACGCTGGTGTTCATGTGGTGGTAGAGCAGCTGCTTGCGCATGTAGCCGGCGCCGCACACCACGCACTCGTAGAGCGCACGCGTGCGTGTTAGTGCGTGAGTGTACGCGTTCGTGTGCGTGTTAGTGCGTGTATACTCACGCTGGTGTTCATGTGGTGGTAGAGCAGCTGCTTGCGCATGTAGCCGGCGCCGCACACCACGCACTCGTAGAGCGCACGCGTGCGTGTTAGTGCGTGAGTGTACGCGTTCGTGTGCGTGTTAGTGCGTGTATACTCACGCTGGTGTTCATGTGGTGGTAGAGCAGCTGCTTGCGCATGTAGCCGGCGCCGCACACCACGCACTCGTAGAGCGCACGCGTGCGTGTTAGTGCGTGAGTGTACGCGTTCGTGTGCGTGTTAGTGCGTGTATACTCACGCTGGTGTTCATGTGGTGGTAGAGCAGCTGCTTGCGCATGTAGCCGGCGCCGCACACCACGCACTCGTAGAGCGCACGCGTGCGTGTTAGTGCGTGAGTGTACGCGTTCGTGTGCGTGTTAGTGCGTGTATACTCACGCTGGTGTTCATGTGGTGGTAGAGCAGCTGCTTGCGCATGTAGCCGGCGCCGCACACCACGCACTCGTAGAGCGCACGCGTGCGTGTTAGTGCGTGAGTGTACGCGTTCGTGTGCGTGTTAGTGCGTGTATACTCACGCTGGTGTTCATGTGGTGGTAGAGCAGCTGCTTGCGCATGTAGCCGGCGCCGCACACCACGCACTCGTAGAGCGCACGCGTGCGTGTTAGTGCGTGAGTGTACGCGTTCGTGTGCGTGTTAGTGCGTGTATACTCACGCTGGTGTTCATGTGGTGGTAGAGCAGCTGCTTGCGCATGTAGCCGGCGCCGCACACCACGCACTCGTAGAGCGCACGCGTGCGTGTTAGTGCGTGAGTGTACGCGTTCGTGTGCGTGTTAGTGCGTGTATACTCACGCTGGTGTTCATGTGGTGGTAGAGCAGCTGCTTGCGCATGTAGCCGGCGCCGCACACCACGCACTCGTAGGGCTTGCGGTCGCTGTGCACGAAGCGGTGCGTGTTGCGGTTGTCGCGCGAGTTGAACGACTTGCCGCAAACCTGCACACACAATACTTGCACGCTTCACGCTGTATCCCTTGCGGGGTAGTCAGAGGGAACGGCCTCATGCGCCTTACGTGACCTTCCTCTAGTATCGTCGACACTGTATTCTCGAAGGTCAACCGAGGACTCCGTCTGCTTGTCTTACCGCTCATCTTTGCCTTATATATCTTTCTTACCATTCGTCACTCCTTCATCCTGTCGACGTACTCAAGCCACCTGATCATACTATTCTTCATTCTTACTATATCATTTACACTTACACCTGCCATTCTGTATATCTCTTCATTGTGGGTTTATATCAACTATGCTGACTCCGTACATCTTTCGGAGAGATCTCATCTCCACAGCATTCATCTTTCTTTCATTCTTCTTCTACAATACCCACCCTTCGCACTGCATTGTGCACAGCTAAACGTGCGGCGTGCAGGGTGTGCTCACGTTCCGCCATCACATCAACGCAGCGAGGGCACCGTTAACGCTGTTACCGGCAGCAACATCCATATCGGATCTTGCATCTCTGCTACACATACTTCGCATACCATCATACCATGATCGTGCATTCCGCTCTTTCTTCATCTCTTTCAAGCACCAGAATGTTAGTTTTACTCGCATTCAGGCTTAAACCATTACTTTTACACCCGTCTTTCAGGATGGTGACCAATGCCTGCAACCGGCATTCTGATGATGCAATAAGCACTGCATCATCTGCGTACAACAAACAGGCAATTTACCCTCAAGTCACCCACTTTCCATCCCATATCGTTTACTCTTTGAAGACAACTATTTGTTTGTCACAACCCTGTTTGACACCCGATTGAATGTCAAACCGAGGCGACACGCCAGCTCCTTCTCGTAAACAGGCTGAGTGATCCAAATAAAGAGGCTTTACAGCTTGCAACAAGGGTCCGTTCACATTGTACCCAGGCAGTATCTTCTCCCTAATCTTCTATCGCACAACTCTATCATCCGTCTTCCCCAAATCCACAAAAGTACAGAAAGCTGTTAGGTGGGTACGGCCAAAAATTTTTTAGTCATCATGCGGAGGGGAGCATCTATACACAACATCTCTCTTGCATTGTTCTTGCTAAAATCTCTACCTATATTTGACTACGGAAGCTAATCAAAAAGATAGCACTATAGCTTGCACAGACCATCTGTAAACCCTTGCCCTTATACAAAGGCACTATGACTTCGCCTCGCCAATATTCTGAAACTCTAGCGCAAATTGCACACATGAAAGAACAGGTCCAAGACTCGTGGCCCAACATATTTGATCATCTCAGTAGTTCTTATGGCATTCTCTACTTGTTTTATACTGGTTTCTGCGTCTGGTACATCAAGATTCAGCAAATCGCTATTACTTAAAGACAGAGGCGTCATCACATTCATAGATCTTGTAAAAATTGCAAACCGGGTGTCGACTCCGTGTGTACTTCACCATCATATAAAGCAGCCCTTTCATTATGCAGGTTGATGAACAACCGTGAGAATTTCAAAAACAGTTTTGTAAATGAAACTGAACTCTTAAATCATTTTAATCCTCCATTTTGATTTTCACAGTAGTTACACGTTCAAATCCATAAATTAATAACAAATAATTAAAATACATTAAAAAATATCATTTTATAGTCTAAAAGCCAGCTCACCTCGCAAGTATAAGGTTTCTCCCCGCTATGAATCCTCGCATGTTTCTTATAATGTTCCGGATACACGAACGTGGCGCGACATATTTCACATTTGAGAGGTCTTTCGCCTGTGTGAGATGCTTTCACGTGATAATCTAGAAGGCTGTAGAGGAAATGAAGAAAATAAATTAATAAAATAGAGAATTTGTTTTTTTTCTTATGTTGGTAGTAAAGGCTGAAATAAAAAATATTTAAAAACTATTGGTTTTTAAATAGTTTTTATTTTAGTGTGCTATACAGTGTTAAGATTATTATATGTACATACATGCAATTATTATGATTATTTAAAGACATCTAAAGTTATACTTTATTCAATTTAATAGATATATAACACTTTTCTTATTTTTCAGCTTCACGCTGTATCCCGCACACGTTCGGATAGGCAGAGGGAACCTAGTGTTAAGATACACTGTTTCCCACACATCGAAGAATTTTGGAAACATTGCTAAGACGAAACTCAACGCCGCGAAAAAAATTATAGCAAAGAAAATGTGAAATATTAAATATTTCAATTCCTCGGGTACAAATCGAACCTACAACCAGTTGCTTTACAAGTCGCACTTTGTGCTCACAAGCCACGACTGGCCATTGGACATTTAGATATTAGTACATTTTATAATGCATTGTATTTTATTTATATTTGAAAATAAATAAAAATAGTATTTAATTGTTTTTATTGTTTATCTATTCTAGCTTCACGCTGTATCCCGCACACATTCAGGTAGGCAGAGAGAGCCTAGTATTTAAGATACTCCGTTCCCTACTTTCCGCCGAATTCGGAGGCAGTGCGTGTTAAGTGGCGGAACTTAACGCCGCGCTTTACCTCGACACCAGAGCGAAGAAAATGGAAATATTAAATATTTCCACTCCTCGAGTGGGAATCGAACCCACAGCCAGTCGTTTACAGGCACACGCTTGTGCCACTGGGCCAAGACTGGCCACTATTAAATTGTTAGTGACTTTTATTACTGTTTACGTTATAATAATTCTTATATTAAATATTAATTTTGTTTAATATTAATATAGCAACACTGAAAATGATTTTTATTCTAATTTACAATTAAAATTAAAATAACGGAAAAATAATTAAAAAATGAAATAATTTTGGCGTTTTGTGATAGCGTCTGACTGTATGGTATGACATGTGATGATTGTAAGTTCGATTCTCACTTAGTGTCAAGACACTCCGTCTTCCGCTTTCTACTCATCATAAAGACATTAAGCATCGAGCGGCGTAGCTCAACGCCGTTTTGCCTATTTATTAATCACAGCAAAAAAAAATAAACAAGTTTTAATTGGGACGGAATCGAATCCACAATGATCACAAGCACACCAAAAAAAGGAAAAAAATTAAAAATCGCTTAATCCCGCTCAACTCACCGCCTCCGCTTAAACCGCTTGGGGCACATGGTGCAGTGGTAGCGCTTATCATCCAGATGCGTCGCACGTCGGTGCGAGTGCAGGTTGGAGCGCTGCGTGAAACGCGCGCCGCACACGTCGCACGTGAAGGGACGTTCACCTTCACGCAGATAATATACGTGTTCATTGTTTTTTACAAAAAGGTATAAAAATTATATGTAGTAATGGAAGAAAATCTTTGGTGTCGAGACAAAGGGCGACGCACCACTTAACGCGAAAAAGTGATAAGATTATAAACTAAATATGATTATTTAAAGACGTCTAAAGATACGTTGTGGGTTCGATTCCCACTCGAGGAGTGGAAATTATATTTCCATTTTCTTCGCTCTGGTGTCGAGGTAAAGCGCGGCGTTAAGTTCCGCCACTTAATACGCAAGCCTCCGAATTCGGCGGTGCGTGGGGAACGGAGTGTCTTAACACTAGGTTCCCTCTGCCTACCCGAATGTGTGCGGGATATAGCGTGAAGCTATTTTTTTTTAGTCTAAAGATAAATTTATTTTGTTGTTAAAATCCCTGTAGAGAGATTTTTACAACTTCCTGCTACCCAAAGATTATTCTACGAACAATCGTTTGAATGATATTTATTAAATAAACTAAACACTTTAAAATGTTATTCACTTAAAAAAAGACTTTTCTAGAAAACGTATATATATTTTTTTCTTTTTCAAATTCCTCAATTGGGAATTGAACCCACAACCTGTCACACTTTGTGTCTACAAACCACGAATAGTTTTAATGCCCCTAGTATAATAATTGCAATGTGATAAATTTTTTGACGTTCAAAAAATGAATGCATTCAAAATTATTTGACTTTGACTTATATTATTAGTATAATAAATACTACTTATAGTTCTATATTACAGTACTTAACATGCAACAAATATAACTATTTGCCCTCTCAATGAATACTAAACGAACACTCGCGTGTTATCGCGTGTTAGTGCGTGCAATAACATACCGGTGTGCGTACGCATGTGATCCCGCACCTCAGCACGGCGTGCAAACGCCTTCCCGCACACTCCACACACGTAGGGCTTAGTCTGCGAGTGCACTACGCCGTGTACTTCTAGGTTGTGTTGCGTTCCGAATGCTTTACCTGTGAACAAATTGTATATAAATATATTAATTAATTATTTATTATTTATGAACTAAAATCGGTCTAGCAGTTACTTTTAACATTTTTAAGTTCCGCCACTTAACACGCAATGCCTCCGAATTCGGCGGAAAGTGAGGAATGGAGTATCTTAACACTAGGTTCCCTCTGCCTACCCTGCTGTGTGCGGGATACAGCGTGAAGCTAAAAAATATTAATATATTAAATACTCACCACAAACATTGCAAACGAAGTCTTTTATACCAGAATGTGTTTTTTCGTGTTGATTCAAATTCTGCATCGTGAAGAATGATTTGCCGCACTGATTGCATTTGAAGGGACGGGGGCGGACCTGGGAAAGAAAAAGATATTTAAATTATTTTAAATTAATTATATTTTAATAGTATGTAACTGTAATAAAATTGTAGTTGAATTTTTAAGTATTTTTGGAAATGGGATTTGAACCCACTAGTGTTTTGTAATATCTGGTAAATTAAGTTATATTTCAATGTTGAAATTAGAGGGATTTTGTTTTTGAATATAAATAAATATATGTAAGAATATATCTTTACAATAAATAGCAATAAAATAGTTCAAAATAAGAGTTTTGTGTCTTGATATATGTCTGATGTAAAAACATGGCGTAGACGTAAACGATATATCTTAAGATATGTCTGATGTAAAAACATGGTATAAAAGTTAAAAGATATATCTTGAGATGTGTCTGATGCAAAAACACGGTGTAGACGTAAACGATATATCTTAAGATGTCTGATGTAAAAATATGGTATAAAAGTTGAAAGATATATCTTGAGATATGTCCGATGCATAAACACGGTACAAACGATAAAAGATATATCTTACGATATGTCCGATGTAAAAACATGGTATAAACGTTAAAAGATATATCTTAAGATATGTCTGAGGAATAAACACGGTATAAAAGTTAAAAGATATAAAGTAAGATATGTATGATGCACAAAAACTATATAAACGTAATCAAGTCTTAAGTATCTTAAAATACATCTGCAACACAAAAACCGTATAAACACACAAGATATATCTAAAAATATGACTGACGAGTAAAACTCGCTGTTGACGTACAAAAATTTATCTTGAGATATGTCTAATTTACAAAAACAGTACTAAATACAAGATATATCTTAAGATCTTTAGATAACATCAAGCTATCTTGTACAAGATATAACATACATAAATTGTAATTTAAGATATGTCCATTACATAAAAACAGTAAAAACACAATAAAAATCTTAAGATATAAATGATGATGACAATGTCTATTCTAGATACTCCTATTAAATAAAAACGCCTACAAACATCTTAAGATATACACTAAATTCTTAAGATATCTAACACATAAAACACGGTATACACACACAAAATACATCTCAAGATATACATACAAATTACAAACGGTATACAAACACAAGACACATGTTAAGATAAGGGTGTAAACTCACGAGATGCGTCTTGAGATGCGACTGGTGCGTGTACTTGGACGCGAAGGTCTTCCCGCACACGTTGCACGCGTGCGGACGCGACCCGCTGTGCACGTTCGCGTGCTCCGCTAGCAATGTGCGGGAACTGGGGAATAATCATTATTAAATTAAATATAACAATACAGGGGCCAATCGTGCTTTGTGGGCACAAAGTGACTGTAAAAACGACTGGTTGTGAATTCGATTCCCACTCGAGGGGTGGAAATATTTAATATTTCCATTTTCTTCGCTTTAGTGTGGCGGTAAAGTGCGGCGTTAAGTTCCGCCACATAACACGCAATACCTCTAAAGTAGGGTGAAAGTAGGGAACGGAGTGTTTTAACACTAGGTTCCCTCTGTCATCCCGAACGTGTGCAAAATACAGCGTGAAGATAAAAAAAAGGTAAAAAAAAAATATAGTATAAAGAAAATGTAGTTTTTTACTTTTGGTGTAAATTTGAAATATTTAAAATTACTTAAAACATAATAAACAGATAAAATGTAGTATGAAGACATACTATTATTCGCTTTTGGTCTAAATTAAAGATATTTTTGTGAATTTAATTTATCTAAAGAAAACTTTGTAACTAAATAACATTAATAATATGATATAATTAATTATAAAATCAATCTATCTCCATATGTACATAAAGTATTACTTTATGCATGTCTTTAATGTCTTTAAATAAATTTGTGGCCAGTCGTGGCCCAGTGGCACAAGAGTGTGACTGTAAACGACTGGTCGTGGGTTCGATTCCCACTCGAGGAGTGGAAATTATATTTCCATTTTCTTCGCTCTGGTGTCGAGGTAAAGCGCGGCGTTAAGTTCCGCCACTTAACACGCAATGCCTCCGAATTCGGCGGTGCGTGGGGAACGGAGTGTCTTAACACTAGGTTCCCTCTGCCTACCCGAATGTGTGCGGGATACAGCGTGAAGCTATTTAATTTAATTTTTTTAATGTAATTTTAAATTTCAAGAAACATATCAAAAATTAAATAAAAAAAGAAAATAAAATACTTTACCTATATTTCTTTTTACATATATTACACTCGTGCATTTTACTCTTATCTGTGATTTGTAAATTCTTATTATTCTTCTGTGCGTGTTGTTCTAAAACAGAAAAACATTTAAATAATTAAAAAAAAAATATGTTATGTATACTTTTTTCATATAATATTAATAAATGGCGCCAGTTTTTATTATATAAATAACCTTTGTTGTAGTAAATAAATATCCCCAAGCACAGAATATTTATCCATACTTATATTATATACTTATATTATATTATATATGCGAAAGTCTGTGTGTTTGTCTGTCACGCTTTCACGGCTAACCTACCGGTCCGATTTGGATGAAATTTAGAATGAAAGTAGTAAATAACTATGAGTCTAACATAGGCTACATATTATTTTTTTCAAAAATTAACCGCTAAAGTGTTGAAATAAGAGATGAAAGTCTATATGAAAAAACTAAACCGATTGACCGATTGTTATGAATTTTGAAATATATAAATATAGTTAAATATAATCTTAAATTTTCATAAAATTTTCAGGAATTATACCGTTTAACATTCTAAATTCCGATCTATTTTTAAAAATGTTCTATCTGTTTTTGTTAATGAGTTATTATTATTTTTTAAATCTGTGAAAAAACACGTTTTTTTTACTCATCTGTTGTACTTAAAAATACTCAAACCAAAAGAGATAGATTTTTTTTTTAAGTACATGTGAATTTAGAATGTCAGTATGAAAAAAATAAAAATTTAATGAAATCTGAGATGGTTAATTTGAAACAATTTTTTTTTTGGTTGACTTCACATGGTATGGCCAACATAAATATATATAATTTAATCAATAATGTCTGAAGAAAAAATAATATATGCCGTGGTGATTCAACAACAGTATTTTATCTTAAATACCAAAAAGAAAAAAACATTTAAAACAGTATTTTATCTTAAATACTAATAAAAACATTTAAATAAAAATACAAATATCACCCTTTTCGTTCACCCTCGAAACTAGGAATCGAACCCAAACCAATGACGTTCCACCCACCAACTGATTAAATTATTAATAAATTTATGTAAGTTACAAAAGTGGTGAAAAATAAATAATTTAAATATAAGTCACTAACTCCTTTTGCTTCACTTTCTGTGCGGGAATTGAACCCACGACAATCACGTACCACCATCAGTCCCATACAATATTTTTTAACATTATTAATATTACAAAAATTAAACTAAAACAGGGACCAGCCGTGGCGCAAAGGCACAAAGCATGACTGTAAAGCGACTGGTTGTGGGTTTGATTCCCATTCGAGGAGTGGAAATATTTAATATTTCCATTTCCTTCGCTCCGGTGTAGAGTTAAAGTGCGGCGTTAAGTTCCGCCACTTAACACAGTATGTGGGGAATGGAGTGTCTTCACACTAGGTACTTCCCTCTGCCTATCCGAATGTGTGAAGTTAAAAAAAAATAAAAAAAAAAATCTACACAAAATCGAACCCGCACCAACCTATATGAGTGACGTAATCCGCTCGTTTCCTAACCACGTGACCACAGGAACAAATATACGCGCGCGCCGAATGTACTAATTTTAAATGAGCCATTGTTGTGTCAGCATCTCCCGAAAACGGTATTGTTTCTGTAAAACATAATAAAATAATTAAAAACTTTTTTTTTAAGTGTTATTCTCCACAAGTGTCACTTAGAACAATTGAAGAAAAGACATTTAAAAAAAACGTATAAAAATTTGAACGCAGCGGGATTCGAACCTGCGCAAACAACAAAAATAAGTTGTAATAAAGTGTATAAGAATTTCGACGCAGCGGATAGTAGAACGCATGGCTCAGTGGTGAGAGCGCCTGGACGGTATTCAGGAAGCGCGGGTTCGAATCCCGCTGCGTTCAAATTTTGTGACATTTTCTTAAAATGTCTTTTTCAATAATAAAATAAGTTAAAAATATATATTAAAGAAAATTATACTATAATAAAAAAATAATAGGATAGGATTCGAACCTGCACCTTCGTGTATTATATTGTGTAACTAAACGATTAAACTAAGCGATTAAATAAGTTATTTAAATTAAAAATATATATTTTTAAACAAGGACTCCAACAAGTAAATTACTATTTTAAATATTTCCACTCCTCGAGTGGGAATCGAACCCACGTCCAGTCGTTTGCAGTCACGACAGGTTGTTGGTTCGATTCTTACTTAGAGGAAATAGCTTATTTAATTATTTTCATTTCTTCGTCATAAAAAATGCAAAGCTTAAAATTCAGATTGAAAATAGTGATTTAACACTAGATTCGGTTTTAGTACACAGTGATAAGAATAATAGTGGCATTAAAAAAAATTAAAGTCAAGTAAAATTTGTGGCCAGTCGTGGCGCAGTGGCACAAGCGTGTGACTGTAAACGACTGGTTGTGGGTTCGATTCCCACTCGACGAGTGGAAATTATATTTCCATCTTCTTCGCTCTGGTGTCGAGGTAAAGCGCGGCGTTAAGTTCCGCCACTTAACACGCAAGCCTCCGAATTCGACGGTGCGTGGGGAAGTGAGTGTCTTAACACTAGGTTCCCTCTGCCTACCCGATTGTGTGCGGGATACAGCGTGAAGCTAAAAAAAAAATTATAATATACAAATACTAACGCTTATTATCACTATTCTCGCACAGAAGACATCTGAATGAACCATTTTCATACACCACCAATTGTTGCTGAAATAAAAAAAAATATTTAATAATAAAAATAACATATCAGACGACCTGAGCATAAACGCGACGGTTATGGGTTCGATTCCCATTCGGGGATATGAATGACTCTATTGCATCGAGTCAATAATTCATTCATGGGACAGTGTATACGCTTTTACAATAGGATCCCAGATAACGTCCAAATTTTTTCTATATCACAATTTAAAAAAGTTGTGAAAAGACGTTTGTGTGTTAAAGGTTATTACCTAATTCAAGATTTTATAAATGATAACACGCCTTGGGAATGAAATGCTCGCTCCAGGCTACTTCAAAAGTATCACTGTCTGCAATAAATCTGTATATAACAATTACTTTAAAAAAAAGAAGTCCCGCTGAGTTTCTTGCGCCGGTTCTTCTCAGGTCTGAGGCATTAAATTTAGTGATCCGGTGGTAAACTGTTTGACGTTCTAAAAATGAAGCTTGTAACTTCTTATCCATACTTATATTATAAATGCGAATGTCTGTGTGTTTGTTTGTCACGCTTTCACGGCTAATCTACTGGTCCGATTTGGATGAAATTTAGAATGAAAGTAGTAAAAGTGACTGGGTCTAACATAGGCTACTTATTTTTTCAAAAATCAACCTCTAAAGAGTTGAAATAGGGGATGAAAGTTTATATGAAAAATCTAAACCGCTTGACCAATTGTAATGAATTTTGGCATAAATATAGTTGATAATCTAAGCTTAAACATAGGTTACTTTATTTTTCAAAAACCAACCCCCGAGGGTTGCAATATAACGAAGCAGTTATGTAGGTCACAGAGCGGGCCGCTAGTTGTATATAAAACTTACAGTAGTATCATTTTTGATGACATCCTCATCAGTCTTACTCTCCACCGACTGGACTTGAAACATCTCTCCGCTTTCCACTTTTATGAAGGCACCACCTTAAAAAAAAACAAATAAAAAATATATATTAATGCATATAAATTATGGTAACAGAAATAATCAAATATTCGAAATTAAAAAAAAACATTTATTAATCTCATTAGAAGAGTTTTCAATATAAGCGACATCTATAGAAAACGTATAGAAATTAATAATTATAGAATTTATAGCATGTGGCCAGTCGTGGCGCAGTGGCACAAGCGTGTGACTGTAAGCGACTGGTTGTGGGTTCGATTCCCACTCGAGGGGTGGAAATTATATTTCCATTTTCTTCGCTCTGGTGTCGAGGTAAAGCGCGGCGTTAAGTTCCGCCACTTAACACGCAAGCGTCCGAATTCTGCGGAAAGTGGGGAACGGAGTGTCTTAACACTAGGTACCCTATGCCTACCCTGCTGTGTGCGGGATACAGCGTGAAGCTAAAAAAAAAAATTGATCGCAGAGGGATTCGAACACGCGCCTCTTGGGAACCGTCCAAGCTTCAACTAAATAAACCATACGTTAAAACATGCAAGTAAAGCATAATATATCCGTCAAAGCACTTCTTCACAATTTATTTATTTCTTTTTTTTTTTTAGGCAGGCGGGGTAGGCATAGGGAACCTAGTGTTAAGACACTCCGTTTCCCACTTTCCGCCGAATTCGGAGGCATTACGTGTTAAGTGGCGGAACTTAACGCCGACAATATTTCCACTCGACACCGACAATATTTCCACTCCTCGAGTGGGAATCGAACCCGCAACCAGTCGTTTACACTCACACGCTTGTGCCACTGGGCCACGACTGGCCACAATTTATTAGTTCTATTTTAAGGATAAATACAATTCCATATTAACAAATTATATTTAAGTTATTTTCATAGCATTTTATCTTATGGAATGCTATTATGGGGAAATGCTGCAGAAATTAATTCAATATTTATACTTCAAAAAAGAGTCATGAGATCCCTTTATAGTCTAAGAGCTAGAGATTCTTTGCGAGATGTTTTTAAAGACATAGGTATACTTACAGTCGCCTCACAGTATATATACGGTATGCAATTAATAAATTATATATTTTAAAGAATGTGTTTTTATAAATGAAAAAATTGTATACAACGTTGGCTTTCTATTTTTTTTTTTTTTTTATGGAATAAAGGAGGCAAACGAGCTGAAGGCCCACTTGGTGTTAAGTCGTACCTTCGCCGATAGACATACACAACACTAGAGTTGTGGATGCGTTGCCAGCCTTCGGAATGTAGGACAGAAGGAGGGAGGAAGGATGGGAATGGTGGGAATAGGGAGAGCTGGCTTACATGCCATCGAACCGGAACACATCATAAGATATTTGGCGGTTCGTCTTTGACATGATAGTGGTCGCGAGCCAGTCGGAGAACGAATCTCCTACCACCAAGCTACTGGGTTACCCGCCTTTTACGGGACGCTACCCAGCGGCGGGGGGGAATTGTATTCTTAGTCCCGTCCCCCCACGGGTTAAAATCAAGGGTTCTATTAAATAAAATAAGAAAAAAATAAAAAAAATAAAAACTACCACTAGGCGTAGTGTCTAAACACTACTTTCTCTTCTATTTACCTTGTTCTTTCGCGGCCGCTATAATAGCGTTCGCTGTTTCTTCGTCCCCGGACACTTGAAGCTCTATTTGAGACTCGTCGTTTGAATCTGAAATTGTAATGCATTCAAATTTAATTTGTGGCCAGTCGTGGCGCAGTGGCACAAGCGTGTGACTGTAAACGACTGGTTGTGGGTTCGATTCCCACTCGAGGAGTGGAAATATTTAATATTTCCATTTTCTTCGCTCTGGTGTCGAGGTAAAGCGCGGCGTTAAGTTCTGCCACTTAACACGCAAAGCCTCCGAATTCGGCGGTGCGTGGGGAACGGAGTGTCTTAACACTAGGTTCCCTCTGCCTACCCGAATGTGCGCGGGATACAGCGTGAAGCTAAAAAAAAGTATTTTATATTATTTACAATTAAAGATACGATAGACACTTTTAAATATGTATAATTTTTTTTTACATATATATTATTGGGCAGTTTGAGGAGTATGAAATTGGATATAATTATATATATAATAAACTTTTGTTTAAAAGTTTAGGTACTTTATTACAACTTATTTATGTTGTTAGTGTCTCTGTAGAGAGATTTTCACCAATTTCTGCTATCCAAAGATTATTCTACGAACAATCGTTTGGCGAGAGAGAATGCTATTTATTACATACTAAGTCCAGTGTCCTAAAATGTCTGATCAGCTCAAAATAAAATGCGGCGTTAAGTTTCGCCATTTACCACTAAATGTCTATATTTCAAGATCAAAGTAAAGAACGGAGTGTCTTAACACTAGGTCTTCAACTACTTTGCTATATGAAAAAAATGTTAAAAGTAAATATTTTATTTATTATTGTAACAAATACCTTGACTATCCCCATTTTCGTCGTTATTATCCAAACTGTCGGGCATCACTAGTGATATTTCACTATCCCCATACAAGAACTTCTGTCCGGACACTACACGGAGAATATTGTCACCTTCCATCACTATTGTCTCTGTGAATAGAAATGGCAAGTATTTTATTTTTATTTATTTATTTATTAGGAAGCCAACATTACATACTACGAATACATTAGAGTACATAAAATTTATACATGCATTGTATGTCTCAATTACAGGCTAACTCTACATGTTATGAAAATTGCTCACATCTTATTTATACAAAAATAATGATAAAAATTAAAGTTACAAATAAAAAAATATAAATAGTATTTTAACATATATTTAAGAAGATTTTTAGGAATAAATAAAAATATAAAACATTAGTTACCGAGTTTATTCCCTTTATCTGTACCAAGCGAAAAGTGTGGAGGGCCCACAAAGCGGGGTAGTTATCGAGCGAAGCGAACGAAGCGAGCGGGCAAAGCGCGGCGTTGAGTTACGCCATACAATTTAACACGCAATGCCTTCAGAATTCGTCGGTGCGTGGGGAACGGAGTGTCTTAACACTAGGTTCCCTCTGCCTACCCGAATGTGTGCGGGATACAGCGTGAAGGTATAAAATAATAATATTAAAATACTAACGGTCATCCTGTTCGTTTAGCTGATCAGCCAGTATTTGCAACTTCCCCATAAAGCATTCACCTTCAGCTCCCACTAATTTTATATCCACATATTCACCATTACGTTCAGTCTGAAATATATTTAAAATCAATTAGAAAATCAAAAATAAATTGCGTAAATAAATTACGCATTACTCAAAATTATTCAATTTCATGTTATTATACGCTTACTAGCTTGTGCCTGCGACTTTATCTGAGTAGAATTTAAGAAAAATGTTATAATACTAAAATGTAAGCCAAAATTACTCCTTATTATATCAGATATCTGCTAGTAAAAGTTCTATCAAAATCGGTCCAGCTGTTCCAGAACAAACAAACAGCCAACATATGTTATATACTATTATAGATTACAACTTATTGTTATTAGCATCTCTGTAGACACTTTTAGATAAATAAGCATATATAAGAATTTCGACATAGTCGGATATAGAACGTATGGCCTAGCGGTCCGCAAGGACATTTAGCGCGGGTTCGAGTCCCGCAACGTTCAAATTTTTATATATTTTCTTTTTTTTTTATAGCTTCACGCTGTTTCCCGCACACAGCAGGGTAGGCAGGTAGAGGGAACCTAGTATTAAGATACTCTGTTCCCCACTTTCCGCCGAATTCGGAGGCATTGCGTGTTAAGTGGCGGAACTTAACGCCGCGCTTTACCTCGACACCAGAGCGAAGAAAATGGAAATATTAAATATTTCCACTCCTCGAGCGGGAATCGAACCCACAACCAGTCGTTTACAGTCACACGCTTGTGCCACTGGGCCACGACTGGCCTGTGAATATTTGAAAAATAAAACATCCCATGTTATCAATAGAATATAAACTATATTTATGCCAAAATTCATTACAATCGTTCAATCATTTTAGATTTTTCATAAAAATTTTAATTCCTATTTCAACCCCTTTCGGGGTTAATTTTTGAAAAAAAATTAGCCTATATTTAGCTCTGGATCTTCAACTACTTTAATTTAGAATTACATTCAAATCGTGCCAATAGATTATCCGTGAAAGAAATCCCTTCGTATTTATAATATTAATATATAATAAACAATATATATAATACCTTTACATCATCTCCATACGTTAATTTATCACCATTATTGTTATTAGACGTTATTACTGCCAAAGAACAATCTGGAAGAAACATTAAAATTCTATTATATATAAAAAGAATAACTTAAAACTAAATTAAATAAATAACCATCGTGGCGCAATGTGACAGAGTCTGACTAAAACCACAATTGGTTATAGGTTCGAATCCCATTTTAATTTTTTGCTTTGATACTAATAGCTGCGTTAAGTTCCGCCACTTGCACATGCATATTGCTCGATATTAGGTGGCTAGTAGGAAACAGAGTGTCTTAACACTAGATTATCTCTACCTACTATAGAAAAAACGTTAAATTAACGAAAAAAATATTCAAAATAAATAAACACATAACCTACATATTAAGATAATATTAAGACATATTTGAAATATTTTCATTCAGTAAATATCTGTACTGTTCACAATATAATGCAGCGTTAAGTTTCGCCATTGAACACTAAATGTCTATATCATAATCAAGATCAAAGTAAAAAACGGAGTGTCATAACACTAGGTCTCTAACTACTTTGCTATATGAAAAAAACGTACAATTAAAAAGAAAAATAAACAAAAATGGGGCCAGTTGTGGCAAAGTGGTACAAGCGTGTGACTGAAAATGATTGGTTGTAGGTTCGATTCCAACTCGAGGAGTGGAAATATTTAATATTTCCATTTTCTTCGCTCTGGTATCAGAGGCAAAACGCGGCGTTAAGTTCCGCCATTTAACACGCAATGCTTCCGAATTCGTCGTTGCGTGGGCAACGGAGTGTCTTAACACTAGGTTCCCTCTGCCTACCTGAATGTGTGCGGGATACAGCGTGAAGCTAAATAAAATAAAATAAAAACATACCTTCATCTATCTCCATAGATTCCTCATTATTCTCTATCACACTTTCCACCGAAACCTCCTTCTTCATATTCTCAGAACCAAATTCATCAACTTTCGTCAAAATGGCCGACGAAAGAAAATCTTTTGGCAACGTATTCACATTAAAACTCAACATGGGACTTTTCGTCGTAACCGGTTGCGACAAAGTGTACGACGAATTCGACGAACACATGATTTCGTCGGACTTCGTCGAATTCGTTATAATTATTGGCATATGTTTTTGTTCTATTTTATTTTCTACAGACGACATTATTATTTTCGGGTCTAACATTTGATTCTGTGTAGTTTTTTGTTTGCTTGTTATTGTGTTTATTGATTGTGTGAGAACAGACGAACCGACAGTCACTTTTAAGTTTATATTAGATGACGGTATTGTCATTATTGGCTGTAAATTAAAACATTTATTATTATTATTATTATTCAAAAGACATCGACAGGTTATGGGTTCGATTCCCATTCGGGGAAGTGATTATATATATTTAAATTATTTTCATTTTTTCGATTTGGTATTTAATATAAAGCGCGGCGTTAAGTTCCGCGACTTGACATGCAATGTCTCGATTTTAGGAAGATAAACAACATATGTTATCATATGTAATATGATTTATGAAACCATACATGCTTGGCTGAATGCAAAAAAAATGACTTAAGAAAGTTTATCGTTTTTTTTTTCAGCTTCATGCTGTATCCCGCACACATTCGGTTAGGCAGAGGGAACCTAGTGTTAAGACACTCCATTCTCCACGCACCGCCGAATTCGGAGGGATTGCGTGTTAAGTGGCGAAACTTTACGCCGCGCTTTACCTCGACACCAGAGCGAAGAAAATGGAAATATTAAATATTTCCACTCCTCGAGTGGGAATCGAACCCACAACCAGTCGTTTACACGCTTGTGCCACTGCGCCACAACTGTCCCCAAAACTGGACTGGCTGGAAAGTTACTCTAGTTTATGAATAATTGATATAGTAAAAACTATAGTAAACTGGGTACCCACAACATGAAACTCAATAGAGAACTGGTTTCTTATTTATTTTTTACAGCCTCACACTTTTCTCCGCATAGAGAGGTAAGTCAGAGACAACCTAGTGTTAAGACACTCCATTCTCCACTTTCAATTCAATTTCCATAAATTATGTGTAGATAAACGGAACTTAACACCGCATTATTAACTAGAGCGTGCAAATAAAAATAATAGAATTATAGAAATAAGCTAATTAAAAAGCAAAAATAGTAATCAAATCCCACATTTGACTCCCATACTAATAATAATAAAATAATTATTGAAATTTACCTTCAATTTAGGCACAGTTATAGTCCTTGTTAGCGGCCATTTCCCACCTCTAATAACAAAATCAGGCGGCAACGGTTGTAATTTAGATGCGGGTAGAACTAACTTCTTCATTTCACTTTTAATTTCAGTTTTAACTATGTTGTAGTTATCATAATTTATGTTGTGTTTTTCTAGACTTTTCTTGAATTGACTTAAAAGTTCTACTTTGATGGATTTTAATCTGAAAATTGTAAAAATTTAAAATATTAATTGTTTTTTTTTTAATAGCTTCATGCATTATTACAGTAGGGTAGACAGAGAGAACCTAATATAAAGACACTCCACTTTCTATGTTAGCGTTAATTGGATATCAGAGCAGGAAAATTAAAATTATTCCACACTTAGGAAAATTGAAAAAGACATTTAGAAAACGTAAAAAAATTTGAACGCAACGTCCAGGCGTTCTTACCACTGAGCCATACGTTAGAAATGATTACATATTATTTACATTTTTCCTCTCTACCTAAGACAATGCATGGCGTTAAGTTTTGCTGATTAACATGTGATATCTCGATTTAGAAGTATAATTAAAAAATGGAGTGTCTCAACACTAAATTCTCTCTAACTATCCTGCTGAGGCAAAAACTATAATACTTTATTTAATTTACATAAATTTCACATATCTTATGTATACAGCAGGTTATGTTAGCTTCACGGTGTATCCCGCACACATTTGGGAGCAGAGGGAACATAGTGTTAAAACACTCCGCTCCCCATATACAATATACTCTTATATGTATAAAATCTTTATTAAGAATTGAACTCAATACTAACATTCATTTATATAATCACATAATTAAAATCTATTTTTTGAAGTTTTAAGTAATTACAAAACTAATTCTTACCTAACTTGCAATGAATCATATTCCACAACTGCTTTTTGACATTTTTTACATATTATATTAGCATGTGTATTGTCTTTCTTAATTTGTTTCTCGACTATATCACCCATTACTTCTGTAAATTTCTTGCCCGATGTCAGGGAGACCTGGAAAATTAAAATATATAGTTAATTTTATATATTATTAACATATAGTTTAAACTTAAATAGAAAACTATAAACCTTAAATAGAAGTCATATTAAATATAATGTAATAGGGCTACGATTTAGAATATCTAAATGTATTTTATATTGTACGGAGAAAATTCAAAGGACAAGTTGTGATTAAATTTCTAAACTTTTATTGTATTTGAAGTGTGGCTTCTTGACACTAAATTATCTCTGACTACCCTGCTATGAGGGAGGAAGTGTATCACAATGTGTATTTTAATTAACTATTTTAATTAAAAAGTTTGTCATCATTTTGTTTGTAAATTACAAACAAAATGATGACAAACTTTTTTTAATGTAGAAAATCTTTTAGAAATTTACCCAAATAATATCTTGAATTAAATTGAAGGATTTTTTTAGTTAAATATTCAAATATTTATTGCATAGGCCATTCGCACAGCAATAGATCATCATAAGTAAATATGAAATACATACACAGAAGTATGACTTTTGTAAACTCTAAACTAAATTATGCTCTAATCATAAGAAACACTGAATTTCATATGACGGATTAAATAGTTGAGTAAAAAATAATCGTTTTAAAATATATGTATATATTTAAAGTAACTTACATCTTCGCCAAATAAATTACTAGCATTCCTTAACGCCACGCCGTTTCGTGTGTTGCAAATAAAACAACAAGGGTTTATATTCATTCTGAAATTTTAAGAAAAAACATTTTAGATATTTATATTTTCATATTTTCTAAATATACAACTTTTTAAATAATTATTAATGTAGTTGTTTTTAATTTTTTGTATTACTAGTAATATTATGCTTATTATTCATTATTTTTATTACATATGTATCAGAACACATAATAAATTAATTAATCTTATATTCATCATAAATTTAGTGATATTTACACAAATTTGAAAACTTCCGTCGAAATAAAACGCTTTATGTTGCCAAAATATACAAATCAGGATCATTTTGGTACGTTATGTAATAATTAAATGCTCCAATAACATATTATATCAGAGAAATCTTTTTAACAAGTCTTTACACATCTGTAACTTGTTTACGTTCTTATCAGTTACTTTAATTTTAAATCTATTGCCACCATTATCAACATAATGTCGATATTTGATGTAAAGAAAATTTTATATATTATTTTATCCCATCGTCAGCCATTTTGACATCATAACGCAAAAAGTAGAAGAAATTCAAGCAAATTATAAATTTCCACACGATTATTTTAAATACCTGACGGACATTTCAAGTTTTCATTTGTATTTATTAGTTTCTGAAAGTTTACAGAAACAATTTTCCAAATAAGTTGTCAGCAATGATTTAACACAAGCAGCCACCATTACGTATTAAATAGTTCCTTTTTTGTACCGCAAGAGGCGCTAGTTGTTTCCTTTCTTTTACTATATTGTCTATGGTTTTAATTTTTATTAATGCTGTATTTACACGTTGGTGGCTGAATATTAATTATTAAATAAAAATTAAATCATACATTTAAGAGTTTAAATATGCTATTTTTTTAATAAATTATATAAAAGAAATTATAGTAACTACGACAATGTTTTAGATGTTTATTTTTGAAAAGTATTTTTAACTATTTTTTTATTATAGTAGATATCACATTCGATTAAATTTTGAGCGGACTTAAATTTGTACTTGTATAAATAGGTTTTGATTTATTTACTTCACATTTTTGCAAAACAAGAAAGTCAGAGATTCACCCTAGTGTCAAGATATTACATTTTCCGTGTAAACTCCAGACGAGTCATGTAATGGAAATTCAACAATGTGCTTGCCATAGTAGGGAAATGTAAATAATTTAAATATAATCGTTACTTTATCATTTTAAAGTGTTATTAACACACTTAAAAAAATGAAAAATATGCTTTTAGAAAATGTATAAAATGTACCTCTTGGAAATAGTCTGATAACTAAGCTACGTGGAAATTCTTATTTTTTTTATGGAATAAAGGAGGCAAACTGGAGCTGAAGGCCCACCTGGCGTTAAGTGGTTACCTTCACCCATAGACATCCACAACATTCAAGTTATGGATGCGTTGCCAGCCTTGGGAATGTAGGACAAAAATGGGAATAGGGAGAGCTGGTTTACATACCATCGAACCGGAACACATCATAAGATATTTGGCGGTTCGTCTTTGACATGATAGTGGTCGCGAGCCAGTCAGAGAACGAATCTCCTACCACCAAACTACTGGGTTACCCGCTTTTTATGGGACGCTACCCAGTGGCGGGGGGGAATTGTATTCTTAACCCGTCCCCCCACGGGACCAGACGCTTTATTAAATATTATCATTATTAGCATCTCTATAGAGAGATTTTCATTAGTTTCTAGTACTTATTACTATTGTACAAGTAATCGTTTGGCAGGAGAAATTAAATTGATTTGAAAAAGACATTTTGGTTTTCTAAACATCTTTTTCAATTTTCCTAAGTGTGGAAAAACACTTTAAAAATGTTTGTTAAATATTTTTAGAATTTAAAAATGTTATTCACACCATTAGGAAATTGAAAAAGACATTATAACATAACGTATTCCTTCTAATATGTCTCGTGACCCTTACCACATTAACAGCCTGACGTTGTCCCACTGCATCGCCACGACCAACCATATTCTTAGAACTTTTGCTTTGAATGTAACACTTAGCTATATTCCACTTTACACAGTAATCTCACTTTGTTTTAAGTTCTTATATAGTCTTTTATTTTAAACCACTCAAATAGACTTACATGTACGTAGGGAGATTAAAAACAAGTTATTTTCCCACAATTTTTTAACGTATATATTAGGAAATAGTCAAATTAGAAAAAAAAACTATTATTCGATAGGAAATGTAAAGTACATTTCCTACCAGTAGCAAATTGATTACTGAGGTGCCTTCTGAAGAAGCGAAACAAATGAAATATTTTAATATTTGTATCATATTCTACGATATGCGGGTAATATTGAAACGTTAAATTTTGTAAAAAAAAATGATAAAAATGACTGCATTATAAATTTAAATATGTTTTAGGGGAAAATCGGAATTATAAAATAAATAAAATCATTTGGAAATTTTTAATAATATATATTTTTAGAGTACTCATTTTATTTTAAAAAAAAACGTCTATGGTCAATAAAAAGAGCGGGAAAGTGACGTTTCGTGAACGCGGCAATTTTAAACGTCATATACGATAGTAATGGTTTAAAAATATTTGTTTTGTGTATTTAAATTAAAGTTACAGTTCGTTAAACGGTAAAATGGGTAAGATCTATTGTATATATTTAATATTTTTTTTAATATTTAGAAAAAAACTACAGATCAATCAAAAACATTGTTTATTTCTATACAATTTACATTTTCGCGTCTTACGTGCAGCGTCCTAACATTAAATATAATTTACATAAACTTTACAATAAAGGAAAATAATTTATAACGCAACAATTTACTATTTACATTTTTCAACTTATTCTCTTTATTCATACTTTTTACATGAATTAAGGTGCGAAAAGAACTTTACGGCTAAAATTTCTTTGTGACATACAACAAGTTTATAATTACTTTAATTTGTAAATATATATTTGAGCAAATATAATAATGGCACGTCGTAATAATGGAGTGGTGTTGCAAATGTTTGTTGAAATTTTGAATATAATATACAAAAGTCACATTATTGTCAAAATTGTGAAGAAATTCATTTGTAGTGTAAGTTAATTTGAAGTGAACAAGTATTTTTTGACAAAGAAAACCAAAAAATATTAAATTTTTAAATCAATTTCATAATAAAAAGGTAAGTTTAAGTTTAAAAAATTATGTAGTTATTAAAATTGTATGTATTAAAGTTTATGATTTAGAACACTTGTGTTTGGGAATGTGCTGGTAGTGTTGAAATGAAAGAGGCTTTGTGTTGACATGTATTTAATGTTTACTATGTACTATACCTAATACCAATGCAATAAACAAACTAAAATTAACGTTACAATATCTTAAAGTATGTAAAATGCTAGTGCTAGTTCATGTTCTCAGTTCCCTGACAAGGTCTGTGTGTGATGCAGTGTTGAGCAAAATTTAATTGCAATTAACAATTAAAAATTAACAAATTATCATTTATTTGTGTGAAAATCACAATTAACAACTACTCAATTGTTAATTTAATAAATAACTAATTGATTTCAGGCTAATTGTTATTTTTATGTGATTTCCCCACTAACAAATAATAAATTGTTAATATTTAATAGTTAATTGCAATTAAATTTGGCCCAACACTGGTGTGATGTCACATTGAGCGTGGCGTCCAGTTTCTAGTGTAACACTGTGATATCACCTAATTTAATTCTTATTATTCATGTAAATCTTTACAATAATAATCCAATTTTTTATCATACATTCATTTAGCACTTATTACAAAAAATATATATAGAATGAAAAAAAAAAAAACAATCATATCAGCTTCCTTATATACATTCAACACAATAGTAAGCTATCACGACACCAATGTCCTAACGCTAAAACATTTATTTATTTGAAAATATTTCTAGAGAAAAAGATATGCATCTATTTACCTGATAACCATTTTTAATCAGCTATTTAAAGGGTCTATTATGTTATTTGTTTGCACAAACTATAACACTGTTTACGCTATGAACAAAATCATCTTCTACATACAAAACTGAGAAGACGTATAGTTAGTATTAAAGGGCATTTCATAAACAGCTATATAGACATGCTACCACAATTCACACCGAACAATCTATTCTAAAAAGAAAGAAAATACATGTTTATTAATGGCGGCCATTGAAAAACTCTATCTAATAACCGTTACATTAAAACCTTGCCGGCTGTAATATCACTTGACGACATTCTTTTTAAAAAGACAGCTTAAAAAAGTCGACAAAGTTGAAACGCGATTGTGCTGGCTTAATATATAGATATATATATTTTATATTATACATCGCCACGTTTTTTATTTAATTTTTAAGAAAAGTTTATAGAAAATCTGTTACTGTCATAATTTCATCTAGTCGAATATAATTGACATCGCAATGACACTTACTACTAGCCTAGAGTGTGCTAAACTATTTCTTACATACAAACAATAATTTGGTTCTTAAAAAACAATTAAATGTTACACTGTCACGTAACGCATGCAAACCCGCAACATGCAACTGCAAGCAAAAATTATAATTAAAAAGTAAGAAAAAAGAAAAAAAAAAGACAAATAAAACCTCTACCTTATACCACAGTTCTTTATTTCTTGTACAATTCACAACTGTCAAGTTTTATTAAAAAAAAAAAAAGAAATACGCAAATAATAATCAAACAAAAAGAATATTTTACACCAAAATTGCGTAAACATTTTTAAGAAAATTTCTCGAATGTGCAAGAAAAATAACTAACTAAAACTAAACTAATTAATTAATAATGGGAATAATGCTTAAAAAACCTAAGTCGATAAAAAAAAAATGCGTCCGCATTCAAATGGGGTTGCCCCAACAAAAAACATAAACAAACTAAAAATTATTAAAAAAAAAAGAAATCAAATGGAAATGTGTTACTTGAAAACTGTGTCTAATATTAACTATATGTTAATGTCTTTATGAGTGAATTAAATCACAAAAATTATAATTAAGGAATTATTAAATGTTGCCATTGCTTTTAAAAAAAAAATTGGATAAGCATTTGAGTTTAAACTCATTACATTTCAAAATTGGCTTTAAAAATTGATATCACACTTTTTCTAGAAAAAAAAAATCTTAATAGTATTTGTGTTTATGTATAGCAGTATTAGGCAAAATTTAATTGCAATTATCAATTAAATATTAACAATTGATCATTTGTTTATACGAAAATGACAATTAACAAGTTGTTAATTTTCAACTAATCGTAATTTTCACTTCATTTCCCCACAAACAAACAAATTATTAATATTTAATAGTTAATTGCAATTAACTTCGCCCAATACAGTTGTATATATATAGCAATGGCATATATCCGTAATTTTCTCGTAGTGTTGTGGCGCGTGTGTGTGTGTGCCGTCCGTCTTGATATGTGTGTTTGTGTGTTCGCCGCCGTCGCCGTTAGCTAGAAGCAAATATTTGAATGTGAGTTCGCTTGTACCGAATTTACGCGATATAGACGAAAAATTGCTATTAGAAACGTCATTTAGAGAGAAATATCACTTTGACACGTGTCAAATTATTAAAAAAACACATTCAAATGTCACTTTGACACATGTCTAGATATTTAAAGACATTCAAATGACACTTTGAAATATGTCAAAATATTTAAAAAACATCTCATTGTAACCTTGATATATGTTAAAATATTAAAAAACATATTCAAATGTCACTTTGACACATGTCAAAAAATATATATTTTTTCATCTATAACGCGCGAATGTAATAATGTTTTGTAAAATTGACTAGTGAGTATAGAAGAATAAATAAATTAATATTAACAAAAAAAATAATAAAAATAAACCAAAAACATTAAAAAAAAATAGAAAGACTAGTAAGAAATTGACTCGGGTTCCGTGTAAAAGACATGTAGTATCCCAATATAATAAATACAACTATAACAATATTATTTGTCATTTTGATATGTAGGTTTTTACAAGCAATACACAACACACAGTTAAATTATTAGGGCGGTTACAGATCGTTTGAAATATTACCAAAAACCGAAAAAAGACGCCATTTTATGTTAAAATTAGAAAAAAAAAACAAAAAGAACCACAGATAATATTCCAACCGATCGTTTAAATTACAAATTGACATTTCAAAAGCAATGTACAGTCGAGCACGACTTGTCTAATCTATTATGACTACAAAATATTTAGCATTTTTATTATAAATCTTTTTTTAATTAAGCCTAGAAAGCATTTCGTCTCCTCACAAAATATACGACAATAGTGCACGACTATACAATACAGTACAATACAATACATTACAATACGTTATTTATCTACATTTTTTTTTTAATATTATCTCGAAAATTGACTTCGCAGCCACATCAACGGTTAGATATGTAATTCTTTACACAATTGTTAAAAAGCGTTTCAGGATTTTGAAAAAAAAAAAAAAAATTTAAAATATATAATTTTAAAACATAATATAGTTTACTGCAGAAAGAAATAATAATTTGTAACTTAAGTTTAGAGAAATAGGCATTTCTTATTAAACTAACAATCTATTGAGACTGAAGTGCTCACTTATTTTACTTTAAAATAACATTTAATAATAATATCTCTTTATTCCGACTTGTCTATCCGATTGTACCATACAGATAATATAAACATGGCAAAGGTTGAAAATTATACTGCTTTGCAAAAATATTGTTAGCTTTAAAAATATATAAAAAAGTTAGTTATTTTTTTAACACTGAATAGTTTTTTTTAAATAAATAAATAATTTCTGTACTTTAACTATAGATCAGGTACACGTTTATTGCTTTACGCTTCTACCATACATATATATTATCTGTATAGACACGTACAACAAATATCGAAACGAAAAAAAAATATTTAAAAATTATTTACAATTAATTATCTATATTTTAAAACGTTTAAAAATGTTACTAACAATTTCAACACTTTGGCTAATATTTGGCTTAATACGAAAAGCTTAGAAATTAATAATAATAAAAAAAAAACAATATATGAAATACGTCAAATGCTCAAGAGTCAAACAGTCAAAAATTTATTATAAATTACATAATATCGGAAAGTGTACATTTTATATAAGAATATATAATTCGTTTAAAACAATGAAGAGGGTGTATAGAAAAGACGCCATTTTATGTTTGCCTGTCAAAATGACAAACAAAAATAGAACAGATTATTTACAATTGTAATATAGATTAAAAAAACTTTGCTAATACAATTTATTTATATACATACATTTATTAATTTTATAATAAAGAAAAAAAATATATTTTTGTCAAGCAAACATAATTTAAGCTCTATGGTCCCTACTGTAGGTTTTAAAAAATATGGAATATTTTTTTATTAAAAAACGCATTCGGACAACATTTTTGCTTACGAAAAAAGAAAAAAAAAGTTGCCATTTCAAAAATTTAGGCCGGCATCTATTTACTGGTAACACTACACCTATTTGTGCATACATTATTTTTGAAAAAAGGAAAAAATATATTAAAAGCTGGTAACATTTGGCTTATTCATCTTTCCGACACATATAATTGGTCCGATCCCTACTTTACATGTCTTTTTCAACACTTTGCATTATATTCCATAGAGTATTTATAGATTTTTGTTGTTATATTATTGTAGTACCTTTTTAAAAATAGAATACATAAAAAAAAGAAAGAGAAAATAAATTGTGATTTAAGTACCTTTAAAATAAATTTAGTACCGATTAGTACCATTTAGTACCGTTTAGTACCGGTAAGTACCGATTAATAGAAAAAAAAGACCCCACAATAATACAACAACACAATCTCAATGTACTCTTTCAATAATTTACACATATTATTATATATAAATACACATAAATTATCTTACAATATACATATATAGTGTACATTCATAACAGGCGTGAACAAGTTCATAAGTAAAATTGCATAAAAATACGATTAATTAAGGAAAAACACGAAAATCAAACATATTTTTAGTTATAAAAGTATTTAAATAACATAAACCAAAATTAAATTATTTATTGTTCATTTTTAGCAAGAGAACATAGGTCAAAATACTCTGTAGTCCAATTTCCACTTAAAATTATGACATTAAGCGACGTAACTCAACGCCGTGCTTTGTCAAAAAAGAACTAAAATAAAATAATTCCTTCAACTGGTCATCTAACCCACAACTACCTTAATTTAAATTCACTTTTTCTATAATAATTTAATATCTTTTTTTATTATATTTTTTTATATATTCACGTCTGTTACGTACATACTTAAAACATACATACATACCAATATTAAGCAAAATTTAATTGCAATTAACAATTTGATAATAACAATTAATCATTTGTTTGTGAAAAAATCACAATTAACACTAGATTTACCAGACCAGTCAAAATGACTGCTCTTACAATTTCAATTTTAAATTCCTACTGCATATTATATATTTTCTCTGTAATGATATCATGACTTTTAATTATAAATAAAGAATCAATTATATGAATTTTATATTGTTTTATACGAGTATATAATATAATAGTAATAAATATATTTCTTATAATTGTAAAATAAGTATAGTATATTGAAATACCTGATAAATCTAGTGTTAACAATTAATCCATTATTAATTATAATGAAAAAATTAACAAATAATTAACTTCCAGCTAATACTAATATCTTTTAAACATTTTTAAAGTGTTATTCCACACTTATAAAAATTAAAAAAAGACATTTAGAAAACATATAAAAAAAAAGTTATACATTCTCTAAATATCCTTTTTAATAGTGATTTCCCCACAAACAAATGACGATTAATTAACATTAAATTCTTAACTACAATTAACTTTCACTCAATACTGCCACACACATACATACATACATAAATACATATTTATATTATATTTATAATATCTTACTAGTAATCCGGTTCGCCGTTATCGTGTTGCCGGTTCGATTCCTGGTTGGGGTTCTTCGCTTGTCCCTTCCCTTGGCCGATTTGTCGCGACGATGAGAAACACAGTTTCATTACGAATGGGAATTTTGCACCTGAAATTAGTATAATAAATATATTATAGTTATTTTATTTTGTGAATTTTGGAGGGTAGTTATAAAAAATCTAGTGTTAAGACACTCTGATTTCTGCTTTTCATTTGAATTCGAGACTTACTAAGGTGAAATATGAAAATCACTTTAAATATAATTATTGCTCCGAATAAGAATCGAACCCAAAACCAATTGGGTTTAAAGTTTTTACGTTTTTTTAAATTTTTTTTTAATAGCTTCACTTTTAAAGACAGACAAGACAAAGTTAAAATATTAAATATTTCGAGGCAAAGTATCTCCAGAATTCGTCGGTGCGTGGGAAACGGAGTGTCTTAACACTAGGTTCCCTCTGCCTACCCGAATGTGTGCGGGATACAGCGTGAAGATAAAAAAAACATATGTTTTATTTATTTACCTGGATGTTGTATAGTAGCGTGGTTGCACGCCATAATGGCCATCACCGACTGCGATATGTTCTGGAACTCCATGAGGCCCGACGACGATCTGAAATACATCATCATAATTTATTATACACTTTTAAAGTGTACGAAAGACACTTTGAATATAAAAATATTTTTACATATACCTATATATATAAAAATTTTAACGGAGCGGGATTCGAACCCGAGCTCCTTAAAAGCTAATTAAAAACCTCACCTTATTAAAAAGCCAAACATTTATTTATACTACACATATTTTTATGCAACTTTTTAAATACTTTTTAGAATTGTGATTCGAATTTGAATTGTGTTGGTTTGTAAAAACAATATCGAGTTTTTAGATAAGCCAGTTCCTAAAAGAATTTTGCTTACTTTTAAACATTTTTAAAGTGTTATTCCACACTTAGGAAAATTGAAAAAGACATTTAAAAAACCCCTGGACGGTATTTAGGAGGCGCGAAAATAATTTTTATGCGTTTTTTCAAAGGCTTTTTTTTTAAGGGTTGCAAGGCAAGTAGTGTTTAAATTTTTTTTGTTACAATAACATATTTCATTACAATTCGATGAATAACACTAAGTATTATTAACACTTTCCAAAGCGTAATTCCCACACTTAACACTTATACACGCTTTCCAAAAGTGTTTTTTAACAATAAATTAGTCAGCTTACCTCTCGCTTTTAAGCGGAAATTTGGATATAGTGTGCGGCGACGTGACCCCGTAGTCCTGGAACACCTGCAGCAGCTGCTCGTCCGACACGTCCGGCGGAGTGTTGAAGAAGTGTACCACCTACACGCACGAAAATAATCATAAATATGTTATAAAAACTTATATAAAAAAATGTGGCCAGTCGTGGCCCAGTGGCACACGTGTGTGGCTGTAAAACGACTGGTTGTGGGTTCGATTCCCACTCGAGGAGTGGGAATTATATTTTCATTTTCTTCGCTCTGGTGTCGAGGTAAAGCGCGGCGTTAAGTTCCGCCACTTAACACGCAAGCCTCCGAATTCGGCGGAAAGTGGGGAACGGAGTGTTTTATCACTAGGTTCCCTCTGCCTTCCCTGCTATGTGCGGGATACAGTGTGAAACTTATAAAAAAATGTATATTTGTCTGCATGTCCTATATAGAATACCAGCGGTTCGCTCGCGGTTTCGTCGCGTGAACTATATAACTGTTTTGTTATGTTGCAACCCTTGGTAGTAGATTTTTGAAAAATAAGTAGCCTATGTTTGACCCTGCATTATTTGCTACTTACAATCAAAATTTCATCCAAATCCGACCAGTAGATAAGCCGTGAAAGTGTGACAGACAAACTTTCTCATTTATAATATAAGTATAGATAAACTTAATATAAAGATTATATATAAGCTATGCATTTGTTAACTATGCAAGAATGTTGTTGTATACTAATTTTACTCAGTGGCATAGCAAAGACGCAGGTACAGCTAGTTTTGAAATATAACTAATTTATTTGGATTAATTGCGAATATTTTTGGTTTCGAAAATATATTTTTAGAAAACCCGTCCGTAGTCACAGGACCAGATCTTCCTTCTTGTTAATGGAACACAATACCGTACTTATTAAAATTTTGACCAAACCTGAAGTCTAATCTCTTTCTCTTTATTAAATCAACTAGAGGCGTATGCGACTTCTCCCACGGGAAAATTGATTTCCCCTTAGGCCTTATGTTAAGCGGTTGTTTTTAGCGGGTATTTCAACCTCTTAGGGGATTTGTTCTTAAAAAGAAGTTGCCTATATTTGATTATGGCTCTTCAACTCCTTTCATTCCAAATTTCATATAAATCGGTTCAGTGAATTAGCCGTGAAAATGTAACATATAGATAAACAGACAGAATACACAGATTTTTGCATTTATAATATTATTATAAAAGTATGGATTTTAAAAGTAATATAATTTTATATACATACTATTGATTATTATCATTGAACACTACTTTTTCATAAACACTAACATTGAACCAACAAATACGCTTAAATAGAAAAAAAATGACTGAAACTAAAACATACACTCTAAAATGCCTAAAAACGCAAAAAAAACGCACCTTAGACGGCGGCTGTATCCTGTTCTTGTGTATGGACGCGGGCGTCAGGAAGCGGTTGTTCTTGTTGCCGACGTAGTCCTTGAAGGAGGGGCTCTTGTCGGGCAGCGGGTACGGGTTCATCACCTCCGAGAGGTAGGCTTGCTTTGAAAACCTGCAAAATATGTATTCAAATCAAAGTTATATATAATTCCAAATTAAAAGTATGTAGCTTCATTTTTTGACCGTCAAATTTACCACCGTTCAATAAACTATATGCCTCACACCTGAGAAGAATCCGTAGAAGGAACTTAGTGGGATTTTTTTTTAAATCAACAATTTACAGGATTATGCATAAATCATAAAATAATTATTTAAATGTTATTTTATAATGACGACATTTCGTTTAATGGCTAATGTTTCCAGTTTTATAGACTTTTGACATGAGGTATATTTCCTTTGTCTTTCGCAATACTCAATACAGATTTTTATTTATAATTGATCATTGCATTAATTTATTCAATATATTAAATTAATAATCTTATATAAACAATTATATTTAAAAAATAAACCATCGGTTTACACTTCACCAAGTGTATAATAACCACTTTAAAGTGTTAAAAAGCAACTCACGCGAGTGTAAGCGTGTAGTCTCCGACGGTGACGTTGTTGAGGTTCTGCACACATCGCTCGACCGACACGCTGTCCCCCATTTGGACCATCGCAGTACCTTCTTTTGTCTTTAGGAATTTTATCTGTGGATATTAGTTTATATTTTTGTTAATGAAATGAAAAGAAAGACTTACAAACATCCCTCCACTGTCCTACAAGCATATGTATATTAAGTGTTTAGATGACACACAATCATACACAAACTTGTCATTAGACACTCACTAAGCGTTCAGGAAATATTTTTTTTTATATAAATACTTAAGCACTACAGACACCTGGTCTCGTATCCTTTCCTTAATGACATATGATTTTAACTTTTAAATTATATTGTTAAATCACACCATATTTATAAATAAGACATATTCCTTTTTTTTTTTTTTTTTGGGGAAACCCTGTTACGGGTGTCCGAATGCTACATGTATGTAACGCCATACGGATTATATGAGGCTCATGCTTCTGCATCCTACTCACTAAAACGCCACGGTAGCCCACTAAACTACGTTACTCGAGGCCACGGGTACCGTCAAACTCTAAGACGTAGTACTACTCTAAACTAATTTCAATTCAGAAATAAAATTAATATTTTTTTAATACTTTGAAAGAAATATTACCTATATATAAAATAATATCATAATAAGTATTTAAAATTGTATTCAAAATCAAGTTTCCTTATTGAAATGGATGGTCTATACTTACTCTAACAACATTTCCGTATAAGCAACACAAGTTGAACAGTCTGTCTGCGTTCACCGTGTTGGGGTCTAACCCGTACACCATCATCACCGCGCCTTGTTGTGGGGGACCGCCCTGTAAGAAAAAATAACAATAATAAGTATAATTATTACTTAATTTAAATAAAAAACGGTAATAAAGAAAGTTTTTGTATTATTTCGTAATGTATTAATAATTGTCATATTGAATAGGTTGTATAAAAATATGCTATGCGCCATTTTGTTGCGACGGCCATTTTGTATTGCATGCAATATAGATAATATAAATTGCATTGGTGATTAGATCTGATCTCTCATCACACGTGTATTAGAATACACTTTAGAAACGAACACTATTAAAACTCAAAAATTTCTGTTGTATTAAAAATAAATATTTAAAAATACTTAAAATAGAGGAACTTTCCAAAACATCTGTTTGGTAATATTTAAAATCTACTTTAATTAACTTAATGCATATTACTGTACAAAGTCTGAAATTAAAATATATGTATATCACATGAAATTCAAATAAAAAATTGCGAATAACATCAATAACATATCAAATTTAACATTATAAAATGAAAATATTTTAACCGTTTTAATCGCGTATACATATAATATGGAATTAGATAAATACATTTTACAAAACCTCACGTTTTGAACACTTTACAGTAATCCAAGATCACAGTTGGACTCACCATTCCCTCAGACCAAAATTAATCCAGCTAAAATAACATTAATCCAATATTAAAATACCAAATATCGTATAAACAAGACCCACCTGGTTTTGTGGCGGCATGGGCGGATGGTGCATCGGCGGTGGGGGTACGAATCCTTCACCGCCGTAACCCTCCGGTCCGTAGCCACGACCGTCACGCTGTAAAGAGAAATAAATTCACTGTTATTTATTTATTTGTTATATACTTTAACGAATAACTAGTTAAAAGTGTAAAATCTCGTTTTCTGTTGAAATTCTGTTCAAAATGGTATGGTATATATGATATAGTCTTTAGTTAGGGTACTCAGAAAGAACCGGTCGTCGTAGTAGACTGCGCGAGGGAACCTGCGACATCTCATGACGGTGGAGAGGGTTTCCGCTGGGTTTTAGTGGGTAGTATCAGGCTCATTGGTGAGTCCCACAGTATCATCCGTTAGCAGGGCTGTTCTGCCTTTCTTGCGAACGGATGGACTACGTAAAAGCATTTCCCAGCGATAAAAAGTCAGAAAGAACCGTATGTCTAGACACTCCGTTCTCCACATTCCCCGACTCCCTCAAATTCTAGATATTTTATGTTGACTGACGTAACTCAACGTCGCAATTCCACAAAAACTTAAGACATGAATAAATTAAATTGTAAGTTCCCTGTCCTCTTATGTTATCTAATTGAAATAAAATATGATCATTTTATCGAGTGGGAATCAAACCCACAACCAATTGTGGTCTCTGTCTTATATTTTCACACTTCGCCACGATGCTCTTATCAATCAGTATAGATCTACGCTAAAGTCTATGTGCCTAAAATGTTAAGACTATAATGTTTTTTTTTAATTATTCTATTTTATCACTCTACGGACATAAGGTCTGTACCTTTTTTAATACGAATCTTGTTTTATCATATGCAATACATTTTTTTTGTTTACGATTTCAGTACTTAAAACTAAGACTTAAAGAATATACTCTAAGAGAGTCCAGTTATAACAAATTTAAGTTATCTGTTTTCATTTTATACAATTTATGATATGAAAGTTAAATGAAAAATTAAAAAAAAGACTATAATGTTAAGACCTAACATTTTAGGGACAGCGTTTGACTGTAAACGCGATTAGTTCTGGATTCGATATCCAACTCGGAAAAATGATTATATGTAAATTATTTCCATTCTTTCTCTCTACTAAGAAGACAAAGTGCAACGTTGAGTTCCTGAACTCAAAACTGAAAGTAGTGAACAGAGTGTCTTAACACTAAGTTCTCAGACTACCCTACCATATAAACGCGTCAAAAATAATATATTAAGATCAACGATATTTCATAATATTCCTAGCCATAATTCAAACATATCCTGCGAACAGCGATGCACCTGCTATATGACAGAATATCTGCGCGACGTCTTGAATCGACGTCGTCGAGAATGAATAGGTATCGAGGGGAATAATTTATAGTGAGATTTAAATTTTGTTTAGAAAAATATAACGTTACAAATATTATGGAGTATAAACTATTATTCTTTTTTCTTCTATTATAATTTTGAATTTATTCAGTGGTCATAGACAACTTAGATGACACTCTGTTCTCTATTTCTGCCTAAATCCATCACACATTTAGTTGCGAAACTCGGCGCTGCGCTTTGTCTTAAGCCCCAGAATGAAGAAATGATTTGCATATTGAGGTAAGCGAGCACATCTTAATTAATGTCAATGGGAAACTACATTTTAAACAATTATTCCTCGTCGCCATGTAATTTTTTAATTTTGTTTTACAAACCATCGGACCATCAGCTAAAATAAGCAAAGAAAATTTCATAATGATCGTTACGCTACGCTTTTTAGCTTCACGCCATATCCTGCACACGTTCGGGTAGGCAGAGGGAACTTAGTGTTATGACACTCCGTTCCCCACGCACCAACGAATTCTGGAGACATTGCATGTTAAATGACTTAACGCCGTGCCTCGACCAGAGCGACGAAAATCGAAATGATAAACATTTCCACTAATTTGTAGAAATATATAGGTAGTTATAAAATGTAGAAAAATAATTATAATCTTACCGGGTGATGTGGGGGCGGAGGTCCATGTCTCTCTTTCATCATTCCGGGGGGCGGAGGACCGCCACTACCGAACTCCATATCTGAAAAACCAATAAACACATCATATTATAACAAAAAAGCTTTCACAATAATTACATATTTTTAAAACTAAGGAAACGGTTTTAGAATATTAATTTAGCATTGCATCTTATTTTAGTTACCGATTTTTTTAAATTACTTATCAATTTTATTTTAAAACAAGTTAATTTTTCAATCAACAACATAGGCCAGTCGTGGCTTGTAGGCACAAAGTGTGACTGTAAAGCGACTGGTTGTGGGTTCGATTCCCACTCCAGGAGTGGACTTATTTAATGTTTCCATTTTCTCCACCTGGTGGTTAAGTTTCGCCCCTTAACACGTCATGCATCCAAATTCGGCGGAAAGTGGAGAACGGAGTGTCTTAACACTAGGTTCCCTCTGCCTACCCCGCTGTGTGCGGGATACAGCGTGAAGCTAAAAAAAAGAAACGACAACATAATTTAACTCATGAAAAAAAAGAAATGAAATAATATTGACCTAATGTAAAAAACGATATCATGTAAAAAAATATACATACACAATCAAAAACAGGATTATATAAGAAAAACCCTATATGCAATACCAAAAAAAAACAAAAAATACACATACACAAAAAATAAAATAACACATAAATTTCTAGAAATGTACACAATTAATACAACCATAATTTAAACAGAATTTCCATAGAAATGACATTATAATACAGGCAGTATTAAACCTGCCGCTACGTAATCTAATAACGCAACGTTATTAGCGTATTCAAAATGTCATCGGTTATATTGAAAGCTATTGGTAAGTAATATTTACATGAATACAATTTTAATAAAATAACTGATTTTTACTAAGTACATAAGTATGTACATATATACACTAAAATAGGACTTACTACAATGTCTGTCTGTCTGTTTGTTTGGTACCGCTTATCTCTGGAACGGTTAGACCGATTTTGATGAATGTTTTATTGGCGGATAGGTGATGTAATAACGAGTAACTTAAGCTTCTTTTATTTGAAAATTGCACACAGACGAAGTCGCGGGCACAGCGAATAATGCTGATCAAACGCAAACCAAAATATGTCTAAACCAGGGTAATACATATAATAGGAATATTGTATTAAGTAGGAATAGAGAAAACTAACAAGTTAACGCTTTGTTTCACGTTTTTCACCACACATTATGGTAGTTGAACGAGAACCTACTTTAAAGACACCTGGCCCTCCGCTTCCCACCCAAAATCAGAGTATTCCGTCACGTAAATAAGGAAGAGAAATGAAAATAAATAAATTATGATCATTCCACCGAGTAGGAATCGAATCTACAATCAATATTTTTTTTTTGCCTTACGCTATATTCCGCACACAGCAGGGTAGGCACAAGAAACCTAGTGTTAAGACACTCAGTTTTCCATTTTCCCCCGAATTATATTTGTGACCAAAATATACATCTCATTTTATTACTAAAACTAATCAAGAAGAGAGCAGTGGAACTAATCTCAATCTCTGGCATACTACAATGGTTAAAATATAGAGACGTACGGACAACACAGAAATACACTATAACATTATAATATTAAAAAAAGACATTTAAAGAAAACGTATAAAAATTTGAACGCAGCGGGATTCGAACCCGCGCCTCCTGAATACCGTTCAGGCGCTCTCACCACTGAGCCATGCGTTCTACTAGCCGCTGCGTCGAAATTCTTATACGCTTTATTACAACTTATTTTTGTTGTTAGCATCTCTGTAGAGAGATTTTTACGAATTTCTTCTACCCAAAAATTATTCTACGAACAATCATTTGCAAGAGAGAATGATATTTATAAAATAAGTTGTAATAAAGCGTATAAGAATTTCGACGCAGCAGCTAGTAGAACGCATGGCTCAGTGGTGAGAGCGCCTGGACGGTATTCAGGAGGGCCGGGTTCGAATCCCGCTGCGTTTAAATTTTTATACGTTTTCCTTAAATGTCTTTCTATTTTCCTAAGTGTGGAATAACACTTTAAAAATGTTTAAAAGTATTTATTATAATATTATATTAAAATTAGGGTAAAATGTAAAACAACATTAACCATTCAGAAGGGGAAAGTTCAAGAAGATATAATAGGTAGCGTTAACATCGTGCGGTCTTATTACATGGCATACAATGTATCGACGTGCCGAAACGATAACTTAGTAAATGTCAAATTTAAATTTAGCTATAAATATATCTAAGTACATATAAATTGACCAAAATCAGAATACAATAATAAAAAAAATATATATTTGGAGTAAATTATATATTCCTTAAAATTTCTTATGACCATATTTATGTATAAAAACTTTTTAATAACATTTCAAACGCATCTCAATATAAAATTACTGCTCAAAACAGCGTTATAATGCATTTAATAGGAGTAACCTACACTCCCCAAATCATCTTACTTCAAATGTTTTTTTAAGCCAAGTGGGGATTCGAATCCGCATCTAATATAAACATCAAGTTCTTTCTTTATAAATCATAATATTTTTTCCAAACAAAAATATAAATATATTAAAAAATGTCAATAAACAATTACAGGGTTATCATTCAAGAGCGTCGATACATACATGCAAAGGGCTTGGAAGGTAGAAATGAAAGTCTGTTCGCGTAAATGTCTTTATTGTATTGTGATATGTAATATTAACATAATATTTCTTAAATGTATATGTTTGATATAACTATATGCATGAAATGTTTAAATAACAGTGTTTTTTGTTTATAATTAAGTTTTATACTTCAAATTCATTCTTTTGTATATATATTAATGTTTTTTTAAATTTAAAATTAAACTTTTTTAACCTTATTATTATATATTATTGTGCATATTTTGATATTTTAAAATATATTTAAGAAAACCTGACGTTTCGAACATTTTACAGTAGTCAGTGGTCGCAGATATGTAAGAGTCTACCTGTCTACATGTATGTTCGCAATGTCAGGTGTTCCGAAATGTATTTTTGAAAAAATATTCATTTAATAAATAGGAAACTAAAAATGTCATTAAATTAACTACTAATTAAGTCTATCCTGTTGAAAGATTTTTTTAAAAAAAATCTTTTAAAAGAATGAAAAGATTATGAATTTTAAAAATTAAAGAACGAATTTGTAGTTCAAAACCTATACACAAAGTTTTATTTTACAATCTGATTAATATTTATTAAGCCACCTTTAATATGGTTGAATTAGAAAAAAATGTTATAAATTATTTTTGAAATAACATTATTAGTATACTGAATATTATATAGAGAATAGAAAATCAAGTTAATAATTTATCTTTTATTAAGAGCGAAGAAATAAAAAAAGATTTAAATATATACTTTCCTTCGAATGGGAATCGAACCCACATTCAGTTGCATTCAGGTACTGTCACACGATGCCTTCGTATTTTGTAAATAAAATTCAATATTTTTTTAAACAGATACAAAACATATTAAATTGTTGTTTTTTTTTATTTTTTTATTTTTTATTTTTATGGAATAAAGGAGGCAAACGAGCTGAAGGCCCACCTGGTGTTAAGTGGTTACCTTCGCCCATAGACATCCACAACATAGAAGTTATGGATGCGTTGCCAGCCTTAGGAATGTAGGACAGAAGGAGAGAGGAAGGATGGGAATGGTGGGAATAGGGAGATTTTATTTTATATTGTTATATTAAAGGTGGTTACACAAGTGTGTGTGATCTTGTATAGTAGGTATAACATTATACATACAGGGCTACGGGGTTAGGTTACACACACACACGCACGCTTAATATCTAATGTTACATAGCTATGCACTGACAGACATACCGACATGCTACCATGTCTATACACAACACATTACTTTGCTATTAACGCCGGCTCTACGTTAGAAAAAAGCATTAAATTTCAAAATCTATGTCATTTTCAGTAATAAAATATGAAAAAGAAAAATAATATTATCATTTTTTTTACAATAAAATGTTATTCACAATAGTTAATTATTTATCTTTCATGACAGAAGTCAAAGAAAGAACACAAGACAAGGCAAAGAAAATCTATAACCGATCTCTTTTTTTTATTATTATTTTTTTAAATATTGTTCAAAAAAGTAAATTTATACTAAACTTTTCACAGAATGTCAAAATAATTAAAAATGTCAACGTTACTATTATTATTTTCAAGCATATTTCAAAATATGACATGAAATTTTGAAAAACGTTTGAAATAAACTATTTCATAGGTAAAACCTCAAACTCAAAAAAAAATTTCTTATAACTTATTCCAAAATTTAGCAAATCACAGTAGAGCTAGCGTTAAAATACATAATTTTTTCATACATTTTCATACAAATACAAACCATTTTGATCGCACGATTGATGACTATGTTGACTGCAGGTGTCTTCGCTGCACGCTCGCGGCTGAGACGTCACGCTGGTGGGATCTGCTTGGTTTTGACATCCAAAGAATTATTGTAAATAGCCATTTTTTTAATAAAAGAAGGTATTTTCAACAAAATTTCAATGTTAGTTGAAAAGTTTCATTTCGTGGTTTCAGTTTGTGTCATTCCTGTTTCCTTGCAGACTCGTATTGTGTATCGTTGTGTTATTGTTCGATATTTTTGCTTTGCACTTTCGTTTGAATATTAATTTACACTAATGTATCATATATTTTATTCTCTAAAATCTTAGTGAACAAACATGTTAGAAAAGAGTTTTTTCACTAAGATTTTCTATATTTTAATTTTGAAAATATTAAACTCCGTTAAAAAATCATAATAAAAACAATATGGAGATTTATTTTGATAACGCAATCTAAATATTTAATAGCTTTGTGATAATATTGTTATATCGTCTTTGTTTGTAATTCAAAGTTAGAATTACACAAGTATTAAAGTTTCAGTCACCGCATATTATGAAATAATAATTAATAACTCTAGATTCCAAATTAGAGGTGAGCACCCTATTTGACAACGGACATATACAAATTTTGAATATTTTTGACGCACCAAAACACTTGTTAATATAATTAAAAAAAATAACAGGAAAATATCTTTAATAAAACTAAATAATTAGCGGGTCGCATAACATTATTAAGCGGACCACGGCTTGCTCATCCCTGATCTAGAGTAGAAAGTAAAAATATAACTAGACATTCATAAATTTTATAAAAAAAATCTTTTTCAATTTAATATGTGAATAACAGAAAGACACTTTCAAAATAAAAAATATACTACTTAATTATCACAAAAAAATGTAAACCCAACATAAAAAAGGACATTATACAATTAAATGCATTAAATTTAACTGCCATTAAACTCCAATACGTTGTATATTCAGTTTACGCCGTATTAATGCGCTGAACCGCAGCTTTCAATATCGGCCCGTCCTGTACATACGAGTACGAGTATGAAGTAACTAGCGACCCGCTCGCGGCTTCGCTGCGTGAACTACATTATTTTTTTTTTTTTTTTAGCTTCACGCTGTATCCCTCACACAGCAGGGTAGGCAGAGGGAACCTAGTGTTAAGACACTCCGTTCCCCACTTTCTGCCGAATTCGGAGGCTTGCGTGTTAAGTGGCGGAACTTAACGCCGCGCTTTACTTCGACACCAGAGCGAAGAAAATGAAAAAATAATTTCCACTCCTCGAGTGGGAATCGAAACCACAACCCGTCGTTTGCAGTCACACGCTTGTGCCACTGCGCCACGACTGGCCACATAACTGCTTCGTTTTATTGCAACCCTCGGGGGTGGGTTTTTGAAAAACAAAGTAGCCTATGTTGAAGCTTAGATTATCAACTATATTTATGCCAAAATTCATTATAATCGGTCAAGCGGTTTAGATTTTTCATATAAACTTTCATCCCCTATTTCAACCATTTAGCGATTGATTTTTGAAAAAAATAAGTAGCCTATGTTAGACCCAGTAACTTTTACTACTTTCATTCTAAGTTTCATCCAAATCGGACCAGTAGATTAGCCGTGAAAGCATGACATACAAACACACAGACTTTCGCATTTATAATATAAGTATGGATATGAAGTAATACACGAACGAACTCATTTAATTGTTTAAAAGCGTGCGCGTGTCCGTGTAATTGCTTGAGAGTTGTTCAATTAATATGTATATGTATAGATCTATAGGTACGTGTATTGGATTATTTTGTATGAAAATAGCCTTTATTCAATTTCCGGACATGTTGCAATCACGAGGGGGAGTTTGAACGGTTAAAATGGCTTGGTCGTCGTGGCGCAGTGGGATAAGGGTATGAGTGTAATCGTTATGGTTGTGAGTTCGATTGCCAGTTGAGGCAATGATTTTTTAACCGCCCTAGTAAACTGGACTCTCTTATGGTATATTTAATAAACTTAGTGTTAAGCTCTGATATTTTTAATGAAAAAAGGAATTTATATATAAAAAAAAATATTATTTTAAAAAAAGGTACAGACCTTATGTCCGTAGTGGTATAAATTAAATTGTAAAAAAAAAACCGCCCTAGTACTTAAGATAAAGAGCAGTGTTAAAATCCGCAAAGGTGTCCGCTTTGAACAAAGTGGGTATCTTGAAACTAGGTTTTCTCTGACTACCTGATTGACTACTAAAAAGCGTGAAGCTACAAAGAAGCTGACTAAAAAGATATCGTTCCTACAATTAAGATGTTTTCGACTGTAGAGAGACGGTTGGGACTTCGAATCCGATTTGTGGTAATACTTTTTAAATAGATTATATTATATTGAAATTATTTTGATTTTGGCCACTAAATACGCATTATCTTGATATCAGGCGGACAAGTGGAAAACATAGTGTCTTGCCACTAAGTTTTCTCTGTCCACCCCGTTATACAGGAAAAAGCACAAGCAAAAACAGCAATTAATTTAATCATTGCTAAAGTCAGCCCATACATACAAAAAAAAATGACTTCTAAACTTTATCACTACAACAATAACGTAAATTTTCTAAAACTAGATCAAGAGGTAGATGTTCAAATGTAAAATATAACAAAAAAACTAAATTCCTTTTAAATAGCTTCAGAAATTCAGGAGATTCAGATCGTTACATAAGAAAAGCCATTATAAAAGACTCGAATAGATGTAGAATACGTACGTATATTAGTCTAGGAGCTAGTGGATCATATTGTTATAATAATATTTTACATTATATAAATTCTTGCCGGGGCCAGTCGTGGCGCAGTGGCACGGACATGTGACTTCAAACGACTGGTTGTGGTTTCGATTCCCACTCGAGGAGTGGAAATATTTAATATTTCCATTTTTTTCGCTCTGGTACCGAGGCAAAGTGCGGTGTTAAGTTCCGCCACTTAACATGCAATGACTCCAAAATTCGTCAGAAAGTGGGGAACGGAGTGTCTTAACACTAGGTTCCCTCTGCCTACCCTGATATTTGCGGGATAGAGCGTGAAGCTAAAAAAAAATAATAACCAACATTTGAATTGTTATTATTAAACCATTTTTTTTAAATAAAAATATACACAAAATTAAAAAAAAAACAAACCAAACAAAAACTAGAACGATCAAATTCTTTAAAGCAAATTGACTCTAACTCTCAAACTATAATGGAAAAGGGAATGGTTTCATTTTAAAAGGAATCACTTCTCTCGTAGTAATCTTTCTTTTACAGAAACTTATTTAAATTCTTTTGAGAAATTCTTAGCGAATGCTCTTTAACATGTATCTCGAGAACAGTTCATAATATTTTTGATATTCAACTTAATAATAATAATGGTGCAGTTAATTCATGACTGCACGCGATAGTTTCGGTTCGATTCCTTGTTCATTAAATATACTATGGTATAAAAAGGCAATCGTGACATAGTGGGAGCCTGACTATAATTATGATTGGAGGTTCGATTCCCACTTCGTGAAATGTTCATAATTCTTTTCAACACTTTTAAAGTGTTTTTCCACACTTAGGATAATTGGAAAATACATTTAGTACGTACAAAAATTTGAACGCAGTACACAGGCTCAGTGGTGAGAGCGCCTGGATGGTATTCAGGAGGGTTCGAATTCCGCTGCGTTCTAATTTTTATACGTTTTCTAAATGTCTTTTTCAATGTTTGTAATTATTTTCGTTTCTCCTACATGAGGGAAAACGTGCAACTGCAAAAAAATATTTAAAATATTTTAATTGATGGAAAATGAAGAAACTGGAGAAAGGAGTATCTAAATACGTCTTTTCCACTAAATTACCACTTTATAGTTATAGTAAATTAGTCGAACAATACATACAGCAAATTATTAAAATAAATATTACACACAAGTGTGTGTATGACAAAAGTGTACATTGTTACATTTTAATTCTATTTCTTTTTAAGTTTCACGCAGTATCCCATACACAGCAGGGTAGACAGAGGGAACGTAGTGTTAAAGACATTCCGTTCCCCACACACCGCCGAATTCGGGGGCATTGTGTGTTAAGTGGCGGAACTTAACGCCGCGCTTTGCCTATGATACCAGAGCGAAGGAAATGGAAAAATTAAAAATTTCCACTTCTCGAGTGGGAATCGAACCCACAACCAGTCGTTTACAGTCATTCATTAGTGCCACTGCGCCACGACTGGCCCCTAAATACACGACCCCTTAAATACTTCAACTTAATAAAATAAAACGAGTCACACTTCAAAGTGTTACAGACAAAAATGTACACTTTTGTAAGCACATACATATACATTAACGTACAATAAAAGATGTATAGGTTGCTATAGCAACGCCTATTTTACTCCTAAATGCCCTACTAACAAATATAAAAGGTCTGTACGTCAAAGTAAACATAATATTATACACCAGTTGTACTATTTAAAATGAAACTTAATAAACAATCAGAATACAACTCGGTAGTCTAAATTAATACAACAGAAACTATTATTAATTTTGTTCGTAACTTAATATCTAAGTTAGACAAAAACACAGATAGACTACAGCCAATTTAGATCAATTTCTAGGCACAAACAGACTAATAGAGCTGTTATAGTATTGAGTTAATCAATTTAAGACGACACGCTTCATAGAATTATTATACTAAACTATTGTTATTATGATAAAGCCTGTCAGTTCATTGATATGTTTTGATTTTGCAATGCATTGAATGCATTAATTTTTTTTGCAATCTATAACTTAGGCCCGAAAGATTCATTAAGAACAAAATTTAAAGAAATTAATATATTGACTGTTGCTTCTCAATACATATTTGCTAATGTTATGTATGTTAAGAAAAATATTAAGGATTTTATAAAAATTGGCGACACACATAATATCAATACTAGAAATAAGCATAAACTGATTACACCTGTGACTCGATTGCATCGAGTCAATAATTCATTCATGGGACAGTGTATACGCTTTTACAATAGGATCCCAGAAAACGTCCAAGATTTTTCTATATCACAATTTAAAAAAGTTGTGAAGAGACGTTTGTGTGTTAAAGGTTATTACCAAATTCAAGATTTTATAAATGATAACACGCCTTGGGAATGAAATGCTCGCTCCAGGCTACTTCAAAAGTATCATTGTCTGCAATAAATCTGTATATAATATTCACTTTAAAAAAAAAAAAAAAAAAAATAAAGAAGTCCCGCTGAGTTTCTTGCGCCGGTTCTTCTCAGGTCTGAGGCATTAAATTTAGTGAACCGGTGGTAAACTATTTGACGTTCAAAAAATGAAGCTTGTAACTTCTTATTTTGAATAAAATTATTTGACTTTGACTTTGACTTTGACTTTGACTTTGATATGATAGATATTATATTTACTACTAGTATCGGCCCATAACTTCGTTTGCTTGGACTTAATTACCATTTCTGCAAAATTACTTTTTTTTTAGCTTCACGCTGTATCCCGCATACAGCAGGGTAGACAGAGGGAACCTAGTGTTAAGACACTCCGTTCCCCACTCTCCGCCAAAGACGTAAGTCCTGAATAAGTTCAAAAAGTATGCAACAAAAAGAGGTTTCATTAAAATCCAATGTATTCGAACATATGCGCGTACATATTCACATTCTGTGTTTACTATTTGATTACAGTATAAAAAGAAGTAAAATACTCATATAAAAATATTAAAATATAAAATACGCAAAAATGATCCTTTAAGATAGGGCATTTTTTCTTAACTTCATTTCCCTTCACACGTAGTAAGGTAGACAGAGTGTCAAGACAATCCGTATTCCATAATGTGAATTCTCCTATTAATAATTTAATGAATTTAATTAATAATTACATAAAAAACACCATTCCTTTCCCTTCTTAACCTTCCTCTCTTCGTGTAATTAGACTCTAAAAACGTTTATGATTTAAGTAGTGTCATAGTGGGATTTGAAACCCAAACCGTTGTTATGTAAAGTAAGGCAAAGAACTATTAACACGCAAGTCAAAAATATTTAATACGATAGTAAAAAAAATATCAGAATTTAAATATTATACCATATAAGTGTTATACAAACGAGTAAACTATTTAAAAAAACATCCTAAAAAAAATATTTTTGAATTTAACAGTAATCGAACCCACTACAAACCTTAACCACCACTAACCCAAACGAAAACAAACAAAAAATCATTTAAAAGGCACATTTCCCGCTCCACCCCGGCATCGAGCACACGAACGCTTTAAAATGTACACTACACGACAGTCCTGGCGGAAACGAGAGATATACTTTAACAATTTCCACTTTTGTAACGCATTCAGTACATTTAAAATTGAATTTATGCTTTAATAAAATACACTTAAAAATAAAACAAAAGAAAGGAAAGCCTATGAAAACATTTATGCTTTTTGACGGAAATATTACCTGTATTATATATTTTTTTTTTTAGCTTCACGCTATATCCCGCACAAAGCAGGGTAGGCAGAGGGAACACTAGTGTTAAGACACTCCGTTCCCCACTTTCCGCCGAATTCGGAGGCATTGCGTGTTAAGTGGCGGAACTTAACGCCGCGCTTTACCTCGACACCAGATCGAACAAAATGGAAATATTAAATATTTCCACTCCTCGAGTGGGAATCGAACCCACAACCAGTCGTTTACAGTCACACGCTTGTGCCACTGGGTCACGACTGGCCACCTGACCTGTATTACATTAACTTATGAAATTATATTCGTTACTCATATTCTAATATATACGATCAGTTTTACGTGTTCTTCCACATAGCAAAGAAGATGCCTTCTTTGCTATGTGTAGAAAATCTAGTGCTAAGTCACTACCTTTTCTACTTTTTACAATCCGAAGCATTGCGTGCTGGGTTGCAGCACTTATTGCCGCACTTTGCCTTACTAGAGCGAAAGAGAAATGAGAATCATTTAAAATATAATCAGTATCAAATGACGTGAAAGAACAAAAAAAGGAAATTCAACGAAGATCAAGAACAACAAAGGCACGGAGCTGTGTCTTTGGAGAAGAAAAACTCTTTATAAAAAAAACAAAAAAATCATTGCCCCGTGTAGGAATCGAACCGACAACACTCGCATACAATCAGCCACTGTCAGACTGCGCCATGGTGGGCTGGAATATTGCATACTAATTAATCATATTTACATTTAGGTAACACTCATATATTGTACGTAAAATCCGTGAAATGAAGTGACAGGTCACTCCAAAATACAAAAGTCGCATACCTATAGTGAAAAAATATATTAAATATAAGCAGTTAAACTAATAATAAAAACTGTAAAAACAAATAAAAAGTAAATTATGCTAATTATCAGTACAATTTTCAATTTAATTTACAGCAATTTTATTTCCCACGAACGAATGCATTTCAATAATAAAATTTGCAACGACTTTAAAGTGCGAATTAATTAATTCGGAAATCTATTTAAACGCGTAATTTCATTTGAAACATTCGCTTAATTATTTTAAAGAAGGTAATAAAGTTTTTGTAGTGTATTCGATACCAGCTTTACTCTCTTTCCCGCACACAGCAGGATAGGCAGAGGGAATCTAGTGTTAAGACACTCCGTTCTCCACATTCCGCCGAATGCGTGTTAAGTGCGGAACTCAACGCCGCGCTTTACCTCGACACCAGATCGAACAAAATGGAAATATTAAATATTTCCACTCCTCGAGTGGGAATCGAACCCACAACCAGTCGTTAACAGTCATACGCTTGTGCCACTGGGTCACGACTGGCCACCTGACCTGTATTACATTAACTTATGAAATTATATTCGTTACTCATATTCTAATATATACGATCAGTTTTACGTGTTCTTCCACATAGCAAAGAAGATGCCTTCTTTGCTATGTGTAGAAAATCTAGTGCTAAGAAACTACGTTTTCTACTTTTACAATCCGAAGCATTGCGTGCTGGGTTGCAGCACTTATTGCCGTATTTTGCCTTACCAGAGCGAAAGGGAATGAGAATTATTTAAAATATAATCAGTATCAAATGACGTGAAAGAACAAAAAAAGGAAATTCAACGAAGATCAAGAACAACAAAGGCACAGAGCTGTGTCTGTGGAGAAGAAAAACTCTTTATAAAAAAAACAAAAAAATCATTGCCCCGTGTAGGAATCGAACCCACAACACTCGCATACAATCAGACACTGTGAGACTGCGCCATGGTGAGCTGGAATATTCCATACTAATTAATCAAGTTTACATTTAGGTAACATTGATATATTGTAAGTGAAATCCGTGAAATGAAGTGACAGGTCACTCCAAAATACAAAAGTCGCATACCTATAATGAAAAAATATATTAAATATAAACAGTTAAACTAATAATAAAAACTGTTAAAACAAATAAAAAGTAAATTATGCTAATTATCAGTACAATTTTCAATTTAATTTACGGCAATTTTATTTCCCACGAACGAATGCATTTCAATAATAAAATTTGCAACGACTTTAAAGTGCGAATTAATTAATTCGGAAATCTATTTAAACGCGTAATTTCATTTGAAACATTCGCTTAATTATTTTAAAGAAGGTAATAAAGTTTTTGTAGTGTATTCGATACCAGCTTTACTCTCTTTCCCGCACACAGCAGGATAGGCAGAGGGAATCTAGTGTTAAGACACTCCGTTCCCCATTTTCCGCCGAATGCGTGTTAAGTGCGGAACTCAACGCCGCGCTTGCCTCGACACCAGAGCGAAGAAAATGGAAATATTAATTATTTCCTCTACTCGAGTGGGAATCATATCCACAACCAGCCCCCTCTTTTTCAACATAGTATTAAAATACTTCGTTCACTTCCCGCCCGTTAGGTGTTAAGCAGCTGTACTGACCACCGCGTTTTGTTTCAGATACTACAACAGAGAAAATATAATATAATCACTCCTGCGAGTGAAAATCGAACCCGAAACCGTCATCTTCATAATCAGATGATATACAATCGCAACACAACGACATCTTTCGTGTATAAAATTTGTTATAATTTAAAACGTTATATTTAATGAAATTACTCAACGAATGAAGCTTCACGCTGTATCCCGCACCCAACAGAGTAGACACACAAAAATTAGTGTTAAGACACTCCGTTCCCCATTTTCCGCCGAGTTTTAGATGCATTGGGTGTTAAGTGTCGGAATTTAACGCCGCGCTTTGCCTCGACACCAGAGCGAAGAAAATGGAAATACAAAATATTTCCACTCCTCGAGTGGGAATCGAACCCACAACCAGTCGCGCTTACGACTGTTATAAGTTTGACTACATTTATGTGCCCCAAGCCACGACTGGCCTCATACATACATAATACACATACTAAAGTACGAAGTACTATACAAAAGCAAATACCGCACTTGTCAAATAAACAAGCATTGTAAAGCGACGTAACGTAACGTTAAGCAAATATTTAAGTCACGAGTCACCGTTTCGCAGTCAAATAGAAAAGACGGAAATATGAAAATACATATATGCTTGTACATTTTAATTTTTTTAAATTTATTTTTATAGCTTCACGCTATATCCCGCACACAGCAAGGTAGGCAGAGGGAACCTAGTGTTAAGACACTCCGTTCCCCACTTTCCGCCGAATTCGGAGGCTTGCGTGTTAAGTGGCGGAACTTAACGCCGCGCTTTGCCTCGACACCAGAGCGAAGAAAATGGAAATATAATTTCCACTCCTCGAGTGGGAATCGAACCCACAAACAGTCGTGTACAGTCACACGCTTGTGCCACTAGGCCACGACTGGTAAACAACAATAAGTACTAGAAATAAAACTAAAACATAAAAAACAAATTTATTAAATCGTCCCAAAAGAAAACGAAATGACAAAAAAAGTTATTACTTTTTATATTAAGAGTCGGGTCGCGACTTCAAAGAGGAGGTTACATTATTTGATGGCGCTAATGAGCTTCACGTTCGTTCGTCCAACGAAGTACGAAAGGTTCGTAAAAACGTGGAAAAATTTCAGGGTGAAAGAACGATTGTGTTGAATGTTTAATTTTTTGTTTTGTAACTTATTTAGGCCTGTCGTAGCTTGTGTTGGGGATTCGATTCCCATTCGAAAAATTGGAATATTTAATATTTCATTTTCTTCGCTCTGGTGTCGAGGCAAAACGCGGCGATGAGTTCCGTTTATGTGACGGATACACAGTGTCTCGATTTTAAGTGGAGAGTGGAGGACAGAGTGTCTGGACACTAGGTCCTCTCTAACTAACTTGCTGCTAAAACTCTTCCCTTTTTCGGGTCGCAGCTTCAAAGAGGAGGTTACACTACGTGATGCATTTAATAAGTTTCATGTTCGTTGATTCGACGAAGTACGAAATGACCGTAAAAATGTGTAAAAGTTTCAGGGTGAAAAAACGATTGTGATGAATGTTAAATTTTTTGTTTTGTAAGTTATTTAGTGCAGTCGTGGGTACAATTCGATTCCCATTCGAAGAGTTGGAATATTTAATATTTCATTTTTTTCGTTCTGGTGTCGAGGCAAAGCGCGGCGATGAATTCCGTCTATATGACGGACACACAGTGTCTCGATTTCAAGCGGAGAGTGGAGGACAGAGTGTCTGGACACTAGGTCCTCTCTACTGACACTTTTTCGGGTCGCAACTTCAAAGGGGAGGTTACACTATTTGATGCATTTAATGAGTTTCATGTTCGTTGATTTAACGAAGTACGAAAGGTTCATAAAACATGTACAAATTTCAGAGTGAAAAAACAATTGTGATGAATGTTTAATTTTTTGTTTTGTAACTTATTTAGTCCAGTCGTGGCTTGTGGGCGCAAAGTGTGACTGTAAACGCGACTGGTTGGGGGTTCGATTCCCATTGATATATTTAATATTTCATCTCTTCGTTCTGTTACCTAAAGACAAAATACGGCGTTGAGTTCCGCCACTTAACACGTGTACCTGTAAAATGTACAATTTCCGGAAATCCTTTTCCGGAATCTCCATACATTCCCCAAAGAACCTAGATACCATAATTCGTCTGCTGCATCTACGCGTTGTCTGTCAGTCACTCACTAACTAACGAAAGAGTTTTTATATATAATCGTACTAGCGGCCCGCCGACCGTAAGCTACATAACTGTTTCGTTATATTGCAACCCTCGGGGGTAGATTTTTGAAAAAAAAGTAGCCTATGTTTAACCTTGGATTATAAATTATATTTGTCCAAATAATCATTAGAATCGCTCAAGTGCTTTAGATTTTTCATATAAACTTTCATCCCTTATTTCAACCCTTTAGAAGTTGATTTTTGAAAAAATCAGTAACTTATGTTGACCTTGGATTTGTTACTCCTTTCACTCAAAATTTTGGTAGATTAGCCGTGAAAACATGAAAGACAAACAGACAGACATTCGCATTTATAATATAAGTATTATAGGATATTCATAAAAATCCGACTATCGAGTATACTCTATTATAAAAATTATTAATAAAAGCATCAAAGTTTAGATTAAAACTCTACGCACGTACAAATCAAAAATAAATTGTGTTTTCAAATTGTTACCCAAATGCAAAAAACCAAGTTAGGGCACGAATAGCTAAATCCAATTACCTTTCAATATTGTCAATAAAAAATTCTATATAAAAGAGACGTGATAATGCATTTTACGTTGTAGTAATATGTTACGCATACGAATAATAGCTTTTTTTGTGGCCAGTCGTGGTTTTGGGGCACAAAGTGTGAATGTAAACGCGACTTGTTGTGGGTTCGATTCCCACTCGAGGACTTAAAATATTTAATTTTTCATTTTTTCGCCCTATTGTGGAAGCAAAACACGGCGTTGAGTTCCGCCACTCAACACGAAATGCCTCTAAAATTCGGGGGAAAGTGAGGAACGGCGTCTTAACTTAATGTTTCCTTTGCCTACTAGTGTGAGGCAAAATTTAGTTGCAAATTAATAATTGAATATTAAAAATTCATTATTTTTTTGTGGGGAAATCACAAAATATCATAGTTAGCTGAAAATTAATAAGTTGTAATTTTTTACACTATAATTAATGATGAATTTGATTGTTAAATGTGTTTTTCACATCATATGGACGTCAAGACACTACTACACCCTCCATTTTGTCTGCCGAAATCGAAATATTGCATGTTGAGTGGCGGAACTCAACGCCGCGTCTTATCTTAGATACCAAAAGATTAAAATTTAAAAATAATCTATTCTTCGAGTGAGAATCGGACCCATAACCATCGCATTTACAGTCACACGCTGTCCCACTGCGCCACGACGGCCTATGTTGTGTAATATTAATTTTAATAATTTAATTTATGCATTAAACGTATAATACTTCCATTTTCCTACCAAACATCTTTAAATGCTTTATGTCCAAAATAATTTTAAACATTCACATGCCGATTCTACCACCGAGATCAAAATCAAAGAGGACCTAAATTTATACTAGTACAAACAATGAGTTAGGCAACACAGGTGGAAAATTGATCTATCTGAATCTACTTGTGACAATGGACTACTGAAAGGTGTTAGAATTTTCGAATACTAAAATAAACATATTTTTTCCCGTTAAGTCTAATTTAAAATAAATAAAAATATCAGAAAACCTAGTGTCACTGTAAGACACTCGTTTTCCCCGTTTTTCGCACGAATTGCGTGTTTTTTGCACCGTATTGAGTTTCGTCACTTTACTTACTTAAGGAGAGAAATTAAAATAATTATAAGCTTAGAAAGGTACACTACCTTCCGTAGAGTAATAAAATAGAATTAAAAAAAAAACTTTAATATAACATTATAGTATAAAATCACATACATAAAAAAGATGAAAATTTTCCCTATTCTACTAAAATTCAGACGTGCAACACATTGCACCAGACAATCCGTGTCGATGTATGTACTCGTATGTATTTTGAAACATCCACATCGGGATCGCATCGCCGGCGGCTATGAATTATTTAAACATCTGAATAACTGGGCATTGGACGGACGTCACGAATGTGTGGATATTTTAACGTGAAAGATATTTTTAGAAAACGTATAAAAGTTAGAAGTGGGATTCGAACCTGCGCTTCGTGGAGACCGACCATTAGCACTCTCTACAGGGATGTAGAGAGATTTTTACAGGAAATTATAAATAAGGTTGATAAGCGTATAAGTAGATTTATAATATGTAGATTTTTTTTATTTGGAACGTGCTATGTTGGGTATCTCCATAATAGACCGCATACTAAATGTGGAAATCAGGAAGAGAACGAAGATAACTGATATTGCACACACCATAGCACAGCGCAAGTGGCGATGGGCGGGACATGTATGCCGAAGAGCTGAAAAATTCTAAAAGGTGCTAAAAGGTGGAGCCGAAAAATTCTAGACTGTAGACCTAGGCAGGCTAAGAGAAATGTGGGACGACAACCAACAAGATGGACCGACGATCTTGTCAAAACGATGGGCCGTCAGTGGATGAGGAGAGCCGACAACCGCATTGATTGGAAGTCCAATGAGGAGACCTATACCCAGCAGTGGGTGAATAAGGGTTCACAAAGAAGAAGAAGAGAGATTTTTTTATTTATTTTTATTTTTAGTGAGGCCGTCTTGGCGCAGTTGGACAGCGTCGACTGGAAAGCGGTGGTTGTAGGATCGATTACCGTTTCGTTTCCTTTGTGTTTTGCCACTTAACAAACAAAAAAGCTTAAAAATATGTAACTGTAATTTCATATGACTCACTCGCCACTGCTACGTTGCTCCCATCCTTCCATCCTTAACATCGTTACAGTCATTCAGGTAGGTGCTAAAAACTTATGAATTAAAGTAACAAAATGAAAAAGTCATCTCCACGCTTCGCCCCGCATAGAGTAAGGCTGAGGGGCGGGACTCAACACCGCACCTGATCTTGGGTACCAGATCGGTCAAAAAGAAATAAATTCAATGTGATCATTCACTCGAGTGGGAATCGAACCCACAATAAATAGCATTTACACCCAAACGTTGACCCACTGCACCACAATGACTTCTCAATCTAAGAAATAAATACATACATATACAAACAATAAAAACACTTTTCAACTAACCGCTTAATAAACAGATTACCTTTACAAAACACCAATTGGAACAGTCAATAGATATGAAATATGCAAACATGGTCACCATTTCCCATAGAATACAACACAATACACACTACATTCGTTAACGATGTGTACGAGACGAGCATGTTCTGAGGGCAAATTTGATATATCGACATTTATCTGTTAGTTTTGATTTGAAACAATAATATTATACCCATTTTGATGAAATTCACGTGGATTGGGAAGTATAAAATTTGGCACATTTATAGTTTGTGTAGAAACGGAGTGCATAATGTTAATATTATTATAAAATAATGAATAAAAAAATATTTAAATTAATAAAATAAATGTAATTTGTTATCACGTTTATATAAACAATGGCATACACATTCAGTTGTTATAAATAACTGAGGACTAAAAAGAAAGTCGTAGGTTCGTTACCGGCCTAAGACAATTATTTATTGTACAAGAATTAAATTATTTATTTTATATTAATTATTGTCTAAGTATGATATGCTGACGATGTGTCATTCATTTACATACTTATATGTATGTTTATCAGGTATCTAAATAGTGTGGTAAATTTAATGCCTTGCTTGCTATTTATATAAAGATATGAGTTTATTATGTTATATATTAAAAAAAAAAGATTTTACTATAGTACTTTTTGATAGCAAAAAGTAAATGCGAAGAAAACTTTCAGAAAGTGTCAGTATAATAAACGCATTAGAAATAAAAAAACTACATATGTATACGTTGCTAAGGCAACGAAATGTTTACGAGGCTACTAAAAGAAAAAAAATAGAAAAAAGAAAAACAAAAAAAAAACTTTTTAAGTAAAAAAAAGATAAAAATAGATACAGTACTAAACACAAAGATAAATCTAATTCAGGACCTAAGTAATCGTATACCAAAGCTAGCCCAGCTTTGTATAAACATAGTACCGCAAATTGCTCCAAAACGGTTTGCTTTAAAATTCAACACCGTAGTCTGTAAGGGACGGGGAAGTATGAATGTATTCATGAAATTATACTTGAAATGGATCCAACTTAATTGATAGTCTAATTTAATATGCATTTGTACAAGCATTTATAGTAATAATAACTTAAGTTATTATTTAGTTTATTATTTTTTGAACTGTTTAAAAAATGTGATGTATTTTCGTTTCGTGCATAAAGTGGAGAGAGGAGTGTTTTGACATTACCAAAGAGAAATGCTTTATAAGGTTTTAGGTTGAATAAAAATTAAGAAGTTATGTTTTTAAACTAGGAGGATCAATTAGCAACCAGTCAGATAGATAGATAGATAGATAAAACTCTTTATTGCACACATACAAAAATAAAAGAAGACAGAATGGATAAAAACAAAATAACACAAACATAAATAATTGTAGTATGCAAAGGCGACCTTATCACTATTAGTGATCTCTTACAGGTTACCTAAAGCATGGACATTTAAACACAGTGGAAAACCTGCGTAGTGCATAAAATATGAAAGGATCTACAATAAGTAAATAAATAAATAAATAAGATAAAATACATAATGATATATACTATTTAAATTATGCTACATATACTCATACATACATATATTCAGACTTTTTTTTTTATGGAATAAATGAGGCAAACGAGCAGAAGGCCCACCTGGTGTTAAGTCGTACCTTCGCCCATAGACATCCACAACATTAGAGTTGTAGATGTAGGACAGAAGGAGAGAGGAAGGATGGGAATGTTGGGGATAGGGAAAGCTGGCTTACATGCCATCGAACCGGAACACATCTTCAGATATTTGGCGGTTCGTCTTAACGTTCGACTGTAGAGCAATGGCTTCTAAATAAAAATATTAAAATATTTATACACTAATGACATTTTAGTTTTATTTTTATTGTCCAATACGTTATGAATAAGACCCATAGAACATAATTGATAAATAGCTTTACGTTCTCTTCGGCACCTAGTGTTAAAACACTTCGTCCACTTTTTGTCCAAAAGAGACAACAATGACGGAGTTCAACGCTTTTCTTAAGAAAAAATGAATATATTTAAAAAAACAATCATTCTTCTGATTAGAATCCTAACTACAAGCACGATGGCCACGGTCGCCTCAAGAAGAACATTATTTGTAAAATAGTTCATATTTTTTTCTTTTCTATAAAAAGATATATAACATATACATATTGTGGCCAGTCGTGGCCCAGTGGCACAAGCGTGTGACTGTAAACGACTGGTTGTGGGTTCGATTCCCGATTCCGATGGAAATATTTAATATTTCCATTTTCTTCGCTCTCGTGTCGAGGTAAAGCGCGGCGTTAAGTTCCGCCACTTAACACGCAAGCCTCCGAATTCGGCGAAAAGTGGGGAACGGAGTGTCTTAACACTAGGTTCCCTCTGCCTACCCTGCTGTGTGCGGGATACAGCGTGAAGCTAAAAAAAAGAATTGTGATATAGTTGCGAGTTAAAATTTCATAGAATCTCTTTAAAATCAAAACTTCTTTTCTATAAAAAGATATAATATATATACATATGCTATATCTTGTTCCTTATTAACTCGAGAACAGTTCTTTTAAAAAACGTTTTTTTACGTTTTCCTCACGACGTAGTCAATTTACCGCTCCATTGCCGCTTTGAATCTAGCGTCTCTATTTAGATAGCTTATTATTATATGAAAATAGCTTCTAACATATATATTTACAGAGAATATAGTACGCAGTGGGTCAACGTCTGGCTGTAAACGATTGTGTCCTGGGTTCGATTTCCAAAATGTTTTTAAGTAAATTATTTTCATAATTTCGAACTAGTAAAAAAACGCAGCGTTTAGTTCATCACGTAGTCTTAATTTCCACAGAAAACGGAGTGTCTTGACACTTAGTTCTTTCTGTTTCGGGGTAATTTCTTAGCAGGAAAAAGTCAATTTAATAAAAAAAAAGTATTATTAAAGTATATATTTTAATTAAACATACATAATGTTATGATTTAGTCCCTTTGTATTAAATCCAAGAAGATGTATGTTATTAACTTCATTTCTATACAAACCTGTTGTGTTTCTTGCAGTTTTAAAAAAATTACAAAAGCAATAAAAATGAAGAGTTCCCTAGGATTCCTCTGCATTTCTCAATATATTTTTTTTAGCTTCACGCTGTATCCCGCACACAGCAGGGTAGGCAAAGGGAACCTAGTGTTAAAACACTCCGTTCCCTACTTTCCGCCGAATTCGGAGGCATTGCGTGTTAAGTGGCGGAACTTAACGCCGCGCTTTACCTCGACACCAGAGCGAAGAAAATGGAAATACAATTTCCACTCCTCGAGTGGGAATCCAATCCACAACCAGTCGCTTACAGTCACACGCTTGTGCCACTGGGCCACGACTGGTCACTAAACACAAAAATTAACAGCCAAAAAATCATAATTTCTATATAAAATTAGCTTTTTCCACATCACTTGCACGCAACAGTTGATAAGAAAAATGACAGATTCAGACACACAAATAGAACGGCCGTCGGCGACGAGACACGCCGCGGCGCAACCGAGCGGGAAATTAACGGAACGCTTTGAATAAAAGATCACTCGTGGCTTATAATGGTGAAGATTTGTTCACCTTTTTTTTTTAAAAAATATATTATATATTATTATGTGGCCAGTCGTGGCGCAGTGGCACGAACGTGTGACTGAAAACGACTGGTTGTGGGTTCGATTCCCACTCGAGGAGTGGAAACATTTATTATTTCCATTTCCTTCGCTCTGGTATCAGAGGTAAAGCGCGGCGTTAAGTTCCGCCACTTAACACGCAATGCCTCCGAATTCGGCGGAAAATGGGGAACGGAGTGTCTTAACACTAGGTTCCCTCTGCCTACCCTGCTGTGTGCGGGATACAGCATGAAGCTAAAAAAAAAAAAATAGTGTATTATTTTTATATGCCAAGTCAATGACCACTGTGACGCAGTGGGATAGTGTGTTTCTACCGAAAAACATTGGTTTGAATTACCAATCTGAAGAGTATGTGTAAATTATTTTCATTTCTCTGGTACTTAAGACTTAGCGCGGCGTTGAGTTCCATCACTCAACACGCAACGAATTCAGATGGAAAATGAGGATATGATTGTTTTAAGACAAAATTCCCTCCAACTTATCTTTTATTCTCGAAAGCGTAAAGTAAAATAATATTCACTCGGGAAGCTAATGGTTTGATAACTTTATTAAAATATCATTAAAAAATACTGAATATTTTTATTATGTTAAAATTACGTCAAGATATTTTATATTTTATTAAATTATGTTTTGAAAGGGTAACTCAAGGTTTGTAGCCAGTTTTTCTGAACAAAAATGCATTCTTCACCATGACATTATTACATTAACTACTTTGAACCTGTGACCTTTATAAAAAAAAAACAGTTACACGTTTTTTCCCACATAGAATGGTAGTCAGAAAAAACTTAGTGTCAAAATATTCCTTTCTCCGTCCGCCTGAAGAATAAAATATTCCGTTAAATGACAGAATTGAACACTGCGCTTTAACATAATAGGTTATTTATAAAACAAAAACATTTTAAAACCGAGCGAGTTACTTCAAGTCACGTCTATCTAAGATCAAATTTAAAAAGTTTTCAAAGGCACAAAACTTAGCAGACAGGCACAGGATCCGTTCAAACTACCAACAACTGTGTCACACGTCTTAGGAACTTTTTGTGGGTAGAAATTTCCCACTAATTGATAAGGTAACTTTGTTTTCCAGTTGCTTTGGTTTTATTTGGTAAACGTGTGAAGCGAAGATTAGTATGTAACCTTTACATAGTATAGTATAAAGCATAGTCACTTCCCGCGTCTGTCTGTATGTATACGTGTATACGCTTAGATCTTCAAAAGTACGCAACGGATTTTGATGCGGTTTCTTTTAAAAGATAAATTGATTTAAAAGGATGGTTTATAGTATAATACATACATAATAGAGTAAAGAAACACTGATAATTTTTAATGTGAGGGTGTGTAAGTTTCTAATGTGATGTCTATGTGCCTATACTGAAATAGTTGAGTAGTTAACGCTGGCGAATCCGCGAGTGGGTCACTAGTGGTTAATATAATTAAAAAAGCTTAACAGGGTAGTCAGAGAAAACATAGTGTCAAGACACTAAGTTCTCCAGTTTTCACTAAAAAACAAAAAAATGCGTGTTAAGTGGCGGAACTTAACGTCACACTTTGAATAATCTAAAATAATAAATAATTACAACGAGTGGGAAACGAATCCACAATCATCGTGTTTAAAATCAACCACTGTTCTACTGCACTACGACGGCTTCATATAATAATAATCGAATCTATGATAAAATAATCGAAAAGAAAACATATGTAAAAAACGATGTACAAGATTCTTTTTTAAATTTTAATTATTATGTTAGACACCTTCAACAAGTGAAAATAAAATATATTGACAAGTTTAATTTACCTCTAGTCTACAGGATTTTTAAAGTTCAAAATTCAGTTTTATGTTATTTTTTTTAAATTACCATATTCTATATGAAAGCTGTTAATATGATTAATATTTATACAGGTAATTACTAAATATGATTGCAAGTAAAAATACTTGATAAACGTTATAGCAGTTGAAAAAGACATTTAAAGAAAACGTATAGAAATTTGAACGCAGCGGGATTCGAACCCGTGCCTCCTGATACCGCCCAGGCGCTTTCACCACTGAGCCATGCGCGTGAACGCATGCCCGCTGCCGCATTCAATTTTTTATATGTTTTCTTTAAATGTCTTTTTCAATTATCCTAAGGGTGGAATAACACTTTAAAAATGTTTAAAAGTATTATAGCAGTTCATCATCATTACATCATTAATTGGAAAAATATCAAGGTTTTCAGCTCATTATAATAATTCTTTAAACTTACGAAGCGCGGCGCTAAGTTCCGCCACTTAACACGCAAGCCTCCGAATCGGCGGAAAGTGGGGAACGGAGTGTCTTAACACTAGGATCCCTCTGCCTATCCTGCTGTGTGCGGGATATAGCGTGAAGCTATTTTTTTATTTTAATTTAAACTTGCGTTATATTAATAAAATATATATTACACACACTATCGTGTATCTGACATACATTTTGGTACAAACTGACATATACGTTGCTATGGTAACGAGTATTTTACGATTATATAGTATCTATTGAAATACCTACAAAAAAACACTGGTATGGAAATTGTTAAAATAGCATTGCTATATTATAATATTAAAAAGTTGTGAAATAATATTATAAAAATATATTATATTCGATATATTATTTGTATAAAAATTGATAAGAAATACAAAAAAAAGTCATACGAAATCAACTAAGACTGAATGTCTATGATAAGTGAAGATAATGTAAGTGTAATTTTGTCTTTGAAGTACGCTAGTTTAATAAAGTTTTAAATCGTAAGACCAGTTTAAAATTCTTAAACTGAATAAATAATAGTATAAAAACAGCTACAGTATAAGTACAAAAAGTAATAATAAGTAAAAAAAAAAATAAAATTAAAAGATTTTTTTTTATGGAACAAAGGAGGCAAACGAGCTGAAGGCCCACCTGGTGTTAAGTGGTTACCTTCGCCCATAGACATCCACAACATTCAAGTTATGGATGCGTTGCCAGCCTTGGGAATGTAGGACAAAAGGAGGGAGGAAGGATGGGAATGGTGGGAATAGGGAGAGCTGGCTTACATGTCATCGAACCGGAAAATAAATTAAAAGAATATAAACATTTATACAAAAAATGAACATGTAAACGTAGCAGGTGATGAAACCGCATGTTTTTCTGTTTTCGCTTATATTTTATATACAGGGGTGCACAACCCATGATCTTCTTAAGAATTTTTTGCGGCCCACCAAGCATTTATTAATATTACATATAATAATTCTTCCACTACCTTTTATTAATAATTCTGACTAAAAAAAGGTTGCTGACCCCTGTTCTAACAACCATCTGACAAATTTTACTTGACACGAAAACACCGTATAGCTTATTAGTTACTAACTTTTAGACAGTATCCAAGAAGCACAGGTTCAAATCCTGCTACGTTCAATTTTCAATACAAAATTTCAATTATTTTTCAATTTTTAAGTAAGCAAAAGGTAAAACAGTATATAAATTTCAACTCACTATAAGGCTGTGGTCGCCCACCGGTGTACTGAGGTGACTGGAGCAACGGAGCGCTTCTTTGCGTCGGCTGTACATCTTCTGACACTGTAAGAGATATTATATATAAAATAAAATATGTATATAATACATAAATATATATGTATTTTACTATATGTTAATTAATTCGAATAATCTAAACTGAAATACCTACAATATAAAATAATAGTCAAATCGTAACTAAATTAATTACAATAACTATTTATAAATAATTATATAAATTTAATAATAGAATACCATTATCATATATGAAATTTTTAAAAATTAAATATATATCATAAAATTGCCATAACCCACTATACTTAAGGACGCAGGTTCAATCCCTTAAGGATATATCATGTCGTTGCCTAGGTTCGGCTAGAATCTAGAAAGAAGCTCTTCTTTAGAAGCAGTCAGTGTCTAGTACTTGGTACTTAAGGACAGACTTAAGGTAAGGAGTTCCTTTGCACTGTACAAACTCCTTTCTCCCTACCTAACCAAATTTAAAAAGTAGTAGGTTACTAATACCATCTTCGAAATAATTCGATTTTTCAATTTTCTAACTTTACAAATGAAAATATTATATATTATATTACTTATATATTAATTATTAATAGAACATAAAACTATACAATTACTATTAAATAGTAATACCGATAATAAGACGGAAACGCATATATAAAATCTTAATGAGGCATTGTTGCATGCAATGATGACAATAGATTAGATAATTTAATAAATAAATGAAAATATTCTATTCTATTTCTAGTAGAAAGTGAAGAACAGAGTGTCTTAACACTTAGTTCTGATTACCCTATTATATGGGAGAGAAAGCATTAAGCTGCTAAAAAAATATACTTTTACATAAAAACCTATACATTTACTGTACAATAATAAAAAACATGCATAAAATATATTAGTAAAAAGTAAAAAATAAAGTTACAAGAATATCGAGCTACATTTAAATTCTAATAGCTCAATTAGAACATATAGCGTAATTGGCTAGAGCGATTGGACAAGTTTCAAAAGAACCGGAAATCCGGGTTCTAAAGCTATGTATAACTTTTTGTACGTTTTTTGTAAAAAAAACGAACGAAAACAATTTAGTATTCAATATGTGAAAAACTTTTTAAAAATAAATGCAACGTCTTTCTTTATAGATATTCTAGCAACAAATATAAATTTTTTAGCTTCACGCTGTATCCCGTACACAGCAGGGTAGGCAGAGGGAACCTAGTGTTAAGACACTCCGTTCCCCACTTTCCACCAAATTCGGAGGCATTACGTGTGAAGTGGCGGAACTTAACGCCCCGCTTTGCCTTGACACCAGCGCGAAGAAATTCAAAATAATAAATTTTTCCACCTCTCGAATGGGAATCGAACCAACAACCAGTCGCGTTTACGGTCACACTTAAGTGTCTTTGCGCGACGACTGGGCACAAAGATGTTATGTTCTTCTTAAAAAATATTATTGAAAGAGTAAATAATACTTTAAAACTTAATACGAAATGCCTCTCTGCTGAGATGCTAACAACAAACATAAAATGTAATAAGCGTATAACAATTCAATTCAACGTAGCTGAATGGAACGTAACGTTTAGGAGTCAAAAATGGCGCGAGGTAAATCCCGCTACGTAGAAACTTTATACATTTTCAAAAATATGATACACAAGAGGACACACATACCGTTGTAATGCAGTCGAATATCCACTAAAAACGCAATTACTTGTGAAATCGATACCCTTTTAGGGAAAGACTTCATAACAGTGTAGTCAAAGAGAACCTAGTGTCAAGACACTCCATTCTTAGGGGAATGATATATTATAATAGTAGTTTAAGACAAAGCGCGGCGTTGATATCCCCCACTTGATAAACAGGAGGAATTTAGACAGAAAGTGGAGAAAAAGCGTTAAGTTACGCGATATATAAGCTGATTAGCTCAATATAAAATAAATAAGGCCATATATGAATTTCGTATACACCCGAAAACAAATCTAGAACCATTTTGACATATACTATACAAGTCAACTAAATTAAACATTCATAAAACTTTCCTACGTGTTATGTTATTCTTTAAAAATAAGGCATAAAAAAATAAAATAAAAAAATAGGAATGCTGACAATTTGTTTAATAAAATATTTCATCTTTCAAGAATAATCTAATAAAGAAATTATTATAACAAAAGAATTTCCAGAATTTACAAAATTATTACTGTAATTTTTATTATTTTTTAATAGAGCATATTGTCTCTTTATAGAAAGTTATATTCTTTGTTTTTTCAAATTCTGGTGTCATTCTGAGTGTGTTATTAAGAAATGCCTTTCGTTGGAAGCAATCTTTATATATTTTCTAAATAACTTTTTTTTAAATAAATAACTTTATATATTGTCAATACTCCTATCGCTAATATGATAAAGATTTTAAAAAATACAAAAACAAACAACGGCTCATAGAAACTAAAAACAAAAACATTTAAAACAAATTCTAGATAAAACAACTCAAAAAAAAAACTAAAAACACATTCCAAACAAAAACAAAACTAAAAAAACGCTTCATTTAACTAACAAAAAAAAAACTAGAGTCAACTAACTAACTAACTAACTATATTAAAAAGGATCAAATTTTCAATTAAAATAGGTAAAAGGAAAATAAGCTTAAAATTAAAGAAAATAAGGTTCAAAATCCAATATTACCTAACTTACCGTTAATTCAACAGTCGGTGTTCGCGTCGACCGTCGACCGTTCCTTCCCTGCACATATAAAACAGACGGAGAACACTCTTTATCCTTTTTTTTATTATTATATATATTTATTTAAATTTCCCATTAAATTACCCATAATGTACAGCGTTATTGTGCATGCCAATTTCATCAAAAGCTACATAAGAACTAAACAAAAACAAAAATATATATATATAAAAATCCATTACACGGTCTGTCTGTGTGAGACATTTTGGTGTCGTGTTCTGTTCGTTTCAAACATGTAATTCCTCCATACATGTATTTATTGTTAAGCGTTTAATTTTTGATATTTTAACGTTTATAACATTTTTTTTAGAGTGTGTCTGTCTTTAGTTTTATATGTGCATAGAAGTTTCAATATTAAAATATTAAATGATCATATATATTCTGTACATCAAAGTTAAGGGTAGGTTCACCAAAATTTTTTTAAAAGTACCCTCATATTTCTTAAAACTAAATAATTCTAATAATTCGCTACTTTGATACTAAAATGAAGCTCATTTGTTAATTAATGACGATTTTTGTATCGTTTTCAAAACCATTGGTCAACCTCTCCTTCACTTTTCCGTGTACATGTATGTTAATATACACTGTAGTGGATGCAATAAGATCTATGTATAAAAGCTAGACAGTATAAGTGATAAAATAAGTTTTAGAAGAGAAAAGCTTGTATTAATGTTTCAATTCATAAAAATATTACCCACAATAAAAATTTTGGTATTTTGGGTAAAATCACAAATTATATAATAGGAAGAAACATTAACACCGATGTTACAGTGATTGTAAGCAATACATACCGGTTATGGAGTGCAGAAAGCTTGGCTGAACCTAAATTGTTAAAACTTGTGTTATATTCGATCTGTTATAATCATTATAATCATTAAAATCTTCATTAATTTATCATTAATCATTAATTAACTTAAAAATAATTAGAAATGTGTATTTGAACCCACAACTGAAAATCAAGTTTTTTTTAAGTTAAAAAATTATTACAGATCGAATATTGTGTGTAAAGCTGAAAAGTTATATTGGAATTGGTTGAGAAAGTTTTATAATGATAAAGTCAAAGTTGGAAGAAAAGTGTGATCTTTTGATAGATATGGTTGTATTATATAATATAAATAATTGTTTAAAGTTACATTTTTTAAACTAAAAAGTAAGTTTATTATTTAAATGTAAGTAATGTAAGTTAGAAAGTCTTTACAATACTAAGACTAGTAAGGCTAAGGTTTCTTTAAAAATACTTTAGTATTATTTTTATTTTTTATTGTTTTTTTGTTTTTTTTCAAAGAGATAACCTTGAGCAAACTTGTGGCATCAGTCAATATATAATAAGTATTTATTTTAATTCAGTTTAGACTTTAGACATATTTCGTAAATGGAGAAGCTCTCTAATATTTAATTTTTAACACGACAAGGAAACTAAAAATATTTTTAATATAAGTATTGCGTAAATCGAGCTTATAAGTGTTTGATTAATTGAATCAAATGGCGATGATATAAGATATTGAAAGTAACAATTTACCAAGTTTCCTTCTATAAAATATTAATATATTTTATGAATCTTAACGTAGTTAAAAACATATGTCCCATTTTATATAAATAATATTTATTACATTATAAAGACTACTTTGGTTAGGATAGTAAAAGTAAGTAAAATTATTTAATAGACAAATAATAATTTGAACATAACAAGATTTAAAAACGCGCGTTGAATACGGTATACGATTATTTTTATATATGTACTTAAATGATTATTGTACCTAACATAACGTTGAGACCAGTCGTGGACACAATGACAAGGTATGTCTGTAAGCACGGCTAGTTGTGAGTTCGATTCCCATTAGAGGGGTAGAAATATTATATATTTTCATTTTCTTCGCTCTGGTGTCTTAAGTTCCGCCACTTAACACGAAATACTTCCAAAATTCGGCAAAAAATAGGAAACGTAGTGTCTTAACACTAAGTTACCTACCCTGCTGTATACAGGATACAGCGTCAAAATAAAAAAAAAACTACCAAAAAAGGTAATTTCCCAAACGTGAATAAAATTTTAAGTACCATCCCAGAAACCAAGTCAAACCAAATTTACTTTTGCAAGCAGAAATACCTTATATAATTCAAGTGCAAGAGAATTTTCAGCGAGAAACCTTGTTGCTTTCTTCACGTGAGCTTTACATTCTACAAAACTTAGTTATGCGGGTTAAAGTTTTAATCAAAGAGATTTACAATATTATACGCTAAAGAATTTATGTAATTCATATTATACATTGAAGCCAGTGGCCAGTCGTGGCCCAGTGGCACAAGAGTGTGACTGTAAACGACTGGTTGTGGGTTCGATTCCCACTCGAGGAGTGGAAATTATATTTCCATTTTCTTCGCTCTGGTGTCGAGGTAAAGCGCGGCGTTAAGTTCCGCCACTTAACACGCAAGCCTCCGAATTCGGCAGAAAGTGGGGAATGAAGTGTCTTAACACTAGGTTCCCTCTGCCTACCCTGCTGTGTGCGGGATATAGCGTGAAGCTATTTAATTTAATTGAAGCCATTTTGGCTTAATGGGATACCATTTATCTATGAGTTCTGTATCCGTGAGTTCGATTCCTGTTCGTGGGAAAGATAAATGATTACATTTAAATTATTATTATTTCTGTTAGGTAAATTTTGGTATTGATTCTGCCTTTTTTTTAATAGTCAGACCGTACGTTTTCTCCACTCTCTACAAAAATACCTCTCAAACAAAACACTGAATGGACTATTAGGTACCGGAAATCAATGTCACGTTTTATCTAACCAAATCTTGTTATATTTAATACTAGCGACCCGCTCGTAGCTTTGCCGTGTCAACTACATAACTCTTTCGTTATATTGGAACCCTCGGTGGTGGATTTTTGAAAAATAGCCTATGTTTAACCTTGGATTATCAACTATATTAATGCCAAAATTCATTACAAGCGGTTTACATTCATTCATATATTTTTCATCCCCTATTTCGACCATTTAGAGGTGGATTTTTTGAAAAAATAAGTTAGGGTACTTATTTTGTTTGACCCAAAATTTTTTACTACTTTCATTCTAACTTTCATTTAAATCGGACCGGTAGATTAGCCGTGAAAGCGTGAAAGACAAACAGTCAGACTTTCGCATTTATAATATAAGTATGGATAACTATATTAAATTAATATATTATTTATGCATCATTTAAAAAAATATTAACATTCTGCACTCCTTTATATTAACTATAACTATGTAACCAAATCTCACATACACCAACGTCTTAGTAATTTTGCTAAAAAGAGATACCAAGTTTTTGTTTCTTAAATGGCGGAACTAAACGCCAAATTTCAAATTAAATCCTTCAATCAAAATAATGCTTAAACAAACATTAATACATTAATTCAATAAAAATCACAAGCAAAACCGTACAAAGAGCCTCTATACAGTACTCTAGTATATGCACAATAAATCTCCTTTTAACCATTATTCACCATTCACTTTGGCACAAGGGAAGTGGTAAATCCGAATTCCTTGTCTTCAACACGTTAGATTCGATTTACAGTCTCATTTCAAACCTATGGACTAAATTTACGATATCGAGATAGACTACACTGTTCTTGAACAGTATTGGATTTCAGGCGATATCTAGTCGTGGCCCAGTGGCACAAGTGTGTGACTGTATACGACTGGTTGTGGGTTCGATTCCCACTCGAGGAGTGGAAATATTTAATATTTCCATTTTCTTCGCTCTGGTGTCGAGGTAAAGCGCGGCGTTAAGTTCCGCCACTTAACACGCAATGCCTTCGAATTCGTTGGTGCGTGGGGAACGGAGTGTCTTAACACTAGGTTCCCTCTGCCTACCCTGCTGTGTGCGGGATACAGCGTGAAGCTATAGTACAGTATGGGTATACATACAGTATGGGTAAACGAGATTGGTTGTAGGATCGATCCCCAATTGGAGGTTATTTAAATTATTTTTAGAGGAGGCGAGCATATTTAAATGATTATTATTTTATATCTCTGGAAAGACAAAGTGTAGCGTTGAGTTTCGTTATTCAACACGCAATGTCTTGATGTCGAGCAAAAAAGGGATTTAAATCTCTCAGGGGGAAGTCATTTTTTCTGCAGTTTAGGTGAGATTTTTCACAAAGCATATACGATAGGAACGTGGGAAACGGAGTGTCTTAACACTAGGTTTCTCCCTCTGCCTACCCTGCTGTATGCGGGATACAACGTGAAGCTTAAAACGCAATACGCTTTATTACAACTTATTTTTGTTGTTAGCATCTCTGTCGAGAAATTTTTACAAATTTCAAAAAAATGTTTATTTGAGTTTATGGTCTCATTATGTTTCATTTTATTTGAATCGTAAATAAAATAATTATAATGAGATTTACTTCCATTGTACATTTACATAATGATAGATAGCTGTAGAATATAGGTCAAGTTCGGTCGAGGTCGATGAAAGGAAAAGCTTTTAGCTTCATATAGATATTAGTTGTTGCCAGTAACTTTGTTTTTTATTTTTGGTTTTAGCTTCACGCTGTATCCCGCACATAGCAGGGTAGGCAGAGGGAACTTAGTGTTAAGACACTCCGTTCCCCACTTTCCGCCGAATTCGGAGGCGTTGCGTGTTAAGTGGCGGAACTTAACGCCGCGCTTACCTCTGATACCAGAGCGAAGAAATGGAAATATTAAATATGCAGTCTTAATTTGAGGCGGAAAATGAAAAACAAAGTGTTTTGAAACTATATTCTCTCTAACGACTTTACTACGCGGAAAAACATTTAAAACAGCTCTATATCATATAACTTAAAATGCAACAAATGAAGCCTTTCTTTCTCACCTTATATAACAAAAAACACAATTTAAATTTGCACACAAAGACATACATACATAAATAAACTTCAAAGACAGTATACATTATTTATTCCAAAGGCAACCCTTGCCCGTAGTAGAATCGAGTTACACGAACCAATTTGTAGGTAGTCCGATGCTACCACAATGGAGGGCTATCAATCGCTTCTATACTTAACTTAGGTCAAAAATGTTTCTATTTTTAACATATACTATAGTATAGACGCTTTTGTGAATATTTTTATTGAACATGTACCACCATGTTAGTAAGGTATTTTTATGTCACATTCACCCTTTTTGCGGCTTAAGCCCCATTTACTAACTTATTTTGGCAAAAATAAAAAAATATTTTTTTTTAATAAAGGGACTTCATCAGCAACTAAGGTCAAAAATGATTCTATTTTTAACATATACTATGACAAAGATGCTTTTGTGAAGTTTTTATTGATTACGGTAAAAACTAAGGTTTTTTTTTGCGGCTTAAGTCGCATTCACTAACTTATTTTGAGAATAATTAAAAATGTACTAGTCAAAAGTAAAGTAATAGTAAAATTTCCATCATTAAATATTACATTTGACATCATTTGACTATGTTACAGTCAAACGATGACAGGGACTAATTTGTAGATAGTCCGATGCTACTACAATGGAGGGCTATCAAAGGCTTCTATACTAAACTTAGGTCAAAAATGTTTCTCTTTTCAACCTTTCTATATAGTATATAGAAAAAAGTTTATAATTGAAGAAACTAAGGAAATATATACTTTTTTTCAGCTTCACGCTCTATTCCACATAGCAGGGTAGTCAGAGAGAACACTATGTTCTGTTCGAAATCAAGTCATTGTGTGTTGAGTGCCGGAACTCAACCGAACTGTCTTAGATAAGAAGAAGGTGAAGAAAGTGATACTTAAAAATATATAAATTAAAGAGGAAATGTTTTATATTTATAATAGTAAAATTTCTAGAAACAGTGAACAGAGTGTAGTTAGACAAGGTTCACTCTCTGTAGGTTTAAACTGTAAAAAGTTGCATGCATTAAACATCAAATTTCATTTTTTTATTTTAAAATAATATTTTTCATGTAAAAAATAAATAAATTTTCAATAAATGCAATCATTTCATACATATTTTCCCCAACATTCTATATATCCATGGGTTTCATCCCCTTGACGCGTTATCGCTACATCAAAGTGGAATTGATCCGCACTTATCTACGGCTTTTTGATTTATCTCTTGGGAATATTGCGTATCGTACTGAGTTTAAAAAATAATGTCAATATAAGTTTAATTTAAAAGCAAAAAAAATATTGGCATATTTTTTTATTACACAATTATTACTAAAGCGATAAAAATATGTTAGGAGTAAATTGTAAATATAAATTGTAAATATATAAAAAATATATTTTCTTCTTTTTTTTTAGCTTCGCGCTGTAACCCGCACACAGCTGGGTAGGCAGAGGGAACCTAGTGTTACAACACTCCGTTCCCTACTTTCCGCCAAAATCGGAGACATTGAGTGTTAAGTGGCGGAACTTAAGAAGAAAATGAAAATAGTAAATATTTCCACACCTCGAGTGGGAATCGAACCCACAACCAGTCGTTTACAGTCACACGCTTGTGCCACTGGGCCACGACTGGCCACAAAAAAATAATTTTAAGAAAATATTTATAGCTTTACGCTTTACCCTGCACAGCAGGTAGTCAATGCAAGTCTAGCTTATCTGTCAAGACACTTCCGCCCGAATTGGACACATTGCGTATTAAGTGGAAACATTTAGACACCATAGCGAATGTGTGAGGTATATAAATCATTCCTCCATTGATTTGTATTAAAATGAAAAAACTTGTGATTTCCCGTTACCGTAAGAATTTCGCGAAATTCTTTTTTAGTACCTTTCTACTCTCCCTGAGGAATTTACATGCCAAATTTAACTTTTCTATGCCCAGTAGTTTCGACTGTGTGTTGTCAATCTCTTACAAATAGAATAGATTTATACACGTATGTAGGTCTGATTTTGACATCCGCCATAAATATAATTTCATAAAAAATCATATAAAATCATATAAAATCAGGCAAATTCCCTCAATGAACTAAAACCCGAGAAAGCCCACCATGATGCACTGGTACAACATCATCGCAGTAAAACGCAATGCTTATAGGTTTGATTTCCATTCGAGAAATGATTAAACAACTCATTATTAACATTACGCTCTAGTAAGACGAAGGATGGCGTTAATTACCACAATTCCACATATAATATTTCTTATACGTGCAGAAACGGACAGCGGAGTGTCTAGACACTAAGCTCTCTGCCTTCCCTGCTATGTCAAAAAAGTGTAACCCTGAAGACAAAAATACAATAATATTGTACATACAAGCATCCTTCACCGCATTCCATTGACGACGGAAACAAGACGTATGTACGTACATACGTACTTTATAGGGAGATATATCGCAGAGTAATATTAAACCACTTGTTGACATTTCAAAGGTATTTTTCTGGAATGTTTTCAATATTGAATTTGACTTCTGCGTTTAGAGGATGTTGTTAGAGATAGGAGTTTGGGGTTCGAATTTTATCACATATATATCCTAAACAAGCTGTACTCGCGACTTCATCTGCTTGGAACTCAATAAAAATTCTAAAATAGGAAGCCTAAGTTATTCCTTATCAAATGAGCTATTTCCCAGTGAACGTCCCGTCAAAATCAGTCCATTTGCTACAGAGATTAGCCATAATTGACAGATAAATAAATATTGTAAAAAACATATTTTGGTATATGTATTGTGTATGAATGTATACATATGCATTTAGTAAATAGCGATTATTTTAAATATTATCAACAGATTGCAATCACAGAAATGTCAAAATGCGTTTATTATTTTATGCGTACATTCCAAAGACATATACATTTCTGACAAAAAGTGAAGAATAGACATTAGATGCTCTTTTACTGCCATAATATGAGAGAAAAAGCGTTATTAAATTGCTCAAAGCGAAGTCACAAGTTCAAATCCTCAACATTCAAAAATTCTTTACACGAACAAAAATATTTCCACAAAAAAAAAAAAAAAAAAACACATGTACAAAAAAAAAATCACAAACACATTATATAAAATAATTTACTACCTGTTGTAACTCTAAGCTGACATACAATGCTCTCTAGAACAATACAAATATATCTGAATCCACGTCGTTTCGAACTCGAGTCTGACAGAGAGAAATGTTAGGCGTTGGATACGCGAAGACGAAATATCGTATTGTTTATTTATTGGCCGTCTAGAATATAAACTATGTACACTTTCATATGATATGTTTAAGAAGAGATGCTTGTTTTATAAAGGGGAAAAGGGTTTTTTTATTGATCATATTGCTGTATTATAATATATTTCCTTTTTTTTAGCTTTAGACAAAAGGAACCTAGTGTTAAGACACTCCATTCCCCATTTTCCACCAAACTCAGCGGCATTGCGTGTTAAGTGACGTAACTTAACGCCTTTGCCTCGACACCAGAGCGAAGAGAATGGAAATATTAAATATTTCCACCCTTCCAGGGGGAATAGAACCCATAACCAGTCGCTTTACAGTCACACCTTGTGCCTTTGAGCTACGACTGGGTCCTATACCGTAAAACAATTAAAAACCAAAATATTTTTTGCCGATATCTTAATACTTTTCCTTTTCAGTCAATGTTAAGTTGGTAAGTTTCTTTACTTGATAAGAGTCTTTTTAAACTAAGAAAAAGGGCATGGCTAAAGGTGATTTTCGTATAATTCAAGATATTAACGTATTGGGTAAACCTTTAAGAGTGTGTTTTCATTTAATTAATTCATAATACAAAAAAAAAGAATTGAAAACAGCTAAAATCACTAATCACAATAAAAAAAAACAAAATCAATTATTTTCTCGTGTCTAAATTGACTAATGGGTTCATATTCTCCTGTAGTCGGTCAGAACGCATTTTATTTCTATCTTTATATATATGTAATTAATTTAAAGGAAGTAAATTTTACTTTAATTTTTTTTTAGCTTCACGCTGTATCCCGCTCACAGCAGGTTAGGCAGAGGGAACCTAGTGCTAAGACACTCCGTTCCCCACTTTCCGCCAAATTCGGAGGCATATTCTTAAAATATATTCTTAATTATAAAAGTTTTACTTTTATAATTAAGTATATGTTTTAAGTCATTACTTCCAAAAAGATATGGAGTACGAAACCTAAAAAAAATATTAGCATTTATATCATTCAATATATACGTAAATTCTACACTTATTTTAAAACACGTGTAGCTTCGACCCACGCAGGCGAAAGTTGCACCTGCACCTGTACTTTGCATATTAGCGAGTGATATTCTCATAAATTTATATATTTTCATGCATTATAAGTAGTATATAGTATATGATTATATTTAAAATGTTTTTATTTTTACCCTCTGGCACCTAAGGTAAAGTACGGTTGATTTCAACCACTCAAAAAGCAATGTCTCGATTCAGGTTGGAATATCGACAACCTGTCATGACATTAGGTACCTGTCATGACATTAGGTATTTCTCTGAGCACAGTTTAGAGTCAGAGAGAATCTAATGTGTATGGACCCTGGTATTGGAAAAAAACGTAAAGCTCGAATATAATTTAAAATTTATATGTAATGTAAAAATATTAACATTTAACAAATTATACATTAAATTTATTATAATATAATATTATATGAGGCCACCCCTTAACAGGAAATTTCTTCAGAATTCCGCAAAAAATGAAGAACGGAGTGTCTTAACCCTAGGTAGTCTCTGTCTACACTGCAGTATGCGAGATAAAGCGTGAAGCTAAAAAATATATATGTATTTTTTAAGATTCCCATATAAAAACATCATCCTTATCACCACAATAACCCTACTATTTGGTTAGCTTCATCACCACATATACCAAACCCACATTAACCATCAAATTTCAAATAACTACATCAAAAACATAACAAATTTTGATACAAAACGGAACTTGAAACTTTACATACTTCCCAAGTAACGTTGAAGTTAAATTTTTCTTCTTACAAAATGCGTAATCCTTTATTTACCCGTGCTTTTTAATATTCCGCGCGTAGTTAGAGCTTTATTTCATTAAAAGTTTTAATGAGCGGGCCCCGTTTCGTTATGACTTTAATAGTATTAAAAGTGTGCCAGTTTAGGGTTCAGCATTTATGATATGCCTATTAATCATATTTTTTTTTTATTGTGAAATCTAAATTTTCTCTGTTTTAAGTGGCAAATGGAGAACACAGTGTCTTGTCAATAGGTTCTCTTAGCTTAGCGCTTCGTTTTGAAATCAGTCATATCAAAATCAGGCCAGTGTCTGTCTATCTGCGACCACGGACTACAGTAAAATGTATGAAATGTTGAATTTTTCTAAAATGTGTTTCTGACAATGAAAAATATACACGATAAATCCAGTTAAAATAGTTTTATTTCAAAGTATTATTTTTTTCTTTAAATAAATTTATATTAACTTATATTAAATTTATATGAACTATTTTTCTATTTTACCAAATAATGTATTTTACCAAATTTATCAACATATGGATTTAATTATTAGTTTTTAAAATTTGGTCAAAGTTTATATGAAAATAAATAAGACAAACGCAAAAGATCTTATCACATTTTTTATATCTGCACAACAGCCCTTTTTTTAGGGAAATTAGGGAGAACATAGTGTTAAGACAGTCTGTACTTTGCTTTCCCGTCCGAAATCGAAACATTCGTGTTAGTATAAGAGGCGGTAAGCAACGTCGCGTTTAACTTAACAATCTTACCAGAGTGGAGAGATAAGAATAATTTAAATATAATCGTTTCCTGGGTAAAGATCCAGCCCATAACCATTCCAATTTACATTCAGACGCGATCCCACTAACTTAAAACTGCAATGCAATAAAAAATAATATATTATTTTACATAAGAATAGTCACGAGGCCGTCGTGGCACAGTGGGAGACAGCGTCAAACTAAAAACGCAATGGCTGTAGGTTCGATTACCATTCCAGGGAATGGTTTCTTCGTTCTAATATGTAAGATAATGTTTCTTAGCAATTTGCTTCTGACTCGCTGCGTTCAAATTTTTATACGATATCTAAAAATCTCTTTCAATTTCCTAAGTGTGAATAACGATTTAAAACGTAAATAAATCTAAGAAAATGCCTCAAATTTAGGCAAAATATTAAGAGCAGAGTGTCTTAACACTAGAATCTCTCTAACAACCCTACTAACTAAGAAAAAACCTGAAGCTTATATTATTTTATATATAAAAATAGTTAAAATCTTTGTTTTCCGAACACGTGCAAGCGTCGTAGATGCTCGTAGTTCAAAATGTCAAAGGCGAACAGATAGACACGTTCGCGCCTCACGCTGAATATTATTTCATGTTACAGAAATAACATTGAAACTTTACTGTGTATGTAATATGTTTCTTTTTAAATTTCAAGCCAGTGTCATTTACTGCAAGGTTTTTACTAAGAAGTTGGGGCTAGTCGTGGCGCAGTGGCACGAACGTGTGACTGTAAACGACTGGTTGTGGGTTCGATTCTCACTCGAGGAGTGGAAATATTTAATATTTCCATCTTCTTCGCTCTGGTATCGAGGTAAAGCGCGGCGTTAAATTCTGCCACTTAACACGCAATGCCTCCGAATTCGGCGGAAAGTGGGAAACAGAGTGTCTTAACACTAGGTTTCCTCTGCCTACCCTGCTGTGAGCGGGAGACAGCATGAAGCCAAAAAAAAGAGTTAGGTAGCGAATTACATTTTTGGGCACTATAACTAATTATTAAGTTAAAAATTAAATTAGATTAAAAAATTAAAATGGAATTGTATGTTTTCATTGCTTCCTTGAATCCTACTTATAGTCTAAATATAGTCTTATACTATTTTAATATATAATATTATTTGAAGCACCGATTTCAGCTTAAAGCTTTTTTCTACAAAGCCGTTTTGGTAAGAAAGACCGCAGTGACAAGACAAAACAATAAAATGAAAATAATTGAAATGTAAAAAGCAATCACGGTTATAATCTTTTAGAAAGAAATTAATATATATGGGACTTGCACGAAGAAAAACAAATTATAAACACTACTTACTTATATTCCAAATAAAGAACATTTTTAAAAACAATTCTAGAGAATAAAAAATCTTGGTACTAAGATCAACTTAAAATCAAAGAAAAAAGAAGAAACTAAATTATAAAATAAAATTGCAAAATGTTTAACATTCCGATACACTATGACACATCTCGTAGACGTCTACGCCACGCTACGTAGCGCTACGCCGGCAACGTGTAGCCAAGTTTGTAGCATTAAAAGCTACCATTTGACATGTACTGTGAAGTAATTTTAAATTAAATTAAAATTCAGATATTTCAGTTACTTTAAGTTAATAAAGATAGGTAGTGATTTTTGACTTTACTTTAAAAATATCATATTATAATTATTTAACGATAGGGGGCCAGTCGTGGCGCAGTGGCATAAATGTGTGATTGGCAACGACTGGTTGTGGGTTCGATTCCCACTCGAGGAGTGGAAATATTTATTATTTCCATTTACTTCGCTTTGGTGCCAGGAAGCAAAGCGCGGTGCTTTTTTGTGTGAACCACGCCATGCCGCAAAATTAACACTACGTTCCCTCTGCCTATCCTGTTGTGTGCGGGATACAGCAGGATATATGTATTAAAATATTAAAATTACTTTTAAAAGGGTTAAACTAACAAGATATTAAGCACACGAAAGTCTCACTTAACACTACCCACCAAAACAGGAATTCATTCTAATATAACTCGTAAAAATAATAAATAAGCTGAACATATATATGTACAATATACTCGTACATACATAAATACATGTCAAGTTAGAATCCAAGAAGGAAAGCGAAATACAATAAAGGAAAAAGAGGTTTTTTACATATAATTGAATAAAATATTGGGCCAGAGTCGATATCAGCTGCGTTCTATGAATACTGATATTTACAACGCACAGCTTGTTTGAAGGAAGTTTGGTAGAAAATACATTTTTTTTAAGGAAATGTATGTACATAATTACAATGTCGCATTGAAAATCAAATTACAAAATGGTAATGAGTATGGGATACGAAAAGAAAAAAAATTAAATCGTAAAATCTGAAGCGAGCTGAAAATTAAAAGACATTTAAAGAAAACGTATAAAAATTTGAACGCAGCGGGATTCGAACCCGCGCCTCCTGAATACCGTCCAGGTGCTCTCACCACTGAGATGCGTTCGCGGGTTCGAATCGCGCTGCGTTAAAATTTTTATACGTTTTCTTTAAATGTCTTTTTCAATTTTCCTAAGTGTGGAATAACACTTTAAAAATGTTTAAAAACTATCTATACTGAATTTGTAATTGTAAATATATATTACCTAGCGGCCCGTTATATATCTTAACTATATCATTGTTTCTTTATATTGTTACCCTCGGGGGTGGATTTTTGATAAATAAAGTAGCCTATGTTTAAACTTGGATTATCCACTATATTCATACCGAATTTCATTACAATCGGACAAGCGACTTTCATCCCCCATTTGAACCCTGTAGAGGTTGATTATTAGAAAAATAAGTAGCCTATATTTGACCCTGGATTTTTTACTACCTTCATTCTAAATTTCATCCAAATCGGACTGGTAGATTAGCCGTGAAAGCGTGACAGACAAACAGACAGACTTACGTGTTTATAATATAAGTATAAATTATAGGCCACTAGTCTTAATCTTCGAGGAAATAATAACAGCTTTAAGAATAATTAAAAAATACAGCTTTATCTTTTTCCCTGTATTGTAGCAGAGTACTCAAAGAGAACATGTTTATATGGAAGATAGTGTCACGACACTCCTAAATTTTGACTTATCTGAAATCGATGGCCTCGAACAACTACAGATCGTAGATTAGTAAGAATTTACACATGATATGTTCTATACATACATATAATCGTAAAAGTTATTATATATTATTTATTTCTCAACCCGACTAAAGTGAGAAAATTTTCTAGCTGTTAAACTTTTCACGTGCAACCCTTCCATTATATGAGTATCAATCATACTAACAATTACCAAACAAACTGGTGACTCGTGACTGTGTTTTTTTATTTAAAAAAAAGATTAATTTAACCTACTTTAATAATATAGCTATATTAAAAAAAAACAGAAAATTACCAGAATGATCTAAAACTTTTGTTTTTTTTTTTTTTAGCTTCACGCTATATTCCGCATACAGCAGGGTAGGCAGAGGGAACCTAGTGTTAAGACACCCCGTTCCCCACTTCCCGCCAAATTCGGAGGCATTGCGTGTTAAGTGGCGGAACGTAACGCCGCGCTTTGCCTCGACACCAGAGCGAAGAAAATGGAAGTATTAAATATTTCCACTCCTCGAGTGGGAATCGAACCCACAACCAGTCGTTTACAGTCATAAGCTTGTGCCACTGCGCCACGACTGGCCCTAAAACTTTTGTCTTTACATATAAATAATATTTTTCATATTCACAGTTAAAACGAACCGAGAAGTTTTTAAAAAATATTTTTCACGTTTGGCTCGCTATACATTTTTTACCTCCACGTCTGTTCATGCAGCAGGAATAATTAAAGACAATTTATACCAAGAAACTCACATATCTAGATATCCCCAGAACAGAAACACTCGTGTTGAGGGGCGGAACTCAACACCGTGCTATATTTTGTTCACCAACCAGACCGGGTTTTAAAAAATAAATAATTATTATTTCACCGAATGGGACTCGAACCTACAACCAATCGCAATAACTAAAACACTATACCACTTCCCCAAGATGATCCCACTTTACGTACATACGAGTAGCTTATCGACGTATAGCGTGTACAGGCTGACATTTATCAAATATACATTACTGGAAGGATACACATTACCAAATACACAATATTCTATACAATACTAGAAAATCCATGAATAAATAAATAACTGAGCGCAGCTTTCAATCGTTGTGCATGTGAAGCAGTATTTGAAACACGCGAGACCTATAGCCTTATGGCCGACTAGCCACTGCTCCCGACTACGCCTGTATAGTATCATAACATTACGTTTTGCACTTTTCTAAATCTTTCCTAGACTTGTCCCAAAACGATGGTGTCGAATAATTAAAAGTTGTAGGTTAATTACCATTTACATACAATATGGTATTAACATACATTTTTTTTAGCTTCACGCTGTATCCCGCACACAGCAGGGTAGGCAGAGGGAACCTAGTGTTAAGACACTCCGTTCCCCACTTTTCTCCGGAATTCGGAGGAATTGCGTGTTAAGTGAACTTAACGCCGCGCTTTACCTCGGCACCATAGCGAAGAAAATTTAAATATTAAATATTTCCACTCCTCGAGTGGGAATCGAACCCACAACCAGTCGTTAACAGTCACACGCTTGTGCCACTGGGCCACGACTGGCCTATTATATACATACAATTGTAAATGTTATTATTTTTTTTCTCAACCATACTAACGTGAAGACATGTTGTACACAACTTTTCTTACAAATTTTCATAGCAGCTTCACGCTTTTTACGCATAGCGGGGTAGTTAGAAAGTACCTAGTGTTGTCCACTTTCCGTCTGAAATCCAGACGCTGCCTGTTGAGTGACGGAACTTAACGTCGCATTTTGTCTAAGTACCTAGAAAATGACAACACTAAATAATCTTTTCGGCAAGCGGGAATAGAACTCGCAACCATTGCCACTGCGCCACGACGGCCTCACAAACTTTCACCTTCTTGCTTAAACCTTAAGTGATGGATTTATGAAAAAAATATATACCCTATGTTTGACCCTGGTTCTCCACCTACTTTCATTCCAAATTCCATCGAAACCAGGCCGATAGATTAACTGTAAAAGCGTAACAAACAGACAGACGGACATTCCCATTTATAATATTAGTATAGACAGCCTTATAGGCTATAAATAATCCGAGACGATATCGACGTTTGAGGAGGAATACTAAATGACTATAATTACTTGGTACGAAGTCACGATACGACCACGTAATGTGTAGTTTAAAATAACATGTCTATTTGAAATGGATGCCCTTTTAATGATTATTCATGGTTTGATATTAAATAGTACTTATTATATAACTAGTAGTCTCTTAGACGAGTAAACAACGCGTTGCCATAGCAACATGTACGTCACCGTATATAGATGTGGATGTTAAATATATGGTAGGTAGGTCTGTGCTACATATAATTATTTTATTAATTTAATATATTTTTTTATTTAAAATTAAAAAATATATATTACTCTGTACTGTTTAGTAACCCTCTATATAATTTTTTTCTAGTTAGAAATTATATTTTAAATTTTACGCACTAGTACTTAATTCCGCTTACAAATTTTCCATATATTTGACAAACAAGGCAGTCCAAAGTGACTGTTGTCTTATAAGAGAGATTTAACAACATTTTATGGTCAAGAGTGAGATTATAAATCCTATCCTAACTACTGAACTACCTAACTACCTATTGAAATTTTATTCTTCACTTAAACATATTCGTTTTTTCCTGCACGCAAAAAACCGCAGTCAAGACTGCTCTTCACTTTCCGTCTGACTTTGGGACATTACTTATTGAATGCTGGAACGTCTTCGCCACCTTGTTTTGTCACCAGAGGTGAGAAATAGAAGGAAGAAAGAAAAGAAGGAAGGGAAAAAATAATTTAAGTACAATCATTTCTAGATATCGAATACAAAATCATAGCGTATATAGTAAGACGTTATGAACGCACTACGCAACAATAGCCTCACTTATTCAACATTTCGCTGCGAAAATTTCAAGTTAAGTTAACTTTATATATTAAAAGAAAATAAAAAAAAACAATACCGTTATACTTTACTACCTAAAACTAAACTTAGGCAACACAACGACAAAAAGTCACTCTTAAGACCATTGTACTGCGATTAGGGAATCAAATATTCAGAAAAGTCATAACAACGTTTACTCGAAAATATAAAAAAAATACAATACCAACTTGAACCGCAAAAAGTTTTTTACCAAATTCCCAAAAAGGCACTTCTAATACGAGAACTACGAAGGCACTTCATTACAATTCATTTAATTTGTACCCTTCTACTACTGTACGTTTTTGATCTACCCTCATATAAAAACAAACCTTGTTACCCCAGATTTAGGATTCAAAATGGAAAAACCGTCCATAAATCCTATTTTATCTAACATTTTGATAGAATCTAGTCTTTATTTTGTTACTATAGGGTTGAAGTTTGTAAAAATTTTAGGTGGGTAGTTGAATATTTTAAGGCAGAGTCGCGTGATGTTACAGCATTCGATGTGGGTTTGCATTGCGCGGTCACGGAAGGTAACAAGCATCGAGGACACAAGTAATACTGTGATAAATAAAGGGGAACGGAAATATTTACAATATTACCTAGAACCTGTCAAATGCAGGAAGGAAGAGAGCGTTTTGTATCGAAGCTTATGGGCAACGTCACGTTTGAAGGGGAACGGTTGTGAAATAAAATCGAATGAATTGCGTATTGGACTAATCTTTGTTTTATACTGTTTCATTCGCACAATTGGGGATTGGGAATCATAAATATTTTAAAAACAATGGGTTATTTCTTTATACATTAAATAGCTGGTTTAGTAGGTATAGTTTTATTATTTATGGAGCAGTGTCATGACACTTGGATTTGTTAGTCAGACAAAGACCTAATATATACCTTGAGATTGAAGATAACAATTGTAATTATTCTGGTTTAATACTCAAAATTATAAAAGAAATCTTGGTTTGACTTGACTACCACATGTGCGTTAAATTTATGCAACATTCCGATAGGTATACAAATAAATGATGGAGGTATGGCCTCCATCATTTATTTGTGCAGTGCATTGACTATAAATTGAGAGAATGAGTTAACCTTCTTTGGCCACTTTGTGAAGTGGACGAAATATATATGCTAATGCGTACTTATATTATAAATGCGAAAATCTGTGTGTTTGTCTGTCATGGTTTCTCGGCTAATCAACCGGTTCGATGTGGATGAAATTTAGAATGAAAGTAGTAAAAGTTACTGGATCTAACATAGGCTACATATTTTTTCAAATACCAACCGCTAAAGGGTTGAAATAGGGGATGAAAGTTTATAAGAAAAATCTAAAGCGCTTGACCGATTATAATGAATTTTGGCATAAATATAGTTGATAATCTAAGCTTAAACATAGGCTACTTTATTTTTCAAAAACCCACCACCGAGGGTTGCAATGTAATGAAACAATTACGTAGTTCACGCGGCGAGGCCGCGAGCGGGCCGCTAGTAGATAATAAACCAAATTAACTTTTCTTATACAATTTTCTGTGTCTAATGTGTTTTTTCCCACACGGCAGTCCGAGAGATCTTAGAGTCAATACTTTTCCCTCATGCACAAGAAAACATAAAAAATATATAGAAATAAAATATATTTAAACACTAGAACTCGTTGTATCCAGTAATAACACAAAAAAAGACATCAAGAGCAATACATACTTCATACCGACACAAATCAATTGATACTGTTATGTGAAGCACTTTATTCTCTACGTGCCATCGTCAGTACTGCAGACGTTACAATATAAATTACTATTGTTCAATAAAACTATTTTGTATGAATATCGCGTATAATATGGTAATGTTTCGCTTCCAGTCCATTAATTTAATGGGAAGAGAATCTTTAATGGGAAGTGGCCAGTCGTGGCCCAGTGGCACAAGCGTGTGACTGTAAACGACTGGTTGTGGGTTCGATTCCCACTCGAGGAGTGGAAATATTTAATATTTTCATTTTCTCCGCTCTAGTGCCTAGGTAAAGCGCGGCGTTAAGTTCCGCCACTTAACACGCAATGCCTCCGAATTCGGCAGAAAGTGGGGAACGGAGTGTCTTGACACTAGGTTCCCTCTGCCTACACTGCTGTGTGCGGGATACAGCGTAAAAAAAATAGAATCTTTTTATCAGCTTCAAGTTATTTGTTTCATAATGGGATAATCGAAGAGAATCTAAAATCTAGACACTTAGGCCTCCACTTTCCGCCAGAGAGACAATGCGTATTAAATGACGTAGCTCACGAAGCGCTGTAAAGCGCTGAAGCGCTTGTTTTAGGTACTCTAATGAAGAAATAAAATAATTTAAATATAATCATCCTTCCGAGTGAGAAATCGAACTCATAGTCAGTCGTTTTTATAACCAGACGGTGTCCCACTGAGCTATAATAGTCTAGCTTAAAAAAAATATTAATTTTGCCTAATTTTATAGTCATTTTTTTACATATATATGAAATTACTCCATACAAGAAACATTCCTAGTTGAATAGCTAAGCATTTGTCAAATTAAAATAAAAACTTACTCTTCAAAATATATGTCAATAGAATGATTGAATTTGAACCTGTAACCATAATTTAGACAGCAAATGCCAACTACGTCACGAGTGATCATAATCAATTGTTAAAGTATTTAATAAAATGACTAGCATGGTTGTGAAAAAAACGATTAGCGTGAAGAGTAAAAATATCATAAAATTATGCATGTACATACATAGAAAGGAAAGTATAGCATAGAGTACAAAAACAATCTTCAAATTTGAATGTATGCTGGTGCAGTGAGACAGCTACTGTAAGCGCGATTGGTTCTGGGTTCGATTCTTACCCGGGGAATCTTTATATTAAATATATTTTCATTCCTTCGATCTCGTAAGAAGACAAACGACGTTCAGTTCCACTACACAACTAAATGCCTCAATATCATTTAACTTTTCAACTTGCTACAAGTTAATGTCTAAAATCCAATAAAATTACATACACAATCAAAATATTTTTAACTACCAAACGAACTGTTCAGCACAATGACATCTCGAATAAATCTTATTTACCGCCAAACAGGTACTATAACCTCACCCCACCCTAATGGACGGAAACGATGGGGGGGAGGGAGTTAGTGAACGCCGTAACGCCGTTGAAAGACCTCTCACCCCCTCCCCCCTTTAAAGGGGGTTAGAGGTAAGGAAATTGCACTTCACGAGGTTTCCCTGACCTTATTGTATGGAAATACCGCATTCACGCGTACAAGTGAATCGGATGAACGATAATTAGATGTTGATGAAGAAAGAAAACTGATTTATTGCTTATCAATTTGCGAGAATTGACTTTGTTCTGCTCGCAGCGAATGGGGAATAAGATTAAGTCAATAATGGAAGGGAGATGAAATATAATGTGATTTATAAATATATAATACTAACTGTGCCCGCGACTTCGTCTGCACGGAATTTACTGAAGCAGTTATAATCAAAGGAGCTTACTTACTTGATATTTGGGACAATTCACAAAACATCTTTATAAATTGTAGCCTTTGTTTTATTCTAATGTATATAGCTATATTATTGTTACAAGTTGTTATTATTATTATAAGTCATGAAGTAGTAAAAAAAAACTTTACAAACTTTCGCATTTATATATTAATAGGACAAATAAAGAGAAACTGTTAGAGTGAAGTGTGACAGCTTCTGGCTGCACACATGATAGTTATTGACTCGGTTCCTACACGAAAAAATGATCTCAATTTTATTATTTATATTTAATTGCTTTAAAGAACAACACAAAAAGTGGCGTTGGAGTCCACCACCCAAAATATATTGTGCCGAATTCAGACGAAAAGTGGAGAACGGAGTGATTTAACACTAAACTCTCCCTAACTAGAGTAATCAAGCCAAAAAACAATGCCGTTACACTACACAATAAATTAAAACAACTAATTTAAACAAAAGCCAAAAAGTAATTAAAATAATGAACAGAATTTCCAAGCTTAAATATCTAAGATCAGTGATAAAATTATTTGAGCACGATTACGTTATCACCACAATTTCAAACACAGTAGGCAATAATCTCCAAAAATTTTCAAACCTGAGAGACTTTCGAATAAATTGGACGCAGAGATAACCGAAGCGATAAAATATTCGGTGAATCTGGTTTAAAATTTTACTCTTCTGGCCGGTTGAAAGCGATCGGGGCCCAATAGAGAAATGTCAATACTATATAATATTTCAACGTTTTTTTTAGTTATTTTTCTATATGCTTGTTTTTGGTATGTTCGTTATTTTATAGCTTTTAGGCATGCCTGTGGAGCACAATTTACTTCGTTAGTGTTACGTACAATCTAAAAAACGATGGAGATTGGTTAATTAAATGCCGCGAACCGAACCGTATTCGGACCAAAATCGAGACATTTCGTATTATGTGGTGGAGCGCAACGCCACGCTTTCTTCTAATTATTAAACGAAAGTAATATACCTACAATAATTTCTCCCATTGGGAATCGAACCGACAACCATCACGTTTACAGTCAAGCATTGTCCTACTGCGCCACGACAGCCTCTTCAACGCCTCCATACTATGAGTTAAATAGAAGTTGAAAAAGACATTTAAAGAAAACGTATAAAAATTTGAACGCAGCGGGATTCGAACCCGCGCCTCCTGAATACCGTTCAGGCGCTCTCACCACTGAGAGAACGCATGGCTCAGTGGTGAGAGCGTGGAATAACACTTTAAACATTTGGACCATAAAAATCTAGACCACAGAACCAAATTACTGCACTTTCTCTACACCGACTGGAGATATAAAAAATATTTAACGCACAAATCTACCTAAACTACCATCTAAAATCCACGATCCAAGAAATTCTTGGACACTTTCGCATAGAACTTTCAACATGGCATGGAATTTCTGAAAAAAATTCAATAAAGTGCCGGCATTCGAGTCGAAATCAAATATTTTGTTACGACCACGCGCGTATTTGCGTGCTTTGCAAACATTTAGATCGAGCAGGATAACGTAATATATCCTTTATGTCGTTGTTTATAGGGACCATAATACTTTGCCTATCTGGTACCGATCTTCGGATGAAATAAATAGGTTTAGCAGTAACTATTGCGGATATTGGTTATTTCGTATATAAATACAATTGTGTACAATTCAGTGATTTTTAATTTTTATAGAAATTTGAAATACATTTTATTCTTTTGTAAGTTTGATATAAATGCAGTCGGTAATTGGTGATATTGCCAATTCGTTTTTTGCAATAACTTTCCCATCGACATTCTTTTTTTTTTTTTTTTTTTTTTTTTTATGTAAAAAGGACAAGGCAAACGAGCGTTCGGGTCACCTGGTGTTAGGTGAACATCGTCACCCACGGCCCCGTGTAACACCAGAGGAGCTACAGGGACGTTGCCGGCCTTTAAGGTGAAGGTGAGCGCGCTTTTTGAAGGTACCCATGTCGTATCGACCTGGAAACACTGCCGCTGGTAAGTCATTCCATTCAGAATTGAAGATTGAATTTGTAATTTCTTTATTAATAATTAATTTTAAGGTAATCAAACGTGTTTTACATCTATCAGGCTAGGTCATAATAACTAGATTGTATTATTATGCAAAAATATTTATAGAGGAATGTTTTATGAACAGCTTTATAGCGACATCTTCGATTACCCTACTATATCTGTATAACTGTCTTGAAGAAATGTTTATATAAATTAATCTTTAGGGGCCAGGAGTAGCACCGAGGCACAAAGTGTGACTGTAAAGTGACTGGTTATGGGTTCGATTGTGTTCACTCGAAGAGTGGAAATATTTAATATTTCCATTTTCTTCGCTTTGGTGTCGCGGCAAAGCGCGGCGTTAAGTTCCGCCACTTAACACGCAATGCCTCCGAATTCGGTGGAAAATGGGGAACGGAGTGCCTTAACACTAGGTTCCCTCCCTCTGCCTACCCTACTCTGCGCGGGATATAGCGTGAAACTAAAAAAAAATTAAACCTTTCATTATTTGATAAAAATCGATTTTTAAACAAAAATATTTAAACAAAATTACATTACACAATAGAACAACGACACAAATTCAAGAAAAACCTTTCCAAATTCTCTTTAAAACCTTACTCCAACTTCATATAAAAGAAAAGCTAATATCCAACTCAATTTTTGACAACACACCATTGTATACAGCTAAGTACTAACTCCATAGCATATTGCGATCTGCAATCACTGGAGTCGCGCCAAAATGATCCGACGGCTTTGTATCGAGGGTAGTCGGAGATTTGCGACACTTGCCAAGTTGTAGATATTACCTGTCTGGCGTGGATACTTTGTAAACAACGACTTATCTTGGAAAATATTGTACATTTTGGTATTAGCAATTAACTGATTAAATAATATTTGAGTCAAGTCGTGTTTTGTGGGTGCAAAGTGTTACTGTAAACGCGACTGGTTGGGAGTTCGATTTCTCCTCGAGGAGTGAAAATATTTAATATTTCCCCTCCATATTTTCATCTTTTTCGCTCTGGTGTCAGAGGTAAAGCGCGGCGTTAAGTTCCACCACTTAACACGCATTGCCTACAGATTTCAGCGAAAAATCTGTAACGCAGTGTCCTAACACTAAGTTCCCTCTGCCTACCCTGCTATATGCGAGTCACTAAATCTACTTCACGCTTTTCCGGTAAGTAAACAAAGTCTAGTGTCTAAATACTCCGTTCTAAGCAATTGAAGCAGGTTTCATTTTAGTTACTACATACAAATATAACACATACATTTTTGACTTATGTTTAATAAAAATATTTCATCTAATATCTCCTAAATAAACGTAAAGTATGACATTTTAAAATACAAAAGCTTGCAATGTTCTCGCAATTTTTTGCGAACAAACTAAAAAAAGCTGATGCAAGCAATGAAAAAAATAACAAAATACACTAGCCGCCCGTCACCAAAGTCAGTGTACTGTAAATGAATTGTGAAAATTATGAGCAATGTTAAAATAAACACAGCTTCATTAAAACTTTCCATCTAATCGGAGCCCACGTTGGGCGTCAAAATGGCGTCGTAAAAATAAACGTAGCGGAACTAAAACAAAAGTTGTGATATAAAAATATTTCATAGTAATATGCCTTTTATAGCGTTTCCAAGATCTGCATTTGGGCCAATTCTTTTTTATTTATGTACTAGCTGTGCTTGCTACTTCGTCTGCGTGGAATTTAACAAAAAAGGTAACAAAAGTAGCCTAATTAATATCGGCTATGTGCCAGTGAAAGTTTGATCAAAATCTGTCCAGCCATTCCAGATATTAGTCGGAACAAACAGACAAACATGAAAAAAAAAGTTATTTCAGTATATGTACGGTAAAAGTGGTTATTTTAATATTACAAACTCACACTTTTTTTTTTATAGATGCGTAGAAGACAATTAAGTCAGATATTTCCTGTTTATTGACCAAAATTGTGTATTTTAATAATAACCAATTTTGGTAATTACTAAAACGAATGCGTTTACTTAAAATAAAAAAAAAAAAAATAGTTTCACGCTGTATCCCGCACACAGCAGGGTAGGCAGAGGGAACCTAGTGTTAAGACACTCCGTTCCCCACTTTCCGCCGAATTTGGAGGCTTGCGTGTTAAGTGGCGGAACTTAACGCCGCGCTTTACCTCGATACCAGAGCGAAGAAAATGGAAATATAATTTCCACTCCTCGAGTGGGAATCGAACCCACAACCAGTCGTTTACAGTCACACTCTTGTGCCACTGGGCCACGACTGGCCACTAAAATTAAAATACAGTAATTTTTATATTATTATCTGTGTAATTATCTATCTTTTATCTATTTTGTATGAATGAATTTATCGATCGATATAAAATTTATCAAATAAATAACACTAGCGACCGCTCGCGGCTTCACTTGCGCACACAACTTCATATACTAACTATAAGTTCAACTACTATCTCTCTTCTAGCTTCGTATTTCAACAATCTCGAGGATGATTTTTGAAAAAAAAAAACAGTCCATGTTTTATCCTCGATCTTCAAAGATTTTTATTCTGAAATTCAGCCAAATGAGACAGACATACAGTATGGAAGTATGAATACAAAAGTAGCATATTTAGACTTTTATTATCGTAAGTATAAGTTCAGTTGTTAAGTTATGAAGCTTCGAATGTATAAATTGAATATTTTCCCAATATCACGTTGCATAAAAATATACGAAGAAGAAGATTAATCGTTAAATAAAGTAGTTTTTTGAACAAAATTATACAACAATATAACAATATTTAAAATAATAAAAATTAGTAGTTAATTACTAAACTAATAGAATTTTCACATTCAACATTCAACAAATAATAATTCATAGCAGTTGTACGACAAACAGTATCATAACAATAAGTTTATATTCCTGTAGTTCAAACAAGGTGGTTAGAACACTCCTTATATATTATAAATATTGTACAACTAGTTTACTCGTGCTTTCTGTTGAGAATAACGAATGGAAATTATGAAATAGAATTGCTATTGTACTTATATTTACCTAATAATTAGTAATTGTACTATTATATTATGGGGCCAGTCGTGGCGCAGTGGCACTAACGTGTGACTATAAACGACTGGTTGTGGGTTCGATTCCCATTCGAGGAGAGGAAATATTTAATATTACCATTTCCTGCGCTGATTGAATGATCCTGAATTTGATACCAATCAAAAAAAAAAATATTATTATATCATTACTGGGTTTTCAATTTTTTAGTTTTAGCTTTACGCTGTATCCCTTGCAGGATAGTCAGAAAACACGGAGCGCCAAACGCTACGGTTCCTGCATACTTCTTTCGCCTCGTCCACTGTCATCTACCTCTTTATACACGCCCTTCGGAGGGTCCTCATATTTTTTACGTGACCTTCCTCCAGTATCGTTGATACTGTGTTTTCGAAGGTCAACCGAAGTCTCCCCCTGCTCTCTTACCACTTTTATTGGGTGTGGGTTCGAAACACATCCGGGGAAAATGATTATAATTAAATTATTACCATTTCACAGTTTTGGTTCCCAATACAAAAAGTTAAGTTCCGGCATTCAACATGCAATGGCTCGATTTTAGGCGGAAGGTGGAGAACGGAGTGCCTTAACACTAAGTTCTATCTGGCTACTCCTTTACGCAGAATATAAAAAATGGACCTATTTCTTTTAAGCATTTAATAATCGAACCAAAATTGTAAAATCTTGATTTAATAGAAAACTAATAATTATTTTTTCATTAATATCTTCCATATTATGAAAATCAGGGTTTCTGAACAAAAAGATACAGTTTGTCATAATGACATTCTCGTAATATGTGGTGAAATGTAAAAGTTTCAATTTGTAAGTTAAAAACGTGAAGTACGTAAGTAAAATTAAGCGCATGCAGTCTACATAAATACATATAAAAATGAATTCATGCTATATTGTAATTATAATATTATATAGTCGCAAAAACTTTTAATACAACAAAAAATCCATTTAGTAATTTTTATTATTTATCTAATTTTCCTAATAAAAACTATTAACATATTTAGAAAACGTATAGGAATAAACGTTTTTAGAAAATGTATAAAAGTTTGAACGCAGCAGGATTCGAACCTGTGCCTCTTGGAAATCGTCCAATTACTCTGGCCACTAAGTCATGCGTTCTACATCTGGTTGCGTCGAAGTTCTAATATGCTTATTACAACTTATTTTTGTTGTTAGCATTTCTTCAATAGAGATTTTTATAAAATTCTGCTATCCAAAGATAATTCTACAAACAATCATTTATCAAGAATCATTTAGCATTTATTAAAAATTTTAACATTTTAAACTGGTTCAAATCCCATTGCATTCAAATTTCTATACATTTTCTAAAAAAAAATTCAATTTCTTAAGTACGCAAATCATTTAGCATTTATTAAAAATTTTAACATTTTAAACTGGTTTAAATCCCACTGCATTCAAATTTCTATACATTTTCTAAAAAAAAAATGTTTAATTTCCAAAGTATGTGAATAACACTTTAAAGTGTTACAAACTATAATTTCCCACTTTAAGTGTTAAAAATAATTTTCATAGAAGCTTTTATAAAGGAAATCTTTCAAAGCTTTTATTTCATTTCAGAATCGAACGTTTTCAAATAGTTGTCTCTAGTACTACAGTTATTCACAGTCACGTACAAACTGTGTACTCAGTTTAAAAATAGTTTTATCTATCTATAGTGTTATGAACTTAGGAAAAATTGAAAAACATTTTTAGAAAACGTATAAAAAGTTGAACCCAGCGGGATTCGAACCCACGCTTCTTGAAAACTGTCTAAACGCTCTAAACCTTTAAGCTATACGTTTATGTTTTTATACGTTTTATCAAAATGGTTTTCAATTTTCTAAGTGTGTGAATTACAATTTAAAAATGTTAAAAATAGTTAAAAAAAATATCGATTGTTTCGTAACCATATATCATGGCCATGCATTAAAAAATAAATATTAAATATTACTTTTAAATATATAAAAAAGAGAAATAAGTTACTTAATATATGGTCATACATACATAATATATGGTCAAAATACCGTACATTGTAATTTCTTCTGTATTAAAAGCATTTCAATTTTGGATTATAAGATTTTTTATTAAGGAAAATTTAAAGTTATTCCAATTTTGACACAACTATATCAGTTAAGTAGATAGGAGTGTAAATAAAAAAAATCTTTATTTAAACTTTTTAGTGGAAACAGAGAGTCTTAACACTAAAATTCTCTGTTCAAATCCTGCTATGCAAAAAAAACGCTGTAATAAAAAGACTTTTTCATCAATTACCTAGATAACCTTACAAATTGATAGATGAGAGTTCAAATTTAGAAAGCATACTACTATTATAAGAAATATACGCCCACTAGAGGAGTCATTATAAAATATATATCTTCTAAAGAGGAATCGAATGTAAAAATTTATATAAAAATATACTGTAGTTCAGAATAAAATTGTGTTAGTAGTGTTAATATTAAGCATTTGAATTAGTATTATTTTTTCTTCCCCCGAAGGAATTTATTTACGAAATTGTGAATGTTGTCAGATTCGCAAAAATATAAATTAAAAAGAAAAGTTAAGAGTTTTTTTTTCCAAATGTTTTAAAAAATATACATAACCAAAATATAACAAAAATAACTAAAAAATAAATGAAAAATCACTTCTAATTACAACTCTTCTAATACATTAGGTCCAATATTTTTTGTTTAATTACAATGCACGGTATTAAAAAAAAGAAAACACTATAATAAAAAAAAACACTTACATGTGTAGTCCCAACTGTCTTGGTCATTTTTGAACACGTTCAATCTTTCAGGCTGCAACAAATAAAGAGATATATTAAAAATATGATTACTGTTTATTATTATTATTATTATTATTTTTAGTTTTACATTTCTCCCATTGCTGGGGATTTTTTTCTAATGCGGACTTTTGGTCAAACACTAGAAAAAATATTAAAAATTTATTGGAGTGATAAAAATTTTCTGACAATACGACATGTGTTATTATTATTCGTAAATTATTTTTACGTTATTTCTGTAATAATATATTTTTAATTTTTTTTAGCCTATATCCCGCACATAGCAGAGTAGGCAGAGGGAACCTAGTGTTGAGACACTCCGTTCTCCACTTTCCGTTGAATTAGGAGGCATTAGCGGAATGTAGCGCCGCGCTTTGCCTCTGATACGAGAGCGAAGGAAATGGAAATATTAAATATTTCCACTCCTCGAGTGGGAATCGAGCTCACAACCGTTTACAGTCACACGTTCGTACCACTGCGCCACGCCATGTATCCCGCACACAGCAGGGTAGGCAGAGGGAACCTAGTGTTATGACACTGCGTTTCCGACACACTGCCGCATTCTGGAAGCATTGCGTGTACGCGGAACTTAACGCAGTGCTATGTCTCTACACTAGATCGAATAAAATGGAAATGTTAAATAATTCCAATCCTCAAGTGGTAATGAAACTCAAAACCAATAGCGTTTACAGTTACATTTTATGCTCAAAAAAATCTCAACTTTAAAATAAAATCTATAAAAAAAATAACCTTTAAAAAACCCAAGAAAAAATCGTATTCCCATAAAAACGAAAACGGATTTACAAACGGTAAACAACTCCATGGGGTATACATTTCTTGTGTCCTGAAGTGCCCTACATCCTACATCCTTGGGAAGGACGCACTTGAAATTTAATCGGTTTGCAACCCGACCGCAGAGTTGTAAGCATAAATATATATGTAATAAGCCTTAGTCGTATATTTTGGTAGCTTCTAACTGATATTATTATTTCCGGCATTCAACAAATTCAATTCAACAACAATAAAAATATAGTGTAGAATAAAGCATTTGAATCAGTATTATTTTTTCTTTCTCGATAGATTTTGGGCGTTAAGTTGATAACGGAGTGTTTTAACTCTAGCTTCTTTCAGATTAGGCTGCGAAGAGAATGTGCTGCTGTGTTTAACGCTGCACCTAAAACTACCACAGGAAGCAAAAAAACACAACGGACATTTATTGCAATTCAATACATATTTCTAGTATATAACAAAATCTGTTCTTATGTCTGATTAGTCAAATTGCAGTGTTTAACTTCGTTTTTCAATACGCAACGTGTCTAAAATGTATAATGTAGGGTTTTAACACTAGGCTTTACCATGTTCCTTGAAAAATAGTCAAAAAAATCTTTTTACTTAAAAAAAATGAATCATGAAAGACCAATGCGTAATAGTGGGACGGCGCATGACTGTATTGCGATTAGTTGTGGGTTCGATTGTACACCGTAATGAATGTTCTCTCTGTCTACTTTGTGACGCAGGAAAAGCCTAAATTAAATATGTTGACAGTAGTATATTTACCAAAAAAAAATCTCTGCCCGATAAAATCAAAGAAAAAAACAAAATAACTTACAACCAAAATCTAACTTATAGCCTAATTTAAAATAAACATATCTACTTTCGCAATACAGCATCCGCTAACCAAACTAATGTACTCGTATGTACAATATACATATCCCGTTCTAAAACGCTTTCACTCCAATACGTCTTGGCTTCAAACATCGCTTAAACCAAGGATTTGGCAAGCAAACGAGGCCAGCTTGTAAACTTAGCATTATTTATAACACGATCTATCTTATCTTATATGTGTATATAAATAAAAATAGGATGTACGTTTGTGACAAAAAAAACTGCAGTAATAAAAATATTATTTGGGTACTTTAATAAGAAAAAACTGGGGCTACTTGTGGCGCAGTGGCATGAACGTGTGACTGTAAACGACTGGTTGTGGGTTCGATTCCCACTCGAGGAGTGGAAATTTAATAGAGGTAAAGCGCGGCGTTAAGTTCCGCCACCTAACACGCAACGCCTCCAAATTCGGCAGTACGTGGGGAACGGAGTGTCTTAACACTAGGTTCCCTCTGCCTACCCAAATGTGTGCGGGATACAACGTGAAGCTAAAAAAAAAAAGAAAAATACTTTTATTTTTTGTTTATTCTTGAGAATACAAAGCGTGGCGTTGAGTTCCGCCAATACATAATACGTACAATGTCTTAAATTTAGGTGGAAAGTGGAGAACCGTGTGTTCTGACACCAGATTTTCTCAGACTATCCCACTAGGAATAAAGCGTTAAGCCGAAAGTGGTGAAATCATAACGTTTGTAATTATTTCAATACACTTGTATTTATTAAATTTACTATTATATATTCAAAACGCGAAAAACGGAGTGTCTTAACACTATCTTTTCTACCTATATACTTAAGCAAAAATAGCTTAAAATTGGATAAAAATTATATTTAAAGCAAAGCAGGGCTAAACGACTAGTATGTAATATTAGTAGGCCAATCAGAAACAAGCACAATAAAAGACAATACATACTCACATTAAGTGGATGAAAGCTCTAGATGTATGAGCATTTGTTACTTATTTCATGTATTATAATATTATTATTATGAAAAATGTAGGAAAAAGGGGTCGAATAATATAATTTGTTGAAATTACCCTTATATATGTTATGGGAACTTATATAATCTTCTGTTTACTATATTAATACAGTATGTTTATAAGCGCACATTTTTGAAATTACTGGGCGGATTTGAATGAAACTTTTCTGTTGTATAGCTTTTGAGCTTAGGTAGGATTTATACTATAATTGATTTTGAAAAGTGGAAAATCTTTCCTTAAAAGATTTAATCAAAAGTTAAGGAAATTGTGTCTTAAAATAAGTTGTTCAACGTGATAAGTATTTTGGTGGGAAGTGTTACTAAGCCCTATTTTTTTTAAAGACGGAACATCTCAGCCTTATCTTATATATAAATGATTACTCGAAGATTTATGTAAAATCGTGATAGAACAGGCATACTATACCTGTTAAGAAAGTGTCTTAACAAAAGTTGTTCAGCGTGATGGGTGAAAAGCCTTATTAAGCCCACGTTTATTATCAATAAAATGAACGTGATTATTATCAGTATTTTTTATATTAAAAATAAATTTCAGTTGGCAAAAAATTATTTATATAAAAAATAGAAACGATAATATTTTTGCGACCTTGACATGTAATAATAGAACAATTGACCTATAATAAGTTACTCGTTCCGACGTCACAGGTCACGGAGGCCCATGAAAGAGGAAAAATCAATATATCCAAAACAAAGGGAGCATTCGAAAAATGAAAGTCATTAAGTAAACTCTATAGACTGAAGCTTTTACGTACAAATTTGTAACTAAATTAAAGAAGGAACTCCTAAGCTTACCATGTGTTCACCGTATGAATGCTTATCTGTTGCAGAGAGAAGAGTTCAGTGTACTTTTTAACATTTTTAAAGTATTCGACACTTAGAAAAATTGAAAAAAAAAACATTAAGAAAATGTATAAAAATTTGATCGCAACGGGATTCGAACCCGCGCCTCTAGGAAACGGTGCAAGCGCTCTGACTCTGCTCAGTGGCTGAGCCTTACGACACTAGAGATGGTTTAATGGACCCCTTTTAAAATACGCAATAACTATCACCTCCACTGTAAGAGCTTCTTTCTCTAACCAAATTTGAAAAGACCTTACTAACGCTGCCTTCGAGATTCGTGCTAGAAATGTACTAATGATAGTTCTAGATATGTATTGTTAGTAACAAATGCGTAATATTTAATATAAGCCAAGAATAAAAAAAATAAAATAACAATTTATTATAGTAATACGAAACGGATGTTAGTTTTTATTGTAAGTTGCGATGCCAAAAGCTGGAGGGCAAAGCTTACAAATCTTACATTATAAATGTATAGAGTTTTCAATGTCAAAAAATGTACAAGAATTATATCATATATAAGTAGCATGACGCCTTTTCCTGCATAGCGGGGTATTCGGAGGGAACCCAGTGTCAAGACACTCCGTTCTCCACGTTCTGCCAGAAATCAAGACAATGCACGTTAAGTGAGTGAGTCACTGAGTAAGTGACTGAGAGAGTGAGATGCAATATCGCACTTTGTCTGAGGTTTGTACTTAAGCGAAGGGTAGGGAGAAATAAAATAAACATAATAATTATGAACAGAATTTCAATATAATATTTCCTCATCCTGGAATTGAACCCAAAACTATTGCGTTTGCTAATACTATAATGATTATATTTTAAACCATTTTCATTTCCTAATTCTTGTTAGATATAACGCGGTTTGATTTTTAACACACAATATCTCGTATTTGAGCGAAAAACAGTGGACGGAGAATCTTGACACTAGAATATGAATTAAAATACAGATAATTCTACAGATTAAAAAATAAAGCAATAAAATTAGAATCACTCATCTCTCCTAATTTACCATTCAAAGACGATCTCAAAGAAACTACACCCTAACCCTTAAAGTTTTCCAAATCAACATAACCACTATAATTTTATAAATATAATGTTCAACTGACAGCAGGGTAGGCACAGGGAAACTAGTGTTAAGACACTCCGTTCCCCCCTTTCCGCCGAATTCGGAGGTATTGCGTGTTAAGTGGGGGAGCTTAACGCCGCGCTTTTACCTCTGATACCAGAGCGAAGGAAATGGAAATATTAAATATTTCCACTCCTCGAGTGGGAATCGAACCCACAACCAGTCGTTTACAGACACACGTTCGTGCCACTGCGCCACGACTGGTCTCTAATATGTATGTAAATATATTTATAATATATACAAAATATTGTCTAAAACTTGCCGTCTGTCTGTCCATCTCGTACTGTCATAGCTTTAAGTCTATGCAAATGAGATTTCGCTTACTTTGTACGGGGATCTCATTTTATATGCAAGGAGGATTTTTGTTTGTTGATTTTAGGACCTCTTTTGGTGGAAAGTCATTTAAAAATGAATAGAGGTTTTCAAAATACACTCGACACGGGCGAGGTTCGACCGTTTTGTTTAAAATTAAAAAATCCAAGCTATATTTGTCTTGTGTGACATTTTGCATCAAAATATGACAGAAAATATGTAGTGAAAATGTTGATATTTTCTAAAATTGAAATAGAGAATTAATTGATTGATCTGGTTTTTAAGCACGACAAACTACATTTTTTTGCAGCTACGCTTTTTCCAATATAGCAGGGTAGTCAGAAAAAACCTAGTGTCAAGACACTCTGTTCTCCACTAAAATTCCGTCTAAAATAAAAACAGCCTAATACAGCACAATTGAACGCCGTGACTTGTCTTACCAGTGTAGAGTAGTAAAAATTATTAAGGTATAATTATTCTCTGAGTAAAGATCGAACCTATGGTCATAGCTTTTACAGTCAAAAACTTTTCCACTAGGCTATAATGGATTTTATTTTGAAATTTATTACAAGAAAACATTTTTTCCGCACACAACAGGGTAGGCAGAGGGAACGTAGTGTAAAACACTTAGTTCTCCGCTTTCCATTGAATTTTTAAGGCATTGCGTATTAAGTGACGGATCTCAACGCCGTGATTTGCCTCGACACTCAAAATAGAAAATCCACAAATCGAGTGGGAATCGAACCCATAACAAGTCATATTTACAGTCTCACTTAAACCACGCCACGACTTGCATTTTTTTGCTAACTAATTTAAACATATAGTAAAACAAATAAAAATAAGTAAACAAACAACGCATCTCTAAATTAATAGCAAATGACGATCAATGATTAAGTGCAGTTTTGTAATATCAACATAGTCGATGACAAAATCAATATAAACAAGTTCTAATTGACTATACGTATTTGCAAATAAATTCATTAATTCACTAAATAAATAACTTGAAATGGACCTCAGAAACAAAATATTGGGAATATATTTACACTTTTCTTTATATGCTTACTAGAGCCCGTTCTCAGGCTCGCCGCGTGAACTACGTAATTGTTTCGTTTATATTGCAATCCTCACGGGTAGATTTGGGAAAATCAAAGTAGCCTATGTTTGTGACCTTGGATCATCAAATATATTTATGTCAAAATTTATTATCCATACTTATATTATAAATGCGAATGTCTGTGTGTGTTTGTCTGTCACGCTTTCACGGCTAATTTACTGGTCCGATTTGGATGAAATTTAGAATTAAAGTAGTAAAAATGACTGGTTACTTAATTTTTCAAAATTCAAATATGAAAGACCTACACCTCTTGATCGACTGTAATGAATTTTGGCATACATATAGTTGATAATCTAAAGTTAAACATAGGCTACTCTATTTTTTAAAAATCCACCACCGAGGGGACCGAAAGAGCCACGTAGATTACGCGGCGAAGCCGCGAGCGGGCCGCTAGTGATCAATAAAGCTGTTTAGATTTAGAGGTTTATTTTTGAAAAATAAGTTTCATTATAAATTTCATCCAATTCAGACCGCACAGATAAACAGACAGACATTCGTATGTATAATATAAGCATGGATAGGTATACTTTTTCGGCAAAGAGTAACAATAATAAGCACTAAAAGTAGGAGAAAAATGGACAACAGAGTTATTCAATGCTTTATCACGTTTCAAGATTGACGCTTTATTCTGCACAGCAAGGGATGGCAGAGGGTACCTAGTATTAACATACTCCGTACCCCATTTTCCGCCAAATTCTGAAAGCAATGCGTGCAATATGTACCTCTATATGTATACACTATATTCAGTCTGCCTATCATGAAACAACGAACCTCTCTTTTTTTTTATTTCTTTTTTTTTAGCTTCACGCTGTATCCCGCACACAGCAGGGTAGGCAGAGGGAACCTAGTGTTAAGACACTCCGTTCCCCACTTTCCGCCGAATTCGGAGGCATTGCGTGTTAAGTGGCGGAACTTAACGCCGCACTTTACCTCGACATCAGAGCGAAGAAAATGGAAATACTAAATATTTCCACTCCTCGCGTTCCCACTCGAACCCACAACCAGTCGTTTACAGTCACACGCTTGTGCCACTGGGCCACGACTGGCCACAAATAAACATACAGACGCATAAAAGACCTACAATATAGCACATACTTCCATCCATACATACATACAAACAAAAAAAAAACAAATCACAATCACAATTTACAGCTGGAAGGCTCGCTACGAGCGACTATCGCGGGTGGGCATTTGTAAAGGGGCAGGACGGTTAACTTAAAATACTCAGTGTAACATGCGAAGTATACGCTTTGGTACTATTGAATGAAAATATTTAACTCTAGTTCTGTATATATTAAAAAAAAACCTTTTTTTATAAAAAATAAATGAATAAATTGGTTTTAGCCTTTATTTGACCCTGGATCTTCGATTATTGTCATCCAAACCGGGCCAGCAGATTAATCGTAACAGACAGACATACATACAGACAGACAGATAGACAGACTTACGCATTTGAAATATTACTATGGATTCACCTTACAAATAAAACAAATTCAGATGCTTTTATTGAAGAAATATAAATGCATTTCAACTTATCAATGTCAACGGAAATACCGTATAATTATTTTAATGATAGATATCCTTTCATGAATAAGAAATATTCTACTACCAATATTTTCACACTTTCTCTCTCTCTCTCTCTCTTCGCAAGATAACAAAGATAACCATCAAGATGCTTCATTACCGTTCTCCACTTTCTATCCGAATTCAAAACATTGCGAGTCACATGGCGGAACTACACACCAAGCTTTGTTTGAAATGAAAATAAAAATAATTTATAAGAAATAGAAATGAAAATAATTAATATCCCAAAACGAAATCGAACGCAAAACCAATCACAATTAAAATTAGACACTATCCCACTGAACCACTTACAGCAATAACCCCATATATAATAAATAATATAAAATAACACACAATATTAAATTTGTAGCCAGTCGTGGCGCAGTGGCACAAGTGTGTGTGACTGTAAGCGACTGGTTGTGGGTTCGATTCCCACTCGAGGAGTGGAAATTATATTTCCATTTTCTTCGCTCTGGTGTCGAGGTAAAACGCGGCGTTAAGTTCCGCCACTTCACACGCAAGCCTCCGAATTCGGCGGAAAGTGGGGAACGGAGTGTCTTAACACTAGGTTCCCTCTGCCTACCCTGCTGTGTGCGGGATACAGCGTGAAAAAAAAATAAATTTCCAAGACTATAACTGAACTCTAAAAGCCCACTATATTCATTTTGTGCAAGCGTCGAGCTTTTAAAGGTAATAAACGGGATAAGAGATTAAAAATACAAACAAGTAGGAAAAAACTTTGTCGGCATCACTTTAAAACTCTGGATTCGTAAAAAAATGGGAGACACTCTATACCAGGAGTGGTCAACCTGTGGCCCGAATAATAATATTCTGCGGCCCGCCAAGCGTTTATGTACATGTATTAGATATATTTTCTCGCTAATATATTAAGTTCTACGAAATTAATGCGACTTGTTCCAACATTCAATATATAATTACGTATTGATTTTTTTAAATTATTTCTCAACTTTTGTATATAATTTATTTCGTTTCGCGTTCCTTGTTTTGGTAATCTAATGTTTATGATATGTATAATACTTTAAATATGATTAAGAAAAGAGGTCGGTGGTTGTGGGTTCGATTCCCACTCCAGGAATTATTATAATTCAATTTTCGTTTCTCCCCTCTAGTACCTAAGACAAAGCGCGGCGTTAAGATCCGCCCCTCGGAGGATCTTGGCACAAAGTCCTCTCTGACTAAGGAAGAGTAAAGCTGAGAAAAAAAAGAAACGTGATTTTGAACCGCTAAAAATCTTCAAAAAGGTTTTACATCTGCTCTGAACAATTTACACACGTTGCATTTTTATACATTGCCATACAAATCGTGTAGCTTTACGGTATGATTTAGTGGAAAACCACTTTTTATAGTTTGAAAAGAACTTTTTTCTCTATACATTTAATATTCAAGTATGTTCTAAATATATAGAAAAATATATTTTACATACGTTTGATGGTGATATAATATATAATTAGCTCATTGGGAATCCAACATGACGGACACTAAAATGGCGGATCATTTATTCTTAATATATAAAAAAAAAATAGCTTCACGCTATATCCCGCACACAGCAGGTTAGGCAGAGGGAACCTAGTGTTAAGACACTCCGTTCCCCACTTTCCGCCGAATTCGGAGGCTTGCGTGTTAAGTGGCGGAACTTAACGCCGCGCTTTACCTCGACACCAGAGCGAAGAAAATGGAAATATAATTTCTACTCCTCGAGCGGGAATCGAACCCACAACCAGTCGTTTACAGTCACACGCTTGTGCCACTGGGCCACGACTGGCCACAATTATTTTTAATAAAATTATTCTTATTTTTAATAAAATATACTAAAATAATATAGTTTAATATACTATGAATTTAATGTGGCAAGATGAACTAACGAAAAGACAAACAAACGCAAATACGAAAATCTCTGTTTATTCACTAAATAATAAAAAAAAATGTCCTAACCGATAATCGAATCACCAACCAACCAACCAACCAAACCAACAACTACACTATAGGAGTCTAAATCAAGAGATTAAATTAATACACTTAATACTACTTTCTTATACTTTCAACTTTATTTAAAATTATACTATCTCGTTTCGCCGTTAGCGAGGCAATTATGCAAACGGCTAAGAAGGAAATTACCTTATGTTAACACAAACAAACTACCTCTTTGGATTTTATGCACTTTCCCAGTTGGCTTTTACGTTTGATTATATTATAGCTTATAATGTTACCGGTATGGGGGGAAACGTTAGAAAGCTTTTTTTTTTATTTTTAGCCTCACGCTGTATCCCGCATGCAGTAGGGTAAGCAGAGGGAGCCCAGTGGTAAGACACTCTGTTGCCCACGCACCGGCAAACTCTAGAGGCATTGCGTGTTAAGTGGAAACGGAAATATTGGATATTTTCACTAATTAAGTGGGAATCGAACCCACAACCAGTCGCGTGTATAATCACCCTCATGGCCCTACACCCGACTGCCCTTCGTTAGAAAGCTTATGGGTAAAAAATAAATAATAAAATTATACATAGTGGCTCATTGGGACAGCATTTGAATTTAAGCCATGGTTGTTTGTTCGATTCTTACAAGGTTTTGATTATATATTATTTTCATATTATCCAGACACTATGTTTAAAGTATATAGGTAAGTGATCAAAGTTTGGAGTGACGTGCTGTTGCACTTCTCTCTACCTACCCCACAAACCGTCAGTTATCCATAAGGACTAAGATTTACAAAGTATTAATTAAACAGTACTTAGGTCATTAATAGTAAAAGGTATGTTCTGCTATGAATACCTCGAGGTGCGAAGAAAATTCAGAACAGATGAACGATCAATATAAATAAGTATATCGTACTATCGTACTAAAATAAACTGCGGCGTTAAGATCCACCATGCACCACGAAATGTCTTGAACACAGGCAGAAAGGGCAAAACAAATTGTTTTGACATTAGTATCTGCCTAATTTACTATACGAGAAAAATCATAAGATTCAACATAAATATAAATTCGCAATAACGTCGTTAAGTACAAAGTATTGTATATCGTCATAATCGGAAGCTAAAGGAGTCGGTACAGCTTTTACCCAAACTATAAATCACGAAGATACTCTATTTTCGTTCACCAAGAAAATATGAAATATTATGTACAAAATAAGTTAATACTGTAATAAGTTGTTTGAGATGCCTAATATCGTTTTCTATACATTCATACAATAAATACCAACACACATTCATTATTAATCCAATTTTTTTTAGCTTCACGCTGTATCCCGCACACAGCAGGGTAGGCAGAGGGAACCTAGTATTAAGATACTCAGTTCCCCATTTTCCGCCGAATTCGGAGGCATTGCGTGTTAAGTGGCGGAACTTAACGCCGCTAATTCTATTCCTAATTAGCCAAAACAAACAGATAGACAGACAAAAAAAAATAAAAATCGTTATTTTGGTACATGTATCGTGTATATATACATATGCATTCATTAAAACTTTGATATTTTAATATTACAAACAGCCACTCCAATTTTATGTATTAGCATAGATTTTTAAAGGCGGCGTTGAGTTCCGCCATTTAACATGCGAATTTATCTATCACTCTTTTTAGCTTCAAGCTGTATCCCGCACACAGCAGAGTAGGCAGAGGGAACTTAATATCCGTTCCACGGAATTCTAGAGGCATTGCCTGTTAAGTGGCGAAACTTAACGCCGTGCTTTGCCTCGACACCAGAGCGAAGGAAATGGAAATATTATAACTATTTATTTATTATAAATATTAAACAATTCAATTCTTCGAGTGGGAATCGAACCCACAACCAGTTGAGTTTACAGTGACACTTTGTCTTCCCAACCCACGACTGGCCTAATTATTTTTTTTAGTATTGTTTTGATTTCCTTCTTTCATTTTTGGCATAAAATTGTTAAAATAAAGAGTATTGGCACTTAACACGCTATTTCCACTTAACACTGCTGTTTTTAATTTTTCCTATGGCTGTCCTTGGTCGACTTATAGTAAAATTATTATATATTTAGTAAAAATAGCTTCACGTTTTCAACTTGAGGCCTTTTTCCGTGTATCAAGTAGAATAGTCAGAGAATTCGAAATGTTAAGTGATCGATTTATTTTGGGACCTACACGTATTACCTCCGAAAATTCGGCGAAAAGTGAGGAACAGAGTGTCTTAACACTAGGTTCTGTTTGCCTACCCCGCTGTATGCGGAATACAGCGTGAAGCTAAAATAAGCATAGTACAAAATAACCTATAATATTATATAAAACTTCTTGAATATTTATAAAAATGGCAATAAAAACGATAACACTCTATTAAATTCAAGGCAAAAACGCCGAAAAAATATAAAGCTATTGCGTGATATATGACAATTTATTAAGCCGTATCACTAGCAGAATGACCTCTTAATACGTAATAAAAGACCCGCTTAATTTCGCTTGCAAATGTACGTACGAAGTACGTATTTAAGCAAAATGAGCAAATTAAAAATAGTCTATGTTAATATTTTTCTTTATAGGGCCGTAATCAGAGAGAATTTAGTGCCACGACACTCCTTTCTTCACTTTTCGTCCAAAAACGACGTGTTTAATGTTGCTGTGTTTAACCAACAAGGATGAAAATAATTGAAATATAAAAAATATTCGTCTGGCGGAGGCGGATGTTGAACTAATGATGTTAACAGACAGACGTTATTCCACTGTTGCTCAATGGCCTCAATTATAACATATTTAACGAAGAATTATGTATTAACCTTTAAATTATCAATAGTATTTTAACAGTGTGTGTCGAGTAAAATAAAGTTATAAACTTATATATAGATAGAGAGATATATATAGATATATAGATATTAGATAGATAGATATATATATAGATATATAGATATATATATATATATATATATATATATAGCTATATATATATATATATATATATATATATATATATATATATATATATATATATATCATATATATATATATATATATATATAATACAATACATACTAAATCCAAATAAACTTGTAGAGTTTATTTAAAATAAAATATCTTTTATTATACTTAACCGACAATAAATCTATTCATACTTCAAATTAATGTTAGTTAAGCACTAATTCACATATAAGAGTACGATTGTATACACTAAATGGCTATGAAACGGTCATTTAACCATTAAAAGATAGTGAAAGCTAAGTTAATCTCTGTACGTAGAAACGTCGCTTTCAAGTTATTTACTACCACGTGGCAGGTGAACTACCTAGATGGGAAACTGCAAATATTTGACTAACGATTTTATTTGAATGGACCAATACTAAAACTCTCTAGTTTTTAGATTCTTCGCTATTTTGGTAGTTGTAACTATTTCTTAATATGTAGAAGCAGGGGTAACCAACCAGTGGCTCGTTTAATACAAAAACCTATGCGACCCGTCAAGCGTTTATTTATATTATTATAAACACTAGTAAAATCGTTACTTAGCCCTGATCTGAGTGTATGAAGAAGATAATGTGATATTTTTTAACCTTGTATAAACATGAGTGACCGGGGCTGTGAAAAATAGGACAAAAAGATAGGATAAAGATTTTGAGATTTAAGATTTGAGATTTTTGGGATATTTAGTTCGAGAATATTATACTTATGTTAATGTGTGGAATCACATTCTGATGAATGCATAGTAAAATTATATTTGAATCGAGTAACTGTTCGGATACAAAGATTTTCTGTGGCTTTTCTCAGCAGAACTGCCTTCCGAGCCGATAAAAGCTTACGGTAGGACTGATAATATTGACATTTTATGCCAATTCATGCCTCGAAATTACTTGTAATAACATATTAAGGCGAAAAGTGGAGAACGAAGTCTCTTAACACTAGAAAAAGTCTTTGACTACCCGGTTTAGGTGAAAAAAGTATATAGCTTAAAGAGTATACCAAATGCTGTATTAAACTTACATTAACAACTAAAACAATAAATTACTTCTGCAAATAAAAAATCATAAATATCGCGAAAAACCCTTAAAAATGAAAAGAAATATATAAAAATATCTGCTGATAAGTTTGTTTTAAAAAACAATTTAATGAAAAATCCTTACAAAAGCGAATGTTCATCGTTCCTTTATAAATTCGCTCGCTCGGAATATCACACGCATGAAATCTACGTGAAAGGGACTTGTTATTGTTGAATAATAATTTTTCAAAATGAAAGATTACTTTAAAACGCTTTAAAAAACGTTATATTTTTTTTGTTTAAGTATAGATCCATTTTAGAAATATTCTTTTTTGTCAGCTTCACGCTGTATCCCGCACACAGTAGGTTAGGCAGAGGGAACTTAGTGTTAAGACACTCCGTTCCCCACTTTTAGCCGAAGTCGGACATTGCGTGGTTATGTGGCGGAACTTAACGCCGCGCTTTACCTCTGATACTAGAGCTAAAAAAATGAAAATATTAAATATTTCCTCTCCTCGAGTAGGAATCGAACCCACAACAAGTCGTTTACAGTGACGCGCATATGCCACTGCGCCACGTCCGGCCAAAAGTTTCTAAATATCTTTTCCTAAACGTGTGAATAACATTTGAAAAAATATTAAAAGCATTATAAGTACTTTAAAAATATTAAAAATAGAGATTTAACTTTAAAACAAGACAATACAACTGAGCATTTCCCACCATATTCATACTAAAAAACCCGGTTTACATCCGGTTGGATATTACACGGCGGAAGTGCTAAAGCGGTTCTTTTGTGTAAACCGTGTCGCGGCCGCTCTGACGGTCACGTGATTTGTCGTTTTCTAAGGGAATGGTGTACATAAATATTTATTAGACTCTTTATAGACGCTAAAGCGACGTTTAGTGGAGATACTTTTGTATGTATATAATGACTAGCGGCCCGTTCGCGGCTTCGCCGCGTTAGATATTTCGTTATATTACAATCCTCCGGGGCGCAGTTTTTAAAAATAAAGTAGCCTATGTTTAATCTTAGATTATCAACTATATTTATGCCAAAATTCATTACAATTGGTCAAGCGGTTTAGATTTTTCATATAATCTTTCGTCCCCTATTTCAACCCTTTAGAGGTTGATTTTTGAAAAAATAAGTAGCCTATGTTAGACCCAGTCACTTTTACTACTTTCATTCTAAATTTCATCCAAATCGGACCGCTAGATTAGCCGTGAAAGCGTGACAGACAAACACACAGACTTTCGCATTTATAATATAAGTATGGATTATTTAGCGAGTGACTTTAGAAAAGACATAATGAGATTTTTATTTTAAATGATTATAGTATAGCATATAAATTGAGAAGAAATACACTGGCAGTGCTACCGTGGTTCAGTATTTTACAGAGTCACATTGTCTATATATGCCACGGTCGAGGATTCGATTCCCATTCAAGGCTCAGCAACGTTCAATTTCTATTTTCCCGAATTCCCCGGCGGAGAGGGGAAAACGGAGTGTCTTGACACTTGTTTTTTTAACTAATAATTGTCTAAGGGAATGGTGTACGTAAATCTTTATTAGACTCTTTATAGACGCTAAAGCGACGTTTAGTGGAGATACTTTTGACTTTAGAAAGTTGTTATAAAGCTTATCTTAAATTAAGTAGGAAGGTTTGATTTAGTGACGACACAATGGTTGTCAGTTCGATTCCCACCTGAAAGAATGATTACATTTATACACAAGGGGAAAGGGGAAAACGCATTGTATTGACACTTGTCTTTCTAACTAATGATTGTCTAAGAGAATGGAGTACATAAATATTTATTAGACTCTTTATAGACGCTAAAGCGATTTTAGTGGAGATATTTGTATTTTTATAATGATTATTTAGCGAGTGACTTTAGAAAAGTTTTTATAAAGTTTATTTTAAATTATTGTAGTATATACAGATTAAAAAAAAATAAACTGGTACAGTGGTTCAGTTATACGGCGTCTGATTACATATTGCGATGGTCACGGATTTGATTACTACTCAACATGCAATTTCTCAAGTTCTGGCGGAAAGAGAAAAGCAGAGTGTTTTGACACTAAGCTCTTTCCAATTACCTGATTTTCTAAAGGAATATTGTACATAAATATTTATTAGACTTTTATAGACGCTAAAGCGACGTTTAGTGGAGATACTTTTGTATGTATATAATGATTATTTAGCAAGTGACTTTAGAAAAGTTGTTTTAAACCTTATTTTAAATTATTATAGTGTAGTATATAAATTGAGAAGAAATACACTGGCAGTGCTACCGTGGGTCAGTATCACAGAGTTATTGTACATATACGCTACGGTGGTGGATTCGATTCCCATTCAGGGCTCAGCAACGTTAAATTTCCATTTTCCCGAATTCGGGCGGAGAATAGAAAACGGAGTGTCTTGACACTTGTCTTTCTAACTAATGATTATCTAAGGGAATGGTGTACATTAATCTTAATTAGACTATTTATAAACGCTAAAGCGACGTTTAGTGGAAATATTATTGTATGTATATAATGATTATTTAGCGAGTGACTTTTTTAAAGTTGTTATAAGCTTTTTATTTAAAATTATTATAGTATATACAGATTAAAAAAAATAAACTAGTACAGTGGTTCAGTTATACGGCGTCTGATTACATATTGCGATGGTCACGGATTTGATTACTACTCAACATGCAATTTCTCAAGTTCTGGCGGAAAGAGAAAAGCAGAGTGTTTTGACACTAAGCTCTTTCCAATTACCTGATTTTCTAAAGGAATAACGTACATAAATATTTATTTCTCTTTATAGACGCTAAAACGACGTTAAGTGGAGATATTTTTGTATTTATAATGATTATTTAGCGAGTGACTTTAGAAAAGTTGTTATAAAGCTTATTTCAAATTAGGTAGGAAGCTTTTGATTGAACGACGACGCGATCGTTGTGACTTCGATTTCTACTCGAGGTAATGATTATATTTAAACGCGCAACCTTCACAATATAGCTAAATAAGTTACATATGTTTTTTAAGTAGAGAGCATGTAGCATCACGCCATTCCATTCTCGGCTGTTCGGCCGAAGCTGCGGAACTCAACACCGCGCATAGTTTTGCCAGCAGTTTTAAATTAAATCATTTGTCTTAATGGCACTTGAAACCACCGCGTATACGTTTACTTCTTTAGATGTACATATATATATTGTCAAATAAAAAATAGAAAATAAATGAAAATGCTCAAATTTTCCGGTAGATGTATAAAAGTACATATATAAAAAAGGATCTACAAAGGATATTACAAAATTAAATAAAAAATACACACATATATATACTATATGAGTTCAAGTTTCTTAGTCAAAAACCTAGACTTAGAAATTTTATGATATAACTAAGTTTGAAAATTGTATATTTTCTTAATTAAGAGTTCATTTAAATGTAGAAATAAGTATAGTAAATGTTTTTTTTTTTTTTTATTGAAGAAAGGGGGGCAAACGAGCAGAAGGACTACCTGATAGTAAGTAGTTACCTTCGCCCATGGACATCCACAACATTAGAAAGGTTGTGGATGCGTTGCCGACCTTAAGGGGGGTGGAGGAAAGGAGGGAAGAAGGATGGGGATGGTGGGAGTAGGGAGAGAGAACTGGCTTACATGCCATCGAACCGGAACACATCATCAGATGTTTGGCGGTTCGTCTTTGACATGATAGTGGTCGCGAGCCAGTCGGAGAACGAATCTCCTACCACCAAGCTACTGGGTTACCCGCCTTTTACGGGACGCTGCCCAGCGACGGAGGGGAATTGTATTCTAACCCGTCCCCTCACTCGCTTAGGTAATTTAAAACGTCATTTAGTTTTGAAATTGCATGTCAACGTAATTTAAGAATTGTAATCAAAGAATTAAGGAAAAAAAAGGATACGAGACCGGGTGTCTGTAGAGTTTGAGTATTTGATAAAAAAAAACTATATGAATTCAGAGAAATCAATTACTAGTATGTAGGATACATATTTCATGTATAAAGTATTGAAACATAAAACGATTCAACAGCACTCTTTTATTGTTCAATTCGAACATTTTAAAATATTTTTACATCCAGTTATTTTATGACTGACAAATAAAAACGAAATCAATAAAATTCAATTTCATTGTGGCGCAGGTAAATAAGTTTAACTACATATATATGTATATATAATAAAAATGTAACTGATTGCTGTCTGTATACGCAGGATATACGAGAAAAAAATATTATTGAGAACATTTTTCAATATAATAGGACACAAAATAATTATTTTTAAATTTATTTTCTGTTTGTCTGTTTGTTTGTGCACGTTAATCTCTTAAAATGTCCTATTTAAACCGATTTGAATGTGATTTTGACTATAGTATTTTAATAATCTTCGTATTACATAATTTCATTAAAATAGCTTCATAAATTTAAAAAATTACAACAACGACAAGAACAACAATCTTTTGTTACACAAAATGACTATAAACCCACTGTTTTATTAAGTTGACTAAAACTTTAATTAACGCAGGCGAAACTGCTAGCGAACCGTCGCTAGTATTAGATAGCTCTACCAATTATATATTAGTAAATACTTGTATTTACTTTCCCATGAAAACCATTGATTTAAAAATATTTTTTCAGAAAACAGATATAAATAAAAACGTAGCAGGACTCGATGTCGCATCATTGGAAACTACGCTTAATGTGGTATGTACCTACTGGTATATTCCTTGTTCCGTATAATCTTTTATAATCTTTTTTTGCGGATTCACGCTTTATCCCACACAGCAAAACAGTCAAAGAGAACTCAGTGTCAAGACATTCTTTCCCTAATTTCCGCTCAAAATCGAGATATTGCGTGTTGAATCATCAGACAAGACCCTAACTTAACCTAACATCACTTGTTATCTTACCATGTTAAAATGCACAAATAAAAAACATTCCAAATTCCAATATAATTTATTACAATTTTTATAGCTTCATGCTGTATCCCGCACACAGCAGGGTAGGCAGAGGGAACCTAGTGTTAAAACACTCCGTTTCCCACTTTTCGCCGAATTCGGAGGCATTGAGTATTAAGTGGGGGAACTTAACGCCGCGCTATACCTCGACAATAGAGCGAAGAATATAGAAATATTAAATAATTCCACACCTCAAGCGGAAATCAAACCCACAACCAGTCGTTTACAGTCACACGCTTGCGCCACTGAGCCACGACTGGTCCACGATTTAGTGTTTAAATAAATATGAAATATAGCAAAATTTATAAGGCAGCATGACATTCGGAAATGCCCTAATGGCCCCTTTTCTTGACCCAATGTATACTAAACGGCGTGGGGTCGAAACGCGATTCCTCACCCGAGGGAGCGATATAAATATTTACAAGATTTTCACAAACGATTATTAAATGTACTATTTACGATTATGCGTTTATGATGTTGACAAATGATAGGTTATTTGGATTCGCAATAGAATTGATAGCGTCGGACTTAACGTCGGTTGTAGGTTCAATTTTTACTCTGAAAAAACGGTTATAATGGTATGGCCAGTCGTGGCCCAGTGGCACAAGCGTGTAAACGACTGGTTGTGGGTTCGATTCCCACTCGAGGAGTGGAAGCAAAAGTGTAGGTAAAAAGTGGAAGTAAAAGCGAAAATTCATCATGATATCTCGATAACTGTTTAACGTACTAACATAAAATTGAGTATTTAGTCCTTTAAGAATGAATTTTGTAACAGGGACGGATTAAGCTGGTCTATAGGCAAGTCTTGCAAGATTATATAAATGTTCTTCATTTTCATTGCTTACAACCTTATAATTTGGCAGAGACAAACTCATGACTATGCAAACGAAATCGCCAGCAACAGCCAGTATCTGTATATAGCGGGAGAGGTTTATCTAACAACGACGCCGAATCTTCAGTATATAATATATATACAAAAATTACTTAACTTGAAGACCAAAATTGCAACTTACCAAAAACAGTTCTACACATATACAAACATAATTTTCCTTCACAAAACGCTTTCCCCGACCGACAACCAACAATTCGGTCGCACTAATTACAAAAACAACGTAAAAACACACAAATTCCTTTGAAAAATTCAAATAGTGTCATAATAGAGGAAAAAAACCGATGCATTTTGAATAATGGCGTGAAAAATTTTAAAAATTCTTCTCTCGATAAAACTTGAAATGCCCGAATAAGAGTAAAAGAGTCTGCGGCAGACACATTCTTAATTAGAGCATAGCGTTTGTAAATATCGACAATTGTGTGGAATGGAAATGCTATTTTACGATCATATTCAGTTGGTATTTTCCTTATACGTCTTTCTAAATGTGGTTGTGGCCTCGATTTTTACTAGAGGAATTTAAATATTTAATATTTCATTTTTTATTCTGGGTGGGAGGCAAAGTACGACGTAGAGTTCCGACACTTAAGACGCAATGCCTCCTGAATGCCTCCAGAATTCGGCGAAAGGTCGGAAAGGGAGTGTTTTAACATTAGGTTCCATCTGTCTGTGTGTGAGATACAGAGTAAACTATAAAAAATAGTCAACAATATGGGTTGGCCTGTAATTGAGCCTATGCAATATGTGCATTTTAATATACAATATAAAATGTACTCATAGTATGTTTTTTTATCTTTATTGGTTTCCCAATAAATATAGAAATAAAAAAAAAACTCTTTGAATGGATGGGATGACATGGATGAATGGGATAAACATACTAAAGTAAAAGTCAATTAAATGTTCATGAGTGGGGATGGAACCCATAACCATAGCGTTAGAGATCTATCCCCCAGTTAGGCTCAGTCAGTGTTAGAATACATGCGTGTAAAACGCATGGCTTAGCGATCAAATCCCTCGGGCAGTTACCAAGAGGCGCGGGTTCGTATTCCACGACGTTAAAATGTTTATACGATTTCTAAAAACATTTATTTGTAAAAAGACTACCTATAATAATTACTTATTACCAAAAGCACTAACGTTACGTTCTACGTGATCAACATACAAATTAAACACAACTACATAGTATGCAACGCGTATGCTACGTTACACGCTACGTGACGCTACGATGATCTACGTGTCTATTGTAACGGGAACTAAAGGTCCGACCTTTCATTTTTTTAGCTTTACGCTATATCCCGCACACAGCAGGGTAGACATAGGGAATCTAGTATTAAGATACTCCGTTCCCCACTTTCCGCCAAATTCGGGGGCATTCCGTGTTAAGTGGCGGAACTTAACGCCGCGCTTTACCTCGACACCAGAGCGAAGAAAATGGAAATATTAAATATTTCCACTCCTCGAGCGGGAATCGAACCCACAACCAGTCGTTTACAGTCACACGCTTGTGCCACTGGTCCACGACTGGCCATAACTGGGCCACAACTGGGTCACGACTGGCCACTACTACTAGAAAATAGAAATATTAAATATTTCCACTCCTCGAGTGGGAATCGAACCCACAACCAGTCGCATTACACCACGACTGGACATACATACATACGAGTACATACATACATACGTCAGTACACAAAACTAATATAACCAACAGTGTGCTTGCTATCAATCTTGCAAATACTCCGCAGTAACCGAAGGCGATAAGTGGACTTCCGGTTTGTCAGACCATTATATCGTGTTTCGGATTTCAGTGCTTCCTGTGCGATTTCAAATATCGACGTTGTATGTTGTCATTTAGATTGTTATATTAGTATTTTAATGTAGTAAATTTGTAGTAAACATATTTATTTATAGAAAATTGATTAAAGTTTGTGTTTAGACAATATGCGGTGTTGAGTTCCACTACTAAGTCACAATGTCAAAATATTGGCAGATAATGAAGAATAAAGGATCACATGACAAGATTCTATCAAACTACCCTGTGATGCGTTTTTTATCAATTCAATTTAATTAATGAATATATTTATAAATAAATATTAGATATTATTTCCATTATAAAAAATTAAAAAAAATTTTGGCCAGTCGTGGCCCAGTGGCACAAGAGTGTGACTGTAAATGACTGGTTGTGGGTTCGATTCCCACTCGAGGAGTGGAAATTATATTTCCATTTTCTTCGCTCTGGTGTCGAGGTAAAGCGTGGCGTTAAGTTCCGCCACTTAACACGCAAGCCTCCGAATTCGGCGGAAAGTGGGGAACGGAGTGTCTTAACACTAGGTCCCCTTTGCCTACCCTGCTGTGTGCGGGATCTAGCGTGAAGCTATTTAAATATAATTTTATAATTATTTTCATTATAAAATTATAAGTAAACGCCTTAAGCATTCGGTTACGGTCCCAACGGTTGATGGTAAGACATTTTATTATCCGAATTATATATTTCTATGAGTATAGATACGTATATCTATCCCCTATATCTAAAGTAAAATATTATTATTATCATTTAATTCATTTCCTGACATATAGCTTTACATTTTAAACAATAGTTATTTACATTACAAATCGTCAATATAAAAAAATTAAATAAATCCATATTATAAATCTTAATTTCCCATATCTTTATCTTACTAAAATAGATCCACCCTCTCAAGTTGCAGCTTAAAGCAACACATATTGCCTCTTATGCATACAAAGTTACTGATCGATTAACTTTGAAACTTCCCCGTACCAATTACGGGAAGTCCCGTAAAATACGTAACAAGTTAACAAACGCTGGCTTAGTTTGATCGTTGTATCGTTTAATAATAACAATAACATTATATAACAAAACATTGTATAAAAATTGCTCTGTTTTACATTTTCCCCCTAATTTTGGAGGCATTGCGTGTTAAGTGGCGGAACTTAACGCCGCGCTTTGCCTCGATGTAAGAACGAAGAAAATGGAAAGAATAAATATTTGAATGAATGAAAAATCTTTATTGTTAAAAACAACAAAATAAAAAATATTAATTGACAATTGAATGCTGTACGTATTAGTGCAAAGGCGGCCTTATCACTGTAAGTGATTTCTTACAGGCAACCCTTTTCTTATAAAAGAGAATGGCGGCACTGAGCAAGAAGAAATTTTAAATGAAATATTTCCACTCCTCGAGTGGGAATCGAACCCACAGCGACTGTAAACGCCATGGTTGTGGGTTTGACCCCTTCTCATGGGGCAGTGATTATATTTAAACTAATAAAATATTTATTTTCGCGATTTTCACATATTTTAAGATGAAACTTTATTTAACCGTATTAATTGCAAATTATTTTGGTACTTGAAAATATATTTTCGATATCTGGACGGAACACTTCGAACACTTTTCAGTCCGTGGTCCGTCCGTGAATGGGATAGACTGTGACTGTAAGTATGAGTGTACAGCGAATAATCCATTTAAAATAGTTTTATTACAAAATATATTTTATTTATTATTATTTTATCGTATGACAAAGCGCAGCGTTGAGTTCCGCCACTCAATACGCAACAAAGTGCCATGACACTAGGTTTACTCTGTCCCAGTACGCAAAGTATGACTAGTGTCTGAACGATTAATATTTTTTTATTTTATATGAAATTGAAAAAATATATGGAATTCTTAAGCATTCTTTTACAGAATGATAAAATTACAACTTTACGAACTTACAAATCGCTGCTTTGTTCAGTAGATTTTTTGAATTTGTACATTCTTCGTATAACAACACGTCAACTTATTACATGTCATAAAATCGAATCCACAACCACAGCAATTAACCAAAAAACTCTATTTACAGACTAACTTTGGGTAATTAAAACCTATTTTATAACCATTAGGGCAACCAGTAGGGCGGGCGTGAAGCGTAAAGTGGAGGACTAAACGAGGACCATGAGAATGATGACATTGGGAGATGATAAGAGGTGCTTGTACTACCGACGTTGCTTCCCCTTCGAGCTTATTTCGAGCTTTTTTAATCTAACATAAAGCTATTTCCTGTATAGGAAGGTAAGCAGAGAGAACTTAGTGTCCAAAAATTTGAGATATAGAGTGTTGAGTGGCGTAATTTAACGCCGCGTTTTAGTTTACAAGAGCAGAATAATTAAGGTAATTGAGGTATACTTATAACGATTTATTTAAAATATTTAATGTGTTATATAAATAATAATACATACACTTGGTATAACCAAATTACTTTTAGTAAACATATTAAAATAATTTTGAACAAGATTTTAGAATTTTCGACCTAACTTCATAGAGCGTATGGCATAGTGGTCAAACCACTTAGACCATTACAAAGAAGCCCGGGTTCGAGTCCCGCTACGTTTAAATTCTTATACATATTCTTAAAATGTTTTTTCATATCCTTAATGTTTCAATAAGACTATAAATTAAGAACATAACAACTTTAAACTTTAAATTTACATATCTATATATAATTATTGCTTCAAGTGGAAATCGAACCCCCAACCATCGCATTAACAGCCAAACACTCTCCTACCTCAATAGCACGTTAAGTTAAGCACTAAATAAGTACGTGAGAATGATGACTTGATGACATTAGGGGAAACTAAGAGGTGCTTTAACTACCGATGTAGCTTCATTTTTTTAGGCTTATTTCTTAGTCAGAAGCTTTTTAACGGCTTTTTTTGCAAATTGTCTGATTTCTTGCAAAGTATCAGCTTGTTAATATGATTTTTTTTGAATTACGTCAATTTTAATAGTCAGTATTAGTATAATTCAGTATTTTTTTAGGGCAAGAACGTCAAGTAAAATCGTTTTTATCATATATTTGAGGAAAAATACATATTATTTAATTATTGAATATATTTTTTTTACATTTGACATCATCGTTTCAACGTGGGACAGTGTGTACTCGTATATAAACGCTAATGTTCGTAGGTTCAATCTCCACTAGGAGTAATGTACATATTTAAATCATTTATAACCTATCAAAGAAAACTACAAATGGCAACTCTTTCCCTATTTTTTATTTTAGCTTCACGTAGCTCTCTGACCCCCCCACAAGGGACTTAGCCCTTGCGGGGTAGTCAGAGCTACGGTCCCTGCATACTTCTTTCGCCTCGTCCCACTGTCTTTCTCTAATTTTTGTTTAAATATATGTTTTACTTCCAAATATACATTCAAGTAGAAATCGAACCTACTACCTCGCCTGACGCTACAATTACATTATTATTATAATAATACTTATTACTTAAGAGTATATATAAAAAAACTTTTAAAGTAAAACAATAAGAGAAAGGTCTGTATTTTTAGAACGACTGTTATTCTTTAGGCTGAATTCCAGCAATTTGGTTGACAAAAAACGAAAACGACTTCCCTTTACAATAAAAACAATCTTAAACTTTTGAACTCTACATTTCTCAGAATTTAAGAGCATATTTAGAACTTCCAATTAAAAATACGTTATTGTTCTTATAATATTTCAGCAGCAATTTGGGATTTTATATACAGTTACTTATATATTTAACCTTTTTTTATTTTATAGTAAAGAAATTAGGAAAGACATAGTGTCAAGACACTCTGTTCTGTACTTTAAGCTCGAAATCAAGACATTGTTAAGTAATGTTTTACATTTATAAGTAATAATTAAAATATTTATGAGTGTTAGTTAAAAATATCTTTGTGTTTTTTCCGCCCCAATTTGAGACACGCGTGTTGAGTGGCGGATCTCAACATCCCACTCTATCTTATTCACCACAGTAGTCAAATCAAAATAATATAATTGTAAACATTCCACCAAGCGGAAATCGAATCTACAACCTATTATAATTGCAGTTAGACGTTGTTCCACTGCGCTACAAAACTCTAATAGATTCTCGAATGAATTGGAACCCATACTTATTCATACATAGTACAGAATAACATTTCAACTCTCGTGCACACAGATATATTTTTTTTAGCTTCACGTTGTATCCCGCTCACAGCAGGAAAGGCAAAATTGACCTAGAGTTAAGACACTATTCCCCACTTCCTACCGAATTCTGAAGAAATGGCGTGTTAAGTGGCGGAACCAAACGCCGCGCTTCGCTTCGACACCAGAGCGAAGAAAATGGAAAATATAAATATTTCCACTCTTCGAATGAGAATCGAACCCACAACCAGTCGCTTTACAGTCAAAATTTGTGCCTCTGCGCTACCACTGGCCCCAATACAATTATAATTAAATAAATTAATATATAGCTTTTAATATTAAATACCACAAACCAAATTCTGTCAAACGCTATCTACGAAATGCGAAGGTTAACCAAGTAATTAATAATAGATAAGGTATAATATGTATTGAAATTCAAATGGACGACCTTGTGGTATAGTGGTTGTTAACATGTCAATATTAACTACGCCCGGCAATTAACTTATTTAAATGTTAAATACACGTCTATTTAATTTGCAGGTAGTTTCAAGATTTTTTTTAGCTTCACGCTATATCCCGCACACAGACGGGTAGGTAGAGAGAACCTAATGTTGAAACACTCCGTTCCCCACGCACCGCCAAATTCGGAGGCATTGCGTGTTAAGTGGTGGAACTTAACGCCGCGCTTTGCCTCGACACCACAGTAAAGATATATATATATATATATATATATATATATATATATATATATAAATATATATAGCTTCACGCTATATCCCGCACATAGCAGGGTAGGCAGAGGGAACCTAGTGTTAAGACACTCCGTTCCCCACTTTCCGCCGAATTCGGAGGCATTGCGTGTTAAGTGGCGGAACTTAACGCCGCGCTTTACCTCGACACCAGAGCGAAGAAAATGGAAATATTAAATGTTTCCACTCCTCGAGTGGGAATCGAACCCACAACCAGTCGTTTACAGTCACACGCTTGTGCCACTGGGCCACGACTGGCCACAAAGCAAACCACCACCACCACAGTAAAGAAAATAAAAATAATGAATATTTCCACTCCTCAAGTGGGAATCGAACCTACAACCAGTCGCTTTACACACACACGTCTGCGCAACGACTGGCCCCAATAATACTAAATTATAATAATAATAAATAAAAAATAATAATAAATAAAAATAATATAACTCAAAGCGCGGCGTTAGGCACCAACACGCGATGGCTCATTGCGTTGAGTTCAGCCACTTAACACGCAATGTCTCGATTTCGAGCTAAAAGTGGAGAACGGAGTGTCCTAACACTAATTTCTCTCAGAATACCCTGTTATGCAAAAAAGAAACACATAGATGGTACTTATATTATATAATTGAGACTGCGTCAGTTCATTTACAAATAACATTGACTAAAATACGATTTAAATGTAGAAAGTAAGTAAATTGTAGAAGCACGTTAGGAAAGATAAAAAAATGTCATACGACATTATTATACAAGTACATGAGGTCCGAACTCCATTATGAAAAATTATTATGTTTAAAATGTATTCATTTTCTAAATTGGCAACAATAATTTAAATATAATCATAATATATCTAAGTTGGAATAGAACCCATAACCATCGCGTACACAATCAATTACTATTACCGTACCATAATGATCTCACTTATATAAGAGAGACTATTTTAAATTCAAAATTACATCAAAACGGATAACAAAAACAGATAAACGATAAGCAATTGTTTTAACAAGTCAATTATTATTTCGTCGGCATCCGAAACGTTCCTATAGCTACAAGACGAGATAAAATCCTTTGGGGAAATACTTAACTAGACTACAAAGTAGTCAACAAGATGAACTGTGGAAGGAACAAGTTATCGGTTAAAGTTAAAAGTAGACGAAAAATACCGTTTACTTAAAAAGCAGGGTAGTCAGAGAGAACCTAGTTTTAAGACACTCCACCTTTCAGTCCACGTGTACATTCTGTACAAAGTCAAAGTGAAATAATTTTATTCAAAATAAGAAGTTACACGCTTCATTTTTTGAACGTCAAACAATTTACCACCGGTTCACTAAAGTTAATGCCTCAGACCTGAGAAGAAACTCAGCGGGACATATTTTTTCAATTTTTTTTAAGTCAAGCATTTACAGATATTATATAATTATATATTGGCAATGATACCATTGAAATAGCCTGGAGCGAGCATTTCATTCCCAAGGCGTGTTATCATACTATCCCACGGTACCAGAATAGCTATAAAAAAAAATCGATCGTTTTTTTTTTTAGCTTCACGCTGTATCCCGCAACCAGCAGGGTAGGCAGAGGGAACCTAGTGTTAAGGCACTCCGTTCCCCACAAAAAATCGATATTGTAATTATTATTCGAATATCGATTTTTCTTTGTATTTACAACTATGGTTTAAAATAAAAATTTCATATAAAAAAATATTTATAATATAGATGTTCCGTCTATTTTCAGACTAAAGTATCTTTACACGAGAACTGAAAGTAGAGCAGAGAGATGTATAATCCGTGATTTAACTAAACGACAAAGTTAACTAGATCTTAAAAATATATACTGTCATTAGCAAAGAGTTAACTGCTCGGAATGGGGATGAAAACTAAAGAGGTTATTATTTGAAACCTATAAAAGCATCATTTACAAAAAATCTTTATAAAAGCCGACTGCCTAATTATTAAACATTTTGACATTTAACTTTGTCATTATCGATTACAATATAGTATTTTTATTACAAAATCTTTTTACTAACATAACGACCCAAAACCGGATACGATATCCAGTCAAAAACATTTCAACTATCAAATATATAACTGACTGCGTGTGACTGTAAACGACTGGTTGTGGGTTCGATTCCCACTCGAGGAGTGGAAATATTTAATATTTCCATTTTCTTCGCTCTGGTATCGAGGCAAAGCGCAACACGAAAACACGCAATGCCTCCAAATTTGGCGGAAAGTGGAGAACGGAGTGTCTTAACACTAGGTTCCCTCTGCCTACCCTGCTGTGTGCGGGATACAGCGCGAAGCTATTCATTTATTTAATTATATAACAAAAATACATTCAAAAGCAGTTTCATAAAATAATAGGACCGCCATTAAAAAAAAAAAGACTTTTTTCTTTTATTTAAAGGAAAAATACCCTACCAAGGGTAATTGTTATTCCCGTAGCAAATATCGCGTCGAATTAAAAGTTAAAAAGAGGCTTAAGTGCTTCCGTCTCGTTTGAAACGTTCGCTGTGACAAAGAAGAGACGTTTTAAATTCATAGCGGTTAGGCATTTAGATTTTATACTGTAAGGCTGTACGCTAGCTTACGTTTTTGTTGGGAGAGAAAAAAAATCTTAGATATTTTTGTAGCTTCTCGCTTAGTTCTGCATATTAGAGTTATTAAGAAAGAACATAGTGTTAAGGCACTCCATTCCCTGATTTTCTAGTGGCATTAAAGATAGGGAAATAGCATGTTGTGTGGCGGAATTCAACGCCGTGCGTCCAGAACTGGGAAAATATAATAATTCGAATTAATTAATGGAATCGAACCCATATATAGTCAAAACGCACTGCATTACTATGTTTAAATCACAAACTATAAGAACAATAGTAATTGATAACACAATTTGGATTTGGAGAAGTAAAACTTACTAAAAATATTTTATTCTAGTTATTAGTATAAGTAAGTAAGCATGATATATTACTAAATCAGCAAATTGACAAAGCGCAACGTTAAATTCCGTCACTCAACACGTAATGTTTCAATTTTAACAGGAAATGTGGAGAACAGAGTATCTTTACACTAAGCTCTCTAATAAGTATTAAGTGGCGGAACTTAACGCCGCAAAAAAATAACACAAAAAAAAAATAACACAAATAATTCTTAAAAAAAATATAATATTATTTCACTTACCTTTGCAAATTCAATTTTCAATGTACAGCATCCGGAGTAAATGTCGCAGCCGTGTAGTGCCTCTTTAGCGCGGGTCGCAGATTCGATGCTCTCGAATTTGTGGCCAGGAGTTAAGGAATATATTGTAAATTATATTACATACATACATTAATTAGTTAAAAATAAAGTTATCTCGTGAGAAAGATTATATTTAAATTATTTTCATTTTTCCTCTTTCATATGTAAATAATTCACGCTGTATTCCGCACACATTCGGTTAGGCAGAGGGAACCTAGTGTTAAGGCACTCCGTTCCCCACTTTCTGCCGAATTTGGATAAATTTTAAAGTTATTATAAAATAAAATTATCTCATGATAAAAATTATTTAAATTATTGTCATTTCTTCGCTCTGATATCTAACACAAAGCGTGGCGTTGAGTTCCGTCATTCAACACACAATGTCTCGATTTTTTTTTTAGCTTCACGCTGCATCCCGCACACAGCAGGCAGAGGGAACCTAGTGTACAAACACTCCGTTCGCCACGAACCAACTAATTCGGAGGCATCGCGAGTTAAGTGGCGGAACTTAACGCCACGCTTTGCCTCGACATCAGAGCGAAGAAAATGGAAATATTAAATATTTCCACTCCCCGAGTGGGGATCGAACCCACAACCAGTCGTTTATAGTCACACGCTTCTGCCACTGTGCCACGACTTGCCCCTAATAATATCTACTTATATAAAAGGTACAAAAAAGTCACACAAAGGATTATAAACATATGGAAAAGTAATATAAAAGTTTACTACTATAGTATATTTAGTTGGCTAGTTCAGTATATATTATTTAGATAGTTCAACGAACTGAGTGCTTCGGTCCTCTGGGCCAAGTCTCAGTGGACTTAGTCCATTATTGTGTGTAAAACGCATTAGTTAATATTTATTTTTTTAAGTAATTTTTACTTAATATTTATTTTATAGATTTTATTTTTGTTTCAGCTTTCCGCAGACATTCCAGATGATTCGTATTTCTAATTAGCGTATTAGTATAATAAAAGGCTTCTAGTTCGTTTTATTCACGTTATACAACTCAAGTACAAAATTCGCAAATACGGGTATTAAGTATTTTCGTCACATAGTAATGAAACGATTAAACCAAATATATTAATAGATATAAAAATGAATTTTATGCTTGAAAAACATCAACATTAACTTTTTTACAGCTTCACATTTTTTCAGCAAAAACCTAAGTTCGTAAGTAAGAACCTAGTGTCAAAACACTCCTCTCCCCACTTTCAGCCTGAATTCGGGACATATATCTTTTAAGTACCGTAACTCAACGCCACACACTATCCTTCCAGAGAGAAAAAATAAACAAATTGAAATATTCCCCAAACTGAGAATCGAATCCACAACCAATCCCGCTGCACCTCAATGGTCTCAACACACATATTATTATTATAAAAAATAGGTCAAAAGAATTAAAAATAACAAATTTTAAAGCTTTCAATCAAAAGCAATGATTGAAACGTAACAACACCTGTATTTTCACAATGTTATTTTATAAACAACTCTGCAACGGAGATCTCTCAACAGAGTTCATCAAAAAATAAATATAGCAAGTGTTTTTTTTATGAATAGGAAAGCTCGGAGCTAATATATTTATATTTTTTTAAAATATGTCTACATTTGGGTCATCTATGATTGAGGGTAACAGGTTCAAAACCTATTCCAGATTTTTTTACATACGTAGGTTTTTACATAGTATTTGGAACTCTTACTACTTGAAAGTGGAAAGTGGGGAACGGAGTGTCTTAATTTAATTAAAATGTTAAAATTAAAAAATAAATTGATTTTTAAAAGACCTTTTAAATCTAACAAGATTTGACTAATTATTTTCTACTTTAAAAAAGGGTCGATTTCATTTTTATACTTTTGAAAATATATATGACGTAAAAGATTGGTAAGCAAACTGCATAATCTGTTTTGTTAGTTAGTTTTCACTCTATACCTCTTTATCAAAAAGAAATATTATATGTATGAAAAACCATTTACTTTTTAAACATTCAACCCTTAGAGGGGTTTTTTAAATAATAAAAAGTTATAAATTTCTACTACATATAGATCTATTTTTTTCAGCTTCACGTTTTACCCCGCACAGCAGGGTAGGCAGAGGAAACCTAGTGTAAAGACACTCCGTTCCCCACTTTCCGCCGAATTCGGAGTCATTGCGTGTTAAGTGTCCGAAATTAACGCCGCGCTTTGCCTCGACACCAGAGCGAAGAAAATCTAAATATCAAATATTTCCACTCCTCGAGTGGTAATCGAACCCACAACCCGTCGCTTTACAGCCACACTATTGTGCCACTGCGCCACGACTATAGAGGCCCTTATCTATAATATATTAACCTAAAGTCAAAAGCCCTTTCTAATAAATAATATATTATAATATAATAAATATAATTGAAATACACAAAACGTCAAACATTTACCACATGCCGGTAATGTATCAACATTTGTTTTTACAGCCATCGTACATACTCGCTTTGATCTCACGTGAGCTTCAATTTCAATTATTATAATGTGGGGTGTAAAAGCTTTACCATACATCTATTTGTTACTTAGATTCTATTATCTTGTATAAATATAATACTTTTTTAGCTTCACGCTGTATCCCGCACACAGCAGGGTGGGAAGAGGGAACATAGTGTTAAAACACTCCGTACTCCACTTCCCGCCAAATTTGGGAGATATTACGTGTAGAGTGACAGTGTCAACGCCGTGCTTTGCCTCGACACCAGAATGAAGAAATTGAAATATTAAATATCTCAATTCTTCGAGTGGGAATCGAACCCACAACCAGTCGCGTTTACTGTACACACAGTCCACCCAAGAAACATTATTGAATGGCGGAACTCAACGGCGCGCCTTGTTTTATGTACCAGAGCGGACAAAAGCAATCAATTTAAGTAAAGTCATTCCTCCTAGTGGGAATCGAACCTACAACCAGTCGCGTTTACAGTAAGACGTTATACCACTGTGCCATAGCCTATCACAAATAAAGTACTTAAAAATAGCTTATTATTTTCTACTGATTAACTTAGCCTACTTCTAAGAATCTCGGAAGAAGTCGGTATATACATACATAACGTATATAGATATAATTAATACACTATTTTTTTAGCTTTGCGCTGTATACTGCAGGGTAGGCAGAGGGAACCTAGTGTTAAGACACTCCGTTCCTACTTTCCGCCAGAATCGAAAACATTGCTTATTAAGTGGCGGAACTTAACGCCGCACTTTGCCTCGACACCAGAGAGAAGAACATGGAAATATTAAATATATCCAGTCCTCGAGTGGGCTTGGGCTTGTGCCACTGTGCTATTATTAACCATAAAGGAAAAAAAATAAAAAAAAGCCAAAAACCAAACAAAATATAAAAAAAATGAAAAATGACTGAACACTAAAAAAATTCAACTAACATTTAACACCAATTGAACATCAATCATTCCCATCTTTTACTCACTTTATCATTCGCCTCCTACGCAACACTAGAACAAGGACCACGTGTGAACTATATTTCATCGTATATTTTTTATTTATACCACCGTAATTTAAACATTCGTAGCAAATTTAATGTTAAATTTATAATACTATTCGACTATTTGACTAATGTGTGCAGATTAAGTATTTAGCTGTTATGTAAATAATTATTAATCAAACGACGTTTTTCAGTAGTTTTAAAAGAAGGTAATTAATCACTTCTGTAATTTTACATTAACATGTTAATTTAGAACTGATTTTATAGTGAATGAATTTGTAAATGTGATTTATAACTGTTGAATTTTGACTTGAAAGTATATGGCTTTTTACTGAATGCAAAACATATAGGCAAAAAGAATCTAATATCAAGATTGAAAAAGACATTTAGAAAACGTATAAAAATTTGAACGCAGCGGGATTCAAATTTTATACGTTTTCTAAATATCTTTTATAATTTTCTTAAGTGTGGAATAACACTTTAAAAATGTTTAATAATATCAAGATATTTCGTACTTACTGAGCTAGAATCGTTTCTAAGATAAAAGTATAAAACCCGAATCAATGATAAACGATGACCTTCAAGACCATTGTGGCGCAGTGGGACAGCGTATAACTATAATCGCGATTGGTTTTGGGTTCGACTCCCACACTTGGTGGCATCATAACCTAATTATTTTCATTTTCCACTCTCGTGAACAAGGCAAAGCGCGGCGTTCTGTACTGCTACTAGACACGGAATATCTCAAAATGGGCGAAAAGTGGACAACGGAATGTCTTGACATTTGGTGGTTCTTTCTCACTACCCTACTTACCGGAAAAAGAACAATTAAAAAAAAACAAAAAACAAAAACAAAAAAACAATGCACTCAACGCTTTCATTCACTCAATAGTTATTTGTTTCACAAACAATTCTGCTTTTATGACTTAACCGTTAACCGTTTAAATAACAGAACGAGTTAAACCCCTTATAGTTAAGGAAACAGGGCTCAAATTTAACTAGAATATGCACTAACCGATATATTTTACAGTGGCAGTAAAGATGTCAGCATCTTCTAACCGCGAGTGGGTAGTACAATAGTATTTATATTTATTTCTTACTACCTCGTTATTTTTAAACTTTTAACATTAAATAATAAAACTGAAAATAAAATTTTAATTTAGAAGTTTATAGTTATAGGGGCTAGTCGTGGCGCAGTGGCACGAACGTGTGACTGTAAACGACTGGATGTGGGTTCGATTCCCACTCGAGGAGCGGAAATATTTAATATTTAATACTCGCGGCGTTAAGTTCCACCACGCAACGCCTCCAAATTCGGCGGAAAGTGGGGAACGGAGTGTCTTAACACTAGGTGCCCCTGCCTGCGTGAAGCTAAAAAAAAGTTTATAGTTTAAGACATACGAAGTAGTCCTGTTGACGCTACGTAAAACATGCGATATATGAAATATTTATTATATATTTATTTATTTTAGCCAGCCAGAATAACTGGCGTAGTGAAAGGGGGAGAGTGTAGAGAAACCCCGTTTTCCACTTTTTACTAAAAATCGTAAGTGTTAAGTAGCGGAACTCAACGCCACGGTTTGTCTTACCAGATCGGAAAAACGGAAATATTTTTCTTTTATAATTCTATTTTATTGCTCTACGGACATATAAGGTCTGTACCTTTTTTAACATAATTCTCCCTTTTTCATATACAATACATTTTTTTTACAAAAAATAATTTACATATATTCTTTCTCCGTATGGGGATCGAATCCAGAACCAATAGCAACTACAATCAGACACTGTTTAACTCTTTTTTTTATTTGCTTTTTTTAGCTTCACGCTGTATCCCGCACACAGCAGGGTAGGCAGAAGGAACCGGAAGTGTTAAGACACTCCGTTCCCGACTTTCCGCCAAATTCGGGGGCATTGCGTGTTAAGTGGCGGAACTTAACGCCGCGCTTTGCCTCATCATCAGAGCGAAGAAAATGGAAATATTGAATATTTCCACCCCTCGAGTGGGAATCGAACCCACAACCAGTCGCTTTACAGTCACACTCTGTGCCACTGCGCCACGACTGGCCCCTATAATGAACTCATCATATATGTAAATTTATGTAACATAAACTAATTAACATCTGTTATCACAACAATATCTGACATTCAAAACAATACGATTAAACTGACTTGCATAATAAATATTTAAATTAATAAAGGGCATCCCTCCTTCGTTTATATGGAGAATATATTACCAAATAAGAAAAACTAGCAAATCAAACATCTATTAAGTAAAAAAAGAATTTAAATATCAAAAAACTATAAAGCGACTGGTTGTGGGTTCGATTCCCACTCGAGGAGTGGAAATATGTAATATTTCTTCGCTCTGGTGTCGAGACAAAGCGCGGCGTTTAGTTTCGCCACTTAGCATGCAATTCCTCTGAATTCGACGGAAAATGGGTGTGTCTTATCACTAGGTTCGCTCTGCCTACCCTGCTGTGTGCGGTATACAGCGTGAAGCTAAAAAAATTAAAGATAATACATTTCCCACCTTATGACCATATAAATTACGTTTATTCTACAATATCGTGGCAGACAGGTATAAATGAGATCGTATATTTATATAAAAAAGCACTATGAAGCGTTAAGACGTGTTTATTTATGTACCCTTTTTACTGTTAACGATATGACCCATTGCGGTTTGTTTGGATTTGTGGTGCGAGTGTTAGCGGACATGCATAGGTTGAAATAGATATAAAATAATTTTAAATATCTTTTGTTTTCTTTTTATCTTCACGCTGTATCCCGCACACAGCAGGGTAGGCAGAGGGAACCTAGTATTAAGATACTCCGTTCCCCTCTTTCCGCCGAATTCGGAGGCATTACGTGTTAAGTGGCGGAACTTAACGCCGCGCTTTACCTCGACACCAGAGCGAAGAAAATGGAAATATTAAATATTTCCATTCCTCGTGTGGGAATCGAACCTACAATCAGTGGTTTACAGTCACACGCTTGTGCTACTGCGCCACGACTGGCGCATGGATGACTGGATTTTAAATGTCAATTTCATTTATTTTTGGAAGCTAAAGCTAAGCTTAAAAAAGAAAGTACGTATTTGCACTGATAGTAGAATACTAATTTTACAACGTATAAATAACGTTTAATAAGTTAATTAAATCAACTAGTGAAATATGCACTCTGTTATATGCACTAATTCTACTGTTATATGCACTCGTTAAGATAACTTTTAAAAAATTAATAGGTATTTGCACACTTATTAACTAACTAAACTAACTAAAAAATAAGCTTCACGCTTTTTCTCCCATAGCATAATAGGTAATCAGAGAGAACCTACTGTAAACACTCCGCTTATCAGAATAGAACAGTCAAAATAATATAAACATCAACATTACCCCGAATAGGAAGCGAATCGACAACTAATCGCATTAACAATTAGACGCTGTTCCACTGCACCACGATAGCCTCATTTCTTAAATATTTAAGTAAATTTTCTATTACTATTATACTATACGCTGACACTAACACCGCACAAGTATAGAGGCAATGAAAAATATACTACATTTTATGATTGACGCCGTCCTGAAACGTTCCCATTATTTCATATAGTTTACGAAACTCTTATTATAATTGAATTTAGGTGAAAATTTTGTGTATAATAACATAAAGTAAGCTTCTAATGTTTTTTCTTTTTCACAATTTCGAAAGAATTCATATAATATTTAGTATTTCTTAACGCATTTGCAGACATTATAATGGCCACTTCATTATAGAAAAGAAAAGCTTTCGTCTATTAGAGTATTATATACTAATATTATAAATGCGAAAGTCTGTCTGTTGGTCTGTGTTTATGTCTGTCTGTTACGTTTTCACGAATTGAATGAAATTCGAAATAAAAATAGTTCAAGACCCAGGGTTAATGGTAGATTACTTTTTTTCAAATATCAACCCCTAAAGTCTTGAATGAAAGTTTGTATGAAAAGTTGGGTAGTTACGAAGGCGAACAAACGAGCGTTCGCTTGTCTACAATATGCTTAAAAAAATAGACATATTTCAACTACGTGACCTTCGTCAAAAATACACTAAACCTATCATACAAAAAAAAAATAAATCTAAATTAATTTCTTCTTATTTTATCTGACAGAACACACACAATACCAGCACTGTCAAATTTGAGAATTAAAATAATTTCACCGCTTTCGCTGCACCCAAGAAGATGCGCAGCGTTGGGTTACGCCACACAAAAGACTATACCTCGATATATAAACAAAAGCAGAGAACGGAATATCTTAACACTAAATTCTCTCTATCTACTCTACTCTGCAGAAAAAATTAAAGAAAAAAAGGATCTGCTATACAATCTATCTACTATACAAAAATTGAATAAAACACAAAACAAAACAAATAATATTCCTAATGTAAGGGCCTTGAGGTTACATTATAAATGTTTGTATGAATAATAACTTTCAGTGGAAATGTCAAGAGTTCAGTCGAGCAAATCGACCTGCTGTAGTTATTATAGAAAATATTGGCCTATAAATAAAATTAATTGAGGTTGTGGTGGCCCAGTGGGACAATACCTAGCTGTATATTCGATTGGTTGTGGGTTCGATTCCCACTTGAGGGAATAATGTTTAGAAGAAATGCAGAAAAGTAATATTATTTTATAATAAAGTATTACAATGCGTTATATGTATAAAGTAAACATTACATACTACTATATGGTTGAAATACACGTTTTTCTTTTTATGGAATAAAGGAGGCAAACGAGCAAAAGGCTCACCTGGTGTTAAGTGGCTACATTCGCCCATAGACATCCACAACATTAGAGTTGTGGATGCGTTGCCAACCTTGGGGATGTAGGACAGAAGGAGGAAGGAAGAGAGCTGGCTTACATGCCATCGAACCGGAACACATCATCAGATGTTTGACGATTCGTCTTTGACACGATAGTCCGACTGGCTCGCAACCGAGCCAGTCGGAGAACGAATCTCCTACCACCAAGCTACTGGGTCACCCGCCTTATACGGGACGCTACTCAGCGGCGGAGGGGAATTGTATTCTTAACCCGTCCCTCCAAACGGGTATAACGGGTGACACAAACGCGGATTATACGCTACTAGTACATTGGTATAATTGTGAAATTTAAAAAACTTATTCTTCTCATTTCAATGAAAACAGACAAATAAACAAAAAAGTCTAAACAAAATTAAAAAGTATCAGTATATAAACCTGCTCCATCTTACATAATATACAGATACAACCGTATTCTAGCCAACTTCATCAAAATATTTGAACAATTTTTCTTACAAAACAATCTATTAAAAATATCTGTGTTTAATATAATTATTCTTTGAATTTATAATCCTTAATGTGACAATATAGCTTATAAAAAATATACAATATATATTTTTTGTATATATGTTTCAATATATGTTTATTGTCATAGTCAAAGTAGGTACTTAGGATAACATTAAAACCTGTGTCATTTAAAATTTTTTTAGCTTCACGCTGTATCCCGCACACAGCAGGGTAGGCAGAGGGAACCTAGTGTTAAGACACTCTGTTCCCCACTTTCCGCCGAATTCGGAGGCATTGCGTGTTAAGTGGCGGAACTTAACGCCGCGCTTTACCTCGGCACCAGAGCGAAGAAAATGGAAATATTAAATATTTCCACTCCTCGAGTGGGAATCGAACCCACAACCAGTAACTGTAAACGTACAGTTACACGCTTGTGCCACTGCGGCCAGTAATTTCATTATTTATTATAAATAAGTAAATAGATAAGCTTAAATATATTATATTATATTTGAAAAGGATATTCAACCATCGCTTGTACACCATTTTTCTTGAAGACAACGATCCTCTGCACTTGCCCGTGCGGTGTGCTTATTGTGTGTATGACGTCCTGAAACAAGGAAAAATATAAATTAATATAAATATAAAACTTATTTAATAATGATTTTAATATATTCTTAACATTTTAAAATGTTATTTGCACACTTAGGAAATCGAAAGACATTTTTAGAAAACGTATAAAAATTTGTCCGCAGCGGGATTCAAATCCGCGCTTCTTGGAAGCTCTCTTTCTCTCTCTCTGTCTCTCACTCTTGATAGAGGCTTGGGCGGTTTCCAAGTAGCACGGGTTCGAATCCTGCTGCCTGTTCAAATTTTATACGGTATCTGAAATTTTTTTTCAATTTCGTTATACTTGTGGCCATTGTAATATAGTCAATAGTAAAAAAATATCATAACATTGAACATAGTAAAAATCGAACCTACGCTACATAGAACCCACCCAAGTAGATAGGCGGTTCTAGATTTCATTTTCTATAAAACAAATATAAAAAAAAACATTAAGTAAACCTAATATTCAAAATTCTCATTTGTCAGATTTATTAAACAGTCATTTTGGTTCACAGATAGCATACAGTTTCCCAGATATTAAGTTTGGTTAGGCAACGTTTACTTCAGTCAAATTTTGATGGGTTACCTGACATCCAAGTGGCCATATGATTTGAAACTGTGTCAATTATCGATATATATATATTTTTTTTTTGTTTTTTTTTTTAGCTTCACGCTGTATCCCGCTTACAGCAGGGTAGGCAGAGGGAACCTAGTGTTAAGACACTCCGTTCCCCACTTTCCGCCGAATTCGGAGGCATTACGTGTTAAGTGGCGGAACTTAACGCCGCGCTTTTGCCTCGACACCAGAGCGAAGAAAATGTAAATATAATTTCCACTCCTTGAGTGGGAATCGAAGCCACAATCAGTCGTTTACAGTCACACGCTTGTGCCACTGGGCCACGACTGGCCACTCGATCGATATATATATGTAACGGTATTACATTACAGACAATATATAGTCCAGCTAGGTCACTAGTGCTAAGTAAATGGGTCTCCTTGGCTTGACATAAGATGATGCTTTACACGAGCGTCCTCTAGGCTCCAACCTCTCGGATCAAGCCAACTCAGAGGAAAGTAAGTAATCATTTGCATATAATTGAATATATAATTTTATTAATTCTTATAAATTATTAGTAATTATAAAAGAAATAATAATTTTCCCGTATCGCTAGGTACTCTGACAGAATCTAGTGTCAAAATAACTTTCTGCCCGAAATTGATATATTGTTAAGAAACGGAGCTCAACGCCGTGTTTTATCTTCGGTGCGAGAGAAAAAGTAAGAAATGAGCATTAAAAAATAATATTTCATTAATATCATGTCAGGTAGTCACAGAGAATCAAGTTTCAAGACACTCCGTTCGCTTCTTTCTACTAGACTTCTAGATATATTCTAAGTTTTATTCTAATCTAAATTTTTCACTTTTTGACCGAAATCAAAACATAATGTGTTGAGTGAGTATGGGATGTCAACGAAACGCTTTGTTTTTCCAGAGCTGAGGACCAGATATAGTAAAATAAGTATAACCATACCCTAGATTGGAAATCGAATCTACAACTGACACTCCGTTCCCCACTTTCACCGAATTCGGTTGCATTGCGTTAAAGGGCGGAACTTAACGCCGCACTTTACCTCAACACAAGTGCGAAAATAGGGAAATATCAAATATTTCCCCCCCTCGAGTGGGAATCGAACCCATAACCAGTCGTTTCAGTGACACGCTTGTGCCACTTTAAAAAATATAATTATTAAAAGCCAAACAAAAATAGTTAAAAGGAACCAATATAAAACTAGGAGTTACGTATTAACGATGCCTTACAAGATAGTTCAGAAAACGCCGACTAACTTCGACCGCCTCACTAACTTCTTAGTTCTGGCGAACAATTTTCAGAACATTTCAAGTTCTTCTAAGAATTTTGGACGTATTATTTTGTTCGATATGAATTTTCAATATAATTTTTTTGTGGAATTTATTACTCATTGTAGCTTGTAAGTTTTGAACCTGGTACTTCGGACTTAAGTTATCAAAAAGGCAAAGTAACCAAATTAATCAATAATATTAGACATTTATTTTTTATAGATTCACGCTGTATCCAGCACACAGCAGGGTAGACAGAGGGAACCTAGTGTTAAGACACTCCGTTCCCCACTGTATATAATATTATATAACAACAGAATATCTTGAATACGCCATCCTAAGTGAAACCATTAAAGGCATGCATGGCTGCAGGCAATGGTAGCTTAGATAGTGTTAGGTAGTCAGAGAGAGCCTAGTGTCTCGAAATTCAGTTCTCCACTTTCTACCAAAATTGCTAAACAGCGGAACTTAACGCCGCGCTATATCTTTTCAACAGAGCAGAAAAATGATAATAATTTATATATTACCATGCCTAAATAGGAATCGAAGCTACACCATGCGGTCATATGCCACAATGCCCTCTTTTTATCTCATAGCTAAAATATTCAATTTCCAACTTCTATAACTTCAATTCTAGACTACTACAATATTAGTTGTAGTAGTACCACGTAATCTAATCTACAGTTCAACAATATAATATGTAGTTCCTTGAGTTTCCGACCACGCGCTGAGCGTGAGGCGAGACTGCTGTCCGAACAAATTGGAGACCGGTCGGCGTTCATTATATAAGGTAATGCAATCTTCTTTAGATTGTATTGTTAAAATTAGATGACTTTTTTAGAATTATTCTTTTAAGAATATCTAAGAAAAATATATTTGGAAATTATTATTTTAAATCTGGGTATATTATAATATTTAAAAGTTCTAAGTAATTGAATAACACTTCAAATTTTTTTAAAAAAATAATAAAAACCTACATTTAGGTGAAATAGAGAAGTGTATGGCTGTAACAGATAGTTGTGGGTCATATAGTCACTTACTGGAATATTTTATTTACAAAAAATATCATTTCCTTATCAAGTTTATGGTACAGAGTGATAGATTTGAAATCAAAAGCACACTCTATTATTATTAATAAGACTGAAAACATATACAAGTACTTTTAAAGAAAACATATAAAAATTTGAACGCAGCGGGGTTCGAGCCCGCGCCACCTGAATGCCGTTTAGGCGCTCTCACCACTGAGCACGCCGCGGTTTCGAATCCCGCTGCGTTCAAATTTTTATACGTTTTCTTTAAATGTCTTTTTCAATTTTCCAAAGTATGGAATAACACTTTAAAATGTTTAAAAAATATACAAGTACTTTTTTTTACTACTGCGTAGTAATAAATTATTAAGAAGTCAATCCAACCCTAACACATGATAACAAAAAAAAAACATTACAAAATCATTTCCTATCAAAATTTCCCCTCTATTTCCACTAACTATACTACAATTTAACATAATAGGGTTAACAAGTACTGAGTAAAACAGTCACGTAGGTACATTGAACACAACGGGACGATACCGACGGCACTTGTAAACGTTTGTAGGCAGTGATCAAATTTTATTATATAGATACATTTTATATATGAAAATGTTAAAAATATTATTTGTCAATAATTAGAGACGAGAATGGCGGTTGTAGGTTCGATTCCCATTTAGTTGAATAAATACAATTTAATTATTTTTATTTCCCTGCTTCGGTGAACTAGACAAGATAGGTAATATTAATAAAATATATTAAAATAAACATAATATCAATTAATGTTAAGAAATATGTAAAAAATTAGTCATAGTAAGTCATATTAATACTTTGTAATAGATATAAGTTACATTTAATAACTAAGAAAACTGGACTCTCTTATGGTATATTTAATAAACTTAGTTTTAAGCTCTGATATTGTAATCAAATAAGGAATTTATGTATAAAAAGAAAAAGATTATTTTAAAAAAAGGTACACCTTATGTCCGTAGTGGTGTAAATTAAATTGTAAAAAAAAAAAAAAAAAACTAGACAAGATATGGCGCGGCGTTGAGTTCCGTCAATTAACACGCAATGTCTCAATTTAGACTGGTAAACGGAGATCAGCCTGTCTTGACATTACGTTCTCTCTACCATCTTGTTATGCAAGAAAAAAACGCGAATTAGCTTCAAGTTTTCTCGCACTCAATAAAACTAGTTTACATAAAATTACTGTAGTCTTATTGAATTCTTAACATTAGCATCTTGATTTATACGCGATCCTCATTCGAGACAAAATTTTATTTAAAAGAGTAGATAACAATTTAAATATAATCGTTTCCCCAAGTGGGAATCGAATCCACAACCATTGCGTATACAGTTAGACGCTGTTACACTGCGCTACAATAACTTAAGAATACTGTTTAACTTTAAAATAACCTCTTTTCTTGAGTCTATTTAAATTAAGTTAAGAAGGGGTGGAAAGTATGCCTACCTTCCCTTAGCCTTTACTTTGCGGTAGAAAATTGTGTTAAGAAACAAATAAATTTAGAGACGCTACAAAATTTCATCTTAAAATACTCATCATGAATAAAAAAACACTTGTTAGAAAAACATATTAAATATGTTTTTTATATTAAAAAAACATCTAGAACCGCCCATCTATTTCTAAAAGGTGGAAGTTCGATTACCACTACGTTCATTTTTGTATGTTTTTCTACATTTAAAATAATATTAAAAAATATATGTTTAATAAATAAAATGTATATTAAAATGTAAATGTATGTGAATAAAATATGATATGTCTATAAAACATATTTATAGATTTTTTAGATTTACTTTTCTCATATAACAATTTAATTAAAAAGAAAGAATAACGGCTAGTGTTAAAACACTCCGTCCTTCATTGTGCACCCAAAATCTAGACATTACGAATTGTTTGGACGAGACTGAACGCCGTACTCTGGCCATAGTTTAATAACCGCCATAGATTAACTTTCTCCCCTTAAAAAAAATAGAAAACCAATTTTCCCCCATTTCCGACCCCAAGTCATAAAAATAGACTTCCAAAACAACAATTACAACATAAAAAGCTACTATAAAAAAAAAGAAAAACACAGTATACAACAACAAAAAAAATCGACTTCGCAAAGTCATTTAAGAATTTTCCTAAGAAATTGCCCATAAAGCCGATATCGGAAGTGAGATAACATTTTTATTAAAAAACTCTTCGACGTCATATGCAAATTTTATTGGTCCAATTTATACAAGAGGCACCGCAATATCGAGCAGGCCGCGGGTGCTGTGTAATTATACGCTATCCATACTTATATTATAAATGGGAAAGTCTGTGTGTTTGTCTGTCACGCTTTCACGGCTAATCTACCGGTCCGATTTGGATGAAATTTAGAATGAAAGTAGTAAAAGTTACTGGGTCAAACATTTTTTCAAAACCCAACCGCTAAAGGGTTGAAATAGGGGATGAAAGTTTATATGAAAAATTTAAACCACTTGACCGATTATAATGAATTTTGGCATAAATATAGTTGATAATCTAAGCTTAAACATAGGCTACTTTATTTCTCAAAATCCCACTTCTGAGGGTTACAATATAATGAAGCAGTCATTTAGCTCACGCGGCAAAGCCGCGAGCGGGCCCGCTAGTAATAGAATAAACAGAAGTAAGATCAGACTCACGATCCATTACGCAAAACTAAACACACATACAGACTCATACAAACATCGCTTACCTTCAATACATCTCAAGCGTATATTTTGAATGCAAACATACAAACAAACAAACATACAGATTGATAGCTAACAATATTTAATCTCGGTGATATATGAAAATAAATTGGAAAATCGTATCGCGGCCAAACGCAAATAAGTGTAGGTACGTGTACATCAAACAAATCAAATATATCGTGTTTGTTTAAAGATTATGTTAAAGGAATGTTTTCTTTAATAAGATTTTTATGATAAAAAAATAATAAATAATTTTAGCGTTAGGTTCTGCAATTGGCAGAACGAAGTCTTCGAGTAGAGAACGGAGAAAATTGTAAATATATATTTTTAACTACATATATTATATAAATTGTAACATTTTAAAAGTGTTATTCCACTCTTAGGAAAATTGAAAAAGACATTTATAAAACGTATAAAAATTTCGGGATTCGAACCCGCGCCTCCTGAATACCGTCCAGGCGCTCTCACCACTGAGCCATGCGTTCTACTACCAGCTGCGTCGAAATTCCTATACGATTTCTTACAACTTATTTTTATTTTTAGCATCTATAATTTTTTAAAAATTGCACGCTATTCTCGCCTATCTATATAGGCAAGGACAACCTATTGTTAAGACACTCTGATCACTTGGAGCACAGATATTGCATATCGAGTGGCGGAACCCAACCTTTGTTCAGGTCAGAGAAGAGTAATGAAAAATAATTTAAATATTATCATTTTAACGATTAAGAATCGAACCCGTGTCTATCACATTTAAAAGTAATTGCTTCATTACTCGAGACACTTTTGGATCTGAACATTTTGTTCTTTTTTTTGTTATTGTAATTGTAGCTTATTTCTAAGGCACTGTTGATGAAATGCCCTCGTGGCGCAGTGGGACAAGATCTGACAAACCAACGAACCCACAACTTATTTGTTGTGGGTTCGAATCCCACTCGAGGGATCATTATATTTAAATTATTCTCATAGTTTCAGTGTCATAAGAAGACAAAGAGCCTAGTGAACTTTCCTCTCTCAACACGCAATATCCCGATTTTCAACGGAAAATGGAACACAGAGTGTCTTAACACTAGTTTCTCTGTCACTACCCTGTAATACAGGAGAACTGAAACTATTCTTAAATTCTCACATACAGTAACATGTGCTATAACATAGATAAATACAATAGTAATAATAAATATTTATAACTATAGTATATGTTCTTTTTTTTAGCTTCACGCTGTATCCCGCACACAGCAGGGTAGGCAGAGGGAACCTAGTGTTAAGACACTCCGTTCTCCACTTTCCGCCGAATTCGGAGGCATTGCGTGATAAGTGGTGGAACTTAACGCCGCGCTTTACCTCGAAACCAGAGAGAAGAAAATGGAAATATTAAATATTACCACCCTTCGAGTGGAAATCGAGGTCACAACCAGTCGTTTACAGTCACACGCTTGTGCCACTGGGCCACGACTGGCCACAAGTATATGTATTTTCATAAACATAAATGCAATTTAATAAGAAACATGTAAAATAAGGGATAATAATAATAATACATCTAAAAGTAAACTTAGTTCCAAACGTGCAGAGCTCAGCAGTTCCAGACCGTGATCTCTAACTTAGCGTTTGGTTTAGACGCGATAAACTTTGTCTTGCGGTTCAGTTGAATCTGTTTAGACCAAATGGTCGGTATTTGAAGCGACTGTGTAATGTATATTATATAGAGAATTATTGTTATTGATATAAGATATTATATTAATAGAATTGAATTGAATTGGGGCTAGTCGTGGCACAGTGGCACAGTGTGTGACTGTAACCGACTGGTTGTGGGTTCGATTTCCACTCGAGGAGTATTTAATATTTCCATTTTCTCCGATCTGGTACCGAGGTAAAGCGCTGCGTTAATTTCCGCCTCTTAATGCCTCCAAAATTCGGTGGAAAATGGAGAACGGGGTGTCATAACTAGGTTCCCTCTGCCTACCCTGCTGTGTGCGGGATACAGCTTGAAGCTAAAAAAAAACTTTAGTTTTTATTCGTATAGGATAGTTAAAGGAAATCTAGAGTCAAGATAGTCCGTTATCCATTTTCTACATGACTTCGAGACATTATATTAACATGCAATTTAACACTGGCGCATAACACTGGCCAGTTAACACTGGCGAATTGAAATAAAGAAGAATTAAAGTTATTTAAATCTAATCATTCCCACAAATGGGAATTGAACCCACAACTAACCCCGTAACAGTTTTTATGTAATTAGCTTATTTTAAACCTGTAGGATGCAGTTATAATATTTTATTTAGGTGTCATGAAGTCACGCTCATAAACGTATAGATTATATACAAGTAATAATAGTAATGTAATTGAACGCTGTCTGTATATGAAAGATTCATGGTCCAGAAAATCTTATTGGAGTCTTCCATCAATGTAATAAAACCCAAGAAAATTATTTTTGTTTTCTGTTTCTCTTGAATTTTGCTAAATTTTCTTTAAATTAGTCCTTATATTATTTCAATAGATTTAAATAACAACGAGGATAGGCTAGATAACGAAATAGTTAAGTCTTGTAGAATAAATAATATATGAAATATGTTTATAACATAAAAAATATCTTTATGATACAATAAATATATATATAATATAATAAATATACACATACCACTTGCTTACAATTCAACAAAGTAGCTGCAATACAGTTGGTGAACTGAAAAGTTAGTGCACACTGCGATCTAGAACTTCACATCTGGTTTAGATGCTGTGATAAATCGCAACATGCGACTTTGTTAACTACGCTCGAGTTACAATTAAATATTTAAGCAGACATTGCAAATATTTAACATAGTGTTAAGACACTATGTTCTCTACTTCCTGTCTAAATTTGAGACATTGCGTGTGGAGTGCGTAGCTCAACGCCGCATTCTGTTTAGGTACCATTTATAATTTCTTGCTCACTCAGATAAACGATAAACGGTCGTTTTGATGATTAATCATCACATGGTATAAAGCAATGTCGCTTCTCGAGTGTCTGTATGTATGTATGCTTAGATCTTCAAAACTATGTAACGGATTTTGATGCAGTTTCTTTTAATAGATGGAATGATTCAAAAGGAAGGTTTATATGTATATTGCATGCATAATGTAGTAGAGAAACGCTGATAATTTTAGAGGTTTCTAATGTGATGTCTATGTGCCTATAGTGAAATAGTTGTGTAGTTCACGCAGGCGAAGCCGCGGGCGGGCCACTAGTTAACATTAAAAATAGAAGCATGAGGTTCGCGTTTTTTCCTGCATAATAAGAAAGGCAGAGTGATTTTAGTGTCAAGAAATTCCGTTCTCTATCTGTTAACTGAATTCTTAACAATGCGTTGAGTGTCAAGTGGTAACTGCGCTCAATGTCGCGCTTTGTTTTAGGTACTAGGGCGAAGAAACAAAAATAAGAAGTATAATAAATTCCCCAAAATATTGAAGACGAGGACGTCCGTGATGGTGTTTAGGCAGATTTACATAAATAAATTCAGAGTAACATAGTAGCATTAGCTTCACGCTTTTCCTAATGCCAGTATATTTGACGAGAGTGGAGAAATATAAGTAATTGAAATATAATAATTCCTCCGAAGAGGGTCGACCCCAGGACCATCATGTATATAGTCAACCAGTTAATAATAAACAATATAAAAATCAATTGTTGTGGCCAGTCGTGGCCCAGTGGCAAAAGCGTGTGACTGTAAACGACTGGTTGTTGGTTCGATTCCTACTCAAGGAGTGGAAATTATATTTCCATTTTCTTCGCTCTGGTGTCGAGGTAAAACGCGGCGTTAATGTCCGCCACTTAACAATCAAGCCTCCGAATTTGGCGGAAAGTGGGGGAACGGAGTGTCTTAACACTAGATTCCCTCTGCCTACCCTGCTGTGTGCGGGATAAAGCGTGAAGCTAAAAAAAAATGAAATAAAAAAAAAAAAAATAACAAAAACAGCAAAAAAATATAATAATCACAAAAGAGTGATAATAACAAGTCAGTGTATTAATACCGTCCCCAGAAGATTTAAAAAAAAACTCTTAGTAATATTTTTCTTGTATTTACGACGATCACAAACAGACGTACCTAATAATTTACTTGTTGAATAGGACAATAGCCGTTGTGCGGTCGGCTCTTGGAAAATTTCAATATATATGTATATATACTTATTTCTTTTTAGCTTCACGCTGTATCCCGCACACAGCAGGGTAGACAGAGGGAACCTAGTGTTATGACACTCCGTTCCTCACTTTCCGCCGAATCCTAGAGACATTGCGTGTTAAGTGGCGGAACGTAACGCCGCACTTTGCCTCAACACCAGAGCAAAGAAAATGCAAATATTAAATATTTCCACTCCTCGAGTGGGAATCGAACCCACAACCAGTCGTGTTTACAGTCACGCACGAGTTAGCGCTCACAAGACACCACTGTTCTAGTCAGTCACGTTAGCGCTTGTCAGTTACGTTAACGCTCACAAGCCCCGACTGTTCTAATAGTATTTAATCTCTACTAATCTTCTAAACGAATCCAAATTAATCTTTCGTGACATTTTAAACCTAATAGTTGAAAAAAACAAGAAATGAACGGAATTCCTACAACTATGTTTAAAACACGAAAACATATGTTCATTGGAGTTAAGAAAAACGTGAAATTCCTTACATCGTTTCGAACAAAAATGTGTCAGATGGCGGTCACTCGAGTATTCTCGAGTATTTTGAATACATTCAAAATAGCACGATAGCCAAAGAAAAGCAAAAAAATAAAACATTAGTAAAGACGACGCAACACATTAAACAACATTGATACTAGCGTGTAGGGTTAGAAAAACAGATAAGTTTAAAAAATAAACTAAAAAAAATATATAAAGAAGGCCATTGAGACACAGTTGACAATGTATGACTTTAAACTCGATTTATAATGGGTTCGATTCCCACTTGATGGAATGATATATTAACAATATTAGAATATTAAAACTATTTTTTTTTTGGCAAGACAAATGCGCAATCTTCAGTTCCATCACTTGACACGAAATGTATTGATTTTAGGCGGAAAGTAATGAAAGTAATGAGTGTCTTAACACTAGGTTCACTATAACTGCAAAAAAACCTAACAATAGAAGATAAGTGGCGGAACTTAACGCCGCTCTTTTGCCTCGACACCAGAGCGAAGGAAACAAAAATATTAAATATTTCCACTCCTCGAATGGGAATCGAATCCACAACCAGTCTCGTCACATATACACGCCCGTACGTAATATATTATACACATATAAATTAATATATTATATCAAGTAAGTAATATACCTTAGGTGTAGGGCCAGTAATTATATACGAGTAGACACCCATAGTTTTAAGTTCTTCAATTAAATAGGGCGCGTGCCATAATTAAGTGAGCCCGTGTAATAACAATGTTACCAACTTTACAGAATGTAATTAACATCTCAACTGTTGGTACAATATTATTATAAAGTTAATTGTATACAATATTATTTTAAGCGTATTAACAAATTATTTAATATTCTCTTTTTGATATTTATATAAAAAAATTAAGTGTAGAAAAAAAAAAAAATCCTTTTTTAATATGGACAGATTCAGATTCGAATCTGCGCATTTAAATACTGTCTAAGACACGCGGGTTCCTATCCTGCTACGTTTAAATTTTTTATACTTTTTTAACAATATATTTCATATATTAAATACTACATATGATACTTAAAAAAAGGTTATGAAGACTTTAAAAAAATTACTTTCCTATTTCCTCTCAACGATGAATTTTAAAATACCACCTAAATCAATAACAACAATCTTTTATTAAAAAAATATCAATTTAATAAAAAAAAAAGAAAATAATTTTCTACAAAATATATTTTTTTTTTACTAACGCTGCATACAAACAAGCGTTTCTAACATTAGGGTTGTGTTAAATTAATTCCTTCACAAATTGCATTTGAAACTAACACGAATGTACCGTTGACACTCAACCCAACCTTAAATAATGAAAATAACCTTTTGATTAATCTATTGGTTATAATTTTATGAAACGGGTAAGTCGGAAGACGGGGAGTCTTTTTAGACTACTTTTACCGCAAAGCTAGGTTCTAGGGAGAGCCTAGTGCCACCATATTCCGTTCTCTACTCTCCGCACGAATTCAAGACAGTTCGTTTTAAGTGGCGGTGCTAACACCTAATATGAAGCTTTACCCTTTAGCCTGCAAAGCAGGAGAGGTATAGAAAGACGAAAAACAACGACGCGCTATGCCCTACTAAATCGAAAAATAGAACCAATTTAAAGATTTTTTCTATAAACAAATCCACAAGAGGTTTCTTTAAGCATTTTTAAAATGTTATTCCACGCTTAAGAAAATTAAAAAAGACATTTAGAAAACGTATAAAAATTTTAAAAAAATATATAAACAATTTTTGCCGGCTGAGTTCAAAATTTTTATACGTTTTCTAAATATCTTTGTTAGGTTCCTTTTTATTATAAACAACTTTCCCGCAATTTCATCAGAGAGAACCTAGAATAAAGACACTCCCTTCTCCATTATCCACCATCAAAACAAACATCCCACACAATACACACACACCATACAAATCCGGTCTACACTCGATGTAACTTAACCAAGGAGAGCAAGGTCCATTTCAATACAATATTAAGCAGGCGGGAGAGACCCTTTTGTAATCTACGCGTTTCAATAATGCAAGGTAATAGCGCTGCTTGCGTCCAATCAACGGGGAAATTTAAGGAAAGGTGAGAATAGTATTACAGTCGTAATTTAAAATTATTCTTGAGATATTATAGTGTTATGTGAAGAGAAAATGTTGATTTGTATGTTAGTTTATTGTGTTATTCTTTAAGGCGTAGTTGAGTGATGATTTGTATTTAGCTTCACGCTGTATCCCGCAAACATTTGGGTAGGCAGAGGGAACCTAGTGTTAAGACACTCTGTTCCCCACTTGCCGACGAATTCGGAGGCATTGCGTGTTGAGTGGTGGAGTTTAACGCCGCGCTTTGCCTCTATAGCAGAGCGAAGAAAATGGAAATATTGATATTTGCACTCCTCGAGTGGGAATCGAATCGTTTAAAGTCACACGCTTGTGCCACTGCGCCACGACTGGCCCCGAATTTCGGAAGGTGGAGAATACAGTTTCTTGACACTGCTTTAATTTCTTACGTTAAGATATAATTTTGTTATCAATTCTTGTCAAAATGGATAAGATTTAGGTAATTGACTGTGAGTGAAAGTGATTGTGTTTCTTTCATTAATTTCTCACTTTTTCCCGCATAGTTAGAGAGACCAGTGTCAAGACATTCCGTTTTCCACTTCACTCTATTACAGACAAAAAAGAAGAAAAAAATGAAATCTCTCCCGAGTTTCCTCCATTACCTATAGCAAAAGCACTTTTAAACAGTTTAATTAAGACATGCAAGCGGCAAAATGAAGACATTATTTCATTCAACTCTACACGGATCGAGTACAGATGTCGCCGTTCATATTGCAAATTAAGCTTTTAATTAAGGAATTTTGCAAAATAAGAAACTTGTCTATTGTAGCTCAGTGGTTAAAAGTTCACCTGTATCAGGTATTATATACAATGGTTGCGGGTTCGATTACCATTTTAGATCATTATAGAACATTGTAGACTTGAACATTTCTTATCATTTTAGAGCATTGGAGGTTCTCTGTAAGTCTATGGAGAATCATTTTTATAATTTAACTTGTAAAGGTATGAAAACACATTAAAAGTTATTAAACGAACAATAATGTCAATTTGATTTATAAATAAATTGCAACATTATTAACATAAATAAGCTCAAAATATTTCAATGCGTACTGTGATTTTTTTATCATTTCCCAAAGAACACACAAATCGTCCCTCGGGGAGCAACCTGCGAGCTATTAAAGGAACAAATCGCGTCTTTTACCAAAAAAATGGTACAAATTGTATTAAGAGATAAAAATTTAAGTAAAACTTATAAATATGTATGTATGTGTATGTAATTGACTTTAACTTCACACTGTATCCCGCACACAGCAGGATAGGTAGAGGGAACCTAGTGTTAAGACACTCCGTTCCCCATTTTCCTGCGAATTCAGAGACATTGCGTGTTAAGTGGCGGAACTTTGAACGCTGGGCTTTGCCTCGACACCAGAACAAAAGAAATGGAAAAATCAAATATTTCCACACCTTGAGTGGGACTCGAACCCACAACCAGTCGCTTTACAGTCACACTTTGTGCCACTTTGCGCCACGACTGGCCCTGCGCGTAATTCGGTAACAGAAGAAAATATTAAATATTATTAAGTAACGTTTAGTATACAAAAAAAAACAACTTCAAGACATTACTAGTTGAATGGCGGGCCATAAGTGGTGAAATTTATACAATTTAAATATACATATAACATAACTAGGTATAACAATAATTCCGAGTGGAAATCGAACCTACGACCAATCGCGATCAGAGTCACACATTATCCTGCGTGGTATATTCAAAACTATTTTAGTATAAACCTAATTCTTACTCCTAATATAAATTAAAGTCATAAATTAAGTGTTTAACGTTGGTCTAGACCAAGACTAGAAGCTTTTATCGCCTTATATCTGTTATTAACATCACTTTAGCTAATATACTGGTTTTATAATAGATACAAGATTTAGAGCTACATTAAAGGTTGTAGTGTAATTAAATTTAAAGTAGAAATTTATGATTTATTGCGCATAGCACGGCGTATGCTGAGGGTAGTGACATTGTTTGGTACGTGGCGGAACTTAACGCCGCGCTTTGCCTCATCAAAGTAAGGATATGTAAAAAAAAAAATCATTCCTCCGAGTGGATTCCGCTTTTAGAATGACATTAGATGATACATATTATTATCATCTAATCACTCTAAAAGGTTTAAAAATAAGTGACCTGACTTAAGTGTAGGACTGAATTTTTATTAAATATTACTATATATTTTATTTTTCTTTGTAATCTTGTGGTGTACAATAAAGCATATTATTATAATATAATAACTTATTCCATTTTTTTACAGACTAAAAGTCAAAATGCATGTAACTATTACGAATAACATTTCTATTCTCTATGGCGGGGTACCGCTAGAGATAAAGCGTGAACTTAAAAAAATAAAGATGTATTCCGCTTGAAATATTAACATTTACTTCTTGCTTCACGCTGTATCCCGCACATATGCGGGCAGGCAAAGAGAACCTAGTGTTAAGACACTCTGTCTCCCACGCACCGCCGAATTCTGGAGACATTGCGTGTGGCGCTTTGTCGCGACACCAGAGCGAAAAAAATGGAAATATTAAATATTACCACTCCTCAAATAGTAATCGAACCTACACCCAGTCGTCATTTACAACCACACTAATGTGCCGTTGTGACACGACCGGTCTCAATTTACTTCTTTATACCTTAAGAAAAACGGTATTTTAAGAAAAATCACGTTAAAAGTAAATTCCAAACACCTTAACAAACTTCGTAGACTGTTAACAACTAAAGTTGTTGAAAACGTATAAGAATTTCGACGTCGAGCGATAAAGCCCTACCTGTAGTTTAATTGGCTAATGGCCACGTCTAATGGCTTAGATGGATTTCAATAGGTGCGGGTTCAAATTCTGCTAACAACAGCACTTAACGTTATAAATTTAGATTTTTGTAGTTAAATGTTAATATTTTAATTTAAAATTGTTATATAGTCAGTCCGTATGTTGGGGCCGTCGTGGCGGAGTGGCACAAGCGTGTGACTGTAAAGGGACTGGTTGTGAGTTCGACTCCCACTCGAGGAGTGGAAATATTTAATATTTCCATTTTCTTCACATATGTCGAGGCAAAGCGCGGCATTAAGTTCCGCCACTTAACACAATTCCTCCAAATTCGGCGGAAAGTGGGAAACTGGAGTGTCTTAACACTAGGTTCCCTCTGCCTAACCTGCTGTGTACAGGATACAGCGTGAAAAACCGCTTAAAATTGTATAATATCTCTAACTTCCAATCTCCCACCAAAAAACGACAAAGAAAACCATCGAATTCAATACACAAATTCGCACTCACCGAGCGTAAAACTACAAAAAGTATATAAGAACCAAGTATTGTCCAAATAGTGGAAAGGTAATAAATCAATTGGCATTTGTGAAATATTCATTGAACCGTCGCTGTGTTTACATTTGAGTGATATATGGAAAGCAAAAACTCCGTTTGTATTGTTAGTCGCACTTTATATTGACGTAGGGAAGTTAACCGGTATGTGAGGTTGTTGTAGTGCAGTGGGAGTGTCTGATTGCATGTGCGATGGTTAGCGGTTAGAGTTTTGTTTAGGGGAATTGCTTTTTATTTATTTTCAGCTTAAGTTTTAGTTTTGCTTGCACAGAAGGGGATATAAGAGTACATCTAGTGTCAAAATGTCCAGTTTTCCGAATAAATTAGAGACAGCGTGTTGAATGACGTAACTCAACGCCGATGCAAAATTAATATAATTTTATTCAACATTTCCCGAAAACCTAAAAAGGAATCGAATCTTCGAGCGTTTTTATGTGTGAAAAATTAGTTCTGCTACGTAAAAACTTATTATGTCCCTTTTCATTAAAAAAATATCCTAAATTAACCCTATTGGACTAACTAAACACTAAAAGATCGGAGTGACGCGCCTCTAGATCCTTGTTACCTAACCTACAACAAGCAGAATATCTCTGAATATAAAAAAAAACCTAAACCAATAATAAGCAAACACACTCAACCATTCCAATTCACTAACTAACTCCCCACATAACAAAACAAAAAAAACGAACATTCAAAATAGCAAAAAAATATTGTTCTATACTTCTAAGAAATCTAGATTACCATAACAATTAAAGACTAAGTGTTTATTCACTCAATCAGTCAGAATACCAACGGCTTAGCGAACACACGGTCTAAATCACTTACGATTTAAAAAAGAATAGCATACGGTATTCATCTTGCCTACAAATTATTAGAGCTAGGGTTGCCATGAGTGCGGATTTTGCCCGGATTCAGTCCTATTTTAAAAGGCGTCCGAAAAGTGTGAGACAAAGCTATATGTTCAGTTCTTTATTTATGGCGCTTCGAACGTGCAAGTAGAGCACTTTTCACTTCGCCAATGTCACGTAGTATGGAAAATACACGAAGGAGATTGGTCGGTAAAAAAAGATTAAATTACACTATTATAGTTTATAACTTGAAAAGAGATCCAGTAATAATACAGCAACCTTCACCTATAACAAAACAAACAAATATTTATATAAATACAGTAAGTTAGTAGTAGATAATATTTTACAAAGGTGTTAGATTATAATTTAATATTATTAAATTTAATATATTTACATAGAAATTTACATAGAGGACTGAACACAAACATCAACAAACATTGAACATTAAGGGGACGAGGGACTTTATGAGGAAGGACATCATATAAGGGACGAGTTAATTTAGGACAGGAAAAAAGGATGTGAGAAGCCGAGCCTTCGTCTAGACCACATTCACACAGTGAATCTGACCCTGATCTTTGCCAAATGAACAGGTGTGCATGCATGCCCAAAGCGCAAGCGACAAATAGTGGATATAATCCTCCGTTCAGTATATTTCTGATTAAAGAACCAGGGTCGTCTTGGGATATTAGGCTGGACAGAAGCATAATACTTACCTTTACTGCAAATTGACACATTCCAGTATTTATTCCAGGATTCGTCCAAATGAGTACTTGCAAGAGACAACAAGTCCTGGGCCGAAATAGAGAAATGATCTAAAGAGCCACACTGGATGGCTGCCTTAGCGCAAGAGTCTGCAGATTCATTCCCACGTATTCCATCTTATTCTATATGACAAATATATTCTATATGACAAATATATGTAGAGAACTTTAAGCATAGATTAAAAAAGTTTGGATTTTTATCGTTTTATGTATTATTTACTCACAAAGAAAGTTGAAAGGTTTAACGGTAAGACGGTTTTCAATAAGCGCGAATTTTATACGTCTTCTGAAAAAGTTTTTTTAAGTAATAAATACAAGAATACTGTTAATAGAATTTTAAAAGTTTAAAAAGATTTTGTTTATTTTTAAATCTAATCTAATAATGAAATAAATGAAAGTTTATTTATGACCATCGAACTTATATTTTATTGAAAAACACATTTAAAGAAAACGTATAAAAATTTGAACGCCACGGGATCGAACCCGCGCCTCACCACTGAGCCATGCGTTCTACTATCCGCTGCCTCGAAATTCTTATACGCTTTATTACAACTTATTTTTGTTGTTATTTCTTAAGTGTGGAATAACACTTTAAAAATGTTTAAAATTATATTTTGTTTTGGAAAGAAATTATTTATATTTTTGGTTTCCAATAATTCACACAGTAGTCGACTGTAACAGGTAAACTCAGACGTAATTTTTCAAAATATGTAAAATTGGGGAAAACAAAATATTTTATGTTATTTTAATCTACTCAGTAACTTAAGAAAGTGCGGCACCAAAATCCGAGGTTTATACATATCCTAATTTACAAATTTAAGATATGGTAACCCTAACCACACCACTATTTATAAAACACCGATTCAATTCACTTGAAAATTATTCCTGTATATTCGCTAGCTCTCTACGAATGCCTGAAGGAAAATCCGCAAACAACTAAATAACCCTTAAATCTATTAATATAGAGTCGAAAATCGATTAAACTTATTAGTAAAGTAACCGACGATAAGAAACATATGTTTTGCAGTAATGATTTACAAGTACAGAATGCATTAGTGACATATTGTGACACGGTCGCAACACGTGTCTAGTGTAGAGTGTTTTGGAACTTTGTCACAATGAACTGTGTTTTTACAATTTGTCAGTGTTCCGAATGCCGACATCATTTGAGAGCGAACGTGAAAATAAATTAAAATTTGAATGATTCATACGTTTCTTAGTAAAATTATGTTATTTATGAATATTAAGATTTATGTAGTGGATTCGATTTCGGGCGTAAGGAAGAGAACGGAGTGTCTTGTATTAACACAGAATAGGCTATCATGGCGCCGTAAGACGGGAGGAAAGTCCTGAAAGGAGTCCCTGAGGAAAGATTTTTATAAAAAAGTGTCATATATTCAATTTATAATCTAAGACAAAGCCGACGCGTTATACTTCACTAGTTGATATGGGATGACTTGATTTCGAGCGGAAAGTTTAGAAAGTGGCCTGATATTAAGAGGAAAGACTGTAAAGCTGCAAGAAACAAATATTCTTAAAGCACTCAACGCTTATCACTAAGTGCAATCTAGTGTAATTTATTAAATAAAACCCATTTATACTCAAAAATAACACATAAGAATCAATATTAAATGTGTGACTTAAATGACCCTTAAATTAGTACCCTTATCGAGTAAGAACGCTAAAATATTTTGTTATTTAATTTTTTTACACAAATTAAATTTAAGTTATCTAAAATCATACCATTAATACGTGAGAGAAAAAAAATCTTTAGAAAATTACGCGGAAAGACGAGTATGAAATTTGGCATACACAAAGGTCATATGGAGGAAGAGATTTCATTATTCATAATAAATCATTTAAAATGCATCGGAAATACATTTGTATTGTAAAATAAATATTAAATATCCGTTGCTATGGCAACGCTTATTTTGTGTCCACGGTCCACTAGTATTAATAAACATTACCACTACATATATACTACTACTAGCGGCCCTACACACTAAACTACTAGTGAACTACATAACTGCAACCCTCGGGACTGAATTTTTGAAAAATAAAGTAGCCTATGTTTAAGCTTAGATTATCAACTATATTTATGCCAAAATTCATTATAATCGGTCAAGCGGTTTAGGTTTTTCATATAAACTTTCATCCCCTATTTCAACCCTTTAGCGGTTGATTTTTGAAAAAAAAAAGCTTATCTTAGACCCAGGAACTTCTACTACTTTCATTCTAAATTTCATCCAAATCGGACCCGTAGATTAGCAGTGAACCATGCATAGGTTACTAATAAATATAGCTATTAGTGTGATATTAGTCACGGTCGATATTATACATTAAAGTCAACTAACTAATTTACCAAACATATAAAATTGTATTTAATAAGCGTAATGAGACGCATTAGAAATATTATACAGATTTATTTTAATTTCTACGTTAGCTTATATAAATTAATTACTTAGGGCCATACATGTCGGGGCAAAGTGTGATTGTGAAGCGACTGGTTGTGGGTTCGATTCCCATTCGAGAAATGGAAATATTTATTATTTCTATTTCTCGGTATCAGAGGTAAAGCGCGGCGTTAAGTTCCGCCACCAATTTGGCCGGAAGTGGGGATTGGAGTGTCTTAATCGGATCGGGTTGCTACCTACCCTACAGTGTGAAGCCGAAAAAAAAACAAAAAAAAACGTTGTTACATAGTGGTTATGGATAATGTCTGACTGTAAACGCAACGGTTGTGGGTTCGATTCCTACTTAAAGTATGTTTTTTTGGCTTCAATATCTGCAGCATATAACATGGAAGACAAGGAATCTAGTTCTCTTAGTTAGTCTTAAATCATCAACCCACTTTAGAATCATTATGTGTTGAGTGGCGGAACCCAACGTTGCGCTTCGTCTTAATATAGCGGAGAAATATAAATATTAATATTACTTTTGTATGACGAAGTGGGACAGTGTCTTACTGTATAAACGGCAGTTGTATGTTCGAGTCCCCCTCGGGGGAATGATTGTATATAATTTTTATTCTTATAATTTTGATTCTTAAACAAAGCGCAGCGTTAAATTACGCTACTTACAACCCAATATCTCGATTTCAGGCAAAAATTAGAAAACAGAGTGTTTCCTCTCTAACTAGCTCAGGAGGGAAAGACGTGAAGCTTAAAGATTTTTATCTTTTTATAATAAACAATAAAGACCCTTTGTATTAAAAAGACATTTAGAATCCCTTTATCTTATCTTATCTCAAAACATATTATTTACAACAAGCATTTAACACCTACACTAGAACCATATGCATAGACTAAATTGAATCTCTATAAGCAGAGAGAGCATTTACGGGGCGAGCTAGTAAAGTGTTTTCTTGTCCCGGGGATTACCGCCGGGTACCGGAATCACTTTGGACGGAAGATTGGATGGCATACGATATGCATGACTTTCGAATTTCCTTTTAAAACGTTTAAAACTACAAGGAAAAAATATTTTGGTTCTATCTATTTTTTACACATTTTGTAAGTAAACGGGATAAAAATTAAATTAAACTGATAAATATGTATTGAGAGTGACTTTGAGCTTCGTCACTCAATACGCAATGTCTCAAATTCAATTTCAAGCGGAAAGTGTAGACCGGAGTGTCTTGGCACTACAACTGATCTCCCTGTCTACCTTGCTAGGCAGCAATGTAATGTACTGAAGAGAAGACGGTCTAAGCCAAATGCATAAGTAGCGCATAAGAACGGAGTTTGCTTGTTAACTAGATAAATGTGGGTTTGATCCTTCAATCTGATAGCCATTTCTTAGCTTTAGTGGACAAAGTGCGGCATTGAGTTACGTTACATAATATGCAATGCCTCAAATTTAGGCATAATCAAATTGCAGTAGGTAATATCATTGACAATATATTAAGTAATAAACAATGCACCTTAATTATCAAACTATGTAGTTAAGGTATAAACTGAAGTTTTTTTTAACCTTCACACAGCAGGGTAGGCAGAGGGAACCTAGTGTTAAGACACTCCGTTCCTCACTTCCGTCGAATTCGGAGGCATTGCGTGTTAAGTGGCGGAACTTAACGCCGCACTTTACCTCGACACCAGAGCGAAGAAAATGGAAATATATTATAATTTCTACTCTTCGAGTGGGAATCGAACCCACCACCAGTCGTTTACAGCCACACGCTTATGCCACTGCGCCACGACAGGCCCCCAAAACAGTTTTTATTACATCTTAAATGAATTTAGTGAAATTTTTATTCCACCTTAAATGGATTTCCTACACTTCTTACACTAAAAGCAAATTAGAAATATTCACTATTAAAATCAAAAACACCAATTGAACAAACAAAAATAGTCAATTTCACTATATAAAGAATAAAATCTATATATTTGTATGCACATAGTATACAGTAGTATATATGAGTGTGCCTTTTAGAGCTCTTTGTTTCCTGAGCCGGGGATTACCCGTGACAATCTCGAGAGCGAGCGGACTTGCTGTGTTAGTATTAGAAATAACTTGAAGGAAAAACGTTGAAAAAAATACAAAGTCTTTCAACGTAAATGTAGTAACAAGAAATAATAATATTTATAACAAATGAGTACAATTATTGTTATTGTTTTTTATTTTTACTGCTTTTCCCTAGTAGGATAGGAAAAACCAGTTTTAAGAAATGTAGAAAAAAATACAAAGACTTTCAAGTAAGTGTAGTAAAAAGAAATAATAATATTTATAAAAAATGAGTACAATTATTGTTATTGTTTTTTATTTTTACTGCTTTTCCCTAGTAGGATAGGAAAAACCAGTTTTAAGAAATGTAGAAAAAAAATACAAAGACTTTCAAGTAAGTGTAGTAAAAAGAAATAATAATATTTATAAAAAATGAGTACAATTATTATTTTTTATTTTTACTGCTTTTCCCTAGTAGGATAGGAAAAAACAGTTTTAAGAATCTCTCCGTTCTTAATTTTTCGAAATCGAGTCATTGCGATTTAATTGGTGGCACTGAGTTTAGTAAATATACATTTTACCAGGTCATAGAACGAAATAAATAACAAAAAAAGAATGGGACAAAAATTATAAAATAGGTAGAATAACTATAGACTCTGATAACATTAGGGTGACTGCGTGATAATAACAAAAAAAATGTTGCAATGAACGCCGCAATTTGCTTTAACAGAGCGAAGAAAATAAAATAATTTAAATATAAGCCAGTCAGCCATAAGTTGTGGCCAGTCGTAGCCCAGTGGCACAAGTGTGTGACTGTAACGACTGTAAGTGGGTTCGATTCCCACTCGAGGAGTGAAAATATTTAATATTTCCATTTTCTTCGCTCTGGTGTTGAGGTAAAGCGCGGCGTTAAGTTCCGCCACTTAACACGCAATGCCTCCGATTTCGGCGGAAAGTGGGGAACGGAGTGTCTTAACACTAGGTTCCCTCTGCCTACCCTGCTGTGTGCGGGATACAGCGTGAAGCAAAAAAAAAAATAAAAAAAAAATCTATTAGCAAGGGATATGAACCCAAAACCAATCATGTTAACAATCGCACTGCACAACGATAGATATTATACATATAGCAGAGGTCCAGGAAAAGTGCTTATTAATAAATTGCCAGCATACAAAATGAATGCAATTACTATAATTCAAATTGCCGAGTGGTCAATTTATTGAGTGGCAACATCGTGTCCGGTTGTTGGTTGTCGGTATGCACTTCGTTCGTTTAAAGCGTTTAAAATTTAAGTGACTGCGACATTATTATAATTATAATTAACTTATTGAACTGTTTAATTATTGCTTAACTTAATTTAAAGTAAAATTTATTAATTACATAAAAAGCGTCTGTCTATAGAGGTTATTGATTGTCGGTTCGATTTGCACTTAGAGGCATAATTATATTTCTTTCTTTTTTTTTTGCTTCACGCTGTATCCCGCACACAGTAGGCAGATCGAACCTAGTGTTAAGACACTCCATTCCCCACTTTCCGCCAAATTCGGAGGAATTGCGTGTTAAGTGGCGGAACTTACCGCCGCGCTTTGCCTTGACACCATAGCGAAGAAAATGAAAATATTAAATATTTCCACTCCTCGAGTGGGAATCGAACTCACAACCAGTCGCTTTACAGTCACACGTTCGTGCCACTGTGCCACGACTGGCCTAAATGATCATATTTCAATTATTTTAATTTCTTCGTCTTAGTACCTAAGATGAAATGCGGCGTTGAGTTACACCACACAGTGGACAGGAAAGTGGAAATAATGTATTGACACTAGGTTCACTCTGCCTACGTTACTGTGCGAAAAAAAATGTAAAGCTGTAAAAAAAAATCAATACTACATTCAGACATATAATTAAAATAAGCTAAACGTGCTTACATAGGTCAACATAAACAATTCAAATTTATCCCCAAAAAAAGATATTAAATCAAAATTTTTGGCTAAATATAATTACATTATATTAAAGTACTATGTGTATGTACTATACTATGTTCTTTTAAATTTTTTAAGAAACCTCATTTCTATGAAGAACAATTACCTACTCCTTAAACATAGTATTACACTCAGCATGTGGACGTTCTTAGAACCTATATTATTAAATCGTAACGAAATATTCCTCCACCACTTTCCTTAGATAGAAAAAGATCAAATTATAAACATGAATTATTGTGGCCAGTCGTGGCCCAGTGGCACAAGCGTGTGACCTTAGACGACTGGTTGTGGGTTCATTTCCCACTCTAGGAGTGGAAACTATATTTCCATTTTCTTCGCTCTGGTGTCGAGGTAAAGCGCGGCGTTAAGTTCCGCCACTTAACACGCAAGCCTCCGAATTCGGCGGAAAGTGGGGAACGGAGTGTCTTAACACTAGGTTCCCTCTGCCTACCCTGCTGTGTGCCGGGATACAGCGTGAAGCTATAAAAAAAAAGAACATAAGCCGCAGATGCAAACCAGTAATCATCAAGGCCAATCAATCTATCACAAATATACATACATACAAACGAATAAAATAAATGTATAAAATAAATGTTTGTTAAAACTCTACAAAACATAACAAAGAGAGACGACAAAGCAAACAATTGAATGATTTGCACCAGATTGAGCCAAATCCCTATAAAATCCAATTTGTTAGAAAAAACAAGCATCCGTAAAGCTACCGCTAGCTACAATATAAATATGTATATAAATATAATAAAAATACAATTGATCTGTCTGTACATGGAAAATATATGAGAAAAATATTATAGGTGGAAGTTTTGTTAATATAATAGAATCTATAATAATGATATATATTTTTTGTTTGTGCACGCTAATCTCTAAAACGGCTGAACCGTTTTTGTTGCAATTTTGACTTATCAATAGTTATTGTTAATGGCGATGATCGCAACATTTAATGTTTATTTTTTTTCAATTTCTCCACAACTAAAAAGTTACATTAAGAAATCAGCTTTTTTCTATCCACTTATCTTTAAATTTTTGAACAAATTTCTAAATGTTACAAAATGCATATATTTTTGTTTATAGAGTAGACATAAATCAACAAGAAAGTAAAATGACGCGTCTGTTTTTTTATTTCTTATACAACGGATAAAAATGTTTAAAAAAAATATTCTTACAAAAAAAATATTTCTATTTGTCTATTTGTGATGTAATTAATAGACTTTATACTTAATTACTTATTTATTTTAACAGAATAATACACATTAGCAAACACTTTTATAGCAGAGATGGCGGCAAGAACGTTTAACAAAACTGTCAAACGTCATCAAGTAGTGAGAAGTTGAGAACGCGGCAATTTCAAATTACTACAACACTCTCTCCAAATTACAGCGTTCCTCATTGTAAAGTGAAACAAATAATAGTAACTAACAAAAACAATAGGTTAAGTTACTCTACACATACATAGTATTACTAAACAAAGTATTACAGAATCAAGTTTTATAAGTACAGTTACATTTTCCTAATACCTAATTTACTTCTTAGATATTTAAATTTACTTTTACATAAGGGTTTAGTAAATATATCAGCCCTTTGTTCATTACTACTTATATACTTTAGATCAATATCTGTACTTTCACATTTCTCTTTAACAAACTTGTATTTAATATCTATGTGTTTACATCGTTTATGATAATTTTCATTTTTTATGACAGATATTGCACTTTGATTATCTATGTTAAGTGTTACAGAATCCTGATTATATTCATCTATATCTAACAAAAGTCTCTTTAACCAAATAACTTCCTTTGTAGCACTACAGGCAGCCATAAACTCTGCTTCAGTTGTAGATAGTGCTATCGTTTGCTGACGTTGACTGGCCCAAGTAACAGCAGCACCATTCTTAATGAATACATATCCTGTCATTGATCTTCTTGTTTCAGTATCATTAGCATAGTCAGAATCACAATAACCTTCTAGTGTATTATTTTGTGAAGGTGTATAGTACAGACCATAGTCACTAGTTTCTTTGAGGTACTTCATTATTCGTTTTACGGCATTCCAGTGAGTACTATCATAACTATCCAGATATCGGCTGACTAAGCTAACCGCAAACATTATGTCAGGCCTGCTGACTATAGCTAGATGCATCAAGGAGCCCACAGCTTCTCTATATGGAATGTTTCTATCTAGCTCCGATGTATTCTTTTCTAATTTGATACCTGTCTCTACTGGTGTACTGTTCCCATTGGCATTAGTCATACTAAATTTATTCAGCAATTTTTGTATATATGTGGTCTGATGTAGAAATATGTAGCTTTCTCCTTTCTCAATTTCTAGGCCAACAAAGTTTTTAGGTTCACATACTTTTATTTCAAAATTTACTTTTAAATCATCAATAACTTTGTTTAACACACTTTTATCCTTGGAAATTATTAGTCCATCATCCACATACAGTATTAGGTACACCTTACTACCATTTAACTGACCAATAGATACACACTTGTCTGAGTGACTATTGGTGAAACCAAATTTCTTTAAAACAGAATCAAATGTTTGATTCCAGCACCTGGGTGCTTGTTTTAAACCCATATAATGACCTTTTAAGTTTACAAACATGCCCTTCAGGTACATCTAAACCATCTGGTGGATTCATATAGATATCTTCAGTTATGGATCCATAGAGAAAAGCAGTTTTGATATCAAACTGTATCATTTGCAAGTTATCCTGACACACTTTAGAAAGCAAAACTCTTACAGAGTCATACCTGACAGTTGGTGAGAATGTTTCTGTGTAATCAACCTGGTGTTTCTGTGAGCAGCCCATGGCACATAACCTTGATTTATACAGTAGTCCCGATGGTGTATCTTTCACTTTGAAAACCCACTTACAGCCAATAGTTCTCACTCTATCTGGCTTCTTCACCAACTCCCATGTTTCATTCTTACTGTGTGCTTGCAACTCTTCTTCTATAGACTTTTTCCACTTATCTTTATCCACTGATGACAGAGCCTCTCGGTAAGTTATTGGAGTATCATTTTCTTCGTGTTCTCCACCTTGACAGAGGTAAGTATTAGTTTCATATTTTCTATTTCTATTTCTAAGTGTTATATTACTAGGTCCACTAATATTTATTTCTTTTTCAGGTACATATGCAGGATCATCATCGGAGAAGAATGTTTCTTCTTTATCATTATCGGATAATGTTACAGATGAGTTATTTAACTCTCTTGTGCTTTGATTTGTTAGCTCAACAGATTCATCAATGTTCTTTGTTTCATCAGCACATATTTTAACATTATTATTATTTTCTGTTAGCGGAACCATACAATATTTTCTTTGTACAGAATTTTCCAGAAATACAACATCTCTACTGATAAGAATTTTTCTTGTTTTAGTATCTAATAGTCTGTAACCTTTAGTGACTTCTGAGTAGCCAATAAATATCATTTTTCTTGCCTTAGGATCCAGTTTATGACGTTTAGCATCAGGAACATGAACCATGACTTCACATCCAAAGATTCTAAGGTGCTTCAAATTTGGCTTCTTCCCAGACCATAACTCCTCAGGTGTAGCGTATGAAATGGATCTTGTTGGACAGCGGTTCGTTATGTACGCAGCTGTCGCCACTGCTTCAGCCCAGTAGTGTTTCTGTAAATTAGCATTAAGCAACATACAGCGAGCTCTCTCCATCAATGTACGGTTCATACGTTCCGCTAACCCATTTTGTTGTGGGGTATATGGATTAGAAGTTTCATGTACTAATGCCACAATTTTGTATGTATTCAATAAACTCGTTACTTAGATACTCTCTTCCATTATCAGTTCTTAATTTCTTTATTTTACATTCAAGTTGATTTTCCACAAATGCTTTAAATTCTTTAAATTTATTAAATACTTCAGACTTGTTTTTAAGTAAATAAATAAATACTTTCCTGGTATAGTCATCCACAAATGTGAGGAAATATTGCACTCCTCCAACTGATTTCACTTCCAGTGGCCCACAGATATCGGAATGTATAAGTTCTAGAGCCTTCTTAGCACGAGAACCTTCCTTAGGAAACGGCAGCCGGGACTGTTTTCCTTCTTGACAAAATTCACATATCATATCCAGCTTATTGTCAGTAAGCTTGACACCTTCTGCACATTTGGAGAGTTTGTTCAGATCAGTCATATTGAGATGAGCCATCCTTTGATGCCATAAGTAGCTGTCACTTTCCTTTGTATCACATGCATATGCTTGTGCACTACTTAAGTTCAGACGATACATGTTATTCACTAATTCACAAGCTACTACTTCTTTTTGAGATTTGTTGAATATTTTACAGCCATTGTTACTAAACTGTACAGAACATTCTTTCTTTATCAGCTGACTCACGGAGAGAAGATTGCTTGCTAACTCAGGCACATACAACACATTGGTTACTTGTATGGTTTGTGTTTGTCCTACACTATTACATATAGGCAGATCTATTTTTCCACAGCTCTTCACTTTAAGCATTTTATCATCAGCAATACGGATGCTTGTAATTGGAGGTGATGATTCATCGTATAGCCAGTCCTGCCTCATTGTCATATGCATGGACGCTCCTGAATCAACAAACCAGCTCTTACTGTCATTTGCTGCACTGGATGCCGAGAACACAGCGACATATCCAGTTTCTTTGCCTTGGTCCTTTTTCTTTGTTTTGCAATTTTTACTTATGTGACCATAACGGTTGCATTTGAAACAACGGGGACCTTTATTAAACTTCGGAGAACTATCAGAGTCCTTTTGTTTATATTTACTTGACTTACTTGCATACAATGCTACTGACTCGGAGCTCTTTATTTCTTGTAAGAGCTTAGTCTTTACAGAGTCTGCTGTAATCGGCACACCAGAACTTTCGAGGGCCATAATCATTGGCTTGTAGACTTCGGGTAATCCAGCAAGGAGTAATGTACCCAGCCACTCATCATTGATGTCAAATGATATGTTTCGAAGTTTATGTGCTGCACTCATTATTCTGTTAACGTAATCTTCAACATTTTGACAATTTTCTAACGTCGTTGTAATCATATCTCTCAATAAGCCCACGCGTCTTGTCAACCCTTTGTCGTCAAAAGCTTTTTGTAAATTGATCCACACTTCTTTTGCCGTTTTTGTCTCTTGTATATGTATGTAATTCACTGGGTCAACCAACAATATAATTTTTGCCTTTGCTTTCAGGTCGAGCTTTGAATCAACAGGTTCGCCTTTATTTTCGATACAGCACCAGAGGTCTTCATGTTGTAAATACGTCATCACGGCAAATCTCCATGTATTGTAATTATCTCGACCACTTAACTTTTCGATAAGAGTCATTGTATTTGAAGACATTTTGTATAATAAAAATATTTTTCTACACAAACCACGCAGCTTTAGGTTATGTCGTGTCAGTTTTAATGACCGGCGACTTTGTATATGTTATTTCACTGATATTACTTCTCACTGATACTTATTACAAACAGATTACGTTCTGGGCCCATAACCTGATGTAATTAATAGACTTTATACTTAATTACTTATTTATTTTAACAGAATAATACACATTAGCAAACACTTTTATAGCAGAGATGGCGGCAAGAACGTTTAACAAAACTGTCAAACGTCATCAAGTAGTGAGAAGTTGAGAACGCGGCAATTTCAAATTACTACAACAATTTGTTTATGCACGTTCATCTTTAAACCAGCTAAATAAAATTTAAATGCAATTTTATTATATTTTATTATTATTGACTATTACATTTTAATAATCTTATCTTAACGTGAAGTATTTTATTTCAATCTATTCACAAATAAGACAGTTACAAAAATTCAAAATTAGTTCCACAAACATACTATAAAATACCTATATTATTAACTTGACTAATAAAATAATTAACGCAAGAAAAGCCACGCCTAATAAATAATACACGAACAAAAGCTCGGGATGAAAAGTTAAAAAAGAGTTAGTCAGTTTGAAAAGCTCACAAAGTTAGTCAGAATTCCAATACACGAACTTCCGTATTACAAGGAGCGTGTCATGCGCATCCGTTTAACGTTATTAGTTGCCGATGTGGGTCGTATACTTGACCGTAATGAGTTTTAAAATAGGGATAGAGTTATGAACTACTTTACGTATATAATAGGTTATAATAATATAAGTAATATTTGTATTTGAATTTCATTATGGTAGGATATATATACTGAAAGAGACAGGGTTTAAATCCTGTTTGAAATTTTTGAACAAATTTTATTATATTAATATTATAGTATTATTATATATTTCTTTTTTATTTTTTTTGTTTTTTTAGCCTCACGCTGTATCCCGCACACAGCAGGGTAGGCAGAGGGAACCTAGTGTTAAGACACCGTTCCCTTCCTTCCGCCGAATTTGGAGGTTTGTGTGTTAAGTGGCGGAACTTAACGCCGCGCTTTACCTCGACACCAGAGCGAAGAAAATGGAAATATAATTTCCACTCCTCGAGTGGGAATTGAACCCACAACCAGTCGTTTTACAGTCACACGCTTGTGCCACTAGGCCACGACTGGCCCCTATATTCATTTAGAGAGTATAAAATATGCGACAAAAAAAGCTAAATGACGCATCATTATATTTCACTGTCCATAGTGACGCATTACTATGGAAAAAGATTTTAAAATTTAAGACAGACTAGAGCAAACCTATCACAATCAAATTCTTTTCTATTTATCTGTTTGTGCCCCTTTTGTTAAGCAGCTTAATATATTTAAATGCAGTTTCGACTGTCGTAACTTAATCACAATAAATTACATAAGACACGGGTTCAATCCAGATAGCTTCAAATTTCTGAACAGATATCAACATATTTAAAAAATATATATATGTATATGTTAACGAAAGAAGAGCTAAGTGACGCATCACTTCCCTTCATCTCGCTCAAACATCAAAATCAAATTATAAATAAACTTTAAAATTTAATTTTAGCACAGTCGGTGGTCTTCCCGCTGCCCAATACACGAAGCAATGCGACACACATGTAGGTAGGTGATGTAACAACATATGGCGCGATAAAAAACTAATGACAGACAATAAAAATTCACACATGAATGAAAGCCAAATGGAAAACACTATTTCGAACGCAAAAAATACTAATGCAGTGAAATTAAATTTAATGGGCAAAAGGGAAAAGAAAAATTGATATTCAAAAATATTTGATCCTAAAAAACCTTCATGGTGCAGTGTGACTTTAAGTACAATTGGTCGTGGGTTCGATTGCCAATCGAAGAAATGATTATTTATAATTATTTTCATTCATTTGGGACCAGTCGTGGCGCAGTGGCATGAACGTAAGACTGTAAACGACTGGTTGTGGGTTCGATTCCCACTCGAGAACTGTAAATTTTTAATATTTCTATTTCTTCGCTCTGGTATCAGAGGTAAAGTACGGCGTTAAGTTCCGCCTCCTTAACACGCAATACCTGCGAATTCGACGGCAACTGGAGAACGGAGTGTCTTAACACTAGGTTCCCACACATTCATCCGCTCTGGTAAGAAGACAAACCGCGGCGTTGAATACCGCCAAGCAACACGCAATGTCTCGGATATGGCGTACACAGGAATGACAACGGTTTATTGATAGTATCCCTGTCTTGCTGAAAAAGAATAGATAGACCTTATATAAATAGATTATTAATTTATTTATAGGAAACGTAAAGGAAAATTGAATAAAAAGGGGACCAAAGTACCCTTTTATATAAAAACTGTGCGCACGAAAGGATATGCAATTTGGTGTAGTTACTGTGATGAATCCTACATGTCTTCTTCAAACTATATTTTTACTATACAATACTTTCCTTTCTTTTAGCTTCACGCTGTATCCCGCACACAGCAGGGTAGACAGACGGAACCTAGTATTAAGATATTCCATTCCCACTTTCCGCCGAATATGAAGGCATTGCGTGTTAAGCGGCGGAACTTAACGTCGCGCTTTTTGCCTCGACACCAGAGCGAAGAAAATGGAAATATTAAATATTTCCAGTCCTCGAGTGGGAATCGAACCCACAACCAGTAGTTTACAATCACATGTTTGTGCCTCTGTGCCACGACTAGGCCAATACATTAAAAATAAATCAAGTTTGGTTAATAAATAAATCAGAGAAAGAGATTAGAGGGTATTATGGCACCGTGAGACAACGTCTGACTATATACGAAATGTTGTGGGTTTGATTTCCACTCAGAGCATAATTATATTTATATAATTTTCATTGCTTAGCTCTGCTGATAAGATAAAGCGCAGCATTGATTTCAGCTACTCGACATATAACATTTCGGAGACGACAAAATCGAGATATAGCATATGGACTGGCTTATCACAATACTAGCTACTTTGCCTTCTTACCAGTACTGAAAATTAAAACAAATATAAATAATCATTGCCTCTAATGGAAATCAAACCCAAAACCAAAACCATCCCGTATAAAGTCAGACACTGACCACAGGGCTACTATGGTTAAAAACCATACAGGAGATACGATAATTTAAAAAAAAGCATACAACATCCTCATCCTAACAAAAAATAACAAAAAAACACATCTAACAAGATCAAAAACGAAACAACAAACACAGAAAGCAAAAACAAAAAATATACCAACCCACTTTCTTAATTGTTCCACAGAAATCATTAAAAGAAAATCTCTACTGCGAGTCGAAGGAAAAAAGGCCAAAAGCCATACGAATATATAAATCATCACTTAGATGACGTATAAAAGTCACACGTTGAAACGTCTATCATTCAGCGATGAAATGTTAATATTAGAACGAACAGAAAATGTATGACAAAATGAATTATTTAGTCCATTTTCGACTCTACGCCATGAAAATTAAGATATATTTCGTATGAGAGGACAATTTATAGCGTCTATTTGTATGAAAATGATTCATAAATTCTTTGGTCATCTAAAAACTATGGAGTAGACAACGATAGACAATTATATATATTTGCCAATATACGACTGGATGGATGCCAGGGCGTGACTAATTTATATGCGGTTTCGTTTAAAGGAAATTGTTTATTATTTTATGAAACTCATTACTATTGCAATGTATTAATAGAAAAGTTGAGCTATTTAAAATCGTATATTATATATTTAAAAGTATTTTAAAATATTGTAATTAGAAATATTGAAGAACGTAAAAATAATAAGGGGGAAATATATAAAAAATTCTCTATAGAGATGTTAACAGCAAAATTAACTTGTAACGAAGGTATCAGAATTTCGATATAACTTAACGAGAATGTATAGCTTAATAAGCTAAGTATGGCTTGGACGTATTTGAACAAGCGTGGGTTCAAACCCTGCTACGTTTAATTTTCTACACATTTTATAAAAAATCAACATGTATTTCTTGTTTGTAAAGTAAAATTAATTAATTAAAAATAAGATATTTACTGTAAAAGTAGTAGTAGTGTGACAAAGCCATATTGTAATAATTGATGAATGTAATGAATATTGACAAATAGACTTTCGCATTTATAATATAAGTACGAATAAGTAGCGTAACTCAACGCCGTACAAAATAACTCAATGCTAAACCAAACAATTCAAATAGATAACATAACAAACACAAACCAGAACGCCATTAGTTCCACGTATGAGAGCCACCTGCGGAATTGGATGGAACCATCAATCCTCCATATCAGATAGCGTTCACACCTCAGGTCATTAATTCATCTCAGTTAAAGTTAACGAGACTGTGAGTTAATTGCTTTTAAATCATAGTCGGGCTGTAAATACGATTAGTTGTAGGTTCGATTTCCACTTGGGGGAAAGATTTATTATTTTAAAAAGAAATCTTTCTCCCGAGTGGGATCTTTTTTTACCTTCATGCTGTCCCGCACACAGTAGGGTAGGCAGAGGGAACCTAGTATTAAGACCACTCCATTCCCCACTTTTATAGGCATTGTTTATTTAGCATGGTGTGTTAAGGGGTGGAACTTAACGCCGCGCTTTGCCTCGACACAAGAATGATGAAAATGGAAATATTAATTTTAGCCACTCCTCAAGTGGGAATCGAATACACAACCAGACAAAGCGCAGCGTTGGGTTCCGTCTTTCAACGCATAATGTCTCGATTTCAATATCAGGGTTGTGGATACGATCCCACTCGAAAAACTATTACATTATACCATTAATATTTCTCCATTCTGGCACCGAACACAGGAGCAACGTAGAAATTTGCCACCTAACACACAATACTTTGAGTTCGGACCAAGAAAAACGGAGTGTCTTGACACTAGGTTCTCTATAAAACTTACTAAGTAGAAAGTATCAAAAGGAGGATAATAAAGTGATATATTACAATGTCCTCAATCCCCCATATCAGATGGGGTTCACACCTCAGGTCATTAATTCATCTCAGTTAGAGTTAACGAGACTGTGAGTTAATTGCTTTTAAATCGTAGTTTCACTTAATGAAAGTTAAAGTTAGATTAAAAAGTCAAATTTTGTTATTTCAGAGGCTGTAGTGGCGCAGTGGGACAGCGTCTAACTTGTCACACACTTGGTTGCGAGTTCAATTCCCCTGTGCGAAATGATTTTGTTCAAGAGTGCGTGATATTTAAGAGATTCAATAGAAAAAATGGGGAACGGAGTGTTTTGACACTAGGTTCTCGCTGACTATTGTATTATGGAGGAAGAACCGAGAAATATTATTTAAGTGATTAAAAACTAAAGCGTATTAGTACTATTTCCAAAACATACAGCATTAAGAGGATGGTGCGTACTAATGCCACATACACAAGCTGTGCAATTAGCATAGCATTAGCATTTTCAAGAATAAGATGCTAAAAAAATGAATGTTGGGTAACGGTCATCGTGCAATACTCATATTTGTGCACTCTTAAGGCATAAATAAATATATGTCTAAATTGTGTATATCTATAGTAGTATGGTACTTTATATTTCAAGATGAAGTCGTTTCTCTATTATAAAGTCCTTGTGGTTATGGGTTCGATTCCCACTGAAGAAAATAATAATCTTCTACTTTCATAACCACTCTGGTACCGAATACAAAAACTTACAACAACCGGCGTTAAGTTCCACCAATCGACACACAATGCCCCAATTTGGACCAAAAAGTGAAAAATGGAGTGTCTTAACATTAAATTCTCTCCTAATATTCGAAAAGTGTAAAAAGGAGGGTAATAAAGTGATATATTACGAATTTCTCAATCCCCCATATCAGATAGCGTTCACACCTGAGGCCATTAATTCATTTCAGTCGGAGCTAACGAGACTGTGTTGATTGCTTTTAAATCGTAGTTTTGCTTAAGGAAATGATATGTCATATTTTGTACGTAAATGTTTCTCTTTCTGTGTATGAGAACGTTATTGTTAGTCGAATGGTATAATAACAGATTAGGGATATAGCTAACAATTTTATTTGCAGCACCAAGGCTTTTGTCCATTTTATAGTTAGTTATGCAAGAATGTAGAATATCCAAGTTTTAATACACTCCGTACTCCTCTTTCTGTCCGAATCGAAGACTTTGCGTTTAGATCCGAAGCTGAGCTCTCTATATAACGTATATAGATAACGTCTCTAAATCAGATATAATAATTTGAAAGTAATTATTACCAGTGGGGAACGGAGTATTCTTATACTAGGTTCCCTCTGCCTACCCTGCTGTGTACGGGTTACAGCGTGAAGCTAAAAAAAAATATATATTACCACGAGTGAAAATCGAACCAATAATCATGGCATAAACAGTTGAACGTCGTAGTAGTTAGTCATGATAACCTTTATTTACTATAAAAAAAATCTTCAGTAGATTTATCAGAGATCCGACATCATTTCATTTCAATGAAATATAGCAAGTATTTTTGGCCTGACGAAGTATACCAAACGCCTTTCATCCTACCTAGGGAACTTATACCCTTAAGTCAAATCACAGTTAACATTAACTATTTAACTAACTAACTAATTACCTAACTAACTAACAAAAAAACCCAAAGAAAAAAATCCCCATTTACTAGAGCTATTAAACAGTCAGGTGCAAATTCATCTTGTTACAATAACCGGGTTAAAGCTGTATAATCGTCGAGACGTCTTAGATGGGATTCCTTACGACGGACGTGTATGAGTAGGGTTTCTCTCAAGGTGGCTTGCTGGAATTGTTTTGCAGAATAGGACAACTTTGTTGTGGTATTGTTAGTCGAATGATATAAAAAAATGTACATATGTCATTTTTTTTTACCTTCACGCTGTATCTTGCACACGCAGGGTAGGCAGAGGGAACCTAGTATCAAGACACTCCGTTCCCCGTCCAAATTCGGAGGCATTGCGTGTTAATTGGCGGAACTTAACGCCGTCCCTCGATACCAGAGCAAAGAAAATGGAAATATTAATAAATATTTCCACTCCTCGAGTGGGAATATTTATTAATATTTCCATTTTCGAAAGGAAGGAGTGGGAATCGAACCCACAACCAGTCGTTTACAATCACACGCTGGTGCCACTGCACCGCGACTGGCCCTTTAATATATAATATAACGACTAAATATATGTATATTTATTACCAACCTGTATATAACAATAACAAATAACATAATAAGACACACTTAACAACCACTGTCTGTCTCAAGAATATAATAACGCCTTTTAAGCGAATGAAATGCACTCCGCATATTTCTTTTACACACTAGAGTATGCATTTAAAGAGGTATTTTCGCAATTTACGTAAGAACTCTTTTATAGAAAATATTCAAGAAACACGTGAGGGAAATGTGAAAAAGGTTAATAATAAGAATATGGAAATATTGTTAAAATGAGTGGTAAGAAGCTAATGCGAAGCTATATGCGTGTAGACTTACTTAAAAAAATTGCACATGTGTCCGAAAGGCAGCAAATACTTTTCAGCTTTTTTTCTGTTGTATCAAACATTGATAAAACAAAATAAATATAACCATTGAAAAAGACATTTTGAATAAATTTTCCTAAGTGTGGAATAATACTTTAAAAATGTTTAAAAATATTAACATATAATGGTTTTCGTGGCGTAGTAAGACGACGTGTTAATCCATACTTATATTATAACTGCGAAAGTCTGTGTGTTTGTCTGTCACGCTTTCACGGCTAATCTACTGGTCCAATTTGCATGAAATTTAGAATGAAATTAGTAAATACCTATGGGTCTAACATAGGCTACTTATTTTTTCAAAAATTAACCGCTAAAGGGTTGAAATAGGGGATGAAAGTTTATATGAAAAATCTAAACCGCTTGACCGATCGTAATGAATTTTGTAATAGATATAGTTTATAATCCAAGGTTAAACAAAGGCTACTTTATTTTTAAAAAATCCACCCCCGAGGATTGCAATATAACGAAACGATTAGGCAGCCCACGCGGTGAAGCCGCGAGCGGGCCGCTAATGATAAATAAATGAAATTGGTAGTTTGATTCTCCCTCGAATCATATAAAAATAATTTTAATAACATATCTTCGCTTTAGTGATAAAACAACGCACGGCGCTAAGCCCCGCCACTCAAAACACGTCGAGCAAGAAGTCGAGGAAGGAACGTCTTTTTAAAGAAAACGTATAAAAATTTGAACGCAGCGGGATTCGAACCCGCGCCTCCTGAATACCGTTTAGGCGCTCTCACCACTGAGCCATGCGTTCTACTATCCGCTGCGTCGAAATTCTTATACGCTTTATTACAACTTATTTCTGTTGTTAGCATCCTCCGTAGAGAGATTTTTACAAATTTCTGCTACCCAAAGATTATTCTACGAACAATCATTTGGCAAGAGAGAATGCTATTTATTAAATACTTTTTAAGTGTGGAATAACACTTTAAAAATGTTTAAAAGGAACGTCTTGTCATTAAGATTTCTCTATCTATCTACAAAAATTAATATACGTATACACAAACATTCATAAGTTCTCAGCAAAAGCTTATTTCAAGGAACCAAACTAAAAGCTCCAGACACAAAGTATGCCATTCTATTTGCCGTTTTAATGTTGAACTTTAGTCTGTAAGTTTATCCTAATCCGTGGAGCTTAGAGGAGTAGCTGCGATCGGATCAAGTGTAGTCGAATAAAGTTCGACATTCACGCTGATTCTAAAATAGTGTCTTTGAATTAAACATTGATTATATAAATGTTAAAATTTAAATATTATAATAAAATATATGTATATTTCTTTTATAGCTTCACGCTTTATCCCGCACACAGCAAGGTAGGCAAAGTGAACCTAGAGAGTTAAGACACTCCGTTCCCCAATTTAGACCGAATCTTGGAGGTATTGCGTGTTAAGTGACGGAATTCAAAGCTATGCTATTTTATACATGTGTATATAAATTAATATTATTAAAATGTTTAAATGTCTAAACATTAAAAATAAATAATTGTCTAAATGTTGATTAATATTAAATAAATAAAAATAAATAAATAGCTTCACGCTATATCCCGCACACAGCAGGGTAGGCAGAGGGAACCTAGTGTTAAGACACTCCGTTCCCCACTTTCCGCCGAATTCGGAGGCTTGCGTGTTAAGTGGCGAAACTTAACGCCGCGCTTTACCTCGACACCAGAGCGAAGAAAATGGAAATATAATTTCCACTCCTCGAGTGGGAATCGAACCCACAACCAGTCGTTTACAGTCACACTCTTGTGCCACTGGGCCACGACTGGCCACAAATAATATTAGAAAAAGTATAATCTTTCAATATAGCGGGATTTCAACCTGGGCTTGTTAAAAACAGTCCGAGCACTCCTTTTGAAGAAATGATATAAAGGGACTGTTGACTTTACTGATTGATGACTAAAGTAAATTAAAAAAAGACTTGTTTCAGCAATAACGATTACTTCCTTGAATTTCGAAACTATCGTGGCGCAGTGGGATAACTTCTGACTGTAATCACTTGGATTGGTTATGGGTTCGATTCCTACGCTAATCGCGGCGTTGAATTCCGTCAAATACACAATTTCTCGATTTCGTACACAAAATGGACAACAAAATGTCTTGACTCTACTCTGTGACTAAACTGCTATACGGAAAAAAGCTTTTTTTTTAATCTTTTTTTATTTAGGGATTTTTAAGTAATATACAAAAATGTCAACCCCATCGTTCGCTAAACCAAAATTAAAACACATAAACATAACAATGTTAAATTAATTCTAAGAACACTATTTATACTTAAATCTATACAGCATGAAAAACACCAACATCCAAAACATTCATATTACCACAACGGACTAACTTCTGATGAGCCTCGGCATTTCGGATACATTCTACCAAGAAAAAGCTTTAACCTCCTAAAATAACAAAAAAATTATATATACAAAAAAGAAATAATCCTAAAATAAAAAAATCTCACAACACTATCAAAAAACGGACACACAACACTTCAATACAAAAACTAGCTGAACACTCAAAACAAATCGATTTCCATAAATCTGCTTTCGGTATCGACACAATCGCACTCGTAGCGCCCTGAATGGGACGCTTTAAGCCTTAATCCGTAGAATCTGTGACCGGACTGATTTTACACCTTGGATGTTTTATAAAAAGTCGTACGTATTTTAGTGAAAACGTTTTGAAAAATATATTGGAGACAGGAAGTTAAAAGTTAGTCCGCTTTAAATTTTAAACCAATATCGTCTAAAAATAACTGCACATACAAATTAGCAAAAAATACCTACACATTAACAAGCAAAGTTGTTATTATTTTATACATCTCTGCCCCTTTTAATAAAATGAGGTCTTAAAATTAGTGTTCTACTACATAAATAGGCAGTGGGAACCTAGTGTTAAGACACTCCGTTCCCCTTATTACTTCGAAATTTACAATAGGCGATCACTTTCGCTACTAAACACTTAGTATCTAAAATGCATTCGCAAAAGAGAACAGAGTGTCTTAACTCTAATTTTTATTTCTATGGTGCTAAAATGTTATATTTTTTTAGCTTAATGCTGTATTCCGCACACAGCAGGGTAGGCAGAAGGAACCTAGTGTTAAGACACTCCGGTCCCCACTTTCCACCGAATTCGGAGGCATTGCGTGTTAAGTGGCGGAACTTATTAAATATTTCCACTCCTCCAGTGCGAACCCACAACCAGTCGTTTACAGTCGTACGTTGGTGCCACTGCGCCACGACTGACTGACTGACTGATTTGTATAATTACTAATAATAATTATATTTCAAGCTCAACATATCAATTAACTCCCATTAACAATTAACAAACAATAAACACAAAAAGCATTAGCAAAACTTTTTGGCTAGTAACTAATCGTACAAAGATTTTAATGGATGGGACGGGACACGGTTCCGGGATAATCTATAAGGGATTGTCCATTGGAGTGACATTTTTACTTAGACCCACTAAAACTGATGTAGAACAACACTATCTACTTAGGTACTTATTTTTCTTTTTTTTTACAACTTCACGCCTTTTTCCTGCTTAACGTTATAGTCAATGTGAACATGTTGTCAAATTAAGACAGAGAAAAAGAAGAGAGAAAGAAAAGAGAGAGAAAAAGGAATAATTTTAATACTATCTAAAAATAGCGCCGTAATATTCTTTAAAAATAATCAATATTTGTTATTGCATTATGAGTTAGATTTCACGTTAACGTTGTTTAAAATAATGAAATTATTCAACTATATTATTTATGTAATAAATTGACATTCTATAAGCAATCCAGAATAAATTAAAAGTTTTATAAAAACCTCGTACACACTTACATGTTCTCTAACACTAATAAGTATTTTAATATGTTTAAATTGTATAGAATTGAATGTTCAAATTATATAAAATTGAATGTTCAAATTGTCAATGTTTAAATTTAAAATTAAAGAATTATATCATCTCAAAAATGCCTAAAACTATTTTCGCGAGCTGAAACTCTTCAAATTGCTAGGCTGATTGCAACCAATTTTCTTACTTCTAATATAAGAAACTAGAATTAGAAAACAATTAAAATGGTTGAATTCTAATTTAAGAACTAAAATCACCGCTACGAAACTGGCTTTCAAGTTAAAAAAAAGCACATCATAATCGATCTATCAGCTTGACACACAAAGAGACATCAATGTCAAATTTATAAAAAATACCCCTTTTTGCATTGGGGCTAAAAATCATATTTTTCCCCAAAAAACCCAAAAAAATACCATATCCACCACGAAAATAACTATCAAGTAATTCAAAACTAATTTATTTCGTCGCGTTAAAACCGATTTAACCGGATCCCAGCGGTTGACCATAAGTGGTTTAAAGAGGTCCTCTAAATAATGAATCGTTCGGGATAAAATAACCGCGGCTACCTCCCAACCCCTGTGAATGTTTAAATTGTAATCGGTAAGGGTTGTTATTAAAATTTACGGTTGTATTACACGGGGCGTTTTCTGTTGCGTTTGCGTTGTCTGTTGTATGTAGGGAGGGTTAAATTAATAGTTTTGTTACTATGTTATAACATGCACAATGATTGCGAAAATTATATTTTTTTAAATCGTATTTCTTGAATTATTTTCGGGCGGTAAGAGGTAGGTAGAGAGGTAGTAAGGAGTACAACGTAATTGTATTAATAATTAAACATATTGAAACACGTAAGAAACAAAGGTGAGCGGTAAAAAAGGTGGAGGGAGACCTCGGTTGACCTTCGAGTACACAGTATTGATGATACTGGCGGCAGGTCACGTAACAAGCGTTAGGACCCCCAGAGAGAAAGACAGGGAATAAGGCGCTCCGTTCTCTCTAGCTACTCGTCCAAAAATAACAATAAATTAATTTTTTTAGGTCTAGTTACACTAAAATTAATTAGAGAGTTTTAGCTTGCAATATCACTATATATATGAATAAAGAATAATGAGTAGAACTTTAAGCGAAAACCTTAAAATACAAGAAAACATTATTTTATGAAAACGTAATAAAATGCAATACAGAAATACTAAAGAATACAAAAATTAATTAAAAGTTATTCTTTTAGAAAGAAAGTTAAAAATAGAATCTCTAATCTAGTTCCGTTTGCTACTCCACAAAAAACCTACCCTCCTACTAAAATATTAAAAGCATTTTAAAATAAGCTTAGCAAAGAACAAATCAGTACCAGACGTTAGGTGGTTGATAACTTGCACATTATATTTTTTTTTTGGCTTTACTCTGTATCTCGCATACAGCAGGGTAGGCAGAGGGAGGCTGGTGTTAGGACACTCCGTTCCCCGCTTTCCGCCGAATTAGGAGGCATTGCGTGTTAAGTGGCGGAAATTAACGCCACGCTTTACCTCGACACCAGAGCGAAGATATGGAAATATTAAATATTTCCACTCCTCGAGTGGGAATCGAACCCACAACCAGTGGGGAACGGAGTGTATTAACACTAGGTTTCCCCTGCTGTATGCGGGATACAGCGTGAAGGTAAAAAAAAGTCTCAAAACATAAAAAAAAAATCAAAACATAAAAATAATCAAAAACAGTTGCTCCACTGCATACAATCTCAACACGCGTCACGCAAGTACATCGTATCTAAGTGACACATGAGTGACTTTTGTACCAGGGGTCGTGGGGATAACAAATTACCATCTCCCTTGCTTTCCCCTGCTCATAATCATTTATTTACCAACTAGTAGCTGCCCGCAACTTCGTTTGTGTGGGTTTAGTGACCATTCCCACCAGAGTACTAATAACGCCAAACAACTTTGGTTAAGGGCTTCACGCTGTATCCCGCGCACAGCAGGGTAGGCAGAAGGAACCTAGTGTTAAGACACTCCGTTCCCCACGCAACGCCGAATCCGGAGGCATTGCGTGTTAAGTGGCGGAACTTAACGCCGCACTTTGCCTTCACACCAGAGCGAAGAAAATGGAAATATTAAATATTTCCTCTCCTCGAGTGGGAATCGAACCCACAACCAGTCGCTTTACAGTCACACTTTGTGCCTCTTAATACGCAATGCCTCCAAATTAACACTAGGTTCCCTCCGCCAATGACAATCACAATGCACTTTTTTTAACTATAAACCTATCTCTCTTATCGCTCGAAAATAATTAAAATAAATGCTATTTGATATTAAATTACCACATTTTAGTTGTGCTCATACAAAAATTCTGTGTTTCCTCGTTTATAACAGTATCAAAAAAAAGCATAGACGAAAATAATCTAAATACTATTCCACCAAATGGGAATCGAACCCACATCCAATCGAGTCTACAGTCAGAGACTGCCCTACTATACCACGATTACCTTATTATTAAATAATTACATAGTACGTACTAACCGTGGTTAAACTATATCTAACATTCATAATCACGGTACGTAATTTCTTCTCTTACATGGAAATTTAAAAGCAGAGCTTATTTCTAATTTATACTTTCACCGTGCTCGCGGACCGGCCGGTGGCCAGGACTAAGGGCAATTACACACGAACGACATGTCGACATTTGTTAGACTCAAATACAAGAAAAAAAAAAAATGTACATATTATTAGCAAAAAACATCTTTTAAAGTAACAATTAAAATTAATTTTAAAATAAATTATTTATAATAAATATATTAAAGTTTACGATTACAGATGATATTAAATAATGAAATAAAAAGAACATTAAAATAAAAACAGTATTTATTATAGCTTAAATAAATACTATATCGTAGCCAAGACTATAAAATAAACCTTGCTCTAATAATTATATTTTATACATATTTTACCATACAAAAAAAATTGATTAGTTATTAGAGACCATAGTGATTTACCACAACAATACTTCTATTCTATACAACATTACAAGAAAAAAAAAGAAAAATAGAAAAGTGAAATTGTGGCCAGTCGTGGCCCAGTGGCACTAGAGTGTGACTGTAAACGACTGGTTGTGGGTTCGATTCCCACTCGAGGAGTGGAAATATTTAATATTTCCATTTTCTTCGCTCTGGTGCCGAGGTAAAGCGCGGCGTTAAGTTCCGCCACTCAACACGCAATGCCTCCGAATTCCGAATTCGGCGGAAAGTGGCAAACGGAGTGTCTTAACACTAGGTTCCCTCTGCCTACCATGCTGTGTGCGGGATACAGCGTGAAGCTAAAAAAAAAAAATAGAAAAAAAAACACTCTTTATAACAGCCAACTCTTATAGTCGGAGCTTATTTGTAATTTATCCACGGCGTTCAGCATCCGGTGGCGAGATTAAGGTTGATTGCACGAGAACGGCTTTAACTTAACACTACTGTGCGATATTAAAAAGCTTTGTACAATCTGTGTGCAATTCTGCTTAAGCGTTTCCCCGTATTACGAATGCATGGAATAAAAACAAGCGCTTGTACGTGTTTTACTTTATTTTATAATCTTTAAGCTTTCGTTATAAAATATTAAATATGAATGTAAATAAATCTTTAAAGTGTTGAACGTACGTTATTCTTTTTCTTTGCTAGGAGTGTTTTTTGTAATTATCGCTTGGTAATTTTATTTTCTCGAGAACTATTTAGTAATCTACTAGTAATTAGTGGTCTGGTATTGATATAAGCTTCTCTTTTACCTTTGCACAACTTCTATAATATCACAGGAAACACAGAGAGTACTAATAATAAGACACTATGTTCTCCATTTTCTAAGAATTTAACAGACATTGCTAGTATGGCGTTTTTATAAAGATATTTATACAATTTGGCATTATTTTTACCTATGAAAAGTTGTTAATAAAAAGAAATGACTAAATGAAGGTGGATTTATAAACTAATCTTTATAATTTATATTTGAAAAAAAAAAAATCTTTTGTAAAATAATATAATATCTAATATGTTGTTGAAACTGAAAATATATTTATGCAATTGACGTGTCAAATTTTACTTAAACTCTTTAAGAAAACCACAACTGACTTACATTGAAAATTATAAGATATCATTTATAATTAAAAAAATATAACATTAACATACATATATCCAATCACAAAATAACATTCGAAACGTTACAAAAAACTCAAAAAAACAAAAAAAATACCAAAATAAGAAAAACATACGTAAAAAATTCTTTTGTACAAAGCCTAAAATCCCTACTAAAGGCGGTAGCCGTACATTTTTAAAGACCTCTCAGACCAAATGCTGAACCCTTAAATAGAGGCAATAAATAAACGATAGCGGGAGCACAGATTGTAAATTACACACCATTTGCGAAGTTCAAGTAAGTATTTTAAAAATGAATTTCTATATAAATGTTACCCGTTTATGTAATGTAGTACCGACCTCATTTGCGAGTTTGTTGCGATAAAGAAAAATACTTATGTTTTCTTTAGATTTAATATTTAGTTACATTTTGTTAGTAAAGTAGGCAGGCAAAGAGAACTAAGTGACTCTTTTCTCCGTTACCTGACTTATATATCAACGTTTCGTTTCAAGTATAAATATTATTTAATCATATTTTAACATTTTAAGTGTTATTCATTTGTGGCCAGTCGTGGCCCAGTGGCACAAGCGTGTGACTGTAAACGACTGGTTGTGGGTTCGATTCCCACTCGAGGAGTGGAAATATTTAATATTTCCATTTTCTCGCTCTGGTGCCGAGGCAAAGCGCGGCGTTAAGTTCCGCCACTTAACACGCAATACCTCCGAATTTGGTGGAAAGTGGGGAACGGAGTGTCTTAACACTAGGTTCCCTCTGCCTACCCTGCCTTCGTGCGGGATACAGCGTGAAGCTAAAAAAAAAAGTGTTATTCAAAAACTTAAGACATAACAAATATTTTTATAGAAAACGCATCGTAAATTTAATGCGGCAAGATTCGAACCCACATTTCTTGAAAACAGTCTAAGCGCTCTGACCGCTAAACCCCGAGTTCTTAAATGCGTTTATGTTTATACGTTTTCTAAACTCATACTTCGTATTTAATCCCCTGAGTGAGACTCGGATCTAGATTCGATTTTTATTAAAAAAATTGAAAGTTATAGACTATATAAATCTCTATATCTAATAAATATATGCAGATAAAAACATCAGTAGTTAGTCAGTTATCGATATAATATATATATTTCTTTTTTTTTTTAGCTTCACTCTATATCCCGCACACAGAGGGTAGGCAGAGGGAACCTAGTGTTAAGATACTCCTTTCTCCACTTTCCGCCGAATTTGGAGGCTTGCGTGTTAAGTGGCGGAACTTAACGCCTCGCTTTACCTCGGCACCAGAGCGAAGAAAATGGAAATATTAAATATTTCCACTCCTTGAGTGGGAAATCGAACCCACAACCAGTCGTTTACAGTCACACGCTTGTGCCACTGGGCAACGACTGGCCACAATATTAATTTTTATATTAATTTTAGCAATCTTTTAGGAATAGCACTTAAAGGAATGATTATATTAAAATTATTATAATTTCTATACTCGGATAAGACAAAGAGCAGCGTTAAGTTCCGCAAAAATGCGATGAAAATTTAAACATTAATTTATTAACAATATCTATATGAAGTACGGTACCAGTACGTTTAAAATAGCAATTGAAACAGATCTATATCCGTTATTTGAGAATTTTTCATTCGGCATAAAAATAACTGATTCTAAAATACATTTCAGCCTCAAAACGTTTGACAGGCACGAAATGTGGACAGAAATATCAGTGGCCATTTATGCAGACATACATCGAAATATACATAGAAATATGTATGTGTTTTAAAATTTATGAAATTTAAAAGTACCATTATAGTACAATATTATAAATCAATTCAATTTACTTTTAAAATTATAAACCCGTGACCCGTGGCCAGTCGTGGCCCAGTGGCACAAGAGTGTGACTGTAAACGACTGGTTGTGGGTTCGATTCCCACTCGAGGAGTGAAAATATTTAATATTTCCATTTCCTTTACTCTGGTATCAGAGGTAAAGCGCGGCGTTAAGATCCGCCGAACTTTCATTCCACATATGCTAAGCAGAAATAAAACCCAACACCCTAAGTCAATAACCACTAAACCTACAAGCATTTACTATAATTATAAACATTTTATATATTTAAAATGGAACTGCCAACCATCTACGAATTCAAAGCGTCCCGTCATTGTTACGGAACGTTTCAAACGAGACGGAAATACTTAAAGCGCTTTTTAACTTTTAATTCGACGCTATATTTGCTACGAGAATAATGATTACCTGGAGCAAGAATACGAAATTGTGAATATACCCATATATAATGGGTACTATATATTTTTTTTAGTTTATTGGTTTAATTTGACTGTATTTTAATATTAGTAGATATAGTAGGTTTTACATAAAAAAAATAACAAATATTTATTTTTCAGTAAGCCGAACTGTCAAGTTAAAATTTCCCAAAGTTATTATATAGTTATAGTTAAAGCTATAGATGAATTAAGAAAAATAAGTGATAAATTACTAACCCAGAGGGCTTTATATCACGTAGTTTAGGTACTGATGCGCAAATATTAAAATATCTTATATTAATACTTAACGTCCCCATATTACGCGATGGTAGATTAGTATTGCAATCAGCTTACCTGAAAAGAAAAGAAGAAATATATAAATTTTAAAGTTCAAATTTTAGCATTAGTTCAAGTAAATTAACTTATTAATAAAAAGAATTGGGCCAGTAGTGGCGCAGTGGCATAAGCGTGTGACTGTAAACGACTGGTTGTAGGTTCGATTCCCACTCAAGGAGTGGAAATTTTTAATATTTCCATTTTCTTCGCTCTGGTGGCAAGGCAAAGCGTGGCGTTAAATTCCGCCACTTAAAACCCAATAACTGCGAATTCGGCGAAAAGTGGGGAACGGAGTGTCTTAACACAAGTTTCCTCTGCCTACCCTGCTGTGTGCGGGATACAGCGTGAAGTAAGAAAAAAAAAAGAAAAAAAACGCTGCCAAAGCGTTGAAATACGTCGTAAAATACGTGTTGTATTTTACGCGTCAACAACACCACAAATTACCATAATTTAAAAAAATATATAGAAAGTCACGTGAAAACTATAATATCTATAGTTACAAATCTTTAACTATACATATTATAGATTTACTACAGTAGTAACGTTGAAACAGTACCATATATTATTCAACATCCGCTACGTAGGAAACAAGTAGGAACGAGTTCTTTGATTAACTATTTACATGTAATTCAGAGGGCACATCTGCTTTAGTATTGAAAAATATATGACAATCACTATCGTAATGCGATACAAAAGCAGTGCTATTCGATATACTTACATTCATATATACAATTTGGTTGAATTAAAGAAAGGACTTGTCCCGTGGGGGGACGGGTTAAGAATACAATTCTCCCCCGCAGCTGGGTAGCGTCCCGTAAAAGTCGGGTAACCCAGTAGCTTGGTGGTAGGAGATTCGTTCTCCGACTGGCTCGCGACCACTATCGTGTCAAAGACGAACCGCCAAACATCTGATGATGTGTTCCGGTTCGATGGCATGTAAGCCAGCTCTCCCCATTCCCCATCTTCATTCTTCCTTCTTCCTTTTTTCCTTCATTTCCAAGGTCGGCAACGCAACCACAACTCTAATGTTGTAGATGTCTATGAGTGAAGGTAACCACTTACCATCAGGTGGTCCTTCTGCTCGTTTGCTTCCCTTATTCCATAAAAAAGGAGTATCTAGTATTAAATTCAATTTAACACTTTTTCCCTGTAGCAAATTAGTTAGAAAGAAGATCTAGATGGGTCACTCCCTCTTTCTCCACTTTCCGGTCGGAATCAGACATTACGTGCTTAGTCCTATTCTACGCCGCGTTTATAATAATTCCTCAGAGTGGGAATCGAACCCGCGACTACCGTGTTTAAAGGGAGACGCTGTCAGGCTGCGCCAAGACGGTGTTAAGTTTCAAAAGTTTCCACCGAAATAAGTATCTTCGGTATGTAAGTGAGTTCACTCCGATATATCTATTTATATTTGGCAATAGATTGATTCATTGTCTGTAACACGAATAGATCTATTTTCATATGTGAGACCATCGTGGCGGAGTAAGAATATGTGACCGGATAGATGATGTCTGTATGTGTTTTAAGTCTTCTTCTCGATGAAACTATATAGATACACTCTGGCTACCCTGCCTGCCTGAAATTAAAAATCTCTTTAATAGTTCGGTACGCAGACGACTAGTTTTAAGTTAATTTCGTTCCGTTCTTTCCTACCCGTTCATTTTTAAGACACATTACATGTAGTTAAGCGGAACCTAACACCGCATCTTATCTTCACGCTGTATCCCGCACACAACAAGGTACCTAATGTTGAGACACTCCGTTCCCCACTTTCCGCCTAAATCGGAGGCTTGCGTGTTAAGTGGCGGAACTTAACGCCGCGCTTTACCTCGACACCAGAGTGAAGAAAATGGAAATATAATTTCCACTCCTCGAGTGGGAATCGAACCCACAACCAGTCGTTTACAGTCACACGCTTGTGCCACTGGGCCACGACTGGCCACAATTATCTTATTAAAAAAGAAACTTATCAATGTTTAATTAATATCCTACTGGTAATTGAATCACCACCACTGTCTTACATACTTGCACATACATACATACATACATACATACAAACAAAACTACCATTAAAATAGATCTACGCGCATCAAAGTCTCGGCACGTTTACAATGGGACATGTTGTATTTTTACATTGAACCAATCACTCGAGTCTCTTATATAAATAGGCCTGTTCTGAACCCGGAAGCTAGAAGCCAAGAAGCCAAGCTATCGATGCTTGGCTACAAGACAAAGAGCAGGTTTTTTTTTCTATTGCATTTGAATTAGTAACGTTATTGGGAGTTTAAGTTAGGGTAGAGAGCGATATAGTTAACTGCGACGTCTCATGAGGGTGGAGAGGGTTTCCGCTGGGTTTTAGTGGGTAGTATCGAATTCAACGGTGAGTCCCACAGTATCATCCGTACGCAGAGCAGTTCTGCCTGCGTTGCGTACGGATGGTCTTCGTAAATGCATTTCCCAGCGACAAAAAAAAAAAAAGAGGGAGCGATATAGTTAACTTAAAAGAGATAACGAGGTGGCAGAGAGAGCCTAATGACAAGACACGCCATTCTCCACTTTCCGCCTGAAATAGAGACAATGTGTGTTGAGTGGCGGAACTCAACGCCGCGTTATGTCTTAGCGACTAGAGCAGAGAAATGAAAATAATATATAATATCTCCAAAAGGAAAGAAATTCCTAAGAATTTCATAGATTTCTTTGTAAGTTCAAAGTATTTGCTTATTTTGACATTATATTGGAGAAGTAGCCCTGTCGAAACATAATATATGCGTTACCATAGTAACGTGTACGTAACTATACAATTTCTTTTCCACATACATTTTTACGATTCTATGAAACACATTTTGAGGAAGTCTAAAAAGTTTGCTCTTTACGTTTTAGTATAATACGAGTACAATCATTGCGAAAAACGAATTAAAACGCGAAAAGCTTATAGCCAATTATAATCTTCATAAATAATTGCCTACCAAATTAAAGTTTTATCATTATACGTTTTGTACGAGACGTTGCTTATTGAGCGGCGGAACTTAACGCCGCACGTCTCTTTGGGTAGAAGATATAAAAATAACTTAAATATAATCTCCCAAGTGGGACACGTACTCATTTTATTCACAAAAAAAAAAAAATAGCTTCACGCTATATCCCGCACACAGCAGGGTAGGCAGAGGGAACCTAGTGTTAAGACACTCCGTTCCCCACTTTCCGCCGAATTTGGAGGCATTGCGTGTTAAGTGGCGGAACTTAACGCCGCGCTTTACGTCGGCACCAGAGCGAAGAAAATGGAAATATTAAATATTTCCACTCCTCGAGTGGGAATCGAACCCACAACCAGTCGTTTACAGTCACACGCTTGTGCCACTGGGCCACGACTGGCCACTTTTATATTCACTAATTTAATATATTTAAGTATTTCGTAATACGTAATATAATTAAATAATGTTAAAAGATAACTAAAAAAAAAATTTTCACTTGTACCACACAAGTCTGGTTTTCGTTGCCGCAAAAATAGCCACTTGGTCTAATTGTGCTATATCTGTTCAGTGATCGATACTCACGCTGAGAACTAAAGCTCCATATAAATTAAAAGCTCATACGAACGTTTTCTTTTTGAGTTGTATTTTGAAGTATTGTTATTTTAGTAGATATATGTATGTATTATAACTAGATTTATAGCTTATAATTTATCTGTAGAGTAAAATAGGAAAATCTTGAAAAAGACATTAAGGCTATATCCCGCACACAGCAGGGTAGGCAGAGGGAACGTAGTGTTAAGACACTCCGTTCCCCACTTTCCGCCGAATTCGGAGGCTTGCGTGCTAAGTGGCGGAACTTAACGCCGCGCTTTACCTCGACACCAGAGCGAAGAAAATGGAAATATAATTTCCACTCCTCGAGTGGGAATCGAACCCACAACCAGTCGTTTACAGTCACACTCTTGTGCCACTGGGCCACGACTGGCCACATTTAGAAAACGTATAAAAATTTGAACGCAGCGGGATTCGAACCCGCGCCTCCTAAATACCGTCCAGGCGCTCTCACCACTGAGCCATGCGTTCTACTATCCGCTGCGTCGAAATTCTTATACGCTTTATTACAACTTATTTTTGTTGTTAGCATTTCTGCAGAGAGATTTTTACAAATTTCTGCTACCCAAAGATTATTCTACGAACAATCGCTTGGCAATTTATTAAATATAAAAAAAAATACACGTTTTATAAATGTCTTTTACAATTTTCCTAAGTGTGGAATAGCACTTTAAAAATGTTTTAAATTAGAAAAATATTGCTTAAAAATACATAAAGATGCCATCGTATATTATTTTAACTTATCCACTCTGGTACCTAGAACAAAGCACGGCGTTAAGTTCCGCCACTAAACATTCAATGTCTCAGGTTTAGGAGGAAAGTGGCGGACAGATTGTCTTAACACTAGGCTCTCTCTCCCTACCATGCTAAGCGTAAGCAACATATAATTGTTTTCCTAGTTGACTGTTTAAGTGCTGTTTTTTCCATATATATACAATGTCACGTTGATTTATAAAATAAAAAAGTTTTTTTTTTTGCTTCAGGCTGTATCCCGCACACAGCAGGGTAGGCAGAGGGAACCTAGTATTAAGATACTCCGTTCCCCACTTTCCGCCGAATTCGGAGGCATTGCGTGTTAAGTGGCGGAACTTACCGCCGCGCTTTACCTCGACACCAGAGCGAAGAAAATGGAGATATTAAATACTTCCACTCCTCGAGTGGGAATCGAACCCCCAACCAGTCGTTTACAGTCACACGCTTGTGCCACTGGGCCACAACTGGCCACGTGGCCCATAAAAAAGTTAATAAACAAAATAATATTTTTACCATTTTTATATCAGAGTCATAGTAAAGTCTTAAGAAGATACATTAAATAAAATAACAGAAAATAAAATAAAAAGTTATTTTCATAACACAGTTTAGTATACTTATGTATATATTTTGACATATTCCTAAAAGCTTTTAGCAATTAGCTGTGTTGTCTTACAAAACATATTTAGACTAGAATCACAGCTCCTGATCGAAATCTAGACTTAAATACACAACTAATAGACAGCCTGAAATAATAATTCATAGTCTATGATCTAATATATATGTGCATTATATACTAGGCGATCCTCTCGCGGCTTTGCTCGCGTGAACTGCGACTTTCCGAGCCTTTTCCCCTATTCGAGCTATTTAAGGATTATCTGACCTTTCTGTTCAACAATAATAAAATATAGCCTATAGCACTCCTGAACAGTGTAAATTTTTAACTGTGAAAAAATTTTCGTGATCTGTTCAGTATTTTCGAAGATGACCCCTTACAAACAAAGTTACAAACTTTACCTCTTTATTATATTAGTATAGATTTAGCTTCACAGTTTTCCCTGTATAACAGTCAGAGAGAACAAAATTTCAGGATATTTCCTATTGAGTAGCGGAATTTACAAGATTTAATTGTCAGTAACATATAGGTTTAGTTGTCAGTTTTTTTTTCTGGGAAGGCAGAAGGAACCTAATATTAAGAAACTCCATTCCCCACTTTCCCCCACATTCTTGAGGCATTGCGAATTAAGTGGCGAAACTTAACACCGCGCTTTGCCTCAACGCCAGAGCCAGAGCAAAGAAAATAAATTTATATTTAAAATATTTCCATTCCTCGAGTAGGAATCGAACCTACAACAGTCATACACACTTTGAACAAGCCACGACTGGCCTAAATGTATTTGACATCTGAAATGTCATGACATGTTCCGCGCCGCGCCGTGAAACTTGAACAACGGCTATTATCTAATTGCTTAATTGGCATGCGGCCATACAGCCGATATCCGAGAACCACTGTCCAATATCGTAACTTCCTGTATCGAAATATATTTGTGTGACAGTAAAAAAAAATAAGAGAGATCTTTGTATGAGTTGGAAGTTTTATAAGTATGAAATGTATACAAATTAACATAAACTTTGTAATAATAAAATAATTGTGTGTGTGTGTAAAGCTTCACGCTGTATCCAGCATGCAGCAGGGTAGGCAGAGGGAACCTAGTGTTAAGACACTCCGTTCCCCACTTTCCGCCGCATTCGGAGGCATTACGTGTTGAGTATGCGTGGAACTTAATACCGCGCTTTGCCTCGATACCAGAGCGAAGAAAATGGAACTAATAAATATTTCCACGCTTCGAATGGGAATCGAACCCACAACCAGTCGTTTACAGTCACACGCTTGTGCCACTGCGCCACGACTGGCCCCCAAAATAATTGTTTTATATTAAATGCATATAGGTATATAACTACAAGGTACATACATAAAAATCGTTTTTTCTATTCTTCTATCTGTTTGTGCCGACTAATCTCTGATACGGCTGAACTGATTTCGATAAAACTTTTACTAACAGATAGGTGATGTAATAAGTAGTAACTTAGGCTTTTTCCCCCGTGGGGGGACGGGTTAAGAATACAATTCCCCCCCGCCGCTGGGTAGCGTCCCGTAAAAGGCGGGTAACCCAGTAGTTTGGTGGTAGGACTCGTGCTCCGACTGGCTCGCGACCACTATCATGTCAAAGACGAACCGCCAAATATGTTATGATGTGTTCCGGTTCGATGGCATGTAAGCCAGCTCTCCCTATTCCCACCATTCCCATCCTTCCTCCCTCCTTCTGTCCTACATTCCCAAGGCTGGCAACGCATCCATAACTTGAATGTTGTGGATGTCTATGGGCGAAGGTAACCACTTAACACCAGGTGGGCCTTCTGCTCGTTTGCCTCCTTTATTCCATAAAAAAAAAAAAAAAAAAAAAAAAAAAGGCTACTTTTACTTAAGAATTATACATGTTTTTAAGTTCTATGCAGATGAAGCCATGGACACAAGCAGTAATAAATAATTTAATATATCATGTAGTGGATAAGATATATAGTGGAGGACGGAGTGTATTGACACAAAGAACTCTCTGACTATCCCATTATGCAAGAAAAAACTGCTTGCAGTATAATATAAAATTACTTTTAAACATTTTTAAAGTGTTATTCCACACTTGAAATGAAAATTGAAAAAGACACTTAAAGAAAACGTATAAAACGAACGCATGCTCAGTGGTGAGAACCTCCTGAGAACGCCTGAACGGTATTCAGGAGGCGCGGGTTCGAATCCCGCTGCGTTCAAATTTTTATACGTTTTCTTTAAGTGTCTTTTTAATATAAAATTCTAAATTTAGAATTAAGTGATTAGTCACTAATAAGGAGACCTTGTCTCTATCGACCCACGCATATAATTAATCTTATTAGGAGTGTCAACCAAAATTTCATGGGCGAAATGTATCTAAATAAATCTCGAATTACAGTTTACGATATTCTATATAATTTCGTATCATTGTTGATTAATAATGATAATTAATCTTACAGCTGCGGGCGTCGCGACGTGACAAATGTCGAATCAATTCCTTCTCAAAATATGAAGGTCACGGGTTCACAGTTAGTTAAAAAAAAAAATAGCTTCACGCTATATCCCGCACACAGCAGAGGAGGCAGAGGGGACCTAGTGTTAAGACACTCCGTTCCCCACTTTCCGCCGAATTCGGAGGCTTGCATGTTAAGTGGCGGAACTTAACGCCGCGCTTTACCTCGACACCAGAGCGAAGAAATGGAAATATAATTTCCACTCCTCGAGTGGGAATCGAACCCACAACCAGTCGTTTACAGTCACACTCTTGTGCCACTGGGCCACGAGTGGCCACTGGTCACAGTTAGTTTTGGGGAAATATCCATCAATATGGTGAAGTGATAATATTCACACTGTATTTCACACATAGCCGTTCCCCACTTATCGTCAAATTCTGGAGGCATTACGTGCAAATAGAGGAATTCAACGCCCTGTTTTTACTTCGACACCAGAGCGAAAAAAACAAAATATTAACCATAGATTTTATTTAACTACTGAGCCATGAGGAACAAAATAATAAATATTTACAAATTTTTACTTTATTTATAGAACTCGTCGTATATTAGTCGAAATGTCTTTGATTGTAAGCTCAAAAAAAGGTTGTGAGTTCGAATCCCATTCATTTCTCTGTTCCGGTACCAAGCGTAAAAACGTGATTAGCTTTAAACTAATTAGCACACAATATTTCTTAAATGGACAGGAAGCAAAGAATGGAGTGTCAGTCCACTAAAACATAACACATATAAAAATAAAAATAACACAACCTAATATCTACTGTAGAAACAAAGCAAATGTCGAACGAATAGAGACGACAAAGTTTATATCGCCGTATGGCATCTATTGAATGTCCAGTAACAGTACTTTAAGTCGTCCGTATTAAAAGTATAGATTTTTAGTAGTAAACTTTTCCATACATTCCCAGTTGGAACCAAAGAGAGATTAGGATCTATATTACAAGTTAAAAAGCTTATAATATTTGTATGAAGTATGTTATTTTTTGCAGCAAGCATTTACCGGGAAGTAGGGAAGCCAGAGAGACCCTAGTGTCAAAACACTCCGCTCGTCACTTTCAGCGTTTTTAGTGACAGAACTTAGCTCGCATTTTGCCTCACATACCACAGAGAAAACGAAAATTTTAAATATTACAGAACTTTTAATAGTAAGTTTCATCCTCTATTTCATTCAACTTTTTAAGTTGATTTATGAAAATATAAATTTCTTATGTTTGACTGGATCTTGAAGATCCAGTCAAACATAAGAAATGTATATTTTCTTATCTATTTTAATTTCGTATTCTATTAAAATCGGACCGGTAAAGAAGCCGTGAAAGAGCTAGCGAGCTACAGACAGATAGACAAATTTTCGCATTTATAATAGCTTCACGCTGTATCCCACACACAGCAGAGTAGGCAGAGGGAACCTAGGTTCCTAGGTTAGGTGTTAAGACATCCCGTCCCCGTTCAAATAGTAAAAATACCATTTAGATTTGAACCTACTATCATCATAGTTATGTACAATTCTACTGTACCACAACAGAGTTTACAAAATGGGTACTAAAACGACAGAACGTTTTAAAAAATATAACTAAATTATATTTTTAGCCACCGCCCACCTTGACCCGGCCACCTGTATATCGTTTTATTGTATAAAACAATTTCAAGAACATTTATTTTAACGACAACTACGGTTATAACAATAAGAGAAAATTTTAAAATTGTTTTTCTGAAAAGAAATTGTTTTACCACATTCTACCGTATCTATCTATCTCTTACGTCGCGGGAAGTAAGAGAGATCTTTAATTTATTCTACATATTACACTCAATTTATAAATATTGTATATTATTTGAAGCCGTTTAACACTAAAAATTAACGTAACCAAACTGAAATATATAAATACTTTGAACATAAATATACCCTTCAAAAGAAACAGAACCTAAGACCGCCAGTACTACTAGATTTTATACTATAAATTAAAATACACAAAAAAGTAGCTTTACACTTTTCCTGCCTACTCTAATAGGCAGAAAAAAGGCGTAAGATCAATATCAAAATACGCCTAGATTTAAAACTAACAACTATCTCTTATACTTAGAGATATATCTACTAAGACACAACAACTTCAAAATGAGTCTCAAATACATACAATACATATAAAGAAAACAAAAATTAAAAAATACTAAGAATACAATAAAACTATTGTGCTAGAAACAAAAAATACTTTAGTCAAGTAATCACGAATACAACGAAAAATTCATCGCATGTGAAAACTTCACACTCAAAATTGTTGAACAAATCCCTTCTACCGGATGAAAGGAAATTTCTTCCGGACGACGTATGAGAACGTTTATGGGACAGAATAGTGTGCATGTTTTATGAAGAGAACACGTCATTCTGGTTGGATTTAATATAACAACTTAGAAATAGTCGCCAGTCGTGGCCCAGTGGCACAAGCGTGTGACTGTAAACGACTGGTTGTGGGTTCGATTCCCATTGGAAGAGTGGAAATATTTAATATTTCCATTTTCTTCGCTCTGGCGTCGAGGTAAAGCGTAGCGTTAAGTTCCGCCACTTAACACGCACTGCCTCCGAATTCGGCGGAAAGTGGGGAACGGAGTATCTTAATACTAGGTTCCCTCTGCCTACCCTGCTGTGTGCGGGATATAGTGTGAAGCTGAGAGAGAACTTAGAAATAATTAAAAAAAATAATTTGAACTCTTTCTCGAACAGTAGCCAAAACAGAAGCAACATATATAATATCAAAATACTTTATTCTTTAATTCTGCCTGAAACAGAAACATTGCGTTCTTAATGACGGAATTCAACGCCGCGCTTTGTCTTAAGTACTAGAGCTAAGTAACGAAAATTAAAATATAATCATTGCCCCGAGTTGCAATCGAACCCACAACCATCGCGTTACAGTCAGACGCTGTCCCATTGCGCCACGAAGGCTTCACAAAATGTTAGTTTCAAATTTAAAAAAATAATTAAAAGAAATCGAAATTTATTTTATTAAAATAAGTGATGCAATATGATTCATTGTAGCGTAGAGTGACAGCACACGTCTGTTAAAAAATTTGAAACTTTTATGAATATAAAATTAAAAAACATAACTTCAACGTATGAAAAAAAATAAAATTTAAAATTTTGTAACGTAAAACATATGAATTTGAAATAGAAATTACATAGTTATATGCATATATAAAATTACATTGAGGCCCCAGTATGACAGCGTCTGTTGTAAACGCGATTGTTTGTGGGTTCGATTCCCATCTGAGAGATTTATTATACGATGGTGACAAAACAAAGGGCGACGTTGGGTTCCACCACTTGCCATACAATGCCGCGATTACCAACGGAGAGTGTAGAACGAAAAGTTCTGACTCGAGATTAGAGAATCTTCAGAGAGCTGAATTCTAAGCTATATGAAAAAAGTAACACTAAAAAAAGAATCTAAGTATCCGAATGCTAAGACATGCTGCAAAAATCTTTTACAATTTATTCTCTAATATAATCATCATAGTGGGAATCGAACCCACAACCATAGGGTCACAACTCGTCACTATTTCACTGCGCAACGATAGCATCATTACTCCGCTCTGATACCTAAGACAAAGCACAGCGTTAAGTTCCGCCACTTAACACACAATGCCCTCGAATTCGGCGGAAAGTAGGGAACGAAGTGTCTTAACACTAGGTTTCTTCTGCCTACCCGAATATGTGCGGGATACAGCGTGAAGATATAAACCTCGTCACCAGAACGAAGAAAATGGAAATATTAAATATTTCCACTCCTTAATTGAGAATCGAACCCACAACCAGTCGTTTTACACACACTTTGTGCCTCCGCTCCACTACTAGCTATATAGATAGATACATAATATAAAACAAATTATGATGTTTCTAGACGACTGGATGTTATTATATTGATGTATCCCGCAACAGTAGGGTAGGCAAAAGGGAACCTAGTGTTAAGACACTCCGTTCCCCACTTTCCACCGAATTCGGAAGCATTGCGTAGTGGCGGAACTTAACACCGCGCATTACCTCGACACCAAAGCGAAGCAAATGTAAATATTAAATATTTCCACTCCTTAAATGAAAATCAAACTCACAACCAGTCGCTTTACAGTCACACTTTGTGCCTTTGCGTCACGACTAGCTAGATATATACATAATAATATGAAACAAATTATGACGTTTCCAGACGACCGGATGTTATTATATCACTGTATTCCGCACACAGCAGGGTAGACAGAAGGAACCTAGTGTTAAGACACTCCGTTCCCTACTTTCCGCCGGATTCGGAAGCATTGCGTAGTGGCGGAAATTAACACCGCGCTTTACCTCGACACCAGAGCGAAGAAAATGGAAATATTAAATATTTCCACTCCTCGAGTGAGAATCGAACCCACAACCAGTCGTTTTACACACACTTTGTGCCTCCGCTCCACTACTAGCTATATAGATAGATACATAATATAAAACAAATTATGACGTTTCCAGACGACCGGATGTTATAATATCGCTGTATTCCGCACACAGCAGGGTCGGCAGAAAGAACCTAGTGTTAAGACACTCCGTTCCCCACTTTCCGCCGAATTCAGAGGCAATTGCAGTGGCGGAACTCAACACTGCGCTTTACCTCGACACCAGAGCGAAGCAAATGTAAATATTAAATATTTCCACTCCTTAAATGAAAATCGAACCCACAACCAGTCGTTTTACACACACTTTGTGCCTCCACTCCACTACTAGCTAGATACTATATACATAATAATATAAAACAAATTATGACGTTTCCAGACGACCGGATGTTATTATACGCGTGAAGTGGTTGTTCAGTGTTTACATTCTGTTGAACATCTGTGTTCTACAACAGTGTTACATTAATCTCGCATATTTAGCGCGTCATGTTTGTATAAAAACCGTGCATAATCTACCTTTCGATATGATTTCAATGTTTAAAAATAATATTTATGTTAACAAGAAGAAGAAACGGAGGTCGGACTGTAAACGTGATGGTTGTAGGTTTGATTCCCACTTTGTGGAAATAAATATATTTAATCGTTAGTTTCCTTTCTCCACTTTCTCTCAAGTAAAAATACTTTTATTCAAAAAGACTTCGCCGATTACGAAACTCCAAGAGGAATTTTAAATATTCAAACAAAAATATTTAATAAATTCTGCAGAGCAAGAATTAAAACTTAAAAGTAAGTCTCTATCAAGTCCTAGAACATATGAAAAACAAAGTATAAAAGAAATGTCATTATAATTTTACTTATATATCCAAAAATATACAAAAACACATACATATATTCAATATTTAAGTAGCATTAGCGAATACATGCAGCATGCAAAACAACTAACATGTAAATTATACATTACACATTCAAATTCAGATTTAAAATGCACATCTTGGGTTTCATTAAAAGAACTAAGTACTTTAGAGTAGTGCATTAGTGAATGATATTTTGGACATTTATATTATTGAGCCCGGGGGTGTAAAGTGTGACTGAATACATGACTGGTTGTAGGTTCGATTCCCACTCGAGCAATTGAAATATTTAATGCTGCATTTACTTCGCTCTTGTGTCAAGGCAAAGCGGTTGGCGTTAAGTTACTAAATAAACTAGAGGTATTGCCCCAGAATTTGGCGGAAAATGGGTAATGAAATGTCCTACATTAGGTTCCCTCCTAGCTGTGTACGGGATATAGCGTGTCGCTAAAAAGAAATATTATTGTAGAGGACGGAGTGTCTTGACACTAAGTGCTCCCTAACTACCCTCTTATGCAGGAGAAGGCGTGAAAATAAAGCTGTATTAAAATCTGTAGATAGTCAAATTAATATATCCTTTTTAATCTAAATAACATAGCTTCATTTTTTAGAGTAAATGACTAGCAACTACGTTGTTGCCTTTTCCCAATTCATAAAGTTTATATGGCCAGTCGTGGCCCAGTGGCACAAGTGTGTGACTGTAAACGACTGGTTGTGGGTTCGATTCCCACTCGAGGAGTGGAAATTATATTTCCATTTCCTTCGCTCTGGTGTCGAGGTAAAGCGCGGCGTTAAGTTCCGCCACTTAACACGCAAGCCTCCGAATTCGGCGGAAAGTGGGGAACGGAGTGTCTTAACACTAGGTCCCCTCTGCCTACCCTGCTGTGTGCGGGATATAGCGTGAAGCTATTTAATTTTTTTTTTCATAAAGTTTATAGAAGGACTCGACAACACTGTTTATTTATTAAAAGAGACTGATGCCTCCCCTCCTTATATTTTCTGTATACATTATTACGTGACTTTAGACTATTTTTTGCAAAAAGAAGTAGAAAGGGTAATAAGAAATCCTATCCTATTAATATTAAAACGCGATAGTTTGTTAGAATGTTTGTTACTTTTTAACGTAAAAATTACTGAATGGATTTCTATGAAACTTTACCATAATATAGCTTATAGATCACAATAAAACATAGGCTGCAATTTACAAAGATATATTTTAAAGTCGCGAACGAAGTCGCGGGCACTCAGCTAGTTTAACATTATTACAGTTTATATGGAGAAGGAGTACAGACATCTACTAATTACTATAACAATGCATTAAAAATACATTTAAAAAAACACATATTACAGACCATGTGTTTACTTAAAAGTCATCCATCCTTACAGAAATATGATAATAATATGAATTAATGTTTGTCTTTTTTTATGTTAAATAGGCTCACGTTCGACCACATTAAGCCTGATGTTAAGCGTTGATGTGGTCTACGATGACACACGCTAGCCTAGAAGGTACCTATTCACTCTAGACTATGTTGTAAATGTCACTCTAAACTCATATGACTAAAAGAATTGTACAATTTTTCTCATTAAAGCAAAAAGACAATATGACATATTCTCGCAACACAAGCTTTCAGAAAGCTTAAAACCTAATTCTCAAGTACCACAAGGCACTGTAAGACGTAGCGCGTCGCATTAACACCGACAGTGATCAGTACGCGAGGTTGCGGCGAGGGGCTACCGGCGTGCCATACCGAGCTCGCGACCGTAGACCGTCATAGTGTGTACTGCTGAACGGTGTAGAGTGTGAGCTTTCTGTATTTAATGCGAATTAAAATGTAATAATTACTTAAAAAAAAATGCAAATATTCTTGAAGGTTTTAACGTTTTTAAAGAATATCGTATTTATAGTACTTAAAATATGATAAATATAAGATCAGGTAGATCTTCGCTACGACCAAATTTTTATACATTTGCGAAAAATGTCATTCTTACAGAAATTTTGATAAAAAATATGAATTAACGTAGTAATATTTTAAATATGACTCAAACATATATAGGTGACTAAATGAATTGCACAGATTTCATAATTACTTCAAGAACATAATATAACATAGCACAAATGGGGAACGGAGTGTCTTAAAACTAAGTTTCCTCTGCCTACCCTGCTGTGTGCGGGATACAGCGTGAAGCAAAAAAAAACAAAAATATAGCACAAGCTTTCAGTAAGCTTAAAACCTAATTCTCAAGTACCACAAGACACTGTAAGACGTAGCGCGTCGCGTTAACACCGACAGTGATCAGTACGCGAGGTTGCGGCGAGGGGCTGCCGGCGTGCCATACCGAGCTCGCGACCGTAGACTGTCATAGTGTGTACTGCTGAATGGTGTAAAGTGTAAACTTTTGTGTCTTTAATGTGAATTATAATTTAATAGTTACTTGAAAAATGCAAATATTCTTACTCATATTTTAACATTTTCAAAGTATGTTGTATGTATGGTACATAAAATATGATAAATATAAGAGCAGGTAGATCTTAGCTACGCCCAAATTTTTATACACTTTCGAAAAATGTCACTCTTACAAAAATTTTGATAAAAGATATGAATGAATGTTGTAATATTTTAAATATGACTCGAACATATATAGGTGACTAAATTAATTATACAGATTTTATAATTACTTCAAGAACATAATATAACATATTCTCATAGCACAGATGGGGAACGGAGTGTCTTAACACTAAGTTCCGTCTGCCTACCCTGCTGTGTGCGGGATATAGCGTGAAGCTAAAAAAAAAATAGCATAAGCTTTCAGAAAGCGTAAAACCTAATTTTCAAGTACCACAAGACACTGTAAGACGTAGCGCGTCACATTAACACAGACAGTGATCAGTACGCGAGGTTGCGGCGAGGGGCTGCCGGCGTGCCATACCGAGCTCGCGCCCGTGGACTGTCATAGTGTGTACTGCTGAATGGTGTATAGAGTGAGCTTTTCTATGTTTAATTTTAAATAAGAATTACGTGTTCAAATTAATTAGTTGCTTGAGAAATGCAAACATTTTTCAGATTTTATCATTTTTAAAACATTACATATGTACTCATATAGTACTTAGATTATGTTAAATATAGATGTGAGTTAGATATTTGCTACGTTCAAATTTTTGTATATCTTCTTAAAATGTAATTATTAAAGAAATTTGATAAAAATTACGATTTATTATTATAGTTTTATAAATATGTACTCCAACGTAGATATTAATAGGTGAACAAATTAATTATACATACTTTCTCATTAATTATAAGAAGGCAAAATAACATATTCTCGCAACACAAGCTTTCAGAAAGCTTAAAACCTAATTCTCAAGTACCACAAGACACTGTAAGACGTAGCGCGTCGCATTAACACCGACAGCGAACAGTACGCGAGGTTGCGGCAAGGGGCTGCCGGCGTGCCATACCGAGCTTGCGCCCGTGGACTGTCATAGTGTATACTGCTGAATGGTGTAAAGTGTGAGCTTTCTGTATTTAATTCAAAGTAAAACTTAATACTTGCTAAGAAACTAAATACACTCTTTAAAAAAATTAAACGTAAAGCAAATATGACCCGAACAAGACTATTGAGTGTTAAGTGAGGTGTACATCACAACTTCCTTTCCTAAGCTAAGTTTGAAAACATCCCTAAGTTTAAAATTTTAAAACGACGAAACCTTTTTATATCGTTTGGACGGAAAGCTACACATCCCAAAGAAGTATCTCAAATATCAGTATTAGCTTGAGTTTGAGCTATGTACTCCCAATAGTTTTGACTGAAGCTAAGTAAACCAAGAAGTAATTAAAAATAAAGGATAACAAGTCATTAAAAACAAATATATTATTTATATGTAATTAAATCGAACAATTATACTACATATATAACTACGAAAATTTGAAACTGTAACTCAGAGAAGTCGAAATTACGCATACGACATAATATGGACTAACATGGAAATGGCTATCGACAATGGGGCCAGTCGTAGCGCAGTGACACAAAGTGTGACTGCAAAGAGACTGGTTGTGGTTTCGATGTCCACTCGAGGAGTGGAAATATTTAATATTTCCATTTTCATCCTTCTGGTGCCGAGACAAAGCGCGGCGTTAATTCCACCACTTAACAATCAATGCCTCCGAATTCAGCGGAAAGTGGGGAAGGAGTATCTTAACACAAGGTTCCTTCTGCCTACCCTGCTGTGCGGGAAACAGTGTGAAGCTAAAAACATAATATAGACTAACATTGAAATTATTAAATAATTTATAAAAATCAACTTCACTAACCATTAAAATATCATTTTCAAATCAACCTTAACATAACCACGCCGTCTCCTACAATCTAGACTGCATCAAAGTCTTAGTCTCGTAACATTAAAGCCAGGAATTTGCCGTGGCACGTTGACGGCTGTCCAAACACAGCACTACGTAAAGCCGATCGTAGCATTATGGGGATTTTAGATTTTACATACTACATACATGTGTATATAAACTTGTTATATTTCATAATGTTTATTCATTTCACTTGTATTTCCATTCCAATCCTTCCTCCCTCCTTCTGTCCTACATTCCCTAGGCTGGCAACGCATCCATAACTTGAATGTTGTGGATGTCTATGGGCGAAGGTAACCACTTAACACCAGGTGGGCCTTCAGCTCGTTTGCCTCCTTTATTCCATAAAAAAATAGAGAAATGGCAGAAAATATAGTAAAAAATCACTCCATTCTATTCTTTTAAATCCAAAAAATACTGTGCATTAAGTGAGGACACTCAGTACAATCTTTGTCTAAAATAATAAGAAATTCCTTGGATTTACAATAACGCTTTGTACAGAGGAGACACTCGAGCAGTGCTCGGGACTTGCAACCAAAGTATAAAAGAGCACCTATAAAAATCGTTTACGCTATTAGAGCTCCTCTCTCTACCTAACCAAATTTGAAAAGAGGACCTTTTCAACTTTCACTGGCCCTATCTAATATCGCTTTAAAATAGGTGATATTAATGAACTTATAATAATTCTAGACAGACAGAAATTATTTTTTGAAAAGTACGTAATATTTTTTGAAAGCTTACAATAAAAAACTTATTATCTATGTAAGTACATGTAAAGTATTTGACGAAAGAAAAGAAAACACTGTGATGACATTATATAGTCTCTGTTTTCTCCTCCAAAACTTCCTCCAAAACCCTTTTATTAAAAAAAATAATATTATTTATGAAAAAACACAAAAAACAATTATATTGTGCACCAATTAAGCCTGAACCTATCTTTGAAAGTTTCATCTAAATGGAACTAGTAGTTTTTGCTCTGCATAAACAAATGTTTAGTGCAGCGCCCCCTGGTGAGCTTTCCCCGTAACAAAAAAAGAAAAATCTTAAAATATGCATCAAGCAAAGCTGAATCTTTTTCTAAGAATGCTTTTCAATCGGATCAGTAGTTTCGGTTTTAGACAAATAAATACAAAACAAGTACAAACAAACGCTTACTGCAGCGCCCCCTGGTGGTTTGACACGATAAAACATATCTAAGAACATTCACCAATTAAACCTGAATCTATCACTGAAAATCGTATCGAAATCAGACTATTATTTTTTGAGATAATTGAAAACATTCGTTTTCACGTAAAATGCTTACTGCAGCGCCCCCTGATGAGTTAAGGCAATAAGACATATCTAAGAACATACGCCAATTGAACCTTAACCTATCATAGAAAACCGTATCAAAATCGGACTTATAGTTTTGGAAATAATTGACATAGTAATTTGCACAAACACACAAACAAACAAACAAACAAACAAACAAACAAACAAACAAACAAACAAACAAACAAACAAACAAACAAACAAACAACCTCTCACCCCAAACACATATACAGTCGCCGTTCCGTCGCGGGTAATAAAATAACTTAATTTAAATAAATAAAACAATAAAATTTCTGGTCCGTACTGGTTTACATAATATGATCTTTAGTTTTCGCGATTACTGCACATTTTGAAATGAAACTATTTTTAACCGGATTAATCGTGTATATTTTTGGTATTACAAACTATATTTAAACGTGGTCAGTCTACCTGTGACCACGGACTACTGTAAAGTGTTCGAAACCGAGGGTTTCTAAAAATGTATTTTCGAATACCAAAAATATACGCGATTAATTCAGTTAAAAATAGTTTCATTTCAAGATAAAATTTCTTATTAAAACCTAACCACCCAACATGTAAACATATAAAACTACTATACTATACTATAGCACAGTATAAACCTTGTAATGGCACAATCGGGACCGAATCGACAGCGTCAGATTGATGACCGCTGATATCCTTCACCCTTTAGTCTTTAGATTACTTAGACGTATTATATAGATATATATCTAATAGATTGTCTGTTTGTCCATTTGTTTTAATTAAGTATCGTATAGCATAGTGGCAGTGTATATTACAAACATAGAAAGTAATAGATTGTTTTCCTTGTGAGAAAAGTGTGAAATAATATGAGTAATTCACTATTAGCCAAAAAATATATAACCTTTTTTTTATAGCTTCACACTATATCCCGCACACCGCAGGGTAGACAGAGGGAACCTAGTGTTAAGACACTCCGTTTTCCATTTTCCGCCGATTTTTGGAGGCATTGCGTGTTAAGTGACGGAACTTAACGCCGCGCTTTGTCTCGATAACGGAGCGAAGGAAATGGAAATATTGAATATTTCCACTCCTCGAGTGGGAATCGAACCCACAATCAGTTGTTTACAGTTACACTGCGCCAGTCTGTGCCACTGGGCCACGACTGGCTCCGATTATATTACATATTAAATTAAAGTATTTTCCGTTGTAAGACAAAGCAGCATTGAGTTTCGCCACTCACACAATGTCTCGAAATTGAGAGCAAAAGAGTGTTATGACATTAGGTACTCTCTGCTTTGCAGAATAAGCGTGAATCTAAGAAAAGCAACAAATAGTATTGAATATGGATTGAAATTCAAGTCTTTAAATATTATTTACATTTAACAATTATTAAGTTCAAAGTATTTTTTTTAACACAACTTCATGGATCTAATATTTGACACGCCAAATGACAGTCTTCAATCAGAAATTGCAATATAATAAAAAAACCAACAAACGATATAGCTTCACACTCCTTTTAGCATAAGAAAGTACACTCAAAGAGAAAACACCGTCAAGACGCTTTGTTCTCCGCTCTCTGCCGAGGAAAGAAACAAAAATAATTTAATTATGATCATTCTACCGATTGGGAATCGAACCCACAACTATTTCCACCATGCCTTGATTGCCTTCCATATATCACTACGTTCTACCTTCTCCATAACATCCAAAACATACAACATTTATACATACATACATACATACATACATACATACAAACGGCTCATCGTCAAAGGTCCATTAGGCAAGGTACGTAAGCTCTAAGACCAAAGTAAGCCTTACGGGATCTTGTAATGACGCAATCAGAGACAGATCGAAGGCTTTTAAACTGATGGATCTCGGGCGGATCAGTTGACAGTTCAAACAGTGGGGGGCTAAATATTGATTATAATTGATAGATTGATTATATTAGTGCATTTAATAATTAGTAGGAATTTTTAATGTATTTTTTTAAATATTCTAAAGTATGGGAAACAATAATATGTGATATATATTTACTGGAAGTGAGGCAAGTCTCTTTGGTCACTTTCGCTAGCTACTTCTTTAATAACATGGTGACAGTAACAAACAAACAGACAATACTTTCATCAAGAATTACAGGAATAATGTTAACGTTTATTACGTTAACATGATTCAATAACATAATATAATAACGGTTTTTAACTGTAATTTTTAACATTTTAAAAAGATCTCACACTTAGGAAAATGAAAAACGTTTATAAAAAGATTATAAAAAATTGAACAATTCGAGACTATGTTCTTTGAAACCACCCAAGCGCTCCGAACGCCATCTTTAATTAACATAAGGTTGATTTTTTCATATTATTTTTTTATTTATTTGATTTTATTATTATACTTTTTTCGCATCCCAAGGTGTCCTATAATTTTGTGAGAGATCACTAATATAGTGGTAAGGTTACTAACTATGTATGTGTTTATTCTTTTTATTCGTTTGCCGTCTTCTATGCAACAATAAATAATTTTATTAATTAAAAAAAATACATATGCTTCATCTTTACGCAATCTCTTAATATGAAGAATAATCGGAGAAACACTACTACTACTACTAATAAAAAAGTAAATCTCTATTTTTTTACCACTCTTAAATATATTCAGTTCACAGTCAAACGTTAAGAGCTGAACAAACTTCCAATACTCCGATGAGCCATTTAATTAATCTAAGTTACTCTGCCCAGTAACAAGAAGTGGCATTTTAGTTAAGATTGTAATAAATAGATACTACACCTCTTTCGAACAGTTCACAAAGGTATTTCCTTTGACAAAATGTTGAATTTGAAGAGATTTCCATTCAAATGTATTGAAAATTTAGTAAACTATATCTATTATGTTTGTTATACAAAGAGCTATACTAAAGGGTATCGTGGCTCAGTTCTGATATGTTTGCCGTGAAATGATAAATATGAAAAAGACATTTTTCCTAAGTGTGGAATAACACTTTAAAAATGTTTAAAAATAAATAAATAATAATAATAAATATGGTTTAAGTCCCCATTTAAGCAATCGAACATTAATTTATATATCTAATAACGTTGTCAAAAAGTTCTTTCTTTTAATCTAGAAAAATAAGAAAAATCTCGCTTTGTCTTAGGTATTAGAGCAGAGAAATAAAATATATTATTTAAAGGACGGGTCGATTCGCACTCGGAAAAGTGATTATATTTAAAAAAAAACGCATTTAGAAAACGTATAAAAATTTGAACGCAGCGGGATTCGAACCCGCGCCTTCTGAATACCGTCCAGGCGCTCTCACCACTGAGCCATGCTGCAGCAATTCTACTAAACGCTGCGTCGAAATTCTTATACGCTTTATCACAAGTTATTTTCGTTGTTAGCATCTCTATAGAGAGATTTTTACAAATTTCTACTACCCAAAGATTATTCTACGAGCAATCGTTTGGCAAGAGGGAATGCTGTTTATAACATACTTTTAAAATTTTTATACGTTTTCTAAATGCCTTTTTCAATTTACCTAAGTGTAGAATATCACTTTAAAAATGTTTAAAAGTGATTATATTTAAATTACTTTCATTTTTCGTCTCTGGTGAGCAAGCTAAGGAGATCAATCTCTCAATAAACATTGTGCCGAATTCGGGCGAAAACCTAAGAATACAGTGCTTAGACACTAGAATCTCTCTACCTAAAAAAACAGAAAAAACGTGAAGCGTAAAAAAAAACAAAAATTAAAACAAGATTCAAACCCGCACCTCCTAACAGTCCACTAACGCCTTTCCTCCTAACCTTCCCAAGAGGCGCTTTTCCTACCCACAATCTACACATTTTCTAAAAAAAAACTTAACTCAAGTAAAAAAAAAACAATAAAAATCAAACTTTCTCATACCTCCCTCACCGATAACACAGTATAAGCTAACAAACTATAAGTTGAGAGATAATAAATCTCCCGCAAGCCGCCGTCAGCTGACCGACCGGTGATCGATTCATCTGGCGTAAAAGTTCGCAAGATTTCCACCATTTTAAGTGCATTTGATGCAATTTCGGAGATTGCTTTTTACCTTAATTTATTATACGTTTTAAAGTTAGTGGGTCTGCATTTGCCATGTGTAGAAGAGATAATAACATTTTATTCAAAAATTTATTTAAGGAGTAATAAATTTTGGTGTAATCGTTTAAAGTATTATAAGTACTCTTTTCTATTCTATTACATTCATTCATCTTATGCACTAGAGCGAAAAAATGGAAGTAATTTAAAATATACACCTTCCTCTGAGTGAGTATCGAACCTATAACCATTGCGTTTACAGTCAGACGCTGTCCCACTGCGACACGACGGTTATTATAATACGACGACCATATAACAATATTTTTTTTGGCTTCACGCTGTATCCCGCACACAGCAGGGTAGGCAGAGGGAACCTAGTGTTAAGACACTCCGTTCCCCACTTTCCGCCGAATTCGGAGGCTTGCGTGTTAAGTGGCGGAACTTAACGCCGCGCTTTACCTCGACACCAGAGCGAAGGAAATGGAAATATAATTTCCATTCCTCGAGTGGGAATCAAACCCACAACCAGTCGTTTACAGTCACACGCTTGTGCCACTGGGCCACGACTGGCCACAAGAGTAAAAATAATATTAAGGAAAAAAGGATACGAGCCTCGGTCTGACTATGTTTAAGTATTAAAATAATAATAAAAAAATCTAATCTAAAAACATTTTTAAGTATACGTTTATAAGTAACCTTTGTGTAACAGATAATAGAATAAAAAAGTTCCAAATAGTTTGCGCATAGAGGCAATAAATCTACATTGAAGCGCTTAGGTGTTTAGTACCCAGTGGGTGGAAGTGATCGATCACTACTTTTTCAGCATGTAAGAGGATTTGAAGAATTAAGGCGTTGTATACAATGAGATTAGCGTAAGCATCAATGTTAAATTGGCTTCAAATTAAGGTAAATTTTAAAATCTTGATATTGTATTAATCTTTTAACATTGTTTTAAGATCGAAATTAATAACTTAGTAAAAAATAGTAAAAAAAAAAATCTTTTTTTTTTTCTTTTTTATATAAAACATACTCCAAATAGAGTTGGAATCAAACCCAAAACCACCCGTTTATACACTAACCACTAAACCAAATCTGTAAACAAATGAAATAAGGGTATTATAAGGGTAATTTGGGTTGCAGAAATTTGTAAAAATTTCTCTACAGAGATGCTATAAACTTTCTTTTTTTTAGCTTTCACGCTGTATCCCGCGTACAGCAGGGTAGGCAGAGGGATCCTAATGTTAAGACACTCCGTTCCCCACTTTCCCCCGAATTCGGAAGCATTGCGTGTTAAGTGGTGGAACCTAACGCTGCGCCGAACCTAACGAAACCGAAGGAAATAAAAATATTAAATATTGCCACTCCTCGAATGGGAATCGAACCCACAACCAGTTGTTTTCAGTCACACGTTCGTGCCACTGCGCCACGACTGGCCCCAATTATAAAGGTATTAATTTTACAACACATGACTTTTTGATACCATAGCAATCAGACAAAACATAGTGTCCTAATTCTCCGTTCTTCACTTTATACCTGAGCTCAAGACACATCATGTTAAGTGTAACTCAACGCCGTCAACAAGCCATCAAAGAATATAAGCAAAAGTAAATGGAAAATCCAATAAAGTCTCTCATCTACTTGATGTCACTTCAATTTCAATAGGTAGGGCAACTCTTAATCCATCGAATAAATTAATATAATCGAGAAAGATGACTGCGTGAGTCGAGGCCTCGCATTATCAATGAAAAATCTCTGAAGTGGCTCATTGCCTTCAAAATTAAGAATATTTGATTTATGATCTATTTTAGTGTAAGTACTTTTCTTATAAATATAAAATGAAAATGAGAACGGAGTGATAAATCACTCTTCTTTTTTATTTTTTATTTTCCTTATAACATGCTATGGGGCCAGTCGCGGCGTAATGTCACAAGCGTGTAACTGTAAACGACTGGTTGTGGTTTCGATTCCCACTCGAGGAGTGGACATATTTAATATTTCCATTTTCTTAGCTCTGGTGACGAGGCAAAGTGCGGCGTTAAGTTCCGCCACTTGACACGCAATGCCTCCGAATTTGGTGGAAAGTGGGGAACAAAGTGTCATAACACTAGGTTCCCTCTGCCTACCCTGATGTGGGCGGGATACAGCGTGAAGCTAGAAAAAATATCTTTAGAAAACGTATGAAAATTTGAACCGTTCAAGTTGGAATTCAAATTTTTGCATGTCTTCTAAAAGTGTCTTTTTTTAATTTCCCGGTGATTTAATAAAAAATTATAACGAAAAAAGTATAATTAAACTTAATAATCCAAGTTAACAATAATTTTACACCAAAAAAAAACACACAGTAGCAAATACAAATAATAGGAATACATCAAACGGGTTCAAATCACGTAACGCATTAACTACGTGATCTCGCCGAGACCACTGTGGGGTGTTAAATGGCGCAATGTATAAAAAAAGAACATTAAGCCGAAAATTGACCTTATGTGTGTAAGAATTACGAAGATAGAATTATGATGAAATACATTTTTTTGGGCTTTAATGCTTATAACCTTTAATATAAGGGCGGTCGTTCATGAGATAAGTGTGAATTGAAATATTTTCTATATGAAGAGTTTTGTTAGAGGATAGAATTATTTAATGAAAATAATAATTCGTTTAAGCCCAAAAATAATAACAAAATTTATTTATTTTTGTAAAAACGCAAGAATTATTAAAAAAATACCTTAAGTATGTGTGTTTTATATCTAATCAACGCTTTATCTCATATAGGAGAGAAGGTAAAGATAATCTAGTGTCAAGACACTCCCCTCTCCACTTTCTTTCTACATTCTGAATCCAAAAAAAAAAATCTTAACCTAATCTAAAGTAAATACACCTTAAACCTAATAAAACTATAGAAAACAAAAAATATTACAAGGTTTCCTGTCACGGGCGGAACGAGGTACATGATTTCGTAACTACCCACATGGGAAATTTGTTCACACGACATTAGAGACTATTATGTGTAACGCTAAGCTTGCACCGTCCCTGCCGTAGCCCTGTGGGATGTGGGATTTGTACGGTTAGTATTATTTTGATATTTTTCTTTAGAAATTGGATTGTTGTAGTTATGGTCCAAAATTAAGATGGCATTGTCGAGGCAAAGCGCTACGTTAAGTTCCGCCACTTAACACGCAATGCCTCCGAATTCGGCAGGAAGTGGGGAACGGAGTGTCATATCACTAGGTTCCCTCTGCCTACCCTGCTGTGTGCAGGATACAGGGTAAATCCAAAAAAAATGAGATTTCTAACTGCAAACGCGATAGTTGTGGATTCAATTCACAATTCGGGGGGAATGATTATATTTAAATTTTCATTTCTTTAGTACGAAAACCTATGATTAAGAGCGGTGTTGTGTTCCGCCACTTAACACGCAAACGCCATGCGTGAAGCAAAGAAAAAAACTATTAAGTAAAGTTACACCGGAGTGTTTGTTACATGATTAGCTTTATACTTTTTTTTAAGCTTATCATTGTATCCCCGCATACAGCAAGGTAGACAGAGGGAACCTAGCGTTAAGACACTCCGTTTCCCACTTTCCGCCGAATTCGGAGGCTTTGCGTGTTAAGTGGCGGAACTTAACGCCGCGCTTTGCCTCGACAGAGGGAAGAAATTGGAAATATTAAATATTTCAACTCCTTGCGTGGGAATCGAGCCCACAACCAGTCCTTTTCAGTCACACGCTTGTGCCACTGCGCCACGACTGGCCCCAAATCTAATCTTATCTTAAACAAAATTCCAAACACTAGCACAGGATGCAATAAATCTTTAAAATGAGGTGTTGAAATGGATAACCTATAGCTTATTGTGTACAAAAAAACCTATTATAGTTCTATTAATGTTCATACAATGTAATGGTGGTAAATGTCAGAATTTAATGGCAGACTGCCACATTAATAAATGTATGTATTTAGATCTTTGTAATGTGCCGTATTAATTTGATTATAAAATTTGTATTATAAAATATAAATATATCGATAATTTGATCGATCAATATTACGACTAATATTTACCTGTCTATTTTTTCAGGTTTAGACTTTTTCACACCAAATGGATAGTCAGAAAGAATCTAGAATGAAACTGCCCGTTGCCCGTGCAGTGATCACGGTAACCCTCAACACCGCGCTTTATCAAGGTGATCTAGGCAAATATAATCAATCTCACTTATTAATAAATTACGGTGATAAAACTTGTTAAGCACTCAATTTTTATAATGAGAAAAGATAATATTTTTTCTTGGAACCTAAGGTAGGGTCCTCTACCATCATACAAATATTTAACAGTTTCAGTTGCCCGATACCCTTTATGTATTAAGGACACAAAACTTCGATTTCAATTTTCTTAAAAAGCAAAATTTACATTCCGCGTTCTTCGATCTACACATATCCAGTTTTTGAGGACAGCTGTAGCTTAGCACTAAATGTGACTGTAAACGCAACTGGTTATGGCTTCGATTCCCCACTCGCGTAATTGAAATAATTAACATTTCATTCCCTTCACTCGGGTGTCCCGACAAATCACAGCGTTGAGTTCCGCCATTTAACACGCAATGTCTCCAGAAATCGGCAGGAAAAGGGGAACAGAGTGTGTTAACACTAGGTTCCCTCTGCCTACCCTGTTATGTGCGGGATACAGCGTGAAGCTAAAAAATATCTACCTTACATTACACATTCAAAATCCTAGATTCCTTTCAAATTACAAGGCTAAAGAATTCTACCTAAAGATAGAACAAAAAAGAGATTAAATTGCACCAACGAGCGACTATCATCGCGTAGTGCATTTTTAAACATGTCCGGTCATTTCTGCATAATACACTACATTAACCCCCGTTTCATCGTAATTCCGACTTTCAACTGTAATTGAGATGAAATGATTTAAATGTAAATATAGTAAATGATATTTCTTGGACCGAAAAATTTAATTTATATTTAAATGTGGCCAGTCGTGGCCCAGTGGCACAAGAGTGTGACTGTAAACGACTGGTTGTGGGTTCGATTCCCACTCGAGGAGTGGAAATAATATTCCCATCATCTTCGCTCTGGTGTAGAGGCAAAGCGCGGCGTTAAGTTCCGCCACTTAACACGCAAGCCTCCGAATTCGGCGGAAAGTGGGGAACGGAGTGTCTTAACACTAGGTTCCCTCTGCCTACCCTGCTGTGTGCGGGATACAGCGTGAAGCTATTATATTTAAATGTAATATGAAATTTGGTTTTTAAAATGTTTCATTTTTAATTCGTTGAATTATAAGTTATACCTTAATAAATAACCTTATCTTACCTATAGCTATTTATTTTATTTTTTTTAACGTCAGGAAATCCGTTACGGATACCAGCCCAAGTGGGGACTCGGGACGTGGTTGTGTGGGACTCCGAATCTTACCTAATCCTATGTTAAGCATTTATTAGCCTTAACTTTTATTGGTAGATAAAGTAATAATGGGGCCATTGTGACTATAAAGCGACTGGTTGTGGGTTTGATTCCCACTCGAGGAGTGGAAATATTTTATATTTCCATTTTCTTCGCTCTGGTGTCGTGGTAAAGCGCGGTGTTAAGTTTCGCCACTTGACACGCAATGCCTCCGAATTCGGCGAAAATTCGGCTAGGTTCCCTCTGCCTAGAGCCAGGGATACAGCTTGAAGTAAAAAAAAAGGTAATAAGTGAATCGAAATGAGCATGAGTGATTAAGCATAAGAAAATATAAAGCATAATAAGAATTTTTACCATTTACAGTTTGTATTTATCAGTGACATATTTATATGTAATATTTTACTGTCTTGAAGAGATAATCTATGTTGCCCTATAGTTTTAAAACGAAATGTCGTACAAGCAGTCATTTTTCAAGAATTCTTCTAATATGACTTAACTCTCTCTATTAAAACAAAAAAAAAGAAAATACGTCTTCTAATACTCTCAATGCCCAACTGTTATACGCAAAAAAAAGCTGCATTTAAATATATAAATTTATTGTTTTATTTTTATTTACAGTTATTTATAATTAAAATATAAAATTAATTGCTTGTTATATACTATACATATGAACGAAAATCTATTAACAAATACATACATAATATTTTCAACTCCCATACAAATAACTTGGCAGTTGGGCGGAGTATTGTAACGTAACAGAATATCAGGATATGCCGATCACCGTAACTAATGTAGGATTTCAAAAGGTATCTTAGAATAACTACTAATGCACATTCATTCGGTTTGTAATACGATTCTATAGGTCGGACTTATTTCTGTGCAAAATCATTCTGAGTAATGCATAGTTATGATTTATAGAATCTTGTTATATGTAGAAAATATGAATAGATCCATTATCGAAGAATTATTAAGAATCGTATGGTCTATTTTTAAATCGGAGGATACTTTTTCCGTTAAACATTTTTTGCCTACTTTTAAACGTTTTTAAAATGTTATTCCACACGTAGGAAAATTGAAAAATCTTTAAATATCTTTTACACAATTGTATTGAAATTATTTTTAACTAGCGTGATCTACGTGGCTGTTTCGGTATATTGCAACCCTCGGTGGTGGATTTTTGAAAAAATAAAGTAGCCTAAGTTTAACTTTGGATTATCAACATGCCAAAATTCGTTACAATCGGTCAAGCGGTGTAGATTTTTCATATAAACTTTCACCCTCTATTTCAACCCCTTAGAGGTCGATTTTTAAAAAACTAAGTAGCCTATGTTAGACTCAGTCATTTTTACTATTTTCATTCTAATATTGATCCAAATCGGACCAGTAGATTAGCCGTGAAAGTGTGACAGACAAACACACAGACATTCGCATTTACAATATGAGTATGGAAATATGGATAATATGAAAATTTTATAGTTTATAATTCACAGCTACACGCTTTTTGCGGCATTACTGGGTAGTCAGAGAGAACATAGTGTCAAGACACTCCATCCTCCACTTTCCGCCAAAAATCAACACATTAAATGTTGAGTGGTGAAATTCAATGTCTTTGTCCATTTTAAAATGTGAGTATATTTTTTTACTTTTTCACCATTTTCAACAAACAACATAATTTTGGGTTCCAATACGAAAAAAACGAATGAAAAAAATGTATTTAAATTATGTTCATATATCTAATCTAGTAAAGTTATTATTAGTTATTATTAAAATAAAATTCTGAATTATATAGAAAGTTTCGTTGATTGGATAGAGAGTAGAACAAAAAAAAATATCTTTAGATTATCACAAAACCATCGTGGCACAGTGTCACAGCGTCTGACTGTAAACGTGATTAATTTTAGGTTCGATTCCCACTTGATACAATGATTATACTTAAATTATTTTCATTTCTCCACTCTGATATCTAAGGCAAAGCGAGGAGTTGGGTTCTGTTAATCAAGACTTCTTTACTACTTTCAATTTCGAGCAGAAATTACATAACATAATGTCTTGAAACATAAATCAAGTATATATCTGCAAAAAACAAAGCTAACATTACATTTTTTTACCTTAAGGCTGTGCAAGAACCAGAAGTTATACCTACCAAACAACATTAACAAAACAATTAAAAAATATACTAAACAATATCTAACACGAAGTTATAAAAATGAGACATTTGGGTAGTCATAATAAAAACGGATCGTATTTTTTTATGGGTAGAAACATAATTTTTTGCGAGCGCCATCTCACATAAAAACTAACAATACTGTTCCACCAACCACGCAAGCAGTTTCCCTAAACTATAGTAATTTTCATACAGGTTTTTCTTATTTCGACGCCTTCTAAATTGGCATTGTGGGTGGATACTTATAGAGTGAGTGAGAGGCTATATCAGTTACATTGAATATTTTAAGCATAAAACTATTTTTAGTTGAAAAGAAGGAAATTGAAAAAGTTTGGCTAAAAAGTTTAAAATGGAGAACGGAGAGATCTTCCTAAGCTTTCACCTATCTTTTAAAATGCAGAAGTCTTTATTATTATAATGTATGTACAAAAAATATTTCAGAACAGGGGGCAAGAGAGAGGCTAGTAGCTTATCTATAGATTAAGCCCAATTGCGTAGTAGAAAAAAAATAATCGTTATAAGATGTAAAAAAATGGTGAAAAGACAAAATGAACGATTACATACTTATATTTTTTTTACTTATGGAAAGAAAAAATATTACTAATAAATAATTTCCTTTATTTGGGTTTATACCAATTTCTAAAACCAACATTTACCAATTCAAAAATATAAATTATTCAACCAAAAAAAAAAAACAAAAAAATAATTACTTACACGAATAAAAAAAAACCATTTACCAACCACCACCAAATTAAAAAGAAAATTATATTTTTAATGAGAAAACCGTTTACAGGTCATAGAAACGATTACGGGCCGATCAAAGTATAAATAAAAATTTAGTAAATATTATATCAAAAACACTCGCCGCGTTTAAAAAACGGCGTCCATCATTCCAGACGGGTATTAAATGTTCGGAAGATAAATTGTATTTGTATTGAAAAAAATATATATCGATCAAAATGATTTGCTGTTGAGTAATAATAGTATGTTATAATAAAGCTTGATATAGTACTGCAAGTTCACGCTTCTTATAGCAAGGAGAGAGCTTAGTGTCTTAATACTCCGTTCTCTACTTTCCGTCTAAAAACGAGACATTGCATGTTGAATGGCGGAACTAAACGCCACGCCTTGTCTGGTCACCAATAAAAATAACTTAAATATTAATCAATCAATCAATCAAGGCAAAGCGCGGCGTTAAGTTCTGCCACTTAACACGCAATGCCTCCGAATTCGGCGGAGTGTCCTAACACTAGGTTTCCTCTGCCTACCCTGCACTGTGCGGGATACAGCGTGAAGCTAATCAATCTTCTGAGTGAGTGGAATCGAACCTACAACATTCAAACGCTGTCCCACTAGACCACAATGGTTTTATTTATTAAAGGAATAACGGTATTAGAATATATATTTTGTACAATTTTACATTACCAAAATATATTTTAAACTTCCACGAAGAGTTTAGTTACAAAGCATACACAACTTAAAATCAATTTGTAATGATTTGGTTATAATAGCGTAAACCCACGTAGCCTACCTACGTGAACCTATTGAAAATGTGACCTTTCAAAATAGTTAAGGCTGAAATGAAGTTTGAATTGAAATATTATATTATATTACATATTAGCAATATTGTATAATAAATCTAAATTATACTATTTTTTCAGCTTACCGCTTTATCCCAAATTGCAGAATAAGCAAAAGGAACGTAATGTCTAAACACTCCTTTCCCGCGAATTCTTAGCGAATTCAAGACACTATATGGTGAGTAGCGAAACTCAACGTTTCCCCAATGTGGAAACCACAACTAATCGTAATGACAGTCAGACGCGTCCCATTGCGTCGCGATGAGACGCCGGAACCTAGTGTTAAGACACTCCGTTCCCCACTTTCCGCCGAATTCGGAGGCATTGCGTGTTAATTGGCGGAACTTAACGCCGCGGTTTACCTCGACACCAGAGCGAAGAAAATGGAAATATTAAATATTTCCACTCCTCGAGTGGGAATTGAAGCCACAACCAGTCGTTTACAGTCACACGCTTGTGCCACTGCGCCACGACTGGCCCCAATCAATACGCAATATGCCTAATTCCATTGCAAAATGAACGGAGTATCTGAACACTAGGCTCTTTCAAACTACCCGGTATAAAAAAATAAAATACAACATACAAATATAAATACATCAGTACTATTATAACACGAACAACTTTATATGTAGTTACAAAGTTACTCTTGTATACGTCGCGTATCTCGAACAGATTCAATTAAAAACTTCGTTCGTAATGTCATTGAATGGCTTATCTTGCCGTCGTCGTGTTAATACCTACATTTTACCATTATTCACACCAATTTCACTTTATATTAGCTGGTGATAACTTTTTATCTGGATTAAGGCACAAAATTTTTAAAATGGAGGTAATTTTAAATGTCAAATTAATTATCTTGGTATATAAGCTGACTAGCGGCACGCTCGCGGCTTTACCGCGTGAACTACATACTCTACCCGTGGGGGGACGGGTTAAGAATACAATTGCCCCCCGCCGCTGGTAGCGTCCCGTAAAAGGCGGGTAACCCAGTAGCTTGGTGGTAGGAGATTCGTTCTCCGACTGGCTCACGACCACTATCGTGTCAAAGACGAACCGCCAAACATTTGACGATGTGTTCCGGTTCGATGGCACGTAAGCCAGCTCTCCCTATTCCCACCATTTCCATCCTTCCTCCCTCCTTCTGTCCTACATCCCCGAGGCTGGCAACGCATCCATAACTCTAATGTTGTGGATGTCTATGGGCGAAGGTAACCACTTAACACCAGGTGGGCCTTCTGCTCGTTTGCCTCCTTTATTCCATAAAAAAAAAAACATGACTGTTTCGTTATATTGCAACCTTTGGGGATGGATTCTTGAAAAAATAAAGTATAGGCATGTTTAAGCTTGGATTATCAACAATATTTTTGACAAAATTCTTTACAATAGGTCAAGCGGTTTAGATTTTTCATATAAGCTTTAGAGGTTGATTTTTGAAATAAGTAGCCTATATTTGACCCTGGATTTGATACTACTTTTATTCTAAATTTCATCCAAATCGGACCAGTAGATTAGCCGTGAAAGCGAACGTACAATCTGGGAGTCTTCAAGTCGAGAGCGAATAGGTATCTGCTATCGTAGACCACATTAACGCTTAACATCAGGCTGGATGTGGTCAAACGTGGCATTATATATAAAAAAAATACTTTTAGAAATAACACAAAAAAATGAATTCAACTAAATTCTCTAAAAAATGAAAGAAAATAACAACCTCTACAATTTTCAATCAATTTGCTTTAAAATAAAGATAACTAAATGCCAATCAGATAGGTGGTACCCAGTTGCACTTATTCTATGACTCAACACACGTTTATACTTAAAACCCAATAGTCAAAATATATTATTGTAGTTCCCCTAAGTAAAAATTGCCAATTTTGGACTTGGTGTCAGCATTCAAAAAAGCATCATCAAAATTGATTCACTCATTATAAAAATAATGTGGTAAAAAAATACAATCGAATTGATAAACACCTCTTTGAAGTCGCTTAATCTATATTCTTTTTATTCAACCCAGATAACATAGAAATACCTTGTATATACTATATTATAACTTAAGTATGATTACAAGAAATAAAACAACATTAAAGCCACACAGAAGCGCTCGAAGGATTATTCTTAATTAGATTACTTACTCCACTCCACAGTACAAAATAAGATATATTTTCTTTCGGGGGCACTTACCTAGAACAAAAAAATATGTTTTTTAACAACAGTTCACATAAAAATTAAACATTAAATATATAACAATATATACATATATAAGTAATTTCAACAACTCTTTAAAAGTTCAAAAGTTCAAAAAAATATAAGTCAGGATAAAAACCCTGGAGCACCTTGAAGGCGATGGTCCGTAGGCGGGCCATCCACCGAGACGTCGTAGTATGCATACGCGAGTGATCCTGCGACGTCGTATGTAGGTGGGGAGGGTTTCCGCTGGGTTTTAGTGGGTAGTATTAGATTATCTGATGAGCCCCACAGTACCGTTCGTCCTTTGGGTACGGGCGGTCTGCGTAAAAGCAATTCCCAGCGTCACAAAAAAAATGATAAAAACTGTATTTATAAAACACTAAAATTAAGAAAATAACGCCCTCAAAGTGAACGTATTGGAATTTGTGAAAGTCGAATTTGGGTTAGATTTTACTCAGTAGAATATTTCTAATTATAATGTTTATTATATTTACACGGTTAGGATATAAAAGGCGTTAAGCTCCGTCATCGAACAAGCCTACAACTCCTTTAAAATGGAGGAACAATGAAAAGAGCCTATTAAATTTTATAAAGAAACAGATTTATTAATAACTATTTATATTGAGGCCATCCTAGTGGTACAGGGTTGAATTATGTACGCATGGCAGTGGATTCGATTCTCACTTGGCAGAATATTTTATTTAGATTAGGGGCCAGTCGTGGTTGGGCACAGAGTGTGACTGTAAAGCGACTGGTTGTGGGTTCGATACCCACTCGAGGACTGGAAATATATAATATTATTATTTTATTTGCTCTAGTGTCGAGGCAAAGCACGGCGTTAAGTACTGGGGGGTACTTAGTTACTTAACACGCAATGCCTCCAAATTTGGCGGAAAGTGGGGAACGGAGTGTCTTAACACTAGGTTTTCTCTGCTTACCCTGTTGTGTGCGGGATACAGCGTGATGTTATATATAAATTTCGTCACTTAACACACAATTTTACAGATTCGGGTGGGATCAGAAATAGGAGAACAGAGTGACACTACATTCTCTCCGCCTACCATCCTATGCAGGGAAAATTATACTTTAAAAACCAATACTTTAGGCTTAAATATAATAAATAAAAAAGTTAATCACAAATGTAATAATAATTCAACACCACAGAAAATCTAAGAAAACGCTTTACAAGCACACATTTCATAATAGTATTAACATTTAATAAGATTTTGTTTTCAGCACACATGTTACGGATTTCATCGACTATACTAAGTGGAGGTGACATAATAACGAATAAAACTGGGACAAAATAATATGGCTTTCTTTAAGTCAGATTGATTACTTTCTTAATTCCATTTAGGTTTAGGAATTAGAAAAAAGCCTATAACTTTTGGTAATTAGCTAAAAATATTTCATAAAACCCACTGGAGGAGTGGAAATATTTAATATTTCCATTTCCTTCGCTCTGGTATCAGAGGCAAAGCGCGGCTTTAAGTTCCGCCACTTAACACGCAATGCCTCCGAATTCGGCGGAAAGTGGGGAACGGAGTGTCTTAACACTAGGTTCCTTTTGCCTACCCTGCTGTGTGCGGGATACAGCGTGAAGCTTCATAAAACATGGTGAGGAAACACCTTATTTTCAGGCCACAATTGTCGTATAATTGACTGAACACAATGGTTGATCAAATATAATTTTGCGACATTTTTTTAAGCAAAGCATTGCGTCCGTTAGAAATTTAGCACCTTTTTCTCACACGCAAAATACTAAAATAAAGATTATATAATAAATACCATATCTGTTAAAATGTATTACTTTAAAAAACATATGATGTCGTTTTTTCAAAATGCTGAATATTCGAATAACATTATATACTCAAATAGCTCCATTACAACAATTTTATATGAAACTAGTAAAAAATTGAAATACGAAAAAACAACAAGCCAAAAAGCATGGGCCAGTCGTGACTTGTGGGCAAAAGACAAAGTGTGACAATAAACGCAATAGGCTGTAGGTTCGATTCCCACTCGAAGAATTGGAAAATTTAATATTCCCATCTTCTGTACTGACAGGTAGAGGCAAAGCGCGGCGTTAAGTTCCGTCACGGGGAACGGAGTGTCTTAACACTAGTTTCCCTCTGCCTACCCTGCTGTGTATAAACAAAAAAAGAAAACAATAAAATTTCAGAACAAAATAATTTAACCAAAAAAAATCCAACCACCTTTTCTCTTACAAAAAGGACTTATCCATATCAAAAACGTTGCTTATGGCCTCCCTACATATAAGAAGCTATACTAAAACAAAGACAACCACTGTACATTTATAGTAGACAGTACTTTGCCCCCAAATCAGAAGAAAACTCTAAAAACGGAAGCAAAGGGTTGAAATTTGTATGTAGATGTTAAAATAAATCCGATTAATGTTGTCTCGGATGCTTAATTGTGAGATTCTTGAAATGAAGACTTTGTTCCTTCTGTCTGGTAATAATGTAATTGGGTTTAGAATATTGTTACATTGTAATATTATTTTAACGTCCATAAATGTCGTCTATATTGTATATTAAATTGGCACAAAATTAAATATCACATGTAAAAATTAATATCGGAGTTAAAAAAAAAAATGATAGCTTCACGTTTTCTTCCTATGTAGGAAAAAAATCGTTGGACTGTCGAAAACTTAGTGACTAAATACTCCGTTCTGCAGTTTTCGCCTCAGATCGAGAAAAACCAACATTGCGTGTTGCGTGGAACTTAATTTCCCTACTAATAGTGGAAATTGAACCCACAAAAAACCGCACTTAGATGCATAAGAAATGTAACAAAACGTAAAACAAAACTGAAAACTATCTAATTTTTACTTTTTTAAAGAACTAAAATCATCTTATATATTTAAACGAGCAATTGTTATAAATACATATATAATCTGAGTCCCGGAAACGGCTCTAACGATTTTTGTGAAATTCGGTATATAGGGGGATTTTTGAAAATGTCTTTTTCTCTGTATTTTTACGCAATAAAAACTAAACCTGTAATATCAATAGTATACTGTAGTATAGAATGTGAATTTCGCAACAATGAACAACGTTATAATAGCTCAGTTTTTTTAAATCAGCTTTCAGCTTTTTACAAGCCAGTATCCGTCTATTTTTTAGCGTCCAGTCTATTTTCTTATTTTTTTTGTTTTAATTATAATATTTTATATTTTTATTTATAATTTTAAATATTAGACAAAAAAATAATCAAAGAATATCAATAACCTAAAAAAAATTGGGGACCGCATAAAATTATTAAGCGGTCCGCCAATCCCTGCTCAAAACGAAAAATAAAAATAAAAATGAATTAAAAACACGCAATTAACCATAAAAATATCAATTTCCACTCATAACCCAAATATAATAACAAAAATTAACAACAATTTAAAATCAAAAGCAATATTTAACAAAACAAGTCACCATTTTCTAATGAAAATCCATTTTAATACAGAAAATTAAACGAACAATAGATTTAATATATTTTATAACTGTAAAAGGGTCTATTTCAGGCGCTGGATAATATAACTTTTAGGATCTTATGATGGAATTCGGAGCGTTTGGGACACGATTTACTTTATGTTCTAGAAACATAGAGCGTCAAAGGACCTTTCAAATTATTCGATAAGCTAAAACTAAATAGTACGGTTAATTTATTAACGTAGATGAAATGTGATTCACGTGTTACTGAATGTGGGTTCAAATCCCACTTAAAGAGATTTGTATGAATGAAGAGAATTTAGATATTTTTTTTAGCTTCACGCTGTTTCCCGCACACAGCAGGGTAGTCAGAGGAAACCCAGTGCTAAGACACTCCGCTCAACATTCTCCGCAGGATTCTGGGTTCATTGCGTGTTAATTGGCGGAACTTAACGGCCGCGCTTTGCCTCGACATCAGAGTGAAGAAAATGGAAATATTAAATATTTGCACTCTTCGAGTGGGAATCGAACCCACAACCAGTCACACTTTGTGCCTCTGCACCACGACTGGCCCCTAGCAAATATTTAAGTTACTTAAAACAATTTACTTCTGAAAGTTAGGTATTAATATATAATTGACATCTTGCATATTCAGTTTAAAAAAATACTTAACTCGAAAAGTAAAAAGTCAAATAATATTATTTAAAATAAGAAGTTGCATATTAAATTTTTCTGAACATCAAATAATTTACCCCATACACTTAGATTCAACACCAGAAATCGAACCAGCTACATCCTCAAACCAACCAAAAGACAACAAATACCAGTTATACATAATTAACATTTAATTAATTAACAACGTTGCACGACCAACATTCCGCTTGGGGGTTATAATTAAATGTCGCACGCTCTGTGAATTGTACCGCGTTGTTATTTTGTTGCCGATTCGGCATTTTGTAGGCAAAAGTTTAAAATATCTTTTGTGTACTATTTAGATTAACTTTTAATGAATTATTGTTATTAGTTGTTATTCGGCGCCAGTCGTGGCGCAGTGGCACAAACGTGTGATTGTAAAGAGATGGTTGTGGGTTCGATTTCCACTCGAGGAGTGGAAATATTTATTATTTCCATTTTCTTCGGTCTGGCATCAAGGCCAAGCACGGCGTTAAGTTCCGTCAATTAAAACGCAATGCCTCCGAATTCGGCGGAAAGTGGGGAACGGAGTGTCTTAACACTAGGTTCCCGCTGCCTACCGTGCTGTGTGCGGGATACAGCGTGAAGCTAAAAAAAAATTGTTATTTGGAATTTTACATATATGAGGAGACAGTGTGTGATTGTAAAGAGATGGTTGTGGGTTCGATTTCCACTCAGAGTTATTATATTCATGACTAAATTATATTTATTTTTCCACTCTGGTGAATAAGACATTTAAGAGAAGTGGCCAAGACATTTAACACAATAACTGCTGATTTCTTTTTATTTAAATTTATGGACGTCCAATCAACGAATCTTTTCACAGTTCCTCTTTCTTATACAATTACATAAATTTATTACAAAAAATAACACAAACCGTGTCGTTAAATTCAGTCAACACTTGTGTGTTGAATCGTCTCGAATTCAAACTGAGTGTCTCTAACTACCATGCCATACACAAAAAAGCAAAATTTGCACCCAAAACTGCACAACAGATTACCCCAACACTAGAATCTCTCTGCATCTTACCAAAATATAATATAATTTCTTTCCAAAAGACCAACCGACAAAACTAAACTATTGACATTCACGTGACAGTCTTTCAAAGATATAATAAAATAAACATACAAAGGATCGGGCTGAATCCCGCCAGTGCCCGTCGAGAAATCGAATAGGTTCGAGATTTATTTTCAAAGTGAAAATATGCCACGTCCTATCCAGGGTTACATTGTTAATAAAATGTATGAAAAGTCGTGAAGATCACTAAAAAAAGGCTTTTTTATTGGATATTTTGCCATATATGTTTATAGCTGTAAATGAAGAGGGAATGTAGTGTCAAAACTCTGCGTTTTCCGCTTTCAACTCGAAATTGTGACATTGTGTGTGAATGGCGGACTTCAACGCTGCGCTTTGTCTTGCTCGTCAGAGCAAAGAAATTTAGTTTTAATTAAATATAAGTTAAGTAAATATTCAGTTGTATTTAAATATAATTATTCCCGGGATATGCTATCGAATCCACGTCAAAACGCGGCCAAACTGCACAAAGACCGCCTCCAACACACATAAATAAATTACAACTTTATGTAAGTATCCTAAAAAAAAGTAATTATTTTTAACGAATTTATTGAAAACAAAAAATGGAACGTTAACGTACTATCCAAATTTAAGAAATGTTAAACTTATAGTTTAAATTCCGCCACTTAACACGCAATGCCTCCAAAATTTGGCGAAAAATGGGGTGTCTTAACACTAGATTCCTTTTGCCTACCCTGCTGTATGCGGGATACAGTGTGAAGCTAAAAATGTTAAAATTACACTTAATAAATAAATAAAAAAAATCATGTTCTAAGTTGTTTCATTTAAAGTACTGTAAAAAGTAAGTAGCAAAAATCTAGACCAATTCGAAGCAAGAAACATCAAAAATACATAAGAAATCCTATTTCAGAATACAAAATAATATGATTATTATAATATTCTAGAAGCGGTTAGAGCTTTGAGTTGTGGGTGCAGAAACGTAATCCCATTTAGTTTGAATCCGTCCGAATTTGACTCACTTTTCTGCTTTATTTCGTGGTCTTTTACTAAGTGACGACGCGAGGTTTGTGATTTGAGAGCATATGCAGATTTATTTTGTGGCCAGTAGTGGCCAAGTGGCACAAGCGTGTGACTGTGAAAGGACTGGTTGTGGGTTCGATTCCCACTCGAGGAGTGGAAATATTTAATATTTCCATTATCTTCGCTCTGGTGTCGAGGTAAAGCGCGGCGTTAAGTTCCGCCACTTAACACGCAATTCAACGGAAAGTGGGGAGCGGAGTATCTTAATACTAGGTCCCCTCTACCTACCCTGCTGTGTGCGGGATACAGCATGAAGCTACAGATTTATATTTCCATTTAGATCTTAAAATTATTTTAATGATAACGTTATAAGTATCTTTATGAGTTCATATGTACCGACAGAACAGAGTATGCAAAAATAACCTAGTGTCAAAAAACACTATTATTCCCTTTATTCCCTCTAATTATTCCCTCGCTTTTAATTTCATTTTAAAGACTGTTGCAGAACACAACTTCGCGTTTATCTTAGCAGAACATCATACATAAATAAATATAATCCTTCCACTGAATATATAACATCTAATTTTCAGTCAAACGCTATTCCACAGCCCTGCGATCCTTTAAAATAGAAATTGTATATCTTTAAATAAACACCACAATATCCTTCATTGTACATAAAGCTACCCCCAGCTCAGAATTCAGTTTTGCCCTATAACATGTAAACCTAAGCAAAAATCACAAAATCTACACCAAATCTAGGGAACTACTCAGAATCTTATGAATAGACCAGTTATCAAAGTGACTCAGGCTTCCGACTGGCCGTAACGTGACGTCTATCGTGAAATTAGATCGACAGCTTACCGGCTTAACGCGTTCCCCGAAGCACGGAGATAGTCTGCAAGATTGCTTGCACACCCATCAACTGTCGTTTTACTGAGCGTTGCTTAACCCATTCAATGTATATGATAGCGTAATAGCACTACAATACAGTAAGTATTTTTTTAAATAAATAACCATTCTTTTTTAGCTTCACGCTGTATCCCGCAAACAGCAGGGTAGGCAGAGGGAATATAGTGTTAAGACACTCCGTTTCCCACTTTCCGCCGAATTCGGAGGCATTGCGTGTTAAATGGAGGAAATGGAAGTATTAAATATTTCCACTCCTCGAATGGGAATCGAACCCACAATCAGTCGTTTATAGTCACACGTTCGTGCCACTGCTGCCACAACTGGCCCCTAACAAAAATATTAACTTAGATATGAAAATTCATAAAAACAGCTTCACTTTTTCCCCCTATAGTAGGGTAGTCATAAAGAACATATGGTCAAGATTTTCATTTTCATTTTCCGCCCGAAACCTAAACACTTAGCGTGCTGAATGGCGTAACTCAATATGACGTTTTTATCTTAGGTACCCAGAACGAAAAAAAAATAAATAAATGGAATCTTTATTCAAGTGGGAATCGAACACGCAACCACCGCTATTACAGTCAGACACTGTCGAACTGCGCGACGTCTTAGATATATTTAGTGAACGAATATACGAGTATATGATTTTCCTATAAAGCTCGCCTAAAAAATATTATGTAAAATAAGTAATTTTTAACAGAGTTTATGAAATCAATCATTATATTAGTTTTAAAATTACTCACATTCTTACAATGTGACTATTTTATTATTTAATTTTATTATCGTGTCCCTTTTTAAAAATATATAAAGTAAATAATTTTATTGTATTTTTTTAATAAATATTCATATATTTTATAAAAAACAAAATATGAGCAACATTTTAATAACACATAGAATTATCCCGTAATTAAAAATACTTCAATTCATCATATATATGAAAAAAAAATAAAAAATATTTAAAAAGCAATCATCCCCCTAATAAAAATCGAACCCACACTGACTTCCAAATCACAAGATTTCCAGATCAAAAAAGCCAACAAACACAAGAGACACTAAAACAACGAGTCCATAGGGCTAAGGACATTCCGGCATTAGCCAAGTAATTAGGCTATCGCATTTCTGGGGGCAAATTGCGCGTCACATAATTATTCAATGAGGATGTAAGGCCATTAATGCTTTCCATTAGCGGATATGTAAATATACATACAATACCTGTATATAATGGCTGTCAATTGTTATATTGTATAATATGGTAAAAGTGGCCGTAGACGTAAACTTGATTGTGGATTCGATTCCCAGTCGAGGAACCAACGAACGTGGGTTCGATTCCCAGTCGAGTGTAAATTTTCAATTCTTTGTTCTAGTACAAGTTCTACAAGCATAGCGTGGCGTTAAGTTCTGTCACTCCACACGTAATGTCTCGATTTTCAGACAGAAAGTGGAGAACGGAGTGTCTTAACACTAGGTCCTCTCTGACATGGGAAAAGCATGGTGCCAAAAAAAACTGTAAGGCCATTAATGCTTTCCATTAGCGGGTATGCAAATATACAATACCTGCTGTATATAGCCTATAGATACTTGTGTAGTCACAGTAATTGTTAGAATTTGAATTATATAACATAATTATTAAACGTTGGATTCTCAGTCGAGGGAATGATTATTAAATTTACATTTCTTTACTCTAGTAATACAAATAAAGCGTGGCGTTAAGTTCTGCCACTAAATACGAAATGTTTCGATTCTTGGGCGTAAAGAACTGAATGCTTTTCCCGTATAACGAGGGTAGTCCCTCTCTGACTACCTTGTGTTAAGACACTTCGTTCTCCATTTTCCGCCCCAGAATCGAAACATTGCATGTTGAGTGTCAGAGCTTAACGCCACACTTTGTCTATAGTACCAGAACAAAGGAATGAAAACTATAATACTCGAGCGAAAGTCGAACCCACGACCATCGTGTTTACATCGACAGTCCCTTATACCATATTATACAAGTACTAACAGTTGACCGTGACTATACACAAGTATCTATATACAGGTATTGAATATTTGCATACTCACTAATGGAAAGCATTAATGGCATTACATTCTTGTTTTGGCACCATGCTCTTCTCGTACAGCGAGGGTAGGCAGAGGGAACCTAGTGTTAAAACATTCCGTTCCCCACTTTCCGCCGAATTTGAAGGCATTGTGTGTTAAGTGGCGGAACTTAACACCACGCTTTGCCTCGACACCGGAGCAAAGAAAATGGAAATATTAAATAATTCCACTTCTCGAGTGGGAATCGAACCCACAGCCAGTCGTTTACAGTCACACGTTCGTGCCACTACGCCACGACTGGCCCCAAGCAACGCCTCATATTCAAACTAACTAACAACAATAAAAGTAAAAACATGTTACATGTATACCATTCATATCACGTCTTGTCCATATACATTTAAAGGCTCATATTATATTTTTATATTTTACAAACATGTCACACTCATCCGCAGTGGGAATACCATGATCGGTTAAGCCATATCCATCCTATGAAGTAGGGTAAAAAGCTTTATTGACACTTGTGTACAATTTTTATATATAATACTTTTACAAAATAATCGTCGTATTGAAGGGGGAAAAATGCCACCATGTTATAAATAATACTTAAGCTTCACCCTTTTCCTCGTTTTTAAGGGTAGACAGAGAGAACCTAGTGTCCAAACACTATATTTTCCATTTTCCTCTTGGATTCAAGATATTGCGTTAGAATAGTGGCAATATTACCAGTAGTAAAGAAAAAAATAATTTGAATATTCCCCCTAGTCGTAATCGAACCTATGACCAATCTAGTTTATAAGTAGACACTATTCCACTGCAACACAATAACCTTGGTTTTATTTAAATTAAACGACTTTAAATAGAAAAACATATGTATAAAAAAATGGATTTCTTCTATTCTACGGTTGTTGGTAGTACATATAGGTTGTAGGTTGTATGTTTTCTGGGTGATTAGGACATAGTAGCCAGAAAACAGGTTATAAAAACAGAAGTTAAAAAAGAGTGAGCTAATCATTTAGACGTGAGCAGTCGATTTGGAATCGGCAAAGACAACAAAACAAAACAAGCAATATTCAATTCAAATTCCAATTTTATTGAATCGTGGAAAAGAAATCTACATTCATTTCCTTATTTAAATATTAAATATTTTCTCTAATCTTAATAAAAAAAACAATATTTAATCAACAATTAATTACTATCACAAGTAAAAATATATTTAAAAATCAAAAAAATATTATTTACTGCCACTTTTCAAAAACCAATATTACCTTAAAAATAAACTTACAAAACAGTTAACCAAAAAAAAAAAGAAAGAAAGAAGCCCCAAAATACATACATAATCAAACAAAATTACCAAGTAATTTAAATACGACGAAAAAAAACCTCAATTCGTCTCTTCGGAATCCAGTTAATTTCATCAAAAAAAGACGAACAGAATACGCTTAGACGAACGAAAGTTTCGTGTGTAAAAAGATTAAGTGACAAAAGCGTGGCGAAAAGCGCCGACAAAAAGTCGCCATTAAGCTTTCTTAAGTCCGCGGAAAGTTGTCAAATTTGGGTCGAGTTTCAGTTAAAATTTGCATGAGTTGAAATTTTTCAATCTGTCAATTACAGTGATGCTTTTCTAGGGCAGTATACTGTATATGTTATTATTATATTAATACCCAGTGGCACAAGCGTGTGACTGTAAAAGACTGGTTGTGGGTTCGATTCCCACTCGAGGAGGTGGAAATTATATTTCCATTTTCTTCGCTCTGGTGTCGAGGCAAAGCGCGGCGTTAAGTTCTGCCACTTAACACGCAATGCCTCCGAATTTGACGGAAAGTGGGAAACGGAGTGTCTTAAAACTAGGTTCACTTTGCCTACCCTGCCGTGTGCGGGATACAGCGTGAAAGTAAAAAAAAAAGAAAATATTAATTAATTTTAAATATTAAATGTTAAGAAATATGGAATATTTAAAAAAAAGACGTACAATTAACAAATTTACAAGCAAAACTAAAACTAAAAACGCGTAAACATTAATTCTTAATGTTTTCACACTTCATCTGAACAAGTAGAGATAGTGCCAAAACAAATGCACTTAGCAAAATTAAAGAAACTTTTTTAATGTATTGTTAATTAGAGTTTTAAAAATACAAGATTGTAGTCATAAATAAGCACTTATATATTATGCACCATCGTAGTTCGTTTATGAAGCTCAAGATGTGGATGCGATGGTCAAGGGTTCAATCTTTACTTAGCTATTTTTTGAAAAAAAAAATCTATAAAAAATAACGTAACACGATTAAACGTAACTATGTATTTGCAGTTTTTCTGAAACATTATCTTGTCCTAAGTATATTTTAACAAATAGAGCACCTCGTGTCAGAACTCACTTGACTCTGTTTTCTGTTCTCCACTCTAATCCAAGCTATCGTATGCAAGTTAGAGGCGCAACTCACCGAGCTTGCCTGCCTAAAGCAGAAAATCGAAATAATTTAGATATATTTTTCCCCGAATGGGAATCGAACCCACAACCATTACAACGTGTTTACAATCAAACATAGTACCATTTCACTCATTAATTTCAACAAAAAAAAATCGAAATTTCAACGTACTTTCCTTTCAAACCATATAATGTGGGAAAAAGCATTTCCACCTGTAATAAAAGCCCTTATTTCCTTTCGCTAACCACTCTGTCTTATTGACTTAGGAAAACGCTATTGCAGGAAATCATCAATAAAGCTATATACATACATACATTTGCAAGTGTTTAATTTAAATCAGAGCAGCGTGAAGGGTTCTTCCCCTCTATTTACATTTAGGAAATGAACAAGGTATTCTGAAAGGGAAAACAGTTAACAGAATTGAACCCCCAACCCTTTTGATTGTGTAAAACAACAAAAATATAGTCTTCATTAATTTGAATTGCATTGTTAGTTTACTGCTACTGAAAGTTAGTTGAACAAAGTCCCAAGAAATTGGTTAACTTTGATAATTTTAATCTCAGTTAACTTGAACAGTTAAAATTAACTAGTGAAGTTTAATATCAGTAAAACTTTGAAAACGCTATAAGAAAGCTTATTAAAGCGAAAATAATTATTTATTTTAAGAAGGTTAAGTAGTTGCGAAAAGTCGATTTTATATAATATATTGATAAGATAATTATTTGATTTTATATATTTATGTAACTTTGACTTTCACTGCAGAGCTAGGTAGACAGAGTGTTAGAACACTCCATTTCACCGCATACACAAACAGTAATAAAATAGTTATTTATACGCGATTACAGGTTATTGATTTGAAAGACATTTAATCATACATATATATATTACATACAAACATATCTGAAGAAGGAGGTTTAATTTATGGACCGATGATCTGGTCAAGACTCGTAAAAGATGCTCATATAGCTGTAACCTAACAAATGAAGGCACAAGGCGATTTTTTAACAAATTTATATTACTTTCATATTGAATAAACTTTTACATGTTTTATTATTATATATAATAATTAAAATTCATTCAAAAAACATTCTCAAAATCGGTCAAACAAAAAATTCCATCGCGCCCATAACATCCTAATCCATTAAAACAACCAATCAAAACAAAACAATCATTCATCAAATAATTCCAATCATGAAAGTTAACAATAATCACAATTTCAGGCCAACTCTCCCTTTAAATAAAGGCAAAAGGCCGCCAGCTGAAGATTATTAGTTTCGGAGCTTAAAATCGCCATCCGGAACATTCAAAGTTTCGTTTACACAACTTTGACGTTTAAACTGACAATGTGAATTTGATACGTTTTTCGGATGAAAACTTTTGGGCAAGGAGCATGGGGCATGTTGTTTAATAACTGTATTTGTATGCCAAAGTATGCATATATCGGTCATTTTTTTCACGCTGTATCCCGCACACAACAGGGTAGGCAGAGGGCACCTAATTTTAAGCAACTCCACTAACCACTTTCCGCATTTTGAAGGCAATGCATATTGAATGGCGTAACTCAACGCCGTGCTTTGCCTCGACAACAGAGCAAAGAAAATGAATTATTAAATATTTCAATTCTTCGAGTGGGAATGGAACAGACAACCAAGTCACACTTTGTACCCACAAGCCACAATGGCCTTTAGATATCGGTTATCTATTGACGTATGTGTTACCAAGAGAAGAACTTAAAAAAGTATAAAAATCAAGAATTTACAAGAAAAGTTATTTCCATAAATTAGATTAAATTATTTTTTTCAATCCAAACAACATATGGATGATTTAAAAGTTTACCACAATTTTATATTACAATTAACTATGAGCTCAGTGAATTCATTCATATTAAAATAAAAATTCATTTTATAAAATCCTAAAGAAATTAAGTTCGTTTAATTTAAAAAAATATTGTCCTAAAAATAAAGAGGAACGGTATCATACCGGGGTTCAATAAAATCGGTGATGATTTCTAATTGAATGAATTCAACATGAAAAAAATGTTTTTTGTTAAAAACTAATAATTATTAAGTATATTTAATACTTATTTATATCTTTTATTTCCTGCATCTTCTGGTATCAAATACAAAATTATTTAAATAAAACCTCAATCCTATAGCTACATAGATCACTAATTCTGAAAAAATAAATAAATAATCCAATTAAATATTAGATTAACACAAATAATGCAAAAACTCTTTGTTAGCCAAAAGTTCAAAGGGTCGTTTCTATTAAAACCCCTATAAAGGTCATCAATTTCGGAGTTTTTCTTACAATGTAAAAGTTATTGAGTGTGACATAATTAACTTAAAAATAAAGTTTACTCTTTTGAGTTTTTTAAATTATTTTCCTGGTCATCATTTCGTTTATTTACAAATATTTTTAAGCATCTTTACGCTTTTCCCTTATAGCAGAGTAGCCAGAGAGAACCCATTGTTAAGACAATCCGTTATCTATCTTCCAATTGGCGGAACTTAACGCCGCGCCTGGTCTTAGGTACCAGAGCGAAAAAATGGTAATAATTTCAGATATAATCATTTCTCCAAGAGGGAATCGAACTGATCTGACCTATTGTGTTTACAGTCAGACTGTGCACTGCGCCAATGAACTTCAATAATAATTTCCAAAAATATCTTCGTCCTAAACGAATACGTAAGTAGAGTGCAAAGTGATGTTCACTGCATTCTGTCTGGCTTTGCATAAATAATAGAGATACGTAATGAATCGTAAAATAAAATCTAGGATTTATATATTAAACTAGACGTACTCGCATCTTCGTCTGCGTGGAATTACTAGCCTAAGTTACTCCTTATTACATCAGCTATCCCATCAAAATCGGTCCAGCCATCCCAGATGAAAAAGAAAAAATATTAAACATTATACAATATTGTTCTCTATTTAAAACAAAATATCTCGTACATTGAATAATTCTTAGTTTTTTTTAGCTTCACACTGTATAGTCTTCATTCTGAAGACACTCCGTTCCGAGGCATTGCGTGTTAAGTGGCGGTACACTCGACACGCTAACTGCTATGTCTCTAATCTTAGCTTAAAGTGGAGAACGAAGTGTCTTAACACTAGATTCTCTCTACTAACCCTACCTACATCTTTACAAATGAATAAAATTATAGTGTCTATTTTTAATATTAAAATAAGCACTGTTTACTAAATGCAAATGTAATACACGGTATATATATTAAATTAACATTTTATATAATTTTTGTCTGTCTGTGTTTGTCTGTTCGTCTGTCTCAGGGGCGTGCTACCGCCGTATCTGCCGTAGCAATTATAGGGGGCCCCAAAGTGTGTTAGGAAAAAAAATAAAAACTTCCTAATTTACTATATTTATTCTATTTGTAAAATGGTTAAATTATATTATGGTAAATAAATATTTCTTATCACAATATTATTTTCTTTTGTGAAAAATCTTTACCCCCCATATAAGGGCCCCCAAATAACACCACTGGTCTGTTTGCTTGTTCCAGCTATTCTAAAGAACGAATTTAGCGACAAAGTTAAATTAAGCCAGATTTTCACTGGCATCTAGATAATATAATAAATACTTTTTTATTAAATTTCACACAAACGAAATCGTAAGCAACGCTAATACGCTATAAACGAAAAAACCTAAAATGAATCTACACTTTTAAAATTATCTTTACCTAACCGCCTATATTAAAACATACAATAAGTCTCATTCCATAACAATTAAACAGAGAAACAAAACATCTAAACATCTAAAGACATGCAAATTAGAATTTCACAAAAAGAAAATAATTAGAAAAAAGCACATAAAAGAAAGCAATCTCAACTCATCAAGTATGATGAATGAGGCGAAACATTTGACGTTAATTATACTTTAATATAAAAACTCTATGGTGCAGTGGTATTATTAGTCATTAGAACTTAGGGGTTGGGCAACTCGTGATGGTCAATGGTTCATATACATATTAGGGGCAATTTTATATTAAAACTAGAAAACATTATTAGTGACGAAGTTTAGTTAGATCATAAGCTTCAAGCTTTTTCTCGTGTAGCAAGGCTGTCAGAGAGAAACTAGTGTTAAGACACTCCGTTCTCTATTTCCCACCTGAATCTTAAACATTTCTTGTGAAAGAGCGGAACCCTAAACAGCGTTTTATCTTAGCTAGATAATCAATCAATATATTTATATTTATATTGATACTCATGTTTATGAGTATTTATGTGTATCTTGTAGGTATTTAATATTAGGGGAGAGTTGCGATCATTGGACCGGCTCTTTCATTGGACCACCTAATTATTTCGAAAACTATGATTGTCACAAGGAGTTTAAAACGTTGCTTGGCAACAGTGCCGCGCCCGATATCCCCCTACCAAACCTCAGTTTGCTCGCAACGCGTTGCAAGTAGTGAAGTATGCACCTGTATTAGCGGAGACCGTGATATAAAAATCGAGTCATCTACAAACTGATGTAAGTAGTATTGTAATAATTCTTTTTGTATTATTAAAGTAAATCAGAGTAGTAAATATATCTACGCTTACAGAGAGTATAAAATTTTAACATAATTTTGCACGTTATTTGATTTCCGCATTTATTCTGTTACCTGTACCTTGTTGCCATCAATGGACCACAATGGTGACGCCATCATTGGACTGGTCCAATCAAAGAAACTTAGAAGTCATTCACTTATTTTCACTTAGTATAATACTAACAAATAATTTTATCTGTTTGACTATTATAATATATGTTTAACTATTATAATATAATTGATATTGCAAATGTAATATTAAAGTTAATAAACAAAGTTATACGCCTGTTTCTTTTTATATATGTATACATATACATACATACCTTTTTACTGTAACTACATTTTATTTCTATGTTACAGAATGTCAACAGAGAAAAACAAAAGAAAATATTGTTCTTGGAATGAAACAAGCATGAAACTTGCTATAGAATCTTTGAGAAAAAAAGTATCGGATTAAATGAAGCAAGTCGAATCTATGGCGTTCCAAAATCCACATTAAAAAGAACCAATAAATAATAAATTTCTATTAAAATTATGCAATCATTTATGATTATTATTATTATTATAAAAACTTTTGAATAAATTACTTTGTGTTTCATTTGAGTCACCTTAATTGAACCGATACCACTTACTCTACTAAGTCCAATCATGGCAACTTAGTGGTCCATTCAAGGTAACGGTGGTCCAATGAAAGCAACTTTTCATTGAAGAGTTTCTTTACTATACCTTTAAAACATCGCAACTATCATCATTAATAATTTATATATCATTAATTTACATAAATAGCTTTACTGTCCAACAATCGGTTTTTATTTATCGGTGATATTGCATGAGATATAATGCGATAAAGTTAAGTGGTCCAATCATAGCAACTCTCCCCTACTTTAATATCAAATAAGCCAATCGGGGCCAGTCGTGGTGCACTGTAACGCGACTGGTTGTGGGTTCGATCTCACTCGAGGGGTGGGAATATTTAATATTTCTATTTTCTTCGTTCTGATGTCGAGGTAAAGCGCGGCGTTAAGTTCCGCCACTTAACACGCAATGTCTCCGAATTTGGCGGAAAGTGGGGAACGGATTGTCTTAACACTAGGTTCCGTCTGCTTACCCTGCTGTGTGCGGGATATAGCGAGAAGCTAAAAAATATCAAATAAGCCTTTTGGGTGCAATTTAACGTTAACAATTTCAAAATGTAAACTTACTTAGGAGCTGCCCTAAATTGTAAAGGCCGACGAAGCATAATTCAATCTATTTTGACTATCAAGAAAAATCTTCAAAGAAAGCCTTTGACATATTTTAAATATATTTATTTTTACTCTACTTAGTTAGATGACAAATTTCTAGCAACTATACATTTTAAAGCATCCTCAGGAAACGCAGAGAGTGTCTCTTCCAGTGTCAGGACACTCCGTTCTCCACATTACACAAAAAAACATAAATTATTAGAGAAGACAGACGTCTTAGTATTCCATATATTCACTTTGCTTTTATCAGGGATGCAGTACACGGGTACTGCGTCCCAGGACTTGCAACTCACGTATTGGTTTAAAAGGCAATTTGAAGCCTACATTTGGGTAATAAAATAGTGGCTAGTCATGGCTTGGGGGCACAACGTGTGACTGTAAAAGCTTTCTGATTTTGGGTACGATTCCCAATCGAGGTATTGATAATAACTTCGTGTTTTGCCACGACACCTGTGCAAAGAAAAAAATATTTAATATTTATTTTTCTTCGCTCCGGTGTCAAGGCAAAGCGAGGTGCTCCGCCACTTAACACGTTATGCCTCCAGAAATCAGCAAAAAGTAGGGAACGGAGTGTCTTAACACTAGGTTCCCTTTACCTACCCTGCCGTGTGCGGGATACAGCGTGAAGCTAAAAAAATATATATCCCGGGCATTACCTGTCATCTATCTATATAAGCACATATAAACAACACTTAAACAATCTCATCGTGTTTCACAAACACTGTAAACATGTCGGAAATGCAATACAAATTAGAGTCGACGGTTAAAATCGTAAATAATGATTCATTCTACATGAGATACAAGCGAATACTGTACTGACTATTGACTGACGGATGTTAAGTCATTTCCGGTTAATGTATGCATATATACGTATAAAGTATAGTATTTACAAGGGTAGTGTAGGACAGTGCGACTGTAAAAGCGATAGTTGTTGGTTCGATTTCCAGTCGATGGATTATTTAAAATTTTATTTCATCGCTCTGGTACCATAGAAAAAACACGGAGTTCCGCAACTCAAAACGCAATGTCTCGTGTTTCGGGCGGAAGGTGGAGAAGAGTAAGACGCTCTTACCATTTTCTGACTACCCGTCCTTTCTGACTACCCCGCTATATGAGAAATGTAAAGTTGAAAAATAGAACTATATGTATTTGCACATGCATATTTAAGAAGTTCCGGGCGTTAGGCGGTCTATAAGATAGATCTACTGCGAGATTTTCGTATTGTAGGGTAAACAAACTTATAGCCTTAACTTGTAACACGGATTTAAAACTACTACTACTACTACTACAATAAAAAACTATTTTTCAAAATTGTTGTAGGATACTGTTAAGGCCTCGCACACACCACGGACGGGATCATCATTTACGATATCATTCATATCTTCAACTTCAACGTACTAGCTCCAGCAAAGTTCTTAAAAAATGTTATCCATAGGTAAGCTATTGATTTGCATTTTGATTTATATGAATAGTACAAGCTTTTAATATGTTATAAAGTTGTTATTAATTAATAGCAACTAAGGATATTTGATAAAAAATGAATTTATTGTATTTAAATCCATTTTAAATATGAGAATAATTTATATACCTTTAGTTAGCTATAGCTAACAATTTAGAAGTGAATACAATAATATATGCATAAAAAACTCAAGAAAACATCCAAAGGCAGTATTTTTTAAAAACTTGAAAAAATACAAATTTTATAACTACGAGTAAATGTGTCCAAATCAAACGGAAAGTGGAGAACTAAGTGTCTTAACACTAGATTCCTCTGGCAGAACAAAAAACCATAACCCTTAACAATATTTACCATCCACTTACAAAAAGCTTCACACTGTATCCCGCACACAGCAGGGTAGACAGAGGGAACCTAGTGTTAAGACACTCCGTTCCCCACTTTCCGCCGAATTCGGAAACATTGCGTGTTAAGTGGCAGAACTTAACGCCGCGCTTTGCCTCGACTCCAGAGCGATGAAAATGGAAATATTAAATATTTCCACTCCTCGACGGGGAAGCGAACCCACAACCAGTCGTTTACAGTCACACGCTTGTGCCACTGGGCCACGACTGGCCCCACTTACAAATAATATCATATATACTTACATATATCTATAATAAGCATAGAAACGTCGACCAATTCATCATAACGTATTGTCGGTACCTGTTCCGGATCGATACGACAATTTCCTATCACACGCTCTACGCTATACATCCATACATAGCAGGCACTATGGCTTTAAAGTGGGCAGAGTGATTTATGACGCAGGACTGTATTGAAATGATCTTCGTATGTAAATGATGAATAAATTTACTAGGAATGTATAGAGGAGATTGTTATGCAGTTGGCAAGTATCTGACTAGACTAGATGGTTGAATTAAATAATATTTTTTTTTTAGTTTTAAGCTTTTTATTAATAACAGTATAGGCAAAGAAAACTTAATGTTAACACACTAGCTAAAAAAAATCATAATTTAAATATTTTCGTTTCTTCCCCCTGATGAACAAGTCAATGGTCGGCATTTAGATATACCATATAACACGCAACGCCTCAAATTTCAACAAAAAGTAAAGAAAAGAGTGTCTTAACACTAGAATCTCTCTCCCTCACCTTCTAAGCGTGAAAACGCGTGAAAATGCGTGAAAAATAAGAACACAAAGTAACATTAACTTGTAATTAAATATAAATTAGCTGTATTACATAATGTTTTAACGCTAACTCGGAGTTGTGAACTTAATGCGACTTCGTGTAACTTGTTCCAGACTTCACACGTCTGCTTTTGCCGTAGTACAGTTTAAACTTACTTGCAAAGTGCATTATCTATCTTATTAAGTAAATTACTTATTTGTATCGCATTTTTTTAATTATTATGTTAATTAATGAAATATAAAAGCTGTTATGGTTTGTTTTAAGACAACTATCTCTTTCTTTTTCTTGCATGTCAGGGTTATTTGCGGAACTCAACGCCCCGCTTTGCCTTAGGTACCGGTATTTTTAGATATGTATATAACATATAATTTTTTTTCATTTTCCTCAATCGGAATCGAATCTAAAACCACAGACACTCGCTCACTGCGCCACGACAAATTAAATATATTACTTAATTGTATCTTTCACACATTCAATCGTGTTTATAGTCAGACGCTGTCCTTCAATTTCACGTATGCGTGCCATTTCTTTTCAGTTATATAACATTTTTTTTTTCTAGCTTCACGCTGTATCCCGCACACAGCAGGGTAGGCAGAGGGAACCTAGTGCTAAGTTACCCCGTTCGCTACTTTCCGCCGAATTCGGAGGCGTTGTGTGTTAAGTGGCGGAACTTACTGCCGAGCTTTACCTCTGACACACTTTACAACTAGTTATTTTACTTCAAGACTACTACATGATACTACTATAACTATAAACATACATATATTAAAGTGGAGTTAGCTACAGGACACATACATTTCAAAAGTCTTACAAAAGATAAGATCTGCCGCTTTCTATTCTGTAGTACAAACTTTAAGAAAACCAGTGCTCTAACGAGGCAGTGATTCAAGAGCTTCCTATTATGCTTTCTATATTGAACTAGTCGTTTGCCGTGACTGTACATGGAAAAAAATATATTATTTTAGTATACATATTATATATTAAATAAAAGATTTTTGACGGTATATATTATTATCATGCACACAGCAGGGTAGGCAGAGGGAACCTAGTGTTAAGACACTCCGTTCCCCACTTTCCGCCGAATTCGGAGGCATTGCGTTGTTAAGTGGTGGAACTTAACGCCGCGTTTTCCCTCAGACCAGACACCAGAGTGAAGAAAATGGAAATATTAAATATTTCCACTCCTAGAGTGGGAATCGAACCCACAACCAATCGTTTACAGTCACACGTTCGTGCCACGACTGGCCCCTTTACTTTATACAATTTCTAAAAATCATTTCCTCGAGTGGGAATCGAACCCACAACCAGTCTTTTACACTAACACGCTGTCCATCTATATATATATATCATCATAATGCACTATGATAACACATAAAGCTATATACATACATATAACAAAGTCACAGGTGACAGATACGCGGTGTGTTTGACTAACGGGAAATGCACGTTGTAGGATATAAATTAGGGGTATTTACTTCCTGTTGTAATACCATGTAAATGTAGTAGTAAATGTAGTAGTAAATACTAATATATAGATGCGTTATGTTTGGTATAAAGCCGTTATGGTCTAGTTGGAAATACGCTGACTGCAAATGTTAGTCATGGGTTCGAATCTCGTTTGAATTCTATTTTAAATACAAAAATCCACATTAAAAAGCTTTAATGATATATCTTTACATTATATTCTCTCTACTTTCCTCATAGAGACGAAGCATGTATTTATAATATAATAACATTGAACATTGAAAATAAAAAAGAAGGAAGCCAAAATTGCGTGCCAGATAAAGAAAACTCAGTGTCAATACACTCTGTTCTCCAGTTTCTCCTAAAACCGATACATTGCGTTTTTTTTTCATTAAAAAATAATTTAAGCCCCGAGCGAGAACCGAACCCAGAATTAGACTTCGGAGTTTAGAATGAAAGTAGTAAAAATGACTGGGTCTAACATAGGCTACTTAGTTTCAAAAATCGACTTCTCGGTTTCGGTTCTCGGTTCGGTTGAAATAGGGGATGAAAGTTTATAAGAAAAAAACCGCTTGACCGATTGTAACGAATTTTGGCATATATATAGTTGATAATCCAAGGTCAAACATAGGCTACTTTATTTTTCAAAAACCCACCACCGAGGTTTGCAATATTCCGAAACAGCTACGTAGATCACGCGGTGAAGCCGCGAGCGGGCCACTAGTATATATAATAAAACATATATTAAGTAATTATTTTCTTATCAGTTAAACTAGCTAGGAAGCGCTATCAGTTATCAAAATCTATACGCTACGGTTAATGGAGGAATTACAGAAACGATTACGCTTTATTACGGTATATCTCTATATAAATTTATAGCTAAAGTCGTCATATTACTATAATTGACCTAAATTTACTAAAGATATTATAATATTATATTATTACTATTATTATTTTTTAGCTTCACGCTGTATCCCGCACACAGCAGGGTAGGCAGAGGTAACCTAGTGTTAAGACACTCCGTTCCCCACTTTCCGCCGAATTCGGAGGCTTGTGTGTTAAGTGGCGGAACTTAACGCCGCGCTTTACCTCGACACCAGAGCGAAGAAAATGGAAATATTAAATATTTCCACTCCTCGAGTGGGAATCGAACCCACAACCAGTCGTTTCCAGTCACACGCTTGTGCCACTGGGTCACGACTGGCCACCATATTATATTAAATTTCTATTATTATTCTATATATAGTATATACATACTGGGGATTGAATTGATTCTCTCTTACTAACCTGCCATATTTGTCATACGGGAAAAGAGTAAAGCTGGAGAAACGAATTAAAGTTCAATATAAAAATTCAAAACTAAAATATTTTTTTTTATTTTCACGCTGTATCCCGCACACAGCAACTAGGCACAGGGAGTAGTGTTAAGACACGGTGTTCCTCTTTCCGCCGAATTCGGCGTCATTGCGTGCTAAGTGGCGGCACTTAACGCCGCGCTTTATCTCGACACCAGAGCGAAGAAAATGGAAATATTAAATATTTCCACTCCTCGAGTGGGAATCGAACCCACAACCAGTCGTTTACAGTCACACGCTTGTGCCACTGCGTCACGACTGGCCACGTAAAACTAATTTCACATAAAATATTAATAATGGTTCGTACTTTAGATAACTGCCTTTCAAAATTAATTATCCCACTAATTTTTCGACCTAAAATATGTAAATACTGGCTTAATTTTGAAGAAAATTTGAAAATTTCACAACCAAATTATTGATAAAGACTTTCCACTTTCATTTCGTTACTAATAGAATCAAGAATCAAGTATTAAGTGTTTCACAAAAGCGCTTTTGATGTAATTAGATTTTAATACTGTAAATATTTATGGAGTTCTCTCTTCCTGCTCGTAGGGTTGCCAGCTGTACCTTTTCTGTATGCGAAATTATTATATTTTAGTACAATAGATGAATGTTTATATTTTGTAATACGCAAAGTAAAAAAAAATAAAAAAGACAAAAAAAGTTTTTTTAGACAAAAAAAGAATGCAGGAACAAGAAGCGGAAAAAAAAAGTTTATTTAAAATGCAGGTATGAGTAATAAATATAACTTAGTGTTTTAGACTTATTCCCTTATAGCTAAGAAGTTAGAGAAAATTTGGTGTGAACACTTCATCCTCCTCTTTCTGCCTAAAATCGAGGCAAAATGGTTGAGTGACTGTCTTCTTGGTCACCAGAGCGGGGAAATGACAATAATTAAATTATGATCGTTCCACCAAGTGGGGAATCGAGCTCAAGACCAATCGCGATTACAGTCAGACCCTCAAACAACACCACTACGGCCTCATCTCTCGTCTAATTTTATTCTACCCAAAATTATTATATTTTTTTTAAATATTTACGTACCTTATTTTTTATTTTTCAAAATGCTATATTTAGACAAAGAAAAGTTGGCAACCCTATACAACGCAACAAGTTACAGCAAAAATATGTTTTGTCTCTTTTATATAGTAAACAAATATATATTGCTATCCTTTTCACGCTTGACGTTATATTGGACTTTATTAGTCTCGGAATAATCTTTTGATTTTGTGAATTTAAATTCCTCTTTGTTGTTTAAAGCCTTTGTGTTCGGAATTTGGTTATTAAATTAAATATATAATAGTAATTCTAAGAAATCATAACTTAATTAAATGTACTATCGTGGTGGTGATTATTGCAAACGCTATTGGTTTTATTATGGGCTCAAATCTCACCAGGTGATAAGGAGATGAGATGATGATTATATTTAAATAATCTTCATATCTTTATTTTATTATCTTCTAACATAATAGACTACTGGCCCATCTTGAAAAAATTATGGGTCATTTGAACCACCAGGAGCTACCTAACTAGAACTATATAAGGAGCATAAAATAATAAGATTCAACACTATGCCGTTACTGTAAGCTGTCCAACTGAGTGCAGGTGAGAATTCGAAAGTACAGGTTGAGTGAGTACATTTTGGTCACATATTTTTGTACGCCATTCTTGCCACCGATAGATCCATTAAAAATAATAAGAAAACACGCAGTGCCGTAAAAAAATGGTAGTATAATCATAATACCTAAATACAAGTTCTAACAACATGTGAACACGTGTCCGTCGACCACAGCACACAGACCGCACGCTCATAGCCGCTAGTGTGACTGCTGTTGCATAGCTAATACCGTAATATGCTTACCTAATTATACGTAAGCTTTTATATTACCACCGTATTTTCATGGACGTTCCGTCATTTTTGTTGTAAAACTGTTAGATTACTGTTTTTACGGATCGGAATTAAAGAAACAAAAATAAGTTGAAGTAAGTATAATCGTATAAAATGTTTGATGTAGCTGGACGCGGAACGTATTATTTACCGGTCATAGCCCTGGAACGGCTTCCAAAAGATGCGGGTTTAAACTTGGCATATTTAAAATATTTAAACTTTTTTTGAAAATATTTTATCCAACCAATCAAAACTAATGAATTCAAATCAACATCAATCACCATTTTTTTAAAATTCTCTTTGACAGTATTAACGCCAGAATCCAACTTATAACCAATCTAGCAAAGTATAGTAATAATAGTAAATATAATAGGATGTGAACACGTGTTGGTCGACCATAGCACACAGACCGCACGCTCATAGTTGCTAGTGTGACTGCTGTTACATAGCTAATACCGGAATAAACTTACTTAATTATATGTAAGCTTTTATATTATACTAGTTATTGCCTAGGACCCGTACAGCAAAGGATAGACAAACATGGAAAGCTTTAGAGGAGGCCTTTGTCGGAAGACAAGTTATAAATAACTAACTACCGTTTGCCGATATATATAAATACATATGTAACATTATAAACATGTAAAATAATATATACGTGAAAATAATATACAATATAAATGTATGTGTATATGTGTATGTATCGAGTATGTGTGTATATTTACATTATAATGTTAGAAATCTGTAATAATTAAGTTAAGTTTTAGGCAATCACATATTTGTATAGCATGTAAGAAAACTAGAGTAACTTATGTTATTTATTTTTATTATTTTTATTAGAGTAGCTTATTTTATTTATTTTTATTTATTTTAGTTATTGCCTGTCACTTCGTTTGTATTGAATTATTACATTTCAGTTGATTTCTTTCTTTTGTCGACCAAGCATTCTGCTCGCTAAACTATAACTAAACAAAAAAAGAAACGAAAATGTGCAATTTTTCAGGTTTCCAAAGAAATCCTCAACATTTTACAACAAAAATATGTAGTAATAATCATATAAAAATTTTGATACAACCGAATGTAAAATGTATAGTTAGGCGAGCAGAATGCTTGGACGATAAAAATAAGATGTGGGTTCGAGTCCAACGTTCAAATTGTTTTTGCATTTTCTAAAAATGTTTTTATATCCTAAATATAAAGATTTTCAACCTTTAAAAATGCAAAAATATAAAATTATTTAGTAAATACAATGTTCACTTACCAAATGGTTGTTATAACCCAAAAGTTATATACACTAAGAACAAAATGTAATAAAACGTGTAAGAATTTTACCGTAGCTGAATGTAGAACTTATTTTAATTCATTGACACGATTGTGACTCAAATTTAAAATGTCGGCTGTACACAGTAAGTTCGATATTTACTCAGAAGAAGGATTAAGGTCTAATTTTTTTTTTTTTTTTAGCTTCACGCTGTATCCCGCACACAGCAGGGTAGGCAGAGGGAACCTAGTGTTAAGACACTCCGTTCCCAACTTTCCGCCGAATTCGGAGGCATTGCGTGTTAAGTGGCGGAACTTAACGCCGCGCTTTACCTCGACACCAGAGCGAATAAAATGGAAATGTAATTTCCACTCCTTGAGTGGGAATCGAACCCACAACCAGTCGTTTACAGTCACACGCTTGGGCCACGACTGGCCACAATTCCTTTTATAATACATAAATAATTAACTAACAAGAGATAAAATATTACTTACTATATATCCTCTACTTATTCTGCCACGCGAAAAAGGCCTTAGTCTATATAATACATTAAAAGGAACAATATCTATCTTATAATAAAAAAAGATAGAACGCACATAACTTCGCAACTACTGAATAGATTTGAATGAAACTTTTATGTTGTATAACTTTTAAAGTTAGACAGGATTTAGGCTACAGTAGATTCTGAGGTTTGCAACGCCTATGTCGAACCATAATCTCTATATATAATAAAAGAGTAGAAAAGTCAATTCTGTACATGAAAAATTTCAGAAAAAATTTAATTGGGTACGTTAATATATCGATAACAGAGGCCAAAAATCCACTAAAAAAACATTCAAATTATGTCGGTAGTTCACGTGTGAAGCTAAATTTGTTTCAATATCACTAATTAAAATAATTATAAAATAAAATAAGCATAACATTTATTAAAGATCTACACACATCTGCTGTCATATAGATTATATAAAACTTCATATAATCTATATGACAGCAGATGTAACTACGTTTTCTAGAACGGGTAGCGCCATCTGTTATTGTATAGTTGGCATTGTTTTAGATATATCCGTACTCAAAAATATTATTATTATAAAAATGCAAAAATCTATATCTATATCTTTTATGTTTTCACGGGTAATCTACAGATTTCCTACATATATACCAGATGGTATATATGTACGAAATCTGCTATCATATAGATATACTATGATAGCAGATTTCGTACGTTTTCTTACTATAACAGTTATCGCTATATGTTATCGAATAGTATAGACATTGTACTAGATGTATCGATGATTTTCTCAAGAACATAATTAGTGACGCAAGGTCAAATATAGACTACCCCCTTTTATAAAAAAAAACAATCCCAAAGAGGCAATAGAGGATGAAAGTGGCGGTTCACGTGGCGAAGCCGCGAGCGGGTCGCTAGTACTAGATATAAAACCATAAAAAAATCACGCCTTCACAAAAATTACTCAACATTTTGATGAAAAAGGTCATTAAATCTACACAAACAAACTTACTAAACAACCACTTGTATGTTATAATAATAATAAAAAAATATAAAATACAAAATCCCTCCATGACAATTGAAAAGCTCTGCGTCTGAATATCGCAAGGATATAATGTAACAGTAGTCCATTACGTCGTCGCCTACATTGTGCTTGCTATTTGAAAGTCCTCTACAAAAGTGGACAGTAAAAAGTGTTGATGATGGATTGTTAGCGCATAGAGTGCCTACTGTGTATCGTTAGTTTTTTTAATGTATGAGTTTTAGTTTTATATTATGGTATCTATACTGAATATTAAAAAAATGAGATAAAGTTGAGGCCATTATGGTGTACAGCGTTTGAATGTAAGTACAATTGTTTGTGGGTTCGATTTCCACTTGGGGAATCATTTTTTTTTTAAGTTATTGTCATTCCTGTGCTATATTAAGAAGAGAAAGTGCAGCGTTTAGCTCTGCCAATCAACACGGAATGTCTTGCTGAGGCTTTGAAAAATGAGATAGTTTTAAGTTGTGAATTTAATTTACTTTCCTTTGTTTAAAACTTCGAAGAAAGTAGTGAATTTGTTTTATTATTCACATTTATATAAATTATATGTAGATAGACAATAAATAAATTTATAAAGAAAATATATGTAAAATAAAAAAAAATATAATACGAAAAAAAAAACTAAACACACTATGCAATCAAATACACATACATACATAATGAAACTCTTTCAAGTTCATAAAATAAATTATATTGTCATTAAGTAAAATTTACCACAAACGATCTAACATAGTATATACGTATTAAGAATGCAGATTGGGGTAGCCGTGGCGCAGTGGCACAAGCATGTGACTGTAAACGACTGGTTGTGGGTCCGAATCCCACTCGAGGAGTGGAAATATTTAATATTTATTTGTTTGAGGCACGAATTCGGAGGCACTGCGTGTTAAGTAGCGGAACTTAACGCCGCGATTTACCTCTGATACCAGAGCAAAGTAAATGGAAATACGAAATATTTCCACTCCTCGAGTGGGAATCGAATCCACAACCAGTCGTTATACAGTCACACGTTCGTCCACTGCTCCACGACTGGCCTCAAATAAAAAGCCAACACAAAAAACTTATCTAACGTACTAACTAATACCAAACAAAAGTAAGCTTTTATACTCGAAGAGAATAAAGAAAAATAATTATAAATATAAATAAATCTCTTTTTATGCTTGCTGTGGGTTTTATTGTGTCCGAAACAATTAGCTCCCGTGATTTGTGTTACAGACGTTAAGGACTCGAGTGTACTGAATAAATATTAATGATATATTGCAACGAGGCTATTGTGGTTTAGTGTGACGTACGACTGTAGTATGCGATTGGTTGTAGGTTCGATTTCCACTCGTAGGAGGGATTCTAATTCAATTACTCGCTCTAGTTAACAAGATGAAGCACAGCGTTGAGTTCCGCAACTCAACAGTGCGTTGACAATATATTTACCAACATTTAAACATTTTTAAAGTGTTATTCCACACTTAGGAAAATTGAAAAAGACATTTAAAGAAAACGTATAAAAATCTGAACGCAGCGGGATTCGAACCCGCGCCTCCTGAATACCGTTCAGGCGCTCTCACCACTGAGCATGGTATTCAGGAGGCGCGGGTTCGAATCCCGCTGCGTTCAGATTTTTATACGTTTTCTTTAAATGTCTTTTTCAATATATTTGCCTACTGATCTTTATGTGTGGGATATTTCGTGGTAAAAAGTCAACTATATATGGAGTATTGTATTGACCCGTTGTATCCCCACTTAAAGGTATACGTTATTTTTTCGGATGGAATTATTCTTTATACTTTGGATGAAATCGGAATTTCGAATTTCATCCAAATTGGAGTAACAGACATATAGGCAGACAGACAGACAGACTTTTGTTATTATAATATTAGTACGGATATACTAACTATGTGACCAAATTGTTCAAATTTTCAGAAGTCAGCTTACATAACAACTAAGTTGTTAGTTTGAATGAAGCTTTTGAAGTTTCTCCTTCTAAGAGAAAATTAAAATGCATCAATAGTTTGTTGAATTTTAAAATTAAATTTGTTGAATGAATTTAAATTTAAAATATTTTTGGAAAAACACAATTTTTATAATTTTTTTTATATATATCAATGGCAAAAGACAAAACTTTTTTTTTTTCAAATATCTTATAGTTCAGTAAGTCTTATCGTTATAAAACTCCAATGAAATGCAATTCAAAATAGAAAAAACAGAAGACGAAGAGCAAACCAAAACTCCTTTTGTCTTAGGTATCCAAAACGGAGCAAAGAAAATATTATATAATTAATCCTCTGAGTGGGAATCGAACCTACAACCATCGCGGTTACAGTCTGACCTACTATTTACATCACGACGACCTTTATGCGAACAGTTACAAAGACCGGGTAAACGAAATTTCAAGAGACTAAAGACAGAAAATTAAACGCATCCAAAACAAAAGGCTTTAAAGCTGGTAAAAGTAAATAAAGTGTAACTGAAAGTAGTTCTGAAACCGTATCGCATCGTACCGTCTAATAGGTGACTTTTAAAATGGGAGAGTCAAACAACGTCGTCATTTGCTTGTGATATATTATAAAGAATACTGGCGGAATATTTTAACACTAGATTCCTTCTGACTATTATTAAAGAAAAACGCTACGAAAACATTATAACTGCGAACTTTTTAAGGCAATCCGACAACAAAAAGTGCTAAAAAAGAAGAAACCCGAAATATGCTATAATTTAAATTTTTTTCAAGATATTTTTTGGAGCTTCACGCTGTATCCCACACACAGGAGGATAGGCAGAGGGAACCTAGTGTTAAGACACTCCGTTCCCTACTGTCCACCAAATTTCTGGAGGCATTATTACATGCTAAGTGACAGAACTCCAGAGCGAAAAAAAAAAAAAATATATTTCAATCGGCTGGAAATCGAAGCTACAACCAGCGTTTAAAATCACACTTTGGGCCAAAAACCACAAAAAGCTTTAAAGCTGACAAAAGTAAATAAAGTGTAACTGAAAGTAGTTCTGAAACCGTATCGCATCGTACCGTCCAATAGGTGACTTTCAAAGTGGGAGAGTCAAACACCGTCGTTGTTTGCGGCATGCTCGCGTGCACATTGCAATTTTGTTTCGCATTATATGTATAGTAACTTCAGGTTTTAGTAGAAAGAGATACAAAGTATTTTCAATATTTTTTGAGGATTATGCTTTTAAAAGGGGCCAGTCGTGGCGCAGTGGCACAAACGTGTTACTGTAAACGACTGGTTGTGAGTTCGATTCCCACTCGAGGAGTAGAAGTATTTATTATGTGAAGCTACAAAAAAACTTAGGATAAGAAAATACAATAGAAATGTAGGTAGAAGGTCAGTCTGTTGACTCAATTGATGGTAATAATTTTGGATATTCTTGTTAGATCGTTGAAAGCTACGTAACCAGTCGCTTTACAGGCACACTCTGTGCCTCTGCGCCGACCAGACCCGACAGTTAGTAATTACTTAATTAAATTTAATATAAATCAAAAATTCCATCAATAAAACCATACACAGTCTTTGTTTTATAAAAACGCCTACAATACCTACACAAATGTGCTATATACATATCTATTCTATACTATTCTACTTACTACAATTTTATAGAAGCAATAAAATTTCACAAGCAATATTTGTAAGTTTCAAGTGAATCGCGACACGGACCTCATTGTAGCCTTACGCTCGCGCTACCGTACCAGCGTACGTCTCTATACGGAACAAATTGTTATTTTATGTTAGACGAAATTATATAGTGGAGAAATCTTATTTTATGGCTTATGTGAAGATTTTTATTCAAAGGTATGAAATATGTAATAATAATGAAAATTTTGAATTTTAGAATATAGAAGCCTCTATATGCTAAAATTCAAAATTGTGGCATCTAACTGTTGTGGTTGTGGGTTCGATTCCTACTTGAAGTATGTGTTCTTAATTATTTTCATTTCTCCGCTCTGACAAGACAAAACGCGGGGTTGAATTCCATAACTGTCTCACATTCGTATAACGGAGTGTCTTAACACTAGATATTCTCTGTCTACCCTGCTATGAAAAAGCGTAAAGTTAAGAAAATCATTACCATATTACAAAGCCATCGTGGCAGAGGAGTTAACGTCTGAATAAACGTAATAGTTATGAATTTCCCTTCTTCTTTAGAGAATGATTGTTGAATTCCATCACACTAGGAACAGAATGCCTCAAAAACTCGCGGAATGTTTTAACACTAGCAGGGTAGGCAGAGGGAACCTAGTGTTAAGACACTCCGTTCCCCACTTTCCGGCGAATTCGGAGGCATTGCGTGTTAAGTTCCTTCTGACTACTTCACAATTTATTTAAAGAAAAACGCTATAAAAGTTTTATACTGTCATATTTTCAAGGTAACCAGACATCAAAAAGTGCTAAAAAAATACACAAAAATAAGAAACAAGGCATATTTCCTAATTTAGATTTGCACCAAAACATTTTATAATAATTTTCATATAAAACACATAATTCAACCGCCGCATCGATTTGATACTTTTGTTTGAAACACTGAACAACCGCAAGGCCATTATAGCAATTACGAAGTTCCAGATTGCCGACGAAGAAGACGTTTATGCAAAGTTTTGTTTTCCCTTAATAAGTGAAGATTGATATCTCTTCTGTAATTACTATTAAATTAGGTATTAAAACTAAATTCATTTTACTACGATGATAAGAAATTCCTGGATGGTTTAAAATGAGTTTTCAACTGAATACATTAGTGAAACTATTTACCTTATATACTACTAGTTGTGCTCGCGACATCTTTTATTTTATCTTCACGCTGTATCCCGCACACAGCAAGGTAGGCAAAGGGAATCTAGTGTTAAGATACTCCATTTCCCACTTTCGGCCGAATTCGGAGGAATTGCGTGTTAAGTGGCGGAACTTAACGCCGCGCTTTACCTCGACACCAGAGCGAAGAAAATGGAAATTATTAATATTTCCACTCCTCGAGTGGTAATCGAACCCACAACCAGTCGTTTACAGCCACACGCTTGTGCCACTGGGCCACAACTGGCCACTAGTTCGACCGCGTTCAATCTAAAATATATATCATTCTAACATAAAAAATAGCTTAAGTTACTCCTATCCTATACATTAGCTATCTGCCAGTGAAAGTCCCGTCAAAATTAGTCCAATCATTCCAGAGATTAGCCGGAACAAACAGACGGACAGACAGATAAATATTGCAAAAAATATTATTTTATTATATGTATTGTGTATACATACACATACATATAGTAAAAAGCGGTTATTTTAAAATTACAAATAGACACTACAACTTTATTCATTTGTAAAGATTTAGTCTATTTATTAGCTTCACGCTTTTTCCCACATAGCTCAATAGTTAGAGTGAATGAGAGAAATGAATATTTAATTATAATTATTCTCCCAAATGAGAATCAAACCCACAACCATCGCGTTCACTGTTAAGCACTTCCCATAGCGTAATAACGGCTTCTGTTTAAATAAATACGAAATTAACCTTTTCACATCTATATCACGTAACAAAGCGCGGCGTTAAATTCCGCCCCTCACCACGTAATGTCTCAATGTCTAGCAGACAGTGGAGAACAGAGTGTCTTAACATTAGATAAATTCTCTCTCTGACTAACCTACATTGTATTATTTTTTTATTATAATGCAGTTTCAAGTAACATTATCATACACTTGTAAATTTTTATGTTCACCTATCTCTGGACGACATAAAGGACCGCCACTGAATTGTTCCTGTTCACATAACCTTTTATTTTAAGCATGAATTCTTATTACATTTTCATTTTAAAAATATTTTATATTTCTTTGTGAGTGTCTTCAACAATTTAAACACTTTTCGTGTAATATATATATTTACTATAAATACGAAAGTCTGTTTGTCTGTTACGCTTTCACAGTTGGAAATATTGAACTAATCATGAAAACATAAGTAAAGATCAGAGGTCAAATATACACTCTTTCAAAAATCTACCAGTGTAAGGTTATAGGGTATATGTGTATATGAGAAAACCCTCATATGATGAGGATGAAAGTTTATATGAAAAATTAAAACCGCCTTACCAATTTGATGAATTTTCTCAGGTACGTTCTCAGATAGTTGATGAATGAATGATGAACAAAATCAAACATATATGAAGCAACTGCAGTTATATAGTTCAATTGGCCGAGGCTGTGAGTGGTTAACATTATAGTAAAAACCTTAAGCATTATAATAAATCAGTAATTTCGTCTTAAATTGATTACATTATGTTAAAGAAATCAAAATTAGAAAAACAATATAACTCTAAAGCTAAACACAACAAAACAAAGACTATACACAAAAAGCTAATCCATTACTTTCACAATACAAAAGCTTCTTTACACATATAGTACATATGTATATGTAAATACGAACACATCTTAGGAAATTGGCCGCCTCTCAAGTGTCACGCTTTCTCTTACACCCCTAGAATTGTCACTTCTAATTACAATTCGGCCAAAAGTCGGGCGAATGTCGGCCAAAAGTGTTGCCTTATACACGAAAGAAAGTAAGAAGCAAATCTTCTTAAGTGGCAGATCTTAATTAGCTTTTAATCTTATACGGAGAATAATATTTTTAATGTATCGCATAAGAAAAAATAACCATATTATAGAAATGAATTTTACGATCTAAATACATAATACATAATATAGAGCTTTTGCAATTTAGAAATAGCTAGGTAGTTATGGAGAACGTAGTGACAAAACATTCCGTTTTACACTTTTCACCCGCATTCGAAGACATTGTGTGTTAAATGGCGGAATTCAACGCCGCACTTTGTCTTGTCACCAAAGCTTTAATGTTATACGGAGATAAACCACGAAGTGTCTGGACAGCTTCCATCCCTTTTTCAATAGTCAGGAAGAACTTAGTAATAAAACATTCCGTTCATCACTTTTCACCCATAATCGAAACTTTACACGTGGCGGAACTCAACGCCGCGATTGGTCTTACCAGAGCAGATATAACCTCATAAAATTAAATCTACATTCACAAACAAAACTAACTTATATTATTATTCTGTTACAGATAAAAACAATAAAATACAATCTAAAAAAAAAAGATTGATAACATGAATGATAAAAATACATTCGCGAATGAATCCGACTCAATGAAGCGTGAAAGAATGGACGGGAACGATCCGTTATAAAAATGGGTTTCGATGGTTGAAATAAATGAATGAACTGAGAATGAATGAAAGAACGTTTATTTTCATTGCACTCTATGACTCGGGAGGTGAGATTAAAATCACCTTTCATGTAAAAAGGTTCTCTATAGATTCTTTTGTTTTCTTTAAAATAAGTAAAAATCTTTGTATTTAATAAAGTTTCAATTCAAACAGTGTAGTGTAGGACAAAGCGCGGCGTCGAGTACCGCGCTTCAATTCGCAAGGACTGTTAAGTGTACTGGATTTTTAAAACGAAGTATGAGTAGGCTATGCTATCATGAACTAGGTACCTGTCCGTGACTTTGCCCGCGAGGTTCTATTTAAGGTTTTTAGGCGCTATTTAAGGTTTTTTTTTAATGGAATAAAGGCATACGAGCAGAAGGTCCACCTGGTGTTAAGTGGTTACCTTCGCCCATAGCCATCCAAAACAATAGAGTTATGGATGCGTTGCCAGCCTTGGGGATGTAGGACAGAAGGAGAGAGGAAGGATGGGAATGGTGGGAATAGGCAAAGCTGGCTTACATGTCATCGAACCGGAACACATCATCAGATGTTTGGTGGTTCGTCTTTGACACGATAGTGGTCGCGAGCCAGTCGGAGAATGAATCTCCTACCACCAAGCTACTGGGATACCCGCCTTTTACGGGACGCTACCCAGCGGCGGGGGGGAATTGTATTCTTAACCCGTCCCCCCACGGGTACGAATAGGTACCTTATTTACCTACCTTGCGTTACATTGCGTCAGTAAATATCTTTAAGTGAAAATTCACTAAAATTAATCAATTTTAAAGAATTTACGCAAGGTAAGATTTTGGCTACCTATTTACGTGGGCAGTCGCTTATTTTTTTATTTAAGCGATTATTTTTTTTAACCAACCTTTCATACCCTATTTTAACTATTTAGAGGTTTATCTTTGGCTTAGTGGCCTATGTTTATCCCTGCTATCAACTATTTTCATTCCAAATTCCATTTAAATCGGCCCGGTAGATTAACCCTTATAGCGTAATAAACAGAACGACAGCCTTTCTCCATTATAATATTAGTATGCATGTATATACATTATACGACTATTAATAGAAACCTCATTAAATAAAAAGCAAATATTTCAAAAGCTTGTTATTGATAAGATTAGTATTAATATAACGTTCCGGTAAACAAAACTAAATCCGGCATAAAACAATAATCATATATCGTAAACATTTAACATTGCGTCCTCGTGAATCATAACATGATATAATATTTCATTTTTCTAAGAACTTATTATTACGAGTTTACTATAATTACGCGTTGCCATAGCAACGTGTATGTTTATACAAACGTGTAACTTTATACATGTTTGTTAAATAAATAGTGTTTGTGAGTGTCACATTTATTTTATCAGTACAATTAGATGTGTCTTAATACTAGGTTTTCTCTGCCTAGGCTGATGTTTTTGGGGTATAGCGTGAAGCTAAAAAAAAATTACTTGTCCGACTTTGTCCACTTATAACTTATCTAAAAGTAATAACTTTTAAAGTTGACTAACTAAAAGATACTATTTATTTCTGAAGCTCAAGCAAAATCGATCTAAACGTTCCAGAGATTAACCGGAACTAGCAGACATACAGACAAAAATTGTACATATTTGTATTATTTTGGTTCAAGTACCGTGTATACAAACAACACTTAGTTAAAATTTCAAACAGATACTCCAATTTAAATTATTTGAATAGATGATTTATAATTTTATGATGACAATCATATTATGTACTAATAATAGGCTGAAAAGTTGATGACAATTCAATTCTTTTTTATATATTGCTTGTTGGGTGGGGAGCCTAATGCCGTATCTTGTACGGAAAGTACACAAAAAACCATCAAGTAAATAGAACCCACATTCGCCTTTATAAGTCATTACTGTCTTAATTCGTCACAACATAAGCATACATACATATACGCCTAATTCGACAATATTAAAGACCATTAGGGAACAAATTTGGTTTTTATACTTACAAAATTAATCTTTGATTTGTGTTTCTATATATCCTTCTTACATTGTGTTGCTTAATATAACTAAAAACATTTTTTACTAGTAAAAAACGTTTTTAGTTATATTGAGCAACACAATATAAGAAGGATACATAGAAACACAATCATATTATGTACTACTAAAAATATTTTTAGTTAAACAATTTTCCACTGTGTATAATGAAGTGACATACTATTTTCATATCGCGTACTTACCTGGAAAGAAAAAAAATAATAATTAGAAAATAGTTCATCAGATCAACATTTCAATTTAAAAAAGCGGCTTTAAGGATATAAAACAACAAAAAAAAAAATAAAATAAAATAAAACACATTCAAATTTAAAATATATATGGTTATTTGCAATATTAAGCTAACACTAATTGTAACAACTGTACAGAAATTAAAGCAGTGGCTGGAAGACAATCTTCTGTGTAAATAACACAGAAAGTTTAGTTTAATTGATTAGATTGCTTAGATATATAAATGGAATTTCTATATATTTTATCGCGAAGAAAGTGAGTTAGACTCACCTAAGTAAGTTTACAAAATTTGAACCAAATATATATAACTAAACTCAACTTTTCATAAAAATAATTAAATGTCTCCAACTCTGATTTCATTCACACAGGTAGTATTTCCTTAATGATACCAGAGTGATAAAACACTACTTTTTTCCATAACACCCAAAAATGCAGCATACAATATAAACCCAAAAAAATCTATAAACGTACAAACATACATAAACATATATATTATATACTAACAAAATATTAACCCATATATTTCAAAAGTGACATCCAACTAGATTCGCGAAGCAACACTCATTTAAACACATCGTAACTATATCACGTTGACTAATTATAGAGTTTCTTACGACCGTAAGCGGAACTCTAATTAGCTTCATATTTTATGTTAGTTTAAGCCAAATGGCAATGTTATGAAACCTTAATGATATATTCTGTTTACTTCATTTATTAAAAAAGGGGCCATCGCAACTTTACGTTTTTTTACGTTTAAAAGAGAGAAATTAGTGTCAAAACATTCCGTCCTCTACTTTCTGCCCGAAATAGTGATATGGAGTGTTAAATAGTGAAATGTAACGCCCCGTTTTGTGTCAGGTACCAGAGAAGTTGTGGGTTTGATTCTAACACGGGGCAATAACAACATTAAAATGTTAATTTCCCCATTCTGGTAAGACAATGCGCGGCGTTGAGCTCCGTCACTTAACACGCAATATCTTAATTTTCGGGTGCAGAGTGAAGAACGGTTTGTCTTGTCGATGATAAATACAAATGTTTAAATTTTTCGTAATGTATCAATTAAATATATTAGTCAGGTAGAAATAATCGATGTAACTATTTATTTTAAAGAAGCGTGAAGACTGGTGGAACTCAAAATGGCGTAGATATAAAAATAATTTTAATATGATTTTATTAGACCAAGATCGATTAAACGTACACGGCCCGGTAAATAATTTTATACTCCTTAAAAATTTTTTATACTCCTTAAAATGTCTCGCCAAAAATATCTAAATTTGGATACCCGTTGCTAAAAATTAGGTTGTTAAACCCTGGTTTATACATTAAGTATAATTGTAAAATTTTAATAAATAAAATGTATATATTTCTTTTAATCCTTTTACAAAATAATTAAGAACATTTCACCAAACCAACTTGTATTAACAAGTTTCAAACAGAAAGCTACATAGTATTACTATTACAGTAACGTGTCAACCGACGACTGAACCAGACGTGCGAGATGCGCGGTTGGCCGCAGGTGCCAAGACAGAGTGGAGCCGCAATTTAGACCTTGCTGCGTATTGTAAAATACTATTATAAAATTATTTTGAACACTTTAAAGTATTTTTACACACTTAGAAAATTAAAAAAAAAACAATATTTATAGAAAATGAGCAAATTTTTGGACGCAGCGGGATTCCAACCTGTGCCTCGAGAAACGTCCAAACGCTCCGTCTACTAAGCCATACGTTCGGATGAAAAGTTTCCAAGAGGCATGTGATCAAATTTTTATACATTTAAAAAAGCAGATCGTTAAAGTACTAAAAATTACGTAAACTTAATTGAAAATGAAATACGTCAACGTTTAAATTTTCAAATCGTACTTAAATTAGGTGCACCCAAACTGCGGCATAAAATTAAAAAAAAAAAAATTACTAATTTACTTAACTGACTATCATCTTGATAGTCGGGTCTTAGCCAACTCTGATATATAGATTAAAATTTGATAAAAAAAATCACAGTGATCTTACATTCAGATACCCAGAAAAATCAATGCAAAGTTTCTGCTGTATACGCATTGTAGGTTTGCCTGTGTATGGACTATCATTAAAAAAAAACATATTTCAATATTTTTATCTATTCTTTTATAGATTTATATTTTTTCCTACATAACAGGGTAGTCAAAGAGAACCTAGTGTCAAGACACTCTGTTTTCCACTTTTCGTCCGAAATCATTGTGTTGTAGGCTCAAACCTTTGACTTAGATACCAAAGCGGAGAAATGAAGATATATATCCGCAGTGGCGCAGTTGAATTGCATCTGATTATAAACGTGACGGTTGTGGGTTGAATTCCCACTCGTAAGAATGGCCTTTATTTATAACTTATAATAAACAATATATAACTGTCAATACACAAACAATTATTTAACTTCCAAACCAATATATACTCCTAACCGCTAACAAGACACGACCAAAACGACAAATCAATTTAACCATTTGAACTTTAATTAATAATAATAATAATTAATAATTATTGAAAATGTCAGTCCAACACTAATCCGCATACTTTGGCAACTAAACGCCGCCGCCGTCTTCAAAAAGTGAACAATGGACACGTACCTATATCGAGCCGATTATAAATATAAATCATTGGTGACTTGGCAGTGGAAACGGATCGCGTCGTGACGAACGTCTCTGACGCATTGATATTGCATTGCAGGTATTTTTGATGCAACTGCTGATAGAGAGTCTCGTACCTTTATTAAAGTATGAATTTAAAGCAAATGTTATTTGAAAAATATTCTCCTACTCAAAGATTATTTCTACGAATAATTCTTTAACAAGAGAGAATGCTATTTGTTAACTATTTCAATATTTTAATTAAATATTTTGAACATTTTTTAATGTAATTCACCACTTACGATATAAAAATACATTTTTAATAAAAGTATAAAAATTTAAAAGCAGCGCGGACATGAACCCGCACTTTTTGACTAAAGCAAAGAAGAATTTTAATCGGCAACTTTATGCTGCTGTTTGAGCGCTTAGAGCAGCTTCCAAAAGACAGCTTTATAAAAATATTTTATAAAGTTAGTCTAAAAATGTTTTTTTTTTTTATATTCTAAGTTTGTAACATAACACTTTCAAAATGTTAAAGTATCTAATTAGAAATATTAAAATAATAATATACAAAGATATCGGAAAGACAAATAAAGAGAAAGAATATATAAAACAAGTAAAATTTGATTACCTGCAACTTAAAATTCAGCATATATGCATACATTTATGTATTTAAAGTTCATAAAACTAAGCTTATCTTGCTTACTTGTGGCCAATAGTGGCACAGTGGCATAAGCGTGTGACTGTAAACGACTGGTTGTACGATTCCCGCTCGAGGAGTGGAAATTATATTTTCATTTTCTTAGCTCTGGTGTCGAGGTAAAGCGCGGCGTTAAGTTCCGCCACTTAACACGCTAGCCTCCGAATTCGGTGGAAAGTGGGGAACGAAGTGTCTTAACACTAGGTTCCCTCTGCCTACCCTGCTGTATGCGGGATACAGCGTGAAGCTTACAAAAAAAAAACTAAGAAAATCACATTTCTAAAAAAGAATTTAACCCGAACTTTTATCATATTTATTCAGTACCCAATTAATCCATAACCAATTTAACTGAAAACGTATGAAATTAATATCAAAATACTAAATTTGCAATATTCAAATAATATAAAAATATTAATTAGACGACGTTATTCTTTTGTATAATTATCCAATTACAAATTATGTAATACTGTCAATTACATCCGGTATTCGTTGTCCTCCTATATAGTATCTTCATTGCTGAATAAATCTGCAGAGCTCGTTTACTTCAGATTTTGGTTATTTTATCGTGACGCGTTCCCTCAGGAACCTGATGCTTATAAAAAGGAAGAAATGGACCTCTATTGATATAGCCTTCTATTTAAAATTTTTTATTCTTTATTTTATAGAAATTATTATATTAGGTCATAAATACTTGGGGGTTTAGTCTGGTGCCGTGGCACGAACGTGTGACTGTAAACGACTGGTTGTGGTTCGAATTCCACTCGAGGATTGGAAATATTTAATATTTTATTTCCCCTCCGCTCTTGTATCAAGGCAAACGCGACGTTTTAAGTTCCGCCACTTAACACACAATGCGTCCCGATTCGTCGAAAGTGGGGGCACGGAGTGCCTTTACACTAGGTTCCTCTGCCATCCTGCCATGTGTGGGTACAGCGGGAAGCTTAAAAAAACTTAAAACAAAAATCTAGGTGACGAACTTACGGCCTAGTGTTAAATTGGAAAAACTACATTATAACGAACACTTGCTAATCATGGTGATATTTATTACATATTACACAATTAATAAATAGTTCTAATGTATGTACATGAATATAATCTATAAATTATATTATGTCGCTTATTTTTTCCCGCGTACACTTTGAGTTCCACATTGTGCCAGAAATTAAGACATTGAGCGTTGAGTGACGGATCTTAAAATCTTGTTGCTCAGAGCGCAGAAGTAATAATAATTTGATTTGGAATGATTATATTTATAATCATTCCTACGAGTGAGAATCGAACCCACAACCAGTTGCTATTACATCCGGAAGCTGTACCACCGTATCTTTGTGTATAAATCTTACTATAAACATATTACAAATAAAATAAAATCTACAAATTAAATTTCCTTTAAAAGCATATAAATTCCAATATCGATATCAGAAAACTTTCCAATATCTTCATAGCATAGTGTGATAGAGCGATATGGTATAAATTTCATTTCCGCCTCCACAATCCACACGTCCGCGCACCGCGGGTATCGGTGCACGACTGACGTCGACGGTGACCGGCTGCCGGAAATTGTCATTTTTAGTCTTTTTTTTTATTGGAACTACCCTTGCGAGTGATATTGAGTTTTAAGTGAAATGGTGTTACTTTAAAATTGTATGGATTTTTTAAATTAAATTAAGATTTGGTATTAAAAAATCTTTTATGCTGGGAAGTATGATTAATTTAATCGTAATAATCGTATAAGAGTTTAAAATAGAGAACAGATTTCACTAAGCAATCTATATAAATACAGCTTTATGCCTTTCCCTAATTGTAGGGTAGGTAGAGAGAACCTAGTATCAAGCATTCTCCACTTTGCATCCTACTTCGAGACATTAGCCGTTTAGGAGTAGAGCTCAACGCTTTTTATGTCTCCAGAGCGGGGGACAAGAACAGAGAAATCTTGAACAGTTATCCTACAAAGCAATTATATCCAAACATACGTACACGTAATTGTCCCGTGGGGGGATGGATTCGAAAACAATTCCCCTCCGCCGCTGGGTAGCGTCCCGTAAAAGGCGTGTAACCCAGTTGCTTGGTGGTAGGAGATTCGTTCTTCGACTGGCTCGCGACCACTATCATGTCAAAGACGAACCGCCAAACATCTTATGATATGTTCCGGTTCGATGGCATGTAAGCCAGCTCTCCTTATTCCCACCATCCCCATGCTTCCCCCTCCTTTCCACCTCCCCCCTCAAGATCGGCAACGTATCCACAACTTTTCAAATGTTGTGGATATCTATGGACGAAGGTAGCCACTTACCATCAGGTGGTCCTTCTGCTCGTTTGCCCCCCTTTCATCAATAAAATACATACACATCAGATTATTTTATTGATCTTTTAATTGATATACGTGGACTATAAATACTATTTACTATTGAGGTCAGTCGTGGCGCAGTGGCACAAACATGTGACTGTAAACGACTGGTTGTGGGTTCGATTCCCACTCAACCATAAAAAAGGAGAAAAAAATCGCTAGTCACTATTTGCCCCTACAAAACAAACATACCAATCCTGACCACCTAATCACGCGTATCGCATAAAACGTTTATCCGAGACGCTCTATTTAAATGAATCATACCTAATGTCAAGTGAACCTAGTGTCAAGACACTCCATTTTTAATCTCTGTCCAAATCCAAAACATTGCGTGCTGAGTTTGTGAAATTTACTGTCGCGTTTTATATTGTTACCAAAGAGAGGAGAAATGAAAAGAATGGTTATAGAATATAGAATCTAGGTAACATATACTATAAATTGATACATGTATATATATTAAAATTACCCTTAAGCATAGAATATGTTTCTCACAAAGCAATTATATAGTAGAAAGTGGCTTCCTTCAGAAACATACGTATATAATATAAATTCTTCATCTTTCATTTAAACTACAATTATCATCTTTTAATTATGAAATAAATTTTCTCGCAAGAACGAAAAGTATATAATTTTCCAATACAATACACTACTTTAAAAAAAGGAGAAAAAAAATCACCAATCACTCTATTTTCCTCAACAAAACAAACATACCAATCCCGACCACCTAATCACGCGTATCGCATAAAGCGTTTATCCGAGACGCTCTATTTAAATGAATCATACTACTTCTCATACATCGCTGGCTCCGGGCCAACAAGTAGCGGTACAGTCAAAATAAACACTCATAAACTTTAAGGTATAGAGTTGTAAATTGAGTGTTGACATTTACCACAGGTTTCTTGACTTTCATAGTATTTGGTTTTTTTTTTAGCTTCACGCTGTATCCCGCATACAGCAGGGTAGGCAGAGGGAACTTAGTGTTAAGACACTCCGTTCCCCACTTTCCGCCGAATTCGGAGGCTTGCGTGTTAAGTGGCGAAACTTAACGCCGCGCTTTACTTCGACACCAGAGCGAAGAAAATGGAAATATAATTTCCACTCCTCATGTGGGAATCGAACCCACAACCAGTCGTTTACAGTCACACACTTGTGCCACTTGGCCACGACTGGCCACTTTCTTGGTTTTTTGGTTTTCTGTATTTTTTATTATTATTGTATCTTATTAAGAAGAAAGAAAGAAGTTAGAAGTAGAATATTCTGTTCTTAATTCGCCAAATATTGTAATGGTGACACAGAATTCAGGGCCGTGCTTATTTTTTATACGATTAGTTTAAACTAAAACTTGAGCAATTACATAGTTAGACGCCATCGTGGCAGCGTCTGACTGTAAACAGATGGTTGTAGGTTTGATTCCTTGACTGACTGAGGTAAGGGAATGATTTTATATTTTTTCCATTTCTCCACTTTGGTACTCAAAACAAACCGCGGCATTAAGTTCTGCCACTTAACACGTCATATTTTGTTTTCGAATGGAAATTAGAGAAAGGAGTGTCTTGGCACTACGCACTTCTGGCTGACTACTCCGCTATACGAATAAAAGCATGAAGCTACTTTTTTCTTAGAGAGACACAACTAAAAACAATCTCATTTACACTCATTCGCATTCCAACAGTCCACCACGGCGTCAAGTTTATTAAGACATTTGACCATAATTTACGTCAAAAATAGTAACTAGAACAAAAGCCACCGTCGCATAGTGGAACGTTTGACTAAAACCGCGATACTTGACCGTGCAATGGTTACTATTATTCGTTATAAGCAGCTTTACGGTTTTTCGAGAACCTAGAGTCACGACACTCCGTTCTCCACTACTTCTGCTTAAACAGTACTAGAGCAGAGAAATCACAATAATTCAAATATGAATAATCTCTGTACAGAGATAGCGAGGCGATCACCAAACTCGCAACTAAACTAAAGAAGCATTGAATAATATAAAGATAAATTCTTTTTTTTTATAGCTTCACGCTGTATCCCGCACACAGCAGGGTAGGCAGAGGGAACCCAGTGTTAAGACACTCCGTTCCCCACTTTCCGCCGAATTTTGGAGGCATTGCGTGTTAAGTGGCGGAACTTAAAGCCGCGCTTTACCTCGATACCAGGCGAAGAAAATGGAAATATTAAATATTACCACCCCTCGAGTGGGAATCGAACCCTCAACCAGTCGTTTAGCAGTCGCACTTTGTGCCTCTGCGCCAAGACTGGCCCTGTGTATAAATTCTAGGAAATGATAAGGCAAAGCGCGGCGTTGAGTTCCGCCGATCAATACTTGTCTCTAATCCAATCAAATAACGGAGAAAGCAGCGCAATAACTCTAATTTCTCCTTACCTCCACTGCTTTAAAAATGGATAAAGATACTTTTTAGAACAAAGAAATCCAAACAACTAAGTATATTATACAATAAACGTCAGAAAATAAAACATAAGTGTCCGAGGAAGTCTCTAGTAATACTATAGTAGTATTGATTTGAAGCTATTTCTGTACTCAATTTAGTCTACAAGTACTGCATCGACGACAGTGATGTGCTGGTAGAAGAACTTTTTAATAAATTATGAGAAAATCTAATTTTAAACTATGAATAAAAACACGTTAACGGAAAATGGGAATGAAAATCCTTTTACAAAGTTCTGTTATTAATAATTAATAAATTTAATAATTTATTTAATATTTCCATCTTCTTCGCTTGGTATCGGAGGCAAATCGTTATCGCGGCGTTAAGTTCCGCCACTTAACACGCAATACCTCCTTAATTCGGCGGAAAGTGGGGAATGGAGTGTCATAACACTAGCTTCCCTCTGCCTACTCTGCTGTGTGCGGGATACAGCGTGAAGCTAAAAAAAAAATAATAAAAAAAGTTTCAGTCTTTGTCTGGACAGCGGGATAGTCAGAGGGAATCTAGTATTAAGGCTCTTCGTTCTACACTTTCCATTAAAAATATAGACATTGCATGCTGAGTGGTGGAACTGAACGCCACCAGAGAGGAAGGATGGAAATTATTTAAATCAATCCACCGAGTGGGAATCCAACCCAAAACCTACCATATTTTCTGTCACACTATTTTAATCTCAAAAAAATGTCTTAATGTCAACTAAGATTATTGTGCCATTAGTAGGTATATTATATTTAACAAAAATAGTTCATAATCTCAAAATTTACACAAAAAAAAATTGTCTGTATAAACTAAATAAGTACTAGATTATCTTCATTTACATAAAATACTTTAAGTATAAAAAATAGCAATTTTTTTCAGAACAAAATTACACGAAAGAAAATGACTTCTGATTTACAGCGTTTCGTTCATTTAACCGTTTTATTTAAAACTAACTAAACTAGTTAAACAGATTCTCTGCATTTGCCTTTGATACTGTCGTATAGTGAAATAGGAACGTAAAAATTCAGACTATTTACTAATTTTCTGCACTCAGGCTTTAAAATTCCTAATTTTGAACGAAAAAGTGAACTGAACGGAAAATTGGATCTTTTTGAATGGAGGATGTAGTTAACAATTGATTTCTAGTGCTCTATGTATCCTCTTCATCTTATATGTATATATTTTTTTGGTACTAGGGGCCCGCTCGCGGATTGCCTAATTGTTTCGTTATATTGCCACCCTCGGGGGTGGATTTTTGAAAAAAAAAGTAACCTATGTTTATTAACCTTGGTACATCAACTATATCTACTCCAAAATTCAATACAATCGGTCAACCGGTTTTGATTTTTCATATAAACTTTCATCCCCTTATTTCAATCCTTTAGAGGTTGATTTTTGAAAAAATAAGTAGCCTATGTTAGACCCAGGGTTATTTACTATTTTCATTCTAAATTTCATCCAAATCGGACAGGTAGATTAACCGTGAAAGCGTGACAGACAAACACACAGACTTTCGCATTTATAATATAAGTATGGATTATGTTAAATGTTATATCAACTCTTTCTGAAGCACTTCTTTTTCTAGTCTTTTATACAGAATTTTTATGTAACCACAAAATAATATAATATATTATTTTACGCGCTTTACCCTCATAACAGGTAGTCATAGAGAACGAAGAGAGAGGAAAGACACTTCGTCCTCCATAACCATAGTTAAAGTATAAAATTTTATAAAAAATAATGAAATCCCCTAAATCCATAATAAAAACGATTTTATTTTCGGCAATTTTCCTCAATTTTATAAATATCTTATTAAGAACTCTTTAATAAGTCACTCTAAGTATAAGCTTATATTATTTTAACTGGAAAAGAAAAATTAATTCTGCAAAGCTAATTAATATGTATCAGCAATAATGCATAGATCAGAATTGAAACATTTTTATAAAATGAAGGTATTATTTATTATAAGAGAAGATTTAAAGAGGACGAGAACAAAGAAATAAGTAATATTATATAATAATTGTCTTTTAATTTATAAATTGCTAATAAATTTTCTCATATATAAAAAGATTTTTCTGTATATGTATATGTATGAAATATATTACATTTCCATTTTTCCCCGTGTAATAGTATGACAGAAAGTAGTATTAAAACATTCCATTCTCCACTAACACATGAAATCGAGACATTGTCACTAAGCAAATGGCGATATTTAACACCGCATTTTGTCTTGCCACAGTAAAGATATTTTCCAAATTCCTGCGAAAGGGAATCGAACCCCCAACCAATTACATTTGCAATTACATTCTGACCCACTGGACCACTATAACCTTTACAAATAAACTTTCTTTATCATAAATTTCTATTCAGTAAATTCTACATACAAGCAAAAAAACAGCTACATACTTTTCCTTGCATATGAAAGTAGTTAAAGAGAACCTAGTGTCAAAAACACTCCACTCTCCACATTGCATTTAACATCGCACTTTGTCTCTCTTGAGAAATGAAAATATCTAATTAAAATATAATCAATTCTACGAATGAGAATCGAACCTACAACCAATAACGTTTGCAATCTTTCACTATATGAATAAATTTGATAATTTCCAATTTCTATTGGGCAAATTCATACAATATTCAAACAAATACATACAAATTTTAACAAAACAATATTCCGCATAGGCAATGGAACGCAAAGTGTAACTAGCTTTCCAAATAACGTATACTGATTAAATTATTTTTTTTACGCTAATATATACTGGAAGGAGTTCTCATTTTAAACTATTACTTACTTACATGTTACAGTTTCACGCTTATAGAAGGGTAGTCAGAGAGAACTTAGTATTAGTTGTTCTGCCGCTTGAAAATTAAGATATTACGTGTTAAGTGGCGGAAAAGTGGCACTTGTCTTATGTACGAGAGCGAAGAAATGAAAACCTTAAATAATCATTTCCTCGAGTAGGGAATCGAACCCGCAACCAATAACGTTTGCAATATCTCTCTCTATGAATAAATTTCGACAGATAGGAGCCGTTGGAGAGAGTTCGCCCATTCCAGATCAACATACCACCAAAACCACGTTCTTCAGTCATGAAGGACCGACCACAGAGAGAGAGAGAATTTAATAATTTAGAATTCCTATTCGGTAAATTCATACAATATTCAAACAAATACATACAAAATTTAAACAATACAATATTCCTCATAGAAAATGGTATGCAACTAAAGGACGCTCCGACACAAAACATAGAATAACAATCGAACCGTCGCGTTGATTAGAACCGTGATTAAAACATTGATTAAAAAATGTATGCAAAGACAAATAGTGTAACTGGCTTTCCAAATAACCTATATTTATTTGAAATGTTTCTTTTTTTACTCTTTTATTTAGTCGGAGGAGTGTTTATTATTAAACTATTATCGTGCATAGTAGGTTAGTGGCAGAGAACTTAGTGCGAGATGAGTGGCGGAACTTAACGGCACGTTTTGTCTTCTGAACGAGAGAGTAGAAATGTATATTTAAATATAATGATTCCCTCTAGTGGGAATCGAACCTGCAACCACCGTGTTTACAGTCAAGCACTGTCCTACTGCGCCAAGGGGGCTTTCTAATTTCTTGGACTTTATTTAAAATCAGTATTTTTTACGTTATTGCTATAATAACGTTAGTTAGGAGTTAAGTTTGCTGCTGAAAAACATTCTAATATTATATACTAATAAAATGAAAGAATTTTAACTAGATTAATAGCTCTTTCATGTTTAAGAAAACATGACGTTTTAAACGCTTAACAGTAGTCTATGATATTAGATAGAATAAGTGTGATTTTGGGTATACACCCAAACTTCTTTAGCAAGGTGGCTTATTGCCTTATAAATAAGCCACCTTGCTAAAGAAGTTTGCCCACTTATGGTCTAAAACCTTTTGATTTTGAAGATACAATTTGCTTTTGTATTTGCGAGAGCTTCTTATTCTTCACCACAATCACTGAAATGAAGCAGTAATAGATAACATACTATTAAGATACTCCGTTGCGCATTTTCTGTATAATTTTCAAGACTCTGAGTATTGAGGGGCGGAACTTCAACTTTGGCAGGGTTAGGCAGTGGGAACCTAGTATTAAAATACTCCGTTCCCCACTTTCCGCCGAATTCGGGATTGCGTGTTAAGTGGCGGAACTTAACGCCGCGCTTTACCTCGGCACCAGAGCGAAGAAAATGGAAATATTAAACATTTGTATAAATAAAATAAGTGGGAATCGAACCCACAGTTGTTTACAGTCACATGTTTTGTGCCACTGGGCCACGACTGGCCATGGTGTAATATGCAAATTTAAATATACAATAGTTTTTGTTCACATTTCGCCTTCACGCTTTGTTAATTGAATATATAAAGTTCAAATTAAGCTGTAAATGTCTTTGCTAATTTTGTTAAACTTCGTCCTATAAAGTTTCTTCATAATACTGTCATAAGTATACAAATACAATTTGCGCCAGTCGTGGCGCAGTGGCACAGACGTGTGACTTAAAACGACTGGTTGTGGGTTCGAATCCCACTCGAGGAGTGGAAATATTTAATATTTCCATTTTCTTCGCTCTGGTGTCGAGGCAAAAGCGCGGCGTTAAGTTCCGCCACGTAACACGCAATGCCTCCGAATTTAGCGGAAAGTGGGGAATGGAGTGTATCAACACTAGTTTCCCTCTGCCTCCCCTGCTGTGTGCGGGATACAGCGTGAAGCTAAAAAAATATACAAAGTAGTATACAAAGTAGTATACAAAGTATACAAAGTAACTGAAAGACAACGTGGTTCAGTTGACAAATATATAAGATTACAAGTGGTGGATGTAGGTTCGATTTTCACTTGAGAAAATTAATTATTGCAATGATAAAAACATTGTAATAATTGGAAGTAAGAATGGAGAAGGCAATCATGTATCTAGGTATTTCTACCTTCTTAGCATAATCTATACAGTAAATACATACAGTATTATTTGACGTTTTTACAGTGTTATTCGCACATTTAGAAAATTGAAAGAGACATTTAGAAAACGTTTAAAAATTTGAACACAGCGGGATTCGAACTCGCGCCTCATGGAGACAAGAATGCATGGCTTAGCGGCCAGAATGCTTAGACGGCTTAGAAGAGGCGGGTCGAATTCTGCTGCGTTTAAATTTTTATACTTTTTCTAAATGTCTTTTACATACGAGTATATATATTGCTATTATTACGATTTAGTCCCGAACTTTTCTGCAGTCATTTCTTCAGCCAACTAACCTGATTTAAGTTCACGCATATTCTACCTAAATTAATAAGAACAAACGAAATATCGTAGCGGCTTCAATACTTCGACATATCAAATAGTCGAAGTATTGAAGCCGCGATGGCGCAGTGGGAGAACATCTAACTGTAAGCGCGATTAGTTATTACGATTCGATTGCCACTTGTGGTCACTACTAACTTATTAAAATCATTTATATTTCAAATCACAAAATTAAGTGGACAGGGTTTCGAAAACAGAGTGTCTTGACACTGAGATATCTCTACTTCTTACATCAATGCAAAAAAAACATAAATCTATCTAAAAAACAAACAAACAAACAAACAAACAAACAAACACACTAAGCAACACGATTCCACAGAAACCTGTATCAGAGTCATAAATCGGTCTATTACGATATAATCCCAGTACCCAGTAGCAATAAGACGTACAAGCGTATCTTTCCCCTCCATTAGCCGATTGAACGGCGCACTTTTGTTTGCAGTAGCATTGTTACGATTTACGTGGCCCAAATGCATAGTGTAGCGTTTCTTTACGGGGTTGGTAATTGAAATTGAAAAAGAATATTATATTGTTAGCATTCTCGCGTTTATCGATAATCTCTATAAATTTTAGTAATTAATAATAATAGCTTGCAGCAGGGTAGGCAAAGGGAACCTAGTGTTAAGACACTCCGTTCCCCAGTTTCCGCCGAATTCGGAGGCATTGCGTGTTAAGTGGCGGAACTTAACGACGCGCTTTAACTCGGCACCAGAGCGAAGAAAATGGAAATATTAAATATTTTCACTCCTCGAGTGGGAATCGAACCCACAACCAGTCGTTTACAGTCACACGCTTGTGCCACTGCTGATTACAATGTGTATAATACCGTAATGAGACATGAAAGTTTTATAAGTAAAAAAAAACAATCACAAAAAATCTCTAAAACACAACAACTAGGTATAATAATCAACATGATATATACCCACAATATTTCTCAGTTACAAACGACGTCGTCTGGCATATAGATATTAATTTATTAATAGAAGCTTTCAGCGCACACTTAACGCTGTACTAATATGACATTCGATGAATAGACACCGATCTCTTGCGGATATCAATGTGCGTGATGAAATATTAATTAATTTCTTTATTATTACGTATGAACGGCATTTTCTTAGAAAAAAACGGAAAGATATTTGAGATAGGTTCCTTCCGTTATCCACTTTCCGGTCTTTTAAAGATAACGCTTGCTAGTTAGTGGAAATAAGCGCTGTTTTATGTCTAATTTCTTTTCAGGTTATTTTTTATACAAACTTTCAATCTCTATTTCAGATACTGATTTGATTTTTGACAAAAAATTAGTACTGGGTATTCGACTATTTTCACTCCGAGTTCCATCCAAATTGGACCGATGGCTTAGCCGTAAAAGCGTAACAAACGTACAGATTTTCGCTTATAATATTAATATGAATATGGTATTTGTTTGAAAAAGAAAGACTTTTGCAGATTTTTGCTATATCTATTCCATTACCTACTATCCGTTCTTTTAATGATATCTTGCTTGCTAGTTAGTGGAAATATACGTTGCTTTATATCTAATCATTTAGGTCTTGCATACGCGGTCTCGCATAAGTTAGGTGGTTTATATTTTTTATACAATTTTTCATGGTCTATTTCAGATACTTAGATATCAATGTGCGTGATGAAATATTAATTAATTTCTTTATTATTACGTATGAACGGCATTTTCTTAGAAAAAAAACGGAAAGAAATTTGTGATAAATCCCTTCCGTTATCCACTTTCCGGTCTTTTATATATATCGCTTTCTAATTAGTTAAACTAATACATATTATATATGTTATCTAAACAATAATAAAGCAAATAGATAGTTATACGTTCTTTCATATATAACAAGGAAGTCAAAATGTAGTGTCAAAACACTTCGTTCTCCATTTTCTACCAGAAATTGAGATATTGCATGTTTAGTGGCGGAACTCAACGCTGCCCTTTGTCTTAGGTACTAGAGAGAAATAAAAATAAATTAATTAAGAACATTCGCCCGAGTCGGAATCGAATCCGCATCCAACCATAATTATAATCTAACGCTGTCCTACTCCGCAAAGATAGCCTATATACTGTACGGAGAGAAATAAACTTCGGACACCAATTTTGAGAAAATTATGCAAACAAACTGTTAAATCTATCCTAATAAAAGATTATATGGTAAAGAAACGAAACACCATTTCTTTTACAATAATGCATCAAAAATAATTAAATTGTATATATTCATATTAAATTGTATAGGGGCCAGTCGTGGCGCAGTGGCACAGATGTGTGACTTCAAACGACTGGTTGTGGGTTCAATTCCCACTCGAGAAGTGGAAATATTTTTTTTTATATTTCCATTTTCTTCGCTCTAGTGTCGAGGCAAAGCGCGGCGTTAAGTTCCGCCACATAAACACGCAATGCCTCTGAATTAGGCGGAAAGTGGGGAACGGAGTGTCTTAACACTAGGGTCCCTTTGCCTACCCTACTGTGTACGGGATACAGCGTGAAGGTATATAATCAATACAAAATATCTTTATGCAAATAAACTTTTGCAAGTACTTTTGCTATTATACAGGCACTATATAAATTTATATAAAGTGGCATACACTTTACTTTAACAACTAGTAGGTATATAAATAGTTCTTTACAACGAATAGACGCAGATATATCATAATCATCATATTTTGTTTAATAGGTGTGAAGACGACGGAGAAATAGAAAGAAATAACTTGTCATCAATTCTTTGTTATTTTTGTTTCTCTCTCTATTCTTTGTTATTTTAGTAATACGTAATAAGCAAAACATTTTCTACAGCTTCGCATTTTTTAAATTTTCTATGCTAGCTAGCCCGTTTGCCATTCTCAGGTCGATATTGGAGTAAAGAGTGGCGGAACTAAACGCCGCGCTTTATCCCAACAGATCGTAAAATAAAAACAATATAAAACACAATCATTTCCCAGACACTTTACCTACCTACCTACGCTACGAAATAGCCTACAAAATAATACTTATACAAAATATAAAAATAAAATGTCCAAAAAGAGTACTTAAAACGGGAGGGCTAAAAGCGTTTTACTATTAGACATCGTCGGACTGTCTCGACGTCTTTATATAGACTATAGAGGTACAAAAATAACAAGCAAAGGTTACAAATAAAATAACAATGACAATTATCTTCGAGAAAGGTCCAAACATTACTAAGTCGTTACAGAAACAATAGAAAAACATATAAAAATTGTATTCGATAAAAGCTTTTTAGTTCAAAGTAAGAGTAAATATATATGAGAAATATTTTTAGAAAACGTATAAATATTTATAGGGGGCAGTCGTGGCGAAGTGGTACGAGCGTGTGACTGTGAGCGGCTGGTTGTGAGTTCGATTCCCACTCGAGGAGTGGAAATATTTAATATGACCATTTTCCTTCGCTCTGGTATCAGAGGTAAAAGCGCGGCGTTAAGTTACGCCACTTAACACGCAATGCCTAAGAAATCGGCGGAAAGTGGGGAACGGAGTGTCTTAACGCTAGGTTCGTTCTGCCTGTATGCGGGATACAGAGTGAAGCTAAAAAAAAAAGTATAAATATTTGAACACAGCGGGATTCGAATCCGATTGCTCCAATTGATATGCCGCATATTCTTTGGGTAGATCAAATTCTTATACATTATTACAACGTTATTTATGTTATTAGAATCTCTGTAAAGAGATTTTTACAATTTTCTTCTGCCCAAAGATTATTTCTACAACAAATCATGTAGCAAAGAAATATATCAAACATATTACTAGCTTCTACAATTAAACTAAATCGAAATCGGTTAACATAGTGACTTAATATTACTAACAAAATATTCCTGAAGAGAAAACCTACCACATTATTGTAATCATATTAATGTTTTAAAATATGTAAAGACAGATTAAAGCAGCACATAATCTTAGATACTAGACCGGAGAAACAGAAATAATACATAATCAATCCCAGTGGGAATCGAACCCACGACTATCGCATTTACAGTCAGATTCTCTACCACTGCGCCACAACGACCTCAAAAACTTTAAATATGTAATATATGTATATAGAAAAATAAATAAGACTATAATATAGCACATATTCCATCATAGACATATTCCTCATGTATTATGTATGAGGGATCTTGATAAAGCCATTGTAGTGCAATTTTATAAGTGCAGTTATATCAAACGTGATGTCACTTGGCGTCTTCATGAAAATCATCTCATCTTGAGATGATCTCGTGAGAAGAGATAGTTTACATTATAAGTAATATATACACGCAAAGCTTACTTAATTTTAAGGTCTAAAGAAAAAAGGAATTTTATATATGAAAAATAAGATTATTTAGAAAAATGGTACAGACCTTATATCCGTATTTATTGTTTATTTTTAACATAAAAGCAGGATACTATGCGAGATGAAGCCAGAGAAACCAACTAAAATTGCGTAGTTAAGTGACGGTACTCAACGCCGCACTTTGTCTAAGGTATTATAGCGATGAAAACAAAATTTAAATATAATCATTTACTCAAGTAGGAATCCGAACGAACCCATAATCATCGTTTTTAAAGACAGAAGCTGCGCCACAGTGTGTCACAACAACCTCTAATAACATCAAAAGACTTTTAAACATTTTTAAATACTTTTAAATATTTTTATTATTATAGCTTCACGCTGTATCCCGCGCACAGCAGGGTAGGCAGAGGGAACCTAGTGTTAAGACACTCCGTTCCCCACTTTCCGCCGAATACGGAGGCTTGCGTGTTAAGTGGCGGAACTTAACGCTGCGTTTTACCTCGACACCAGAGCGAAGAAAATGGAAATATAATTTCCACCCCTCGAGTGGGAATCGAACCCACAACCAGTCGTTTACAGTCACACGCTTATGCCACTGGGCCACGACTGGCCACCTTTTAAACATTTTTAAAGTGTTATTCCACACTTAGGAAAATAAAGAAGAAAATTGAACGCTTCCTGAAGGCGCTCTCCACTGAGCTCAGTGGTGAGAGCGCCTGAACGGTATTCAGGAGGCGCGGGTTCGAATCCCACTGCGTTCAAATTTTTATACGTTTTCTATAAATGTCTTTTTCAACCTCAAGAAGACATAAAATAAAAGAACCCTACAAAAAGCAAATTATTAACCTAAAAAGGGAATTAAACCCACTATTTACTGCCTACATACCTTTGGTATAAAATTATCACTAAACATAGAGGTATAATACACTAATACTTCAGTTCCATACAAGCCCTGGTTAATTAAGAGCGTCCGTCGACCATTTTACAAATTACTCTGACTGTTAAACCGCAATAACTGTGATTAAAGTTTCCAGTCAAAAGCTAAAGCAGTATTAGTATAAGGACTCTAATAGAGAAAAGCTTTCATTTTATATATACAAATGGAAGTTTTGTATTTAAAAGATTAAAAAACAAGTTCACGCTTTTTCACGCATAGCAGAGTTACCAGAGAGGACCTAGTGTCATGACACTTCGTTCTCCACTTTCCGTCCGAATTAAGTGATGTCGTGTTGTCCATAGCCTAGGTAAGCCAGAGAAAATAAAATATAATATTTGAACAGTATTTTGTCCAATTATACGAGGCAAATTACATTATTAAGGGCCTTATTATAAATAGCGATTAGAGGCCATCATAGCCGAGTGGGACAGTCAGTCAGGCACAGACGTCTGACTATAAACGCAATAAGTTAAGCGCAGCATTGAGAACAAACCGCCAATCAACTAGCAATATCTCAAAATTCGACCGAAAAATGTAGAACGGAATTACTAAACACTTGTCACTCTTAACCTATTAAATCACAGTCCCATAACCCACCACGCCAAATTACCAAAAAAACCAAAAAAAAATGATAACAAATCCTATAAAAAATAAACATAAAGAAGCAAACATAACAAATGTACCGACTCATCGCACCATCATTTGCAACTACGAGTAGGTACTATGAGAACATCTGCGATACTGGATGTAATTTTTCATCGCCAACTGCCCCTCGCAGATAAGAAACGCGAAATTTCACAGCTCTTTAACGATGAAATTGCAGTCCTTGTATTAATTTCTTTACATTTTGTGTTTTCATATTCAAGTTATGAAGGGTGGATAAATAAGAAAACATGTTTTGACAAATTACTGTAGAATAATATAACATTATTAAAGATTTTTGTGAATAACATTGTTGATTTTGAAAGTACTTTATATAACGTGTAAATCTTAGTGGACAATTAAAAGGAATATTATTTTAATATAAATTTATAAGTTTGCCTAATATGTCATAAAAATGTCTATAGTAGAACAGAAAAACGATCTTCTTGGTACTGGTAGTGTCTGGTAGCCAGGTTTTAAATTCAAATTCAAAATATAGATTTTCAAATATAGATTTTTGTAAGCACTTTTGAATCGTCAAATGTACATAGAGCTACCACCGACTCGGAAGGCAGTTCTGCTGAGAAGAGCCGGCCAGTTACAGTGAGTAAGCGTTTATAACTACGGGCTAATCAAATTTTACATTTTTTTAGCGGGTCTAAATCACAGTTGCTAGTAATATTTAAAAAAAATCTGTAATATAAGTAATTGTTAATAAATATATTCGCATAAATCTATTAAGCTGAACTATATGGTCAAATCCCGACTAAATGGTTTTCAATATTTTATATTAACTATGGCAGTCATTATTTGTTATTAACAGCAAAACATAAAAATTATAACTTTTAATGAAACTGAAACCGTTAACTTAATAGTTAATTATTAAAATGTCATACAAATAGTTTAAACATAAAATTCTCTAGAGGGACATCCGTCGCTTCAACGTTTCACAGTTCACTGATCCGATGAAACTCAAGTTTAGACCTAGATTAGGTCACAGCAAGCATGTTTAATATTTAAGCGCTTGTGCTAAATACTACCACATTCCATACTAGAGGAGACCAAGTATAGATTGCCCAGGTCATTTTTCAAAATTAGAAACTTCCTTAATTTATATGATTTCTTTTAGCTTCACCGTAGCCCCACATTTGGGTGGGCAAAGTGAGCCTAGTGTTAAGACACTCCGTTGCCCACGCACCGACGAATTCGGAGGCCTTGTGTGTTAAGTGGCGGAGCTTAACGCCGCGCTTTGATAGGAAATTAAAGACACTGAAAAAGCATATAAAAATGTATTTTTTTAGAAAACGCATAAAAACCTTATTTTGAACATAGCAGGAGTCGAACCTGCACCCCGTGGAAATCGTGCAAATCCGAGGATAAAAATGATATATTTTAAATAAAGTATAATTAACAATACGAAAATGAATACGGATACATTTATCGAATGAGGGAAAATAATACTTCAACAAGCCGCATGTGGTTCGTGAGCCAAAATTAAGCTTAAAAGTGAAGAACGGAGTGAAAGAAACGGAGAAGTGTATAAGGGAGTGTCTTACCACTAAGTTCTTTCCACCAAGCTATGTGGAAAAAACGTCAACCTACTTTTTGAATATTACGTCAAAAATTGCAGATTTTGCCTTGGAATAAGTTGTTTAATTTTATTCCATATTTAGGTCAAAAATTGTAACTAGCATTAAAAGTTCGTCTCAAAAAAACTTACTCAAACCTTAGCTCTTTTGATCTCTTATCTTTATTCTAAAAAAAAAATCAAGTTTGCTAGTAACATTAAAAAAAAAAACAAGTGGCCAGTCGTGGCCCAGTGGCACAAGCGTGTGACTGTAAACGACTGGTTGTGGGTTCGATTCCCACTCGAGGAGTGGAAATATTTAATATTTCTATTTTCTTCGCTCTGGTGTCGAGGTAAAGCGCGGCGTTAAGTTCCGCCACCTAATACACAATTCCTCCGAATTCGGCGGAAATTGGGGAACGGAGTATCTTAATACTAGGTTCCCTCTGCCTACCCTGCTGTGTGCGGGATACAGCGTGAAGCTAAAATAAAAATTCAAAAACAACAGATGTTCAACAATATCGACGTACAAAGTATTAAGAAAGCAAAGCGATCTATCATTATAATCGCTTTATCTTCCCCTTCACTTAAAATTAACTCTAAAACTTATGTAAGCACTAGCAAAGATTAAACTGTATTTAGTAGATAGCTTAGGTAGCTGCTTAATTTATTTTTCACGACCTAGAACGCTGATAACCTATTTGTGGTTCTTATAGGTACATTAATTTTTTTGAGCTTAATGCTTTTTCCCACATAGACGGAGAGCCTAGTGTTAAGACACTCCTTTCTCCACTTTCAATCTAAATTCGAGATATTGCGTACAGACTTGACGGAACTCAACACCGCGCTTTCTATCTTAAGTACCTGGGGAGGGAATTAAAATTGTTTTTTATATTATCATTGCCCCGAATGAGAATCGAATCCACAATCAATCGTGTTTACAGTCAGACACTGATTCAATTCGCCGCGATGGTCTCATGTACATTTTTATAGTAGTTTTCAGTAATTCACTCGCTTAGTATTGCATATTAAGACCACCGAGGCGAATTAAAGGCGGACAACCTCTCAGTGTAAAAGATGGTCGTGGGTTCAATTCCCACTCCAGGAATGATTTTACTTTATTAGTATGATATCTCCGTGCTGGGAAGACTGAGTTCTTAATTACGTTAATTTCTGCCTTTGACCACATAGTGTTAAATGGCGGAAGTGAAAATATTCCATTACATAAAAAAATAGTTATAAAACTAAATTATAAAACTAAAATCAGGCAAAACAACAGCACAAAGCTAGTTTCAAACATTTCTTTGTATATTATCAGCATTCTAAGCATCTAAATACATACATACGTATATCACAGAGAAGGATAAGCTGGAAAGCTTCCCACTAAACAGGCTCAAGTCTAATCTAAGCAAACATAACGGCGTTATAACAATACATACTCGTACATATGTAACGTAATTATGAGAATTACAACACGTTTACTGTTTTTGGTTTATATAACTTTTTGAATTAAGCTTTTATAAGGATATGTTATATACAATTTTGTATGTTAAATGTATGTAGATTTTGTATGAAAATGGTGAATCTTAAATAGAATTTTAGTTGAATTAATTGTGTATACTTTGATTTTCAAAAATGTATTATAACCAGTATTAAACCTGTTAAAAACTCGATGTTTTACAGAAAACTTTACAGTAGCCAATGGTTATAGGTAGATAATAAGTATGTTTAAAATAAATTATTGCAACTACACGTATGAAATTGTGATTACCAAACTATTCCCGATTAATCCGATCATAATAGATTCATTTAAAATATGAAAATCTACGAATACCAATGAGTTAACTAACTAAAAAATCGTATTAAATTATTGTAGTATCAACAATTAAAATAACTTTTAATTTTTAATTTACCTACTACTTTTAATATTTTTCAATAATTACATATTTCTACATATTTACGCAATCTATATTATAAATACGCAAGGACAAGGTTTTCAAGTATCAGTTACTTTTTAGGAAAATAATATAAGTTTATATGAAGAAGTTCAGTAATGTAACATTTACTAACACATGCAGGCAAAGCTTAATTAACAAAACAACTGCTTCCAATATATGTATATGAATGTGGGAAAAACTAGTTAGTTAGATAGCACTAAATTTACTAACAAAATGTAAGTAAACTTTTGACATATCGAACAACAATTCTGTTCCAATAACATTTGAAATCCGCACAATTATTCGGTCATTGACTGCCCTTTAAATGTCGAAGGAACCGCAAAATCATCGTAATCTTTAACTTCAGCGTCGAAGTCAATAAAATTGTAAGTATCTACTTACTAAACAGCATACAATGATATTTTTACGTACCTGAAAAGATAAAAAATCAATATTAATAACAATTTTCATTTTATATTAATAAATTTTCTATATTAAGTAAAAAATGATTTTTGACAACTACAGAATTGTCTTGAAAAATACCTTCTTTACCATTTCGTACTTCACGGGTATATATTATAGTGGGGAACGGAGTGTCTTAACACTAGGTTCCCTCTGCCTACCCTGACGTGTGCGGGATACAACGTGAAGCTAAACCTATTTCTATATATATCTATATTTTTTACATTCATCATAGCACGGCTACCCACATAATTAGACTAGTGACTCAAGACACTCCCTTTCTTCCTGTCGAAAATGGAGATCTTAAAACGACAGACCTTAACGTCTTGTCGTCATCACCAAATCGGAGAAACAAAAATAGTTACATTATGATCATTTCTTTGAATGGAAATCGAACCCGTAACTAATCTCGATTACTGCACAAACAAAATATTATAATATTATTCTATTCCAATTCATGCCATTGTTAATCAATATTTTTGAAATATAAACACTAATTCTGTATTAATTTATATTTTAAAATAATAATATCCTTTTACACAAAAAGAATATTTAATTCTATATGACTATTCGCAAGTAATCCAGACCAAATTGTTTGTCCGTTTATGCGGGTAAATGAATGTGTAGCAGAAAACGCTGATCACCCGCTCGATAACAAGAGGATTAGTATCAACCCCTAGGCTAACGTCAGCAGTTTAATTTCTCTAAACCTATATATTCTCAGAGCAGGGGTGACCAACCGTTTTTAGGAACAGGCCTATATAAAATGTATTTTTTTTTTGGTGACCAAAATCACACATTTTAGTAGTATTTAAAATAGTGTGGTAAGGATATCTGTAATATAAATATAAGCATTGTGGGCCGCAAGAAATTATAAAGCGGACCTAGGGTTGCTCACCCCTGTTAAACAAAGTAAATATCACTAAAGTTACAGGAGCAACGATTCAGGTTTTTGCAGACCTTAATGAAATATTTAAGATCCGATCACATGGCATCTTAAAACATACGATTCTAAATTAGAGTCAATTGCGTGTTGAGTAGTTGATCTTAACACCGCAAATTGACGTATTGATCATAGCGGAAAAAAGAAAATAATTAAAGTTTTTTTAGCTTCACGCTGTATCCCGCACGCAGCAGGGTAGACAGAGAGAACCTAGTGTTCCACACCCCGTTTCCCACGTTCCGCCGAATTTGAAGGCATTGCTTGTTAAGTGGCGGAACTTTACGCCGCGCTTTACCTCGACACCAGAGCGAAAAAATGGAAATATTGAATATTTCACTCGACTGGGAATCAAACCCGCAACAAGTCGTTTACAATCACACACATGTGCCACTGCGCTACGACTGGCCCCAATAATTTAAGTACCTATATCTCCAAAATGGGAATCGAACCCACAACCAATCGCGTTCAGTCAGACGCAGTACCCCCGTACAACGTAAATAAGTAAGCAATAACAAATACATTAACCATATATTAATAAAGTGAGAAAATAAACAAATCTTCGACTTTCTTCAACCGCAAACAGAAGCTAATCAAAAGGCATCCATCAGGATTACATAAAGCTATCTTCCTTATTTGCCAGTACATTTAAATTTACACTTTATTCTAATAACGTCAAAGTCGTTTATTCTTTATTTAAGACTCTATTACTAGGCTAGAATACAAAAATATATTACTAAGTTGTTAACCCTTAATATATTGAAAATAAGGTTCAAATTAGTAGAAATAAGAGTTACTTGAAAAATTCAGACACGTGGGAAGAAGGACGCGCGAGTGAAAGTTCGCACTCGAAGCAAAAACCACAATAGGTTGTGGTATAAATCATAAGATAGAACAATTTATTAAATTTATATAATATAATTGTTACTTTCTGATATTGAAATATTAAAAGATTTTTAAGTATTAAAAAAAATCTTTCTTGCTTTAAGCATTTTGCTAGTAAATCGCAAATATGTTGTTGATATATAAAAAAATTAAAAGGAGTGTAACCAACTCTGACTGTTCAACTTAAAATAAATATGTAGACTTTAATTTAAAAATAAAAAGCCCAATTAACTTAGTCTCATCTTAACAGTTTCTCTTTTTTGTGAGAACTACCAGAACGAAAAGAAAAGACTTTGTTTTCCAATTTCATTCCGAAATCAAAACAAAGCGTTCTAAGTGACGAGGATATGGTGCTACGATTCTCTTCTTACATATATTACTGCGATTACTAAGAGTAGATATAGTAGATAGTTTCAAAAATAAATATTTAATATGTATATATACACTAAGCAAACATGGGGCCAGTCGTGGCGTAGTGGCAATGGCAAAGACAAGCGTGTGACTGTAAACGAATAGTTGTGGGTTCTATTCCTACTCGATAGGGGGAAATATTTAATATTTTCATTTTCTTCGCTCTGGTGTCGAGGCCAAGCGCGGCGTTAAGTTCCGCCACTTAACACGCAAGCCTCCGAATTCAGCGGAAAGTGGGGAACGGAGTGTCTTAACACTAGGTGCTGTGAGCGGGATACAGCGTGAAGCTAAAAAAAACCTATATAAATAAAAAAAAAAAACATTAATATAAAAAAAGCTATAAAAAAATTCTTAACTTAAACAAATCTAAAATAAAATCATAACCGCTTTCACCCATACCTTACATCCATATTTCCCACCCGTCGCTCACGCTCCGTAACATCGACATACAATTTTTTTTTACCGTACGTTGCGAACATTTGAACGTAACGTGAAAATTACGTGCAACGATTACGACGCACTGGAGTGCATCAATAGCTAGTGTAGATCACGTTATATGCTTTTTATACTAATTGCGTAAAATTATAAATGAATTTAAAATATAAAATTATAAATATATAGGCATGTTTTTTTTCTTTCTGCTGTATCCCGCACACAGCAGGGTAGGCAGAGGGAACCTAGTGTTCCCCACTTTCCGCCGAATTCGGAGGCTTGCGTGTTAAGTGGCGGAACGTAACCCCGCGCTTTACCTCGTCACCAGAGCGAAGAAAATGGAAATATAATTTCCACTCCTGGAGCGGGAATCGAACTCACAACCAGTCGTTTAAAGTCACATGCTTGTGCCACTGGGCCATGACTGGTCACAATACGCAATTTACGTAAGCATATTATAGTATAGTTTTCATATTTTTTTCTTTAAGCCAACGTAATTCACTGTTCAACGTCTGACTATAAAGATGATTCGTTGCAGGTTCGATTCCTCTACGGTAGAAATATTTAAATTATTTTTATTTTTACAATGTGGTAATAGAAAGCGCAGCGTTGATTTCTACCACTTCTACACCTCAGGTGAAAAAGGGAGTGTTTTGACACTACGTTCTCTCTGCCCACCGTATAAGTAAAGTAAAGCGAATTAATTATTAATTAAAAAGATATTTTAAATTGTCAAAACAAATAAAGGTAAATAAAAAAACAAAAAGGCACATAAAAGGAAAAATTGTGATATTAAACTTCAAGTACCTACTAAAGCAATATTTCTTATTTTTTTATTACCACGTTCTGCCTTTTGAGTATAACTTTTAATAGAATACGATGCGACTTACATATTATGAGCAAAGTTTGAAGACAGACGACGTAAGAGCTTCCTAAGAAAATAAGTATATGCCTAACTAAGAAGTAGGATTAAACTATTGACACTTGTTGGTTATCAACTTGTAATATATGTCAAAGACTATATGTGTTTTTGCATAGCAGGGTTCAAGATATTCCGTTCCCCGTTTTTTATCCAAGACATTGCGAGTCGTATGGCAGAACTTAGTCAAATTCGGGGTGATAGATTAACCGTGAAAGATTAAGAGATATACCTTCGCATTTCTAATATTATAGAATAAATTCGAAAAAAGCCTAAAATTTAAATCACTATATTAATAACATATGAACACATTCAACAAAAAAAAAACAATATTAAATCCTCCCCTTATTAAATAAAAAAATATATCAAATAAACCTAAAGTTAATTTAACCTATATATCAGAATACATAAAAACTACCACAGATAGACTTTGATCGCACTTGCATATCCACAGAGTCACAGGTGTATATCAGCTCTTAACGTATTAATTAATGAAAAGACGTAGCCTATGTTTGACCATTCTCAACAATTTTCTTTTCGAATTCCATGGAAACCGAAGTAAACAAGTAGATCAGCCGTGAATGCGTAATGGACAGAAAAATAGACAGACCGACATACTTTTACATACATAATTAGGATTATTAATAAGGATTCGAATAACACTTCGGCCAAAAACTTTGGGCCAAAGAGGTCAGTCGTGGCGCAGTGGCACAAAAAGTCACTGTAAAACGACTGGTTGTGGAAAAAAGCACTTGAAATTTATTTGACCATTTAACAAAATATAAAACAATATTTAAAAAAAAACATAAAAAATACCAACAAATGTAAAATATACATTTAACCCATATATCGGAATACATAAAAAACTACCACAGACAGGCTTTGATTCGCGCTTGCATATCCATAGGGGTAAAACAGGTCTATTTTAACCATTAAGGGTTTGATTTTTGTAAAAATAAGTAGCCTATGTTTGACCATGCACAACAATCTTCTTTTCGAATTTCATCAAAATCTGACAAGTAGATCAGCCGTGAATGCGTAATAGACAAACAGACTTTCACATTAATAATATTAATTGATTCGAAAAACACTTCGGCTAAAAACTTAGGGCCAAATGGACCAGTCGTGGCGCAGTGGCACAAAGTGTCACTGTAAAAAGTCTGGTTGTGTGGAAAAAAAAACTTGAAATTTAACTCAGTATTCACATGACATGAATGTTCATAACATTTAACAAAAAATAAAACAATATTTAAAAAACATAAAAAATATCAATAAACCTAAAGCATACACATTTAACCCATATATCGGAATACATAAAAAAACTACCACAGACATGACAGACAAACACACAGACTTTCGCATTTATAATATAAGTATGGATAGTATAGATTCAAAAAAGGTTGAAATTTAGATCACTTCTTTAATAACATATGAACATTTAACAAAAAAAAACAATATTAAATCCTCCTCTTAATAAATAAAAAAATATACCAAATTCATTTAACCTATATATCAGAATACATAAAAAACTACCACAGATAGACTTTGATCGCACTTGCATATCCACAGAGTCACAGGTGTATATCAGCTCTTTACGTATTGATTATTAAAAAGACGTAGCCTATGTTTGACCATACTCAACAATTTTCTTTTCGAATTCCATCGAAATCAAAGTAAACCAATAGATTAGCCATGAAAGCATAATATACAGATAAATAGACAGATCGACAGACTTTGACATTCATAATATTAATAAGGATTCGAATAACACTTCGGCCAAAAACTTTGGGCCAAAGAGGTCAGTCGTGGCGCAGTGGCACAAAGTGTCACTGTAAAACGACTGGTTGTGGAAAATAACATGAAATTTAACTTAGTCATATTCTCATGACATGTGACCATTTAACAAAAACTACAACAATATTTTACAAAAAAAATATATCAATAAACCTAAAGCATACATTTAACCCATATATCGGAATACATAAAAAACTACCACAGACAGGCTTTGATTCGCGCTTGCATATCCACAGGGGTAAAACAGGTCAAGACTGATTACACGAACATATACGATGCCTAACTAACATCGGAATTAGGTCACGAGTCTTAACAGATGCGCTATCATGGTTTGATTTGTAATTCTATATTAAATAACTTTATTGGAGTTATGTATTTTTCATTGGCAATTTTATATTTTAAAATCAATAGCTATTGAGGGCCATCGTGGCGTAGTGGGTCAACGTCTGACTGTAAACGAGATAATTGTGGGTTCGATACATATTCGGGGGAATGCTTATATATATTTTTTTCGCATTTCTCAGAGAATCTTGATTAACTAGACTGATTTAACGGAACAGCCGTGTAGCCGACAAAAACCAATGATATCCTACCTATATTAATGAAACTACCTATGTATTATTTTCTATTAACTAAACCATATTTTTCTTTGCCCAATTTCCGAAAATAGACAAGAGAAGAATGTTTTATGACATTCAAATTAAATTAAAAAAAATATCATAATAAATCATATAATTCTCATAAGATAAATATCAAATATCATATAATTATCATAAGATGAATATCAAATATCATATAATTATCATAAGATAAATATCAAATAAAGTATTAGGATCATAACAACAATGTAAAAATAAAGTATAATTATCAAAACAAACAATTATGTTATAAATCCATAACAATTACCAAAAAAAACAAAAATCTTCACGCCTACTCCATTTTCCACTCTTGGCATGAAATGTTAAATACAAATCTCAAGACATGTTAAACAGCGGAACTCAATGGCTATAATAAAAGATAAAAAAACGAAACCAACCAAATATTTTTAAAGGCCATATACATAACGAAACACAAAATATACAACTAAGTCTTATAAAGACATTTTTAGAAAATAATAAAAAAAATTGAAAGCACCGGGATTTGAACCTGCACCACTTTACCTCCGAAAGAAACTCCAGGCTACGTAAACATGCATTTTTCAATTTTCAATTTTCTAAGTGTGTGTTTAAAATGTTAAAAATAGATACATTTGGTTGAAAGGAACATCCAATAAAAAGGCAATTTTTCGAATAACTTAGCGGGAACGCTTTAAAGCAGAACAATATTTAAAAAGTTGGCCGGACGATACGCCCGAGATACTGACTGAGATATTGGCAAGGTTTAAACTTCTGGAGGCGGAATATAATCCATTTTGCTGTAAAAATTTTCAAGTCAGCATTGCTGTTGTAAAACAATAGTTTGGAAGATTTATGAATGTATACAGTGACTACTATATTATAAAACTTATTTTGTTATTCGATATTGTCATACCTAATACTATTTGTGGGTACAACTTCGTGGCCTCTACGGCTCTATATAACAAAAAAAAATAATTCTGAAAAAGACGCCTAGTAATTTATACTAGGTATCACATCAGTTACATGCAAGTGCAAATACCGTCAAAATCGGTCCAGCCGTTTCAGAGCTTAACCGAAACAAGCAGATAGGCAGAGGAGACTGATCAGTACATGTACTGTATAAACATACGTATTTAGTAAAATGCGGCTGCTTTAATATTAACTCACGCTCCCATATGAGACATAATTAACTTTTAAAATATACTTACGTACATCGTTTACTCGACCAAATGATTAGTAATAAACAATTGCCGTTCAACTCTTCCGAGTTACCGAATGTGTATACAGTCCTTATTGTTAGAAATATATTTTTAAACAAATCGTATTAAAGAATTACAACTTTTACCCAGTTATTTTAAACAGTTCATAATTTCATACTAAATTTTAATACATTTTCAAAAACACTTCAAATATTATAAAAACGTCTTCAAAATCCAAAAACATTATCAAAACACGCGTAAAAAATAAAAGAAAAATAACACAAGAGCATAAATATCACATAAATACATCTTATTTTCTTAGCGAAGAAACTTATATGATAAATGGCCACTATCTGTCATAGGTCCCCTTTCGATTCTCATTAAAACCAATTTTCGCCGTATAGAAAATCTATTTTTCCTAAAGATAAAGTAACTTTTCCTGTTATCTATTATGTACCAAGTTTTTGCCCCCGGGGCCACTCGCTTTGGGCGACAGCGATAACATGAAATAATGTGTCTCTGAAGTTCTTATACGTAATAGTAAGACTTGTTGATGCGTAAAATATGCGTTGCCTTGGCAACGTGTATATCACTTAGAACAACCATCCTTATTTTATAAATGCAAAAGTCTGTCTGTTTTGAAAAAGACATTTTTGAAAAAGTGTGGAATTACACTATAAAAATGTTCAAAGTCTGTCTGTTTTTCTGTAACGCTGTCACGGCTAATCTACCTGTTCGATTTGGATGAAATTTCGAATGAAAGTAGTAAATAATCCAGGGTCAAAAATAGGCTTCTTATTTTCTCAAAAATCAGCCTCTAAATGGATGAAAGTTTATGTGAAAAACTAAACCGCTTGACAGATTGTAATGAATTTTGGTATAAATATAGTTGATAATCCAAGGTTAAACATTGGCTACTTTATAAACTCTAACACATATTTCACACTTTATACTCCTTCGTAAAAAGAATTGTAGTTATATGTTCGATTTTCAATAGCGTAATGTAGCATTTGGCATATTTAAATAAATTTCTTTTCACTGGCACTACCGGCCTTGCGTTAAGTTTTGCCACTCACAAAGCAGAGAACGGAATTATTGACACTAGATTCTCTCCGTCTTCAAGTTGTCTCCGTGAAGCTAAATAAAAATTACGTATATACATAAACATCATAGTTTTCATAGAAAACATTTTGATAGTAACACTATCAACATTTCGCGACTAACGCAGCACGCCCGAGGGCGGACTCGATAACGGAAATAGACCTTATTTAGAGAATGTACTATCGATTTATGTATCGCTGCTACTTGTTTACGCTTCCATAGTATTGCTTTATCAAATTATAATATATCTACTGATATATACATACGTATATGGTACATTCGTACATAGTATTAATTAATTAACTAAATAATTAATGGGGCCAGTCGTGGCGCAGTGGCACAAGCGTATCCCACACACAGCATGGTAGGCAGAGGGAACCTAGTGTTAAGACACTCCGTTACCCACTTTCCGCCGAATTCGGAGGCATTGCGTGTTAAGTGGCGGAACTTAACCCCGCGCTTTGCCTCGACACCAGAGCGAAGAAAATGGAAATATTAAATATTTCTTCTCCTCGAGTAGGAATCGAACCCACAACCAGTCCTTTACAGTCACACGCTTGTGCCACTGCGCCACCACTGGCCCCAATTATCAAGTATTTCTAAAGGTACGTATACATATAAACATACTTGTAGGTTCAAATTATCATTGTAAAAACAATTCACATTTAAAAACACAAAAAAATAAATAATTTACCCACAGTGGGAATCGAACCCACAACCATCGACATCAACAGATGCAGTAACACTGCGCCACGATGAATTCAACATACAGAAAGAATACATACAAAAAACAACTAGGTTTAACTAAGTAACTAAAAATACTAAAATATTAAAATACACTCTAAATATTTTAACTACTATCGATATGTACAAAAACAGGCACAAGACATTGAGTAAGGACAGAAAGGACACGCGATAAAAGCAACACGACGACAACGTTAAAAATTGTCTAATGTCCTTTCCTTTATTGATTTATTGACCGCGGCCAGCATTGTTAGCTTATTTATTACTAGCGGCCCGCTCACGGCTTCGCCGCGTTACATGACTGCTTCGTTATATGGCAACCCTCGGGGTTGGGTTTTTAAAAAATAAAGTAGCCTATTATTAAGCTTGGATTATCAACTATGTTTATGCTAAAATTCCTTATAATCGGTCAAGCGGTTTAGATTTTTCATATAAACTTTCATCCCCTATTTCAACCCTTTAGCGGATGATTTTTGAAATAATAAGTAGCCTATGTTAGACCCAGTAACTTTTACTATTTTCATCAAAATCGGATCGGTAGATTAGCCGTGAAAGCATGACAGACAAACACACAGACTTTCGCATTTATAATATAAGTATGGATAGTTCGTTGACTTTAAGACTATGATGGCGTACATTACTTTTAAAGAATGGTGAAACAAAATAATGAGGTCACCGCTGCACAGTGTGGGTGACTGCGTCTGACTATAAACGCAATGGCACGACCGTGGTTCGATTCCCACTCGAGGGAGTGATTATGACGGTATAATAGTGGTGAAGTTTCCATATAACGTGATTCCGAAAAAGCCGGTCAGTTCTTTCCATCTTTTGTAAAATATTTGTCCAAGGATCTAAGATTTTCAATAATAATATTATTTTTTTACCGCTTACCTCTACAAAAATAAATTTTGCCATTGTGACACATATAAGTTTAAATAGAGAAGAAGAAAGGTTATATTTTTCTTAATAATGCGCTAGAAATGTATTTAATTAATAAAATAAACATTATATACAACAAGTTGCTATGACAACAGGTTTTCAATATATATACTCAACAACGAGGCGACTAGTAGCTAGATTTACTTATTCTTCAAGTAGGAATTGAACCTACGACCATTGCGTTTAAACAGAAAGACAGATCATTTAAGACAATATTCCCATACCAACATATCTTTTAACCACTCACTAACACTAGATTTTCCAGACCAGTCAAAACGACTGGACTTAAAATCCCAATTTTAGAATTCCTACTACATGTTATATATTTTCTCTGTAATATCATGACTTTTGTAACTATAACTAAAGAATTATTTTATGAACTTTATATTAAAAGTTTTTTTTTAGCTTCACGCTATATCCCGCACACTGCAGGGTAGGCAGAGAAAACCTAGTGTTAAGACACTCCGTTCCCCACTTTCCGCCGAGATCGGAGGCATTGCGTGTTAAGTGGCGGAACTTAACGCCGCGCTTTGCCTAGACACCAGAGCGAAGAAAATGGAAATATTAATTTCCACTCCTCGAGTGGGAATCGAACCCACAACCAGTCGTTTACAGTCACACGCTTGTGCCACTGGGCCACGACTGGCCCCAAATTAAAAGTATAATAACATAATTCCCCATCTAAACAGATACTCATTATATAATACATATTATACACACTTAGGTTTAGGCTTATAGTAACGTCAAAGGAAGCCCGCACAAAGGAAGGCAACTCTTTATTTTGGCCTCACGTAACCGTAGCAATAATACCGACGCTCCTGAACCCTCAATATTACACAATCAGCCGCAAAATATTCTCTGTGACTTGAATATTGTTGGGGAATTATTATTAAATATTAGTTAAAATATTTTTGTATATTTCACTTATTTAAATTAAATAAATCAATGTGGCCAGTCGTGGCCCAGTGGCACAAGCGTGTGACTGTAAACGACTGGTTGTGGGTTCGATTCCCACTCGAGGAGTGGAAATATTTAATATTTCCATTTTCTTCGCCCTGGTGCCGAGGTAAAAGCGCGGCGTTAAGTTCCGCCACTTAACACGCAATGCCTCCGAATTCGGCGGAAAGTGGGGAACGGAGTGTCTTAACACTAGGTTCCCTCTGCCTACCCTGCTGTGTGCGGGATACAGCGTGAAGCTAATTAAATCATATTATAGTCGATTAGCTGGATAATATATGACTCTACACGAAGGTCTTGGGTTCGATGCCTAGTCATACAAATATAATTATATTTCAAATATTTTCTTAGACGGATATCAAAAGAAATCTTTTAAAGTTTTGAGGCGTCTTAATTATTTAGTTTGCATTTAAAAACGGAGTAATTTATCACTATTTTTTCTTTGTTTTAAGAACTAAGTAATAATAAAGGGTATTTCACGTTGCAGATAAAGTATGGGTAAGTTCTCTTTAAAATTTATTAACGCTCCCATCCACTGCCCATGCCCTCTCTCTACATAACCAAATTTAAAAAGATTCTTCTACATATAAGAAGATAGATCTAGATCTAGATAATAGAAGCTTTCATTGATAATTCTAGACAGGCCGAGATGTTCAAGTATACTTCTACTTTTGGAAAACAGGAATATCAATTATGAAGTCACAAGTAACATACTGCGTGATAGACGATGATAAAGTAATACACTGTGTGACTGACATTGAAACATGTTACAATATCATATTTCCCACTAATTAGTTCTTAGAATGAGTAAAAGGTGAAATTATATTATTTTCTAAACATTGGCGTTTAACATTAGATTTACCAGATATTTAAATATTATTTTTTACACCAAGAAATTTATTTCTATTTATTATATTATATATAAAACAATATAAAGTTCATAAAATAATGTGGCCAGTCGTGGCTCAGTGGCACAAGCGTGTGACTGTAAACGACTGGTTGTGCGTTCGATTCCCACTCGAGGAATGGAAATATTTAATATTTCCATTTTCTTCGCTCTGGTGTCGAGGTAAAGTGCGGCGTTAAGTTTCGCCACTTAACACGCAAGCCTCCGAATTCGGCGGAAAGTGGGGAACGGAGTGTCTTAACACTAGGTTCCCTCTGCCTACCCTGCTGTGTGCGGGATACAGCGTGAAGCTAAAATAAAAAAAAATAATAAAATAATTATTTAGTTATAGTTACAAAATTCATGATATTATTACAGAGAAAATATATAACATGCAGAAGGAATTCTAAATTGGAATTTTAAGTCCAGTCATTTTGACTGGTCTAACAAATCTAGTGTTAAAAGATATTTTTCCAGGAATCATATCTTTGCAAGAAGAAACTAAGTTATGCAAGCCACTGGAAGCGCAATCCGAGACGTTAGTTTTTAAAATGAATTCTTAGAATACAAGGTGAAGCGTTATCGACGGTGTCAACATTTTAATTAGAAGGAAGAATTCAACGTTAATATATGTACTTCTGTTAGCAACTACCTATATGCAATTAATCAAAGAGTTTCTTGTGTTAAAAGATTGTTTTTATTTTTAATTATGTAATAAATAAAACGCTCCAAAATTTGAATACCTACAAAACATTTATGTTTTTTAGTTTTATCGCTTACTTACTCTTACTTCATATTTTTGGAGTATACTATGCAAAATCTTAAATATTTTAGAAAAAAGATCATAAATAACTGATTGTATAGAACATTCAATGAATAAACGAATGTGTAGAACATTCGTAGACGACTATATTCATTATTTCACCTTTACGCTGTGTCCCGCACACATGGAGTAAAGAGAGGGAACCTAGTAGACTCCGTTCTCCACTTTCCGCTAAATTCTAGAGGCATCACATGTTGAGTGGCGGAACTCTACGCCTTGTTTTGCCTCGACACCAGGCCGAAGTATTTTCAACCAATTCGACCAATATTTCAGTGTTAAGTGGGAATCAAACCCATAACAATCGCGATTACAGTCACACTTTGTGCCCACAAGCCACCACTGGCCTCTATGTTCATATATTTATTTATCCAGACTCAATTAACAGACCGAGACATGAGTCTATTTTTTTTTAGCTTCACGCTGTATCCCGCAAACAGCAGGGTAGGCTGAGGGAACCTAGTGTTAAGACACTCTGTTTCCCACTTTCAGCCGAATTCGGAGGCTTGCGTGTTAAGTGGCGGTACTTAACGCCGCGCTTTACCTCGATACCAGAGCGAAGCAAATGGAAATATAATTTCCACTCCTCGAGTGGGAATCGAACCCACAACCAGTCGTTTACAGTCACACGCTTGTACCACTGGGCCACGACTGGCCACAAGTCTATCAAACATCTATAACATCAATAGCTCAGTAAAGAGGTCACCTTACCAACTCATTCGACCAATGGCTACCCGAACGGCGATAAAACAGTAATACTTAGTTATTCTACTTATATATGTCGATACATTTTTTTCTTTCAGCTTACATATATTCTTTATTTAGTATAAAACATAGTGGACTGACAGATTACTTTAAATGTTATGATATCATCTTATCGGTATCGCAAGTGTGTACTTTATCATTATATTAATACGCGAAGAAAAGAAAATACAGCATTTTTTACGAAAGCGAATGAAGGAGTATGAAATTCATCATAGTTAAAGTTTATATGGGGGTGATGTGCAGACAGCCAACACCTTCCATTATAATCTTTTAAAAATACGTTAAATTACTAAAATTGATATACATACTTTAATAAGTTAGATAAACATAACATAAGAATAACACTTCATACAGACGTGGGCCAGTGTAACAGCGTCTGACTGAATGACATATTCGACGGTAGTGGGTTTAATTCCCACATTAGCGCAATAATTATATATATTATTTTAATTTTTCAGTTCTAACGACAAGACAGGGTACGGCGTTGAGTTCCACCACTCAACACATAACTCAAACATATGTAAAATTTCATTTAGAAAACGTATAAAAATTTTAAAGCAGCGGGATTCGAATCCGCGCCTCCTGAATACCGTCCAGGCGCTCTCACTACCGAGCCATGCGTTCTACTACCAGCTACGTATGTTCTTATACGCCTTATTACAACTTATTTTTGTTGTAAATATGTTTAAAAGTATCAAACATACGTGTTGGTGCTAGGTTATCTCTGCCTAACTTGAAAAACTTAAAGCTGTAAAAATAGTAGATTTTACTTTCACATACGTAATTTCATATCTATTTATACAAACTTATTTACATAGCTTCACGCTGTATCCCGCACACAGCAGGGTAGGCAGAGGGAAACTTGTGTTAAGACACTCCGTTCCCCACTTTCCGCCGAATTTGGAGGCTTGCGTATTAAGTGGCGGAACTTAACGCCGCGCTTTTCCTCGACACCAGAGCGAAGAAAATGGAAATATAATTTCCACTCCTCGAGTGGGAATCGAACCCACAACGAGTCGTTTACAGTCACACGCTTGTGCCACTGGGCCACGACTGGCCAAATTATTTACATATATTAAGTTAAAATCAATCAAATCCATATAGACATTGAAACAATAATTAGATACGCTTAGCTATTTAGTTATGCGGAATGTTATATGACTGAAGGAATTTAATGATCATACAGTAATACATTAAAAGGAAATTGTAATATTATACAAACTTGTATTTCATAGTAATTATTATGAATCACTGCCACTTGCCATGCCACTTGACACGCAATGCCTTCGAATTCGGCGGAAAGTGGGGAACGGAGTGTCTTAACACTAGGTTCCCTCTGCCTACCCTGCTGTGTGTGGGATACAGCGTGAAGCTGAAATAATGAACTTTAATATATTTGTAGAATTCCAATATACTATATAGCCTTCTACAAAAAAAACATAATCAGAACATTAGCGCGGCGTTAAGTTCCGCCACTCATCACGTAATGTATGTAATTCGGAAGAATAGTGCAGAATCGAGTATTTTGAGTAGTGTCAAGATACTCTTTATGGTTATTTTGCTATGATGGGAAAGCGTGAAACTGATTTACTATTTTTTTATATTTCATATAGTTTAGATGCAAAAGATTGTATATAAATAACGCGAAGTAAATCCAAGAAGGTTTGCAAAGAGAACGTATTGTCATGACACTCCGTTCTCCATTCTACGGGAATTTCCCAACATTCTACTTAAAAGACAATGGCAGTATAATAATAAAACAACTAACTAGACTGCTGACATTAAATAACTATATAAATATACCTCTATTTGAACCCACTGCTATTAAGTTCAATCACCTGTAGAATCCATAGTTACTTGAGGAACTGTATAACCTTATTAAATTAAATATTTTAAATATTTTTTTAATACATTTTCCAAAAGCACTTCTAGGTATATACCGACATATATATAAGAAAAGCGGACACTAAAAGTTTCGAGACATGCGGGCTACCTCCCTTTCTAATTTGAGAGTTTGAAAGTTGTTCAAACTTTATTTACGTCTTGAAAGAAAAATGCAGAAAGAATATTAATTACTCATTGAATAAGACCTTTTATTGAATTATTGTCTGCTTCAAAGACAAAGTTGGGTCAATTCATTTCTGTGACAAAAGAAATTTTGCATTTTATAAAGTAATGTCATAAAATTAAAGAACGAATTGTTATATATGAAAGAATTCTAATTTTGCATTTAATTGATGGAACATGTTCAATATTAAAAACATTATTACAATATAACAAAAGTTGGTTGTGGGTTCGATTCCCACTTGAGGAGTGGAAATATTTTAATATTTCCATTATAAATGGCGGAACTTAACACCGCGCATCGCCAATATTTGCGTCGCCATCAGAGCGAAAATTCCATTACTCGAATGGGAATCGAACCCACAACCAGTCGCGTTTACAGTCACACTTAGTACCTTACGCCATGACTGATGTCTAATGTGATAGATTTCCTATATACATTAAACTTGAAAACGAACTACCTAATTTTAACTTTAAGTAAACATTTATAGATTTTTTTTTAGCTTCACACTGTATCCCTTGCGGGGTAGTCAGAGAGACCGGAGCGCGAAACGCTGCGGTCCCTGCATACTTCTTTCGCCTCGTCCACTGTCATCAACCTCTTCGTACACGCCCCCCGGGGGATCGTCATGCTTTTTAAGTGACCTTCCTCCACTATCGTCGATACTGTGTTTTCGAAGGTCAACCGAGGTCTCCCCCTTCCTCTCTAACCAATCTTTCATCACTCATCCTCTCGACCATTTATCCATTATTTTACAAAATAATTCATAAAATCAATAACCAATAACTTATTTCAATAAACTAGAACCACAAATAAATAGCCTATGAATATCTTAAAATATCTTTGCATTTATATGCACATATATATGTATATTGCAAAGGCGTCACGCGACATCCGTGCCGGTCTGTGCCTACGCGTGCTTGCTTATTTGTGTGACAGCCGATACTAGAGTTATAAATAGATGGATGTGCACAAAAAGGTCAAAGCTCAGTTGTGATGGGTGCAGGGTGCTGGAACTAATACATTTTGGGTACAATAACTACTTTGATATTTGATTAAAAATGGCTAAATATAATAAAATGTTATTTTGTATATTGTATATATAATAAATTAGGCTACCTATTCATTTTGCAGAGCGTTTGTGTTTGCTGGAATTATAATTCGAATAAAAAGTAGAATATAGACGCAGAACAATATCTAAGCCAAGGGCCAGTCGTGGCGCAGTGGCACAAACGTGTGACTGTAAACGACTGCTTGTGGGTTCGATTCCCACTCGAGGAGTGGAAAGATTTAATATTTCCATTTTCTTCGCTCTGGTGTTGAGGCGCAGCGTGGCGTTAAGTTCCGCCACTTAACACGTCATGCCTAACAATGCCTAAAATAATTGCGAACGGAGTGTTTTAACCCTAGGTTCCCTCTGCCTACTATGTGCGGGATACAGCGCGAAGCTAAAAAATAATAATAAAAAAAAATAATATTTAACAATACAACATTAAGGAAAATATATAAATAAATAAAAATGTTGTTCTATCGTAGCAAGATACAAATACGAGTATAAACGGTTAGTCAAGGAAGTACTAATACATATCCTCGTTGAATTATTATTTAAATATTATAAAGTTTGTAGAAAATAGTTTAAAAATATGAAACAAAAGTTCACAATAAATTGATACCATACATATGTATATTGATGTCGATACACAATCAAATTTAATGTCAATCAAATTAGATATACGATATACGTCCTTCGCAAAAGCCATTACGCCCTTATTAGGTCTATTAAGAAATTATTTATTCTTTAAGAATGAATAATAAAAATTATTGAACACACTTTAATACATGATTCGTTAATCCATACTTATATTATAAATGCAAGCGTCTGTCTGTTTGTCTATCACGCCTTCACGGCTAATCTACCGGTCCGATTTGGATGAAATTTAGAATGAAAATAGTAAATAATCCAGGGTCAAACATAGCTTACATTATTTTTCAAATATACTGTTGCAATATAACGAAACAGTTATATAGTTCACGCGGTGAAGCCGTGAGCGGGTTGCTAATCATGTATTAAAATTCATGATTCACTAAAGTCTTTATACCTGCGGTCGAAAGTATAAGAAAAATAAAAGAATAGTTAAATATTTTTTTTATATAATCATTCTTTTTTTTAAATTTTGAATTTTGTAATGATTATTATTTTCGAAAATAACTATCAAACAGGCCATGTAAGAAAATATTATTAAAATAAAACTCGTTTTATCAAATAACTATTAAAAAAATGTAAAAAACAAGCATCTATTATCATTTAAACTACAATTACTACTACAATTAATTTAAACTACTGGTTAAACTGCACTACAGCAACACACACATGGTACAAATCTGTCAGTTAATTAGGTAGCTTTAATGAATCGGTGTTATGTTGCCCGCCGCAGCGACCGCAGGACATTAACAAAATTAAACAGTTGTTTTATTTATTATATTTCAAGTATTGTTCACATATACATAATAATAATAAAAATATTATATAAACAAAATTATTAGAAAGGATATTTTAATAAACATGCCTGAATAATATCTAAGAAGTTCAGATTTAAACTTGACAAGACTTAAATTTTAACATTTTAAAAGTGTCAGGTAATTTTAAAAATATTTTGAAATTACAAAAACATCACTTAGGAAATTGAAAAGTATTTTGAGAATATGTGTAAAAATTTGAACACAGCGGGATTTGAACCTGCACCGCACTCTCGTAAACCTTGTAAACGCTCTGACCACTAAGCTATACGTTCATGGCGTTTAATTTTTTATACGTTTAGACTAAAAATAATTAACTAAAAATAAATAAGCTTGCTACAAGTTTTGACCATTCTTAAAATATAAAAAAATTCGGTTTATTTAAAAAAAAATAGTTCTGAGTAGTGTAATTCATATACATACAGTGTGACTTTGCAATGTAATTTAGAAGTAAAAATCATATGATATTAAGGAAAAAACGATATGAAACCAGGTGTCTGTAGTGCTTAAGTATTTAAATATTTTTTTGACGCTGTATCCCGCACACAGCAGGGTAGGCAGAGGGAACCTAGTATCAAGACACTCCGTTCCCTACTTTCCACCGAATTCGGAGGCATTGCGTGAGTGGGGGAACTTAACGCTGCGCGAAGAATATGGAAATATTAAATATTTCCACTCCTCGAGTGGGAATCGAACCCACAACCAGACGTTTACAGTCACACGCTTGTGCCACTAGGCCACGACTGGTCACATTTAAATAAAAAAAAAATAACAAACGTGACACTTGCCTACAACTTCATTTATAAAGTTAAATGATCTTCGAATTTACTATTTTTATTTTCTTTGATTTTTTTAAATTAAATCAAAAAATCGTACTTTGTTAATTATTCTACTTCCCGAAGGAATTTCGTAAAGTTCTCTCTTAGTGCACGTCTTAGTACTCTACTCCGTCCAAGAAACCTACATATCAAACTTCAGCTTTCTAAGGCCGGCAACTTAGTCTAAATGCGATGTCTGTCAGTCACTCAGTAATTAATGAAATAGTTTTATACTTTATACGTTGATAATTTTAAATTACATTATGTGTATTTAGGATTTTGACCATGTATGGAATGTGGTTAAGAGTTAATTTATAAGCGTTTAGATGTAAGCATCAGAAGTGTAACAGAGAAATCTCTCTAAAATGAAAGATCACAGTCTATCTAGAACAGGGGGTTCCCAACCCTTTTTTGGTCAGGGACCACTTTTACATTACTCTTGGTAGCAGGGACCACTATGTATGTAATCCTTACAGTTTCGGTCATTTTGTAGTTCCATGAGTTGTATAACTTCACGTAGAGCTGGGTAAAACATCTGCTAAATTTAAAATCGTTCGCGGACCAGTTTAAGCGTTCTGGGGACCACTGGTGGTCCGCCGACCACTGGTTGGGAACCAGTGATCTAGAACATTAATTCCTTCATTCACTACTTCACGAGCATGTATTTTAAAAGGGGATATAGAAGAATCTTTTTAGATTTGGTTAGATAGACAGAGGCCGGACAATAAAGGCCAGCGTGAATGTATTTAATTTACTACTAATCTACTAAATCAACTAATTTTATCTGCTCTTAGACTAATATGATACTAGAAATGTCACAGAAAAATTTAGTCCTAGTTAATAAATAGAATTTAACAAAAAACAAATGAAAGATTATTATAAACGTTGGATGATTTCACGATGTCAATACAAAATACACGATATTAGCTTCACCTTTTGTATTTTAATATCACTAATAGCTTATAGCAAGTATTCCCAGAAATCTTTTTCCTAACTTAGGCAGGTTGATTTCTCATGTAGGCACGTTTAATCTTAATAGTGTCGAGAAGGAGGATTTATTTCTTAGAATCCTATACTTTGTTAATAAAAGATTTGAGGTCTTTGTAGTATAAAAGAAATTGGAACTCGTTTGTAATCCATAAATAAGTCCATTAGTAAATATAAAGTTACTAAAATAGTCCAGAACAATATATACAAATAAATTAAATTGCTTTTTACTAAAGGCATTGTGTTTGTTAACACGGTACGAAGGCGAAAATCTGTGTGTTTGTCTGTCACGCTTTCACGGCTAATCTAGCGATCCGATTTGGATGAAATTTAGAATGAAAGTAGTAAATAACTAACATAGGCTACTTATTTTTTCAAAAATTAACCGCTAAAGGATTGAAATAGGGGATGAAAGTTTATATGAAAAACTAAACCGCTTAGACCGGTTGTAATGAATTTTGGAATAAATATAGATGATAATCGAAGGTCAAAGACAGGATACTTTATTCGTCGTAAAAATTACTGTGTCAAACATAGGCTTTATTTTTCAAAAATCCACCCCCGAGGGTTGCAGTACAACGAAACTGTAACGTAATCCACGCGGCCAAGCCGCGAGCGGACCGCTAGTTATAATATATACAGACCAAATGTCCGTAGTGTTTGAATCCTTATAAAATAATTGCACTACACTCTGTAAACTTAACGTTTTTTATCCATTTCAGTGTCATGACATACCGTTCTCCACTTTTTGCCCAAAATTACCGCAAAAATGCAGCGTTAACTTCCGCCACTTGACACGCAATGCCTGCCCTGCAAATGCCAGAATTCGGCGGAAACTGGGGAACGGAGTGTCTTAACACTAGGTTCCCTCTGCCTACCCGAGTGTGTGCGGGTTACAGCGTGAAGCTAAACAAAATCCTCAAGGAGAAATCGAACGCGTAACAAACCATACAGTCAAACCATTATTTTCACAAAACCAAATAGATACAAGAATTTATTACTCTCAACGCCGGAAATGATTTAATAAAGCAATACAACCCCGCTGGTTAAGTTATCAGCCGCCCCTAATGTCATACGATGTACGTCTGACCTAGAAAGTTATAACGATGATAGCGGGTTATCTTAAGTGACAGTACGGATTGAATCACTCAGTTCAGAACAAAGTTTTAGAATTATTATTATATGTATGTACGTACTCGAGTTCAATGATTGTACGTATGTATGGAAATGTATGGAAGAGATATTGGTTTTTGTACTATGGATGTGTATTTTAAGTTATTAAATGTTTTTTTAGCTTCACGCCGTATCCCGCAAACAGCAGCAGAGGAAATCTAATGTTATGACACTCCGTTCCATAATAATAGGTTCCCTCTGCCTGCCATTTTCCGCTGAATTTTGAAGGCATTGCGTGTTAAGTGGCGGAACATAAAGCCGCGCTTTACCTCGACACCAGAGCGAAAAAAATGGAAATATTAATATTTCCACTCCTCCAGTGGGAATCGACTCACAACCAGTCGCTTTACAGTCACACTTTGCGCCTCTGCGCCAGAACTGGCCCCTAGTCACTATATCTGCTTTAAATTTAACTACAAAAGCTAGCATTTCAGGTAATTTACCCCACAACAGACAGTCCGACGTACTACATACATAATGCATACGAACCTTATTTCCCTGGGGCTGGAGCGAATAAAAAATAAAACCAACCGTCACTTCTGATTACCTTCGAACGAAAAGGTAATTTCTCATTTGTTAGTCTCCCGAATGTGACACGTGGATATAGTAATTGGCTTAATATGTAGTATTAAAATTATAATGTACTGAAATTTATATGAATACTTTAAATATTTATTGGAACGGAGTTCCTTATCGCGCGTTTTGTACAAGGTCTAGACGTAAAAAAATCTTACGAAAAGTTGTAACGACGCTTTTTGCTATAATAAGCTATTGTAAGCTGTGCGGCGTGCGCATGTTTCTCTCTGTCTGTCTCTCTCTCTCTCTCTCTCTTTTATAGAAATCAAGCCAGATATTTTCATTTCTTATTAACAATAAGTTAACAATAAATTTAATTAATAAATATTAATAATAAATTAATAAAAAAATCCACCCCCGAGGATTGCAGTACAACGAAACTGTACCGTAATCCACGCGGCCAAGCCGCGAGCGGACCGCTAGTTATAATATATACAGACCAAATGTCCGTAGTGTTTGAATCCTTATAAAATAATTGCACTACACTCTGTAAACTTTACGTTTTTTATCCATTTCAGTGTCATGACATACCTACCGTTCTCCACTTTTTGCCCAAAATTACCGCAAAAATGCAGCGTAAACTTCCGCCACTTAACACGCAATGCCTCCAGAATTCGGCGGAAACTGGGGAACGGAGTGTCTTAACACTAGGTTCCCTCTGCCTACCCGAGTGTGTGCGGGTTACAGCGTGAAGCTAAACAAAATCCTCAAGGAGAAATCGAACGTGTAACAAACCATACAGTCAAACCATTATTTTCACAAAACCAAATAGATACCAGAATTTATTACTCTCAACGCCGGAAATGATTTAATAAAGCAATACAACCCCGCTGGTTAAGTTATCAGCCGCCCCTAATGTCATACGATGTACGTCTGACCTAGAAAGTTATAACGATGATAGCGGGTTATCTTAAGTGACAGTACGGATTGAATCACTCAGTTCAGAACAAAGTTTTAGAATTATTATTATATGTATTTACGTTACGTAACTCGAGTTCAATGATTGTACGTATGTATGGAAATGTATGGAGAGATATTGGTTTTTGTACTATGGATGTGTATTTTAAGTTATTAAATGTTTTTTTAGCTTCACGCCGTATCCCGCAAACAGCAGCAGAGGGAATCTAATGTTATGACACTCCGTTCTATAATACTAGGTTCCCTCTGCCTGCCATTTTCCGCTGAATTTCGAAGGCAATGCGTGTTAAGTGGTGGAACTTAACCCCGCGCTTTGCTTGGACACCGGAGCGAAAAAAAATGGAAATATTAATATTTCCACTCCTCCAGTGGGAATCGAACTCACAACCAGTCGCTTTACAGTCACACTTTGTGCCATTGCGCCACGAGTGGCCCCTAGTCACTATATCTGCTTTAAATTTAACTACAAAAGCTAGCATTTCAGGTAATTTACCCCACAACAGACAGTCCGACGTACTACATACATAATGCATACGAACCTTATTTCCCTGGGGCTGGAGCGAATAAAAAATAAAACCAACCGTCACTTCTGATTACCTTCGAACGAAAAGGTAATTTCTCATTTGTTAGTCTCCCGAATGTGACATGTGGATATAGTAATTGGCTTAATATGTAGTATTAAAATTATAATGTACTGAAATTTATATGAATACTTTAAATAATTATTGGAACGAAGTTCCTTATCACGCGTTATGAAAGGGGGCTAGGCGGAAAAAAATCTTACGAAAAGTTGTAACGACGCTTTTTGCTATAATAAGCTATTGTAAGCTGTGCGGCGTGCGCATGTTTCTCTGTTTCTCTGTCTGTCTCTCTCTCTCTCTTTTATAGAAAGCAAGCCAGATATTTTCATTTCTTATTAACAATAAGTTAACAATAAATTTAATTAATAAATATTAATAATAAATTCATAAAAAAATGTTATTGTAACATAAAAAAAATAAAACCCGATTGCCGAACCGCCTCCACTACTCGAGCTCCTTTATAAATGGAAATCTAGATAATATTATAATTTAAACAGTTCTACTGTTTAATTTGAAACAAAGTTTTGAAACATAATAAAACTGTAATATATCATGAATAACATTAATATAAATAAAGCAGTTGAAGTTGTGTTGACATTTTAGCCGCAGTAGAGACGAGTTTAAGCGATTTGAGGACAAATTAATATAGCTTCTCGCTGTATCCCGCACACAGCAGGGTAGGCAGAGGGAACCTAGTGTTAAGACACTCCGTTCCCCACTTTCTGCCAAATTCCGAGGCATTGCGTGTTAAGAGGCGGAACTTAACGCCGCGCTTTGCCTCGACACCAGAGCGAAGAAAATGGAAATATTACTTTCCGCTCCTCGAGTGGGAATCGAACCCACAACCAGTCATTTACAGTCACGTTCGTGCCACTATCACTAACACTATCTGTGTTATACTAAGCATTTTTCAATTTTGGGGTTTTCCAGAATAGTGAATATTTTCTCAGTCAGTCTAATCAGTTCTCTATTTTCCTTTTGAATTCTTCTATAAGTGTTTTATTTTTGTACCTTTTCTGAAAATGTCAATGGAAATTTAGTAAGAACGTGATATTTTTTTAAACATATGTTAAAAATATGTTAAAATCAGTTTCTTCAAGAGAAATAATGCCATGATTGAATTGCAAGTCTTCATAAGTAAGATTCAATTACTATAAAAACAAAATTTTTGAAAGTCATATCTCAGCACGGATATTAATCTATTAAGTTAGTTATATCACGTCCAGTTTCGCTTAGTTTGAAAAAGAAAGTAAATAGCGCTTTCTTAATTGCAGAGTAAATAAAAACTGTTATTGCTAATGTCCTTTCTATAATAAAGGTTATTTTTTTTTAATATTTATTAAAAAAATATCCGCTCATTAAATTCTTGATATAGGTAAATGAAATACTACACCCAATATATGTATGTATGTGTATTCGAAATGATCTAAAAATACATAATCAAAAATTGCTATGTGATAAATCATTTCAATCTATCTTTATGATGATCTAAACATTCATACTTTTTCCCACAACAGGGAAGTCAGAGAGAACCAAGTGTCAAAAGACTCCCCTTTCCGTCTTCTTTTTCTCAACGCCCCGTTAAACAACGAAATTCAACACTACACTTTTTCTTAGGTACAAGAGCAAAAAAATGAAAATAATAAAATATAATCACTCCCCAAATTGGCAAACAAACCTACGATCAACTAGGTTTACGGTCACACTACGTCTGTTCCACTGCGCCACAAAGCTTTCTATTATATTTACCTACATCACAAACCAAAAAAAAATACATCAAAAATATAAAAAATAGCCTAAGACACCAATACATAAGCAGTACTATAATTCAAAGCTCCACTATCCGCGACAACCCATCCCCCCAACACGAGAAACTTGCTCGCTTTACTTCCTTAATTACCGAAAACAGCAACGTCTTCGGGTTTCGCGCTACATTTTAACGTCAACTTGCCAAATTAATAACTGAACAGTTGTTAAGCGACTCGAGTCGTGTTTCGAGTCACTCGAGTGTATTTGTTAAATTTGTACTGGAGTAGAAAAAGTATTATTCGAGTCTCTGTGCACTCGAGTTACCGAGTCAACTCGGTACACTCGGTGGACCGAGTTCACGTTAAAGTACTTGAGTGGAAGCTGTATAATAAACGAAGGCAAAATATTAGAATAGTACTTGCAAAAAAACAAAACACAGAATAATTTAAACAGATATTTATTTAAAATTGTTAAAAACACACATTTTTAAGTCGAGTGACTTGAAAACTTGAGTATGACTCGAGATAAGTACTCAATACTGAAGTCGTCAAGTTACTCGAGTGACTCGAGTCGCATCACTACTGAACAGTTGTTAAGTGAGAGGGGGAGGCGGGAGGAGGGTAACAGATTACTAGCAAGATCAGAATTCAACTGAATGTGTTTTGATGAAGGATAGATACAATATGATCATTAGTTGTTGCTTTTGATATGAAATGGTGAAAGTTTTGGATATTCTGAGAGAAATGGTATTATTAATGTTAGCTTTTGCAATTAAGTGTGAAATGTGATTAAACAATTACTACTTAAGTCTAATTTTGTTTGAAATAATCAATTTTGATATTGTGCCTCTTGTGTGACATGTCCAAGCTATGCATTGCATTGCATGTCCATGCCATCAAAGCCATACTGTCGCCATGCTAATTGCATAAAAAATATTCAAATTTTGATAAAATAGTACATAGCCTCCGATAAATACTGAATTCGATAGAAAATCTTGTAATAAAACACTTGTTTAACAACTCTGGTACAGTAAAAGTATTCCAGAATTAGCTCTCATTCATTGGCTAAATTAAGCTGAATTTGGTGTATAAGTTAGTCAACGACAGTTCCTATACTAACGAAGATTTTATAAAAATTCTAGTTATAATGTAAATTACAGCACATGGATATAGTAATATATATTTTTTTTAGCTGCACGCTGTATCCCGCACACAGCAGGGTAGGCAGAGGGAACCTAGTGTCAAGAACTCCGTTCCCCCGTTTCCGCCGAATTCGGAGGCATTGCATGTTAAGTGACGAACTTAACGCCGCCCTTTGCCTCTGATACCAGAGCGAAGGAAATGGAAATATTAAATAATTCCACTCCTTAAGTGGGAATCGAACCCACAGCCAGTCGTTTTACAGTCACACACTCGTGCCACTGCGCCACGACTGGCCCCTAATAATGAGCCAAGGCTCCTAAAGATGCCGTCGTGGCGCATTTAAACGGCATCTGATTTTTCTTGTGTGGATTAGACTTCCACTCGAGGGAATGGTTATATAATATTTTAATTTCTCCGCTCTGGTCCCTAAGACAAAGCGTGGTATTGATCCTTACCAGTCAGTATCCAATGTCTCAATTTTAGACGAAAAGTGAAGAACGGAGTGTTTTGACACTTGGTTCTCTCTGACTACCCTGTTACGAAAGAAAAAGCATTAAGTTGCATTTCTCATAACGTCCATGCAAACGACGTTGCAACTAGCAGGTGACAACTCATAAACATACATACATATATAATGTCTCCCCAAGTGACTACCGATAAAATAACAAGTAACATTCAAACTACACTAAGAAGCTAAACACAATACCAAGTAAAACGATTAAACCGGAAACATCATATGCTTACATCAATGTATTCTATAGTAGTAACCAAGTTCAAATAGTCTAGAAGTTCGTAGAAGTGTTGTGGCGACATAATTTCTTCCGTCACACACCAACTTCCTTTCTCTACTTGTAATAAGCAAGTTACATATATTATTTAATTTTACTTTATATGACAGAAATTGCTGTAAAACTTTCTTCGTGAATCACAAAGAACATATAAAGTTATCTAAAGTTTGTAAGGAAAGATTAAATTTCATCGTTTCGTATTTGAATTATTGCGACTTACATATGTATGTGCGGTTATTTAACTCAGTGTTGGATTTGAAATGCATTTACCCATACTAATATTACAAATACGATAGTTTTTCTATCTGTCTGTCTGTGTATTACGCTGTTAAAGCTAATCGAATATAATCTAATATAAGCTAATCTAATAAATTTAGATAATATTAGTTGACGATCTAGTGTTCAAAATAGGCTGGATTTTTTTCAAAAATCCACTTTATAGGGTTATAATATAAAGAAACCTTTTAGATATAAAAGTAATATAAAAAAATCTATTACAATACTAACACTTTTAAATAATAAGGTAATTGATAATTATTAGGGTAAATTTATCCTAATGTTATTTAAATTAAAACGGCTTTGAGATTTTACGATGAACGCGCTTTTCGTAACTATTTCTTGTCATTACGAAATAAATCATCATTTACAAGTGACATATTTGTGATATATTTTGGCCTACGGAGCCCAATCCAAACCAAAAAGTTGCAGAGAGAGGACCTCGAGGTAATGTGAATGAAACTTGCAACCCAAATGTAGACTTATGATTCCATTGTCCAACTTGCTTTTTCTGGTTGGGAATCACATTTAATATTATAAAATTTATTCTTGGTATAGTTAAAATTAGTAAAATATTACTACAAAGCTGCTAACTACCAAAGAAAGTACCAAAAAAAAAACAAAAGAAAACAATATAAACACAATAACGTTCCACTTTAAATCCTGTTCATATTTATAAAAATAAAAAAAATCCTTCAACAGAAGACAACATTTAACCAAATACCAGAAAAAACAAAGAAATACTCAGCAAAAACAAAAAGAAGCTTAAATACAAATCATCGCTCTCATCTCGGAAGACGTCAACAGATTTTATTTAAATTTCTCCCTAAAGTATGAAAAAGCGTTATAATGTCAAGTTTGTTAATAGCTGGCGTAAACATTTCTTTGTGATTGTCTTCCCGCCCTTTATACCTTATGATTTATATAACTGACTACTCTTCGTACTTCGTAATACTGTTAACGTGAGATCTTTGAGGTATATTTCAATATTTTTTAAATTCGGGGCATATTTTAATACTTTTAATTTATAAGGGAAAGTCAGAAAGAACCTAATGTCAGTAATCACCTAGTTTCATCACTTTCGGACCGGAATCAATATATTGAGCTATAATTAGGAATCGTTTCTCCGAGTGGGAATCGAACCCACAACCACATACTAAGACAAAAACGTTACAGGCCTCGTTTACAGTCAGGCTTGTAATTATTTAAAGAAATAACCACAATAAGTCGTCCCATCTAAGACATCTAGCGGCATTACAGACAGACAGACGTCCGACTGCACTTCGATGGCTCTAATTTATTAGTAACAACCGTCACTTAGGTTGACCATTTAAAGATTTTATGAACAAATTTTACAAAGTTACAAAATTTTATGCTCCTAGATGGATTATTTATTTATGAAGCGAAAATAAAACCAATTTAAGGAAAATGTTGTAGTGAAGTGTGGCGATAAAGCGTAAACTGTGCAAACCTATAAATAGATAGAATTTATGTACTTGTGGTGAACGGAGTGTCTTGACACTAGGTTCTCTTTGCCTACCCAGCTATGCGGGAAATGCACTAAGTTACTTAAATACGAGTCAAGATGTAGAATTTGGACAGCGTCGAAGACTACATATTGGAAAGATATATATGCAAATTATATAGCCGAAGACTATATTTGACCTACATATTAACTTAATGTACTTTTATAAACTAGCGCAATATCGATGTAGTGAATGTACATATTTTTTATATAAATTAAGAGACAACGAATAATAGAATAGTGCACATCCCAATTACCTCAAATTCGGACGGAAAATGGACCATGGAGTATCTGGACACTATATTCTCTTTGACCAGCCAGTAATTACGACCAAAGACTGAAACAAGCTGAATTTAATTTATTACAATTATTCCATTCACTTTAGTAAACGAAATCATTAACTGACTATTTTATTAAAAAAATTACATATAAAAATATAATTCAATAAAAAAATCTCAAAACACTGCAACTAAACTACCCAAACTCAAGGTAGCTCAGTCTTCTTTCACAACAAAAAAGGTAACAAATTAAAACCGGAAGAATGTAAAAATTTAATAACCTCCCCATAGAGCGGCGACCACAATAACGGTTTCAATCGAAAATCATAAATGCAAATTGGGCAAAGCTTTTATAAGCTGGCCATGAAAAGCCTAATTTCTGAACATTCACAACCGCAGTGTAGGAAATTTGAAATTTTAAATGCCTTATTAAATTTTCAAATAACAATTTTGATTACATTTTGTTATGCGAATTATAATATATGTATGGGGATTTTAATAAGAATCTTCAAAATGTATGTAGTACATAATAAAAGGACTCTATAGCTCAGTGGAATAGGATCTGACTGCAAATTTGGTTGGTTGTTGGTTCGATTTCCACTGAGGAAATAATTATTTTTAATTTAATTTTGTTTTTCTGCGTTAGTATCTTAGACAATGTGCAGCGTTGTGTCCCCAACACTCGATGTTTATACGTCAGGCAGATAATGAAAAGCGGAGTGTCTTGACACTAGGTTCTTTCTGACTACCTTGCTATGCAAAGAAAAGATATACTTATTTTGATTTTTATATTAATATTTAGCCCCTTATATTCTTTAAAACATGATTCAACCGCCCAATTAACGTCAAATTTTGTTTCGTATCAACACGTAAAATAGAATTTTAATTAAAACCATCGGATCGCAAAGCAATTGATGATTTTTTCCTTCTACATTTTCCGCCTAAATCCGAAACGCTGCACTTTGACCACGATGGCCCCAAAATCTTTTAAGGACAAAAATTAAATCTTAAAAACAATACATACTAAATATCAATTTCAAACAGAATTCCATACCTACAGACAGACAGGGCAACAGTTCAAAGTATCGAAACAGGACATCCCCCGGACGCCCGTAAAGTGCCTTACATTAACGCGATATCATCTATTAGGGGTCAGCCATTGTATTACCGACGTCGAGATAACATCAGCTTTTAGCGACGAGTCAATTAATCTTGTTTATTTTAACTTTTTGCTTGAAATTTTTAAAAAATTTAAGTTAAAATATCTCTTGTTTATATCTCCAATTTTCTATAATTACTGCATTATTTTGCAGTTTAGTAGAGTAGTCAGAGAGAATCTTGTGTCCAGACACTATTCTCAATTTTCCGCCCAAATTTGAGAAAATAATTTCAATGCACTTAGGTATATTATACTTCCCTCGAGCAAGATTTACACGCACCTCATTTATCAATCTATACAGTTTAAGACCGGTATTGTGCCACAATTGGACTATCAGTTAGGCCTAAAAAGTGAAACTTATTTTCAATTTTAAAAAAATATATTTTCTGTTTCCTTAACACAATTATATATCTAAGTCAGAAAATAAAGAGAGTTTATTACTAGATTATCTTTTTGATTACATAATAACAAAAGACAGCTTCTGGCTTTAAAGCTTTACACTTTTTCACGTATAACAAGTTAGTCAAACAATGTCAAATCAATCCGTTCTTCACTCCCTACCCGAAATCACGCGTGGAGTGGCGGAACTTAACACCTCACTCTGTCTTATAACTAAACACGCCATACAAAAAATCAATAAAATCTAAACAATACAAAAATACAGCCATTTTTGACCCAAAAAAGCATACCCAATAGCTATTAAACCACGTCACGCTCAAACACTTGTACGAACGACCTTCCTTCACGCATTGTGAATAACATTTGAATTGAACTCAACAAGTTGAAGTGACCGGTTCCGGGATAGAGGTAGCAACGTTTAGTGGAATGGAAAGATGAAAAATTAGTTGATGCATGGATTATTTTTTTTTTTTTTAGCTTCACGCTGTATCCCGCACACAGCAGGGTAGCCAGAGGGAAATTAGTGTTAAGACACTCCGTTTCCCTACGCACCGTCGAATTCGGAGGCATTGCGTGTTAAGTGGCGGAACTTAACGCCGCGCTTTGCCTCGACACCAGAGTGAAGAAAATGGAAACGTTAATACTATATTTATTACATACATTTATACATACAATAAACCATAAAATATTTTAGAAAGTCGTATTAAAATTAAGTCTATTGAAAATCCTCTACTCGTTTCAGTCAATTAAGCCATTACAGAGCTATGTTGAAATTTTAATACACTTGTTACTATCTAATGTTGTTATTAACATTTCTGTATTGAGACACAATTTAAAATAATTTTATAAATCATAAGAAATCTACTAATTTTTATAATCGTACAAATATCAAAAAATATATATCAATTTCAGTAAACACTAAATACTATAATACTCGGGGAATGTTTAGATTTCAATTATCTTTGCACAGATTTCCACTACTCGACACAAAACGTCTCTATTTTAGACGGAAGGCGAAAAGGATAGAGTTTTGTCCTTACATCCTCTTTATGCGACAAAAACCAGCACTAGTATTACTTCCTCTATTACCTCCATATAATATACACTAAAATTTACATCTTTATATAGTCCCAAAATCATGAATAATAAAAATTATTAAAAAAAAGCTATAAAAAAAAAACTATAGATAGCATTTTAATTTAACATGAATTACTCGTCGCCCCACAGCCAGCTGAATACTAAAACGCTGTTTAGTTTGCGAGCGCGGCGGATACTGAACTAGGAAGTGGCAGATCTAATAACGGAGAATAGTTGAAACTTTATCTTCTGCATCAAATGTATCTTGAAAATAAATTTATTTATCAACACCATTGTGGCTCAGTAGTAATGTGTTAAAATAATGTCAGTTCAAATCAATTTTCCCGACTATTTATAAAATACTAGTCGTATTTTTATAGATAGTCAGTACCTACTAGTGTAGATTTATGATTAAATTTAACAATATTGTAACAGAATCCAATATAAAAAGGGGTAATTTGAATTATCCTTTGTACTTAATTCAGGTAAACCTCTAGGTTATATAATTTATGTTTTACGAACAAATATGTTGAAGTACGCGTTTTATTTTCAACAGTCATATCTACGCTTTTCGAAATTTCGAGTACAGTCGACCAGCGAATGAGAGTTGACGAGTGACTGAGACACAGCACACCAAGCGTAATGGCATAGCTTGCGTTTGTCTCTCACACATTTCTCCTCCGTTTTCTACAACCAATCACTCCCTAAAAATCAGTTCTGACATTTATTGTAGCCAACCTTTCCAGTTAGAATGCGCGTACTATACTCATTTACATGTAAAATATACACAGCGCAGCCGTACAAAATTTTAATAGTTTTTCAGACTATGTTTTCTGTCGCAAATGACATTAAATTTAGTAACTTCCTAAAAAGCATATGGAGGTAGTCAGAGAGGACCTAGTGTCAAAACACTCCAGCCCCCATTTTCCACCTGAAATTAAGACACGCAAGGCGCAGGAAGCGCAGGCGGAACTTAACGCCGCCCTTTGGCTAGGACAAATCTAAATTAACCAAAGTGGATAAATTATTATAATTTAAATATAATAATTATCTCGACTGGGAATCGAACCCACAAACAACTAAGCTAAAAATAAGTCAATAACTCATGACCTAATTTATCCTCATGCCATACTGTGCCCTACAAAATAAATAACAAAAATATCTTTCAAAGTTATAGCGGGTCACATATAAGCATTACGAATGCCACATATTTGATTGCCCATAGTCGGATATTTCTAAGGAATTCTCCCATTTTTTGCATGATTTCTTATAAAGGTACGGCACAAATAATCTTGATTAGAATTATTATTGAATTCGTCTAATCCCTAATGGAATTACTCTTGGGGAAGTATCTCTTTTATGAAAAAGAGCAATACGTATGTTATCTTTAGTAGTATAGTTTGGTTATTATTTGTTATATATTATTAGTCTATGTATATGGACTATATAAAGTTTATGAAAGTATGTTTTATTATTATTAACACTCTAGTGACATGCTTTCGTTTCTAGGTGTTTTTTTGAATGTCAATTTTTTTTCTAATAATTTCCGTACTTATAAGACTAATTAGAAGGCTTAATGTTTTTATATCTTCCCTTCTTCCTGGCACTATCCCGGCTTTAGCCAGGGTCAGCTTAATGTTTTTTTATATATACCATGTATACTATACCACATGCTTGCATGGTATCAAGATACTCCGTTGTTTGGGCGGGATTTGGGATACCGCCCAAATCTAAGGCACTGCGTGTTTATTAACGAAACTCATTTTCTTTCTTGCGTGGCAGAAAAACGAAAAAAATATCTAATATAATAAATCCCTCGAGTGGAAATCGAACCCATAAACTTTGCATACAGTTATATCCACAATATTTTCACATATATATATATACTTCACACGAGACCACGAAACAGATAATAAATTCCGAATGCCGCGGAAGTATTCAAATAATTCCGAGCGCCATAAGATCTTCCAGTGCGGTTACAAAGTAGTTACAACTGCGCTCCAACTTGTCCAAGTTTAAAGATTTAAAACCCGAATGGGAGATATATCACGGCGGGAGGGCTGCCATCGAGTACTATCAACTATGAATAATGATTATTTTAGATAGATAATATATTGTGACCAGTCGTGGCGAAGAGGCACAAGGTACGACTGTAAAGCGACTGGCTGTGGGTTCGATTCCCACTCGGGGAGTGAAAATATTTAATATTTCCAATTTCTTCGCTCTGGTCTCGAGGCAAAGCGCGGCGTTAAGTTCCACCACTAACCACGCATTACCTCCGAATTTGGCGGCATTCTGCCTACTCTGCTGTGTAAAAAAATATGTATATTGAAAAAAAAACATCATTTGTAAATCAGACATTCATTTACCTCATAGCAGGGTAGAACCTAGTGTCAAGACATTGTATTCTTCAGTTTCCGCCAAAAATAGAGACATTGTGTGTTAATTGGCGGAACTTAACACCGCGCTTTGTCTTATGTTCTAGATAGAAACTTGAAATGAATATATATACATACGCTCGTGTGGGAATCGAACCTATAACCATCGCCTTTACAATCAAACGCTAAACAACTGTCTCAATTTATACAAGGACTATTTTCAGTTGCTTTAATCAGCAAATGTTTTTATATAAAATTATAGATTTCGTTAAAGTAGTAGTAAAGTTAGCATCTAAAGAAAACATTTTCTTTCATCTTATTACATTAACTTAGGCATAATTGATTAAGCGCGTTTCAAAGCTACGCCCAGCCTAGAAGTACACTAAGTTGTTCTATATAAACATGGCCTCTACTAAGATTAAAGCTTTTCTATATAAGACTTTTTTCCTCAGCTTAGCGCTTTGGGATCATAAAGAAAAGGTAATAATCCTAAATTGGGAACTGAACCCACAACCACTGCATTACAATAAAGGCTACATTACTACACCGCTGTAGTATTACCTGTATATATTATATACAGGTATTATTACGTACAAATATCTGACTGTCTGTTATGCTTTCACGACTAATCTACTGAACCATTCTGGATGAAATGAGACATAAAAAAAAATTGAGGATCCAGGGTCAAATACAGGTTACTTTAAAAAAACCGTAAATGGTAGAAATAGAGGATTAAAGTTTGTATTCGATTAATATTTAAAATATAGATATTATTATAAAAAATCCTAAACAGTTTAAACCATTTAACCGAATCGGAAAATAGTTTAAAACGCAACATAAAGCAAAGAAGCTACCTATTTTTGCAAAAACACTACTACCTTACCTTAAAATATACATAAAAACCATAAACCACTTACATTTACAGTTTCTGAAAAACTCAAAGTTTATTTTCATCAAGCCCTTTTATTCATAATCATAAACACACCAACAATTTAGTTGTTCTTTGAAATTATGAAATTGTAATAAATTAATTTACCATACACGTAATACTAAAATTTGACCTACTTCTTAAATCTAAGAATATTTAATTTAAGTAAGTTGGTAACGAAAACAAAAACAATAGTCTAAGTGTGGTAAAACAGAGCTGGAGTAAAGCTCCTGAACTTAATACACAAGTGCCTATGTTACGAACATTTACAATAAGCTTTTATAATAATACAACTTTTAATATAAATATATATAGCTTCACGCTATATCCCGCTCACAGCAGGGTAGGCAGAGGGAACCTAGTGTTAAGACACTCCGTTCCCCACTTTAATATAATGAAGATTTAAATTTTAAGTAAAATGGTTGGTTTTCGTGATTTTTATTTATTTTTTGAAACGTTGAGTATCAAAATATATTCGATTAACTCGATTAAAGTAAATCTTATTTTTTAACAGTATTTATTTTTTAAAAATATTGAAAAAATATTAAGTATAAATAACTGAAGCTTTCTGTCTAATAATTAAAAAAAATATTATTTTAAATGAAACTAAAACTATTTATAAAAAGTGTAAAGATATTATATTAGTAATATAACAACTAAAGTTAATATTTCTTTTTTTTTTAAGACACTCCGTTAACCACTTGCTGCGTGTTAAGTAGCAGTCACGTTTTGTTTTAAATATCAAAGCGCAAAAATGAAAATAATTGAAATACTATCAACACTCCGAATGGAAATCGAACCTACAACCAATCGCAACAGTTACTACATCAAATTCAACAAGTCCATAGTCCAATAAACTAAGAACAAGTAGTAGACAACCCTAATTTCATTTAAATGCAAAACCCTCTTAAACTACAAAGAAGGTACATCGTAACTTTTATGACTTACTGAAGCTTAGTTTTGCTTTGACCGCGTTTAATATCTCTACATAATACTCATATGCATGTTATTAGTATTTTTCTTATTGATCAATATGGACGGTCCGCAAATTTTATTAGCGGTTATTTTGTTACCATTACATATAATATTTTTGTATATTTTTTTTAACTAGTTCTTTTTGGTATATTTGCGCTGTTTTTACTACTATAGTATTTATACTTAATGTTAAACTACTTCTATAATTCATGGGGTTAACAGTAAAACTTAAATTTAGGATTCTTCTCACCAAAGGTTCTACTAAGAAACCTACAAGCAAAATTTCAACTATAATATTAATTTCAATTGCCTAGCATTCTTGCTCTATATATTTTTATCAACTTTTGTGATCACTGGGAATATTCTTTAAATAATAAATATCGACAAGCTGAGTGTCGATACTTTCTTGTCGTTTGTATTATATGACTTTACCAAAATTTCTAGTTTAATAACATTTATATTTAAAAACGGTAAATTAAATGTTATATACTTCTATAAGATTTAATTTACCGCAACTTAACAGCCTCCTCCTCCGAGCCTCTGAATTCGGCGGAAAGTGGGGGCACGGAGTGTTTTAACACTAGGTTCCCCCTGCCTACCCTGCTATGTGTGGAATACAGCGTGAAGCTTAAAAAAATATAAACTTCTATAAGATATACAAATTTTATTAGGCATAAACATTTAATATAAAAACATATTCTCATGCATTTTTTCAAAATATTTGATTAATAAAACACTGCTTCAACAAGACAGTTAATTCATCATTCTTATTTAGAATAAGTCAGTTCATATAAAAAATAAACAAAAATTAACTTACAAAAAGGATTCATTCTTAGATGTATTAAGATATTTTACAAATGTGACGTGTAACAGCGAAAACCTTTTCAGCGTGAGATGGAAGGTGAATGATACGTACCTGAAACAAAGAATAATACATTTTTATATTAAAATATAATTAAAATTTAATATTTATCAGTGTTTTTTTAAAAAAAAATACTTTTATATCATAAATGTACATTTATGATAAGATTTTTTCTTAAGAATCGTTCTAGAAAATGAAATTCATTTTATAAGAGAGAATCTTGTGTTAAGATCCTTCGTTCTCTAAGTTGATGTGCGTATAGTGCGCATTTCTAAATAAACATTTATTTAAGGCAGATGAATATTTAGGTCGCATAAAAATCAAAAGATCAATATTTTTTTCATTTTCACACAGTATCAGTGGCATTTAAAGGAAAAAATCTAGTGTTAAGACACTTCGTTCTTTAATTTAGTGTGAATGCTGGAACTCATCACCCCACTGTGCCTCCCTATTTTAAAATAAACTATTTATTCTTTTTCAATTTACATAAAATTGTAAACATATATCCCATCCAAAAATAGCTGTCAAACGAATTTGAACTCACTACTAAATACCTAAGTATCACACTTACACTACAAAAATATTACACTAACTAACTAAGAACACAAAAAAATCTATACATTTGACAACAGTGAATCTAATATTAAGTACACCACGTTGTCTAATGAGTGGTGGAATTCTACGCTACGTTTTGTCTTATTTCAGTATCTATGATAAATTTAAATAAGCTAATAATATGTAAATATATATTATTAAATTAAATAAAAAATAAGTGATCAATATTCCTTCGTTATTACGCTTGTTCAGCGGAATTTACAAAAAAAAACTAGTGTCAAGACACTCTGTTCTCTCATATCGTGTGAGTGTTGAACTTCAATACCACGCTTTATCTCCTTACACCTATCTACATTTAAACAATATACTTATTAATCATTAATTTATCAAAAAGCAAGTAAAATATCAACATTTTCAATACAAATAATCAATTAATAAATTATTTGAACTACCTAAGTGAACAAGGAAACAAAGGAATATTACACTAACTAACAAAGAACACAAAAAATCAGTACAAAATCACAAAACAACCTCACTTTGATTTTAACAAGGAAACAATCGAATTCATATCAATTATTTGCAACAGGGCGTGTGTCGGTTTGTAACTCAATTACACAATAACGCCCGAACGGAATCGCGTTATTGCCGTTTATAAATATTTAAAACGGCTTTGTGGGGCAGCTGAGGGGAGAATATCCATTCATTGAATGTGAACATCAAATTTTATAAGCAAATGTGTAATGTAAGCTGTATAAACACTATTGTAGAGGTCTGGAGGTATATAATCCAGAATAATAAGTCTTAGAATGTTGCAACAATACTTTTTTTTTATCTTCACGCTGTATCCCGCAAATAGCAGGGTAGACAGAGGGAACCTAGTGCTAAGACACTCCGCCAATATAAGAAATATTATATACATATAGGTTTAGGTGTAGGTTTGGTGGTAGGAGATTCGTTCTCCGACTGGCTCGCGACCACTATCATGTCAAAGACGAACCGCCAAACATCTGACGATGTGTTCCGGTTCGATGGCATATAAGCCAGCTCTCCCTATTCCCACCATTCCCATCCTTCCTCCCTCCTTCTGTCCTACATTCCCAAGGCTGGCAACGCATCCATAACTTTAATGTTGTGGATGTCTATGGGCAAAGGTAACCACTTAACACCAGGTGGGCCTTCAGCTCGTTTGCCTCCCTTATACCATAAATATTATATACATATTTATTCTTTTATCTACACCAGGGCTTCTTAAAATTCTGGGGTGGAGAGATTTTAATGTCAAATATTTATATATACCATTTAAAATATTTTTGTGCAATTTTTAATTTTACATTTTTGTATGTTATTTTCATATGTATATGTATATTGTTACCTAATAAACAAATCATCAAAAAAAATATTAATTTAATTTTTCCTTTATATTTGTATAGGGTCGCCAAGAAACTCGCAATCATAAATGGGATCGTGAATCACAAAAGTTTAAGATGCCATGATCTACACGAAACCAAACGTCAGAAAGTAATACTGAAAAACATAAACAATCACTTTATTATACGTTTTCTAAAATGTTGTTTTTAAAAATGATTAATAAATAGTACTTTCTTTTGCCAAACGATTATTCGCGTAAAATCTTCTTACAGAGATGCTAACATCAAATATTAATTGTAACCGTGTGTATAAGAATTTGACGCAGCTGGGTGGAGAACGCATGACAAGCGCTCTGACCAGTGGACCATCTTTGTGTATGAATAACGCTTTAAAAAAATTAAAAATATTATCTAATCTATACAATATGTCTGCATAATATGATACATAGTTAAATTTATTTTTCTTAACGGTGATACAAATAATTGTGAGTATCCCACTCGGCGAAAGATTATATTTAAATGTTCCTGTCTTCGCTATAGTAACTGAGACAAAACGGGGCTAGGAATTCCGCCACTCAAAGCAATATCTCGATTTCGGGTCCACGCGGAAAATTGCGTAAAGCTGCTTTATAAATATTTTAAAACAGAGAAAAAGCCGAGAAACAATGTCAGTATTTTTGTACTAATCTTAAACCAGCCACTAATTAGTACTTTATGAATAAGCAAGCGTCTCGCTCCTTAGAAGACGTTAGCGCGAAATTACTGGGTAAATAAATAATTTCGGATTTATAATTTACTTCTATCTCAAGTTTTAGGGCGCATCATTAAGCTTGTAACTTGTGTACAAAAATTTGTATAAAAAAGTTGAAATAGAGAAAAAATGGTGATGAATCATGATTACACCGTAGCGGCGCAGTGGGTCGGCTTCTGACCGGAAATGCGTTTGGTTGTAGCTTCAATGCCCACTAAGGGGATATTTTTATATAATTTTTACTTCTCTTGACGATAATTTCTTTCTAACGACTCTCTTATGGGAGGAAACGTGTGAAGCTATGTTATTAACACAATATGGCTAGCTATGCCTGGATTCTTCATAAAAAATCGATGACTTAAAAAAATCAAGTAAAAGAAATATGACAGTAATAAAAATACTTTACATTGAATATACACAAAATAATTGACAACCTCTGTACATTTCACAAAAAGATTAATTTGATATGAAAAACAATATGTTCCTAGGTACAACAACATACAACAGATAAACAATAAAAATAGTAAGATCTTATTTTTTTTTCACTAAAACACATAGAAACCAAATCCAAGTGCCATCCAAACCCTTGTCACGTGAAATTACAGGAATGTCACATGTCGATGACACTTCTATTAAGCTTCGATTGTGTTTTAGTCACTCCAGTGGGGGATATAGACTAACTTTTGCTTATGGATTTACTCGTTTTGTACTTATTCTGTGTAAAATCATAGGAACTAACTACTTCTACTAATATATCAACTAACTTAAACTTAACTATTTTTTTTCATAATTATAATAAATTCGACTACAATGATCTGTATATCGATTACAATAACTTGAAAATTTGAGGTGGATTAAATATTTATTTTTCCGACAGCGGTTCGTTTTAATATTAATTGATTCTGATTATAAGACGTCATAGAATTTTCATTACTTTTTGAAGAACACAAATGGTACATAATAATTTCATTGAAACAAGCATAGTAAAGAAATAGGAAAAAATATATTAACACAAAACAGCACGGCGTTGAGTTCCGTAAATCAGCATGTCAAATATGTTTAGATGAAAACTGGACAATATAGTATCTTAATACCTAGTTAATGTCTGACTATCCTACTATACAGAAAAAAACACGAAGCTGCTTTGATATTAAAACACTTGGCCGTCCATACAACACTACCTGATTACAATTAGTCGAAAATTAGTTTATTATGGATCGGACAACATCAAATACATACTTTACAAGAAATATAAAAAATAGAGTTTCACGCTTTTACCTGCAGCAGATTAGTTAGAACCTAGTATCAAAACAATATATTTTCAAACTTTCGCTCAAAAATTAAGACATTGCGTATTAAGTGGCGTAACTTAACACCGCACTCTTCGACACCAGAGCAAAGAAACAAAAATAAAGAAAGGAAATACCAAAAAAATATACCAATTTTCATTAATAAAACAATGAAAACTCACCCGCGTCATGATGTAACTGTATTAATTCGAGAACGTTGAATCCGCTTTGATATTAAAACACTTGACCGTCCATACAACACTACCTGATTACAATTAGTCGAAAATTAGTCTATTATGGATCGGACCATATCAAATACATACTTTACAAGAAATATAAATAAAACAGTTTCACGCTTTTACCTGCAGCAGATTAGTTAGAACCTAGTATCAAGACAATCTCTTTTCAAACTTTCGCTCAAAAATTAAGACATTACGTGTTAACTGGCGTAACTTAACGCCGCACTCTTCGACACCAGAGCAAAGAAACAAAACTAAAGAAAAGAAATACCAAAAAAATATACCAATTTTCATTAATAAAACAATGAAAACTCACCCGCGTCATGATGTAACTGTATTAATTCGAGAACGTTGAAGCAAACAATTAACGAAGGCGGGCATAAACAGGGTAGCGTAAATTTAATTTGAACAACCCAAATTAGCTAAATTTATATTTTAGATATTAATGTGAAGCTATTTATATTTGGGAATGGCGTTTTTGGGAATTAGATCAAGTTGTGATTTCGTATTGTAAATGAGATTATGAAAAAGAAAGGAAGAAAATGAGATAATTTGATTAACTGTGTCACAGTTAGAATTTTCCTAAAGGAAAATTATAGTTGAACTAACGATTTGCTAGCGACTACGCCTGCGTGAATTTGAAAAGTGAATATTATTTTTTTAGCTTCACGCTGTATCCCGCATACAGCACCCTGCTGTATGCGGGAGAGGCAGATGGAACTTAATGTTAAGACACTCTGTTCCCAACTTTCCGCCGAATTCGGAGTCATTGCGTGTTAAGTGGCGGAACTTAACGCCGCGCTTGGCCTCGAAACCAGAGCGAAGAAAATAGAAACCACAACCAGTCCTTTACAGTTACACGCTTGTGCCACTGCGCCACGACTGGCCCCAGATTTTATATCTTGTATATTATATTGATAAGAAAAATAATTATATTTAAATTATTGTCACTTCTTATTGTCTTTTCTAATCTTGTATAATAAAGCGCGGCGTTGAGTTGTACCACTTAATACGCAATATCTCAATGTCGGGCGGAGAGTGGAGAATTGAGTCTCTTGAATTAGGTACTCTCTGATAACTCTGTTTAGCGGAAAAAGCTTGAAGCTGATAAAACAAAGACTAGCTCAAATTAACTTAACGAAATAGTTTTTCTTAATTGAGTAATATAACATTATTACTTAACAATATAATTATGTTGTAATGCCCAACAAAAGAGCTTAAATTAAAGCGTTTTATTTTAAGCAAATACATACACATTAATAATTTTTTTAAAAGCCAGTTTCAGTTTTTTTGAAGCCAGTCATGGTGCAGAGGCACAAAGTGGGTCTCAATGGATGGAGTGGAAATATTCATTATTTCCATCTTCTTCGCTCTGGTGTCGAGACAAAGCGCGGCGTTAAGTTCCGCCACTTAACACACAATGCTTCCAGAATTCGGATGAAAGTAGGGATCGGAGTGTCTTAACATTCTCTTAGGTTCTCTCTATGCCTACCCTGCTCTGGGCCGGATACAACGTGAAGCTAAAAAAAGTTTCTTAAAGTACTTGTATTCATTAATTGTTTATATATAATTATATAAGAAAAACAAATGAATAATTATTTAATTTAATTTTAATTTAAATAGATTTAACCCAAGTTGTTTCACACACTACTTTTCTACAACTAAACGAATACAAAAGAACCTAAAAATTTTAACAAAAAACAGCCAACTTATCGCCGCGATTAATTCAAAAGCGCATGTTCCCAGACAAAAAGCAGAAACTGTTCATTAATTTCCCTTAATGAAACATTTTTAAAAAAGAATTTAGAACATAACGCTTCAAAAAATTCAGTGCCAAATGAATTTCTGTGATTCATCTCATCTCATTCATCGCGCATACAGTTGTATAAAACTTCAGGTTAAGGCGTGTGACAGACATGCTAAAACTAAAAAGCTTCACGCTTTATCCCGCATAGGAGGGTAGTCAGAGAGAATATTTTTTTATTAGCTTCACGCTGTATCCAGCACACAACAGGGTAGGCAGAGGGAACCTAGTGTTAAGACACTCCATTTCCCACTTTCTGCCGAATTCTGGAGGCATTGCGTGTTAAGTGGCGGAACTTAACGCCGCGCTTTGCCTCGACACAAGGCGAAGAAAATGGAATGGCATTATCATCACCACTCCTCGAGTGGGGATCGAGCCCACAACCAGTCGCTTTACAGTCGCACTTTGTGCCACTGCGCCACGACTGGCCATCACTAAGTTATCGCTATCAAATTATCATAGAAATTAAAATAAAAGATAAAATCATGTGTAACATAAGCATTAACTTTGTGACGGTTCGGTAATTATGACTGACAAGTTGCATATTCGCGCTTTGGCAGTTAAAAATGTCGATCAAAAAGATTCTGAAATATTCAGAATTTTAGTACAAGAAAATTTTACTTTGTAGGTTTCTCTACATTAGAATTCTTTTGGCATTGCCAAATTTACAATTTACAGGTGATATGTACATACGTGCATATATTTTATACACAACTGGTCGGATCTGAATCTAGGTTTTATTTTTTTATTTTTTTTTATAGCTTCACGCTGTATCCCGCACATAACAGGGTAGGCAGAGGGAACCTAGTGTTAAGACACTTCGTTCCCCACTTTCAGCCGAATTCGGAGGCATTGTGTCTTAAGTGACAGAACTTAACGCCGCGCTTTACCTCGACGCCAGAGCGAAGAAAATGGAAACATTAAATATTTACAATCCTCAAGTGGGAATCGAATCCACAACCAGTCGTTTACAGTCACACGCTTGTGCCACTGCGCCACGACTGGCCACAACTGGTTTTATTTTAACGAAGACTTTATTTTATTTTTAATTATTATACGTATTTTATTCATATGAAAAAAATAATAAAAAAAAAATAAAGAAAGTCTGTTAGAAATACAGTGTTAAAACTCTCTTTTACTATATGTCACTTATGTAATAAAAAAAAATCATCTTTCTTAATTGAAATCGAACCCATAACCATCGTGTTTACGGTCAGAATCTAGGCATTGAACATTTGTAATATTATATTTAGCAGAAAATAAGTAGAGGAGTATTACTCTGAATAGAAGTTACATTCGCGCAAAGAAACAACGACTCGTGACTCGAATAACGTTGCCTTATTTGGTTATAATTATAATAATTAATTAATTATCTAGATACAAATGTACGCGTGGTAATAATTTTAGACTTTAATTGTAGACGCTAAGAATATCTTCCTAAATTTATGTTGTATTTTATATACACTAATTATACATATAATAATACATATAATAATTTAAGCAGAAGCTTTTATTTATTCTTAAATATTAAGTGTAATTTCGGTGAATATTATATTTCTATATTTAACTAGCGGTGCCTGTGACTTTGTGCGAGTAGAATTCAACATAAAAAAAATAAAATTCTGAAATAAGTGTATCCTGACCTATTCCTTATTACATTAACTATCACCCAAAGCACCATCAAAATCAATCCAGCCATACCAGAGATAAGCCGGAACAAACAAACAAAAATGGTTTTACACCAAAAAAATATCTTAAGAAACCGCAAGGAAACCCTCTAATAGATACATAACTGTCAATTTCAACACTATTAACAAGAAAGTTAACATTATCCAGCTAAATTAAATTTCATTTCTAAATTTCAAATACCTAGACAGCTCACTACGATATGGACGTAAAAATTGAACGTGTTTTGTTTTGTTCTCTATTTCGTAGCGTACTGTTTATTTTTGCCGTATTCGCTGTAGAGTTTAGAGCAACATAATACTCGGATGTGATTGCAAAAGGCTCGTAAGTTGATTTTTTTAATATATATTTTTAATAATAATTACTTAATCGAGGCCATCGTGATAGTGGGACAGCGTTTGACTGTAAAGGGGTGGTTATGGGTTCGATTCTCAGTTGGGGAATGATTATATATAAATTTTCATTCCTTTGTTCTGTTATCTAAGAGAAAGCATGGTATTCTGCCACTCAACACGCAATGTATCAATTCGAATGATAGAGTGTTTTGACACTAGGTCCTCCCCGACTATCCCGCTATGCGCGAAAAAGCGTTAAGCAGCTATATAATTTTGTAATAGTTACTTATCCATAGTAGTAGACTATAAAAATGTTCTATTTACCATAACAAAAGTTTTACAATTTAAATCATAGAACGAACTATTTATTCATCAAAATTTAACCAAATAATTAGTTACTGACTAATTTTAATGGGAATTTAACATTTTAGAATTAAATTTAAACTCGAGCAAAGTCTGAGTTAGAGACAGTTTCCATTAACTTATATAAATTTAGTCACATAATAGTAAGGCTAACAAGATATAAGACAGATTTCGGCTGAAATTGAGACATTCCGTGAGTAACGAAACTCAACGCCGTGCTATATCTTATTCATATGACCGAAAAAATAAAAATAATTCAAATACAATCATCAAGATCAAACGGAACCCACAACCATTAGCCGTCCCACTGAACCACTGGGCTTTTCTAACATTTTCTTCATTTTAATCATTGTAAAAAATATTTTAATAAGTAAGGCTTATTACTCTGTAGAAAAGTATTTAAAGGATAAAAATGCGTGGAATGAATGTGATTAGATTCCAATGCCGGTTTAACTAACCATTGTATCAAATAAAAAAAATTGTAATTTATATATTTGAAAAGAGCAACTGCTGCGTTTCTGGCCGGCTCTTCTCAGCAGAACTGCCTTCCGAGTCGGTGGTAGCTTATGTACATTCGACGATTCAAAAATGCTTTTTTTTTTAGCTTCACGCTGTATCCCGCACACAGCAGGGTAGGCAGAGGGAACCTAGTGTTAAGACACTCCGTTCCCCACTTTCCGCCGAATTCAGCAGAGGCTTTGCGTGTTAAGTGGCGGAACTTAACGCCGCGCTTTACCTCGGCACCAGAGCGAAGAAAATGGAAATATTAAATATTTCCACTCCTCGAGTGGGAATCGAACCCACAACCAGTCGTTTACAGTCACACGCTTGTGCCACTGGGCCACGACTGGCCACAAAAATGCTTACAAAGGTCTATTTGAATATTTGAAATTTCAAGTAGAATTTTACTACTTACACCACTTTGCCACCAGTCTCTTAGCCATATATAGGGGGTGTAATATTTAACAACCGTTCTGAGATTTCAATCTTGCACGCCGTCTAAACACACGGGCGTGACTTGAATGGAAAGTGCGGTATTGAAAAGAGGTAATTTTGACGTAGAGTGGGAAAATTTTATAAGTTTATAAATTTCAAGCGTCTTCACAATCTTGTGGAACCATACATACTGTGCCGGGGAGAATGTAATATTGTGTATATTTAAATTTTCTTGTGTGTTGGGTAAGTTTATGAAAATGTTTGGAAATATATTACTTTTATTTCTAAGCAATTCTAGCTACTTTCGGAAAGAATGAAAGAGAGACTAGAGTTTAGATATAGAGAGAAGAACTCGGACAGTAAAAGTGATGATTAATGCACATTTTAAAGGGGCATTTCAAACCTACACTTAGGTAGCAAGTCGCAGGCACTGCCCCGAGGTCCTCGCTGTACAAACCGACAGCCAGGTAATTAGTGTTAATTACTTAGCGTTCCAAAGATTCGCCTTGTGAGGAGGAGATACACTCTGAGGAGAATATCTAGTCCAAACACTCTGTTCTCCATTTGAGTATTGATTCACATCAATAGCAAAATGTTAAATTATATAGGCCGGCGTCAAAAAAAAAATATTATTTCAGATCTCTGCTGGTAAAATTTACAAAAGGTAAACCGGTGGGAATCGTGTTATATGGACACTTCGCCGCTGCCATTCACACTAATGAAATCATCTATACATATATAATAATAAATTAAACTAACAAAAATATAAGCACTCCTTAATTTAAGATAACAATACCATGCAGTCGCACATACTCTATCCCTCATACAGCAGGGTAGGCAGAGGGAACTTAGTGTTAAGACACTCCGTTCACCACTTTCCGCCGAATTTTGGAGACGTTGCGTACAACATTAAGTTTTTACTTTAGTATATATACGTACAATATTTAGATAATTTATCATCCACAAATTCCTCATACTAATAGATAAAGTATATTTTCAGTATATTTTCTGCCATTGTGAGCATGAACAAATATTTACTCTAATACAATTCTTAAACAAGTACACATGTACCTACATATTTCGTAACAGAAGTCACAAACACACCGGAAATATATATGCATGACGGACTTTCATAATTTTCGTGTATACCCTTTCCATAGCTTTTCCTGCAATATATTATTTTCTTTTCAAATATTATCATTCTTCTGCTCTGATAAGATAAATTGCGGTGTTTAGTTACGCCTCTCAATAAATAATGACTTGAAATCGAAGGAAAGTGGAGAAAAGGGACTCCGCCCCTCCAGAATAAAAGTGACCTAACTTAAAAAAATGCATTTTGCTTGAGATTTCGTAGAATCTTCGGACAGGCGTTTTTCAGTTTAATTTTTCGGGTACGACTAGGCTTTCTTTCCTTCCGTGCTGATAACAAATAGTTTTAAATATAATAATAATTCAACAAATTATATAAAGTCTAAAAGATTATTTCCTTAGCGGCTCAGTAATTAAGCAGTTATATCAAGAAACATAAATTATGGATTAGGCATAATGGGAATATAAGATTTATAGCTGTGTTTCCTAAATCTGGTCAATACAATATATGTACATATGTACTCGTACATATCTATGATCGCAGTAGCTAAGTGGGATACCGTCTATAAGCACGATAGGTTTTGGGATACAATTCCTATTCGAGGAAATGATTATATTTGAAAATATTTTAATTTGTCGGTTTTGGTAAGACAACGAAGATGTTGAATTCCGCATTAAGTTTAAAGTAGAGAACATGTTAAGCTGAGAGAAAAAGCATGTGTTGGGATACCGACTTTTTCTTTGTTTAAGGAAAACATTGTACTAGCTCACATGTTTTTAATTAACAAGAAAAAAGTAAAATATCAATTAATAATTGTAAAACAAAGTGCGACGTTATGTTCCATCACTCGACACACTATCTTGAGCATTTTGACACTAGCCTCACTGACCTATCTACTAATACGTAAAAATATAGTACTAAAAATAAAACATCATTAGATTTCACTATTCAACAAATATAATATTAATATATAACTGAGCAATGCGTTCTAAGTGGTGTGAGGTTCTCAGTGGTGAGAGCGCCTGAACGGTATTCAGGAGGCGCCGGTTCGAATCCTGCTGCGTTCAAATTTTTATACGTTTTTTAAAATCTTTTTCAATTTTTATAAGTGTAGAATAACACTTTAAAAATGTTTAGAAATAAATTGACTATCTAAGCAATACTTAACGCGTCACAGAATAATAAATTAAATTCCATCACGCTCATTCATCAATATCTACTAAGCAGAAAGTAGAGAACAGAGTGTCTTAACAATAGACTCTTTATGACTATCTACTGAAAAACACCAAACTACAAATAAAACAATAATGTTGTTTTATTTACAGTTTTGTTGATTTCATTATTCAACAAACATTTAGTATAAAGAAAAAGTCACTTTCCGCGTCTATCTGTAGGTATGTATATATGCTAAAATCTTCAAAACTACGCAACGGATTTTGATGCCGTTTCTTTTAATAGATAAAATGATTGAAAAGGAAGATTTATATGTATAATACATGCATAATATAGTAGAGAAACACTGATAACTTCGGAGGTTTCTAATATAACATTTATGTGCCTATAGTGAAATAGTCGTATAGTTCACGCAGGCGAAGCCGCGAGCGGGCCACTAGTATAATATAAAAGCAAGGTATTAATATATAACTTGACTATCTAAGCAATACCTAACGCCAGTATCTTAACACGTCACAGAGTAATAAATTAATTTGCGAAGCGACGCGACGTAGGAAGTTGCGTGCTAACAGTAATCTATACATGCTACGCTTCGTTGGCCGCGACCGAGCGACATATGATTATGTAATAATGCTATATATTCATCATTTGTATAATATTTATAGTTGAAAGTAAATGTGATTGGTAATGGGTTTGATTCCCATTTGGCGGAATACGCAATGTGTCGAATTCGGATGGAAAGTGGAAAATGAAGTATCTTAATATTAGGTTTTCTTTGACTAAGAAGAACGGGGAAGAAGCCGTAAGCTTTGTATGATATTTATGTGTATACCTATGCGCGACGCAGCGGCTAGTAGAACGCATGGCTCAGTGGTGAGAGCGCCTGAACGGTATTCAGGAGGCGCGGGTTCGAATCCCGCTGCGTTCAAATTTTTATACGTTTTCTTTAAATGTCTTTTTCAATTTTCCTAAGTGTGGAATAACACTTTAAAAATGTTTAAAAGTATTTAATAAATAGCATTCTCTCTTGCCAAATGATTGTTCGTAGAATAATCTTTGGGTAGCAGAAATTTGTAAAAATCTCTCTACAGAGATGCTAACAACATAAATAAGTTGTAATAAAGCGTATAAGAATTTTGACGCAGCGGCTAGTAGAACGCATGGCTCAGTGGTGAGAGCGCCTGAACGGTATTCAGGAGGCGCGGGTTCGAATCCCGCTGCGTTCAAATTTTTACACGTTTTCTTTAAATGTCTTTTTCAATTTTCCTAAGTGTGGAATAACACTTTAAAAATGTTTAAAAGTATTTAATAAATAGCATTCTCTCTTGCCAAATGATTGTTCGTAGAATAATCTTTGGGTAGCAGAAATTTGTAAAAATCTCTCTACAGAGATGCTAACAACATAAATAAGTTGTAATAAAGCGTATAAGAATTTCGACGCAGCGGCTAGTAGAACGCATGGCTCAGTGGTGAGAGCGCCTGAACGGTATTCAGGAGGCGCGGGTTCGAATCCCGCTGCGTTCAAATTTTTATACGTTTTCTTTAAATGTCTTTTTCAATTTTCCTAAGTGTGGAATAACACTTTAAAAATGTTTAAAAATATGTAAGTTGTAATAATATAATAATATATAAGTGTCCCGAGTGGAAATCGAACCTACAAACATTGCGGTTATATTCAGACGATGTCGTAACGCGTTGCGATAATATTTAACTCTTATTTTCTTTAAAATAACTATTTTAAACCCAGCTTCACGCTTTTCCATTATATCCTAACTAGCCCAGGCAGAGAAAACCAAGTGTCAAAACTCTCCCTTCTCCGTTTTCTCCATTCTAAACATCATTAAACCCACAAAACTACATACAAATAAACATTCACACATACTCTCGTAGAGGAAATAGCGTGCTACGCGCAGCTACGCTCGGTCGGTTGCGCCGTGAAAGTTGTATTCAATGCTAATTATAATTTCAAATACGTGTATGAATTTACATTTGTTTTTGTTTACCTTTTATTATTGTATTGCGTATGTTGATTGTCATTTCAGTTTAGTATTTGGCTTTTATTAATTAATTAAGAGGCACATATTGTTAGAGGGAACCTAGTGTTAAGACACTCCGTTCCCCACTTTCCGCCGAATTCAGAGGCATTGCGTGTTAAGTGGCGGAACTTAACGCCGCGTTTTGCCTCGACACCAGAGCGAAGAAAAAATGGAAATATTAAATATTTTCACTCCTCGAGTGGGAATCGAACTTACAACCAGTCGTTTACAGTCACACGTTCATGCCACTGCGCCACGGCTGGCCCCAAAAAACTAAAGAGTGTGAAAAAATATAGTTTAAATAAATACAATGTAACGTATAAGTGACAATAAATTAAAGTATGGAGTCAAATACCAACACTCAATTACCTATTTCAAGTGGAAAGTTAACTATAATCTCTCTTTGACTACACTCATATGAATGTAAAAAAAAACTATTTTAAACCGGATTAATCACGTACAATTTTGGCATTTCAAAAAACAATTTTTTAGAAAACCCGACATGTATTCAAACCTGTGACCACGGACTACTATTAAGTATTATGAACTTTAAAAATAATTTTATTTAAAAAAAAATAATCTACTCTAAGAGTAACTCACACCAGACTTCTGTTTTAAAACTATCTACATACAAAAAATTAGAACATAACATCGCTTTGTCGCGACTTTTAAAGCAAACAAACAAACAAACAAACCAACATACTTTCCCATTTATAATATTAGTATGGATTTCAATACTAGTATTACGATGGTCATATATTTATTTATTTATTACGAAAACATTGTGGTTAATTAACTTGTGAACATATTTATTTAATGCACTTACAGAGTATTAACGTAACTTCAAAACAAAATTCGTATCCATTTTGTTTTGGTATTATATTATTATCGATGCTATCGTAGCCCAGCATCTAACTGTAATCGTAAATGGTTGTGAGTTCGATTCCTGTTCAAGGAAAATGGCTATATTTAAATTGTTTTCAATTCTTTGTTTTCGTATCTAAGACAAACACAAGGTATTGTAAAATATTATGGGCGGGAAATGGAGAACGGATTCTCTTGAAATTAGAAGCACGCATGAAAACTGTATGCGTGGTCAAATTCCAAATTTAACTTTTTTTTTAGCTTCACGCTGTATTCCGCACACATTCGGGTAGGCAGAGGGAACCTAGTGTAAAGACACTTCATTTTCCACACACCGACGAATTAGGAGGCATTGCGTGTTAAGTGGCGGAATTTAACGCCGCGCTTTGCCTCGACACCAGAGCGAAGAAAATGGAAATATTAACTATTCCCACTCTCGAGTGGAAATCGAACCCACAACCAATCGTTTACAGTCACACGCTTGTGCCACTGTGCCACGACTGGCCCCTGGCTTGTTTTAACCTAATAAAACTTATATATGTTTTCAATACGTTATACAATAACTCATAAATTAATATATGAAACTAAGATGATTTTCTTCTTGATATTTCTTTTAAAGTAAACTTATTTATATTACAGTTAGCTTGAAAATCTTGATCCCTTACCGATGGTCACGTTTCTATATGTTAGAGGGAGACGGCAGATGTTTCCACAACTCCATTAACAACTTATTATTGGATAAAGGTGGACTTAATTTTGTCGGTTCTCTTTATTTCTGGATTAACTCTTTGAAATTTGTAATTTGTTCAAATTTTTAATGAAAACCAGTCAGTAGCAATTTTGTTAAATACAAGAAGGGCAGAACCCTTCTCTAACTTATATTCATATTTTATTATTATTTTTCAAGTATTTAATATTTAGATTTTTGTAATGTCAATACGTAATTAAAAATTAGGAATACATGAATGTTTCTGTACTTTATTTAATTTTTGCACACTTTCTATACCTACGACCAACTGGCTAATTGTAAATTTAAAAAACATATATTATATTTTTGTATTTTACACCGAATGACTGACATATAATGTACAACCGAAACTACTGGAAAGCTTAAATTTTTGTATATAGTTCATGTTAGTTCAAACCAATGAAAAAGGATTCCTTTAAATTCCTATAAGAACGGAAATATAAAAAAGAACAGATTTTAAAAGCCTCGCAAGCAAAGTCACGTACCAAAATTCATCTTGCCATATAAAAAAAAGTCAATATTTTTAAACATTTTTAAAGTGTTATTCCACACTTAGGAAATTGAAAAAGACATTTAGAAAACGCATAAAAATTTGAACGCAGCGGGATTCGAACCCGCGCTGGTTCAATATTTTTCAAATTTTATAAGCTACACAGGCAAAGTCGCGGGCCACAACTCGTCTTAGCACAAATCGAATGGCATACATTTTATAGGCGTAGCGATCATAAAAACTAAGATAGGAACCCTGATTTGTACAGAATAGATCCTTAAAAAAAGGCACTCACAGATAAAATAGCTGTAAAATGCACTATAAATGAAAGACAATAAAACGTTTGGTAAATGCAAATACAAGGTATCTTACTTTGAGACTTTTTATTTGAAATTTCGCGTTACTTTGCAAAGCAAAATGCTTTTGTTTTTTAGTATTTTTTTTATTCTGATTACATAATATGGTACATAAACAGAAATAAATTCGATTTTTTACGATTTTAATATTAAAATAACATTATAATTTATAATATAAACTAGAGAAACTATCGGTGCATAAAAAATATTCTCTTAATATGAATATAAAAAAATGCATTTTCTGTTTTCAGAGAGAAACTCTTTTACATTCTGCCAAAAGTCGAGACATTGCATGTTGACTGGCACAAGTCAGTACAGCGCCTTTCTTACCAGAATAACAAAATGAAAATAATTTAAATGTAATAATTCCTAGGAGCGGAAATCGAACTCACGAGCATCTCGTATGCTTTACTATTACAGTAAAATACTGTTATACTGCTCCAAGATGGACTGACCGACTGATTTAGACAATGGTGTAAAATATATACTGGTTATGCTCGCGACTTCGTCCGCGTTTAGTTTAACAAACGAGAAAATAAAAGTAGACTAAGTTACACCCTATTAAATCATCTATTCATAATAGCCATTCTGTGCTGAAAGCCTAGATTCTAGTTCTAGATTAGCGAGGACAAACAGACTGACAAAAGTTGTAACAAACGTTATTTTAGTATATGTATGTAGAGTGTACATATAATTTTATTAACAAGCGGTTATTTTGATATTACTAACAGAACTCCAATTTCATTTATTTGTATAGACTACTCACTCTCATACTCTTTCTCCGTAAAACTTAATTTGAACAATGCCAAAATAAACAAAAGGGATCCAAAGATTTTCCTGATTCTTGAAACCCTTAAAAAATATACATAATAAAATATTATCAGCACTCTGTAATAAGATATTTTTACGACACTATAAAATGATTTTTATCAATAATCTCTTGAAATACGGTTAATAAATTTACGATTGTCAATTTTCAATGGCCTCGTGTCCTATACTTGCTTGTATATTCGAGTCACGCGCTTACACTACGAAGGGTCTCGTTAAGATCCACTTCTTCCAAATTTTTTTATTTTTTTATTTATTTATGACATGCCAACAGCACAAGTAACATTGTGTATCATATGAGTTATGTGTACGCAGTTCCAGTCCCGAAACTTGTACTAATTACAGGCACATACAACGTTTATAATTTTCCCGGTAACTAATATACGAGTACATTTAAAGAAAAATTTAAAGTTGGGTTTGCGTTAACAAAATTTAAATTTACAAATACAATGTAACTTTTTTTTTTTTTTTTAAGAAAGTAAAAGAATTAACTAAAATATACAAATGTAGAATACAATAATAAAACAATAAAACAATAGCGGATTTATACATAAATAACTGTATCAACTATCGCAACTTAACCTATAGTGGATTTTTCTTTTAAAGTTGACTAATGTGTCATGAAAGATATCGATGCCAGGGTCAGACAAGTTGTTATACAAAGTAATGATACGGTTAATTGGAGAAAATTTGCCAAGATTAGTCCTAGAACTAATAGGTGAGAAACTGTTTTTGAGGGGACGTCTAGGGACATGGTAAGGTACCACAATGTTTATTTGTGATAAGAGATCGGGACAATCTAATTTATTGCAATATAATTTATATAAAGTTACTACATCAGCTACACGTCTTCGATTTTCGAGTGATTTTATATTAAAATGACTCATGCGCTGTATGTAGTCAGCTCTAAATGGACAAGTCTTATCTTTGTAAGCTAAGTACCTTGTTAAGGAGCGTTGAACTTTTTCTATTCGCCTAATATGGGTGTTATAGGGTGGATTCCATGCCGTAATTGCGTATTCTAATATACTCCTTGCCAACGTGTTAAAAATTGCTATAATACAATTCGTATTTTTAAACTCACGAGTGTTACGCTTAATAAGGCCAAGCATTGTCCATGCTTTGGAGACTATTTGATTGTAATGTTCCGTGAATGTAAGCCTGTTGTCGATGTAAACGCCGAGGTCTCTAATGACAGAGACCTCTTGCAGGTCTTGGTTATTTATAGAGTATTGGGATTTGATGGTCTTCTTTTTTCGGGTAAACTATATAAAAGAGCATTTGGAAGCATTTAAAGCCATTCTGTTTGCACTGCACCATTCTTGAATAGAGTTGAGGTCCCCTTGAAGTAAAAAGCTATCTTGGATTGTTTGTATCGTACGGTAGATTTTAAGGTCATCGGCAAACATGGAACACTTACTGTGTCGCACGTTATTCGTTATATCATTGATAAATAGAGAAAAGAGAATAGGCCCTAAGTGCGATCCCTGAGGTACACCTGACGTGGAAATGTACGGATCTGAAGTGTGACCCTTGACTATTACGCGCTGAACTCTGCTACCAAGATATGAACGGAACCATGACAATAGTGGGTCACTGATACCATACGCACATAGTTTTAAAATTAAAATATTATGGTCTACCTTATCAAAGGCGCTGGAAAAATCAGTGTATATAGAATCGATCTGCTGTTTACTATCGACATGTCGTGATATATAAGAAATATAACTCACAAGGTTCGAAACTGTTGACCTATTGGGGAAAAAGCCATGTTGATGGACCGATATTATGCTCTTAGAGTAGCCAGACAGAATAGGACTTAATACACTTTCGAAGACTTTTGAAAAGGTATTTAACAAGGATATAGGTCGGTAATTACGTATGTTATTCTTATCCCCCTTTTTTCAAGATAGGGAGGACATTAGCAAACTTCCAAACTCTGGGAAAAGTAGAAGTTTCCAATGACTTATTAAAAATTAGTTTTAGTGGTAAAGTAAGAAATTTTTGAGCCATCTTTATAAAAATTGGTGGTATACCATCGGGTCCTGCACTCTTGCTGGGGTCTAATAATTTGAGGACTTTAGCGATGTCACGTTCTGTGAGATGAATGTTACACAAGGACGTCTGCGGGTGACTATCTGTTAGCGTGATTTTTTGGTTAGGCGTTAAGATGTTAAATGTTGAAGAGAATTGTCTTGCGAATAAGTTACTTATATCATTTCCACAATCGGCTTTTGCATCATCCAGGAACATTTCAGAAGGAATTTCAGACGGTGAAGTCTTACAGTTCTTCATGTGAGACCAGAATTTTTTGGGAGCACGTAATAAAGATTCCTCAGTATTTGAGATATATTGAGAGTAACAATATTTCAATGAGCATTCTACCCGATTTTTGGCTAGTGTATATTCTAATTTATCTCTTGGGTTATTATATTTTTTTAATGATTTTCTAAGCTTATCCTTTTCCAAGATCAATTTCAACAAGTTTTGTGTAAACCAAACAGGATGTTTTAATTTTTTTGACTTTATTTTAGGAACAAACAAATTGATGATTCCACGAAGTATATTGTAAAATTTGTCGACCATGGCATCAACATCAGAACAAGTTTGAAATTCAAGGTCCCAATTGACACGTCCCAGCTGAGAATTGACCGCAGTAAAATTTGTTTTTTTGAAGCAATGTGTTGCAAAAGTTGTACTATTTAAAAGAGTTTTACTTTGCTGTACGATTTCTATCTCCAGGACTGGGTGATGAGGATCTAACCTACTCAAGAGATCGAGAGCGTTAGTTACTTTAACATTACCAAAATTTGCCAACACTAAATCTAGGACGCGACCATTGTGATTTTTAATACTATTGCATTGAACAAGATTGTTTAACGAGAGAAAATCCACCAGTGAATAGCCCATAGAATTATTGAAATTATTAGGAATCAAACTATGAGCATCATTAACATCAAGAGTCCAATCTATAAAACTCAAGTTAAAGTCACCTAAGATGATGACATCACCCTTATGAGACTGCATAACAGTATTAATATTATCCAGGATCAAGTTTAAGGAGTCCATAGTTACAGGTGGCGGCAAATATACAACGCAAAATAAGATGTTTCTGGAAGTTCCATTACATTTAAATTTTACATTAATCCACAAATCTTCAAGAATACTTTCGTAATGTTTTATTCGTCGTGCTTCAAATTTCTTAGAAACAGCAAACAAAACTCCTCCGCCAGCTTTTGAAGACAATGACGTAGTTTGACGATCTCTTCTGTATATATTGAAGGAATTAGAAAACAATTCAGAGTCTACGATTGCTCCATCTAGCCAAGTTTCTGTACCCACAATCATATCATAATTAGATTGTAAAGTCGCTAAACGAATATCACTAAGTTTTGTTTTCATTCCACGGAAATTTTGATAATAAATATTGAACATGATTTATGAGAAAAAGCCAAGGTCTCCGGAATGTTTAAGTTTTATATATTAAAGATGATTCAATGATTCATAACATTTGATTTGTTTCGCTGGCGACTGATCGTCTTTACGAGTAAATATGCGTCCGTTTCTAATCCACACGTAACGAATGCCTTTTTCTTTAGCTATGTGTCTTGTACGCGCATGCAGAGCCTTAAAGTAAGGAGATAGATGTTCCGATACATATATGTATGATTTATTCACACTGTAGCCTATGTGACTTGAATTAAGTCGATTGTCTGGATTGTTCTTATTAAATTATACTATAGATACTGCAGCGATGATGGAGTCCCGGACCTTCGTGTTACGCAATTTGACTACGACACTACGAGGTCTTTTATTTGAGTCGTCCATTTTGCGGACTCTTGCACATGATAGTATATCGGTATCTAGAATGGGACAAGAGACGGCAGCTCCAAGTTGGGTCATAGTATTATACAGGTTCTCCGATTTGTTTTCAGGGATACCATTTATTTCGAGGTTATTTTCACGGGAATGTTGTTCTAAAAGTTGAAGTCTCGTACTAATAGATTCAACGTTCTTTTTAAGATCAGCATTATCCGTTATTAAATTTTGCATTACTTCTTCCGATAGCTTTATGTTGGTTTGGAGGCGGTCATATTCGGCACTGAGAAATTCCACCGATTCCTTTAAATCGTTTAATCTTTTAAGTTCCAATTTGATTAGGTCGAATTCCTTTGAAAAGAAGGAATCGATAGCGGTCTTAACCGATTCTTTAACCGCGAGTTGAATTTCGCTTTTTATAGTGTTCATGATATCGGGGCTTAAGGTAGACACCCCCGATGAAGTTTGCTTTGACTCTTTAGCTTTTTTGCGGTGTGTCACATTAGTGCATAGCATGCTATTATCACTATCCGAAGAATTCGAGTGTTGAAATGCTTGAGTGAGACGTACGGGCGTATTCGAGTTATCTGTTTTAGGTCGTTTACTGCGACAGCTATGGCAGATCCAAGTGCGCTTGTTTTCTTTAGTCATAACGTTGAATTTGTTTGTCAGTATATTTGCACATAATAAATCGAACGCTTGTTTACAAGTTGCACATATCAAAAAATCCTGACTCTTAATGACGTTAAGACACCCTGCGCACGAGTTTGCAGCTTTAGTGGCCATAATTGATGTTTACTAAATTTAAGTTAAAATAAAAATGGAAAATTTGCTTAACGTCCTTGGTTAGGCTCGAACTTGGGTTATGTAAGTAAAGTCTTAACCCGATGCCACTAGGCCAAGCCTTGTATGACGTTACATTGAGTAATTTAAGGATCTTATAATAATTAACATTTGTATGAATTTTTAAACAGTTCCATCTGTCGATTTCTTGTTGCACTACACAGTTCCGATTAAGAATCGATAGTCATTGGTGTCTTAGTATCGCTTTTTAACACAGATGGCCGCAACATACGTTAACACAAGTACCGTTACGATTATTTAAATAATTTTAAGCCTTTCACCGTTATTTTACTATCTATAGATTAAACCTTTTGTAGTAATTGTGTTGTTAGTTGGCAAATAATTATGATGACACTCAGTTTTAAACACAAGCACAAAAGACGGTCCGTATTAAAGCACTGATTGGGTTCGGAGAATAATTGTTATATGCAGTCGTTACAATCCATCTTCCGCAAGGATAACACTTACACTAAATGTACACACTATTAGGATTACTTTTTTACACTTTTTTCACTTGTTAATCTAACTTTTACTATATTTTAACGAAATTAATACCGGAGCTTATGCTTGACTGGCAAAGACGCCATCTAGTGAATCTGTCAGTCAAATTATCGAGAATATTCTGTTTTAGTAATTTATGCAACATATCTGAGAGGGATGTTATGATTAATTTCAGAAGTTATAAGTTTTTTTTTTAGCTTCACGCTGTATCCCGCACACAGCAGGGTAGACAGAGGGAACCTAGTGTTAAGACACTCCGTTCCCCACTTTCCGCCGAATTCGGAGGCTTGTGTGTTAAGTGGCGGAGTGGGAATCGAACCCACAACCAGTCGTTTACAGTCACACGCATGTGCCACTGGGCCACGACTGACCACAAAAAAAAAATAATGAAGTGTCTTATTTTAAGACGTGGTTTTTCGCAAGTGAAAAAGATACATATGTATTTTATTTAATAATTTATTCGGTTTTCAGCGACCCGCGACGACAATAACTAAATCGTTTTTTCACCCGCCTGTATTATCACTTGGACCACAAACCTTGCTTAAATTTATAATTTAAATTGTTGTACCTACTTTTTTTACGTAACGATTGAAATATAACAAATGTTAAATGTTGAGGAAAGTTAGTAGAAATACAAGAATCAATAAAGTCAAATTATTTAATACAACAATCATACTGCATTTAAATCAATTAATTTGTTTCTGAGATTAACCTGCACAAAGGCAGACCAACAGAAAAAAAAATAAACAGAAAAAATCATTGTTTTGGGTTCTGTTATACTGATAATGCCCCCAATAATAAATCATATCATATATCTTCCATGCACAGACAGCGATCAGTGACATTTTTATTACATTTAAAAATAATACCTGCGCAAGTAAACCTTCTAAAACTTAATACACACATAAGATCAATATGTAAAAATAAATCTACGAAGAGTTTATTTTTACGAGTACCGATATCGGGAGGCGAATAAAAAGGTCTACTATAAGTTAACTCAACATGTCAGACCCGAAAAGAACTTTAACTAAGACGGGATTGATGGAGGTATTGCAATATACATACATACGAGTATATTCAAATATATATACGGGGCAAGAGATGCTATTTTTTTAAAGCTTCATACTTTTTCCCGCGTAGCTGGGTAGTAAGGAAGAACCTAGTGTCAAGACACTCCTTCCATTTGCTTATATAACATATTAAAAAATATATTTTTGATAATATAATATTACCAAGCAATATAGATATGAAATTACGTAGTCTTTAAAATACGCTATGATTATAGTCTTTGGGCTATTTTTTGTCAATAGACTACTTATAACAAATACGGTAACAGATAAAATATAAAAATAGAAAAATTCTCTTTTACCATAGATTTACAGTGTTGCAAAGGGAGGAGGCTTAGAGTAGTGTCCTAAGCCTTGCAACAAAATCTTAGAGTAGTGTCCTAAGACTTGCAAAAAAAGTAATATCGAATCCACGAACAATATATGCGTTGACTGTTAAGACCACGAAATTCGTAAATCCATAAGCATTTAGATACTTTATAAAACATCAATTTTAAAAAATTGGTATTTAAAAAATGTATAAAAAATTGAAAACAGCAGGATTTGCACTCGCACCTCTTGGAAACCGTCCAAGTACTTAGACCATCAAGCCATATACCATTGCAGCTTCGAATCTCGCTGCCTTCAACGTTTTCTAAAAAAGACTGTCACTTTTTTAACGGTAAGAATAACACTTTAAAAATACAAAAAAAAATACTCCATTAACTTTATAGCCATACACCGATTAAGTTAATATCTCTCATACATTTTCCCCCTACATTTCATCTCGACAGACAGACAGTACGTAATACATTATATATACAAAATTTATCTTTGCATATAAAATTTACGGTTCACTTTATACAGTGGAGGGAGTTGATAAAACTTAACTCCACATAAGGGTCTCGGCACAAAGTTTGTACATCTTGTTTTATATCCTACTTGATTTGATAAGGGAATACCTACAAGCTATATAAAATACAAAAAAAAACTACTGGTTTAAAGTAAAGGAAATAGCTGAAATTTTGTTTTCTTGTAGCTGAAAAAATGTTTAAGAATAATGAATTTTATGTGTGGAATTTCGTTCATTTTGTTGTACTTAAAATTTAAATAACTGTTAATAAATTAAAAGTTTAATAATGATTTACAAGTAAATTCCATTGAAATTAATATTTATTTATATTTAGGTATATTTTATTCTTTTACTTGTCAAATGTACTTTATAGGTAACTTCATTGTGGCGTTAAACACCGCAACGTGAAGTGAGTGTCTGCCTGTACACGTAATCGTTATAGAATCGATTTCTACTCAGAAGAATAATTATATATTTTTTTTATTTTTCCTGGTTAAGTAAACAGTTGCGTGAATCAACACGCAATGTCTCTTAATAGGGCGGGAATGTGCTTTATAATTTTAAGTGTTTTAACACTATTTTCTCTTTGCCTACTATGTTATAAGCTAAACAGAATCAAACAAAAAATCTGGATAAATTAAACAATTTTGATCTAAAAAGTAAATCTCAATTAAGCCTATCGTGGCGCAGTAGATGACTGCAGGTTCGATTCCCACTCAAAATTAATTATACTTAAATTATTTTCATATCTACGCTCTGGTGGCCTAGATAAGCGAAGCATTATCAAGTACAAAGTGGACAACAGAGAGTCTTAACACTATTTTTTCTCTCTGCCTACCTCGCTTAGCGGGAAAGAGTGGAACGCTAAAAATGAACTAAATCGCATTGGGTTTTCACTTAATTATGATATAACGAGCAAAGTAAAGTTGCCTCGAGAGTTTTCTTGAGAACTGTCAGCAAAGTGTCGCACAACTAAAATGACGTCAGTGAGGAAGACTTGGTAAAGTGATAAATTAAGTAATTTATATCCTTACAATTATGATATATGTAGTTAAATAGTAGGCAAATATTTTAACAACCAGTTCCCTTAGTAACCCATAGATAATGCGTCAACGGGAATATTAGTAGGCACAAGCGTGTGACTGTAAACGACTGGTTGTGGGTTCGATTTCCACTCGAGGAGTGGAAATTATATTTTCCATTTCTTCGCTCTGGTGTCGAGGTAAAGCGCGGCGTTAAGTTCCGCCACTTAACACGCAAGCCTCCGAATTCGGCAGAAACTGGGAACGGAGTGTCTTAATACTAGGTTCCCTCTGTGTGCGGGATACAGCGTGAAGCTAAAAAAAAATAAACAATACATAAGTAACAGAAAGTAAGTCTTAAAACTTAGTTTCAGATTGTAATTCAAGACAACCTTAGCATTTCAGGTAATTTGACTTACTTTTAGGTACTTAAGACTAACTTTATTTTCGTACTTAAATACTAGAAACTAAGTCAAAGTGACAAAGAAACAAAAATTATATTAAATTTGAATCAACACTAACTATCTACAATTTCTACTAAACCACAGTGTATATAATAATATTTTACCCATTAAATTTAAAATATCCATACAAATTATAACAAAACAAACATCATTCAAGTTTGATTACACGAGGAGCTAGCACCGTAAAGCTAACTAAAGTAACTAGTTCGTTAGAACCTCGCAACTGTCGTTAGCGATATTTTTCTAGCTTCACGCTGTATCCCGCACACAGCAGAGTAGTCAGAGGGAATCTAGTATTAAAACACTCCGTTTCCCATTTTCTCCCAAATTCTGGAGACATTGCGTGTTAAGTGGCGCAACCTAACGCTGCTCTTTGCTTCCATGTGAGACCGAAGAAAATTAAACTATTAAATATTACCATTCCTCGAGTGGAGATAAAACCCACAACCATATTTTCTTTTAAATTATAATTATATATAATAATATTTTACACAAAAATTTAAAATATCCATACAAATTATAACAAAACAAACATCATTCAAGTTTGATTACACGAGGAGCTAGCACCGTAAAGCTAACTAAAGTAACTAGTTCGTTAGAACCTCGCAGCTGAGAGTAGTGAGCGATATTTTTTTATCGAATTATTTCGTGCGATAAAACGAGCACCTAATTTCAAAGCAATGTTTGCTTCTAGTGAGAAATTGTTAATTGACTGTATCACTTTGATTTAGTCGACAAGTAACGATGTTAGTTCTATAGTTTTCTTTTAAGCTTCTCCTTTCTTCTTTTCAGTAAGTAAGAACCTTAGTGTCAAGACACTCCAATCTCCACTTTCCACTGGTGGCTAGCTGAAATTCAATTTCAAAACTCAATGCCACATTTGTTCTTAGTGAAGATGCGAAAATATATGAAATATAATCATCTCTCTGAATAAGAATCGAACCTACAAACGCGTACACAGGCCGAGAGACTGCGCCACAATGGTCCCAATTAGTTTTAGATTATTTTCGCCTAGAAAGTTAAAATATTTAATTATACAATTTAATGTGTTTCTAAAGCATTTGTATAATAATCGAATACTTAAAATCAATACTATATTATGCCGAACGAAACAAACTTAACAAAAAGATATAAAAAAAATCCTCAACCGGGAACCAAACCCACTACCAATACATTTACTGTTACACCCTTACCAACTACGCAACGACGGCTTCATATATGATATAAAACAAACAAAAAGCGCACTACAAAAGGCCGAGCCTCTCCGATAAAGTCGTTAACACAACGCCATTGATGCAGCACGTTCAATATTTTAATTAATTAACGAAAAACAATTATTATTTAAATGTCCAAAGTTAAACGAGTTACAGAGTTATATTTTAAATAATTTTTCAGCTTCGAAAAGTTGTTATTTGTATTCGTTCATTTTAATATATATATTAATTGACAATTTGTGTTATTACAATGAGACAATTACAAGCATATGGAAAAAAAAAAAAGGAAATTTGGAAAGCACCTGACTTCACATCATGCACGATGATAGCGACTTCAGTTCTCCTTGATGAGATTTCTTAAATTAAAATTCAAAATATCTTTATTCAAATAGACTTTTGAAAGCACTTTTGAATCGTCAAATGTACATAAAGCTACCACCGACTCGGAAGGCAGTTCTGCCAGAAACTCAACAGTTGCTCTTTTCAAATATAAAAATTACAATTTTATTATTTGATACAATGGTAAATTAAAAGAAATCACATATAATCAATATATATCATAAAAATTAACTATATAAATTGGAAATATACAATTTGAATTGAAATGATCAACTCCGGTTGAACTATTTATGTAATTTAAAAAGTCATTTATCTAGCCAAAAGCATAAATTAGCCTAAAATTTCAATTAAAAAATATTTTCCGAAATTATTTTTCATTTGTTTTCAGTTTTTGATTATTTGTGATAAGATAAGCCTCACTCTGTTTTCTATCAACGAATCAACCAACAAGTCCGTTTATTATTATTAATATAAAATAATATTTAAAAAAAAATAAAAAAAACTCAAAAAATCAAGTAAAACCGAAGGCAAAAGCAACAAACAGAAACAGGTAATTACGACAGAAAATGAAAATGGTATCCAGGCATGGGTAAAGTACCTACTACATACACATATCGAATAGATCAAAGCTCGTCAATATCGCGGGAAACGCTAACGTCGCACGGTTCGGTGGAGCAGCGAAACGGTTAGGTAGTCTTACCTAAGAATGCTAACTCTAGCTTTCAATCAGAATCAATGACTCACATAGATTTTTAAAGATAAGATTTTTAAGGATTTAAAATTTTAATATTTTGTTTTGAGTTTCGGAAGTGTTTTCACACAGCTCAAAATTCTACTTATTAATAATTCTACTTATATTCTTCTATTCTACTGTTAAAAAGACAGACATACATGTAATGTATCAATTGACGGAGCTTAACACCGCGCTTTGTCTTCGGTACAAAGAGCGGAGAAATGAAAATAATGTATAATCATTACCACGTATTAATATAAAAATAATTAAAAAAATCTTACATAACCTCAATGACAGCAGAAGAAACGGCTAATATAGCGTTTGTCACTCCGTCCTTCTGATAAACTAAGAAGACGCCATACCATTGAACCGAAGATAGTCTATAAAAGATTAATAAAATGCCTTATCTATCTATTCTATATAAAATAGTGAAGAGAAAATGAACGCGCATATCTTCGAAAATACTGGATTTATTTGGATGAAACTTTTTTGTTGCATAGTTTTTACGCTTAAACAGGTCTTTGGCCATATTTCTTAATTATCTAGTGGAAGAAGCAAAAAAGTAGCGGGTAAACACAAGTTTCAGATATTAACACACATTTAAGCAAAATCTCAACAATTAAATAATAACGAATAAAAATTCACACTCCTCTAGTAGTTGTCAAATTTGACAGCTGTCAAAATGTTTGACACTTGTGTCCGGCTGGTTCAACACAAAGAGCAGTTAGATATAGATCATTTTTGACACGGCCCACATAGTTCGTAGTTTTTTATGAATACAGAGAACTCGAATATTTTTAGTTTGCAAACACATTGTTATAAATTATATTTAGCATAGAAATAATTAATAGTGTTACATCATTTTTAAATATAGTAAAATGTGTTTTTCTTCTTGTATTAGTCTCCCATCAAAGAATAAAAAAGAAACACTAATATAAAAATAATCTAGCTAAGTTCAAATTTTAAAGATATTTTACAGCTTTACACTTATTCTCGCATAGTCATGAACTCCGTTCTCCACTTAACGCCGCGCTTTACCTCGACACCAGAGCGATGAAAATGGAAATATAATTTCCACCCCTCGAGTGGGAATCGAACCCACAACCAACCGTTTACAGTCACACGCTTGTGCCACTGAACCACGACTGGCCACGAAAAGACCCTAAATAAGTAGCCAAGTCGAATAAAAACATTCAACTTACCAGAAAATTGTTCAAATCCTACTTATTTTTTTTAAAAGATAGAGGAAATATATCGCAACATCTTTAAAATGTCTGCAACGGCAAGTTAAAAATGACCGGTATGTGTTGGAATGCACAGAGGGCAATTAGGTGACTTCGCGAACTCGATGCAACCGAAAAAAGTAGGGAACGAGATCATTTATCAAGGCTTAAGTTATTTAATTGTGTGAATTCAGGAGGAAAAGACGAGTACTTTAAAATAATAATACAGTTTTGTTTGTAGAAAATTGATTTAAAAATAAAATAGCTTTCTTTTTATTTTTATTTTCAGTTTTTCCTCGCACAACAGGTTAGTCAAAGAGAAAGTAATGTCAAAACTCCCTGTTCCTTATTTTCCGCTTAAAATTGAGACATTACGTGTTGCATGGTGGAAATTAACGCCGCGTTTTATCCCAGCCATTAGAGCGGAGAAACTAAGTTGCTTAAATACTGTCATTCCTCTGAATAGCGATCTTACCCAACATTTTTTCAAAAATGAATGACTAAAATATTTACTTGTAGGCACAAATTGTAACTGTAGACACAATTGGTTGTGGGTTCGATTCCCTCTCCAATAATTGAAATATATAATATTTCATTTTTGTCGCTCTGCTGTCTGTTGTCTGGTGGTGGCAAAACACGGCATTGAGTTCCGTCACTCAACATGCCTCTAGAATTCAGCGGAAAGTGGGGAACGGAGTGTTTTAACGTTAGGTTCCCTCTGCCTTCCCTGCTGAGTGCGAGATACAGCGTAAAACTAAAAAATATATGTTTAGATCAGTTACTGCTTCATTAATCAACTATTATAATTATCAATAATATAAATATAATGAATAATAATACTAAATCTCTACTACTTTTATAAATCACTGCTACTTACTTTTAATTTTTCCCTTAATTCAGTCTTCCACGAAATATACATTTCAACTATAACAAATAGTTTAATTTAAACATAAACATAATAAAAAAATTCCAGGTTACAACAACAACAACAACAACATGGGAGAGGAAAATTAATATCGCCACGAAATCAAGCGAGGAAGGAACTCTGATAACGATTATTTCCGCCACTATTAATTGGTTTGTTAATTAGTTTTACTCATAAATCAACGGTTTTCATATACGTTGTGTATAACGCGATTGATTCTAGCGTACACTCGTAATTAATAAAAGTATGCGTTTGTAATGAAAATTTCATACTTGGGGCCAGTCGTGGCGCAGTGGCACAAGCGTGTGACTGTAAACGACTGGTTGTGGGTTCGATTCCCACTCGAGGGGAGGAGATGTTTAATATTTCCATTTTCTTCGCTCTGGTGTTGAGGCAAAGCGCGGCGTTAAGCCACTTAGCACGCAACGCCTCCGATTTCGGCGGAAAGTGGGGAACGGAGTGTCTTAACACTAGATTCCCTCAGTTAACCCGCTGTGTGCGGGACACAGCGTGAAGCTGAAGAAAAAAAAATCATACTGGATATATAAGTTTTTTTTATATAAAAGACATGCAACCGCTTGGAGCTTCGCTTTCATTCTCTGTTACCACCCCTAGGCGTTGATTTTTAAAAAAAAAGTAGCTTATGTTTAACCCTGGGTTTTCAACTATATTCCACGGCAGCGAAATCGGACTAGTAAAAGTAAAAGCGTATCAAACATATATACAGACAGACGCATTTATGATGGCAAATATCTATACAAGTATATATTTTTTTTAGCTTCACGCTGCATCCCTTGCGGGGTAGTTAGAGAGAACGTAGCTACGGTCCCTACCTACTTCTTTCGCCTCGTCCACTGTCATCAACCTTTTTAATACACGCCCTCCGGGGGGTCTTCGTGCTTTTTACGTGACCTTCCTCCAGTATCGTCGATACTGTGTTTTCAAATGTCAACCGAGGTCTCCCCCTGCCTCTCTTACCACTCACCTTACGAGTATATAATATATGCAAATATATTAAATTAGAGTTCCTGTGTGCAATATTAAAATAACAACTTTTTAGTAAGTGCATATTTATATATAAACTGTATATATACGTTTTTCACAATTTTGTCTTTCTGTCTGATTGTTTCGGAAATCTCACGAATGGCTGACTAATTTTGACGGGATATTTACTGGCAGATAGCTAATGCAATATATATGGAGTAATTTACTTTTATTTAAGAATTATAACTATTTTTGTTAAACTCCAAACGGAACAAGTCACGAGAACAGCTAGTATTTCATAGACATCTACATACTTTTTGTTAGAATCTGTTCAAATAACTTAAGCTCAAGCAGTTAAAAATGTCAATATCTGATCTGCGCTGAACTTTGCAGATGTACTCAATAAAGTAACGTAAGAAACTTGCTGTAAGTTTTATCTTACAGTTAATAGTTCCAGATTTACATCGAATTGCAAGCGACGACTTACTACTAAAGTATGTTACCAAATGGTACCAAGCTATGGTACCTACATACATTTTTTTAGCTTTATATATATTATTCAGCTTATAGTGGCCAGGGGGCAGTGTATGACTGTAAAGCGATGGTTGTGGGTTTGATTCCCACTCGAGGAATAATTACATTTAATTTTTTTCTATTTAAATTTCTTCGGCGAAAGACGAAGCGCGGCTGATACAAAAGACAAGGCGCGACGTGAATTCCACTACTTGACACGCAATATCTCAATTTCAGGCGGAAAGCGGAGAAAATGGAAATATTAAATATTTCCACTCCTCAAGTGGGAATCGAACCCACAACCAGCCATTAACAGTCCATGCTTGTGTCACTGTGCTACGACATGGCTCCAACTAAATTTATCTGTTCAAACTATTTATTTTATTCCAAAACCGTTTATATTGTTCTTTGTGTTAACTTCTACATATTTATACAATATCTATGCAAACATAATATATGTATGCATAGATATACCTACAGTCCTACATGTATAAAATTAAATAGCTGATTGATCTCAAAATCACTTATTACATCCCTATCCCTACGTGTTAGCTCCCTTGCTATTTCATGACGACAGAGTGAGGAATTGTCTCGTGACGTCGTGTCACAGTCGAAATGAGCTACGCGCAGAGCCTATGTGGAGCCATTAAACGAAATGATTAAATATTTAAACATACATATAAGTAAGTAAAATTAAATATATTATAATTATAGCTTTGTAGGTATAAATATCCAGTTCCAAAGAATTATGAGTGAAAAACCATATTTTATTATTATTAATAAAATTAAAGCAAGAAATAAAGTCATATGTTACTTTTACTAGGTCAGTGGCGCCTTATGAACTTAGTACTAAGATTTCTTTGATTTTGCTTGTATCAAATTTGAGAGCCAATTGGAAAAGTGTTTGAACACTATAGATTCTCTGAAAAAATATATCTCTGAAAAAAATACTTATTAAAACTACGTGATATAATTTTATAACAAACAATATAATCATAAAAACATTTCTTAACTATTATTATTTAAGTTAGTGTATGTTTTTTAAATATAAAAAAAGTTCAGATTTTTACAATTTCATTTATTATAAAATATACTATCGCTGACTTCTATACATAGCCCTTAAACCCATTTACAAATTTCTTACTGCACAATAAGGCGATAATGACATGCCTGAACGTAATAAAACAGCCTATACTCATACAGTTATTAGAAAATAACAGCGACTCATAGTCGTTTAAGTGATTTATTGGTGTAATTCGTCGTATATCTCGTCGCAGTGGCACAGTTGTTACAGGTTTCAATTCGTGTAGCGATACTGGGTTCAGTAAGCTATCTAGAAATAATATTATTTATTTTTTATGTCTAATTAGATAAATCGCGGTTTTAAGTTCCGCAACAGGTATAACAGACTGTACAGACGAAAAAGTAACAAATGACGTTTGGTTAAAAATGTAATATTTTCTTATTTCGTCATACGTACGTTCTCAGATAAGTTCTTTTTTTCAAAATTTTTAACTCATTTTAATTGTTATATTTAGCAAGTTTCTAAACTTATATTTAGTTTTAAACCATTATTCTCCATATAAAGTAGAAATTATTTTTCAAGAAAATCACTAATATATGAATATATTTTCCGAAATAGTACAAAGAAAATATACTAATACACATGTGTGTAAAACAATACAATAATATATAACCTAAAAAACCGATTAATAAATGAAACACAATTTAAAACAATAACAACAAATCATTGGCACCTGAATATTTCAAGCAGTTTTATTTGAGCATCGCTTATTTGTTACGCAGCATAATTGCTTCTTCCAACTCGAGCCCTACAATGGTGTATTGTGGGACAAGTTAAGTACTTATAACGACTTTATAATTTTAATATTCTATATTATTAATCTTAAAGTATTAAATTCTGAAGTAAATTATTCTATTTCATATTAACCCTAAATATTATAATATATTATATTATTTTTTTTTATTATTCTTAAAATTATTTATTTTTCTAATGTTCAAAACATTTACTAAATCCATGATAGCCGAGAGCCGATAAATAGGACGACAACTGAAGATGGTGAAACCTTGCATATCGTGCAAAGTGTAGAACAGAAGTAGTAATGGTAGTAGAGGTAATGGTAGAAAAAGAAGTATGTATATAATTAATTTTAAAAGTAAATACAACAACTTTAAAGCAAATACACATATTCACATGATTTTCAATCTTCTCTCATTACAACAATTTAATAGACTTAAAACAAATAATTATTAGCAACCTTTTATATATTTTAAAGAAACTAAGCGATAAAACAAGTATGAAATAATAAACTAAATTATACAAATCAAAATAATAAATTCTCTTCTTTATTTACACTACCAATATCCACATACATGGCCGCGTACAATAGCACCAATGGCTTTGTGGGCGTGGTCGAAGATTTCGAGGAATCGAGGGACAAACCTCTCAAGTTTAAAACACCTGAGAATGACCCAATTGTTTTAGTGGCCAAGTGCACAAGAGTAATGCTGGACGACCGGATACTTGAAAGGGCAAATACTATCTCAAGCGATCCCGAGCCCGGCGCAGCTCTTAAAGATTGGACCCTACCAAAACTGGCTTGGATAAACGGAGTACCCGGTTGCGGCAAAACAACTTACATAATCGGGAACTTCGATGAGGAAAGTGAAATAGTGATTACCACCACGGTCGAAGCAGCAAAAGATCTGAAGGAAAAGCTCGCGCACCGCTTTGGCACGAAGGCCAAAAGAAAGGTGCGCACTATGGCATCCATCCTAGTCAACGGGTTTCATGAGGGAAACATTATAAACCGACTGACGGTGGATGAAGCCCTCATGAACCATTTTAGAGCCATAGTAATGGCTGCCACGTTGTCTGGTGCGGAGATAGTCACATTGATCGGAGACGTAAACCAGCTACCCTACATCGATAGAGGAAATCTATTCGACTTAAAGTACTGCCGTCCGAACCTGACAACAAACATCACATGTGAGTTGTCTTGCACCCACCGAAACCCCATGGATGTTGCCTATGCCATCGCCGGAGTGTACAACAATATATACTCTTCAAACCCCATCATCCACTCCCTAAAAATGGAAAAATATACTGGCAGACATATACCAAAGGACAACGAAGGAACCCTATATCTGATCCATACGCAGGAGGAAAAGAAAATCCTGATGGATCAGGGATATGGATCCGGAAACAGGTCGCGGATCATGACTATTCATGAGGCACAAGGACAGACGTATGGCGACGTCATCATCGTCCGTACCAGACGCAAGAGGTACCTTATCCACGACAGCATCCCTCACGCGGTCGTCGCAGTAACAAGACATACCAACTCCTGTGTCTATTACTCCGACGACTGTAGTGATGCGATCGCCAATTTTATCAGCCGAGCGATGACGGCCTCACCAAAACAAATCATGGAGCACAACCTCAAAGCAGCTATTCACGAGCGTGACGTCTCTGTCACCGAGGCTGTACTCGCAAAATTACAACACCAAAGAGGGAACGAAGCGTGAGCTGGGTGGCTATTTTTATTACAATCATATATATGTACATATATTTACAAACAAAAAAAAAGAAAAAAAAAAAAAAAAATCGCTTACAATTGGTCAGTGATGGACATCACCATTAGATTACTTTAAATATAAGATAATACAAATTAATACTAATTTATACTAACAAATGCCATGGGCACCTGTGAGCCCATGAACAGAGTTTCCCAATTAAAAAAAAAAATAGAACAATATATCCACATACAATGACAAACAGTGGCTTACAGACCTCTATACGGCACCAATAAAGATTAGCTGAAAAAAACCCAACCAGCCGTCGCTTCCACCCGCTACCGCCTATAATCTATTCGCAAAAACATCATTATTTAACAGTTTCGCGGTTTTCTTGTCGCACTCAGTTCTACGCTCGGCTTTAATTAAACCCATTTCTTTGGGTACCCAAATACAATTTTTCTTTCTATAAAATTTACCTTGTCGTTGCGGCCGCGTAATTAAACGTCTATTGAAGAATCAATTTTGTTTATTTTAAAATACGAGTGGAAAGGATTTTATTTATTTCAACGAGTTAAATGATGTGTAGAATTGAAATGTTTGTAATATATTAAATGATTAACACAAATACTTTATAATATGCTATTAACGTTCGATTATAAATAGTTGATATATGAATGCTGTTTCATCTACTACTTTGGATGTTGATTATTAGTTCTATTTTTTGTTTCATGTTTTCTTGTGTAATCCTAGGGAAGGAATTATAAAAAAAAACTATTAGAATTGTAAGTACTTAAGGTTTTACATTTTAGAAATTCAAGAAATAATTTCCCTGTTTATGAAACTTCATTTTATAACAAATAATCGTTACTAAGTAAGAATTATTGTCTTTTATATATGTATTTCATTTCATTTTAATATTCATTTATATTTCAGATCGTTTTTTTTTAATATATGCAGGGTCGGCAGAGAGACCCTAGTGTAAAGACACTGTCCTCTACTTTTTATATTTAAAATATAATAAAAACGTATTGTTACAAAACACAAATTATATTTTTATTCACCTCTCAACTAATACGTCCCATAAAAAATCCAACCAAATCATAAGTGCCTATACTAATTTACTGATATTAGTAAAACCCATAAACGTCTCGATGTTTTTACGATACATCTGTGCTAAACACGATTTCCGTTCATCCAAATGAAATTTCTATTAACGAAATTAACTTTGCGTCGTTAAACGAATTACGAAAATTATCGTTATATTAATAATAAATAAATATTTTATAGTCACATATACCTAATATAGACCATTGTGGCGCAGTAGCACCTTGTCCCATTGTAAACGTTATTGGTTGTGTGTTTGATTTTTCAAAAAAAATAGCTATATTTAAATTAAATATTACATCATTCCTCGTTTCCTTGTTGTGCAGGTAAAGTGTTAAGCTAAGTTAATTATTTTTTTAATTATTTTTTTAATAAATAAAAATTTTATAAAATAAATATAGAAAAATAATAATAAATTACTAACCCATATCATGTTATATATACTATGCAATACAATGGCTGCAAAATGTATTAACAAAAGTACCACCATCCAGACCAATCATTACACATTTAAAAAAAAAATAGCCCACCGTTCTACTCCATTTACTAAAAAAACACAGTACAAAAATAAAATAATTAATCAAACGAGAGTTTGTTATTTCAATTCATCGTCTTAGTTATTTCGGTGAGTGCTTTCTTTCGTTCCAGTAGACAAAGTAATTGGTTAAAAATCAGTTAGTCAACGTCGATACAGATCCTATTTTTTTCAAGAAGATAGCTTTATTGAGAGTCATCTAACTTAAGTTTTTAATAGAACATTGATAATATTGTTATCAAATTAAGGTAATCAAGTGAAAAGGTTTTAAAAGTAGCTTCACGCTTTTTCCCGCCCAAAGTAGTTAGAAAGAACGTAATGTCAACACACTCCATCCTCCACTTTCCACCTGAAATCGAGACATTGCGTGTTAAGTGGCGGAACCTAACGCCGGAAACTAGAGTGAAGAAAAGAGAAATATTAACTATTTCCACTCCTCGAGTGGGAATCGAACCCACAACCAGTCGTTTACAGTCACAATAAAAATTATGAACAATAAAATTCATGTAATCAAATAAAAAGATTTTGAATATAAAAGCAGCTTCATGCTTTTAGTAGTCAAAAAGTACCAAGTGTCATCACTCCATCCTTCATTGGGTGTTGACATGGATGGCAGAACTCAACGCCGCGTTTTGTTTTTTTTTAAGTCTAGTAAAAAAAAAATAATACAATCACTCCCCCGAGTGCGAATCATACCCACAACCATCGCGATACAGTCGGATGCTGTCCCACTGCGCTACGACGGCCTTTTGAATGTTTAAGATTCAAAATGTTGCCAGGAGTGGCTCATTTAAATACATCTCATAAATGTTAAAAGTTTAAGTTCCGCTAAATATCAACAAAGTATACTTTATTTAAGCGGCGAGAAATATAGAGATTTTTACTTAGGATATGAAAACAATTTATAGAAAACCTAGTCTAGTTTAAAGTCTAGCGCCTTTTGAAAACTATCGAATGTTTAACTTTAAATATGCTAACCACAAATGTTTTTTTATGAATAATCAATTGATGAATACTCATTTTCTTATTGATATATTTGAGATTTTAAAAATATAATAAACTAACTGTATTAAAAAAACACGGCCAGCGCGACGCAATGGGATAATATTTGACAGCACACGTTGGTTCGATTCCCCATAGGAGGAAGGAATTATAATATAATAATACTGCTCGACGGAGAAAAGCAAGAAGCTAAAAAAATATTATACGTCATACGAAAATCAGTTACTAAATCATATAGAAAAATGAGGCCAGTCATTTTTCTATATCATATATAGAAAAATGAGGCCCACTCGAGGAGTGGAAATATTTAATATTTCCATTTCCTTCGCTCTGGCATCAGAGGCAAAGCGCGGCGTTAAGTCCCGCCACTTAACACGCAACGCTTCCGAATACGACGGGAAGTGGGAAACGGAGTGTCTTAACTCTAGGTTCCCTCTGCCTGTGTGCGTAATTCTAAAAAAAAAGAAGACTATAACTTTTTAACCAAAGAAAAGGATATTAATAAAGAAACATGACGCATAATCACAGTTCGTTCACCCTTGTCACGTGTCCCGTCTGGTACATAGCGCACACCGATTCGCTGCCAACGAGGTGCCGTCAAACAGTAATGTCAATCAGTACATTTAATTACCGCACATTGTCTTGTTACCAACGAAAATTGTTAACTTTCAAGAAATTGTCATTTTCTTTCATATTTTTTGCCAGTGTGAGTTTTAACGCAACAAGCGTTCAATTAGCTAGTATTTCGAATAAATTTAAAATTTTAATATTTCAATTTTTTGAAACATATTTAAATAAGTACAAAAGATCCTCTTTGAAGGACAAAAAAAAATAGAAACACCATATATGTATAGGTAAAAAGTAACAAAATAACACTCCTTTGTCAAAATCATAATACGATTTGATACGACAAGGGATGTTAACTATAAAAAATATGAAGGACCAACTAGACCTGAAACCAGTGTTATCCAAAAGACGAGACGTTTATATCGAATGCGAGACGTTTATATAAAAATTTAATTAATTTAATAATAATTCCAAAAACACTTGGTGCTTAGAGGCAAACACTTGGTTTTACCATAGCAGAACAGAATGAGTTTTTTTTTAAGCTTGACGCTGTATCCCGCACACAGCAGGGTAGGCAGAGGGAACCTAGTGTTAAGACACTCTGTTCCCCAATTATTATTTTTAGCTTCACGCTGTTTACCGCACACGGCAGGGTAAGCAGAGGGAACGTAGTGTTAAGACACTCCGTTCCCCAATTGAGAATGAAAATAATTTAAATATAATCATTCCTTCTTGTGGGGATCAAATCTAAAACCAACCGCATTTACAGTCAGACGCTAATCCACTGTCTGATATTTTCTAAATATTCAAATTAAGAAAATTACTTCATTTATTAAGTAGAAGTGTGACAAAATGTTAGCAAATTAAAACTCTTATATATTATATAGGACGCGACATTACGCGGAGCGTGGCCCTATTTATTATAACCCTTTCGTCGTGACACAGGTATTTCGTAGCTATTTGTTAATTTCGTAATTAATTAAAAGAAGCGCTAAATCATAAATATTGTAGACGGTAAGATTATAAATTATTATACTTAAACTATTTAATTTCAAGTTTTATAATAAAAATTCTTTTAATCTTCTAATCTCTCGCATACCATTACTTTTAAGTTAACGAATAAAATGATATCTATACTCTCCTAAGAGCGTGAAGCTTCTGGTTTTTAAATAATCGCCAAGCATCAATATAACTCATAATTATCAGAGCAATAAATATTCAGTTAGAGTTTAACCCATAATATTAACAAAATTAAGTAGGTACTTAATAAAATCAAAGAAGTTCTGCAATTTTTAAAGATTCACGCTACTTCCAACACAGAGAGAACCTAGTGTCAAGATATTCCGTTCTCCACATTTTTCCTAAAAATCTTTGTCTTATCACTAGAGCAGAGATAAGCAAAATTATTTGAATATAAACATTCCCCAGAGTGGGAATCTAACCCATAACCATTGCGTATACATATACTCTAGAATGGCCTCAAACAATGGCTAAAATTCCCTTTATTTTTTGCTTCCATAGGATGGAAGTACGACAAGGGTCATAAAGCCCACGCAAACGAGGTTGCGGGCGACAACTAACTCGGTTAAAATAACAGGGTTATTTTTTAAAACAGAACAATACAGACAGATGAGTCCAGTCGTAACGCCGAGGCACAAAAGTGTAAATGTAATAAACGCGAATGATTGTGGGTTCGACTCCCACTCGAGGTATTGAAATATTTAATATTTCCATTTCATTTCCTTCGGTCTAGCGTCGAGGCGCGGCGTTAAGTTCCGCCAATTAACACGAAATGCCTCCGGAATTCGGCGAAAAATGAGGAACGGAATGTCTTAATACTAGGTTCCCTCTGCCTACCCGGCTATGTGCGGGATACAGCGTGAAGCTAAAAAAAAAAGAAAAAATACCTAATACAAAGCATTTCAGCCGGTCCACATTGAGATTCAGGTCACAGAACGCTTTACATTACGCTTTTGGCTTTCTAATACTATTTTGTTTTGACGCAAATGACGATTGAGAGACGAATTTATAAAAGTGTCTCTTTTTTGTAGTGACCATAAATTTTAGTTAAATAGACAGTTAGGGATTTTTTTGGAGGCATAGTATTGCCATTGTGGTACAATGGGACGTTGTCTGACCGTAAATGCTATTGGTATTGGGTTCAATTTTCACTCAAGAATAATCAATCACTGACTATATAGAAATTATTGCCTTTTTTATTTTGTTTAGACTAATCGCACTCAATGTTCTAAATTCTAAATTCACAAGTAAATTGGGAACAGAGTGTCTTGACACTAGATTCATTCTGCTTAAGCTGATATAAGAAAACCACGTAGAGCTGAAAAGAGTTTTTTTTGTTTAAGTATGATAACTCACAACGGTTGTTCGTTTACCTCCTATTCTTATACATTCAAATTTTCAATATATTATTTCAAAAGAATCTAGTTTTAAAAGCAACGTAAGCTTGACGCCGTCTTAATTCACACGAGACGTGTCTATTGGTTGCGACTCGGAAGTAAATTTTCCCGGTCTAGTTAGCAAAGTGAGGCGGTGTGTTCCGCCGTCTTATGCTCAATGTTGGTATGGAAAATTGAACATCGAACGATTTATTACAGGATTACCCAATTTGTAAACAAATATATAATAATAATAAATATACAACAATGCTTACTTATATTATAAATACGAAACTGTCTGTTTGTCTGTCACGCTTTCACGGCTAATCTCTACCAGTCCGATTTGGATCAAATTTAGAATCAAAATAGTTAATAATTCAAGGTTCAAAGGCTACTTATTTTTTTCAAAATTCAATTTTTAAGGGTTTAAACAGGAGATAAAATTTTATATGAAAAATCTAAACCGTTGGTTAACAATCGGTTGATTGTAATGAATTTTAGCATAAATATTGTTGATAATTCAAGGTCACTTTTAGCATCCAATAAAGATAGGCTACTTTATTATTCAAAAATCTACCCTCCAGGGTTTGTATATAACGAAACAGACATGTAGTACAGGCAGCGAAGCCGCGAGCGGGCCGCTCCTAGTCTAATATAATAAGAAAATAAAATTTATAAATCTTAACCAAATCCTGTAGATTATTATATTCGCACTCCGGAATGATTATAATTAAAATTATTATTTTCTCTCCTCTCTGGTGACAAGACAATACACTGCGTTGAGTTTCGCAAGTACATGCAATGTCTTGAATTCGTGTGAATGATAGAGAACAAAGTATCATCATACTACCTAAGTCTTCCCTAACTACCCTCCTATGCAGGAATCTTCACCATAATTTCACAATATCTATTAAATTGAACATTATTACCGAATTCATCACAGCACGAACAAAATTTAATATTTCTAAAAGCTTTCGTGCGACACTTGACCGATCCTTCATAATTATGATAATCGCATCATTAGAAAAATCCAAGTTTTAGATATTTTATTGAAACATTATGGTCACCCTCTTCAAAATGGCGTCATTTAATAAAGACGGAGACGATATTGTTAGATAGATTTTTTTTGTGTTTTTATTGAAGGAGGAAGAAAAATTATGATTTTTCTTTTGTACAGAATAATAAAAATATATAACAAATTATTATTCATAGTAGTCGCTGTAAAAAACGCGTTTCCTTAGCTACGTTTATGTCGATTTATACTTAAGTCAAAAATATATATCAAAGTTATAGAGGCCATCGGGGTGTGGTGGGACAGAGTCTGACTGTATTCGCTGACTGGGCGTGGGTTCGATCAAAATTTTGTATTTATATTCTTGTAAGCAATACAAAGGCGTTAACGTCCTTTACAACGAATAATGTATCGGATTAAGGTGGAAATTGAAGAACGAAGTGTCTTGACAACAGGTTCTTACAGGAAAAAATACTGTAGCTAAATATTTTAATAGAATATGTACTTAGTGTAGATACATTAATAACACGCTAAAATAAACGTACAAGAGTAAAATAATACTCAATGTCATTTTTTCATTCATTGAAAAACAATTGTATTCAAACTACCTCAAGTAACAAATTTAACAAAAATAGCTATTTCAAAAACTCGAAATCACTGAACGAATTCCTTAATTCGTATCAAACGTTGGCCCCAACGTGAAATCTCCTCCAGCCAACCAACATATGGCGCCACTAATACAAGCATCAATGCCAAGAATCTTTGACGAGATCGTTTACTTACTTCTGGTTCATTAATAAATTTATTAGATAGCATTATTGTATAGAAACTAATAGGTTTTAAAAAGCTTTGGAAATTGCTTGGAAGACATTTGGGAGAGTCAGTCAAAATACATGTGCTTTTAGTATATTTTTAAACATTACATATTATTATGCCTTAAATAGCAGACAGAAGAATTACTGAAACATTTTCTCTCATACAATAGTGGTTCGAAAAAACTGTTAAATTTAATTAGAATTAGTATATAATTTTTCGACTTACTAATCTCACATAATTCAGCTACTTACCTGTAAAGTAAACAAAAATAAGTTAGTAATAATAATATAAATGAACTTAATATTATAAACCGATATACTCTAAAAGTCAAAAGTTCAAGAGCCAGCATTTTATATGAAAAAAAAATCAACTTGTTATAATATAGAAGATGAAAAAAAACGGAATATCTTTTAATTTTAATAAACAAAAAGTGACAACGCACTAAAATATATAATTTTCTGCCAAAATATAACAAAAATAAATAAACTACAATTATTTCTTGTAAAAGTAAAGAGAACAATAAAATCATATCTATTGCAACACTTAAACACATCGCTATGCGTCTTTTGTATCATCCACTCGGCAAATAACAAAAAAACGCGAGCGAAAAATGATTTTTTTTATCTCAACATATAATAAAAATATACATTAACAATAAAAAAATCCTACACTACCAATAAATTAGCATTAAAAAATAATTTATTTACCCAAAAAATTCAAAAAAATCATACTAAAAAAATTACACAAAATTGGCCCCAACCATTGGTCACCACACATTATTTCAGTCGATTACAAGCATGCGTAAGAATAGACACGGTTTACTGCCCATAAAACCCGTAGTACGCTTATTCAAATCGCCATAATTCTCTAAGCCCGTAGTATTTTATCGCTAGAAGCTCTCTTGGTAGGGGATACAATTGCTTGGCTTAGTTTAAGATGTAACAATTAGTTCTGGTTTGATATTTCATTCATTGTAACAGTGGGTGGACTTAGTAAATGACTAGTGAAATGATGTACAAAATGTTATTACATATTAAAAATATAAATCATATGAACTTTAAAATATATTTTAAATTTTTTTAAAGCGTTATTCCACACTTAGGAAAATTGAAAAAGACATTTAAAGAAAACGTATAAAAATTCGAACCCGCGCCTCCTGAATACCGTCCACGCGCTCTCACCACTGAGCAATGCTCAATATTAGAAATGTGAATTTATAAAAGAATTGTGGCCAGCCGTGGCGCAGTGGCACAAGCGTGTGACTGTAAACGGCTGGTTGTGGGTTCGATTCCCACTCGAGGAGTGGAAATATACTGCTGTGTGCGGGATACGGCGTGAAGCTAAAAAAAAAAAGATTATAGGTATATAAGTAAAGTTGTGGTGGTTCAGTGGGACAGCGTGTGATTGTAAACGCGATGCCTGTGAGTTCGATACCCGCTAAGGTAGAACGATAGCTATATTTTTATTTTCGCAACTCACGTTACTACGTGATCTATTTTCTCTAGGGGCCAGCCGTGGCGCAGTGGCACAAGCGTGTGACTGTAAACGGCTGGTTGTGGGTTCGATTCCCACTCGAGGAGTGGAAATATTTAGTATTTCCATTTTCTTCGCTCTGGTATCGAGGCAAAGCGCGGCGTTAAGTTCCGCCCCTTAACGCAAAGCCTCCGAATTCGGCGGAAAGTGGGGAACGGAGTATCTTAATACTAGGTTCCCTCTGCCTACCCTGCTGTGTGCGGGATACAGCGTGCAGTTATTTTCTCTATTTTCCGCCCATAATCCGAGTTATTATTCGATTTGAGGCGGAAAATAGAGAACGCAGTTTCTTGTCACTCTCTTTGACTTACTAGCTATGTCGGAAAAGCTGCAAAGCTGCTTTCTTTAATATAAAAATTAAAAAAAAATAATCATTAATAAAGCCTCATCACCGCACAGTTATAGTGCTTGCTGCAAACGTTAGATTTGTTAAAGGACTCAGTTTCTAAATGAAAATGCTTATGTTATAAATTTTTAAAAAGCCACTTTACCCTTTCAAGGCAGATAATCTAGTGACAAAAGACTTACCTTTTCCCTTTAATTAATTTAAGCATGACAAGTTCTCTGAAATCGAATGGAAATCGAATTCACAACCATTGCGTTTACAATTAGACGTTATCCCCACTATATAATACATAAATAACATATACTGTGAAGCCTACCCACAGGGTAAAAATTACTAGTTGAATATATTTATCAATAAAAAATGTTGAACATCGAAATAAAATTTAAAAACCTGAAAAGAAAGGCTCGAGTCGTGAAATGGAGTATATTTAAGAGGTTGAGAGAGCTTGGAATAAATATAATTTCTTAAAAATCTTTTAGATACATTGACGTGTATCTCAACTGACTGAATATGTACTTGTAATTACATATGTATTTACTATGTTTTATTCATTCATAGAAATAGAAGTACGAAATTTGGCATAGATAAAATATATACATAAAAACGTGTAGAAAGCCAATATAGAAAGCCAATATGTGTAAAAAGCCAATATACATCGTAATAATTAGTTTGTTATTATGTGGCCAGTCGTGGCCCAGTGGCACAAGCGTGTGACTGACTGTAAACGACTGGTTGTGGGTTCGATTCCCACTCAAGGAGTTGAAATATTTAATATTTCCATTTTGTTCGCTCTGAATTCGGCGGAAAGTGGGGAACGGAGCATCTTAATACTAGGTTCCCTCTGCCTACCCTGCTGTGTGCGGGATTACAGTGTCAAGCTAAAAAAATTAGTTTATTTAAAATTAATTTATCTTTACATTGTAACCCCATCGCATAGTAGTCAGATGGAACTTAGTGTCCAAACACTGCATTCCAGAACGAAAAAATGGAAATCCTTTAAAATTTCTGATTATTAAACTCACAACCTCTCCTGTTTACAATCAGATGCAGTTCCACTGCGCCACGAAGGTATATAATAAATAATTTGAAATACATAAGATTAACTAAATATACATCACACTCACTAATATGTCTTTGAAAAACACAAACATCTAGTAAGCCTGTATATAAATTTATCCATAATTTAGTGGGACAGATTGTGATAAATTTACCTTATCTACTTAATTTAATTTAGCTTATAAATTTAATTTATCTACTAAATTTTAACAATTAACACGCAATATCACTAGCTTTACCGAAAAGTAGAGGAAAAATCTTTACGCTACTTAACTACTAAAAAATTTAATAATTAAGGAAGAATAAAACTCTAAAAGTGAAGAAACAAATAATATTTTTTTTAGATTAAATACTTTTAACAATTAAAAGTGTTATTTACACACATAAAAAATTCTAAAAATGTCTCATTTTATTAGACGCTCTCCTATTACCCTACAAAATTCAGAAGACTTGCGAATACGAAAAGAAAGTCACAACAGCATCTCCCTTTTAACCAAGTCGGTTAATAAACAAGACTAGATCCGTGTCGTCTTTTTATTGGACTATAAAAATTAATTACACATAAAGGTCTTTGTAAGACATAAAAACGAGGAAAGTAACAAGGCATTAACGTTACACCGTTGCATTAGTATAATAAATATAAGTGAATTATATTTATTATTACCTCTTTAACAAAATGACAGAAGTGGTATATAAAATATATATATTGACAGAACATATTATATATGCAAGTCTGTCTGTCTGTTTGTCTGTAACGCTTTCACACCTAATGTACTGGCCCAATTTAGATGAAATTTGGAAAGGGAAATAGTAACAAAATCAAAGTTAAACATAGGCTACTTTTTTCAAACATAAATACCTTCAGACGTTTATTGTTTATGGAATTTGAAATAAGGCTTGAAAGTTCATATGAAAAATCTAATAATGAATTTTGTTATAAATTTAGACGACATCCCAAAGTTAAAAAAAAGCTATTTCGTTTTTCAAAAATTCATCTTAAAGGGTTGCAATATAACCAAAATGCTATATTTGTGCAGTTCATACGGCGAAGCTTGAAAAGGGCCGCTCGTAATTTATATAAGAAACTAAAAGAATCATTCTTATAATTATTTTCTTTATATCTTGGTCAATGCTATAAAAATATAGTAACGTACCGAGATCCGGACTGACTGAGTACTTTAGGACAGCGGTTATGGAAATTTTGACAGGTTGAAAGATATAAAAAAATCTAAGAGCGTGTTAAAAAATATTAAATAGGCGATATAGATTTACTACCGGAACTCAACGCCACGAACTGTCTTATACATATGTATATGTAGTAAGAAATATATGTAATAGATGTAAGAAATAGAAGAAGTTATACACTTATAATAAATCAAATTAGGTTACGTTTAAAATTCATATCATAAGTTGTATAAAATGAAAACAGGCAACTTAAATTTTGTAATAACTGGACTCTCTTACGGTATATTCTTTAAGTCTTAGTTTTAGTTACTGAAATTGTAAACAAAAAAATCGTATTGCATATGATAAAACAAGAATCATGTTGAAAAAAGATACAGACCTTATATCCGTAGAATGGTAAATAGAATTATAAAAACAAAAAAAAACAAAACTGTCTTATAACTCCGTTAAATCCGCTAAACAAATATAACATTAATTTGATGCCATCGTGACGTCTGACTGTAAACGGGAGGGTTATGGGTTACATTCCCACTCAAACGGAAATGATTGTATTTAAACTTCAAACACAAAAATTCGAAGGAACGATTAAATTTAAATTTTCATTGCATCTCTCTTATACCTAAGACAAAACGCGGCGTTTAGTTCCGCCACTCAACACACAATATCTCGATTTCGGTTTGAAAATGGAGAACAGAGTGTCTTAACACTAGGTTCTCTCTGTCTACCCTGTTATGTTCAAAAAAGCGTAAAGCTATAAAAAATAACCTATACATATCACCCTACTAAATAAGAAGTTTAATTACTCCATACAACATCGTAACTATTTATCACGTTCATAAGAGAGGCATTGAGATCGATAGCACCTACGCTACCTATAGCTGAGGCAATTTGTTGTGCCTGCAATGTGGAGATACGAGGTGTAATAAGGGCTCGTATTATATAGTAAGAAAATAATATTAAGAAGAAGTAATATATCTTAGGATAATAAGCGAGAATATCTGAACTAGGCAGAAACTTTTACGTAAATAATTTTAGACAATTCTTTGTTACTAAAATAAAACAAACTCGCGTTGTCATGGCAACGTGGGTGCCATATATGTAATATTTGTTTTATTAATATAATACGAAACCCTTCTTTTTATGTAACACTCCGTTTCTGATTTTTCAATTGTGGATTACCTCGTGCGCTTTGCCTCGACACCATAGCAAAGATAATGAAATATTAAATATTTAAAATTTTAAAAAATATATTCTTCGAGTGAGATTCGAACCTACGACCAGTCGCGTATACAGTCACAGTATGCCTCTGTACCAAGAATAATCTCTGAATAAATAGTTCTATATCAAAATAAACCAAAATTTACACTAAATCATTAAATTCCTTATACATTAATCCCAGGAACATTAATACTAAACACGATAACCGACACCGATATGGCAACACTGATAACTAATAAGACGGTCTTAATGCGTATAGCAGTTCCGATAAAACGGATCGTTAAGTTAGCTATTAATATTGATAGTGGAAGATGTACAAGAATATATTCCAATACTACAATCCTTTGTGTTTCTTGCTATTGTCTATATGTTTGTGTGGTAAATTTAAGTGGTACATTCGTAGGTTCGATTCCCACCCGGGAAATGATAACACAAAAATTATCATCTCTTCGCTTTGGTACCTAACGCAAAGCGCGGCGTTGAGTTCCGTCACTCAACACAGTACGTGAAGGACGAAGTGCCTTGATACTATGTTCCCTTTGACTACTCCGCAATACGGGAAAGAGCGTGAAGTTATTATTAATAAAAAAAAGTCTTTCTATTACTTAACTAGGTCTAGAACTAAAACAAAACCTGGTTTATTGATCCTAAATCCTCAACTATTTTTATTTCAAATGACATCCAAATCGGGCCGATAGATTACCGTGAATGCGTAACAGACAGAAAGACAGACAGACTTTCGCATTTATAATATAAGTATGGACACATTAATTTTAACTATACCTACTGCAGTCCAATCCTTTGTGGTAAGAATTTTATATTCGATACCTCCATGTTCTTTGTTACATAGTGATTTTTCGAATTTCAGCGTTCCTTAAAATTGATTACACGAACGCTCAAGTAAATGAAAGCTCGGAAAATGTATTGTATTGAAATTAGCTAAGTCACGTGACTTCTCATGTCTACATTCACGTCAGTATAATATTATGTAGTATTAAGTAATACTAATTTAGTTAGATAATCAAGGCAAATAAAATATTTTGGGCAATCTTAAGAACTATTTATCTATAGATAATTAAGCCTTACTTAGTTATAGGTTAAGATAACAGAACTAAACTACATGTGCAGAAAGACTTTGGAATAAGTTAATAAAAGTAAAAAACACCATATCTGTAGTTAATAGATTTTCCCACGCTACTTCAATCTGATACGTAATATCTAATACCTAATGATAAAAGAGAAACTCTCTGAGATAGAGAGAAAAGAGACAAAAAATATAGAAATAAGGAAATATAGAAATAAAAAAAAGGAAATGAAGAATACACTAAGATCCGGATAAGAAAACACTACATTCTACACTCTCCACCCAAATCTTAAACATTGCTAAGTGGCATAACTCTTATTAACATGCAACATAAAAAATCACACTTTAAAAAAATACCATAAAAACTTAAAAAAAAACCTTAAAAATCAAACAGAAACCAAACAATTCAAAGTATCCAAACAAATTTCTAAATAATATTTACAAGTTAAACTCAGCAAATGGCTAGACCATCACAGGAGATAATCTCAACAAAGTTTTACTATAGGAATGTCAGATATTAGTAAAGTTTGAATCTGCAGAGTTAACTCCTTTATTATGTAAATAACGTCACTTTGAGTGTAATGAAGCTGGGTATCTCTGGACCTATCTTAGTTAATGGTACATACCGGCGTTGAGTTATTTGGCGGTGTATCCGTGGTAATATTATAAGTGCAGAAATCTGTCTGTCTGTCTGTCACTTATAAGGGGTCAAACATTGAAAATTTATATGTTAAATTTAAATCGCTTGACCGGTTGTATATAAATAATTGTTATATAAATTGTGATGAAACGTTGGCCTATTTTTATGTATTTCTAAGTAAGTTAGTTAGTACTAAGAAAAAGGACAGTGTAATAAGTTTTATAGTTTTTAGAGAGTTATTTTTATATTTCAACTTCATGCTTCATACGTTTTCATACGTGTTCATTTTACCTGCCTGCTTTATGTTTTTTTTCTGCATAGCGAGGTAGGAATAGGAATCTAATATAAAGAAAAAATACGAAAAAACCTAATATGAAGAGTTTAAACCCCTTATTATGTAAATAACGTCACTTTGAGTGTAATGAAACTGGGTATCTCCGGACCTATCTTAGTTAATGCTACATACCGGGGCTGACTCATTTGAGGATGTATTATGTTATATAAATTGTGATGAAATTCTGCCCTACTTCTGGGTGTCTCTTAATGAGTAAGTCAGTATTAGTGCAGAGAAAAAATTAAAAAAACATTTTTTGGAGTTATTAGATAATAATTACTGCCATCTATTTTACTATATAAAAACCATATAAAAATTGACAGAAAACAAAAAAATCGAACCCATATCCATATACATAGCAAGTTAAAACATCAAAATTACGTTAGCACAGTCGATAACACTCATCCAAAGTACATCAATATTCTAACATACTCACTGATAGCTCAAACAGCAGTCTCTAGCCCCATCTCGGGCGCCATTCCGCGATAATACGACGGAAGTCCGGTGTGGATAAGAGCGGAGCGCCTTAAAGTATCGTTTCAAACCGTTATGTAAAAGATCAAAGCTTATCTCTGGGGAGCATGAATTTACAAGTAGGCTTAAGGAACATTTGCCGATCGATTCGCATTAGATACTAAGTTAGTAGAAGATGTTAGCTAGGTCTTGCTCCTTTTGCAGGTTCTAAAGATATGTAGTATACATTCAAAATGATAGTTGTTTTGGTAACAAAATTTAACGTTTACAAAAGTTTGTTTAGGAAAAATTTAGAACAGGATATATGTACATATACCTTTTAATGGATAAGGTACATATACCCTTTAATTGAACATAGTGCTAATGCACCACGACAGCTTTCATATTATAATTATTATATGCTTAAAAAAAGAATAAACTTTGTTATCGTGACGTAGTCGGTGGCACTTTTATAATTGAACGGCATTGGCATACTACATTACTAATTATGTATACTCGTACACACAACATCACATAACATATAAGATAATTACTCTGCAAAATTCAGAGGATAGAGAGAGATACGGGAAATAACTAAATCACTAATTGCCATCTTTTTTAAAATATGAAACACGTTTTTAGACCACGTATAAAAAAATTAAGGCGGCGTAAATCAAACCCACGTTCTCTTGGAAACCGTCCAACTGCTTTAACCACTGAGCCATACGTTCTTTATCCGCAATTCTTACACACTTAATACAACTTATTTTTGTTAGTAATATATTTAGCAAATATTAAAATGCCACCATTCTTACCTACCTTAATTAATACATACACATCGCTGTAACTAATTAATCATTGAGACAGACAGTAAAGGAGCATTTTCTAAACAACAATAGAAACAAAACGTCGCGCATCACTATTGTCCAAGTCTCTATTATACGCAATATGAGAAGGGTACGACTATTTATGAACGAATTAATTTGCCGATGTCAATATTTGTCAACGATATTTTTGAATTGAAAATTGAATATTACTTTTAACATTTTAAGGTGTTATTCACACTTGCACGTTTTTATAAGAGTGTTTTTTGACATTGATTATTAATAATAACAAAAAAATATTAAAATTGGTCTAAAATTTATAGCAAAAGGAAGCTTTACGCTTATTTCTCCGATAAGAAAGTAAAGAGAGTCTAACATTAAGACACTCCGCTTTATATCATTCGTCTGAATTTCAGGTACGTACGAGGTGTTAAACTTCGCCAATCGACATGCAAGGATTCGGGCGAAAAGTAGAGACAGATTCTCTCTGACTTCTCCTGCTTTGCGCGAAAAAGCGTCAAGCTGTTTACTAAATATTATTTTTAGAATATGAATATTTTTTTAGCTTCACGCTATATCCCGCACACAGCAGGGTAGGCAGAGGGAATCTAGTGTTAAGAGACTCCGAAACCCCATTTTCCGCCAAATTCGGAGGCATTGCGTGTTAACTGGCGGAACTTAACGCCGCGCTTTACCTCTGATACCAGGGTGAAGGAAATGGAAATATTAAATATGGGAATCGAACCCACAACCAGTCGTTTACAGTCACACGTTCGTGCCACTGCGCCACGACTGGCCCCTAATACAATATGGATTATTAATTAAAAACCACATTATAAAATTTACAGGCAGAACGAAACTAATTTTAGAAAATTTAATTTGCCAACGTACAATTATAATACTATTTAAATTTAAACGCAATATTACAAATTGAATTACTTGTAGTAAATGGAAATTCGGGGTAAATTGGTACAAAACGATGATGTTTAATATTCATAGATTTTAAAAGGCAGATGTTCTATCCAATACCGTGTTGTAAGGAAATCTGTTTAGGGAATTATAACTTAGTAATTCAAAAAGATTTCCTTCGAAGATTTATTAAAATAATATTTCTACAGATTTTATATAATTTGGTTCCTACTTAGAAATTTAATGTAAAAGATGGAGATTTAAATAATTGTTATATTTAAAAGGTAAAGGTACTCCACGTAGAACGCATAGCATAGCCGTCATAGTTCCCAAGAGACGCAGGTTCGAAGCCATGCGTTCAATTTTTTATACGTTTTCTATGTAAATGCTCATACAACTTCGTAACTGTGTAAATAACACTTTACAAAATGGTAAAATAATTAGCTATGGTAAAATTATGCTATTAAAAATATTAATATAGCACTAATACCTAGACCTTAGCTCTCTCAACATATTGAAACACTACCTCAGCGACTAGAAAAAAGAATACGTAGTGACCCGTCACTATTCTTAACACCAAACACAAAGAAATACCAAAAAACAAACAAAAAAAACTGTTACAAAGACCACCTGAACCGCGTTCCAATAAAACAATTGCCTAAGCCCTTTCACGATTCAGAACAAAGAAAAAAATTACATAAAGAAAGAAACGAATAGAAATATTTATGCCGCAGACTCAGCTCTTGCCAAATCCTTGTTTAAATTTACTTTGACGCGTTTTTCTTTGATCTATCGCGATAAATTGTTGGGGTTGAGCGATTATGTAGGCATCAAATATTTTGACTTTTGCAACTACCGGTCGTTTTTTTAGTTAAAACTTTTATTTATAAATTCCTAATAAAAAAATAGTCAAACCAGATAGTGTCAAGACACTCCGTTCTCTACGTTCTGTCAGAAATAGAGACATTGCGTATTGAGTGGCGGAAGTCAAGTACCAGAGATAAGAAATAAAAATAATTTTAATATAATAATTTTTATTTCTCATCTTTTCAGAGTCTTAACTGGAGCCACAACCAATGAATGCTTTACAGTAAGACGCTGCCCCACTGCTTCAAGACGACCTTAATTTCCTATGATATATCTATTATTTTTATTAATATTGCAATAAAGTGGGGAACGGAGTGTATTAACACTAGATTCCCCCTGCCTACCCCTAAGCAAAAGCAGTAAAAAAAATATTTATTGCAATATACGTAATGAAATTCATATAATAAATCATTATAGAATTGTGGGTTCGACTTTAGTCAGAGTAATAAAAAATTATATCAAAATATAAAAAAAAACTTACATATGGTAAAAAACCTGTAACTTATCCACTTCCACGGGTTGACTGGACGAGATCTCTTCTAGAGATAAGTCTACCATTTTTAACAAACAAATTTACTTGCTGTCACTGCGTAATATTTAAATACAATAAAGAATATATATAAAAGGGCGGCGTTAAGATCCGTCAGATAACATACAATGTCTGAATGAATTATATATTTTTTTTACCTTCACGCTGTATCCCGCATACGGCAGGGTAGGCAGAGGGAACCTAGTGTTCACACACTCCGTTCCCCACTTTCCGCCGAATTCTGGAGGCATTGCGTGTTAAGTGGCGGAACTTAACGCCGCGCTTTGCCTCGGCACCAGGCGAGGAAATCGAAACAATCGAACCCACAACCAGTCGCTTTTCAGTCGCACTTCGTGCCTCTGCGCCACGACTGGAATGAATGAATCAGGATGGATATTAGAAAATTAACTGTCTTAACAATACACACCGCACTCCACTACGAAAAAAAAAACAGCAACAACCTAACGCAAGGCACAAGTTTCTCATATAAAAGGAAATAAATAGTCATGTAACAAGTTTATTACCAACAATAAAAACGTTTTGCCGTCTCGAAGCCCAACAATACGATAGCGAATTGAACAATATCGATAACTTGCAAGATAAATGTTAGAAAATTGATGATAATGGACTGTACCTTGTGGCTTCTCGTGGATATGTATGTATTAGCTTAGCTGTGGTTTATTATGACGTTTATGATTATGTAATAATTGTGGGTTCGATTTCCGCTTGGTGCAATGTTTTCGCGAGAGATAGGTAATTTCATTTCATAGAGTTCCTTTCCCCACTGCGAAATAGACATTTAGTTTAAGTCCGTAAATCACATGTTCATAACTTTATTATATACTTTGAATTGAATGAATCAATGAATTGGGTAATGCATTTAGCAAGTTAAATGTACTAATAATTAGAGCTTTACGCCTTTTCCGCATAGCACGATAGACAAAGAGATACGTGTGAAGATTCCATGTTTGCCAGTTTTTGGCCGAATTCGAGACATCTGTGTGGCGGAACTCAACGCCGTGTTTCCTTAAAAGTAAAGTAAATGTGCAACTACAAAATCATAATTAGGCGAGAAGTAGCCTTTATGTAAATAAAAAAATCGTAAAAGACTTCATAACTACATGTTAAATGTAATAGCAAAACCTTTCTTTGGTATGTCAATCCTTCATCTCAGGTTATTCACATACCCTCGAGGATACTTTGTGATCTTATCCTGTAAAGTTGAATAAAAACGCAAAGTGAAAAATCCTCAAACATTTTATGTAAAAAAGTTAACGAAACTACTGTTTACTTAACTTTTTCCTTCCATGTACATATAAAATTTATATTAATACAGGAAGCGAAAATTCGTACTCTTCTTTACAAGAATTACCCGCTGAATAAATCGGCACATATAATTAAACTGGAAAATAAATGTAAATATCACTAACATGTATTTGACATACGAGTACACTATTGTCATTTACGTTGCTAGGCAACGCGTTACTTAATCAACTGAGTCTATAAGAATAAAAAAAAACAATTATTATTACGTATGTATAAAAAATATTTAGTACACAAGCGAAAACATAAGATCTCATTTTTATAGAAAAAAATAAAAAAAAACTATTTTTACTAAATTAGAACTCGACTCAAATAAAAAAATAGCCAACCAAATCTACAATCTCAAGACATATCAATCAATACTACAAAAATACAACAATACTTAACCAGTATTACGCATTTGTATTCCGCTTGAATAGTACAAGGTTCGATTACCGGTTAAGCAAGTATCGGAAATGGATCTATTATACAGATTTTCACGCCTTTGCAACTAGTAAAAAAAAAGTAGGAATCCCTACCATATATTTGACATACACTATTGGTTAAAGTAACGTATTGGTTGCTAGGCAACGCGTTGCTTAATCAAATGAGTCAATGAAAATAAGCAATAACTACTAATTTAAACAAATATTTTTGACACTGACGAAAACATAAAGTTTCTTTTTTCTAGAGCAACTAGAAGATAATTATTTTTATAGGTATCGCTTAAAAAATAAGCATTCCATACCACCTAACAAAATTAGAACCCAGATACCTCCAAAGAACTTCCAAAAACATTTAAAACATCTCAAATAAAGAAAATAACCAACCAAATCTACAATCTCAAGACATATATCAATAGTATAAAAATATAACCATACGCATTTGTATTCCACATGAATAGTACAAGGTTCGATTACCGGTCCGACAAGTATCGGAAATGGACCTATTATACAGAGTTACGTGCGTATTGAAGATTAGCGACCCTTGAGAATATAAAAATGGGGATTTTGTTAATGACGGGTACCTTATTGTGCGTTTTGCTACAGACATTGTTGCTATGCCATCTTTTTTATATGTAATAAATATATTTTATTTGCTTTTTTTGAAAAAGAATAATGTTAAATGCTTTTAAATGTAAGTTCACATGTTTTTTCATGTAGCAAGACACCTGATTCAATTTCGACGCAGCGGATAGTAGAACGCATGGCTCAGTGGTGAGAGCGCCTGGACGGTATTCAGGAGGCGCGGGTTCGAATCCCGCTGCGTTCAAATTTTTATACGTTTTCTTTAAATGTCTTTTTCACTTAGTTCGTGTTATTACATGTTGAGTGGCGGAACTCAACGCCGCAAGAACAGGATAATAATAGGAATATAATCAATTCGACAAGTGAGAGTCGAACTCAAAACTATCTATAAAAATATTTAATCAGACGCATCCCCATGTTAGCTTTCTTAAACTTTTATTAATTTAAGCTGTAAGGTGAAATACAAAGAAAAAGAAATACTTTATCATTTTTTTCTTATATAAATCTTATTACTAGGTTAATATTTAGTTAATATCTAAATGCTAAGTATCTTTATAGTATAATATAATAATAAATTGAGCTAGATACTGTAGTCATAGAGAACCTAGTGTTAAGACACTCCGTTCTCCATATTACGCCCGAAATCGAGACATGACGATTAGCGGAACTGAACGCCGCAATTAATCTTACAAGGACGAAAATTAAAATAACAGTATACTGAATTACTCATATTATATACATTTTAGGCTTATTTTACTTAAGAACAAATAAGAAAAAAAAGGGTCGTAAATATTAAAAGAATGTCAACGTCACTAGTAATATATTATACGTGTGATGATATGCGTTGACACGAACTTTCCAGACTAGGTGACGGTTGGGGTGACCATGTGTAGAGCAAAAGTATATTGTTTAGTAAATTGAGATAAAAAATAACTTGTTGTATAGAGTTACGATTGCATATACTTCACGTAGTATCCCGCACACAGCAGGGTAGGCAGGGTAAACCCACTTTTAAGACACCCACTTTCCGCTGAATTCTGGAGGCATGAAGTGGTGGAACTTAACGATTAATATAAATAATATAAACAAATGAAGTGTTTTGACGGCAGTTCCTCTCTGACAACCCCACTCTGCGTAAAGTGTAAGGCTGAAAAAAATACTTTTATAATCTAAAAACTCTATTCAGTCAAGACTAGTCCATTAATTCGAGACAAAAATATGTTTAATGATTTTGTAACGACAAATATTTCAATTTTTTTTTAATAATAAAACATGACAATTCATAATGACTCTGAGTATTATCACATTAAACAGAATATCAGTCGTACTCAAAGATATCATTGAACCTTTAATTGCCTTTTAATCGAGTTTAGTCATTTTTAAATAAATCCAATTTAGGAGAACGGAGCATCTTGACACTAGGTTCTTTTTGCATAACCAGCAGGTTAGCAACGCGAAGAAAATAGTGAGAAGATGCTTCTTATTATAAGTATAAATACCCTTTGGATGTTATCCATTTCTAAATGTCGATATAGTATATGAAAGAAATATTATTTACGTACGTGAGGAACGGAGTGTCTTTACACTAGGTTCCTCTGCCTATCCAACTGTGTGCGAGATACAGCGTGAAATGGAAGATGAAGTAACATAAAAATACTACATAAAAATATATACTTAATATTTAAATAGAAAGCAAATATAAAAATAAAATTACAAACAACATTTTTATACCATTAAAGCTACAAACATACACTTAATCAAAAAAACACCAATTTCTTAAGCTGATTATCTGAAGCTTTTTCTCATTATGGCCACCCTTTGAAGGCGCGAACTTTCCCGATGACAAATTGCCAAATCAGTCAAGTGTGAGCGCGAAGTGTATCGACATCTAATGTATTACTTTGGGTTCTTACACGTTAATAACTAACGTATAAGTAAGTCTATTTATGTAACAAGAAAGGAGAACATATATATGGAAAAACGCGAAGTAACTTTTATGGGAGAAGTCGAAATTTATATTGTTAGGTTATTTAGACCCAATTCGGCAATTTGCGCTAGTCATATGCTATTAATGAATAAATATTTTAAATATTTTTGTATTAGATAGCCAAAATCTGTTTTTTTCTGATTAGACTAGGAATATAACTATGATTTGACTAAATTAAAAGAATGAGGAGAGACCATCCTGGCGCAGTGACTGCGTCTGATTGAAAGCATAATTGGTTGTAGGTTACATTCCCACTCGGGGAAACTTGGAGGAGTGATTATATTTAAATCGTTTTAATTTCTCAGCGGTAAGTGGAGAACGGAGTGCCAAGACACTCTGTTCAGAGGATCTAGAGTCAAGACTTAGGTTCTCTAACTGTGATTATCCTGTTAAGAGCCTGAAAACATGAGGACCTCTGAGAGGGCTACGGCCAGTGGACATATAAACAATTTAATTACAGCAAATGGGAAGAAAGTCGTATGAAGGGACCGTAGCGTCCATCACTGCCTTTTCTCTAACTGTCCGTGAAAAGACAAAGCGTGAAGCTTAAGAAATATTCAAGCCTTAATTTGAACCCACAACTACCTACTAACTAGTCTCCAGACCAGTTGGGACGCAGGGGCGTGAAAGGGTGTATTAACACTAGATTCTCTTGTCTACCCTGCCAAGAACAACGTCAAGCTAAAAAAAACGACTAACTACCTATACTAAAACATAACATATTAAAAACGTAAACCCATTACATAGTTCCAAAACTTTGTTTAGCCACATTATTAATGTAAAAATAATATAACGTTTCTTTAATACCAAACTAGCTTACAACTCCCAAACATAACTAACTACAGTTCAAATACAACCGAACAAACACTAACTGATAATTCGACTTTTGAAAAGTCACGCGAAACTACTTTGCATTGGGTTGTTATAGTAAATTACCCTTGATTACTGTAGTAGTAACGTAATAATGCGTTATTATGCAATATTTACCTTATTTTTCAATCATAATTAGTAAGAAAGTGTATTTTTTTGTATTTTTTATGTATTTTTTAATAATGGTATTGTTTACATTGCTTATAATCATTGGGTAATAAATTAATAATGGCTTTTTTTAATAAAGAACATGTAAATTTACTTTGGACAAAAAATGCAGATCAATGAGTTAGTAACAAATTCAATTATTTTTTTGTTTCTGGCTTCAACCTTTATATTACACATAGCGGTAAAGGTAAATAAAATCTTGGTGTCATGATATTCCGTTCTCAGTTTTCTATACACAATTATTTGTTTTTGTTTTATTAGTATAGACAAATCAAACGAGCCTTATAGTAACGATACCGCCTACTACTCTATGTGCATGCACCAAAAGAACACCAAAGGAGGCCATTTGAAAGTTAGAATAGTACATTACAAATATATACAAATCTTATATACATAAAAAACCTTTTCTACATGTTTTTCTCACAATTAGGTTCGACGTAAAGATAACACAAAGACACACTACTTTTAACATTTTTAAAGTGTTATTCCACACTTAGGAAAATTGAAAAAGACATTTAGAAAACATATAAAAATTTGACCGCAGCGGGATTCGAACCCGCGCCCCTCCTGAATACTGTTCAGGTACCGATCCGCTGCGTCGAAATTCTTATACGATTTATTACAACTTATTTTTGTTGCTAGCATCTCTGTAGAGAGATTTTTACAAATTTCTGCTACCCAAAGATTATTCTACAAACAATCGTTTGGCAAGAGAGAATGCTATTTATTAAATACTTTTAACATTTTTAAAGAATTTCGACGCAGCGAGTAGTAGAGCGCATGGCTCAGTGGTGAGAGCGCCTAAACGGTATTCGGGAGGAGCGGGTTCAAATCCCGCTGTGTTCAAATTTTTATACGTTTTCTAAATGTCTTTTACAAAGGCACACTCCTTACTAAAATCTAGACACAAACTTTATCTATTTCATCCACAGATTTTATCTATTTTATTAGAACAAAATAAATAATAAAATATAGAACTTTTCACATTAAAAACAGTAAAGTTTTCACGTTAAACTGGCAATTCAGAGAGCCAACTGAATACCAAATATTTTGGGATACCGTATAATAATATGATTTGAATTTGATTCTGCGACGGCTGGGCTAAAGTATTTTAGGTTAGCGATGGCGATTGTAGAACTTTTGTATGCGCGAATAATATAAAACTACTTAGTTTCAACTTTCAACTTGTTTTTCAATGAAGTACCTACCTATAATATTTTAGCTTCACGCTGTATCCCACACACAGCAGGGTAAGCAGGGAACCTAGTGTTAAGACACTCCGTCCCCACTTTCCGTCGAATCCGGAGGCATTGCGTGTTAATTGCATTGGCGGAACTTAACGCCGCGCTTTACCTCGACACCAGAGCGAAGAAAATGGAAATATTAAATATTTTCACTCCTCGAGTGGCAATCGAACCCACAACCAGTCGTTTACAGTCACACGATTGTGCCACTGGACCACGATTGGCATTTTAAGCAAATGTGTTATTTTTAAACGATTGTTATCGTGATTACAATTTCATAAAGGCTTGCGCTATTAACACATTTGTTCTAATATTTTCTTTTCCTTTAATTCCTTTAATACGTTGAAATGTTTGTTTCTCGAATTGAAAACACGAAGCGCGGCATTGACTTGTGCCATTATATATTTAGTGTCTCGATTTCGAACGTAAAGTGAAAAGCGGAGTATCATGACACTAGGTTCACTCTGACGAGCCAAAATATAAACCTGAAATATTTGACCAATCTTTCTTATATGACTTTTAACCATTGCGGAAAATGATTATAATTATATAACTATTTTTATTCGTACGCAGCCGGTAAAAAGACAAAAGGCAAAGTTGAGTTCCGGCACGCAACCCGCAATGTCTCGATATCAGGCGAGAGAACAGAGTGTCTAACCACAAAGTTCTCTGTAACAACCATGCAGAAGAAAAGTAAAAGAAAACTCTTAGTAAAATTTAAGTTACCCATAGCGTATTATAAAAAATACAGTATTTATATGAGCTCAGTATTTAGAAATCTTAGATACATTAAGCTGCCTACTATTTAAGGAAATTACGTAGCTAAATATAACCTAGTGAGAAAGTAAATTACGTTACTAAATAAAATATAGTATGTAATTTTTCCCGTGGGGGGACGGGTTAAGTTCCCGTGGGGGGACGGGTTAAGTTCCCGTGGGGGGACGGGTTAAGAATACAATTCCCCCCCGCCGCTGGGTAGCGTCCCGTAAAAGGCGGGTAACCCAGTAGTTTGGTGGTAGGAGATTCGTTCTCCGACTGGCTCGCGACCACTATCATGTCAAAGACGAACCGCCAAATATCTTATGATGTGTTCCGGTTCGATGGCATGTAAGCCAGCTCTCCCTATTCCCACCATTCCCATCCTTCCTCCCTCCTTCTGTCCTATATTCCCAAGGCTGGCAACGCATCCATAACTTTAATGTTATGGATGTCTATGGGCGAAGGTAACCACTTAACACCAGGTGGGCCTTCAGCTCGTTTGCCTCCTCTATTCCATAAAAATAAAATATAGTATGTAATGCTTAACGACGCAATAACATTTGACTTTTGAGGCGAATGTTAAGTCTATCTTGCACTAATTGTACTGTAAGAATGGTAAATATCGAAGGATATTATTTCTCAGCATATATATCGAGGACATCGAACATCTTACTAAACAAGTATGTATTCAAATATGTACATAAAAATTTTTGCATTAGATTAGAATTCGATTATTATTAGAAATGGAACTTTGGTTTACATTCACAATTTTCTAAAAAGATACTAAGAGGTGCAGGTTCGAATCTCACAACGTTCAAATAGTTCACACTTATCTACGAAAATTTGAAAGTGTTTTATATCCTAAATATGTAAAAAAACACTTTAATATTATATTAAAATATTTAAAATGTGTAAAAAAATAAATAAATATTTATGCCAAAAAAAAATACCTACATAATACACCATACATAACCGATGCAGTTAACCAAAAATCATCAGAACAAACCAAAAAAAAAAAAACTAACATTAAACGAAATCGACAGAACGGAAAAAGTCCATAACAATAAAAACTATAAACTTTTAAAAGTTACGCTCAAAGTAACTCGCTCGGAAACATCAAAGTCGTATCAAAGTTGAAACAACAATCGCAACATTGGCAAAGATTTAGGAGATGGAAGATTTTATCTAATAATAACTTCACACGTTGTGTGTATAGTACACACAGTTAGTTACTACTGTATTAAATTGTTGTAGAACTAAGTAAATATATATGTGGTTATATATATATATATATATATATATATATATATATATATATATATATATATATATATATATATATATAAATATATATGTGGTTATATATATAAAAAAAAAATTCTTGTCGTCTGGGCGTAATGGAACAAGTCTAACTTACAATACGACAAGTTGCGGGTTCGATTCCTACGGAGGAATAATTAACTAAAATAAAAAATATATATTATATTTTTATACGTTTTCTAAATGCCTTTTTCAATTTTCCTAAGTGTGGAATAACACTTTAAAAATGTTTAAAAGTAATTAAAATAATTTTTGATTTTGCTCTGATAATTGAGACAAATCGCGGCGTTCCGTTCCACCATTTAGTAAGTAATGTCTTAATTTCGGGTGGAAAGTGAAGAACATGTATGTCACTATCATATCAAGGTTCTATCAAACTATACCATGCTATAAACTAACAATGCGGGAAAAAGCTTGAAGATGTTATTCTATAAAATAAATCAAAAATCTCATTAAAATTTTCATATAATTCTCTTATGACATGTGATTAATATATACATTTCTGATACTTACCATTTTATAGACAAATTACATCAAATCTTTATAAATTATAACGGTAACGTTATACACTATATAGTATATATATTAAAGAGGAACCAAAACCTAACCAACCATACTCCGAGCTATACCAAAATTTCCCATTATTCTAAAACATATATCAAAAAGCTATTAAAAACAACCATGCCCATACAAAACACAAAACAGTTACTTGCAAACAAGTTCGCTAAAAGTACAACTTTTCCATACTAAAAAAGAAAAAACAAGAAAAAAAAATTGCCGAAACGCGTAAACAACGTCACTTTAAGTAAGCAGTACTAAAAGTAAAGTAAAAGTGTAAAACATTGGATGTGTAATGACGCGGATTGACTGAAACTTGGCTCCCATTCAACAGGTCTCCTCTGTTCTGGCCTTATAGAGTGGATTTAATGTTTATATACTACTTTTAACATTTTTAAAGTGTTATTCCACACTTAGGAAAATTGAAAAAGACATTTTGAAAACGTATAAAATTTTGAACGCACTGCTCAGTGGTGAGAGCGCCTGAACGGTATTCAGGAGGCGCGGGTTCGTATCCCGCTGCGTTCAAATTTTTATACGTTTTCAAAATGTCTTTTTCAGTTTATATATACTACTTTACTCTATTTCATCTATCTGTCTGAATAAGGCGTGGCGTTGACTTCCGCTACATAAAACTTATAATGTATAGAATTCAGTGGGACAGTGGAAACGGAGTATCTTGACACTATGCTCTTAACGACTACCTCGCTATGCAGGAAAAGGCATAAAGCTGCTTTTTTGCCTATTTTATTCCATGTAAACTTAAAGTTTATGTTGTTTTATTATATTACTAGCTGTGTTCGCTATGTTGTCCGCTTGAAATGTAACTAATGAAATGTAATTAAATGTTATAATTCTAAAATGATAGTAGCTTAAGTTACTTTGTGTTAGATCAGCCAATCTATTGGAAGAAAGTTTCATCAAAATTGGCCAACCCTTTTCAGGGATTCGCCTGAACAAACCAGATAGACAGAAAAAATTGTAACAAATACCATTTTTCTAAATGTACATGCATTTAGCAAAAAGTCACTCAGGCGTTCTCGTTTTCTATTTTCTTTCTATCTGACTACCCTGATATACGAGAAAAAACATGAAGTTCAAAAGAAAATCTGCAATATCTAAATTATTTCAAATATATAAATAAATTCAACCATTGCTTCACCCTAATTTTTACACTAACAATTATTAATATCATACGCACAGTTAACAAATAGGCTCGAACAAAAATTTTACGTCTAATATTAAAATAGTATAACAAGCAAAAGAAACGAAAAATTTACAAATTGCGTGTTTCAATTACGCACAATATTCCTAAAAAATATCTTGCTTAGTTCAAACTCAAACAATCACGCAACACAACCAGTGTCGTGATAACGAAATATAAACTACGACTGTCATAATTCAAATAAATGACTAAATATTAATGAAAAAAATGAAAGACTCATTTTTTTAATACTTTGCCCTCTATTAGGCATAGAATAGTAAAAATACTGGATAAAAAATAATGTTTTTCTTCAGTTCCACACTATTTAGTCAGAGAGGACCTAGTGTTAAGATTCTCCGTCCACTTTCTACACGACATCGTATTAAGTGACGAAACTCAACGTGCTTTGTCTTAGGCTCTATTATAATTATAATTATCATAGTGATTCAACATTAAATATATATTTTTAAATTATATAAGTTCTTTTTTCATATTGTTCTTGTATTAACAATGTTTTTTAATAAATATTTTTAAATAAAAATAGTATAAAAACCAGAAATAGGGCAGAAATGGAGGAATATAAAATATAGGAAGTGACTTTGAGGAAGATGATTCAAATTTTATGTCTTATTAAAACGCGGTAGCTATTGGCTACAAGACTGACAGTTTATTTTCAAAGCTTACAAGTCATATATTGATAACACTTTTACATGCTTACTGACAAGCCGTCAACGCATATAATTACGGTTGCACTCAGAGAGAAAATAATATTCAGTATACTGAATACCATTCATTTTTGTTATTTTTTATTTTATAAAATATTAATCTGTTAATAATTTAAATAATATTCAGTATAATGAATACCAAATATTTATATTGATTTCTTATTGGTTAATAAGAAAAATTGACTCAACAACACGGAAGATGGAGCCGAAAAATTCTAGACTGGAGACCTAGGCAGGCTAAAAGAAATGTGGGACAACCACCAACAAGATGGACCGACGATCTTGTCAAAACGATGGGCCGTCAGTGGATGAGGAGAGCCGACAACCGAATTGTTTGGAAGTCCAAAGAGGAGACCTATACTCAGCAGTGGGTGAATTTTTTTTTAGCTTCACGCTGTATCCCGCACACAGCAGGGTAGGCAGGGGGAACCTAGTGTTAAGACACTCCGTTCCCCACTTTCCGCCAAATTCGGAGGCTTGCGTGTTAAGTGGCGGAACATAACGCCGCGCTTTACCTCCACCAGAGCGAAGAAAGTGGAAACATAATTTCCACTCCTCGAGTGGGAATCGAACCCACAACCAGTCGTTTACAGTCACACGCTTGTGCCACTGAGCCACGACTGGCCACAAAATAAATGTGGGGGTGAATAAGGGTTGAAAAAGAAAAAGAAGAAGAATAAGAAAATTTTGATAAATTGTATTCTTTATAAAACCTATTGATGATTTAAATAATCATCATTTAAATAAAAAACAAAAAAAATCTCAATTTGGTCAAACAAACTGCGAAATCAGTTTTCCGCTACATAAAACACAGTGTAATTTAACACATGATATTTTAACACTTTACCCCATTTAAAACCCCGTTTAAATTCTATTCCCCAAAGTGCGATTGAAATACTACCACTGGGCCAATTTGGTTTAAAACTATGAAACTTGAATTATAAAAGTATTTTTATGTATTAAATAAGCGATAAGTTAGTTTAGTGGTCAGTAACTTTGATTACTTAATTAGCTAGCTGTATGTACATATGTGTGTGTTATATTTATTTAGTAATTTTTTTAGCTTAACGCTGTATCCATAGCACACAGCAGGGTAGGCAGAGGGAACCTAGTGTTAAGACACTCCGTTCCCCACTAATAATATTTATTACAATATTATTAGTGGCGATTATATGATATATATATTTATGTATGTCTGTTACATTATTATAAATATTTATTATTAATATTTGTACAACATCATAGGTATTCGTTAAAAAGAGATCCAATGTTGCGAATAAATAAGTATACGATATAACTAAAAAATAAAAAAGTATCTTTAGAAAATATGTATTAAAAGAAAATGAATGCAGATGATTCGAACCCACACCTATTATAAACCTTTCAAGCTAACCAGTAAGCAGTACCTTTTCTATATATAAATATTAACCAATTCTTCACTATATAATTTTTTTTTTTAGCTTCACGCTGTATCCTGCACACAGCAAGGTAAGAAGAGGGAACCTAATGTTAAGACACTCCGTTCCCTACTTTCTGCCGAATTCGGAGGCATTGCGTGTTAAGTGGCGGAACATAACGGAAGGCGGAACTATATAAATAACACTTTAAAAAATACTAAAAAACTTTAACAGCAAAACAAAAACCTGAAAAGTCATTCAATTCAATACAAAACATTGTAAATACAAGGAGGGAAAGACTTTCGGTAACTTAGCACTACGGCACATAGTTCCCACTTTTATTTCAGAATCACGTCGTTGAACGTGAAACGTCTAGCAAAGTTTAAAACTTTAGTGCTCAAAACTGAAACTGTTCTTTCAATTGAAATCCTCTGACGCCGTAAAAGATTAAGATTAGAAAATTATCTGCATTGAATTTCAGTTTTCCTGAAGAAATTAAAAGTTTTACAACTTCGTAGACTACCTGTATTTCTATATATTTTAGCAACTATATAGTAAACGTGGCGAAAAACTAGGTATTCTATTTCATCTTTACAAGGAAAATCTTAAATAACATTTCTATTGATATATAACCGATTTGGATAAAAAAGTATATAACAGTGTAAAAATTAAAAGTTGTTAATGTACAAGAAATCGTTAACTGCTTTGGAAAATTAATGAATACATCTTTTGTTTTTTTTATACCATCTCAATCATTTTTAGGTAACAACAAGAATCTTCGAAAATCTAAAGTTAAAGTCGCTACAACATTTCAAAAAAAATCCTTTAATGAACGTATCTTTTGTACCTATATGTAGTTTGTATTTATTACTTTTGAATAGACAACGACAACTTATAAAAACATACTCAACTCCTTGGTCAAAAATAGATGATCTACACTACAAACACAATATCTATATTAATTAATACCCACCGTCACAACATCACGCGAGACAAAACAAAAAAATAACGTGGAAAATCATTATCTAATCCCCGAAAATAAAAAGAAATCCAAGTAAGCTTAATTTTAATATAAAATCTGTCATATAACTTACCACAGTGATAGGATAGGCCGGGTTGATGATGGTGTAGAGCAGGATGTGATTGGGCCGCGCGGGCAACTCGCGCTTGCGCCGGGGCTCACCCGACATGTAGTTGTTGCCATTACTCTGTGAACAAAAAAATCATATTATAAAACTAAACTGTCGACTTAACATTCAGGTGAGTGTCCAACTTTCTGCCCGCATTCGAGACATATAAATTGAAAGGAGGAACGAGACGCAGTGTTCTTTAAATATAAAAAAAATACAGCAAAGCAAATATTAAAACAATTTCAACAAATATAAAATCTATCTTCTTATCTTAATATCCGCCGTTTCCGTGACACATTTTATTCCAATTGATGTTAATTTCAGAATTGTGTTTAATTTTTCATAACAATATTTAAAAAATTCAAGTAAAAATTTCGTGTTAATTTCAAGACAATTATGAATCAATAGTAAAGATAATTTAAGTCGAAAAATATTAAATTACACTTTCTGACTTTCCCGCAAGGAATACATCAGATAACATTGACTATTATATTAAATAAATTTGAGAAGCATATTGAATATATCTTGATTATAAAATAACGTTTTAATAAAATCACAAGAAGTAAATACAGAGGCTATTGTGGCGCAGTGTCTGACTATATACGCGATAGTTTTTGGTTCGATTTCTACTCAGGGGAACGATTATGTTTAATTTTTTTATAACCTCTCCTTTCTGGTGACATTACAAAACGCGGCGTTGAGTTCCGCTACTCAACATACAATGTTTCGAATTCGGATGTGAAGTGGAGAATGGAGTGAACAAAAAAAGGCGAAAATGTACGTATGTATATTTACAAAGAATATGCCTAAAAATACATTTTATCATAAAGTTTTAAAATTTATAATAAATAATACATTAGAAGCAGAAACACAAGTGCATGTCGCAAAATAAAAATAGAGCTAAAAACACGAGGAACGCAAAAGAATACAAAATGTTTATTTATGTCGTCCGTCAGCTACACATGCCCTGTGATTCATGCGCACAGAACAGCGACTATTAAAAATGATATAAGTAAAAACGATACTTTGAAATAATGTAAAAATATAGAAACTATATTTTTTGTAAAAACCTTTTTTAGAAAACGTATAGAAATTAGAACGTAGCGGGATTAGAACTCCCGTCTTTTGTAAGACGTTTAAGCGCTCTAACCACTAGGCCATACGTTCTACATTCGGCTGTGTCAAAATTCCTGGGTTTTATGAGCTTGGGAAGCAGAACCTAAATCATTAGGATTCTCCTCATTATTTTATCATAAATAAGTTAATTAGCCCTCTGTTTTTTGTGTGTCGTCGTACTGTAACGTAACCTTAAGACGTATTCTAGTATAGGTATAAAAACAATACTAGAAACAAACCTTGGCCTGAGAAGGATTTATTCTGAGGGATATACATACATAAGTTACGAAACAGCTATCAAACAGACAGACTATCCGAAAGTCAACAGGTTCAAACCAAGCTTAATTTAAACTTCATATCATTTCTAATTCAGCCACAACTTTTCTGTATATGCTAACTCCGATAAATACTAACCAATAATAAAACCTACACGACTGTCGCAATAAATATTGTAAAATGAGCAAATATATATAACGAGAAGGAGTGCTCTTTTTAATGGTTAAATGCGTCGAATGTGCGTGGAAAATCGTATTTCAGTTTATTTTAAATATCTTCAATGAGCAGTATCATTAACTTTATATGTATGTGAGATTTTAATATTAATAAATTTGTAAACAAAATAAGTCCAGTCGTGACACAGTATAATAGCGTCTAACTGTAAACTTGATAGTTATGAATTCGATTCCCACTCGGGGGAATTTTGTACATGATTTCCATTTCTTGACTCTAGTACGTCAGCCATATTATATACGCGCGGCGATATACTTCGCTAATCAACATGCAATGTTTCCATTTCATGCGAAAGGTAAAGGACAGAGTGTCTTGACCCAAGATTACCTCAAATACACATAAAAATAAAAAAATATATAAATTACTACTAATTTCCAATGTTCTACAACAAAATATTAATTTAAAAAAAAAAGTTTCAATCATTTCCTGTCTCTATAAAAAGCTTGCGTGTTTGTTGACAGAAATCAAGGCCACACTTTATCTATATAATTACTGTATAAAAAAACTAATTCCGATATAATTAAATTTAATGATAATTACATTTCATAAAGAATAATGTTTATTGCGAACAATATTTTAACATATTATATTAGGTAGGTATTGAGGCCATCATGGCGTGATTGGTTGCGGGTACAACTCCCATATATGGGGAATATTATTTTTTTATAGCTTCACGCTTTTTTTCAAATAGCAGGGTAATCAAAGCAGACCAAGTGTCAAGACACTCTGTTCATCACTTTGCACGTGAAAAAGAGACATTGTGCGTTGAATGACAGAACTCAACGCCGCGCTTTGGCTTACGTACAGTCACGAGCATAAATATATTACTATGGACAGATTAACAAAAATATCTCACCCAAGAAGGAGTTCAATAATATGTGCCTGCACTTACGTAGCAAAAATATCTGATATTAAAAGGCAGCAAAATAAAGTGACAACTTTTCGAACATAAACATGTGACATCAACTAGACGGCAATAATATGTGACATCCTTATAATTTAAATACAGTAACAAGTTTTATATTATGTATAGTGCTGTAAAAAAAATATTTTTACATAAAATCTACGTCTTTTTATCAATTTGCTTTTAATTACTAAATAGGATGTATGATGTATGTATCTCTACCTCCCAACCAGATATGTACCACTCACACTCCATATATGATTCAACACATGGTTACAACTACTAGGGGCCAGTCGTGGCAGTGGCACCAAGTGTGACTGGTTGTGAGGTTGATCCCCACTCGAAGAGTGGAAATATTAAATATTTCCATTTTCTTCACTCGGGTGAAGAGGCAAAGCACGGTGTTGAGTTCCGCCACTTTACGCGTGAGGAACGGAATGTCTTAACGTTAGGTTCCCTTCGTCTACCCTTCTCTGTGTGAGATACAGCGTGAAGTTAAAAAAAAATCATTGTCCTGAAACACAGTTGTTTTTCTAGACCGACCATTACTCTTATGATCATTTACATTGCCTTCATTTTCCCATTTTGGGATCCACAATTTAGTGGTATTTTTTAACAAAATCTATCTGACCTTTTTAACAAAAATAAGTTTTCATTTACTACGGTCTAATTGAAAAGAATTGACATTTACAAAATGACATTTACAAAATATACATTTTTATCAAACATAACACTACAAACAATAATAAATAACTAAAACGGCCCAAACGATAATTATGAAGCTTAGCATATATATTACAAAATACTAAAATATCATTATTATACCAACGTCAATTTCGGCATTTTTGAAAACGGTGGAATAGCTCAGGTGGGAGAATGCATAATTTACAAGCCAAATGCCTATGGTTCGATCCTGACAGATTTCGGTCTATATTTTTTTATTTTAATTTATTTATTTTTATTTTATTTATGTTTTGTTTTAATTTATTATATGTATAATTTAATTTATTTTACATTTTTCATTTCGTTTAATATATATTTCCATTTATTTTTTAAATTTAAATTATATTTTTTTTGTATTTTCATTTTTTGTTTTAATTTATTATAAATTTTATTTATTATATCAATCTTTTAATTATGATTATACTCTCAAAATAAAAAATACAATAAAAACAATTCTTAAACGTTACAGACACACAACCAGTTGCGTTTACCTAAAAGCCTTTAAATAAATTCTACAACTTTAAATGTAATGAATGTTGTGCATGATATTATATTCATGCATGATATGGACTATTATTCAATCTATCATCCCCTATTTGGCAACCTTAGTTAACTTGAGTTTTCAAAATCGTGATAAGTATTACCTAATTTCTAATCAATAACCAGTATCCAAAATTTCATACTTCTAAGATAAAAAATAACCCTATAACAACTTTCAACTCGTATTTCACCACCTAAGGTGTTAAATTGCCGAATATGCATATATTACAATTATAATTAAACTAAAAATTAATAATGTCAGAAATTATTGCCGTCTAGTTGATGTCACATATTTATGTTCGAAAAGTTGTGACTTTATTTTGCTGCCTGTTAATATCAGATATTTTTGCTACGTAAGTGCAGGCAAATATCATTGAATTCGTTCTTGGGTGAGATATTTTTGTTAATCTGTCCATAGTAATATATTTATGCTCGTGACTGTATCAGAACGAAGAAATGAAAATTCTAATATAATCATTACACAGAGTGAGAAACAAACCCAAACCATCGCGTTTACAGCCAGACACTTAGGGGAATATACAAATTTAGCAAGGCAAGCAGAATGAACTTACTGCCTTTAATACTTAGATTAATATAACTTTAGATGACAAATAGCGACCATATATACAAATCCTGCAGACGAAAAACAAACTGACCGACTTCTCTTATCTCCTGTCCTTACATAAAAAAAAACAACAAAGACGTAAACACAAGAATATACTAAAAACAACCATATTAAAACCAAATTCCTTCCACACACCATATCTTAGAAACCATAGGATGGGATAAATCAAAATTTCCAGTACGCAATTAAACGTTCAACTGTCACTGTCAATAAATCAGAATGCACAGAGCACTCCGCACAGAGGTAATTGACGGGCGATATGGCGTGACAGTCGTATGACACGCCGCTTCATACAGTTAGGATCAGAGTGCTATTACTATTGTTTTTGTACAATATCTGTAATCTATATGAACATTTAATTGAATAATAATGTGATACGTGATTTGTTTTACGATTATATTTTACCCGTGGGGGGACGGGTTAAGAATACAATTCCCCTCCTCAACTGGGATAGCGTCCCATAAAAGGCGGGTAACCCAGTACCTTGGTGGTAGGAGACTTGTTCTGCGACTGGCTTACGACCACTATGCATGTCAAAGACGAACCGCCAAATATCTATTGATGTGTTCTGGTTCGATGGCATGTAAGTCAGCTCTCTCCTTATTCCCACCATTCCACCCCCAAGGTCGGCAATGCATCCTCAACCCTTAAAGTGTTGTGGATGTCTATGGACGAAGGTAACCACTTACCACCAGGTAGGTGGTCCTTCTGCTCGTTTGGCTCCTTTATTCAATAAAAATAAATTCAAAACCAAATGCGCTTATAATCAGAAACTGTCTCACTGCACGACGGCTTCAATGTTTGAATTTAATTTAAATATTTTACTAAGAATTTAGATACTCACTTTGGTCCAATGGCATATGCTTATTGTCAAAGATAGTTAGGCGTTAGATTTTCAAATAGGTTTCATTACATATATTAAACTTAAAGAAAACATTAACTCATAAGCATGTTGTATAACATGCAATAAAAAAGGTTGTAAATATGAATAATGTAACACTGAATTTTAAAATATGCAGCAATATATTCTTGTAAACAAGAAATACATAATAATTATGGTTTATGATATGTTATAATGTATAAGATTTATTTAAACTACTTAAGTCTATTTTAGCTATAAGAATAAAATATTAGGAATGTGGGACATTGTATCTTTTATAAATTCTACACTAATAATTATCAATTTAATAGATACATTATCATAACTTTAATATTTAAATAATAATTTAAATTAAGTTAATAAGTTTATAAGACTTGCTTTACTGAAAGTTTTAAAAATATTTATTACAAAAAGAATATTATTCAAACAGACTAAGTTTATAATGTATTAAAAATATTTAAAAAGTTAAGACTATAATAGTTACAAAGACCATGGCGTTTAGTTCCACGACATAAGATTTTTGAAGTTTAAAGTAAACTGAGCTTAAAGCTCTTTGAAATTTAAAGTGCTTTTACTTTAAATTTCAAAAAGCTGCACTAGTCAATACCATAGTATTGCGCAAAATTTAATTGAAATTAACAACTCCATATTATCAATTCATTACTTGTTTGTGGAGAAATCGCCTGCAAATCACATTCATCTGAAATTTTTACATACTTACGCTTAGCTGTGAATTTTACCCTACTATTAACAATGTATTATTCCTAATTGTGATTTTGGGACAAACAAACGATCAATTGTTAATATTTAATTGTTAGTTACAATTCAATTTTGCCTCTATAATAAAAATCTTTATAGTACATGCACTATGAAACGCAACGCGTCATTACCGTCACTCGAGCTGTTAGGGCAATTAGACAACGACACGAATACCTACAAATATTAAAAAAAACAAAAATAGTTAAAAAGACCTCGGCGTTTAACTCCGCAACACACGATATATCTCAACAGAGTGTATTAACACAAAATTATTTCAAATTTAAAAAATCGCAAAAATTCAATAAACATCCTACGAAATTCAATATAAACTATCTCTACAGTACACGCTCTATGAAACGCAACGCGTCATTACAGTCACTCGGGCTGTCAAAGCAAGCCGACAGTGACACGAAAGTACCTACGTAGAACGAAATACGCTATTCTAGTATAATTTGCAGAAATTAGAATGGCTATAAATTACCTTGCGAAAGCTTAATGGCTAATGCATTAGCATTTAGAATTGAATGATAGTAAAGAAAGATATATTTTTAAAGTAACCAAAATATTTTTTATACGTATGGATCTAGACTATTGTGGTATGGTGGTACGACATTTAATTGTTAAAACACATTAGTTTTGGGTTCGATTCCCATTTCGAAAAATAATTGTATATTTGAATTATCTTCATTTCTTCCATTAAAACGAGCACGTTATTGAGTTCCACTATTGTTGTTATTGTACTGTGTCCCCTAGGTGGGGCAGAGGGCCTCCACAGTGCTTCGCCACCGCGTTCTATTCTGGGCAATTTGCTTCGCCTCGGGCCAAGTCAATCCAATTGCCTTCAGTTCTGTTACCACAGAGCGCCTCCAAGTGTGTTTGGGACGGCCACGTTTCCTTTTCCCTTGTGGTGTCCATTCCAGGGCTTGTCTAGGAATGTGATCGGGTACCCTTCTTAGGGTATGTCCAATCCAAGACCACTTGCGGCGTCTTACTTGGAGGTCGATCGGGGTCTCGGAGCAAAGATTCCACAGTTGTTCGTTGGAGATCTTATCGGGCCAGTAAATTCCGAGTATCTGTCTAAGGCATCGGTTGACAAAGACCTGGATGCGTTGCGTGATGTCCTTAGTAACCCTCCACGTTTCGCACCCGTACAGCAACACAGACTTCACGTTGGAGCGAAATATTTTTAACTTTAGTCCCCGGGTTAGCTTTCTGGACCACCACACGGGTCGAAGTTGCGCGAAGGTTGCCCTGGCTTTGGCTATCCTAGAAGTGATGTCCTCTTCTGTTCCTCCAGTCTCTGACACGATACTACCAAGGTAAGTGAACCGCTGCACTCGCTCTATCGGTTCCGAGCCTAGAAACATTGGTGTCGAGTTCTTTCCCATGATACGCATTTCTTTGGTCTTCCGCGCGTTAATTTTCAGACCTTCGTTAAGCGCCTCACGTTGTAGATCATCAAGTTTGGCTTGCATGTCGACTTGCTTGTGGCTGAGCAGACATAGATCGTCAGCATAATCTAGGTCTTCCAAGTTTTCGGACAACTCCCAGTTTATACCGCGGCGCTTGTTACTATTAGTTCTCAGCATGATGCCATCCAGAACGATGAGGAACAACAGAGGTGAAAGTAGACAACCCTGCCTGACTCCCGCTTGAACCACAATGTCTTCTGAGATTAGGCCCTCGTGTTCCACCTTGCATGTATAGTTTGTGTAGATGGAGATAAGAATGTCCCTGATCTTTGGTGGGACACCAATCTCATCAAGGCGGGACCAGATTCTTGCCCAGCGGACGGTGTCGAAAGCTTTTTCAAAGTCGACGAAAGTGAGATATACTTCGCGCTGCCATTCTGATGCTTCCTCAACGATGATCCGGAGTGTAGTAATCTGGTCCGTACACGAACGGTTCGGTCTGAAGCCCGCCTGTTCTCTCCTCAGTAGCGGTTCAACTGCTCTTGACAACCTGTCCAGTAGCACTTTGCAGAGAACTTTCGATGGCACAGATAATAGAGTTATTGCACTCTGAGAGATCACCTCTCTTCGGCACAGTTATTAGCAGGCCCTTGTTCCAGTCACATGGGAGCACTTCGGTGGTCCAAATTTTCTCTAAGAGAGGTGTTAAGATTCCACTATTTCTATTCCTATTTAGAGGTGTTGAGTTCCACTATTAAACGTCTCGAATTAAAGTCGACGATGAAAAGTGGAATGTCTTGACACTACGTATTCTCTATCTACTTTACTATACGGAACAAAGTATGAAACTGAAAAGAATATAATTTTATACGTAATAGCTTAAATATATAAAAACGCTAAAATCATTTCAGCGTTACTAATATAAACAATATAAGTCAAAAATTTCAAACAAACATAAAATATATGCAAATAAAGCGGACAAAACAAATAACGACAAAGTATTATTCCATTATAATACATTAAGAATAAAAAAATGGTACAAAACAATAAAAATTGACCCAAATCCGGCTCGAAGGACCATAAAACGAAAAAATGTAATATTAAAATATTTTCTTTACTTAGCTTCACGCTGTATCCCCCACATTACAGAGTAAGCCGGAGGAACCTAATGGTAAAACACTTCGATCCCCACTTTCTGTCGAATTCTCGAGGCATTTAGGGATTAAGCGGCAGAACTTAACACCGTGCTTCGCCTCGACACCAGAGCAAAGAAAATGGAAGATAGAAAAATCATATATTCCACTCCTCGAATGGGAATCGAACCCACAACCAGTCGCATTTACAGTCACACTTATGTGCCTATTTTAGGCATTCTGCCTAAATATTTAATATTCCAAGAGTGAAGTCAAAAGTAGCGATATTGAAATTAATAATAAACAATATACTATCAGCAAACAAACGCAATAAGACGCGCCATGAATATTCATCACCACGCCCATAGACGGCCGGGTTTAGAATTATTTAAGTTAAAATCTTCTGCGTTTTCGTTGTCGTCTTAGTTCTAGTTTTGCTTACAATTATTACTATGTAATAACAACTTGATATGGTAAATAAGATAAATAAAATAACAAATATTCGTAGGTTTTATCTTTCTTAACACAGTACCAGTACAATATTTTGCTAAAAATTAATTTGAACAAAAAAGGCGTGGAATTCCGCCACTTAAATCGTAATGTTTTGATTTCAGCTGAAAGTGGAGAACGGAGGGTCTTGACACAAGCGTGAATCTGCTTTCCATTTGCTTATGATATAATAATAAATAACATAGTGAAGCATTTTACAAACAATATTTAACTTATCATCTTATCTCAACGTCATGAATCATCCAGTCAACGAATTTGAATCCACTGTTATTAAGTATCTAATCTAGATACTACTCTAATAAACTACATTTTTTGCAGCTTAACCTTTTGTCATGCATAGTAAGACAACCAGAGACCTAATATAATAACAATCCGTTCTCTACATTCCTTCCAAAATCAAAACATAGGGGTTGAGCGGCAGAACTCAACGCCGCGGAATGTAAGAGAAGATGAAGAAAAAACATCAAAAATAATCAATTCCTTGAAATTGTTATAGTATCCATAACCATCATGTTTACAGGTAAATATGCTATCTTAACACCCCACAAAGGTCTCAATATAAGATTCTCCTTTTAAATAATATAAGATTCATCCTTTAATTCATTATTTTTCATATAAAACCTAATCTAACTAAAATTCACAGCCAGTCATGTAGCCACTTGGCGAGAGGAGCTCATAAACTGTAAAATAACGTCGTCGTCAATCCAAACACAATATCGTTAAGAGGTTACGTGCTTATGTATTATGAACAAGTTGATGTAATTACAAAATTAATCTCGCATTATGTTAGTGGGAGTGGAGTGATCTCTTGTTTGCTGAGTCGAGATACAAAAGTGTTTGCGTTTACGAAATCTTAGGTAAGTTGTAGAGATTTAAATATATTAAATTATTATTATATGAAAAGGTTAAGTGAAGTTGGACGTTCCGAATTTAGGCGGAAGGCGGAGAACAGAGTGTCTCGACACTAGGTCATCTCTGACTACTCCACTATGCATAAAAAGGGGAACTCCCTTTATTTTAGTGAAGCGATCCCTTGTTTGTACGGTTGAAAAACAAAAGTGTTTGCGTTTACGAAATCTTAGTATTTAAGTAGTATAGATTTAAATATATTAAAGTTAAGTATTAAAAATTGAGGCCAAAGCGGCACAGTGGAATAACGTCTGACTGTAGAACGTAAATGGTTAGGGGTTTGTATCCCAGACAGCACGATTACACTTATTTTCATTGGGCTGTTCTAGAAAAAAAGACAAAGCTGAATTCGAAATCTACCAAGTAGAGGTGAACAGAATGTTTTGACACTAGATTCTCTCTTACTACGACCATGCTATGCTGAAAATAGCGTAAAGCCATAAAGAAAAATCAAATACAGCAGGATTCAATCCTCAATAAGCAAATGAGATTTTAAATGAATGTAAAAAATATTTATAGGAAGGCGTGAAAGCGTTAATCACTTGAAACTATCAAAAAAAGTTCAAGTATGTTTTAGTTTATTTTATCAGCTCGTTGGCGCTCGTAGAAAGTTGAAAATCCTATTCACTATTATGAATAGGATTACTTATTAGTAACTCTGTTCTAATATTTGATTGATTTTACATATATTGCGTCGCACTGTGTCCCGCACACAGCACGGTGAGAAGACGGAACTTAGTGTTAAGACACTCCGTTCCTATTTTCTGCTTCCTAACCTTCCAAAATATATTTCTTTACAATCCTAGACGAATTCTAACATATTTAACTAAAAATAAAAAACCTTTGATAAGCTTATAACTTAGAAACTCAATAACTAAGAAAACGGCAAACGTTATTGAGACTCCCGATCTAATTTTGACAAAATCTTGTTGGAACGAAATCTGAATATATTATTTGCAAGTGACTCATAGAAATATTCTTATTAGTACTAAATAATCTACGTGACGACATTTTAAATAACTTTTTCGAGGAAAATTTATTTCTCTGAGAAATAGGCTTTACTTAAGCTATGTTATAAGTAATCTAGATTTTAAGAATAAACTCCACTAGTCGGGGCCCAGTGGCACAAACTGTGGCACAGACTGTAGAGGACTGGATGTGGGTTCGATTCCCACTCGAGGAGTGGAAATAATTCATATTTCCATTTTCTTCGCTCTAATATCGAGACAGAGCGCAGCGTTAAGTTCCGCCACTTAACATGCTATGCCTCCAAAATTCGGCGGAAAGTGGGAAACGGAGTCTCTTAACACTAGGTTCCCTCTGCCTACCATGCTGTGTGCGGGATACAGCGTGAAGCTAAAAAAAAAGAAAAATACTTAAAAAATATTACTAAATGTATAAAAAGGACATCCAATACTGCTCTTTTTAGCTTTAAGTATTTTCTATCAGAGAGGTAGTCATAATGTCAAGACACTCCGTCCTTCACTTTTCGTCCGAAATCGAGACATTACGTTTTGAGTGGCGGAACTCAGCGCCGCACTTTGTCTTAGGTACCAGTCATTATGATAATCATTCCCCCGAGCGGAAAGCAAACCTACAACCATTGAGTTACAGTCAGACACTGGCCCACTGCGCCACGACGGCCTTAATATTCTTATTATAACTAAATACTCTACGTGACGACTTTCAAATAACTTTTTCTTCAACGAATTTGTATTTCTCTGAGAAATAATCTTTACTTAATCTATATTATAATTTAGACTTTAAGCGTGAACTAACAAAAATGTACATGTTATCTACAAAGAAAAATCTAATATTATATTTTCAAAGCAAAAATTATTTAAAGTGAGACTAAGAAAGATATTACTTAAACTCCTGAACGGTTTTCTTGAAGCGCGGGTTCGAATCCCAAATTTTTCAATTTTTTATACGTTTTCTAAATGTCTTTTTCAATTTTCCTAAGTGTAGAATAACACTTTAAATCTTTTTAAAAGATATTACTTTGTTAAAAGCTTTACGTTTTAACTTTAAAATAACTCAGTAACTATAACTTTATCAACATATCGTTTAGTTCGAAATACAACAGCGTTTGACCTTACTTATTAACCACCTGTTATCTAGTCATACTCGTACACTCACTATCTTTATTATCATTTTTAAATTGTTATTCACTAAGGATAACAACTTAATTAGAAAATGTTAAAAAACTGCAGTAGAGATCAAACAGTTCGAGCGTGAATAAAACTTTAAAAAATGTATTAAACCTTTTGTTAAGTTTTTAATTTTAATATATATAATAATGTTGACTAATAATTTCAAATATATATCCCTAAAAATCTAATTCAATTATAATACATACATACATATATATACATAAATGCAAACATATATACGTACGCCGGAAAGCATATTTGCTGTAAGTCAAGATTATATACAATTTTAAACTGGAGAGTATAAGACATTGTTACTACATTTAAAAGTACAAAAAGACATTCTGTAATCAATCTTAACGATATTTAAAACTAGTGACCTACTCGCGACTTCTCCCATTTAACCCTTAACGGCGGAAAGCCCTTGCTACGGGGACATCGTACTTAAGCGATTGAAAACGAAAGGGCCCAAAACGGGGACATGAAAACAAATCGGTTTTCATTTCATTTATTTATCGTAACCTTAGTTTTCTTTAACAAATATTACTATATTGTACATCCCTGGTTTGAAATACATTGAATTCATATCTAAATAAATTATCATCCCCTATTTCATTCTTTGGGGGTTGATTTTTGAAAAACAAAGTAGCCTAAATTCAACTTTAATTTCGTCTAAATTTCATCCAAATCAGTAGATTAGCCCTTAAAAAATAACAGAAAAACCGACAGACAGACTTTCGCATTTATAATATTATGCTGGAAATATAGATAGTCTTAAGATAGTCCTACGAGACTTGGCCAATTTTACGCAATTTAGATTTAGATTTAGACGCAAATATAATATAAAACATATATATATCTGAAATTTTAGGGTAACAGCAAACACGCTTTAAGCAAACACCTATTAGCTGTATTAGCCGGCTAACAAGATAGCTTGTACAAAACGAGAGCGTATACTGAACGGTATTACAATAATATCGCGCTACCAGCATCATGGGATTACTTACACGATTGCTATTTAACTTTAAACATTGTAAAAACTAATTGGATTTTGTTAAATATTTGAACTTAGTTTAATATATTTTTTAAAGTGTTATTTATGCATTTGGGACGATGAAAAATATTGTGGCCAGTCCTCGCACAGGGGCACAAAGTTTGAACGAAAACGATTGTTTGTAGGTTCGATTCCCACTCGAACTGAAATATTTAATTATTTATATATCCTTCTCTAGAGTGTCGAGGCAAAGTGCGAGGAAAAATGGAGAACGCAGTGTTGATTTTTTAAGGATTTACCTAAATTTGTTTACTAAACCTAAAATTTCTGTAATGTATTTCATTGATTTCAATAAATTTACGAAAATAATTTTAAAGTATAATTATTTTGAAGTATTGGACACAATTAAATTAAAGATTTTAAGATACTCTAAAACCAAACGTCACGTGTGTAGTTAACAACATACTAAATTGTTTTATATTATATTTTCTTGAATACCAAAATACAAATGGTATGTAGTAGTCAAAAGAGTAGATAAAGCTAATGGCGCCAATCTGTTCAGCATTTACCGTCAGAGTATATACAAATTAGGTGTTTAGTACCAGAACTGAAACCTTAATCTGTTTCATCTAACCTTACTTATTCGGGATTTATTCACACTTACAATAAAAACCTCTAAGAAACTGTAGACGTTTTCGGAATGGCGCGGGTTCGAGTCTTAATACGTTTCAACGGTTCTGTACCTTTTCTAATCATTGTATATGTGACTATCTTACACTAGGCTAGCTGTGCTCGCGGTTTCGTCCGCGCCTAATTTAAGGAATCGGTTATATCCGTAAAGGCAAAGAGGCTTACTTACTTCATATTTTGGACAATTCACAAAATATCTTTATATATTGCAGCCTATATTTTATTATGATGTATAAGCTATATATATTATTAAAGTTTCACTAAAATCTATTTAGTAGTTTTTACTTAAAAGAGTAACAAACATCCTTACCAACATCTTACTCATAATATTAATAGGATTTCTACCAACTCATAACAATTATACAACAAAAAACACCAAATAAGGAAGCTAAATCAACAATCACATATACTTTACCACCTCAAAATACAATCTGCCAGCTCCCAGCTTCCAGTCAAAAGTCAACGCTTGTATTAATGCTATTCTCATCTTTGTTATGAAAGGAAACATCGCCTTAGCGTAAGAAGATTCACCTTAAAACTCTTTAAATCCTTACGTATTTGAATTTCTCACCCAAAGTACTCTTTGGAAAGTCTGAATGTTAAAATTAAACTCTATTTCTATAGCTTTAGGGTATATTTTAAGTTGCAGTACGACATTTTATATTAACATAATATATTACATGTAAAATTGTCCAGTCTATGCGCTGATATTGATAAGAACGACGTAATAAATCTATTATAAGATCATTTTTTAAGGGAATAATGGTTTTATTAACAATTTATCTACCAATTAATAATTAATAATATAAGTTAAAATTGATAAAAGGCCGTTGTGATTCAGGTAGTCATCGTCCGTCTGAAAGACGGTGGTTGTAAGTTTAAATCCTTTTGGGAGAATGATTATACATTATTTATGTCTTAACTATAGTAACTAAGTGTAAGCGTGTTGAATTTCGTCACTTAACAGGCAGTTTCTTAATTTCACGCAGAAGTGCAGGACGAAGTGTCTTGACTAGACACTAGAGAAGAACCTAGTGTCAACACACTGCGTCTAACTACCCTTAAGCATGAAGCGGCTGTTTTACATTTATCATTTTTAAACAAGGGCCAGTCGTGGCGTAGCGATACACACGTGTGACTGTAAACGACTGGTTCGATTCCCAATAGAGGAGTGGAAATATTTAATATTTCCATTTTCTTCGCTCTGGTATCGAGGCAAAGCGCGGCGTTAAGTTCCGCCACTTATCACGCAATGCCTCCGAAAATCGGCGAAAAATGGAGAACAAAGTGTCATAACACTAGGTTCCCTCTGTCTACCCTTTTGCGTGCAGGATACAGCGTGAAGCTATAGTAAAAAAAATAACCAATACAAAACCACATAGATATGAGACAGACCCCATTAGTGAGAGAGAGAGAGAGAGATTTTTCTTTATCCGATTAGTTTTTTTATTAAGCCAAAAAGAATAAAGATATTTTTACGATTTTTTTTTAATCACGTAAGTAAATATATATTAAAAGTAATTTATTTTTCAGTGTATTCTAGGTTCCTAATAACTTCTCAAAAAAGACATAGGATTTTGAAAACAAATAATTAAAACTACATAACTATAGCAATTATACATTTTTAATTTCGGAACGATTTTATATTCTTTTAAGTAAAATTTGTCATGTCATTCAACAAAATATTAAAATGATATTTCATTGTTAACTAAATGAGTACCTACTTCGTTTCATAACAATTTAGTAAAAGTTCAGCGAAATCTCGAGAATTTCTGAGAAATTTTGTTTATTGGCATTAAATTTGACGCGATAATAAATTACCTTTGAGGAAAGGCTCCGTTTAATTTAGATAGAAACTATTTTTAATATCAATTTATGAGATATTTGTGGCCAGTCCTGGCCACAGTGGCACAAGCGTGTGACTGTAAACGACTGGTTGTGGGTTCGATTCCCACTCGAGGAGTGGAAATTATATTTCCATTTTCTTCGCTCTGGTGTCGAGGTCAAGCGCGGCGTTAAGTTCCGCCACTTAACACACAATGCCTCCGAATTCGGCGGTAAGTGGGCACGGAGTGTCTTAACACTAGGTTACCTCTGCCTACCCTGCTGTGTGCGGGATACAGCGTGAAGCTATAACATAAAAAAAAAATGAGATTATGGCGCAGTTTAACCACAGTCTTACAGCATATGTGATGGTTGTAAGTTTTATTCTTACTCAGGGGATGTATTTAAATTAGAATCATTTTTTTCCTTTGGTAGCAAGACATGACGGCGTTGGGTTCCGCCAAAACTATCAGACCTGTCGGATTCTAACGGAAGACAGAAAACGGAACGTCTCTCTGCCTACCGTGTGTTGCGGGAAACAACGTGAAGTTGTAAAAATTATAAGCTATTTTGTTTTGTTTGTTCACTCTAATTAATGTCATAGCAACGTTTACTTTGCCACTTTATATAAAAGTATAATGTGTAAAATATTTATTTTAATGTATTATGATTAGAAATATTGGCTTTCTATATATAATATTCATATAAACTTTAACTTTGGCAAATTTCATACATCTCTGGCACCGCATTTTTCGCAGAAAGTAGTGAACAGCTTTAGCTTCACGTATTACGTAGACTTGCAAAAACTAATTTTAGTTACATATATAAAAGAACTTTCAGTCTATAAAAGAACACTATAATTTTACCTTTTGAAGTTTAAGTAACGAAGATAACTTGACTATAATATAAGATTCTTCTTTAGAAACCGTCAATGTAAATTTATGTACTTTCCTCTGCTAGTAATTTATAATATTTAAATTATTATCCGTAGGCTCAAAATATTAAAAAAATGTTTTAGTATCTAGTTCTTATAATTTATATCCCATAACATCATATACAAAGACTGGACCCATATATAACAACACTGTCACAAAACACAGTCAATCATAAAACCAACCTAACATAATTACACGCAAAAAGTGTTAAAAAAAGCCATTAATTAAATAAAATAGTCCGCAAAAAGACAAAAAAAAATATATAAAAGATAACGTAACAAGGAAAAGCGTTGATAAAAATGGCGAAAAAGGGTGAAATTAGAGCACCCAATTCGCACCTTTACATAACGTAATCAAATTTATGTGTGGAAAAATACTGGAAAAAAAATTCTTTGTTCAGAATAATATGGAACGTTTGTTTTAATTTGTAAAATGAATTGAGCGAATTGTGGGACAATAATTGTAACAGTACTTATTAATTTGGCAGATGACTGTTGAAAGGGTATATATTTTTATATTTGCATGTTATATAGTTTGGAGTATCAATTAAAAATAATATTATATTGAAATAACAATGACAATAAATATAGTAGAATTAAAAACAAAAAATCTCGAATATCCTAGATATATAAATATATATTTTTTAGCTTCACGCTGTATCCCGCACACAGCAGGGCAGGCAGAGGGAACCTGATGTTATGACACTCCATTCCCCACTTTCCGCCGAATTTCGGAGGCATTCGGTGTTAAGTGGCGCAATTTAACGCCGCAAAGAAAATGGAAATATTAAACATTTCCACTCCTCCTAGATAAATAAATATGATAGAAATATAAATAAAAGTATTCTGATTCCTGATATGCAATGTGTATGTATTTTTATTTAAAAAGCAAATACCATTCTTTTTAGATTTTTCATATAAACTTTCATCCCCTATTTCAAACCTTTGAAGATGATTTTTGAAAAGAAATAAGTAGCCTATGTTAGGTCCAGCAAAATTTACTATTTTCATTCTAATTTTCATCCAAATCGGACCGGTAGATTAAACGTCAAAGCGTGACAGACAGACAAATATTATTTTGGCAAAGATAAATAAATGTTAGCATAAGCGAATAAGTAGTACAGGTATACTATAATAATCAAATAAGTAAAATAACTCAAGACTAAATACGTAAAAATAAATAACGACAAAAGTAGAAAACATATGTAAATATCTTAAAAAAATCGTTACTACAAACATCTTTAAACTAAAATAATATGGAAAATGTAGGCTATATAAATATGGGCTAGAATAGATAACAGCTAAAAGGAGCCACTATGCAAAATAGCCAGGAATATGAAGTAAAAATTCACATTTATCTTGAAATAAGGACAGCTTCAAATGAATGCTTCGTCCTATTTTACCTTCTGCAACGATTTCTTTAGCTTCACGCCTTTTTGCACTTAGCAAAGTAGTTAGACCATAGATTATGTAGTGTCTAGACACTACTTTCTTAGCTATCCGCACTTAGTAATTATTTTTTCTAGTGGGAATGGATCCAATATCAGAGCCCAATGACCTATTGCTCTATAATGGTGGTTCATATCATATCATTATTTTTTTAATATTTTCACGCTTTATCCCGCATACAGCAGGGTAGGCAGAGGGAACCTAATATTAAGGCACTCCGTTTCTCGAATTTGGAGGCATTGCGTATTAAGTGGTGGAAATTTACGCCGCGCTTTGCCTTGACGTTAGAGCGAAGAATGCACGAAGAAGTACAATACACGAGTATATGTATAAGACAAAAACACACCTTCACAATTTACACCTCATACTTGAATTCTACACAACAAAACCAAAAGAAATCTCAAAAACAAATAAACTCAGCATATTTTCATTCTTATATAAATAAGAATAAATGACTGATAGCAGTCTTAACGAGACACCGAGTACTTCATAATGACATTTGTGTCGACTGGCGGCATTCATAACACTGGGATGGAAAAACTGTGAAATATCTATTATATCAGATGGACTAATTAAAATGTTTAAATTACTATATCTACTTAAGTAGTGAGTTTTAATAGAAGTAGAGTATGAGAAGTAAATTAAAGTGAATTACGAAAAAATGTTAATTCGTTTAATAATATACGTAAATAAATCTTTTGATTCCTATTTCAACTTTGACATGGTTAAAGTTTATATGAAGAAGCTCAGAAAGGCAATATTTCTTACAATAGAAAGCATTTTTTTTAAGCTTCACGCTGTATCCTTTGCGGGGTAGTCAGAGAGAACGGCTTAGGCTACTTTCATTTTATAATCACAACTCCCTCTTATATAATTCCAGATAAACGAAGTCACGGGTACATCTAGTGTAAAACAAAAACCCATTTTTTACATAAAACGTGCATTCTACACAACAAAAAAACCAAAAAAAAAATCTCAAAAAATAAACGCAGCATATTTTCGTTCTTATATAAATAAGAATAAATGAGTGATAGCAGTCTTAACGAGACACCGAGTACTTCATAAGGACATTTGTGTCGACTGGCGGCATTCATAACACTGGGATGGAAAAATATCTATTGTATCAGACGGAATAATTATTTTTTTAAAAATTATAACGCCTAATTAACGAGTGAGTTTTAATAGAAGTAGAGTATGAGAAGAAAATGAAAGTGAAGTGAATGATAAAGCTATTTATTCCTATTTAAAATTAGACATAATTAAAGTTTATATGAAGAAGTGTATACAATCAATATTTCTTATAATAAAAAAGTTACTTAGGCTACTTTCATTTTGATAATGACATTTTTTTTATAATAATTCCAGATAAACGAAGTCACGGGTACATCTAGTGTAAAACAAAAACCCATTTTTTACATAAAACGTGCATTCTACACAACAAAAACAAAAATAAACGCAGCATATTTTCATTCTTATATAAATAAGAATAAATGACTGATAGTCTTAACGAGATACCGAGTACTTCATAATGACATTTGTGTCGACTGGCGGCATTCATAACACTGGGATGGAAAAACTGTGAAATATCTATTATATCAGATGGACTAATTAAAATGTTTAAATTACTATATCTACTTAAGTAGTGAGTTTTAATAGAAGTAGAGTATGAGAAGAAAATGAAAGTGAAGTGAATGATAAAGCTATTTATTCCTATTTAAAATTAGACATAATTAAAGTTTATATGAAAAAGTGTATACAATCAATATTTCTTATAATAAAAAAGTTACTTAGGCTACTTCCATTTTGATAATAACAATTTTTTTTTATAATTCCACATAAACGAAGTAGCGAGCACAACTAAGTGCAAGACAAAAAACCAATGTAAAACAAAAACCCAATATTTACATAAAACCTACATTCTACACAACAAAAACCAAAAAAAACTCAAAAAATAAACACAGCATATTTTCATTCTTATATAAATAAGAATAAATGACTGATAGCAGTCTTAACGAGACACCGAGTACTTCATAATGACATTTGTGTCGACTGGCGGCATTCATAACACTGGGGTGGAAAAACTCTGACTTATCTATTATATCAGATGGACTAATTACAAATTTAAATTTATAATAGTATGCTTTAAATAACCTAATTAACGAGTCAGTTTTAATATAAGTACAGTATGTAAAGAAAATGAAAGTAAAGTATAACTAATTGTTAATATTTATATTAATACGTGAAGAAACTTTTGATTCCTATTTGAAATTAGAAATAATTAAAGTTTATATGAAAAAGTGCAAAATTATAATAAAAAAGTAGCTTAGACTACTTTTACTTTATAATTACATCTTTTTTTTATAATTCCACATAAACGAAGTAACGGGCACATCTCATGTAAAACAAAAACCCAATATTTACATAAAACCTACATTCTACACTACAAAACAAAAAAAAAAACTCAAAAAATAAACGCAGCATATTTTCATTCTTATATAAATAAGAATAAATGACTGATAGCAGTCTTAACGAGACACCGAGTACTTCATAATGACATTTGTGTCGACTGGCGGCATTCATAACACTGGGATGGAAAAACTGTGAAAAATCTATTATGTCAGATGGACTAATTAAAATTATATGCTTTAAATAACCTAATTAACGAGTGGGTTTTAATAGAAGTGTATAAAAATGAATGGAACGAAAATGAAAGTGAAGTATGAATAATATTTAATATCTATATAGGTTGGGGCCAGTCGTGGCGCAGAGGCACAATGTGTGACTGTAAAGCGACTGGTTGTGGGTTCGATTCCCACTCGAGGAGTGAAAATATTTAGTATTTCCATTTTCTTCGCTCTGGTGTTGAGGCAAAGCGCGGCGTTTAGTTCCGCCACATAATACGCAATGCCTTCGAATTTGGCAGAAAGTGGGGAACGGAGTATCTTAACATTAGGTTCCATCTACCTATCCTGCTGTGTGCGGGATACAGCGTGAATCTTAAAAAAATACAAACTACAAAGAAACAAAAACTATATAGGTAGGTTAACTAAAAAGAAACAAAAACTATATAGGTTACATTACGAGACTATTGTAGAGCAGTGAGAGCATTTCATTGTAAACCCGGGTTCGATTCCCACTCGAGGGAATGATTATATATTATTTCTATTTCTCCGCTCTAGTAAAGACTAAGAAGCGTAACGTAACATTCCCGCACTTAATACGCAATATCTCGACTTTAGGCGGAAAGTGGAGAACGGAGCGTCTTGACACTGGCTTCTCTCTAACTACCTTGTTATGAGAAAAAAGTATAAAAATTGCTGTAAGTTATTTTCTATAGAAATATATATTTAATAAAGGAATTTTTAAAAGTAATAAAGTATAGCTCTTTAAATTTACTTTATTAGTGCTTAAAATGTATAGAATGTACTTCAAAATGTTAAATTTAGATTTTATGAAGGTTATTAATAAAATAACTATGAAATAACAAAATTTTTCACAAAAGTTTTACAGCAATGTTACTAATTTATAGTACGCTATTTGTAACTTAAAAATAATTACTTAATAACTAATAGCAACATTTATGATTTTTACGTCACGCTGTATCCCGCACACAGCTGGGTAGGCAGAGAAAACCTAGTGTTAAGACACTCTATTCTCCATTTTACGCCGAATTCTGAAGGCATTGTTTGTTAAGAGGTGAAATTAAACTCCGCGTTTTGCCTCGATACTAGAGCAAAGAAAACGGGAATTATACATATTTCCCTACCGAGAACCGAACCCACAACCAGTCGTGTTTACAGTCACACCCTCCGCCACGACTCGCTTACCATATTTATTATCATAATACTATAATAATCGTTAAAGTATTTTTTAATATCGTATAAAAATATATTCAGAATATTTAAAATATATTAGAAAACTACCCACACTCGAAATCATATATACATCGTCGTATACAGGACCGTCGCTCGTTTGGCATCAGCATCTGCTAGCTCTAACGGCCGTTATTACAACGATGAGTATTTGAAAATTACTTTTACGGCTTGCGCGTCTTAGTTGAGACACTAATTTGGTTATATTTTGTATTGATTGCTGAGTATATTAGTGTTGCTAATGGGTAAAGTAGTTTGTGAATGAACACTGTTGTTGTAGTATATTTAGAATGTGTTTTACTAATGACGATATTTGAATTTATTATTTTTGCTATAATAGCAGAATAGTCAGAAAGAGAGATCAGTGTGCATATTGCATGCTGTGTAGCAGAGCTCAACGACATGCTTTGTGTTACTAAAGTGAAGAAATGAAAATAATTTAATTAAACACATAATATTTCCACGTGTGGGAATCGAACCCATAACCCATTGGTTATGGGTTCGATTCCCACGCGTTTCGCGGGTGAGATCTCGTTACCCAAACATTGTAATTATACTAATAATACTAACTTGTTACACGCAGCTCCGATTGCATATTCAATGAGAATTAAGAATACTATTTATGCATCATTACTAACCTCTCGCGGAATAAAGATGTTATATAGCGGTAAAAAATAGCTTAATCACTCTCTAACCTCTTAAATACATAACTCAAAAGAAATCACAATATAATATAGCTTCGTTCCGACTTAAATGAAGGACAAACAAATGACAATAGACGTGTAGTCTTTAAATATTATAAAACTAGCGAACCGCTCGCAGCTTTGCCCGCTGGAACTGCGTGAATATAAAAATTTCGCATTTTCGACTGCTTGCGTTCTTCTTTAAATAAGGAATTTTTAACACAAATTTTTACCTTAACTCAGCCACTTAGAGGTTTTGAAAAAAAATTAGTAGCCTACGTTTAACATTCCGGCCTCAACTATCTTCCTGCGAAATCTTATCGAAATCGGTCAAGTGGTTTCGATTTTTCATACAAATTTCCATCCCTTGTCAACCTTTAGAGATTGATTTTTGAAAAAAGAGCCTTTACTTGACTATGTTTCTTTAACTATTTTGATTTTAAATTCTATCCAAATCGATCCGATGGTTTAACCACAAAAACATAATAAAAACATAAACAAACAGAGACACTTTCACATTTATAATAAAAGCAATATAGTAATTTTTCAAACAATTTATATATAAAAACATATAATGTCCAAACAAATTAGATAAGCGCATGTCAATCGGCACTCCGCAAACGGCGCAATTTGGCTTCGACGCAAGTTGTCGTAGGTCGTTAATGCCTAATAGTATGAGAAAATTGTTTAACGGCATAATTGAGGGCGTTAGAGCGAAAGTGACTAACGTATATTATGATACTGGGGTATTTAAATATTATGTAATACACAATTTAAACATTTTTGTATGTTATTATCGTAATTTTAATTCTAAAAAATATAATTTGTCATTTTAAGTATGACAAATTGAACTGAAAAACAGTGGCGTTTGATTCCGCCACTATATTTTTTTATTACCGTGCTGTATCCTACACTCAACAGGAGAGGCAGAGGGAACCTAGTGTTAAGACACTTCGTTTCCCATTTTCCCCTAAATTCTGGAGGCATTGTCTATTAAGTGGTGAAACTCAAAACCACGTTTTGTTTAAAATAAATTTCTCAAGTTTCAAGTTCTCAAGTGGGAAACAAACCCACAACCTGTCGCGTTTACAGTAACAGTCATAATTTGACAGAAAAAAACTTACTTTGCCCTGTCCCCATAGTAATACGTCACTTTGCATAATAATCAAGACTAAAATACTAAGTGATTCATCACTAAACTCTCGTGTTTCATGTATTAAAATAGAAAAAGTATAAATAATTTAATAATTACATTATTATTAGAGTTCATAAATTCTGGAATTTTTATAGACCGAGATAACAGAGACATCATCTAGTTTATTAGCAATAATTTGCAGTAAATATATTTTTATTTACCATGTACCAATAAAGTTGGTGTGAAATAGGAAAAATCGCAAATTATTTGACAGAACGTGGTTGAACGAAATAATGTGACGAAAAATGTATGGCATTTTACGAGCGTTTGTTTCATTATTTTACAAAAATAGTTTCATGAATTCATAGACTATTTCTTTTATATGTTGTTTATATACATTTTACACACATTTTTATTGGAATGGGAAACAGAGTGTCTAAGCACTAGGTTCCCTCTGCCTACCCCGCCGTGTGCCGGATAGTGTGAAGCTATATTGTTACTGGATCTCTTTCTATTTTGCAATCTATCATAGTGCAACTGAATTCTATTGCTATTCTATACTATATCTATACTATTCTATGATTGTAACAAGACAATTTGTCAATTCTATAATTTCAAAAGAAGATTAAAAAAAAGTTAAAAACCCGATACATCCAAACAAATCGTTTATCCCAAATTTCAGCAACACTATTGACTATGACATTATTTTTATTTATTTTTCAAAACGTTATTCTCACACTTAAGACATTAAAAAAAAACAGCTGTAGAACGTATAATTTTAGAAAAAGTTGAAGGTAGCAGAATTTCCAACAGTCGCGGGTTCGAATCCTGCTGCATTCAATTTTTTATACATTTCCTAAAAAAATATTTTTTTATACATTTCTTTCCCAAGAAAAACATACATAACCCAATATTATGCACCACATGTAACAATATCACCAAAATTCATATAACATGGGGTTAAACAGCCGGAAAGAGTTCTTTGTACGACTTCATACCCTTCTTTGTCATTGTCAGCGCGGGCTATTTGTTTCAAATATAAACGTTCCTGCTAGAGCGGTTGGAATTATCATGTAAGGTCAAAATTGAACCACAGGACCGTCAGTCAATTTGTATAGTACGTATTTGATTAAGTCAAAAAATTGTTTAAAAAGTACGAATGTTCGCAAATTATATTAAGTTAAAATAATGTAAAAAATAAAATAGATTATTAAAATAATATTTTAAAGTGTCAATCACATATTTCGTTTGTTTGTTTAGCTTCACGCCGTATCCCGCACACAGCAGGGTAGGCAGAGGGAACCTAGTGTTAAGACACTCCGTTCCCCACTTCCCGCCGAATTCGGAGGCTTGCGTGTTAAGTGGCGGAACTTAACGCCGCGCTTAACCTCGACACCAGAGCGAAGAAAATGGAAATACAATTTCCACTCCTCGAGTGGGAATCGATCCCACAACCAGTCGTTTACAGTCTCACGCTTGTGCCACTGGGCCACGACTGGCCACATATTTCAGAGTATATAAATAGTAAGTTGGGGAATAATTATACTAATTTTATTATCACTCCTCTGCCTTGATATAAAGATAAAGGGCGGCTTTGAGTTCCACCAATCAATTGTTCGAAAGTATAGAACGGAGTGTAAAAGGGAAGGAGGGAGGAAGAGCGGAAGAAAAGCGTAAAGCTGCTTTTTTATCATTTCGAAATGGAAACAACGAGTCTCATAATTGCAAATTATATTAATTAGGAAACAACAGGTTGTTAACAAACTAATCCATTTTACTAATATTTTATTATACTTTAAAGTGCCAATCGTACATTTTAGATAAAAAATAGTTAAATTCCGCATTAAATTCGCCGTTTAACGAAATCTCTAAACAGACACAACTGCTATTCATATTACCTATTTATAAAAAAAAGCTATAATTACAAAAAAAAATACTTGCAAATATAACAAGCTTAATGAAAACAAAAGAAGCACATAAAAATAACACCAAAAACCCATAGCAAGAACGGAGTTAAACAACCGGAAGGATTTCTCTTATACGAAGGCACAAACCCTCCTTGTTATACGTTATAAGCTATTTGTTTTAATGGTACATACATTTCTGGTTATGGGTATGAGTATGGATAAGGTCGTCTTTACGCCTTACGTTCAATTGCTTCGAAAAACATTTCAATTGATAGCTTCATTTTTGTCCTGTCTTCGTTTACGTTGTTTTCTTTTTTGGTTTTGCTAATTTCTGCAACTCTATAGGAAGTTAGAAAGTAAGGTGAATAAATGTATTTGTATGAATTTATATGTAATTATAGTAAATAGACGAGACTTAATGGTAATGATACTAAGTACAATCCCAAAGCCATATTTTCTGAACTAGAAAGACATATTTAATGTTTTTTTTATATTTATTTATGTTTTTACCTACAAACCACGCACTAGTGTTTCCATATATTTTGTTAGCAAATTCTAAAATATTATATAATTATTTTTTCTGATACTTTACTAGGCTAAGAGCTAAACCATAAATGCTTATAAATAAATATAAGTTCCTACTAAAGAAAATCCAACAATTTTTTTTTTAATTTCCCCAAATTGTAATCGAACCAACTACCACTTACATACCCCTAGACGTCTAACTAAAAATAAATCTATAAAAATTATGAACCTAGAACCCTTACAGATCACAACACCTAACCACTCAACCTACACTTACAACATCAATTACAACTAACTAACAAGTAACAAATTGAATCTCCATTACAAAAAGTCATTTTGGCCAAAAAATAAATCATTTCCGGCCCCAATTTATATGAAACGCATGATTGGACATTTTGTATTGTAAAAGTAAATTAATAGCGAATTTTACATAAACAGCACTTTATTACCCATATTGCTATTATCTCGAGATTAATGCATCATATGGAAATACGACGCTCTTTACGCAGATTGAAATAATGAATGAGCAAAGTTGTGGCCAGTCGTGGCCCAGTGGCACAAGCGTGACCGTAAACGATTGGTAGTGGGTTTGATCCCCACTCGAGGAGTGGAAATATCTAATATTTCCATTTTCTTCGCTCTGGTGCTGAGGTAAAGCGCGGCGTTAAGTTCCGCCACTTAACACGCAATGCCTCCGAATTCGGAGGAAAGTGGGGAACGGAGTGTCTTAACACTAGGTTCCCTCTGCCTACCCTGCTGTGTGTGGGATACAGCGTGCAGCTAAAAAAAAAAGGATAAGTAAAAGCTGCTGGCGTCTGAATGAAAATACGATGGTTGTGAGTTCGATTCCCAGGCGAGGATTTAAATTTTGCATTTCTTTGCTTTGGTGCCTAAGACAAAGCACGGCGTTAAGTTTCGCCACTCCACACACAATGTCTCGATCTTGGTGCGGAAAGTGAAAGACGGAGTGTCTTGACACTAGGTACGTACCTACTGAGTACGGATGTTAGCGGAATATAGCGTCGAACTTCATTACTTATATATTATTTTAATATTATTATTTTAAGATAAATGTATTATGTGAAATATGACGCTTTTTATCCGAGTGTGATTCGATATTAAAACAATAATTGAGTCCTTCGAAACAAGTATAAAATATTGGAAGATATATCTTAATAAAGTATAATATTACCTGTTACTACAGCATCAAAAAGCAGTATATTAATAAATTGTTATCTACTATTTACATATACTTTGTTGTGGGTTCGATTCCCACTCAAATGAATAAATATTTACTTACTCTGGAGACAAGACAAAACGCAGCGTTTAGTTCCGCCACTCATGTCTATATTGATTCTATTTGACTACCCAGCTATGTAGAAAAATATAATTTAACTTGGCACTACAGTTTGAACTAAAAACTTTATTAATATATATTAAAAACAAAAAACAAAGCAATACATTAAAAAGGTAATTTCATTCAATGCACTTCACCGTTCGTTTAATCTGTAATTAAATCCGACAAAATTGGGTTTTAGTTCAATCGGTTGGGAAATTCTCAATACGTTTACGTGGATTAACTATTTATTTATAAAACGACGTCGAAATTTGGCGAATTTAAATTGTATATATTATTTTTTAATCATATAGATGTTTCCAGTCACTTTTAAATTTTTAAAATTAACACAAGGCTAACTCGCTCGAATAGCAGTTCTGTTGAAAATCGATGGCAAGATACTTAACAATTGTTACTTTTCAAGTATATTTTACTTCTGAAGGCGACGGTGGCCCACAGAAGGTCCACCGAGGCGTCGTAGTAAAATGCGCGAGCGAACCTGCGACGTCTCAAAACGGTGATAAGGGTTTCCGCTGGGTTTCAGTGGGTTGTATCGGACTTATTGGTGAGTCCCACAGTATCATCCGTTCGCAGGGCTGTTCTGCCTGCTTTGCGAACGGATGGTCTGCGTAAACGCATTTCCCAGCAAAAAAAAAAATATATTACTTAAAAAGGAATAAGTATTTTTAAGCTTCTTCAAACACGTTTCACGTAGGCAGAGAGAATGTAGTAGCAAAATATTCCGTTATCGATTTTTCGCTCGGATTTGCGACATTGCCTGTTGAACTAAATCTCTGAGTCTTAAAAGATGAATGAGTATAAATTTAATATATAATCATTCCCCCGAATGGGAACAGACCCCACAACCAATCGCGTTCACAGCCAGGGACCGTCCCAATAAGTCACGATGGCTTTTGTTGGCAAAAAAGCAGCTTCACGCTTCTTCTCTCATTCGTCTCATAGTAGGTTAGTCTGTTTTCCACTTTCCGCCCAAAATCTAGACATTACATATGTAGATGTCCAATGTCTAGATGTCCAATGTCTAGATGTGTAATGTCTAGATGTCTAATGTGTAGATGTCTAATGTCTGTAATGTCTAGAGTGTCGATACTCAACACCGTGCTTTGTCCTAGGTAAACTAAAGCGGAGAAACTATCACGTCGCAATGGGAAAGCGTCTGACTGTACACGCGATAGCTGTGGGTTCGATTCCCACTCGAGGGATATGTTATACTAATTAATTAACACAGACCAGGATTAATAAGATTTCTGCTAAACTATAATTTAGTCATTACAATAGTTTAGTGTGTAATATCTGAAATAGAATATATTAAATGGTTATCACAATAGCGGTTATCACTAATTGAATATACATAGAAGCTATTAGTCTGCGGTTTTTGGATTTAGGCCATGATAGGGTTTAAATAAGCATAATATGTTAGTAACTAAATACGTATACAAAATATGTACATATGTAGTATTGTATATTATTTACTACTAAAAATCTATTTAGTGATAGTCACAAATACATCATCAGAATCGCAACAAAAAAAAACGAATTGTGTTGAATTCTGTCAGAAAATCGAGAGAACAGAATCGTTTCACACTAGATTATATACCTCGTCATATGTATATATAGTATCCCGATATGCAGAAAAAAACTACAAGCTGTTTTTTTGGTTAATTATTATTCAATGTTTATATGTCTCATGTCTCTGAAACGTAATTAATCATTTTTAAGTTCTTATTTCAAATCTTAACTATACATTATTTATGCAACAAGCGTATAGCAATTATCAAAAAGGAAAACACAAAAATCAATTGACTGTAAGAATGAATAACGGAAATGATACAAAAAGACTTTCAAGAATTAACAACGGTTGCTTGACGCTAGGGGAGCTTGATCCGGATTCGGGAAAACAGCGTTAAGTACCACCATTAAACACGCAATGTCACGAATTCATAATATATTCATCCCAAGAACGGAGTATCTAGACCACTGGTTCCCAACCAGTGGTCTAGACACTTCATAGTGGTCCCTGCTAACAATAATAATGTAAAAGTAGTCCTTAATCAAAAAAAGTTTGGGAACACCTGGTCTAGACACTACGTCCACTCTACCTACCTTGAAATACAAACATTTCAACCTACAACAATAACATTCACAGATAAAGAAAACGTATAAAAATTTGAACGCAGCGGAATTCGAACCCGCGCCACCTAAGTACCGTCCAATTCAATTCAATTTTCCTGCGTGTGGAATAACGATTTAAAAATGTTTAAAAGTAAAAATAACATTCACTTTACAATTACACAAAAAGCAAAGTACAAAATATTACAATGACATATAAAGAAAAAACATACTAAACAAATGTCTTCATTCCTATCGTAATTAAACCATAAAGTAGACGGCTTAGCCAAGAATGCTTACATTATAAGCCCTTAGTGGTTGATTAATCGTAAAGATAAAAGGGATTTTAATGACTTCATAGAAGATATTCTAATAGAGCTTTAGTTGTACGATGATATTTGAAATTTAACATTTACTTGAATTTAATGGCGTAGTAGTTCAATTTATTGTATTGCTAATATATTTTATAACTTCACGCTGTATCCCGCACACAGCAGGGTAGGCAGAGGGAACCTTGTGTTAAGACACTCCGTTTCCTAGCTTCCGCTGAATTCAGAGGCATTGCGTGTTAAGTGGCGGAACTTAACGCCGCGCTTTACCTCGACACCAGAGCGAAGAAAATGGAAATATTAAATATTTCCACACCTCGAGTGGGAATCGAACCCACAACCAGTCGTTTACAGTCACACGCTTGTGCCACTGGGCCGCGACTGGCCACAAACTATTTTCATTTCTCCTCATTCATTCATGGTAACAAGACAAAGAATGACGTTGAGTTCCACCACTCAACACGCAATGTCTTGTACCATGCTTTGCCAAAAAAAACCAAAAAGCTTATAGCTTTTTATAAAGCAAAAACATTTTCTCAAATATAATTTATATTTTCCGTGTCATAACAGCTAAGAGACGTGGCTTATCGGCGAGACTCATACAAGACAGATAAGGCGGGGTTTTAATAAAACATGTATGAGATTTCATTGACGTACGGTTGAAAGATTGGCTCTTATGGATTATGGGTGATTGGAGAAATGCATGATATGTGTAAGGGATGAAATGAATTATGAACGTTGCTTTCCATTTTTTTATGGTTGGGAGATATATCTATAAATAAATACGTGAAGGACCTACTGATTCCTTTTTACAAAAAAATAGAGCAGAGTAGTATGGAATTTGGTATAACTAAAGTTTTAGTTTTCTATTATTAATATAGCAACTTCATGCTATTACTCACATAGTAAGATAATCGATGGGAACATAGTGACAAGACACTCTGTTCCACACCCACCGCCCGAAATGAAGACATTGCTTGCTGAGTGGCAAAACTCAACTTAGAGCGGGGAAGTGAAAGCTAATTAAACATACAAACGGTCTGCCGAGTGGGAATCAAACCCACGACCATGTTACAGCCAGACAATAGACATGTAATACTTAATGCATGCATTATAATATATAAAATTAATAAAATAACAAACTACTATGTGTTTGACAAGCACATTACAAATTTAAAATATCAATTTATTTTTAAAATAACTAACAGAAATAGTTTTACGAGGGGAAGAAAGCAGTTTCATAGGGTAGTCAGAAAGACCCTAGTGGCAATACACTCCGTTCTTCACCTCCCGTCACAGATGGGTAGCGGAACTTAACGCAGCGCTTTGTCATAGGTACCAGACCGAAGAAATGAACGACTAAGATTAAAACCATTAGATTAGATGATTACGGTATTAAGATACTATAAAAACATAATCACTACTATAAAAATGATAGAGCAGAGTAGCTATTAATAGTAATTGCATTGTAAACTGGAAGTTGTTCCGTTTAATTAACAAGGGAAAAATATAATGGCTAAATATAATGCAATATGCATAATTTTATATTCTGACTAATGAGATCTAGTTACGCCATCGTGGTGGAGTGGGACAGCGTCTGAGTGTAAGCGCAATTGGTCGTGGGTTCGATTCCCACTAGGGGCAATGATTATATTAAAATTACTGTCATTTTGGTAAGAGAATTAAGACTGATAGTGTTTCAACATTAGGTTCGCCCTGAATATCCTGATAAGCGTAAAGTTGCTTTTTTACCAATAGCATTCTAAAGAAAAAAAAATAGTTTGTATGTTTAGCTTCACGCTGAAGTAGTAATAGTATAGTAGGTACTTCTAAAATAATTCATTTTGGGCCCCAAACCAAAACGCAGCGCTAAGATTTCATTACATAGATAACACGATCCAAATGCCTTGTCTAACAAGTGCAAAAATGGTCCTTCGAGCCGGATATTAGAAAAAATACATTTATTTCTAGCTACGTTTGAGTATTCGACCGCTGTAACACGATCTAACGGCGTAAAATGGCTTTATTTTTGGACAAGAGACGTAATTTAATCTGTTGTTAAACCAATTTGACGGTAAGCGACTCAGCGTTGTTTACAATACTTAAGGTATTGGTTGAAAAGTAATACTGAAATTGATGACATTGCTATGAAAAAATCGTCACGAATTTTATGAAAATTCTAGTCGCAAATTATATAGAACAATTTTAAACAAAAAATTAAGGTCGAGTTGTAAACACGATGGCTATGAGTTCGATTCCCATTAAGTGGAATAATTATACTAAAAATAATTTAATTTGGTGCAAGAAGACATAGAAAGGAAGACAACACACGGCATGGAGTTCCGTCTCTTAACAGGCAATAAAACTCTCTTAATCTCGACCAGAAAGTGAAGAACGGAGTGTCTTAAAACTAGGTTCTCTCTACACAAAGTTAACTTATATTTTATTTTAAAAAAGCCCACAATCAACATAGACACACCACACAAAACATATTTACATTCCATACGATAAAAATTGTTATCGTTAAAAATACTCCCCTGTCGGCATTTAGATATGACTTCAAAAAATGAAATTACATAAAACAAAAAATATTACTAGCATCTTTAAATCATAGGCATAAGTTACAAAATCGTTTGTACACACATTGGTAAGGACCCCTAGCAAATAGAAAAACCGGGTTACCTGTAAACAAAATAATGAATAACTTGCTGGTTGACTCGAATGAGTCCCTAAAGTACTGACTGCCGTGAAAAACTATATTTTAGACCTTATAACTAAAGGAATGGTTATTTATTTTACTTTAAGCATATGCTTTATGTATGAAATATAGTTTGAGTAGGGGGGTTTAAATATTTAATGAAATGACAAAAGTGAAGTTATAAGCATTATTCAAAATGTACTTTAATGTGTATAAAACTAAAAAAAATAGAAAATTAAAAAGCGAATTTACCCTTTTTTCCGCAAAGCAGTGAGAAGTTAGTGTCAAGACACTCCGTTTTCTACTTAATATCCGAAATCGAAACATTGAGTACTAAATAGCGGAATTTAACGCTGCGCTTTGCCTTAAGTGCAGAGCTAAGAAATGGAAATATTATATAATCGTTCTCCTGAGTGGGATTCGAACCCACAACTATCGCATTTACAGTCAGACACTACATTGAAGGCCTTTTATATATTATATTATATACATATGTAATATTTTTTAACAAACTCTTCACATATTCGGGACTCATAAATTATTTTCAAGTATCTTTCTACTTCACATAATGACGAAACCAATAACATCCGTTGCTTGTCACTATCGGCATTGCACGCTAAAACAGAATTAATCAAAAAAATATACTGTAAAAATTAAATTTTATGTTTAAACATATATATGTTTGTTAACAAACAAAATATAATGAATGTAGGCAATTAGAGAATATAGCATCAAATCAGTATGTATGTAATATACTTTACACAAAATGCAAAAAATATATGAAAGAGCTGAGGTTATAAAGTATGAAAAAGAACTAAAAAGAACCAAACCATCTTCAAAAAAACAAAATATTTTAAATCTAACTCCAAAACCTTAATCCAAATTTATAAACATCGAACCTACAACTTCCGGTATAGACAGACAGTGCCAATAAAAAACGGCGACACATTGTCGTCACGCTACACACAATATATCAAACAAAAAACAAGCTACAACGCTTAAAAATTACATATCTATGTCGGAAAATATGCCAAGAATTCTGCCCACATTTTGCTATAATTCGCTTATAGTAGCTACTACATAATGGTACATAAAAGGGATTTTCCTCGTACATCCTTGCCCGAGGGTCAAACAACGCTTTGCCAAATCAACGCAATTCATCCTTTTATTAGAGAAAAGAGAAAGTTAAAAACGTAGCAGTACGATGTGGACGTTTTATCGTGTAAACTGATTTAGTTCTAGTTATTTGCACTTATGATAAGAATTTACTAGCAACGAGGGATTTTTTGTGGGTACACATATACGATAGTATTTTTTATGGTTGAAACCAGTCGTGGCACAAAATGTCACTGTTAACACGACAGGCGATGGGTTCAATTCCCACTAGAGGAATTATTTTATATTTCCATTTTCTTCGCTCGCGTGTCGGGTCGAAGCAACGCGCGGCGTTGACTTCCGCCGGTTCAACGCAATGCCTTCAGAATTTGGCGGAAAAATGGGGAATGGAGCGTCTTAATACTAGGTTCCCCTGTCTAGGGGTGTAAACATAGTGTTAACATGACGTTAAATAATTAAAAAAAATACATACAACAATAGTCGCTATAATGCAGTTTGTAAGTATTAAATTACACACCTAATAGTTTTGGCTTCAACTTAATTTCGAAGTATTGCTTAAGATACTTTTACCATTGAAAGTAAACAAGGAAGTTACTTATCACGTTAGTTAACTCACTCTTTCCCGAAAAGAACGAAAGAACAAGGATTGTCATTTCTCAAATTTGGTTCTATCCGAATTTGACAAACACATGTATTCAAACTAAATTTCTATATTATTCTGAATAAATCATTAAGTTATTTTTTTAAAACAAATTTAAAAATATCAACACATTCGTTATTTAGTTTTTTAGGTATATTTAAAACGAAATAACGAAATAAATATATTTACAAATAGACAAAAAGTAAAAGAAAACACAAAAATAAAAAAGCCTGTAAAATACCTAATACTAATACATAGCTGAATCATTATTCATTTGTATGAAGAAGAACAATAAGACGATCCGATGAATTCTTTAGTAGAATTACCCGATATTTATTCCAGTCTTATTGTTATCGAAACAAATTAAGCTCTTTGAAAAATATTGGTTTTGTGATAACGATTCGACCGTTGACATTATAATGGCTCGTCAAGTACACTCGTCTAATAAAGACATTTGAAATAAAAATATATTTTATTTTTATCTATCTTTTTTTTTACCTTCACGTTGTGTCCCGCACACAGGAGGGTAGGTAGAGGGAACCTAGTGTTAAGACACTCCGTTTACCACATTCCGCCAAATTCGGAGGAAGGCGGAATTCAGCGTGTTAAGTGGCGGAACTTAACGCCGCGCTTTGCCTCGACACCAGAGCGAAGAAAATAGAAATATCAAATATTTCCACTCCTCCAGTGGGAATCGAACCCACAACCAGTCGTTTACAGTCTCACACGTTTGCCACTGCGCCACGACTAGCTAGTTTTCTTTCTCATCTGTCCCATGTCCCATCTGTATTTCGTTACTAAGCTCTCGTAAGAAGATGAAGCTCGGCGTTGTGCCACTCAACGCAACGGTTACGGTTTCCTGATAAAAATGGAAAACGGAGTGTCTTGACACTAGGTTCTCTTGGTGACCCTGTTATGGGAGAAAAAGCTTGAAGCAACATCTAACCCTTTTATTATAGAGAACAAAGGACTTCCATATGTAATCAATTGTCTGAACTTCCTATAATAAATAATAGTCCTTTTAAACTTAATAATATAAAAACAAGCTTTAAAAGAATTTCTCGTTGTCCTAGAAGTCCTAGTAAGAATGTAACGTTCATTCTATAAGAATATTGTGAGTTATCAGATACGAAGACGTGTAAATTTTGTTGTCAATCTTACCGTCAATTTACAAGTGGATCAAAATATCGATGCAATATTCCGTTCATTGATAGACAAACGAAATTCAAACACCATTTCGTATATAAATCAAATCAAATAAACAATTACAATTAACAAATATGTAGCTAATTTATCCTTAAAGTGAAAAGCAAAGCGGAAACAGGAAGTTGTTCTATGGTAAACAATTTTTTAATAGTGTATATAACTTACTGAACGGTAATTCATTTATAAGATTTACAGAATCGATGGAGAAGTACAGAATTTTTAAATGAATAAATAAATGAATACTGTATATAAATAAAATAAATATTATACACACTACCATAGTTTGACATACTTTTATGTAAAATTCCATATAAGTTGCTAAGTAACGCGTATTTTACGATTTTACATAGTCATTAATTAATAGACAGTTCTAACAAAAAAACGAAATAAAAATATAATCAAATACTATTGCAACATTGTATCTAGATTGTCATTGTCTCTAGTCTCTAAGCTGGGAGGAAAAGCTGACTCAACAAAAAAAGGGTGGCGATAAAAAATATTTCTATTTAAAATGAAGAGCATAAAACTCTCGTTTAGCAAAATAGAACAAAATGATTATAAAATGTAAATGGTTCATGTAAAGAAATTATTTTATGGACAAGTATGGTTTATGTCATACATAAAATTATAAATGTACGTTTAAATGTATATGTATTCATATATTTTACACTAGCGACTCTTTCGCGGCTTCACAAGTGCAAATTGAAATATTACTTTGAATGAATGTAAGACTGAATGATTTGATTTTTTTTGAATGAATGAATGAAATCGATAAAATTATTTTATAGCAATTTTGTAAATCAAATTTTAATTGTAATTGTATTGTATTTATGAACGGATTGATACAACATAAACAATAGAAATATTAAGGAAAAATATTAAAATACAGAACTTCAATTAATGAAAGATATTAAAATATCTAAGTAAAATAATAAATAGTCAAAACTGGAATTAAATTTTACTATTTTGGGTTCCATTACATTGATTGGGGCCAGTCGTGGCGCAGTGGCACAAGTGTGTGAGTGTAAACGACTGGTTGTGGGTTCGATTCCCACTCGAGGAGTGGAAATATTAACATTTCCATTTTCTTCGCTCTGGTGTCGAGGCAAAGCGCGGCGTTAAGGTTCGCCACTTAACTTTGCATTTGCTTTGAATTTGGCGGAAAGTAGGGAACGGAGTGTCTTCACATTAGGTTCCCTCTGTCTACCCTGCTGTGTGTGCGGGATTCAGTGTGAAGCTATAAAAAAAATACATTGATATATGTCCCCAATAAAACATAACCTATATCTATAACATATATCTTCCATGTACAGACAACAATTAGTTCCATTTCAATACATGTATAAATTACACAACTTGTTCATTTACCTACTAAGCTAAAAGAAAATTACAATATATTTTTAATTAAAGGCTATGAAGATAATATCATATTATCATTTATCACGCAATCGCTTCCAAAATGAGGCAACTCTATCTAATTATTGTGGAGAAATCAAACACACCTGCTTCAATTAACATATGAGAAGGAATATAATATATCAAACGTTTCATAATATAAGACTGTCGTGACGCAGTGGGTCTGCGTATATCCGAAAAGGCAATTGGTTGTGAGTTTAATGCAGTTACAGGGAATATTTATTAAAAATAAATTTAAAATTATTTTCATTTCTCCATTCTTGTCAAATAAAACAGCAGAACCGCTCAATATGCAAAAAAATTAGTCAGTAAGTGGAAAACAGAGTGTTTTATAAAGTTTTAAAGAAAATTTAGGATAAAAACACTATGTATAAATATTTTTTAATGCGCCATAATTTTTAGTTAGCCTAGTTGTCTTCATATTAATAGTAGACATTCTATACAGGTTAATGGGAAGACCATCGGGTTGGGACAAGTAAACCAAGTAAAGTAAATTATATTGCAACAATTTCATATATTAATTAATAAATAGCAAAACTTGACAATTGATTAAAACACCAAAAACAACAAATTTATTACAAAACAAACATTCCCCTTTGCAAAATTGAATACACAACCATCATTCATTACAATATATACTTTGTCAAAGCCCAGCAAAAAAAAAACATTTTCCCACCTGCCAAGCATCCCCTTAACCTCTTGACCTCGCTACGCTTATATACTTAATACCTTTTCCATTAAGACTGGAAGGCTCTGTAATTATATCAAACGCATTATCACTCCTTTTCTGTGTTACGTGACGATTTTACCAACTTTTATTTCGGGTGTAATCTTTTATATAAACGACATTATTGTTAGTAAAGAGTTAATCGTGTTAATGAATAAATAATTGTAGCCATCGTGGCATAGTGAGACTGTGTCTAACTGTAAATACAATGTTTATGGATTTATTTCCCACTTGGGGGAATGATTATATATTTTTTTTTTTTTTTATATTTTTTCTATTTTATTTATTTATTGTATGAAGGAAGCAAACTAGCAGAAGGACCACCTGATGGTAACTAACTACCTTCGTTTATGGACAATATTAGAATTATGGATGCGTTGCCGGCCTTGAGAGTGAAGGAGGGAGGAAATAGCGAGAGCGAGTTCAACCACTTAACACGCAATATCTTAAATACCAGAATTCCGTCTGAAAAACGGAGTGTCTTGACACTAAGTTCTCTCTACCTACACCAACCCTACTATACCGAAAAAGCATAAAAGCCTCTTTTCAGATAATTACATTAAACGGATCCCCTAATTGCCTTACATCTGATTGCACCGCGAAACGTAACACTTTTATCTAAACGTTGGACCGAAGCTCAGGTTGAGGTTTTGGGTATTCTCGTTCATTTAACACGAATAGTTTAGAATTTAAACTGCTTTTGTATTTTAACAATGGAATGATTTGCAAATTACTACCTCAACTCCAATAAACCAATGATGTGTGGTTTCGAGCCTTTGTGGAAAATTTCGTGGAAAATTGTGTAATTTTTATTCTTTTTTATTTTTAACTAAAGTGAAAATTCTAACTAAATCTAAATATCACGTTACGACTACAAGAACCTATGTAACATACAAGTATAGTGCTACATTAGTATAATATATTAATACAAGAAAGATTTTTTTTATTTACAGTAATTTTACTTAGCACACTATTACTTATATACATAGCTGACTGTAGAACATTTACTGACTTGGATAATGGTTGGATGGCGATAGTTTCATTACATAAGTATAAAAAATTTACCTCAATTGGCCAATTATGCCACACAAATCTATCTATGACCACTGACCACTTCTAGATACTGTTCAAAAAACAAACGGAACAGCACTTCCACAGACTGCTACCAACCACAACTAATTGTGGGTTCGATTCTCACTCGGTGTAATAATCATAATTTAATTCTTTGTATGTCAAATGCTCATAACTTGCAAAGAATCAATTTCGAGCAGAAAGTAAAGAATAGGGCATATATTTACAAAAAGCAAAAGAAAAACTTTTATTCATCAAATAAGCAGTATTAATTAACAGTTCTTTAATTAAACACAAAACATCTACTACGAACTCTTTTAATTTTCTTTCCTTTCACTAGAAATATGTAAAATAATTAACGGGAACAACATTTTTTAAAAATTCGTCGAGTCTTACAAATCCACATTCGAGCTTCGAAAGAATAAAAAAAGAAAGAAAGCCCGCGCTAAATATAGAAGTGAAGATTTAATCTATGTGAAATATTTAGTATGCAGTTGCTATACTTAGTTGTATATTTATGTACTATATAAAGTTAAATAATGGGACAAGAATGGCTTGCTGTCGTATCTAACTATTAATACTGCTAATGTTGTATAAAAATATATTTTTTTAGCTTCACGCTGTATCCCGCATACAGCAGGGCAGGCAGAGGGAACCTAGTGTTAAGACACTCCCCACTTTCCACCGAATTCGGAGGCATTGCGTGTGCAGTGACGGTACTTAACGCCGCGCTTTGCCTCTAAACCAGAGCGAAAGAAATGGAAATATTAAATATTTCCACTCCTCGAGTGGGAATCGAACCCACAACCAGTCCTTTACAGTCACACGTTCGTGCCACTGCGCCACGACTGGCCCCAAGCTAGTGCATTTATATTCGCGCGTTAAACTTAACATCATAATTACTTAGGAATTCTTTTTGGTGAAGAAATACAATATAAATAGCCGGACAGACCTGGGAAAATTTATACTATATATCAAAAACTTTATTGAATGGGACTTAACCAAAATTTACTCATAAATACTAAGACTGAATCACGATGGCGTATCTTTATTGGCTAATTTCTTAGGAAACACAAGGTTGTACAGTACTAACTACCAGCAAAATGTCTGATTATATCCAATATAGTACCAAGATTTGTATTTACTTTGATTTTGATGAACATAAGATTAGTTTCTTTATTGTATTATTAACTGCCGCAGCAGGGTTACAAACATTTTGTGATTATGATGTCAATCTACAAACCAAGGAACACTTGCTGGCTTCCCAACTGTCCGTTAACAATTTACTGCCTGAGTCCTAATAAAAGCAAACGATGATAATGCAGTCCACGTGGCCATATACAAATCATCACTTAAATATGTCAATAACATATAAAAAAGAAAATCATTTTATCTTACAAATACGTTAAGCCCTTATGTCACATAAATAAACAATTAAAAAATCAATAAATTCATTAAAATGAATAAAAAATCCTTATTTTTAAACTTCATTTCATTTCATTTATCTGAAATCCTCTTAATATTTCCTCTTAAAATCGATAGGATTATTCAAGAGAGACAACCCACGCTAGGACATGTTGATATGCAATAAAAACAAGGACGCTATATACTCGTGTTTTATTAAATTCCTTCGTTTCGGATCAGCTTGTGGGTTTTTAAATATTAATTAATCCACTCACTTTACTAAAGTATGTCACAGACATACATATGTATATTAAATTATATTGTTTTCTACTTAAGAAATTAGTAACGTAAAATAGTGTCAATTTTCTCCATTTTTTTTAACAGACCCTCATTTGATTCACGATGCCGTGATGATTGTCATTGTCCTTCCACACTTTACAGCCTTTTGGTCTGATATAAAAGAATCAATAATCAATAATAATTTGCATTGAAATTCTCATTTTATCCATTTTCTCAAATTTTCCTAATCGACGGTGGTCAGTTTTTATAGTTCCACCTAATCTCTGCAATGGCTGGACAGATTTCGATGGCACTTTCAATAGCAGATAACTAATATAATAGGGTACATCTATGCAACAACTACGTTACAGCTAAGACTACTTTAATTTTCTTCTTTGTTAAATTCAACGCGGACAAAGTCGCGATCACAGCTAGTTATATAATAAATTAAAACATTGCAACTAGTCACTTTAGTAAAAGAGTCAATTTTAGTAAAAAAAATAATAACTACAAAACTTTACATATTTAACTCCTATTTAAAAACAACTAAATCCAAAAAAACCAGTCATTCAAAAAAAAAAGCACTGAACATACAACAATAAAAAAATAACGAATTTTTAAGACAAACACTTATCCCTATACGAAGACAGCTTTTGTCATGCTGTCATTCACATGAGGGTAGGAATTTAATATCGCAGTGTACACAACATGCTTTTATTACCCGGTCTTAGAACGGCCACGTATGAAAATGCAGAATGCATGTTGAGCACAACGAAAGTTTATGAGCCGTATCGTGTCATCATAATATTGTAGTTATACTACAGTTGATCTTTCGGTGTTTACTGTGAAATAGCGTGGTAAGATAAACCTAGATATTACAAAACTTACGTATGTAACGTACTTAGGTATGTTAAAATAGTCGAAATTTTATTTTTTTTATAGCTTCACACTGTATGCCGCACATACCAGGGTGGGCAGTGGAAACTTAGCGCTAAGACACTCCGTTAAGCACTTTCCGCCATATTCGGAGGCATTGTGTGTTAAGTGGCTTAACGCCGCGTTTTGCCTTGACACCAGAGCGAAGAAAATCGAAATGTTAAATATTTCCACTCCTCGAGTGGAAATGGAACCCACAACCAGTCGTTGACAGCCACACGCTTGTGCCACTACGCCACGACTGGTTCCCCAGTCCCAGTTGATATTTTTAAGCAAATAACGAAAAATAGAGTGTCTTTATCTAGATCTCCTTACTGAAGCGATAACTGTTAAGATTCAGCTATTAAGCAAATAAATATAGTAGCTTAACACTTTTTCGCGTTTAATAAGATGGTCAGAGAGAACGTAGTGTCAAAACAATTCTCTACTTTGTTTTCCAATTTAAATACAAATAAGTAAATAAAACAATATGTGACAATTTTATCGTTGTTCCCAAATAGTTTGAATTCCGTCGCGGTAAACTATGATACTCTGTGTGAAATTAAAAGATTAGACGAAAAAATTTTTTTATTTTCACGTTCAAAATTTTATACATTTTCTAAATATCTTATACTTAATTTGAATGCTAGACGACCTTCAATTGCATACTACATTTACCAATTATGTTAATAATTTTTTATACATGGCATAATTTTTCCTACTTCACACATTTTCTCCACAGTATATTCATAGAGAGCATAGTGTCAAGACCTTCCGTCCACTAGTTTTTCTATTTTCTTGGACCAATTATCCAATAGCTTTAGCTATTGGCTTTAATCATGTGTTTGCAAATATTCAATCCGTCGAAATTATGTTTCACTCTGTTTCGGTTGTTTACAAACAAGACCGCCACGTGGAGCTAAATTTAGTGTGTTGTTACTTGTTATGATTAGTATGGAATTCCTTCTAACATTTTCATTTAAAAATTGCTGTATATTAAAAAAAACGATTATATTTGACTTCGAATTTGAATTTCGATCTATTTTATAGTTCTTCCATACTTATATTATAAATGCGAAAGTCTGTGTGTTTGTCTGTCACGCTTTCACGGCTAATCTACTGGTCCGATTTGGATAAAATTTAGAATGAAAGTAGTAAAAGTGACTGGGTCTAACATAGGCTACTTATTGTTTCAAAACTCAACCTCTATAGGGTTGAAATAGGGGATGAAAGTTTATATGAAAAATCTAAACCGCTTGACCAATTATAATGAATTTTGGCATAAATATAGGTGTTAATCTAAGCTTAAAAATAGGCTATTTTATTGTTTCAAAATGCGCCCCCGATGCGACGAAATAGTTAACGCGGCGAAGCCGCGAGCGGGCCGCTAGTTTAACAATAAATGGAGAATGGAATCGTAACCTTCAAACAAGGAAACTAGTATTTTTTTTTTAGCTTCACGCTGTGGGGGAACGGAGTGTCTTAACACTAGGTTCCCTCTGCCTACCCAGCTGTGTGCGGGATGCAGTGTGAAACCAAAAAAAAATAATTTTAGAATACATATAATAATTTGACCGCATATTGAGCAGGATTCGAACCCATGCCTCTCGAAAACCGTCCAAAGCGCTCTGACCACTATCAGTCACTTATTCACAATACAATAACACTTTAAAAATGTTAAGAAATCACAATTCACTTTCATCTACCATAAAACTATATTAAATGTGAAAAATACTATTTTCTTAGAGATTTAACCACAAACTCGTTTTATAATAATAATTTTATTATGAGGGCACTTTGCAAACAAAAGCGTATAAAATTTATACTTGCTGTAAAACAAATATGACAAAAGACTTGCTATCTTTCAGTGCGAGTGAAGTGGTAAAGTAAGCTACATTTCTCTGTGACATTACGGGACGATTTCTCATAAGAGTTATTTTAATTTCGAGCTTCATGTTTTATAAAATTAGCTATTTTCTATATAAAATAAAATTTAAATTCAATTAATATTTTTTTAAATCTACATGTACAATTCGCATTGTATATGTATAATTAGTTAATTACAATTAGCCTTTGTTTTCATACAACAGGGTCGAAGAAAACTTAAGACACTCCGTTCTTTGTTTTCCCGCCCAAAATCGAGACATTGCATTGCAACTTAACGCAGTGCTTTTTTGCCATAATGAGGAATTGACAATAATTTAAATATAAAACATTTGCCCGAAGGGCGATTAAACTTACAATAAAGTAGGCGCTAGTCCAATACGATACAAAAAAGGCAAATAGATGGAACTCTTGGCTAAGTATGTCGTTGGATATACTTAGCTACGTTTTAAAAAGTAATAACATTTTCGTTTTAATCTAAACCAGACGTTATAACCAACTGACAATCAAATAAAGTTAGTAACGTTAACCAATAGAAACTTTTAAAACATAGTATTATGATTTTGTTACCTTACCAGTTGTAAAAAGATGTTAAAAATATTAAGATTTTCTAAACTTAAAAGCTTACAAAATAAATATTTATCTTAAGCTTTAATTCACCATCTCTAAACAGCCTTTGTGGTTTTCTATATAAATGATCTCGGTGGTAATCGGTTCAATGGTTCAGCTCTAATCGTATAACATGAACACTTGTATTAACATTTTCATTTAAATATTACACGTTGTAATATCGTCATCTAAATTTCGTTGCAAAAACATATCAATACAGGAGAGCAATTTGCAGGTTTCTATGATTGGAAATAAAAGGAAACTATTAGAATTTATGAATGCTTGAAATATTTTATATAATTAAATTGTAATTATATTAGAGTCAGTCGCGGCGCAGTGGCAAAAGAATGTGACTGTAAACGACTGGTTGTGGGTTCTATTCCCACTCAAGGAGTGGTAATTAATATTTCCATTTCTTAACACTCGGTTCCCTCTACCTACCCTGCTGTGTGCGGGATACAGAGTGAAGCTAAAATAAAAAAAAAGAAAATTCTAATTAATTCGATTTGAATAATGATAAAATAACAATATAGAAACTTTCAAATCGCACTAATGTAAAGTTGTTTTTTTTCACTTTTTTTACTTAGGAACTGTCGATTTGTTTAACAGAAAAAAGAAACATTAAATTATTGAACCAAAAAAAAAGAAAAAAATACATAATAATAAATTTGATTAAAGAGAGGATATATATAATAGTAAAAAATTTGTGAGGACTCGTCTCGAGTTTAATGAATGTGGAAAACACAAAAACGAACTACGCGGTGACACTTTGCTCTCTGCTTTTTAAGTCCGAGATGCCAATAATTGTTTGTTTTATGTGTATTAAAAAGATTCTATTAAAAGCTTTTGTTCAAGTCTTTCGTCTTTTGGGTAAAAGTATTTGAACCTAAGTTTTGTTAATTATAACTTAGGTTCAAATACTTTTACCCAAAAGACGAAAGACTTCAACAAAAAACTTTCCTTTCTTAAAGTTAGATGTTTAAAATAACGAAACTTTGTGTATTTTTCTATTCTAGAAAGCTTTTCGAAAGGAGAACGGAGTGTCTTGACACTAGCTTTTCTCTACTACTTTACTTTGCAGGAAAGTGTGTGAACCTGCGGTTGACCTACACATTTCATGTACTTATTTCTATTCTATTCAAGTAAACTCTAGAATCTTCCACTATTAACTACATCAAGTGCCTCTACGGTGTTCATTGAATGTCAATTAACCGTAGTACTGTAGAGGTGACTGTAGAATCGATGTAGTGACGTCACGCTCAATTTAGACAACGCCTCTAACGACAGTTACATTTTATGTATCTCTATAGTGTATGCCTAATTAAGTTGATAAAAGGAAAATAATTAGAGCTATTTCCAATTATTATAATTAACAATGGGCCTGTTGTGTCCTAGTGGTAGGATTCGATTCCCACTCGAGGGAATGATTATTTTAATTTCTTCACTCTAATATTAGGGGTGTTGAATTCCACCACTCGATACGCAATGTCTCGATTTTCTTCCGGAAAACGGAGAACGGAATGTCCTAACACTAGGTCCTCTACGGTAAAACCGTGATACTAAAAAAAAATAAAAAGTAGTTTTGTTTTGACCACATTACTTAATTTACGCAACAAACTATGTTTTATATTGTATAAAGTTCATATTCATTCTAGAATTTGAAACTCTAGAAGTCAGTTAAGTTTTGTAGTAGTTCGTACTTTAACAATACCATAAGACTTTGTATGATATAACAATTGTTATGCGTTATTATAATTAAGAAATAATAATAATAGGTCCCAGTCGTGGCACAGTAGCAAAAAGTGTGACTGTAAAGCGACTGGCTGTGAGTTCGATTCTCACTCGAGGAGTGGAAATATTTAATATTTCCTTTTCTTTCGCTCATGCTTCTTTCAAACGGAGTGTCTTAGCACTAGGTTCCCTCTGCCTACTCTGCTGTGTGCGGGATACAGCGTGAAGGTAAAAAATAATTAATCTTCATACAATTCTCAACTAACAAAAAAATAAAACTGCAATTACTTACAATTTCTAATTAATTTCATAGTAATTAATGTAATTAATAACCTAGCACTATCATTCTAACATATATTCCAATAATTTTCAATACTACCCATCTTAACAAAACGCAACACATGTCTTGCGAGGTCGCGCTCGAGGGACGCTCGCTACATTTAATTCCGCCAAGTTTCAGAGACACGATCAATATTTGTTGTGGAAATATTTTTCAATTTCTGTCCGGGTCTCTTAGGAGTTCTCGAATTCAGATGCTAGCTAACATTTTAGTATAAACTAATATTAAATCGTATAAGATTTGTTTGGAAAAATGTTATGAAGTTGATTTTTATATCATACTAGCGGCCCGCTCGCGGCTTCGCCGCATAAACTACATCGCTGTTGCCGTATATCGCGGTAAAAAATGCATATCCATACTTATATTATAAATGGGAATATCTGTGTATTTGTTTGTCATGCTTTCACGGCTAATCTACCGGTCCGATTTGGATGAAAATTGGAATGAAAGTAGTAACAATCGAAGGTCAAACATAGGCTACCTTATTTTTCAAAAATCCACCCTCGAGGGTTGCAATATAACGAAACAGTTACGCAGTACACGCGGCGAAGCCGCAAGCGGGCCGCTAGTAATACCTATATAATATTTTTTTCGAGTGGGAATCGAACACACGAACATCGCGTTTACAATCAGACACTATTAAAATGAGTATGAACTACATATATACCTAATAAATTAAGTTTAATATATTCCAACAATACACACGATCGATTGCTCTAGTCTAAGCACTAAACCCCGCGCCGGATGTGTTCCCAGCTAATATTGACCAAATCGAGGCCGGAGGTCTGATTCGCATGCACGATTCTGTATATGACCCTTATCTATTACATTACATTAGAATCAAGTAAATATGTTGAAGGGTTTTGTTTATATGATATATGGACAGTGTCTGAATACTAACGCGTTTACAAACGCGATGGTTGTGGGTTCGATTCCCCCTCGGAGGTATGAATATATTTTAATTATCATTTCTTCGCTCAGGTACCTAAGAAAAAGCGCGGCGTTGAGTTCCGTCACTTAACATGCAATGTCTCAATTGCAGGCGGAAAATAAAGAACGGAATATCTTAACACAAGGTTCTCTCTGACTACCCTGCTATGTGGACAAAAGCGCGAAGCTGATATATGAATACGTATATGTCACAGTTAGACCATACATTTAGGTGCTAAAGTATCCTTTTTCGGTCTATTATCTTTGAAAAATAGCGTTGGAGTAACCTAAACCTGCATTGTCTTTATCTCTTTGCACTAAATGTATATTATATTCTAACTGTAAACGCAATTGTTTATGGATTCAATTCCTACTCGATGAAATGAGCGTAATTTAATTATTTTCATTCCTATGCATAAGGGTCAAGAAAACAAATGCAAATGTTTTGAAATCGACTCGTAAATCGAAAATGGAGTGTTTTGGCACTAAACTTTTTATCACTAACTTGCTATGCGTAATAAAGCGTAAAACAGAAGAAAAAACTATTAAGGGTCAAAATGCTCATGTATAATATAAGTCCTCGATGACCGACAGTTACGGCAAACTTAGTGAACATAAAACGGAAATCTGGTATAATTGTCCAAATAACTTAAACAAATGGATAATCACGTAATTACTCCACGATAAATTAAAATATACATGTAGGTTACATACAAGCATACAAGTATGTTTTAAAGCAAACATATAACTTGATTATATATTTTCGATAACTGCGAAAATTAACAATAATTTCAATACGAATACAAAATTAACTCAAATATCGATACAAAAACGAAGTCATGTTTCATAATTTGTCAATACATATACCATTATAAAATGTTTATATATCAAAATATGAATTTCAGTACCGAGGTTACTTTAACATATACATATGTAACCGTACCGTACCTATATGAAAAATATATGAATAAATTAAAATATATTAATATATATTTTATTTTTCTTACAACGGACATCTATAAAGATAACGAAGCTACTGAAATTCATATTTATTTTCTTTTTGGCGTATAAAAAATTTGTATTTCTTGCCATTTTCGTCTTCACAGAGAGAACCTTATGTGAATACACTTAATTTTTCACTTTACGTGTTGATGGGCAAAACTCAACGCCGCGCCTTGCCTAAAGAAAAATAAATTAAATATAATCATCCCCCTAGTGAGAATCGAACCTACAACCAATTACGTTTACAGTCAGACGCTCTCCCAGTCTGCCACGATGGCCTCTATATCTTCTTATACATACCAAATTTTAAACCATAGACACAAAGTGAAAATCGATGCAAACGTAAAGGATACACTATTCAATTTCAAATGTCGATGAATTGAATAATACAAATGAAATAGAAACATTTTTTATTATTTGTGAACAATACTGGACCATAGTAAGTTCAGCGGAAAAAGTAGTTAGAAATTAGCAGCTTCAAGCTTTTTTCGCATTTCAGGATAGGCAGAAATAACCTCCTCGAAGCGAATAGCCTTTTTTTATATAGACTTATTACTTGTATATTCAAAAATAACATGAAAAATCGAAATATATCGGCAGTATAATAATATTATTATACTTACATTCTACAACTTAAAATAGACATACCCATAAATCCCAAAAAACTAAAAGCACAAGAGTCAAAGCAAGTATTATTACATCAATGATAACGTAGAGATAACCCTTATCAATAACATTACAGTCACCTCTTACATTCGACACGCCACGTACGACAGGTGTTATTTATTTATTGGCTCTCTATTGAATATATTTGAAACTAGTGTTGTAAAGTATAAAGACGTTTCGATATACTAAATTTCTTATTTCTTCTTTATTTACGAACTAAGTAAGGTAAATCACTTCCGCATAGTAACCTATTCAAAGAGAGCCTAGTGTCAAGACATTCTGTTCATCATTTTCTGCCGGAAATAGAGACATTGCTTGTCGAGTGGCGGAACTCAACGCAGCGTTAGGTACAAGAGCGGAGAAATGACAACAATATAGTATAACCATACTCCCGAATTGGGTAACGAACCTACTAAGTAAGGTATTATTGAATTTAACACGTGAAAAAAAAAATATTTTGAAATTAAAGTATTTTCTCCTGATATATCTATATTTATTTATATGTATCGTTCTGTTCCCAAATACATTTTAAAAAACCTGACATTTTTAACACCATACAGGTAGTCTGGAAAATAGTACAATAAATAAATCGAATAAACATTTTAAATAAGCATCTATATGAGGTAATAAAAAAATACATATAAAACATAAAAACCTTGCTGAAATTAAAAAATGACATATGTACATAATGTACACCTTAATTAATACTCAAATATCGATTTGATATTGAATACAATGTTAGCGAATGAAATTAGTTTCGTATGGTGTATTATAGTCAGTAGTACCTACAATACGACTGGTAATTTTGAATTCCAATATCGAATAGCATAAGCAACTTCAAACTTTTTTCATATTTCGCGGGCTGGTCAGAAAGGAAGTAGTGCCAAGACACTCCATTCTCCATTTTCCCCCTGAATCCGGGATATAGCATATTGGGTGAAAGAACTTAAAGTCGCACTTTGTCGTGTGACGAGAGCGGAGTAATGAAAATAATTTAAATAAAAGTGGGTCAAACCCACACAACCACTAAGTCAGTCACTATTCCACTGCGCCACGATGGCTTCTATCGAACTCGAATAGAATTATGAGGAAAGCATTTAGATAAATTAACTTTATAAATAAGCAAATACCTAACACTTTATATCAAATATTTTTAAAACTTCAATTGAAAAGACGGTTTTAGCAAACGTTTTAAAATTTGAACACACCTAGATTCGAAGCTGCGCCTATTGCAAACGTCCAAACCATCTAACATTAAGTTCAAGTACGCATGACTTCACACACAGACCGACGCAAAAATTCACACAAAAATACCTAAAAAAATATATATTCATATACTTATTTATTATTCTTAACACGTTCAACATATCTAAGCGTATCATTCAAACATCACCTTTGCAAATACATACATATAATATAATATCAGACGAACCAAAAGAGACAGCTGCTTCTACTGTACAATTGAATCAAGACTGTTACATATCCTTCCGTAGCCTTTCTATAAGAGAGCAGCGATGTGAATTAATATGCTTTAGGCATTTAATGTTATTTTGCTACAAAATATGTAAATATTTATTCAGAAATAAAAGAGCTAGAAATAACGTGGCTTGAAGGCTCGGAGTGTGATTGTAAACAGGATAGACTGTGGGTTCGATTCCCACTCGAGGAATTAAAATATTAAATATACCACTTCCTTCGGTCTAGTGCCGCGGCAAAGCGCGACATTGAGTTCTGCCACATAATAAGCAATTCAGAATTTGGCGGAAAATGGAAAACGGAGTGTCTTAACTCTAGGTGCCCTGCCTACTCTACTGTGTGCGGAACACAGTGTGATAAGCGTGTATGAAAAAGAAAACATTAGAAGCGTCGTGGCGCAGTAGAACAACGTTAGACTGTAAACTTTATTAGTTGTGCGTTCGATTACCACTATGCCACTAGGCGAAATTACTTTCATTCCGTTGTTAAGTTTAGCCACTCTTATGTATTAGCGTAATTTCAAGCGGAAAGTGAATAAAAAAGCTATGTATAATTTTTTTTTAATAAAATGATGTCCTTTCCCACATATCAGATAGGCGGGGAAAATACAGTGACACGACAAATTCTTGACTTTCCACCCGAATTTAACACATTGCATGTTGAGTGGCAGAACGCACTCAGTCCTGCCAGTCAACGCGCCTTGTCTTCTTAAGAGATCGTTAAAATTAAAATAAGTTTAATTTTTTACCCTGAGTGGAAATCGAACCCACAACCATTGCGTTCAGTCAGCCACTGACCCATTGTGACTTACCGACATAACATAAAGAAATAATATCACAGTAAATAAAAGTATTTCTCCTCCACATAATTACAAGCAGTAACATCCATACAATATAGAGTAGACAATAACTTAACCAAGTAAGTAGACGTTGGGGACAATAGTAAACTACTCTATTAGTTTGCGTTAAACAAAAGATAGTGTGAAAGATATTTTGCAGTTGGACCTGAAATGGAGTTTTTTAAGAGTAGAAAAAGAAAAAAATAAATGCCTTAAATATAATAACCATAACCTTTTCGCTATGTTGTATGTATGTATTATATATGTATAGATACGTAAACAAAAACCCTTTAAAATATAAGAAAATCTCCTTTATACCAAAATGTGTGGCATTATGAAATTGACATAGTTAAAATTTATTCAAAATATATTATTCTAATATAATAATATTCTATATATCTTAAAAATTATATATTAAAGCGTCTCTTAATTTCTTAGTTAATTAGGTCTATTTCGCTCTCGATTTTTTAGTTATTGTATATATTTTCGCATGTTTGGAATTAAAAACAAAGTTTACGCAAAGTCGAGACTTTTTAACGTAAGTTGGAGAACGGAGAATCTAGACATTAGGCTCTCTCTGACTACCCTGTTATTATCTAAGAGGACACACGCAGAATTTAAATACATACTAATCAAATCAAGAATAAACCGTAAAATGGAATTAACCATTCTTCACCGACCTCACATGTAAAAGAGAAGCGTGAATATATAAGAAAAATGAATATAAAAAGCCAATTCAACCAAACAGCTGTAAACATAAATTATAATATACAGAGAGATAATAAAAGAGCATATTTCTGAGAACGACTTTCGTTTAAAAGGAAAACTTGTAATAAACTCGGGACACGGAACAGAACAAAGTGGGAAATGTCAGCATTTGTTCGGGTGACAATTTTAAATTATTTTCATTTTTCCGCTTTGGTGCTTAAGACAAAGGGCGGTGTTGAGTTCCGTCAATCAACGTAACTCTTAACAATTTTTAATCAATTAACCAGAAATAAAGTTTCATCAGGCTTTAACTTCAAAACTGACGGAATTTCATACAAAACGTTAACCCTCGTTTCACCCTCTCAAGGGTTGAATTTCCAAAAATCCTTTTTTAGTGAGCGCCTACGCTATGAAACAAATATACACACTAAAAATCATGCGTCAAGTTCAGTAGTTTCGGCCCGGGGATGATGAATTAGTCAGTCGGTGAATCAGGACAAGCATTCTTATGTACAAATATATAGATAGAAGATAGATAAAATACACTACAATGAGAGTTGTTTCCTAATCCAGCCACTTAAATTGAAATCATGCATGTATAGATGTAATATGTAGTAAAAACCGAACTTCGAGAAAATAGAATCGTTAAAATTTCAAAAATTCAACAATTTATTTAAAGTGTACATTGTAGTAATAACGTATAAATTAAATGATCATATTTTTACGAATAATTATTCAGGGTCGTATTTCTTTCTTTTTTAAACTATCGTTAAAAAAATAAAGAATAATATTCATTCATTCATTCATTCATTTTTTATTTATATAAAAAAATTTCTTACGTGGCTTACGTTTTATAATTTTCAACCAAACAAACAAACTGCAAACGCAAACTTTCATCATGCAATGCGTATCATCAATTGTCATAGTGAATCACTAACACAAACAAGACCGAGTGTCTATACTCTCCTCCTCTTACTTACAAAAATAACAAAAAAGATTCCTAATAAACTACAGACACGTAGCAGAACAAAGTGGAAAATGTTCGCATTCATATGTGCGGGTGGCAATTTTAAAACGCTACGATATTTCACATTGGCATTTAATATCATCTTTGAATAATAACATAAAGACTAAAACTCATTTTTTATAGACAAATTCTTAAGAAAGAAGCCGAAAATGTGGTTTAAAATTTGTACACACATGTAAATTCTTAACTTATGTTTAAACTGGTTAAGCTGTTCAAACGCAACCTTCATCATGTATATCAACAATTCTGATAGTGAATCTCTTACCCCTAAACACAATCAGTATCACTAACACAAACAAAACATATAAAACACAGTGACTACTCTCTATGCTTACAGAAATCAAAAACGATTCCTAATAAACTACAGACATGTAGCGGAACAATGTGGAAAATGTTCGCATTCGTATATAAGGATGGCAATTTTAAAACGCTACGATATTGGAATTTAATATCTATTCATATAATATCTATAATAAAATTGATGTAGAATTAAAAATAGACTAAAATATTTTTATTATAGAAAAATTGTCAAGAAAGGAGTTAAAAAAAATGCATTTTTTTTAGCTTCACGCTGTATCCCGCACACAGCAGGGTAGGCAGAGGGAACCTAGTGTTAAGACACTCTATTCCCCACTGTCCGCCGAATTCGGAGGCTTGCGTGTTAAGTGGCGGAACTTAACGCCGCGCTTTGCCTCGACACCAGAGCGAAGAAAATGGAAATATAATTTCCACTCCTCGAGTGGGAATCGAACCCACAACTAGTCGTTTACAGTCACACGCTTGTGCCACTGGGCCACGACAGGCCACAAATGCATTTAATTTATTTATTCTTAAAATGCAACCTTCATCATGCTTATCATCAATTGTGATAGTGAATCTTTTCCCAAACAGTCACTGACACAAACAAAACAAAACACATAAAACAGAGTGTCTATACTCTCCTTACTTACAAAAATAACAAAAACAATTCCTAATAAACTGTAGACACGTAGCGGAACAAAGTGGAAAATGTTCGCATTCGTATGTAGGGGTGGCAATTTTAAAACGCCACGATATTTCAAATTGAAATTTAATACCATTTTTTTTCGCTACACGCTGTAACCCGCAATCATTCGGGTAGACAGAGGGAACGTAGTGTTAAGACACTCCGTTACCCACTTTCCACCGAATTTGAAAGAATTGTATGTTAAGCGTAACTTAATGCCACGCTTTACCTCGACGCCAGAGCGAAGAAAATGGAAATATTAAATATTTCCACCCTTCGAGTGGGAATCGAACCCACAACAGTCGCTATACAGTCACACACACAAGCAAAACATATAAAACAGAGTGTCCATACTCTCTTTGCTAACAAAAATAACAAAACAATTCCTAATAAACTGTAGACACGTAGCGGAACAAAGTGGAAAATGTTCGCATTCGTACATAGGGGTGGCAATTTTAAAACGCTACGATATTTCAAATTGAAATTTAATCATTCGGGTAGTCAGAGGGAACGTAGTGTTAAGACACTCCGTTACCCACTTTCCACCGAATTTGAAAGAATTGTATGTTAAGTGCCACGCGTAACTTAATGCCACGCTTTACCTCGACGCCAGAGCGAAGAAAATGGAAATATTAAATATTTCCACCCTTCGAGTGGGAATCGAACCCACAACAGTCGCTATACAGTCACACACACAAGCAAAACATATAAAAGAGAGTGTCCATACTCTCTTTGCTAACAAAAATAACAAAATAGATTCCTAATAAACTGTAGACACGTAGCGGAACAAAGTGGAAAATGTTCGCATTCGTGTGTAGGGGTGGCAATTTTAAAACGCCACGATATTTCACATTGGAATTTAATATCATCATGTCGTGTTGTCCTGTTTACAGCTGCTTAAACAATTTCCTTTTTGGAGATAAAACCTTATTGAACAAGATATATATTTAGGTATTGGTGAAGCTTATAAGTTGTTAGAAATAGTTTTGTCAATACAAAAACCAATGCTTTCTAACGAAAGCTTTAGACTTTGAAAGTTTAAAATTGTTATATTGCAAGAAAACAAAGAACGGAGTGTCTTGACACTATGTTCTCTCTGACTGTAGTCTTTTTTGTGGGTAAAAGCGTAAAGTAAAATGGCTATAACATTATTACACGGCTTTATGTAAGAATTTACTTAGTTTAAGAAATAATTTTCACTCGAACAAAAAGTGGAAAATAGAGAGATTTATTAAGAGTATTTTTATAAACATTTAAAGTGTATTTGCAAAATAACAAACCATCAAGGGCCAACTCTATTAATATAAAAGCAAATAAAATGCCCTAACTAAAAACAAATAGTAGTTATTTAAATATGTCAACATTGTATAACTTTTGTAAGTTAGAAAGTGCATTTCTGCATAGCGTTGAACGATTTCAAAGAATATATTTAACATTCCACCTATTTATACCGAGGTTGAAAAGGCAAGGCAAGAAAAGCCTACTCTTATCTCAAGGCGCATAAAACCCAGTATTTTATGACTGCATTACATAAGAAGACACTCTGTGAAAGGTAAAAATAATATTTTTAGTTCTATTTTGTTTAATATTCGCAAAAATTTTTGTATACATTTTCCTCGCAATTCAAGTGAAACCTACTTATCAAGCAAACTGTTATATATAACTTTAGAGGCAGCATTATCCATACTAATATTATAAATGTTAGAGTCTGTGTGTTTGTCTGTTTGTGAAGCTTTCACAGCTTACCTACTGACTCGATTTGGAAAGAATTTACTATGAAAGTATTCGATGATCCAAGTACAAACATCGGCTGTATTTTTTTCAAAAATCAATAATGGAAAGGCTATAGAAAAATCTTAACCGCTAGACCGATTTCAATAAATTTTCTAAGGAAAATAGTTTACAACGCAAGGTCAAACATAGGCCACCTATTTTTTCAAAAACCAACCATTAAAGGGCTGAGATAGTGGATGAAAGTTTGTGCTTAAAATTGTGCAGTTACGCAGGTGAAGCCCCGAGCAGTCGCTAGTATGGAACTAAAACAATTTTTGTATGATAATTTTCTTTAAAAGATAAGCGTAAGAAGTAAGCGCACATTTTTCGCGCTACTGGACGGAATTGAATGAAACCTTTTTTGTTATGTAGTTACATAATTAGGCTATAGATAAATAATTTTAAAAACAAGTATATTTGTTAAAGAATCATAATAATTCAACAAAACTATAAGAAATAAAAAAAATACACCTTAACAAAAGTTTTATAGCGTGCCAAGCATTTTACGTTGATATATAAAAATTAAAGATATGGAAACCACCAATTGTCCATCTAAAATATAAAAAATATCCTCTAACAAAATTTTCAAAATCATTCCCCAGAACCATATATTAAATAAAGAACCACCATTACATTGTGCTAGCACAAGTTGCTAGTAAAATTCAAAATTTATTCTAAAAGTCGACACTTTGCATGGAGATAACCACGTGTTAGGTTTCTTATGTGGGATAGTGGATAGAACGGCGGGAGCGCGTTCGACAATATCGTATACATATATAAACGTCGCGTTTCCTCGCAAAATATTGTTATTGTTAGTTAAATGGGAGTATATTCTGGGTTTATATTACTGGAGATTGTAAAAAGCGAATGTTTTAGGTAAAAATTTAAAAAAAATGTTCTAACTGAACGCTTTTTCCTGCATAGCAGGATAGGCAAAGAGAATGTTGTGTTAAGACACTCCGTTCTCCACTTGCAGCTTGAATCCAATCCATTGAATGTCTAGCAGTGTAACTTAACGCCGCGCCGCGCTTTGAGAATTTTTATTTACTATCTCTCGTCTATTCAACTTAAAGTACGATATGCAGATAAATTCCAGCTTTCAAACATCTAGATCGCCACTACCTATCTAATTTTAAAGGTTAATTTTATACCTATCTAATTTTAAAGGTTAATAGGTTAATTTTAAACCCTAGTTTCAGTTACCTTTACACCATTACTTCTCTTGTTAGTGCAGAAAGAAAACAAAATATTAGAACATAATAGTCCCACTTGTGGTAATGCAATGTCTTTTAGCTTATAATAGATTCAGTTTACAATATATGCTTTTCTTTATCTCTCGTATTTTACGAGATACGTTGATAAAGACTAAAAGCCGCATTCATCCGTAATCCATTTTAATGGAAACTAATTCATTAGTTCGAACAAACCTTTATATTTCCTATTTTGCTCGTTTCTCTTGAAGATTATCAAAGTGCTTACCTGAAATAAAATAAGTCATTATTAATATATAACATTTTAAAAAACACCTAATTTCATATTCAATATAAATTTCATTTAATTCACTCTGATTGGGAATCGAACCCCTAACCATTCGCGTTAATTGTCAAATACTCCCCTGCTTTACGGTGGCCTCAATTTTTATATTCTTTCTTTTTTTTTAGCTTCACGCTGTATCCCGCACACAGCAGGGTAGGCAGAGGGAACCTAGTGTTTAAACACTCCGTTCCCCACTTTCCGCCGAATTCAGAGGCTTGCGTGTTAAGTGGCGGAACTTATCGCCGCGCTTTACCTCGACACCAGAACGAAGAAAATGGAAATTTAATTTCCACTCCTCGAGTGGGAATCGAACCCACAACCAGTCGTTTACAGTCACACGCTTGTGCCACCTCGCCACGACTGGCCACAATCTATATTCAATACAAATATTTACCACAACCGGTATTAGAACCTATAGCCACCTACAAATAAAAAGAAAACGATTTACAAACGATTTACAAAACTAAGTTCAAAGTGAAGATATAAAATACTAAAATTTATTTACAATATTCAGAAAAAGAATCCAATAAAAATTTTTCACGATTTTCGTGACACGGAACTTTGGAGCCATCAAAAGTCACAAGTACCAGGCGAGCATAAACACTGAATAGTTTGTAATAACTGCTCACGCTACGATTTTAAAATTTACGATTTTGATAAATATGAATGATGGTTTAAATTTACAGAAATATGTATATAAAATTTATTTAAAGTATTACCGTTTTAGATATGGGCAATACGAAATATAGACCATTGTTGCTCAGTGTGACAACGTCTACTAAGTGAAAACACAATTGATTTTGGGTTCGATTTCAATTGATATTATTTTAATTTTTCCGCTATAGCGGAACTATAGAAAGACAAAAAGCGCGGCGTTTAGTTCTATTCAACACCTAATGTCTCAATTTCGCGACAAAAGTAGAGATTCTCTTAGACACGCTGAATATATGACAAAAAGCGAAATATACAGTAACAAATAACTAAAATTATTAAATATTTATAAATTCAAAAAATAAAAAAATATACAAATACTTAGATCTAGAATCACACCCATTCAAGGGACAATTCCCTATAACACTAAGGCCTAATAACGCGAATAATGAAGTGAAAAATCGAACCTATGACAAAAAAGTAACAAACATAAGTAAATAACTAACTAAAAACCAAAACGTACTGTCCTGGCCCCCATAAATATAGCTTATTTACCCACTAGAGTGTACTAAACATATATTGTTGGGAGTATTAAATGATATTTACAACCAAATGCACGAGTGTAAAAGGGAAAATTATTGGCAGTGTAGTGTCTATATTTTAAATGAATGTAGAAAATGGCTCTAGTATACGTATTGTGAAAGACAGTTTAATAAGTAAAATATTATTAAAACAGAAGAACTGAACAATTTTGCATAGAAAATTTAGTTGAAGTTTGCGTGTACATATGTGTTACATTTTTACTATCAGGGGCCACTCGTGGCGCATTAGCACTAAGTGTGACTGTAAAGCGACTGGCTGTGGGTTCGATTCCCACTCGAAGAATTAAAATATTCAATCTTTCCATTTTCTTCGCTCTGGTGTCGAGGCAAAGCGCGGCGTTAAGTTCCGCCACTTAACACGCAATACATCCGAATTCGGCTGAAAGTGGGTAACGGAGTGTCATAACACTAGGTTCCCTCTGCTTACACTGCTGTGTGCAGGATACAGCGTGAAGCTAAAAAAAAAATTACTATTATGCAAGGTTGGTTGAGTGAACGTATATTTTTTAACAGCTTTTACATATCTTTTTCATGTCATTTTTAACATATCACGGTAGTCGGGAAGAATCTATTATCAAGACATTCCGTTCTTCACTTCGTCGCCGTTCGCGACTCCGTCAAAAATGGGAGACATTGCGAGTGGTGGACCTCAACCGCCAAGCTCTTTGTTCTTTCCAAAACAGAAAAATAAAAATAATTTAAGTATAATCTTTCCCCTGAGTGGCAATTGAACCTAAAAACATCACTTATACGGTGAGACGCTGTGCCACAACGGTCTCAAAACAATTATACCACAATTTTATTAAACAGACTTTCACAGTAATTTTTATATGTATATATTTTATATAAAAAAGCAAGATGGGGGGCGGAGTAGTGGTAGTAAAATTCAATCTTACATTTTATTTTCAAGTTTAAGTTGAGAGAAAAGCTCGGACACTGTAAGAAACCATTAAACTGCATTTAAAAGGGGCCTTGCGCCTAGACTTGTGTCCCAAGTCCCAGGCACTATCCCGACAACGCGATGGGTATCCCAAACGGTGAATCTATGCTAAGAAATTTCTTCTTTTCTACTCTTTTTACCACTTATTGCTTATTAAGAGTATTGTCATATTGTCTTATTTAACATTTTTAACGAATTAAGAAAATAATACATTTTCAACATACAGAAAACACACAAAAGGAGTGGAATTCACAAATATCATATCATCAGTCATTACCACACAACATCATGACATCTTAAAAAACCTTATACTATACTTTATCATAGAAAAAGTAAAAAATAATACGAACAAGTCAAAAAGAAAACGCGATAAAATATTCAAAATTAAACAGCATATTAAACGATCGAGAGCTTTACGATAGAAAAACAAGATTTAAAAAAGAAACACGACGGCTCAACTATTAAGGATTCAATGTGTACTTTAATGTATATTCATATCTGGTGTAGTCGGGAATATCAATAAGCCGGCAAAACTCGTAGAAACAATGAGATTCGAAACTTTACAGATTTAAGTTATAAGCGGATAGCGGATTAAAAAAAACATGTTTTTTTTACATAACGGGGTAGTCAGAGAGGACCTAGTATTAAGAAACTCCGTAGTACACAATAGTAAATTAACGAGAGCAATTTTATTCCTAAAAAACAAATCTATTTTGCACATATATAAATGTATTTCTAAAAAAATGCTAAACTACCTGCATTTCGTGAGAAGATGGGCTAGAACCTGAATAAAATAGAAGATACTTCTTGCAAAACGACATTGGTAAAGTGATAAGTACTCAACTTGCATGGTGTTTAAAAACGTGGTTAAAAATAGATTTGTATTCGTTTCAAAATGTATAATAATTGCAAAAACAAAAGGTCTTATTTAAATATAACCTTTACTCTGAATAAGGATGGAATCCAGAACCATTGCGATAGAAATTTAGATACTGTCACACATTAACCACTCTATTCACGTACAAAATCTGTCAACATGACAAAAACTTAGAGATATACAAATAAAATATACGGAAATAATACGAAAAGACTAACTTTATAAATTAATTTATTCCGCCATTCCTTACTTTTAGACTAATACCAAGAAGAAATTGCTCGGAGCAAGTTGGAAACAAAACCGTTGGTATTCGTTCGCGAGGTATATTTAATTAGTTCGGAGCTCAAATAAGATCTCGATTTTGAATGCATTCAAGTTTGTTATGCGCTATTTGATTGTACTGAATACGGCCTTGTTATGGCCTATTGTGTGCAATTTCGAAATATTACAATTAAAATTAGAAGTTGGTGAACAATATCGGTTTATAGAAATTCTTTATGGATAATATTCGTAGTACTTACTATTGCAGCTTCACGCCTTTTTTCGCATAGGAGGGTAGTCAGGTAGGTAGGTGGGACCTAGTGTCACAACACTTTGTCTTCCACTTGATATTAATTGATTGAATATGCCTTTTTAATATAATAGACTTTATTTTTGAAATAATAGAGATTATTTTTTCCGTAATTATCATATATTTGGTAAATCGTACGTTTTATATGATTGATATTTAAGAGAGAGGTAAGATTAAAAAAATGAAGCTACACGCTTTACAACCTAGTGTTAAGACACTCCGTTTTACACTTTCCATCCAAATTCAAGCAATAAGATATTCAGTTGCGGAACTTAACACCACGCGAGTCTTGTACCAGCGTTCAGAAATTAAAATAATTAAATTTCACCATTCCTCCAAGTGGGGATCGAACCCACAACCGAACGCGTTTGCTTGATTATTATCCTATTAGCGACCCGCTCGCGGCTTCGCCACGTGAACTGCCACTTTCATCCTCTCCTCCTCCTCTTTGGGATTGTTTTTTTTTTATAAAAGGGGGTAGTCTATATTTGACCTTGCGTCACTAATTATGTTCTTGAGAAAATCATCGATACATCTAGTACAATGTCTATACTATTTGATAACATATAGCGATAACTGTTATAGTAAGAAAACGTACGAAATCTGCTATCATAGTATATCTGTAGATTATCCGTGAAAACATAAAAGATATAGATATAGATTTTTGCATTTTTATAATAATAATATTAATGAGTACTGATATATCTAATACAATGTCAACTATATAATAACAGATGGCGCTACCCGTTCCAGAAAACGTAGTTACATCTGCTGTCATATAGATTATATAAAGTTTTATAGACCGGTCAAATGTATCTTTAATAAATGTTATGCTTATTTTATTTTATAATTAGTTTAATTAAAAAAAAATAGCTTCACGCTATATCCCGCACACAGCAGGGTAGGCAGAGGGAACCTAGTGTTAAGACACTCCGTTCCCCACTTTCCGCCGAATTCAGAGGCTTGCGTGTTAAGTGGCGGAACTTAACGCCGTGCTTTACCTCGACACCAGAGCGAAGAAAATGGAAATATAATGAAAATAAAATCCACTCCTCGAGTGGGAATCGAACCCACAACCAGTCGTTTACAGTCACACTCTTGTGCCACTGGGCCACGACTGGCCACAAAATATTTTCATTAATGTTTTTAAAACAAATTTAGCTTCACTCGTGAACTATCGACATAATTTGAATGTTTTTTTTTAATTTTATTTTTCTGCGGGAGTTGTATTGAATACCAGGATGAAAACTATCCCATATGTTGCTCTAATCTCTTAGCTAACTCCATACAAAAATTCATTAATTTCTACCCGGTAGATATCAGTATACAAATAATTTACTTATATAGGTTTTTTATTTTTTCCAAAAAAACTACATGGAAAACCGGGATAAAAACTATCCTATATGTACCTTTGGACTATAAGCTATCACCATACTAAAATTCATCCATTTCTATCCAGTAGTTTTTGCGTGATTGGCGAACAAATTAACAGACAGACAGACAGACAGACAGACAAAAATTCTACTGAGTGGATTTTTGGCCTCTGTTATCGATATATTAACGCACCCAATTAAAATTTTTCTGAAATTTTTCATGTACAGAATTGACTTTTTTACTCTTTTATTATATATATAGATATATTAAGATAATTGCGCTGCGATGGCCTCATGACAAAAAAAACAGTAAAAAATATTTCTATTTATAAACCAAAGGTATATAAAGCAAGTATAAAAAATATAAACTATTACACTAAGTGAATTCTGTATTAAGGATTAGATGTCAAAACTAAGACATAAATCTGTAAAATGATAAGAACAATCCTAAACGAGCATGAAAACTGAAAAAATATATTTAAATGAAATTCAAAAAAATCTTTATTTAATTTGACCTTTAGAAGCATATTTGAATATTCAGATGACTATAATAAGATCAGTATCATAAAATGTAAAATGTTTTATAAATAAAAGAAATGTATGTAATCACACTTTCTCCTGCGATGGCTTATTCAGATAGATTCTAGTGTTACAACACTCCGTTCTCCGAGACGAACTTGACGCGACGCTTTGTTTTACCTAAACATACAAATGAAAATAACTTTAAATATCTTTTAATCCTTGAAATGGGAATCGAACCCTTGACCGGTTTATCACACGCAGTCCATTTACACTCCGATGGCCCTATCCTTTATTTTTGTATTAAAATCAAATAAAATATACAATAATTAACAAAAAAAAATCCTTAATTAAACATTTAACGACAATTATATCAAAACAAGCACTGTGTTGTCAATTAATAGAAATCTTTACAGCGTATTCAAATTAATTAATGTTCCTACGTGACATTTACTATTGAAATAAAATCCGTATAACTTTTGTTATCACACCGAAAATACTAAAACACACCTTAATTCATACTAACTAGAGTCTAATCTCTTTTGTTACAGCATTTTATGCGTTTAATGAAAACATATGGCTGATATCGAGATCTATAATTAAAATATAACCTTACAGTTTAAATTTTAGAGTTCAAAGTAGTTTAACTGGCTATTTTAAATTTGACGTTAACAGTCAATTATTTAACTAACAATATATATTATGAAAACTTTGTTTAAGCTCCGTTGCAGTTCCCTTGGTAAATATATTAGACATAGGATTTATATGTTAAGCTGGCAATCTAATTATTGTTTGGTAAACATAGCACTGGGCAAGAACACTAGTTAAAATTAGTATAAAATATATCTATGTATACATTTCAGTACAACGTGGCACAGTAGAACAGCTTCTGATTATAAATACGATAGTTGTAGGTTCAGTTCCGACTCGATTCATTATTTTTTTTAGCTTCACGCTGTATCCCTTGCGGGGTAGTCAGAGAGAATATTTATTATTATATTTAAATATTTTTTATTTCTCTGTTGTTGTATGATAAATCATGACTTTGAGTTTCACCACTAAACGTGTATGTAATAATTGAGGCGATAAACGGGGTGCCATAACTTTAGGTTCTCCATACCCACTGGCCAAACTATTTCTGCTAATTTCAGAGGAGAATTTTCTTATTAAGCATAATAGAATTTTATTCTAAAAACTAGGAGAAATATCTACATATTTACATAATATAGTACATAAAAATGTAGTTCTCTGATCCGGTTAAACAACCAGAGTTAAATTACGACAAGCAAAATTGCTCAATAACATTCAATTCAATACTAAAAAAAATCCAAATTATTTATATATATATATATATATATTTTTCTTACAAGAATAAGAAAAAATGACAACAGAAATATAGAATGACATAATATTTCAGACAGTATCTAGCCAGTAGCCTTTAATATGGAAACTTTCCTTTACCTAAAAAAATATTACAAAAATCTAAATAATGAACCTTAAACACTTCGTAATAACAATTATATTTGCTTGTACAAATCCAAATCCGTATAGAAAAATATATGGAGGGATACAAGTTTCGTAGTTTTAGTATTCTTTTATGAGGATATTTGAAACGTTTACAACGTGTTTCGCGCGAAAGTTACGCTATGATTTTCGTCAAAATGCTCATTAAGGGTTTAATATGTTTAAAATTTGGGCCAGTGACTGTAAAGCGACTGGTTGTGGGTTTCGATTCCCACTTGACGGAAATATTTAGTATTTCCATTTTCTTTGCTCTAATATCGAGGCAAAATCCGGCGTTAAGTTCCGCCACTTAACAAGCAATGCCTCCGAATTCGGTGGTGCGTGGGGAAAGGATTGTCTTAACACTAGTTTTCCTCTGCCTACCCTGCTGTGTGCGGGATACAGCGTGAAGTATAAAAAAAGAAAAAAAAACATAATATCCAAATCACTTGACGCTTTTTCCTCTATAACAGAGAAAGCCTACTGTCATACCACTACGTTCTCTGTTTTTCCACCAAAATCGAGATAACGAATTGAGCGGCGTAACTTAACACCGCGCTTCTTCGCTATATAAATAAAAACAATTTAAATACAATCAATCCTTCAAATATCAGCATTTAACTACCGAAATCGTAAATCATATCTAATAGTTTATACTATTAAACAGTAAACACGTGCAATATAACGAGTATACAATTTTACGATCAAGATGATACACGCTGCTTGTTACGACTTTGCAAGTATCGTATTTTAAGGGAATGACTTGTTAGTACGAAATGTTAAGACGTAATAAATATAGAAATTATATTAAACAACATTTATTGTGGGAGGATGAGCGAGGTTTTCTTTTGCTTCACGTTTTTCCCCGCATCGTGGATATAGGTAGTCAGTTGGAGCTAGTCGTGGCGCAGTAGCATGAAGGTGTGACTGTAAACGACTGGTTTTAGGTTCAATTGCCAGTCGAGGATTGGAAATATTTAATATTTCCACATCCTTCGCTCTAGTGTCGAGGCAAAGTGCGGCGTTAAGTTCCGCCACTTAACACGCTATGCCTCGAAATTCAGCGGAAAGTGGGAAACGGCGTGTCTTAACACTAGGTTCCCTCTGCGTACTCTGCTGTGTGCGGGATACAGCGTGAAGGTAAGGAAAAAATTTAGGACCTCACAACACTCCGTCCTCCACTTTCCACCCGAAATCGAATGAATGAGATTCAAAGAAATAATACGGATTTTGTACGCAATTTATAAATATTAAGAAATACCGGAAGTTAATATGTAGCCAATGCATTAATTTGCGAAGGAATAATGTTAATACATCTCTTTAGATGAAGGAAATAAGGAAAAACTTTGACATACACCTTATGTACTGTACTTTAGTACCGTACACGTTGACTCAACAGGTTAAGGTAAAGTTAGGTAGGAAAACTAGGGATTTTTAAGCCCAATCAAAAAATGTGCATACAATATTTTCTGTATCCTAGACTTAGGGAGCGAATATATTTAAATTTTATTTATATTAACTTACAGAAGTTGGGCTTTATAAAAATATTATACTTGTAAAGAAAAATATATTTTAATTATAATATACACATAGAATTTAATTAATTAATATTAATATCTTAGCCATAAAATTAGTTTCTTAGAAATCAAAGATATTGGATTTCTAAGAAACTTTTTTCTTGTGGTAACAATACAAAGAAGCGTTACGCAGAAAATTATGTTCGAAGAGCCTCATTTTCCTTTTAAAGGCGCAATCTGTATTTTTCAAAGAACCGAATAAGATTTAAACCCATAACCACAAGAAAAAAGCAATATTTTTACCTTAGTCCAGCATGCAGGACAGGCAGAGAGAAATATATATCCAGACACTACCTTATTCTCCACTCAACGAAACCGAGACATTGCGTGAGAAAATAATTAGCTTATATTCCATCTAGAGTGTAGTAAACTCACAATCTCACAGTTAGATAATATCACACTGTACCTAGAAGGCCTCTAAAATAAAAACAATTTCAATATAATCACTCAAGTGCGGATTGCGAAATCCACAACCATCGCGTATAGAGTAGCTCTGCCCCACTGCACCAGAACAACAAACAATTACATTTAAAATACTACTTATTTTTTTTTTATCTTCACGCTGTATCCCGCAAACAGCAGGGTAGGCAGAGGGAACCTAGTGTTAAGACACTCCGTTCCCTACTTTCCGACGAATTCGGAGGCTTGCGTGTTAAGTGGCGGAACTTAACGCCGCGCTTTACCTCGACACCAGAGCGAAGAAAATGGAAATATTAAATATTTCCACTCCTCGAGTGGGAATCGAACCCACAACCAGTCGTTTACAGTCACACGCTTGTGCCACTGGGCCACGACTGGCCAAAATATCATCTTCACATTATATATAACACATGTAAAGGAAAATTTAATCCTTACTTATATTATAAATGTTAAAGTCTGTTTGTTTGTCCGTCACGCTTTCACGGCTCATCTACCGGTTCAATTTGAATGAAATTTTGAATGAAAGTACTGGGTCAAACACAGGCTACTTATTTTTTCAAAAATCAAGCTCAAAAAGGGTTGAAATAGGGGATGAATTTTGGCATAAATATAGTTGAAAATCCAAGGTTAAACACAGGCTACTTCAATTTTTAAAAATCCACCCCCCGAGGGTTGCAATATTACGAAACAGTTACGTAGTTCACGTAGCGAAGCAGCAAGTGGGTCGCTAGTATAATATAAAACAATATACTCATATATTAAAGTATACCAGGATTAGAACAGACCTAAAATCAACATACAAACATAAATAGATCTGACCTTACTATTTAGCAAAACGATGAGCATATTTCATTCACAATATCTTATTCAGGGTACGGTCAGCATAATACATACCTACCTATAGACAGTCGTTAGCATTTATTTTGGCAACAGTGTACGTAAAGTGTTTACACCGTACGTTACCAGTGATTATTTGTTTTTGTTTGAAGCTGGATCGATTTATGGTCGAAATCGGTTAATTTTGTGTAAATTGAAGATTCTTGTGGATAAATGTAGCTGATTTTTAAAGGAATTTAAATTTTAAGTACCTGCTAAGTGAATATTGGATGTGGTGAATTATGTATTTCTAATTTTACGTACACTCAAAATTCCAATGCTGGTTTGTAATCCTGTTAGTTTTAGTTATGTATCTTTTTGTAAGCTTATGAAGTCATTTGGATTGTTTTACTTTACAGTTGATTATAAGAATATTTTTAAAGAGGTAATAAATTAGGAACCATTAACAACTATTATTAAATGAAGTCCCAAAAAATAGTAAGTTTTATTAAAAGATAGAAAAAGTAATTAAGCAATATATTTTAACTAATACTTCTTTCTTCTTCCTTATTTCGCAGTAAATATTATAATATGAATATAAATGAGAACAAAATGCCCATCAATCACAAACAAAAGACTTAAAAGCTGCATCATTCAAAGCATTCCACAGCCATGTGTATTCAGACGACCGCAAACGAAATGAATAAATGTTGTAACTTCTGAACTAAATATACTGCTCTGACGAGCTTCGACGTTTTCCATTATTACTAAAATAATGATGGATAACATGAAATACTTTTTTAAAGGAAAAAATAATAAGAAAGAAAAACAGCTTCATCTAGTGTCCAGACCCTCCATTCTCCTAAGTGCGTGTCGAGTGGCGCAAGTTCAAGAAGCGCTTTGTCTTATCAGATCAAGGAAATGAAAATTATATTAATCCTCTGAGTGGGAATCGAATCCATAACAAATCGTGTGTATAGTCAGACAAATAAAAATAAAAAAGTAGACATTTAGAAAACGTATACAAATTTGAACGCAGCAGCATTCGTCCTGCTGGAAACCGTCCAAGAGACGACGTTTCCAGGAGGCGCAGGTTCGAAACCCGCTGCGTTCAAATTTTTATACGTTTTCTAAATGTTTTTTTTCAATTTCGTAAAAATGTTTTAAAAAAACTATTTCTTCATACAAGTATTGTAAGCAGACATTGTTTCATAGCGGAATTTAACGCCGCGCTATGTTTCACCAAACAAAGAGAATGCAAATATTTCAAATATAAATAATATTCCCCAAGCGGGAAACATTTCCACCATTCATTATCGCATACGTTAAATTTATTGGTGAATACGGACTCGTGGGTGTGTCCGATGTCATCTGTCCACGAACACTACTCACCTGTGTACAATTCATATAAGGCTGGTTACAAACTTGACGTTATAAATGTTATTTATCAAAAAATATGACATAAGTTTCTTTATAGGTTTAATATCATTTATAATGACAACGCTCTGTCTGAATGTATGAGATGAATATTTATTGAAATCGTATTCTATGACATTTTGAGGATAATAAGACATTTTTTAAACATTTTTTATATTCGTAAATTTAAGAAATTAAAAAAAATATTAGAAGACTTATAACTTTTAAGAACGCTTGACTTATCAGCGATAAAACTGCGAGTTCGAACCCCACCGTGCTGTTATAACAATGTGCAAAATATGTTATAACTACATAATTTATTATAATTATTCCACAAATTACGTCCTCAGAATAGATTACTACTAACTACTATACTAACTCAACAAGTCATAATATATGAGGAAAATTAAAAAAAAAACTTCATACATATAAAACATACAATGACATACAAAATATATCAAAATCCTCAAACAAAAACAAAGTGACCCGTCACTAAACTTTCACAAACACTCAAATACATAATTCTCAAATACTCGCAGTATACGAATAGCCTACCACTGGCACCCATCCAACACTCCTGATACAGCGCACGCCACGTTGATTCATACGCAGGATTATTCCCAGCTATGTCGAGAGCGCGATTATCTTGCGCTTTCAGAATTGGATACCAACTACTACAGATTGGAAATATTTTGTTAAGAGCTGAAAACGTAACGTTGCGGATCATTCGAATCAAAATATATTGGCATAAGATAAAATCCAAACGCGAACTGAGAGTAATACTGAGGGAGATTGAGTATAAGGAATTGGTTGTTCATAGATTTCTTGGAACTAATAGATCTTTTTAATCCATGTGAAAGGGTTATTATGTATATATTAAATATGCAATCTTTGCCGTATGTAGCCATATGTAGATACGTAGTTAATAAATATTAGCCTGCGTGAACTACACAACTATTTCACTACAGACACATAAACATCACATTAGAAACCTCTAAAATGATTAGTGTTTCTCTACTATATTGTGCATGTATTATACATGTAAACCTTCGTTTTAAATCATTCTATATATTAAAAGAAACCGCATCAAAATCCGTTGCATATTTTGAAGATCTAAGCATATATACATACAGACAGACGCGGAAAGCGACTATGCTTTATACTATGTAAAGAAGAGCTAAAACGTAACGTTGCGGATCATTCGAATCAAAATATATTGGCATAAGATAAAATCCAAACGCGAACTGAGAGTAATACTGTGGGAGATTGAGTATAAGGAATTGGTTGTTAGTAGATTTCTTGGAACTAATAGATCTTTTTAATTCATTTGAAAGGATTACTATGTTAAATTTGCACGTGCCCTATATATGTAGATACATATATAACAAACTAGTGGCCCGCTCGCGGATTCGCCTGCGTGAACTGCACAACTATGTGTCTATAGACACATAGACATCACATTACAAACCTTTAAAATGATTAGTGTTTCTCTACTATATTGTGCATGTATTATACATGTAAACCTTCGTTTTAAATCATTCTACATATTAAAAGAAACCGCATCAAAATCAGTTGCGTAGTTTTGAAGATCTAAGCATATATACATACAGACATACAGACGCAGGAAGCGACTTTGCTTTATACCATGTAAAGAAGAGCTAAAACGTAACGTTGCGGATCATTCGAATCAAAATATATTGGCATAAGATAAAATCCAAACGCAAACTGAGAGTAATACTACGGGAGTTTGAGTATAAGGAATTGGTTGTTCATAGATTTCTTGGAACTAATAGATCTTTTTAATCCATGTGAAAGGGTTATTATGTATATATTTATATATATATATATATATATATATATATATATTAAATATGCAATCTTTGCCGTATGTAGCCATATGTAGATACGTAGTTAATAAATATTCGCCTGCGTGAACTACACAACTATTTCACTATAGACACATAAACATCACATTAGAAACCTCTAAAATGATCAGTGTTTCTTTACTATAATATGCATGTATTATACATGTAAACCTTCGTTTTAAATCATTCTATATATTAAAAGAAACCGCATCAAAATCAGGTTGCGTATTTTTGAAGATCTAAGCATATATACATACAGACAGACGCGGAAAGCGACTATGCTTTATACTATGTAAAGAAAAGCTAAAACGTAACGTTGCGGATCATTCGAATCAAAATATATTGGCATAAGATAAAATGCAAACTCGAATTGAGAGTAATGCTCTAGGAGATTGAGTTTATACTCAATTCCTTATGGAATTGGTTGTACGTAGATTTCTTGTAATTAATATATCTTTTAAATTAATGTAAAGGGTTATTAAAGATAAGAACGTATAAGATATATGTGGATATAATAGTAAAAGAAAAAGCATAATAATTACTTTCATATTTTCAGGAATGTATTTGTACTGTAAACCAAGACTAAGGTCGTCGTGGTGCAGTGAGCCAGTTTCTAACCGTAATTGTCATTGGTTATGAATTCGACTAACTCGCTCCAAGATAGAATATTATCTACATAGCATACATAGCATACATAAGGATCGGTGAGTGTTCTTAGTGGAAACTAAATTGCTGGCAGCGTCCTTAAACAACAAGTCATTCAAACTGAATATCCAAATACTAAATATTTTCACTTTTAGAAAGATTTTGTTTAGCTTCACGCTGTATCCCGCACACAGCAGGGTAGGCAGAGGGAACCTATTATTAAGATACTCCGTTCCCCACTTTCTTGCCGTATTCGGAGGCATTGCGTGTCAATTGGCGGAACTTAACGCCGCAGTTTACCTCGATAACAGAGCGAAGAAAATGGAAATATTAAATATTTCCACTCCTCGAGTGGGAATCGAACCCACAACCAGTCGTTTACAGTCACACACTGTGCCACGACTGGCCACAAGAAATATTCAGAAGTTATTTTAGATTCAATCTATTCTAATCGGATTAATCGCGTACATTTTTTGGTATTCGATAACACATTTTATAAACTCGACATTATGATAACGGACAAATTACAGAAGTCCGTTATCACATTAAAAATCGTATCAACAAAACATCCTACTTTTCACAATTTACACCAATTAGGTCATCACGATATGCATATATATATAACAGGTTATTTTTACAACTTTACGTCAATTTACAAAATACAAACATCTAAAACAACATTGCTATAGTATCAATGAATGGCGCCGCAACAATAACAAATTCACTCAAAACATGTACGTTCAATTGTATGTACATATGTTTGTATGATCCATAAACATCTATTGGCGAGAGAAACTATTGCCCTGTGATGATTGCTTACATTCTACTGGATTTGTAAATAGACGCGAAACACACAATCTTTGTATAATAACAAAGCGTAACTTCAAGTACTGCTCAGGTTAGTATAGATTCAAATTAATATAATATATAGATTCAATTAGCTTCACGCTATATCCCGCACACAGCAGGGTAGGCAGAGGGAACCTAGTGTTAAGACACTCCGTTCCCCACTTTCCAGCGAATTCGGAGGCTTGCGTGTTAAGTGGCGGAACTTAACGCCGCGCTTTACCTCGACACCAGAGCGAAGAAAATGGAAATATAATTTCCAATCCTCGAGTGGGAATCGAACCCACAACCAGTCGTTTACAGTCACACTCTTGTGCCACTGGGCCACGACTGGCCACATAGATTCAATTACTCACTGAACGATTGACAATAAATACTAAAACTTCTAAGTCTGGTTTTTCTATGCTATTTCGACTTGCTTTTTTTGGATCAATATGAAAACAAGCCCCGCAGCAATCGAAAATTTACAAAGTATAAAACTAATATCTTTGCCAGTATATATCAAGAAGACACTTTTAAGGGTATAACTGTAACTTTCTTTTTGTAGTTTAAAAACAGATCAAGACAATGTGTATTGAGTTGCAATGTGCATAGCTCAACAACGCGCTTTGCTCTACCAACTCGAAGAAATAACAACAATTTAAATATTCCTCCCACGTAGGACGAGAATCAAACCCACAACCACTGAGTCACGTCTACTTCAATTAAAAACCATAAATATTCAATAAACCAACAGCAAAAAAAACAAAAAGAAAAATCTGAAGCAATATTTCATAATATCACAGAGTACCGGTGACTTTGTTAAGCGAACTCATTTATAATGTTTAAAACGTTTTAATACATTATCTAGCTCCCCACAGGTTCGCAAAGTTGACATTACAGTCTTAATAGAAATAAATCTTGCTCCTCACTTCTGTCTCTTCGTAGGATAATGCATAATATATCTTTTGTAATCTTTTGAACAAACTGACTGATAATACGTTAATTATATTTTAGAGCACGTTTATTTTAAAATTAATTTTCTTGTAATATTGGGACATTCTTCAGCTTTACTACTACTGAATTCGAGACATTACGTGGCGATTTTTGGATTTAAACGCCGCTCTTTGTATTGTTGAGAATGGAACCCACAACCAGTTGTGTTTACTAACAGACGCTGTCCTACTCATGAAGTTACAGTTTAAAATAAAAAGTGATAAGGACGTCTATTACTCTTTCTTGTAAAAACTACTAAATAGATTTTAATGAAACTACAATAATATAGCTTATACATTAGAATAAAACAGGCTAAAATTTATGAAGATATTCTGTGAATTGTCCAAAATATCAAGTAAGTAAGCTCATTCGATTATAACTGTTTTCGTAAATTCCGTGCGGACGAAGTCGCGGGCACAGCTAGTTTAGCTAGCTATAAAACAATCCCATATATCAAAACAAAAAAAATCAACGACATGTGCCTAACGAAGCCGCCTTAATAATAACATTGTTAGTAAAATAGTTCACGCCAACCCCGAACAAGTGTTGTTTACATAAATTTGAATGGATCAGACTGACGGTGTAAAGCTTTACTTGCTTTCAAGGCTGTGACATTATCATATATTATATTATACTTCTTATTATTAAGAAATAGCTTTAGAAAGAAATTGGGTTAAAAACTTTTTTATTTTTTCTAATAACAGTTTACTTTTGAAGATGGGGGCGACTAATGATTTCCTTATTATTATGGCAAAGCGTTTCCTATAAATTTATACGAGAAAGAATCTAATTTCGTAGAGAAATCGAACTAGCTCTATGAGTTTTTCACGTCAAGTTTGTTCAATTTAAACAATTAATCATTGGGATTTGATGTGTATTACCGCAATTTCCAATTCGTGTATTTAATTAAACTTCATATTTACATATTTCAACTTACTTTCCTATGTAATGAAAAAATAATAATAATAATAAGAACATATTGAAAAAATGCCTAAAAAATAAATTTGAAATTGAACTAAATTAAGAAATAATAATTCGAAATCTATAACTAGTGAACATTGACTAAAGTGGAGAATAGAGTGTTTTGACACTAGATTCTCTTTGCTTAAACTATTTGAAAAAAAAAACGTGAAAATGAAGAGAAATAAAAAGACCTATTGACAAAAACGTTTCGAATTATAACTAACATGCTTTTTACCATATTCTAATATCACTAATCTAACTGATTACACTCAGTCATCACTACAACCAAAAAATACAAAAAGTGTAACGAATAAAAGATGAATTTGAACTCATGTCAAGTGACAGACAGCAATTAATCTACGCCAAGCTCTTATAGTTTTTTTAAGAACCAAACTTCGTCTAAACATCTGTACATTATCAGCACGTGTTAACTAATGAACAGTTTAAGCTCAATCCATAACTAAAATGTAAATTTCCTCCCACATATCCAGACCACCTGTAACTATTATAACTCATAGACGAAAGTCCATACAAAAATATCCATAAATTAGTAGTAAAGTATGAAAAAGAAAATAAGCTTTCGTTTTTACTTGTTTATTACCTATAGATTTTCAGTTTATAATATGTTGGCAACTCCTTTTTTTTAAAGTGAGGAAATCCGTTACGGATTGCGGCCGAGGCGGAAAGTGGGGAACGGAGTGTCTTAACACTGGGTTCCCTCTGCCTACCCTCCTGTGTGCGGGATACAGCGTGAAGCTTAAAAAAACCCTTCAAATTGGTCAAACCATTTAGGTTTATCATTAAAATTCTCAACTCCTATTTCAAATATTAGGGAGTACATTTTTAAGGATAAAAGCAACCTTTGTTTGACCCTTTATCCTCAACTATTTTCATTTCTAAAGTCTATTTAAATAACAATTATAAACAATAATAAAAGCGACAGACAGGCTTTCGAATTTATAACATTAGCATGGATATTTATTATTCCCTTTACCACATTTCTCTAACAAACAGTTACTCAGTTCAAATATAACAGGGCTATATGTAGCAGAATAAACGTCTAGACAGATTCCACTATAACCAGAATAGAGTATTTGTTGTACTTTCTGTATAAAAGCCCCGAGGCTTGAAACGTGACCCATATTGGCTTTAGTATATGAGTAATATTTTACCTCTGATCTGGAAACCTAAAATTTGATCATGAGATGTATTTATAAATTTTTAAGAAAAAGATTTAAAAGTGAATAATGAAAAAAAATATAAGCGTTATAGAAAATTTTGTAGCTTCACGCTTTTTATTCACATTGCAGAGTAGAGAGAGAGAGAGAGAGAGTCAGAGAGAATCTAGTGTTAAGATACTCCATTCTTTAATTTCTGCTCGAAATCGGACATCTCGTGAGAATAGCAGAACTGAACGTCGCATAAATAATCTAGAATTACAACGTACGAGTTTATTATTTATTACCATTACACGTCGGTAAATATAGAGAACCCATGATAAAAGAAATTTCTTTAGTCCTGTTAGGAAAATAATATAGAAACCACCCAACTTACAACATAATGCATGAGTACCACAGACGTAGTAACAGAAAGTCTTAAGATTTCAAACCCAACTAAGAAATGAATCAGATACGCCTATATCATTCATAATTACCAACTCTTATACCATCCAATGAGGCATTTCCATCTGGAACACCACTTAAAAAGCTTAATCGTCCTCTAAACTCTTAGAAGTTTTATCTTATTTAAGTCTAAATATAACAATTGAGGCCAGTCGAGGTGAAGAGGCACGTAGTTTAATTGTAATCGAGAATGGTTGGGGGTTCAATTTCCACTCAAGGTAATAAAATATTTAATATTTCCATTTCGCACTGGTGTCAAAGCAAAGCACGGCGATAAGTTCCATAACTGAACACATCCAGAATTCGACAAGAAATAGGGAACGGAGTGCCTTATCACCAGGTTCTCTATGCCTACCGTGCCATGTGCGGGATACAGCGTGAAGCTATAGGATAATAAAAAAAAGAGTCTAAACATATAAAAATAACGATACAGTCAGCATTCAAACGGGGTCTATGCCCCTACCATTATTAATCCCTGCTAATCGAGCATCACGCTCGGAATACCTGGCAAAGGTCGGCTATTTGTGTAACACTCGGATGCCCCTTGATTTATTCGCGTCGGTTACCAAATCATTAGTTTAAGTTCGATCGTATCGTAAAAAGCTGATAGTATAGATAGCTCTATGTGTAATAAAATATTATTATGTTACATTTTTATAAATTTTCCAAGCAACGTGAGGCGTAACAGTAAAAGTTTATTGAAAACGAACTTTTTTGTAGTATTGACGTTATGTAAGAATATATATGGGTTTAGAACTGTAATTTCATTCTTTTAGGCATCTTACTAAGGTCCCTTAACTTCAATTTTTGACGAATGAATTGAAAAAATGATTTACAAATTTATTATTATTATTTACAAACATATGCCACATCACATTATGTTACCTTTTTGATGTTTTTGATAGAATAAAAATTAAAAAAAATGAAACTTAAATAAAATTTGAATACACGTTCAATACAATTTGAATATACAACGAATACACATTCTTATTTTCGCAAAAGATTCTAAATTCAAATTTAAGAAACATTTTTGTGTTGTGACAGAACTTATGACCTGACTAAGTATTTTATATATTCACCAAAAGTAAACGCAAAACGCAAAAGAATGTCAACAGCAATGTGTCAAGATATATGTATTTATGTGTGATTCGCGTAATATCACAGTTAATCATAAGTGGATAAGGGCCAAAGTGACATTCCTACGCCCCCAATGCGTTTCGTTTTTAGTCAGGTGACATTTCTAATTTCTGATTTTATTTATTAGTTGTTATTTATTACTTGTTGACTATCATGTTGACCTTTGTGCTTAGTATTTTTTTTTATTTTGATACCTTTTTTTTATGTTAAATCTTGTTTTGACTTAATGAAAACAAAGTTATGTTGCATATATATATATATATATATATATATATATATATATATATATATATATATGCAACATAACTTTTGTTGCATATATATATATATATATATTTATATATATATATATATATATATATATATATATATATATATATATATATATATATATATATATATATATATTTAAGTTAAGTCACACTCTTGTGCCACTAGGCCACGACGGGCCACATTAAAATTGAATTTAAAAGTGAATAATGAAAAGAAAATATAAGCGGTATAGAAAATTTTGTAGCTTCACGCTTTTTATTCACATTGCAGAGTAGAGAGAGAGAGAGAGAGAGAGAGAGAGAGAGAACCTAGTGTTAAGATACTCCGTTGTTTAATTTCTGCTTGAAATCGGACATCTCGTGAGAATAGCAGAACTGAACGTCGCATAAATAATCCAGAATTACAACGTACGAGTTTATTATTTATTACCATTACACGTCGGTAAATATAGAGAACCCATGATAAAAGAAATTTCTTTAGTCCTCTTAGGAAAATATTTAAAACACAAAAAGAACCATATTTCTATAGAAACCACCCAACTACAACATATACAATGAAATATGAACACCCTAGACGTAGTAACAGAAAGTCTTAAGATTTCAAACCCAACTAAGAAATGAATCAGATACGCCTATATCATTCATAATTACCAACTCTTATACCATCCAATGAGGCATTTCCATCTGGAACACCACTTAAAAAGCTTAATCGTCCTCTAAACTCTTAGAAGTTTTATCTTATTTAAGTCTAAATATAACAATTGAGGCCAGTCGAGGTGAAGAGGCACGTAGTGTAATTGTAATCGAGAATGGTTGGGGGTTCCATTTCCACTCAAGGTAATAAAATATTTAATATTTCCATTTCGCACTGGTGTCAAAGCAAAGCAAAGCACGGCGTTAAGTTCCATAACTAAACACATCCAGAATTCGACAAAACATAGGGAACGGAGTGCCTCATCACTAGGTACCCCCTGCTTTCTCTGCTGTGCGCGGGATACAGCGTGAAGCTATGGGAAAATAAAAGAAGCTATGGGAATATAAAAGAGTCTAAACATATAAAAATAACGATACAGTCAGCATTCAAACGGGGTCTATGCCCCTACCATTATTAATCCCTGCTAATCGAGCATCACGCTCGGAATACCTGGCAAAGGTCGGCTATTTGTGTAACACTCGGATGCCCCTTGATTTATTCGCGTCGGTTACCAAATCATTAGTTTAAGTTCGATCGTATCGTAAAAAGCTGATAGAATAGATAGCTCTATGTATAATAAAATATTATTATGTTACAATTTTATAAATTTTCCAAGCAACGTGAGGCGTAACAGTAAAAGTTTATTGAAAACGAACTTTTTTGTAGTATTGACGTTATGTAAGAATATATGGGTTTAGAACTGTTATTTCATTCCTTTATTCTTCCAAGTTCCCTTAACTTCAAATTTTGACGTGTGAATTGAAAAAATGATTTACAAATTCATTATTATTATTTACAAACATATACCACATCAAATTATGTTACCTTTTTGATATTTTCAATAGAATATAAAACCTGAAATTGAAACCTAAAATTAAAATTTAATACACATTCAATACAATTTGAATATACAATGAATACACATTCTTGTTTTCGCAAAAGATTCTAAATTCAAATTTAAGAAACATTTTTGTGTTGTGACAGAACTTATGACCTGACTAAGTAATTTAAAGATTCATCAAAAGTAAACGCCATACGCAAAAGAATGTCAACAGTAATGTGTCAAGATATATGTATTTATGTGTGATTCGCGTAATATCACAGTTAATCATAAGTGGATAAGGGCCAAAGTGACATTCCTACGCCCCCAGTGAGTTTCGTTTTTAGTCAGGTGACATTTCTAATTTCTGATTTTATTTATTAGTTGTTATTTATTACTTGTTGACTGTCGTGTTGACCTTTGTGTTTAGTATTTTTTTTATTTTGATACATTTTTTTAATGTTAAATGTTGTTTTGACCTTATCAAAACAACGTTATATTGCATATGTAAATGTATTTATTAATGTTTATTTTAATTTGTTGGGGCCAGTCGTGGCGCAGAGGCATAGTGTAACTGTAAAGCGACTGGTTGTGGGTTTGATTCCCACTCGAGTATTCGATTCCCATTTTTTTCGCTCTGGTGTCGAGGTAAAGCGCGGCGTTAAGTTCCGCCACTTAATACGCAATGCCTCTGAATTCGTCGGAATGTGGGGAACGGAGTGTCTTAACACTAGGTTCCCTCTGCCTATCTTGCTGTGTGCGGGATACAGAGTGAAGTTAAAAAAAATTATACATCTACATATTAGTAAAATCATAGTATGATTTAACCCTTTAACCACCGTTTAAATTCGTCATTGAAATCTTCCCGTACTTGTTTACTCACTCCATTGCGTCTATACAAAATAAGAGTATTAATTGTACCACTCAACGCCGAATGACAAAATTTGAAACGAAAGCAGAATGATGATCATTATATTATTAATATTATAAACACAAAAATGTTGAACGACGTCTGTTACTTTTTCACGTAAAAACAACAAAATAGATTTTGATGAAACTTATAATAATATAGCGTATATATCTGAATTAAACATAGGCTACGATTTATAAAGATATTGTGTGAATTGACCAATCATTGTATCAGGTAAGTAGGCTCCTTTGACTATAACTTCTTCCGTATTTTCCACGCCGACAAACTCTCGGACAGAGTTAGTATACACAAACATATATATAAAAATAATAAGAAAAAATCATATGTAAAATAACATACAAAACAAAACAATGTATATAACAATATATATAAAAAATCGAACAAATTAAGTAAACCCTTCTTTTGTCACTAAATTAAACACTTCACGGTACAAAAAAGCAAGCTCCGCTTTATCTTGATTACAAAAAGAGAAGAATTCGTGTGTCAAATTAAAACGTCTCTCAAATGAAATGTGACGCTCATACAAAATCAGGTCAGTCCCACATTTGTGATTTCAATACTTTGAAAACTGTAACACCGTTGTGGCGCAATGGATATGTTACATAATATGCACGATAGATTCCGGTTTGTTTCGCACTGACGTTTGTATGTAAAATACATTTTTTTTTTTCAATTTTAATGTAGAAAAACAATAGTAGCAATAAGTTGTGCCAAAAATTTATATTTAAATATTTTATTTGTGTCAATTTGGATAAACATACGACGGCGCTAAGTTCCGCTGCTACTGCCTGGTGAACAATGCCTGTATCCAGGAAGAAAGTTGAGAAAGCAGTAAAAAATAATTATTTAAATTAGTTTAAAAGTTCACGATCAAAACTATATTTAATCATACCACACGCCCACACCAACCAAGTATACCAAATACTAGAAAAATTAAATGAAAGATAACTTTAAACTGTAATATATTTTTCAATTTACGAAAAAAAAACAACTTAGAAAAAAGATAAAGATTTCCTGATCAAACAGGAAAAGGAAAAATATTATATACATTCACTCGTTACAGTTACCGTTCACTCATACATACGTACTTAAACGTCGTGTTACTTTCGACAATTTATTAAACAATTATTAATTAATAATTCTATTTGAAAAACAAATTCATGCCGCTGCCGTCCGAACCCGAGACTTTACGTGTTAAATGACAAAACTCAACACCACACTTTACCTTAGGTACCAAAGCAGGAAAATGAAAATAATTTTATTCTACACCAAATGAAAATCGAACCCGCAACCATCGCCTTTACAGTCACACGCTATCCCACTACGCCACAATAGCCTCCATGCTATTAATAATAAAGAAATGCTGCGTCTCGTTCTAGTAAAGATGAAAGTGCATCTTATCTTAAGCAAACATGTTATTAAGTGTTCTTTGATACTAAAGGATATTGCATGTGCATATTAAAGCCATAATACCTATCCAGACTTGTTAGCTAGTACTATATTAGTAGAGAACTAAATTTTAAGTTGAGGTCTTCCTGACACAGTGGGATGACGTCTGACTATAAGTAACTGGTAATGGGTTCATTCCCAAATAAGAGAAATTATTCAATTTAATTAATTTGCATTTACATAGGTAGATAAAAGAACCTAGAGTCAAGACATTGCATTGTCCGTTTTCCACGCGAAACGCCATCTTAATCAGAACGAATAAAAAAAATACAATCATATCTCCAATCGGGAATCAAACCCACAACCAACTGCCTTTACACTGCACCTGCCCACTACACCAAAACCATATAAAAACCAAAAAATCCGCACCACAAACGGAATACAATAATGCCTTCTGGTATTCGATCCCACTTGATTTATTGGCATCGGTCGTAAATTCATTAGTTCTATTCAACCACCGCTGTGGAAGATTTACGATGATCTGAAGTGTGACGTCATGATTCCTTCGATAGCTTAAATGTTTGCACGTGATCCGACGCGTTCCGTTTGCCAATTCTCACTAGAAGCCGATAGATATGTTAGGAGGTGAATATAAGTATGTTATAATAATATAGTAAACGATTATTCGTATGATATAAGATCATATATTCAACATTTTCTAAATTAAAACATTTTTCGATAACGTATAAACAACACTGAAAGTAAAGGTATTTCAACTCGCGCTTATAAGCTTGTCTACGTTAAAATTTATTAAATTAAATGCAACTTATATTTCTTTAGATTTTAGCAGCCCCCGATTGCTAAAATATAAATAAATATAAGTTTGTAAATAATAATAATAAAAACCGAATTTAAACTATTAACAAAAGACATATACTTTTATATAACGTACATACACATTACTAAGGTAACGTTTAATTAACGCCTCAAAGTGGTACTACTTGAACATCATCAATTACTAATAACTTTCACATCAACAAAAACAAAAGAACCAATACATTAAATACCATAATAAAATAGAAAGCCCATAAAAATATTACCTCCAAACTCTAATAACATAAACCGATAAATATTAATAATATTTATCGGTTGTAACCAAGTATTTCCTTTATTCCTATACGAATGAATGTAGCTTCACGCTTAGCAGGCTAAGTCAGAGAGATCTAGAATCAAGATATTCTGCACTTCACTCTTCACTTGAAACGGAGACATTGCGTGTTAAGTGGTGGAACTCAACGCCGCGTTTTGGTTTAGCTACTAGAAAGGAGAAATAAAAATAAATAATCATTCCCCTAAAGAGGATCGAACCCACAACCATTGTGTTTACACTCAGATACTGTTCCATTACGCCAAGACAGCCTCTAGCTACTATAAATTACTAATAACTTTCACATCAACAGCAAAAACAAAAGAACCAATACATTAAATACCATAATAAAATAGAAAGCCCATAAAAATATTACCTCCAAACTCCTAATAACATTATATTAATAATATTTATCGGTTGTAACCAAGTATTTCCTTTATTCCTATACGACCATACAAACAAACATACATACATACATATATATAACGGAAACATATGAAATATGCGTATATAACACGCAACACCGTCGTATTTCAGTTAATCATAGCGTAGATAACTATCTGTAATTAGTTAGGAACTCCACGTATCCAGTGTTGATGTTATGCAAGTAATGCTCGGCGTCGTTTCCTAAACTGCTTTGGTTTGTTAAGATATAGGTATATTATAATAACGTGGTAGTATTGAAAAAGACATTTAAAGAAAAAAAAACGTGGTAGTATGTAGCTATATAGAAGGGGTGACCAAACCTTTTTAAGCAACAGGCGAACGCAACTAAAAGTATTTAAAATTTCATTAATATTATAAACATTTCTTTAGAAAAACATAAAATATCAACAAAACATTATATACATGAGTAAAAAAAAATGAATAAATAACCAATATGTAATTTGCAATCATATTGTATGTTGGATTGTTAAAACTCACCGGCTTGGCTTACCGCATCCATACTTATAAATACAAAAGTTTGTATGGTTGTCTGTCAAGCTTAATCTACCGGTCCGATTTGGATGAAAAGTTGGAGCACGAGCACGCAATGTTTTTTGAATGAAACTTTAAGAAAAAAATGCTGCTGTCATCTATACGAGCATTTATTTTAAGGCAATTTTGCAAAAACTTCATAATTACACTCTTTTTTAGCTTCACGCTCTATCCCGCACACAGCAGGGTAGGCAGAGGGAACCTAGTGTTAAGACACTCATTGCGAGTTACATGGCGTAACTTAACGCCGCATTTCAATTAATTAAAGAATTAAACATTTCACTTATTAATCTTTACCCCAAACACGAATCGAACCCACAACCAATCGCATTCACACTCACACTATATACCAAAACATCACAAGAATGCTAAAACTACATTATTATATCACAATATAAAATACCTCAATAAAGAAACCTATCCATTAGCATCAAAATAAACATGTTCGTAGTAAAACCGGAGTATAACCGTCAGAGTGTTCCCCAATCGGTTTATAAGCAATAAATCGGCAGCGCAGGTGACCCATTTACTGAATGGACCGCGGTTGTTCATTACGCCACGTGCGTCTCACGTGGAATGATTGTATTGTCAATCAAGTGTTGGAGGTGAGGAATCAATGATTATTTTGAATTTTTCACGCTGCATCCCGCACACAGCAGGGCAGAGGGAACCTAGTGTTAAGACACTCCGTTCCCCACTTACCGCCGAATTCGGAGGCATTGCGTGTTAAGTGGCGGAACTTAACGCCGCGCTTTACCTCAACACCAGAGCGAAGAAAAATGGAAATATAAAATATTTCCACTCCTCGAGTGGGAATTGAACCTACAATCAGTCGTTTACAGTCACACGCTTGTGCCACTGGGCCACGACTGGCCACAGTTCACAGTTTAGTTTATTTAAATAAGGACTAAATAAAACAGTAACATATCAATAAAAATGATTTATATTTAGGCTTTGTTAGAAGCCATTATGGTGCACCAATCTAATTGACATGCGATTGGTTGTGAATTTGATTCCCCTCTTAATTCAAAATCAAATTTTTAAATTTTCAAATCATTTTTTTTTATATATCATTTTTTTAACTCCGGTTTGGCGAACAGGAAACGCGTCGTTGGGTTCCACCAATTATTTAAAGCAAACTATGAAATGTTAAACTAAGATTGTTAAAGTTATCATTAAAACATTTTCATTACTTGACAGTTGGTAGAATCATTTCATTATACATATGGTTTTTCAGACCGCGTTCTATACATTCTTTAAAGTTTATCCAATGCCAAATTGTTTATCCCACAACTATACTACTATATTATATTTTACGCCGTCAAGAAGCTCTTACATATATTGTATTAATATTAATAATACTAACAATATATACTTTGGACTATACAAAAACCTATAAAACAACTTCAACATATAACTTATCTATCAAATACACTTAAAAAAAACAATTTAAAAAATCCAAATCTCAAAATAGCTTTCACAAAACTATTTGCATTCACACGCAGAAGAACCAAACCCAAATTTTAAAATATTAGGTCAAACGACAATTACGTCTAAAAAGAAACCCAGCCCCTCATAATGAATAATAGCTGTGCCCGCAACTTCGTCCGCGCGAAATTCAAGACTCCGTATTACATCAGTCGACCAGTCGTGGCGCATTGGCACAAAGTTTGAGTGTAAAGTGACTGGTTGTGGGTTCGATTGCCACTCGAGGTGTGGAAATATTTAATATTTCCATTTTCTTCGCTCTGGTGTCGAGGTCAAGCGCGGCGTTAAGTTCCGCCACTTAATACGCAATGCCTCCGAATTCGGCGGAAAGTGGGGAACGCAGTGTGTTACCACTAGGTTCCTCCTGCCTACCCTGCTGTGTGCGGGATACAGCGTGAAGCTGAGAGAAAAAAAAGTATTACATCAGCTCTTTGACAGTGTTCACTATGTTGGCTATAAAGGCATACATACACATAACATATAAGTGTAACTCTAGCGGTATTGGCGACATACACCAGAAAAGCTCGCAGATGGTAGATTTAAAACCAATTTACTTTATATTTAAGACAATTCACACAATATCTTTAATACTAAATTGTATCCTATGCTTTATTCTGTTATATAAGCTTTTAATTATAAAGTTTCATGAAAATCCATTCAGTAGTTTTCACGTCAAATATCAACAAACATTCATACAAACATTCGCGTTTATAATATTAATATGACCAACTGAATTCTTATTTTAGTCGCACATTCGCGCTCATTTGTCTTATTAATGGTAGCGCTTGATGCCTGTCCGTCTAACGTCGCGGCTACGCGATGTTTTCATCTGTTCAGTGGAACGGTGAAATTCGATATTGTAGTGACTAATAACTTTATTCTACATTCATGTTTATAGTTCAATTATTTTTGAATGTAAATGAGTGAAGAATGTGTCGGACTAATGTCGGACGGTAAATAGTAAACAGAGTGTCTTGACACTAGGTTCACTAGGTCATATGGAAAGAAATATTAAGATACTTCTTTTACTTGATATTGATTACAATTTAGTGACGGACCATTGTGGCGCAGTGGCATTGCGTCTGACTATAAAAGCGACGGTTATTGGTTCGATCTCTGCTGGTGGGAAATAATTATATATTCGTTTTCTCTGATAAGAAAGCGCAAGTTTGGTGTCCAAGTATGCAAAGAGTTGAATTCGGATTGAACATGAAGAAAGGAGTTTATGACCCCAGGTTCTCTCTATCTACAATGTAAAAATAATAAAAGGAATAAACTACTCGACTACTTGAAATCCTTTACGATAAAAACACTTCTACCATAATAAGACTTGAATATATATTTATATTCAGAGTATATATAAATATTATTTATTTTATTTATAAACCATTTTAATGAAGAATAGAGTGTCATGACATTATGGTTTCTCCCTGCCATGCGGAAAACACCATGAGACCGACTTTTTTAAATATTAATGGTAACATTGTCAAAAACAATTCAAACCAACACTTGCAACACTCAAAACAAAAACTAAACCAAAATCATTATAACTTTGCCATTCAAAGCTTCAGTTAATTAAACGGATTACAACGCGATAATCCGTCGTGAAAACTTAAAGACTTTATAATAATTGTTAAGCGAAAACCACAATTAGAATGCTATAGAATTTCGCCTAACTCCATTGTTTAGTCTGTTAACGAGCATCAAAGAAACCATTTATCTGACGGCCTATCAAACTCTCGTCGTTTTATAACAGTAATTAATGTTACTTTCAATATTTATACAGATAACCTTCCGCTATGGTGCGGTTACTGATCGGATAACTACAGAAATTGGTATATAATGAGAAATTCCCTTTAAAATGTTACACATTCAGGTAAAGATAAAAAACACTCAAGAAAGCAACAGTTCCATGTCGAAAAACAGGATGTAAGGGCTGATGGATTAGCCTTTGATGTTGTAAAACATTGCAAGCCAGGCCAGCAAATTAAAGTTAAACTATATAAAAAACGGAATTTATTTAAATGTCAAATATGGCGATAAGAAAAAGACAGTCACATCATGATTCAAAAGAAAAGGAAAAGTGATAGGGACAGGAAAGTGGGAAACGTAGTGTCTTTGACACTAAGTTCTCTCTGCCTACACTGCTATACGAATAAAAGATCTGAAGCAGAAGAATATATGCAAAAAAACATATATTTAAATATATAATATTTTTATATTTAATCTCTAATACCACAAACTATAATATACCAGCAGTAGGACTCACTCTATTATTAACATTCTTAATTCCCATTCATGAGTAGAACCAATAAATCGTTATCAAATTGAATAGCACTTCCCTACACAAGTGGAAGCTCAAAGCTTCAAAGCTCTCAACTAACAACTGTACTGTAATTACTAAACATTATATGAACTTAAAATAAGGCTGGCTTTGTAAATGGTTTGCCATATGAATTAATATATATTTGTTAGCATTTTTTTTCCTGTATAGCAGTATAGTCAGAAAGAACCTAGTATAAACGCACTCCGTTCTCCACTTTCCGCCTGAAATGAAGACATTGTATGAATTATTAATATGATGATTTTTTTATGTTAAATTTGACTGAATATATTATGGTTCTAGACTCATATTCGAAACGAAAAAAATCCTAATTACATTGCATAATAAATTTATCAATAGATACTATATTGATGCATGGGAATTGTTATTTAAACAAAAAACAATATTTAATTCCCCAAAACACGTACATATATTTTTACATACCGTTTTCGTAATGTAAAAACAAAAAAGTACATAACAGAAGAAAAAAGTCTAGCTTCAAGCACTTTTTTTTCAAAAGCAGAGGGAACCTAGTTACTGCATTCTCTACTTTGCACGTAAAATCGAGACATTGCGTGTTGAATAGCAGAACTTAATGTTGCCCTTTATTTTACGTACCAGAGCGAAGAAATGCAAATAGTTTGAATATAATAATCATTGTCTTGAACGGGAATCGAACCCACAACCACTCACGTTTAGATGCTGTCATTCAATTTAAACTTACAAAATAAAATAAACTAAGAAAGTCTCATCACAATAACATTTAACAAAAATAATTTTAAAATATTGTGTAAGAAATTTACGCAACCATCGCTTTCAATACAAGAACAAACTCTACTCACTAAGTGTTATTGGATAAGTTGATTAAAACAGAAGTATGGAATGAATGGAGCTTTTAAGTTTTAGAGGGTTTCTGAAAGCTTATAGAAAAATTACGATCATAATTTTTCATTATTTACTAAATAGTTAACATTTTTTTCATTATTTACTAATTAGTTCACACAAATGTTAAGGCAATTATGACGCTGTCGACGGTCTAATTATAAACGCGGTTGGTTGTGGGTTCGATATTCACTCAGAGAACATTTTATTGATTTTTTTTCTTTACTTTGGTAAAACGACCCGCAACGTGTTTTCTTTCCCGTTTGGTCTTACTTTTTATTTAAGTTAAAAAATTCTTTTTTGTTTTTATCAATTTTTTAAACACGTAATTATTTGTTGAAAACTTTAAAATTAAAAAAATTGTAATTGTATTGAATTGTATATATGTTTATAAATTTTATACCTCTTATACAAAAATAACACATCGCAATTTAAGCCTAGGTTTAACCATCAAAGAGAACGGAACCCAAAAAACGCTACAGTCCTTATACCTCTTCTAGTTCTTCATACAACTAGACCACCTGAATACAACTAAATTTACTCCAAAATACGACAAAATAATCAAACCCACTACCACTGCCACTACAAAAATAAGCCAACAAAAAAAATCCTTAAAAAAATACCATCCGTAACAAGATAACCATAATAAGCGAAGTTTATTTTCACTCAGCAAATTCGAGAGCGATTAATCATTTAGATCAGGCTAGAGCAAGTGAATTAATGGCGGTTAGGCGTCACAACAATGATAAATTTTACATTGTTATTGTAACTCTAACGGTTGTTGGTGAATTTGTAAAAATTAATTAACCTAATCACATTTTGTTTCGTGATGAGGCAAGTTTGGATAAATATTTTTGTGTCCATTGGAGACCATTTGGGACGTATAATGCGTTGCCATGACAACGTATATAATATTTTATACAATTGATTATATATGATTATCATAGTCTGTGGACTACGCTGCTATTTCCTACTATTGCAACCCTCAGGGGTGGATTTTTGAAAAATAAAGTTGTCTATGTTTAACTTTGGATTATCAATTATATTTATGCCAAAATTCGTTACAATGGGTCAAGGTGTAGATTTTTCATATAAACTTTCATCCCTTATTTTGAGCCTTATTTTAACGGTTGATTATTAGTAAAAAATATGTAGCCTATGTTTGACCCAGTAATTTTTACTACTTTCATTGAAAATTTCATCCAAATCGGACAGACAAACCCACAGACATTCGCATTTGTAATATAAGCATGGATATATAAAATTCTTGGGTTACTCAGTAATCGACAGGCAATACGCAACAGAAACTTCTGCGCTTATAAAGCCGAAATCTAACATGTATTATCCGTGGAAAGTATATGAGATCACTAAAATAGGACTTCTCTAAACACTAATAACAACTTAAGTTGAACACAAATTCACATTAGCTCTGAGTATGAATGATAGTATATTTCAACGTAATTTAACAGCTAAAAATTAAATAATGTTATAAAAAAAAATATACAAGGCTAGATGTCAATAGTACTTCAATATTAAATTTAAAAAAAAGTTTCCTCACAACAATGTTAAATTTTACATTTTTATTGTAACTAACGCTGGTGAGTTTGTAAAAATTAATTAACCTAATTACATGTTGTTTTTGTTTGAGCAAATTGTGATAAGTATTTTTGTACTAGGAGATCCATTGATGTATATAATACGAGTTGTCATAGCTTTATACAAAGTTTTTCAGGTACATACATACATTGCTTCACGCTTTGTGCATTGCGAGGTAGTTAGAGAGAACGAAGCGTCAAACCTTACGCCTCTTCCACTGTCATCAACGTCATCATACATGTCCTGTTCACTCCGGGGTATCCTGGTGCTCATTTTAGGTGACCTTTCTCCAGTATCATCGATTCTGTGTTTTCGAAGTTCAACTGAGAGAGTAAATCTTTCTTACCATTCTTTCATCACTCATCCTCTCGACGCGTCCAAACCATCTGAGTACGCTTTTCTTCAATACTTCTTACTATAACTTTCTCGCTAACATCTACATATATAGGTATGTTTGGCCTCATTGCCTGAACATTTACATAATTAATACATTATTAGACCAAGCGAACAAAATTGCGGTCTACAACTAATCCCCTATCCCCTTATATACCTATATAAAATAGCTTAGCTAATAATTTATACTATAAAATATAAAACTCTCATCACAATCGTCCTTGAAAATGAGAAAAAAATAATATTCAAAAAAATAAAATTACAATTTAAGCAGAATCGTTATCATGTCAACCACTCACTGTTCTGAATAACGCCCTTATGTTTTACAACTGGCTCTTAGGCTTACCTGAAAATAAAAATACACGATTATTATAATTTGAATAATATTTATATAAGAAACACAAAATAAGGTAAAAATGTTGAAATAAAAAATAACAGATCTACAATTTACAAATATAAACATACAAATTAATTAGCTTCCGAACTGGCAATAAAATGCGCGGCGTTCAGTTCCGCCAATTGTAAAAAGTGGAAAACAAGGTATTTTCGTCAAGTTTCTGATTACAGATCAGATCATTATGATCTGAAGAAGGCTGCTGGGTCTGGCTGGATGCGGAAAGCGGAGGACCGGGACCTCTGGCGCACCCTGGGGGAGGCCTACGTCCAATATCGCTCTAAATCATTTCGCAGCTTCACGCTTTTTCCCAATAGCAGAGAAATCACAAAGAAACTAGTGTGAACACACTCCGCCTAAGTTACAGAACTCAACGCCGCGCTTTATCTGAAAAACCAGGGCGAAACCATGAAAATTTAAATACAATCATTCCCCCGAATGGGAATTGAACCCACAACCACTGCGTTTACACCCAAAGTTGGCAACACGCCACAACTACCACTAAATCATAAGTTACAAAAGACAGGCAAACTTTAGTATTTAAGATCTTAACAACGAGATATATGAACATATTTAAGTTTATTTATAAGCAATATGCGATGCTATCTACATACACATAGTAGTAAATCATCTCAAGACCAACTTCATCCTGCTTGTATGTAGGTCAGTGTGACAGTAACTTTGACATAGTTAGGAGCATCTAACAGGTATGTATGGTTAACGAATAATATTAATAGAATTCATGTTAGAATTCGATATCGAGATACTAAGCATATTCGTACAGTAGACACTATTGTCGCTAAGTGGGGCAATGTATGATTGTTAAGGCGATGGTTATGGGTTTGATCCTCATAATGTGTTTTTTATTTAATTTTTCAATTCTTGTTAAGGGCCGTCGTAGTACCTGACTGTAAGCGCAATGGCTGTGGGTTCGGTTCCCACTCGAAGAAATGATTATTTACATTTTCATTTCTTCGCTCTGGTATCATAGATAAAGCGCGCCATTGATTTCCGCCAATTAACACACAACGTCTCAATTTCGGGCAGAAAGTAAAGGACAGAGAGTCTTAACACTATTTTTCTGGTTCTCTGTGATTACCACCACAACAGCGAAGTGTGAAAAGCGAAGCTGAAGAAAAGGAAAATTAAGCTTTCCCTCTTAACACGTTACAAAGAACAAAAAGTCAAGACACTTTATTCTCCTCTTCCTGCGCGAAATCGTAACTTGTGGAGTAGCGGAACTCAACGCCGCGCTTTTCTTACGTACTATAAAAGAAAATAATATAATTTATAAAAAATCTTGAGTGAAAATCGAACCCTCAATCTATCGCTTTTACAGTCGTACATTATTCGATTGCTCCACGATGGCCCTAGTAGGAACTTTATTTACGAGCGTATTATAAATATTAAACCTACACCTATATATATTCAGACATATTTCCACTATAGCACAGAGATGATAATTTTTTTTTTAGCTTCACGCTATGTCCAGAACACAGCAGGGTAGACAAACGAAAACCTAGTGTTAAGACACTCCGTTTCCCAATTTCCGCCGAATTCAGAGGCATTGCGTGTTAAGTGGCGGAAATTAACGCCGCGCTTTGCCCCTGATACCAGAGCGAAGGAAATGAAAATATTAAATATTTCCACACTTCGAGTGGGAATCGAACCCACAACCAGTCGTTTACAGTCACACGTTCGTGTCACTGCGCCACGGCTGGCTCAATTTGTTTAAATTTAATTATTACAAAATAATAACCTAGCGGCTGTACAATATAAATATAGTAGAAGCATGAAGAAAATTTTCACAGTAAGTATAGGAAGAGGCAATTAGGTTAATTGCCCCAATTTGTTGGCAAAGATGGGAGATATGGGGCTTAATTGGAAATACGTTATGTGGGTTGAGTTTCACGGGAAGGGGATATGTTTAACATTATCTTATTGCACCATTAAAACTAAATATTTGTGTATATTTTTTTTGCAGTTTCACATTTCTGCCAAGATACACGTCCTTCACTTTTTGACTATAATCGAGATATTGCTCGTTGTTATGTCTTCGGTATCAGAGTGAAGAAATAAAAATTTAAATATAATCATTTCCCCCGGATGGGATCGAACCCGTAAACGTCGTGTAGTCAGACGCTGACCTAATGTGCCATGAAGTCTTCTCACTCCGTTACGGGGGCCTTTTTAAGCAACTTAAGGTCAAATTTCACGCAGACGATTTCGCAAGTACATTTAATTTACACAAAAAAATACACTTCTATAGATAATGCACTGTAAACCCAAGATAGTGATAGTACTTAGTGAACAATGAAAAAGCTCTATCAAACAAGTAATAACTTAAAAGCTTTTAAACAATAAACTTATATAAGAGTAAAAATGAAAATTGTGTAAAACAAGTAAATTGTATTCAGATTTCAGAATATTACTTTGAAACAATGACGTATTGGTTTATTATATAATATTGCAGATGTTGTGTAAAGGTTGAAGTTGCTCTAAAGATATGTTTTCTACTTTTGCGCTTACGCTTTTTATCCTCACGATAGGATAAGCTAGAGAGAATAGTGTTAAGACACTCCGATCTCCACTTTCAATTTGAATTCGGAATCGCTTGTGTTACGTTTTTTTAGTGTCAAAATCCTACGCCACGTTTTTCTTACGTCGAGTGGGAATCGAAACGGTTAACAAGCGCGCCTAGTGACACGCCACTGCGCTACGATGTGCTCATACACTAATAAATTCAACAAATGTATAATGGACAGATTTAATACAAAAAAAATATATAAAGATAAAATTGTAGCTTTTTTATAATTGCTTAGTGTCCTTTTTCATACACGTACGCAGAAGAAGTAAAAAAATATTTATACTGTACGCTATACATTTGGTCATATTAACTTTCAAATGAAAATAGAAAAGAGTGTTGTATCACTAAGACACCTTTAAATCCCTCGCAAGACACCAGAGATGCGTAATTATAAAAAAATATATAAAGAAAACATAAGAAATGTACGTGAAAATTCCTTTGAAATTTGATTTTTAACGATATTTTGGTACAAATTGTAACCCGGTTATAATATTTTTATACTTTTTTAAAACGTCTCGTGAAACCATGCGACCTTTCTGTCAATCATTCAATTCATAATAATTAAAACATCTGTTGCCCAATTCGTAGTTACTTTGATCAACAATTTTAACAAAATGTAGCTGTTTTTTTATACTATACGTCAACTACATGTGTTTTATTAGTAAAAATATATGAATTAGTGTAACATAATGTACCATATGGTTATAGGCCACTGTGGCACACTTTGACAGTACTACGATAATACTGGTTGTGAAGTCAATTTCCACTCGCGATTTAATATTAACTCGTATTATTAATATATATTTTATATATACTTGTGGCCAGTCGTGGCCCAGTGGCACAAGCGTCTGACTGTAAACGACTGGTTGTGGGTTCGATCCCCACTCGAGGAGTGGAAATTATATTTTCATTTTCTTCGCTCTTTTGTCGAGGTAAAGCGCGGCGTTAAGTTCCGCCACTTAACACGCAAGCCTGCAAATTCAGCGGTAAGTGGGGAACGGAGTGTCTTAACACTAGGTTTCCTCTGCCTACCCTGCTGTGGGCGAGATATAGCGTGAAGATAGAAAAAAATATATATTTATACTTGATATATTCCGCTCTAATAAAATGATTATCATGCTCTACTCTCGCAATAAAACAAAGATTCGTAGAACCATTCACCAAGGAACTCATATGCTAAAATTTACATGTAGCTAGTAGTTTTGGCTGCGCGTTGTCTGTCAGTAAATAACGCAATAGATATACGTACAATATAAATATATTTATGACATGTGAAATATTACTAATAATCCAATATAACAAACGAAACACATACAAATTATCGAATATAATATAAAAAAAGAAAACCAAAACACAAAAAAGACTATCAATTTACAAAACAAACAGAACAAAGTACTTTCACTCCATACGCAGTAGATAGATCAAATTCAAACAATCATCAAATGTGTGAAGTTATTTCAACGGCCGTAAATCATCGGTTGACACCAACTGACAGTGGTGAGTGATGACAGATATAGATAGATACAGGAAGGTCGGAATTTCTATTTTCTGTGCGAAAAAAAATATCTTTTATTTCAATTTGATGGACTACTGGCCTAATATTAGTTGGTAAATAACATATATAACTTTGCCAGTGGTTAGCAACCTTTTTTTAGCAATGGGCAATTTAATTTTTTGCGGGCCAAAGTCACACTTCTTAATAGTATTTGAAAATAGTGAGATAATATCTATAATAAGTAAACGCTTTCTGAACGGCATTAATTATTCAGCAAGCCGCAGGTTGCTTACCCCTGATAGTAGTGGTTAGTTAGACAATTTTATGCACAATGCAAATTCAGAGTAGTTAAGTTCTACACGTGCTACCTTCAAATTTTAATACTTTTCTGAAAATGTATTTTACTATCCAATTTTGAGTTAAATACCAAATAAATTTATGTAAGCTTTAATAAAAATAGAAAAACAATTTCCTTTTATTTAAAAAATTACATATATAATAAAACCAAAGTAAATAGAATTATAATAATTACAACATATTTTAGTTTTTTCAATGTAATTGATTATAATTCGTGCTCATTTTCATACTGAGACAAACAGACAATTCGTTACAAGCGATTCGACGCGGTCTACAAAGCATTTCCTTTGATTAATCTAATCGTGGTATTTCTGTTTAAAGATAGAAATAACTTGAAAGGCAAGTTAAATATAAGACAACTTTCAAATGCGATGTTTCTTTAGTTTTATGTTCAGAATCCAGTAAGAAGACACTTCATTTTTCACTTTCTGCATGAAATCGAGTCATTGCATGCGTAGCGGAACCTAACGCTGCGCTTTGTATTACTAGAGCGAACATACAAACATAATTTAAATATAATCCTTTCACAGATCGACTGCTAAACTAATTAAACCCAGAATCAATTGGTTTTGCTGTCAGTGTGTTCAATAACCCCTAATAGACGAATTCGCTGACAGATTACATTATTAAGTAACTATAATAAATAAATAAAAAATTATATCACACACTGCAATGTATTTGTATATCAAACACATTGCCGTGTGTGTTATACACTACTCCCTAGACTTAGAACTACAAGGCAAAAACAAAGGGTTCTAACTTATAAGCTTAGTTAATGCTTAATTCAGTAAAAAGCTAACAAAATGTATGAACTACGTGACGCGGCAATAAAAAAAATCTATAAAAAAAGACATACATTTTAATAATAACCGTATTATATATTTCTTGCTTCAACGCTAATTCATTTATATAAAAATTAAAAAAATCAAAGTCATGATACAATGCTAGTTTAGATAGCGTGTCACCGTCCATTCCCACTTCACTATGAAACGTTTTGTGACGTATCATAAAACACCGCGCCCATTTGCTATGATAGATCAATATTACAGGTTAATTTGGCCATGACTGGGATCGTGAAAAAAGTAAATTATTTTTCTAGCAACTTTATCCTGCATAGTGAGGCATTCAGAAAGCATCTAATATCAAGACATTCGACTTTCCGCCGGAAATCGCCAAATTGCGTGTTAAGTGGCGGAACTCAACGCCGCGCTTTATCTTTGGTACCAGAGCGAAGAAATAATATTTTAAATATAATCAATTTCTGAGTGGAAATCGAATCTACAACCATCGCTTAACAGTCAGACGCTGTCCCCACTGCGCCACGATCACTCCTTTTTATTGTATTTATTTATTTTACATAAATATAATTTATCTAGCGATACTTTGTTTTTTGAAATATTACGTAGTCGAAGTTTGACCTTGCCTCATTAAGTATATTCCTCAGAAAATTCATCGAAATCAGTCCAGTGGTTTATATTTTTCACACAAACTTTCATCTCTTTAGGAGATTTTTGAAAAAATCACCCCAAGTTGACTTTGACTTGGTCTTTGAACTGTTTTCATTCGAAGTCCATCCAAATAGGACATTATACCACAAACAATATTCATATCCATATATGTTTATATAATAGGCAAAACTAACAACTGTACCAATAACATGCCAAGAATCCACTACTAAAATTGAGAATTTATTTTGACATCACTGCTCTCGTATATAAAAAAAGCTTAACAACTTCTAAAACTACAACATATCGTTTATTTTTATACATATCGTTTATTTTAGACATAACCGTAAACAGTTAATATTTAGGAGCCACAGGCTTAAGCACAGGTAAAATATCCTAGAAGCCAAAAGCTAGTGTTAAATCAATTTACTTCACCAACTGCGGGTCACTTCGAATATTATATACGAAAATATCAGATATCGTATCTTACGTTAATATTTCCTGTAATTATTGAGATAAGTTTTAGCTTGATATTTATGTAATTGCGTTCAATTTAATTTTCAAACACAATACTTATTTATTTTTATATATATTTGGGCCAGTCGGGACTGGTTGTGTGTTCGATATTTAATGATTCCATTTTCTTGGTGAGGCAAAGCACGGCGTTAAGTTCCGCCACTTAAAACGCAATGCCTCCGAATTCGACAGTGCGTGGGGAACGCAGTGTCTTAACACTAGGTTCCCTCTGCGTGAAGCTGAGAGAGAAAAAAAGATATTTATTTTTGTATAACAGAGAAACTAATCTCAAAACACAAAGCAACTAGAGCGGACATATGAAAATAAATTTAAAAACAACTATTGCACTGAGTGGGAATCGAACCCACAACCAATCATAACAACACACCTAAGAATTTTATATATTTTGTACGACTCAATTAAGGTAAAACCTGTACTTTAGTAAATAAACAGCTGATAAATATAAGCAGAAATTATGAAATACATGTATGAATGCCTAAAGAAAATGAGACAAAAACAGAATAGATGGTAATCACATAAAATGAATAATTCGTTTCATAACATATTCTGATATATAAAAGAACAATCAATATCAAATTCAAAAACAGACTAGACCAACATGCTCATTATAAGTTGCTACTTTGTACTATTAGCAATCACAGATCCTTCGCTTAACATAAAACTTAGTAATACTTAATTCAAAGGCCAAGTCATTCTAGTTAAAACACATATTTTTATTATACTTCAAAATAATAATTAAACTTTACAAACAAAGCTTAACAAACAACAAATGTTTTAAGTCATGAAACACTACAAAAAAAAATATTAAAACAAGCATAAAAACTCGACTCTAAGTCGGAGATATTAAAATATATGATTTACAGGCGACAATAAAAAAGCTATAATTCATACATGTCAACGTTTATTTATCATTTTGAAGTTAAAAATCCTCACAGAATCATAATTTATGACGGTCTCTTTAATCAAGTCGAGGAGACGAGGGACACCTGTTAGGCCAATAAAATTAAATATTACTTTTAAAACTAAAAACCCTAGCAAAACAGTAGGGTCAGCAGATCATATAAAAATTAAATTAAATTTAATAGCTTCACGCTATATCCCGCACACAGCAGGGTAGGCAGAGGGAACCTAGTGTTAAGACACTCCGTTCCCCACTTTCCGCCGAATTCGGAGGCTTGCGTGTTAATTGGCGGAACTTAACGCCGCGCTTTACCTCGACACCAGAGCGAAGAAAATGGAAATATAATTTCCACTCCTCGAGTGGGAATCGAACCCACAACCAGTCGTTTACAGTCACACTCTTGTGCCACTGGGCCACGACTGGCCAGATCATATAAAAAAAAAAAATTTAAATTTTTTTACAAATAATTCCCTTTTTTTAATAAAGTAATAACTTTTATGACATAATCATAATTTAGAAGTGCTAAACTGAATTTCATAAAAGTTTAGTTCCACCAATCAAGATAAGTAACAAATTACTTTAAAAAATAGAACAGAACGAGCTAGTAATTATATTCTCGTTACGTCGTATCATCAAGTTCATGCTATGAAAATATTGTATAGTCGACAAATTTTGACAAGTGTGAATGTTGTCAATCAAATAGAAAGACTATAAACAAGGGGTAAATACCGTCAAAATGCAAGAAGGTCATTATGTTATAGAAAATATATAAAATATTATTACAGATTAACAATCAGACAAAGAAACGCTTCAATATGAACAGTCATCACTGTCTATAAAACACGTTTAACAACTTTTGTATTCTTTTCTTCCGGGGACCCTATATTTTTTATATTTTTTTTTAATACCGGCTTACCTCTACAAAAATTTAACATTTCGCCACTAAGGGACATGTTTACAATGTTTTATCCCCAACCAATATAACAAAATATATAAAAAATACAGTACAAAAAAGGAAGCTTCTAACACTTATTCATATTTTTTAAAGCCTCTATATAAGCCGTAGTGGCCAGTCGTGGCCCAGTGGCACAAGCGTGTGACTGTACACGACTGGTTGTGGGTTCGATTACCGCTCGAGGAGTGGAAATATTTAATATTTCCATTTTTTTCGCTCTGGTGTCGAGGTAAAGCGCGGCGTTAAGTTCCGCCACTTAACACGCAATGCCTCCGAATTCGGCGGAAAGTGGGGAACGGAGTGTCTTAACAACACTAGGTTCCCTCTGCCTACCCTGCTGTGTGCGGGAAACAGTGTTAAGCTCCATATAAAATAATTTTAATATAAGACAAGGTAGAATTCAAATTACTACATTCTGTAAAACAAAAAAGCTGCAACTTCTAAAGAAATCCAATTGCAACTCGCACTTCAAGTTATACTAAATCATCATTTTTTTTTGCAAACGGTACCTACTCTACAAATTATTACGTAGAAAAGTTTAATTACTGCCAGCAGGATGCAAAGGCACTGAAATTTATTCCGGTTTTCAAAGTTAAATAAAATGTATAACGGTTTGAATTCACTTTAAACGGTTTATTTTGAGATGAAAGTGTTTGTGTTTCAAATGATATTTACATAAGTTATGTCGAGGGGCGTGATTATATTTTAATTATTTACATTCTTTTGCTATGTTAAGACAAAGCGCGGCGTTGAGTTCCGCAATTCGGCGGTCTTCTGTGAAAGCTGGCAGCAAAGCTTTGGTTGCTTTTTTAAGCTTTACTACACACAAAGCCCATACAAAACAGTAATTCAAAGTCAGTCAGTTTTTTTTAGTAATACAAATAGTTTTTTTTTTAGCTTCATGCTATATCCCGCACATAGCAGGGTAATCAGAAGAAACCTAGTGTTAAGGCACGCCGCGCTTTGGCTCGACACCACAGCGAAGAAAATGGAAATGATTCCCACTCGAGGAATGGAAATATAAAATATTTCCATTCCTCGAGTGGGAATCGAACCCACGAGCAGTCGCTTTAGTCATACTTTGTGCCTCTGCGCCACGACTAGCCCCTGACAATTTTTCTTGTTATTATATGGTACAGAACATGCAAACTTATATCTTAATGTATACCTGATCTGTCACAGACAACCTTTAGACAAAGAAACTTGGTCAGAACTAATGCGGGTTAGTACAAATCAAGGAAAAAATAAAGAATATATATATATTTAGTTACTACTTACTACTGTTAGGTTGGTCCTAACACAAACTGAATGCTACAATCATTTAAGTCATTACATAGCGCTGAAAATACTGATTTTTAGTCATATTTATTTGATATGATTTTTAGTCACAGAGGGCGGCTATTGTTAAGACATACCGTTCGCCACGCGCCGACGAATTCGAAGGCATAGCGTATTAAGTGGCGGAACTTAAAGTCGCGCTTTGCCTCGGGACCAGAGCGAAGGAATTAAAAGTATTAAATATTTCCACTCCTCGAATGGGAATAGAACCCACAACCAGGCCATTACAGTCACACATTTGTGCCACTGCGCCACGATTGGTCCCAAAAACTGGTCATAAATTGTATATTTAAAATATCAAAGCATATTAATTATTATAATTTTCATGTTTGCATTGTTTAATATTATTATTATGTCCCGCGCATACTAATTATTCATTTTGTTAGTACTTTCACATTCACGTTACCAGTTTCGCATTCGTTCACAGTATTACGTTTGTTAAGGATTATATTTTAAATGATTGGAACAATATTTTTTGTATAATAACTAGCTATTCACTTATAAAAAAACAGGATTTATTAAGTTACAACTCTTATTAAAAAATACATTTTTTAAAAAACGTTTAAAAAATTGAATGCATGCGGGATTCGAACCCGCCCTTCTTGGAAGCCACCTCTGTGATCCCACCAATCGGTCTGACCGCTAATCCATGCGTCTAAAAATGTCTTTTTCGATTTTCAAAGTGTGTTGATTAACATTCAAAACATCCTTAAAAAAATATTAAAGACTACGTACGTACTTATATTCAGAATGCAATTATATCAATGGCAAGATAACAAGTAATGTTATGCAAAAAATAATAAAACAATAAATAAATAGGTAAACATTAGGCTTATCTTATCACTACGCGAAGGATTTAAATGATTTGTATGAATTATGAATCGGCAATATTTAATCAATTGTCAATACAATAATTGCATTACGTAGTACATATTAAATTAAAAAAAGATCTTTAGAATGCAAACGGAAAATAGTTTTAACAATTTCTGGTTATCGTGCGACGTTAGCGTTTAGCTGTAAAGTCGATTAGTTGTGGGTTTGATTCCTACTCGAAGGAAAAATTATATTAAAATTTCATTTATCCGGTTTGGTGACTAAGACAAAGCACGGCGTTAAGTTTCGCGACTCAACACGCAATAACTCCATTTTGAAGTGGGGGATGGTGTCTTGGAACTAGGTACTCTCTGACTATATATATATATATATATATATATATATATATATATATATATATATATATATATATATATATATATATATATATATATACATACATATATATATATACGCAACACTTAATCATTCATTACTATTACTTACTATTTACGTGTGACTGTAAACGACTGGTTGTGGGTTCGATCCCGCTCGATGAGTGGAAATATTGAATATTTCCATTTCATTCGCTCTGATACCAGAGGCAAAGCGCGGCGTTAAGTTCCGCCACTTAACATGCAATGCCTTGCCTTGAAACTAGGTTCCCTCTGCCTACCCTGCTGTGTGCGGGATACAGCGTGAAGCTAAACTATTTACTTTGTCTTATCCACAATGCATTACATAAAGACAACAAAAAAGCAACACTTTTATAACTAAAAGGTCTTTAAACTCAACAAACATACATACATACAAGCATACATACACACATATTAATATTATTAGTATAAAACTACAAAGATTACGCCCACATTCGATACTCGTGTAGGTACTTTATAGCGGTTTTAGTACTAAACGAGTCGGGACACGTAATGCCAAAATAAAAAATTCAACGCAAACTGATTTTTAATCTCCTCTTTTATGCGTTGGTCTTGGGATATTGTATTTTAACATTTAAATTCTCATTTCCATGCTGTTAAGGCATTATTTAGACGTTCATTTTATATAAAGATTTAAATTTTGGTGTAGATTGGTTCATTATTATTTTTTTTCATCTTCACATTTTTAGAGTTGTCGAAAAGGAGATAGCGTCAATTTTAAAACTAGATGTTACATTTGGAATGGTGGAACTCAACGCTGCACTTTCATTTTTTTTTACCAAATCGGCGAACTGATTTTTTATTCGATTTATTATGATGCAGTGTTGTATAGAGACGCAGTTGATGTATGCCTTATTTTGATACAACAAGACAATTTTTTAAAATCTATTCTTTATTTGGTAAGAAGCCAAACGCGGTGTTGAGTTCCGCATACCATGTAATGTCTCAATTTCGAGTGAAAAATAGAGAACGGAGCATTTTGACATTAGATTCTCTATAACTACCCTGATACGATGGAATGGGAAAGTATGAAGCTAGATTTCTTATACTGCACCACCATAATCAAACGAAAGAAAGAATGAATTTAATTTATACGACTGAAGGTCATGCAGTGATGTAACGAGGCAGTTGGCATGTGCACCAACGAAAGGACTGAAGGTTAACATAGTAGGTACCTAACCTTATCACTAGAATATAGTAAACAATATTTGAAATAGAACAAAGTCAATTTCACCGATTAATATATTTTGAATCAAAATTGACGTCAAGTAAACATGCATTATAAAAAATTAAATAACATTTTTAATGGACAGCTTTTAGTATTTCCTTATTTGATTATTAAAGGAGAAATCGTCTGAAGAAGAAATTTAAATGTCATATTACCATAATACGGTGTGTATTTCTTAATTTAAATTCATATTGATAAATCTTAAGCAAAGATAAGAAAAAATCTCCTTATCTTTGCTGTAATCAGTCCAAAGTTATCATTACACATTTTTTTATATTATAGAAAAAGTAAAAAAATAATAGCAGTTGGTTTCGAACCCACGTCTCTCAGAAACTGTTCAAGCGCTCTAACCACTTAGCCTGATAATCCTATATCTAGCTTGTGTCAAAATTTTTGTGCGCTTATTACATCTTATATTTGAATTTATTTTAAACGTTTTCTAAAAATCTTTTTCACATTGAATTTGTGTGAATAACACTTTCAATGTTAAAATAATCATTCTACACTATTTTACACTTAAGAAAAGTAATCTTGCAGTAAATTTCGATTAGATTAAAGTGCATTGAACTCAAAAATGCAACAGCATGTAAACATGTGCGTAACATTTTTATTGAATCACAGCCAAAATCGGAGTAACGCTATTTCTGTCTTTAATAACTTAGGTGACTCAATGGGATTATTTTAATAAATATTTGTATAGTGGCGCAGTCGATGCAGCTTTCTTGTTGAGAACAACAAAAAGTCCCAAGTTCGAATTTGAATGGAATTCATATAATAAGAGAGAACACAGCGTTAAGACACTCCGTTCTCTGCTTGCTGTCTGAATTTGACATTGTGTGTCTAGTGGTAGAACTCAACGCCGCGCATTGTCACTATAGGGGGAAAATGAAACAATTAATATTATAAAACAGATGTGCCATGTGTCTGTACAAATTGAAATAAAAAAATTAAAAACCTATTAAAATTTAAATACAGCAGATTCGAGTCCGTGCCGTACAAAAATTGTCCAAGCTTAAATGAGAAAAGCGGTAAGCTTAGGTTCAAATACTATTGCGTTAAATTTTTATACGTTATCTAAATATCTTTCAAATTTCCAATCAACACTTTAAAAATGTTAAAGAAAATTAAGAAAAATTTAGAAAAAGAAAACTCCTAGATTAGTTCAAACTATTCGTAACAACAATCTGCACAAGGAAGTTAGATCAGAAGTAAATGGTAAGTAATTCCCAATGGAGTCGCAAGGCAGTTTGAGCGACGGCAAGTGCCAGCTAATTTAAACTTGTAAATTTGTTTTACGTCCGCGATAACTTAACCACGAGTCTAAAAACCTGGAGATTTTTTTTATAGCTTCACGCTGTATCCCGCACACAGTAGGCAGAGGGAACCTAGTATTGAGATACTCCGTTCCCCACTTTCCGCCGAATTCGGAGGCATTGCGTGTTAAGTGGCGAAACTTAACGCCGCGCTTTGCCTCGTCACCAGAGCGAAGAAAATGGAAATATTAAATATTTCCACTCTTCGAGTGGGAATCGAACCCACAACCAGTCGTTTACAGTCACACGCTTCTGCCACTGGGCCACGACTGGCCACCTGGAGATATTGATTTAAATAAGATATACAGTATACAACTATACAATACCTATTTTTCTGGTTCACATTCTTTTCCGCCTAGCGGAGAGAACATTAACAAGTAAAAAAAATTATTTATTTTCATTTATCAAAATTACTTTAGTAATCCTAGTCTTACGGACAAGCAAATCAGTCGAAAAAAAGTGACTCAAAAGTAAGTCAGAAAAAAGGCTTTACTTGGCGTTTAGAAGATTTGTTTATGTTAATATATAGAGAGAGAAAGAGAGAAAGGGATAACATCTTTGACCACCCTGCTATATGCAGTATAAGCGTAAAGCTAATATTTTATAAAAAAAATACTAGATTTTTTATGTCGTGCAATTTATAATAGTGTAACAGGTAAAACTATTTCTTTTTAACCGATCAACCTCTATAGTGTATTCTCCATATAACATGACATTGGCTCTAAAAAAACTTTCGAAACCCCCTAATTAAAGAACTAAAAGTAACTAACTAACTAACTAAAACAAAGGTAAATTCAAATAATCTAAGGATTCAACAAAACACAAACATACATACACAAATACTTTTTAAACATTTTAAAGTGTTATTCCACACTTAGGAAAATTGAAAAAGACATTTAAAGAAAACGTATATTGTAAATTGGAACGCAGCGGGATTCGAACCCGCGCCTCCTGAATTCCGTCCAGGCGCTCTCACCACTAAGCCATGCGTTCTACAATCCGCTGCGTCGAAATTCTTATACGTTTTATTACAAGTCATTTTTGTTGTTAGCAAAAACAAGTGTAATAATAGAAATGTCTTTTTTATGCATACACAAAATCTGTCATTACATTTAAACTGTCTTTAGACCTTTATTAAATTTCTTATCAAACCCTTCAGTCGGCTTCGTCTCGAGGAAGAATGTCTCTTTTGCATAATGTAATAACAACAAGTTGATTCGACTTAGTCTTTTTACGTAACTTTCGTCCGCTACCTCATTTACTTTACGAGTTACTAAAGTAATACTAGTGTTAGAATGCTTTAGTTTCTAGTTTTTTTTTTACTTTGAAAGTCGTTTAATGGCTTTTTTCCACTTTAATGAAATTCTAATTTCTCTTATATTTGTACTGATAGTTTTATAATAATGGTTTAAGTCTATTAAGAGATCAAATTTGGCTTGATTTGCTGTTATCATTGTCTCCAATCACTTAATAAGTATAACTTACTACAGTAAAGTAAAGTAAGGTAAAGTAAAGTTAACATGCTTAAAAATAAACTAAACAAAAACTTTTTATATCTGTTGACACTTGACAGGTAGGCAAAGAGAAACTAGTGCCAGAATACTCCGTTCTCCTCTTATCTATTCAAGACATTATATTAAAATATTTTCGATTGCGAAATATTGTAACGGGTGATCTTTACTACATATTTCATAAAAAAATCGAAGCCACGACGAAAATATTTAATTAGATATATCAACAGCAATTTTATTTCCTTAGCTTTTTATATCATATACTGGTTCACAAACTTTAGGTCCTCGGTCGCATCTCGTAGCGTATCTGTTTAGCATAATCTAATAACAACAACTCGATTCGACTAAGTCTGTTTATATAACTTTTTTCGTTATGACTTTAGAATATTAATATGTGTATCTTCAAAAGAATAACATTGTATAATAGACTTTTTTGACACAATTTGTTAAGTTGTATTCGATTACTGTTTGTTACAAAAACTTGGGGCCAAAATCTGGGAGGTAAAGCGACTGTTGTGGGTTCGATTCCCACCCGAGGAGTGGAAATATCTAATATTTCCATTTTCCTCGCCAAGTTCCGCCACTTAACACGCAATACCTCTGTATTGGGCGGAAAGTGGGAAACGGAGTGTCTTAACGCTAAAAAAACTTGTAAAAGCCTATAAAAAGTACGTAAAATTTGTACCACTATATAATGCTTACGTAAAATGATTCCAATATCATTAACTTTTTAGTTCACGCTGTATACCCCATATAAGGGTAGGCAGAGAGAACCTAATGTACCCATACACTCCGCTCTCGGCTTTCTGCGGCAAATTGAGACCAATTAAAAAATTTGAATATTTTTTTTTTTCGAGCCGTCTCATTTTAGGTCAAACGTTGTCCCAATGCACCATAATGAACCTCCAGTGCAATTGTAATATTATAGTAAACCTATTTTATTTTAACATTTTCTTTAATACCTTATACCTTCATTAAAAGGGTAGGCAGAAAGACCCCAGTGATGACATACATCTAGATATTGCGTAACAGATGGTCAATGCTACTTTTTGCTTAACGAGACATAGAAGCCTACTTTTTAGTTTAGCTTTATACTTTACCCCTTAGCAGAGTAGTCTGGAATATCGGAGCGCCGAACACTATATAGATTGGCGATTGGTGTACCGTTTTCTCTCATCCATTGTTATCAATATCTTTTCACACATTTCGGGAGAAAGAAAGGTTACTTGAAGGTCAATCTCTCCACCACCCAATTGAATGGTTTTTTCATAAATAAAAATATTACTTGAAGAGAACTAGATTACTAATCCTTGTGAACTAGATTTTAATAATAATCGATTTTATTAGAAGTACGGAAAATGTAAGTATCGGGATCGCTTGCCCAATGGACATATCAGCTAAACAGCGCAAGTTCACATCCAGCCAGGATCAGATATTGTACGCAAAATAACATATAAACTATTCTTGTTATTTTTTTAGCTTCACATTGTAACCCGCACACAGCAGGGTAGACAGAGGGAACCTAGTGTTAAGACACTCCGTTCCCCACTTTCCGCCGAATTCGGAAGCAATGCTTGTTAAGTGGCGGAACTTAACACCGCGCTTCGCCTCGACATTAGAGCGAAGAAAATATTTTTACTCCTCGAGTGAAAATCGAACCCACAACCAGTCGCTTACAGTCACACATATATGCCACTGCGCCACAACTGGCCCCAATCTATTTACTAATGTACTTCACATTATTACAGACACCAAAATACTCAAACACTGGCTAGATTCTGTTTAGTATATAATAGCTACTTAGAACCTAAATTGTATAATAAAATAATTGTAACGTTCATCTTAACCGTAAAATCATTAAATTTTACGATTATTTACACTACATTACTACTAACACTAATGTAGAATTAGGTAATATTCAACATTAGCGAAGGCAAAATAGCATCACGTGCAAATATTTTGCTAAAACATTCTGTACGTATCAGATTAATAAACCAAATGCATATCTATTAGTCAAATTGCTTTTGAATTCTTGGCGTTTCATGCGATATCAGTTGGTATGGAGTTAGCAAATTTATGGTCAATTTGAAGATATGCTTAAAAGAACGAATGCTTGCTGTGTGTATTATTTACTATTATATGTTTCAACTTTGGCAATAGGTTTTAAAATTATGCGATTTAGTATCTAAATCACTTTACTCTGGTGATCACGAGTTCTTTGATTTACCAAAATTTAGAAATCGAATTACCATCTACCTAGCACAGGGGTTCCTAAACTTTTTTTGATCAAGGACCATTCTTAAAGTGTTATTCCTTACTTAGGAAAATTGAAAAAGACAATTAAAGAAAACGTATAAAAATTTGAACGCAGCGGGATTCGAACCCGCGCCTCCTGAAGGACTACTTTTATTTATTCTTGCTAGCAGGGACCACTATGTATGTAATCATTGCAGTTTATGTCATTTTGTAGTTCGATAAGTTGTATAACTGGGGGTAGAGCTACGCAACATCCGCTAAATTTAAAATCGTTCGCGGATTCCCTGATCCAGATCATCCCTTCTGCGGACAACTGGTGGTCCGCGGACCACTGGTTGGGAACCAGTGACCTAGTACGAAGCCAAATAACAATAAGACAGTTAATATCTACTGTATAGTTTATACTTGAATTTTAACATGGTAGCTAGAGTAAACCAGGTGTCGAGACATTCCATTATCTACTTTTCATCCGGAACCGAGACATAGCGAGTGGCGGAACTCAACGCCGCTATTTGACTTAAGTATGGAGTGGAGAAATAAAATTTTTAAATATTTGGTCAATTTGAAGATATGCTTAAAAGAACAAATGCTTGCTTTATGTTTATTGTTTACTATTATTTCCATTCCAACTTGTTTCCATTTTGGCAATAAATTTTAAAACGATGTAATTTAGTATCTAAATGGTTTTACTCTGGAGATCACAAGTTGTTTGATTTGCGAAAATTTAGGCATCGAGTTAGATCTCGTCTATATTTATAATTTGAACTCATGGTCAATCATTCTGGTCCAAATTGAGCAAAACCGAGTGCAACGGTTAATCCAACTTACTTACAATTATAACCACTAATATTATCTGTCTATATTACGATGGCAACATGGATTTTTAAATATGATTATATCAGTACTAATTGACTCAGTTCTGCCTATAGCAAATTACGAATTAAATTGCTGCCCAAATCAGCACCGTTTTCTTTTGTCTCATCAACCATGCCACCTTCTTCAGCTACCTAAATGATTATTGCTTCCGTATGATTTGTGGTAATAATGAATTATTGCACTTAAGAAAATAACTAATATCTACTGTTTAGTTTTAAACTTTAGTGACTTGAATAGCCATGAGTTTAATTTTGACCTTATAATTTTATATCTTCTAAAGGTCATTGATAACCTTCTTTTTTTAATAGCGTCACGCTGGATCCCGCACACAGCGGGGTGGGCAGAGGGAACCTACTATTAAGATACTCCGTTCCCCATTTTCCGCCGAACTCGAAGGTATTGCGTGTTAAGTGGTGGAGCTTAATGCCGCCCTTTACCTCGGCACCAGAGCGAAGAAAATGGAAATATTAAATACTCCTCGAGTGGGAATCGAACCCACAACCAGTCGCTTTTACGGACACACTTTGTATCACTCTGCGCCACGACTGGCCTAGTCAAGTATTTAAAAATGTTTAAAAGAAAGTATTTTAAGCACTATAATATTTTAACCTTTTTAACTCAAATAACATAGTAATTATAATAATGCCAATCAAGCTGTTATCTATTGATATTTTCGTGTATTAATGTGAGATTTATCGGTACATTTCACATATATTACGCTATGACACTTTGACAGCAGTCCTACAGTATGCAGTTAATTAATCGTGTTTATCAAAACATGTATAAACAAGTGATAACAAAAATGGGAATACTCACGTTGCATTCTATACAATTATATTAAACTTTTATGATATAATTAGGGGCCGGTCGTGGCGCAGAGGCACGGAGTGTGACTGAAAAGCGATTGGTTATGGGTTCGATTCCCACTCGAGGAGTGGAAATAAATTAATATTTCCATTTTTTTCGCTCTGGTGAGGAGGCAAAGTGGGCAACGAGGAGAACACTCATGGTGTCAAGACACTCCGTTCTACACATTCCGCTCCAGTTCGAGACATTGCATGTTAAATGGCGTAATTCAACGCCGCGCTCTGTCATCACAGCACAAAAATAGAAATAATAAACTATAATAATGAGAATCGAACTCGTAACTTCGCGTTACAGTCACGCCCTATGACACAATGGTCTCAGCCCCTTTTGCCTTCAATATTATCAGTAACAATTAATTTTAAATAGTTTTAAATTACACGTGTTTTATTTATTGTTTACCATCCATGTATGTACATCCATACTTATATTATAAATGCGAAAGTCTGTGTGTTTGTCGGTCACGCTTTCACGGCTAATCTACCGGTCCGATTTGGATGAAATTTAAAATGAGAGTAGTAAAAGTGACTGGCTCTAACATAGGTTACTTATTTTTTCAAAATCAACCTTTCAAAAATCATGAAAAATCTAAACCGCTTGACCAATTGTAATGAATTTTGGCATAAATATAGTTGATAATATAAGCTTAAACATAGGCTACTTATTTTTTTTTAAATGTGCCCCCGACGGTTGCAATATAGCGAAATAGATTACGCGGCGAAGCCGCGAGCGGGCCGCTAGTATACTATAAAAAAATAACAGTACAAAAGATAACACAGCTAGGTATTTTATATTTATGATAGACACTTTAAAGTATGGCCATTACTATTCATTACCACAGTCGTTAAATGTAAGCATTTAAAATATTTTTCATTTAGCACATTAAAAAAACTATAAACTCGTGGTTAGAATTAGTGGTAGTAAAAGATTTTTATTTTTATATCCGCATATAGTTTCATGTATCGAACAAAATTGAAGTCTTTACTATAAAGTGTTAACTATACCAATTTCAGTGCGAATGCGACATAAAGTAAGCCGTCAACTATTTAACTATTGTTAAAGTGTTATTCTAATACTAATGATAAGATACTAATGATAAGAAAATACATAAAAAAATTTGAACTCAACTGGATTTGCACCTCTTGTACTATTTCTAAGAGACACTGGTTCGATTACAACTGTATTAAATCAATCGGGATTTACTTAAAAAATAGAATTTTAAAATAAAATTAATTTTAATATAATAAAATTTAACTTTTAATTTCAACATTTTGCATTTCTTTTGTTCGATAACTTGAAGAGGAGTGCACTATTCAATATATTCAATATTTTTTATAAGAATAAACATTGAAAACACATCAAGATTAAGTAAAATAAATATTACACACACACATTACGTTTTAGACATACACTTTTTGCCCGTGGGGGGACGGGTTAAGAATACGATTCCCCCCACCGCTGGGTAGCGTCCCGTAAAAGGCGGGCAACCCAGTAGCTTGGTAGTAGGAGATTCGTTCTCCGACTGACTTCCCACTATTCCCGAGTCAAAGACGAACTGCCAAACATCTGATTATGTGTTCCAGTTCGATGACATGTAAGCCAGCTCTCCCTATTCCCACTATTCCCATCCTTCCTCCCTTCATCCCTCTTACATCCCTAAAGCTGGCAACGCATCTATAACTCTAATGTTGTGGATGTCCATGGGCGAAGGTAGCCACCATTTTTATCAGTTACACCAGGTGGGCCTTCTGCTCGTTTGCCTCCTTTATTTTATAAAAAAAAGGCACTTTACTTTAAAGTGATACGTATACGTATATTACACACGTTGCCAAGACAACACGTATTTGACGCGTCAACGGATCTACTCCAATACTAGTATTTAAAAATAATAAGTCAAGGTCAAACGTAGATATAACGAGTCGCCTAATGATTGACATTTAACATCCGTTCATTCACTTTTTAATCTATATTTTTTGTACCAATTAGTATAAATGTTATGTCACTGTTTTAATAAATTGAGTTTTATTTTCAGTTTCACGCTTTTTCTCATATAGCAGGATAGTCAAAGAGAATCTTGAGTCAAGACACTCCGTTTACCACTTCCCGTTTGAAAGTCGTAGTCGTAAAAGTCGTAAATACGTGTCGTGTGTCGGAACTCAACGCCGTGCCTTGTTTTTATAGCGCTAACGAAATTAACATAATCTAAATATAAACATAGTCCCTAGTCGAAATAGTCCTCACGATCAACGGCCTTTAGTCAGACGCTGTCCCGCTACGCTACGATCCATACTTATATTATAAATGCGAATGTCTGTCTGTTTGTCTGTCACGCTTTCACGGCTAATCTATGGGTCCGATTACGATGAAATTTATAATGAAAGTACTTACTGTATTTACTGTCCAACATAGGCTACTTATTTTTTCAAAAATCAACCTCTAAAGGGTTGAAATTATGGGATAATAATTTGTATGAAATTCCTACACCACTTGACGGATTGTAATGAATTTTGAAATATATTTTGGATAATGCAAAGTTAAACATAGGCTACTTTATTTTTTCAAAAATTCACCCTTAGGGTTGCAATATAACGAAACAGTTGCGTAATTCGCGCGGTAAAGTCGCGAGCGGGCCGCTAGTTGCCTATATATTACGTTAATTATTTTTAATTATAATTGTTTAATTGTTATCTACATTATAACTTAATATTATGAAATAAAATCAATAAAAAGGTCCTTTTTTATATAAAATGCTTAAAAACATAAACAAAGAGTATGCAATTACATACCTACTCAATTATCAACCGACAGTTTATTTATTTATTTTAACATAACAAGAGGAAAATGAAACAGAACTTATAACATTAACTTACAAATCGCCACTATTAAGTATTGTTTTTGAGATAACACTTCTGTATTGCAAACGAATAACATGATTGGCTCCATAACCAGACATACCTATACATGACATAGGGAATGTCAATTTTTTTAAATGTAATACATATATGATTTATTCTAAAATAGTACGAATTATATTCAATATTTATTTAAAGGAAAGATAATTTAAAGTGAAAAAGCAATTCCAATCCTTTGGGGGTTAATTAAAATATTTATCTTCATTCCATCCAATCGTACCGGTAGATAGACAGACAGACTTTCGCATTTATAATATAAGTATGGATACCTGCAATTTTGTAAACACTTGCATGAAGAACAATCAAAATACTTTACAATTTCTTAAATTCCAAAACACCACAAGTTAAATTTACTCTTTTTTCTCATCAATCTTTATATCTTCTTTATTAAGACAAACAACGTTTCCGGCGGAAAGTAGGCAACGGAGTGTCTTAACACTAGGTTTGGCCTGCTATATCTTAGGCTAGAAAACGTGAAGCTAAAAAACCTTTCAAAATAAAGAAACATACAAAGTAATAACAACACACATACAATCCATACATAGATAGCAATACTACGCACGCAAATAGATAGCTACGATTACTATAAATAATAACGAATGTAGCATTTAATAGAGGCGTAGGTGTTAAATTCTTGCAATACGTTCAAACATCAAAGATTTAATTAAAACTCGGTCACGTATCAAGTGGTATAAGTCAGATTTCAGTGTGTTTTATTGTAGTTAGAATGAAATATATTATAAAAAATATATGAAAAATTTAAAATCGATTCTAAAGGTGATGCAATAAAATATTGCAAATATATTTTTTAACTTTAGTAGTAATATTTGTGGACAGTAGTGGCACAAGCGTGTGACTGTAAACGACTGGTTGTGGGTTCGATTCCCACTCGAGGAGTGGAAATTATATTTCCATTTTCTTCGCTCTGGTGTCGAGGTAAAGCGCGGCGTTAAGTTCCGCCACTTGACACGCAAGCCTCCGAATTCGGCGGAAAGTGGGGAACGGAGTATCTTAACACTAGGTTCCCTCTGCCTACCCTGCTGTGTGGGATGCAGCGTGAAGCTAAAAAAAATGAAAAAAAAAGGTATATAACTTTTATGCTATAAAAATATGTAATAGTAATTTAAAACGGTAAAGCCTCTAAATCAAGAGACGACAACAAGTTCAGCCACTCAACAAGCAACGTCTCCATTTCGGATGAAAAGCGGAAAACGGAGTGTTTGACACTAGGTTCTCTCTGACTAGTCTGCTACACGTGAAAAAAGATAAATAATTATAGTATAAATAATTTGTCAAAATATCAAAAAAAACTAAAATGTCAAAAAAACTACTAACCTCCATAGAGTTTTGTAGTTTTTTTTAGCAACATTGGCAGAAGGCATGCTCCTTTTGAGGTTGTGAAGTATTGAAACTTGTAAAATATTCTAATTTATCATTCTAATTATTCCCACAAAGTATGGTTTAGGGTCCCGTTTACATTTAAATACATCGATATTTACTATCACATAGTTATAAAAACGTGTTTAATACTAGTTTACTGTCCCCTATGTTACTACTAACAACAGAAGGCCAAAAAAAAAAAAAAAAAAAACAAGATTTTAGTTAAAAAAAATATTTAACTTTTCAACTTATCGTCACCTCTTTGGGCTTGGCAATAATGAGTCAAATCATCGGCATGTTAATATTAATGTACTTATATTATTTGCATGATTGTGCCTAGATAACTAAAATTTAGTATTTTTAAGTTATATTTAAACAATGATAAAATTATACAAAATCATTTTCAATACAAGTAATTCCTATTATTAGATAACGATGAACAATAAAAAGCTTTTACTCTCCACCCACTATAGGTATTCAAACTCGTACAAAAGGAAATAATAAAACCGTACTTATTTACGAAGACAAACCGAGAAATAATATTTCTGAGAATATATAGCAATAAAATCATTACAAGTTCCGCCACCTACCACGTAATGTCTAGATTTCGTTTAGAAAGTGGACGGAGTGTCTTGACACTAGGTTTTATTCGACTTTTATTTCTATGGCATAATAGCGTGAAGCTGTAAAAACCTTTCTGCGTTTATTGTAAATTGGACGAGACACTTAAAACTTAAAATAAAAAAATATATTTTTCAAATAACGATTGTATTACTGTAAAATATTCAAAAGTCAGGTTTACTAAAAACGCATTATCGAATACCAAAAGTATACATGATTAATCCGGTTAAAAAATAACTTTATTTCAAAATGTCTAACAATCACAAAAACAAATCTTATGACTCATATTTTAAGTACTATATTTGCAGCCATAAGCACAGTAGTAGGAGAGTGTCTGATAAACGTAATTGAATGTGGGCTCGATTCCCACACTATAGAATGATAATAATTTAATTATTTAAATTTTTCCACTTAGGACCATAACGAAAGACAGTAGGCGGAGTTGAGTTTAGACATTTAAGATACAATTTTAGTGAATTAACAGAATTTCTTGACATTGGGTCCGCGTTTACTTTAGTCATATCAATTTAGTTAAACTATAACTATAAAAAAAAAAAAAATAACCAAATTAAATACACAGACAACTAATTAAACATAACAAAAAAAATAAAATTTTAACAACTTTTCGGTACTGAACAATAATATTTCAGAACAATCCGTCCAATGGCGTGGCAGTAAAACTTGGCGCGAGCGCGACCACGCCCCTTGGCGTAGAATGCGCGTGAGTCATTATATCTGACACGATGTTACGTCTTATGACATATCTATCGAGGTTTTTATATTAATCTCTTAATGTTTTGATATATTTGCATATACACAGACAAAATTGGTCAATTAAGAAATATGAACTCGTATATATATTTTTAATTTTTTAAGAATTATTTAATTATCCAAGTAGCCAATAATGTTAAACAAAAATCTATAATAAATCTAAAATATATAACACGATAGTAATGATTAAATTTTTATTTCTTCAGTTTTCTTACTAAATACAAAACGCGGCGTTGAGTACCGCCACTCAACACTCAATGTCTCAATTTCAAGCGGAAAGTAGAGGACGGAGTGTCATAATTCAGGATCTACCCTAACTACACCGCTATGCAGGAAGAAGTGTGTACCTGTCTTTTTTTTTATTTAGGTGTTAGTGAACTAACGTGATATTTAGTATTTTATTATTATATTATAGCTTCACGCTGTATCCCGCACACAGCAGGGTAGGCAGAGGGAACCTAGTGTTAAGACACTCCGTTCCCCACTTTCCGCCAAATTCGGAGGCATTGCGTGTTAAGTGGCGGAACTTAACGCCGCGCTTTATCTCGACACCAGAGCGAAAGAAATGAAAATATTAAATATTTCCACTCCTCGAGTGGGAATCGAACCCACAACCAGTCGCGTTTACAGTCACACTTGCGTGCCCCTGTATCGCGAATGGCCCCATTTATACTTTATACTGGATATTTAGTTTCATTATATTTAATTAATAACAAAATAATTACAAAACTTGACAACAAACCAAGTTTAAATATAAACAAATCAAACAAAAAGTGCTGTCCATATGTGTTACAATAGCCCCTGACTGTTGGTTAAGAATTCGATTCCCACTCGGTGGAATTATCATATTTAAATTATTCCCATTCTTCCGGTCTGGTGAAAAAGAAAAAACATGGCGTTGACTTTGGCCACTCAACACACAATATCGATTGTCAATTTCGGGCGGAAAGTGAACAACAGAGTGTCTTAACATTAGGGTTCTTTTTGACAATCTTGAAAAGCAAAGAAAGGCAATAAAACTGCTGTTATTAAAAATACCTTAATATACATATTTAAATAAAAAGTTGCTTGAAATTTCTATCCACCATCCATTTAAGCTTTCACAATTATTCCTCCGTAAGAGGAATAACCTAATATCAAGATTCTGTTCTCCACTTTCCTTCCAAAATCGAGACATCATATATTGACTGGCGTAACTGAACGCCGCGCTCTGTCTCAACTGCTAAAAGTCAAACAACCCAAGCAAAAATAAACAACAATACAAAACTCCATACAAAACTAACTACACAAACGTTTATCAATTCATTCAATTCATCGACATTTCGATACCGTCCTTAACACGATGCCATTGTAAAGTACACAAAGGGGAGATTTAATAGAGCTTCGAATTGACTTCAGTTTGAGTTATACTCATTTGCATGTTACCGAGATTTATTGTTTTATATTTTACTTGACTTAAGAATTGCTTTTGTACTATGTTCGAATATTTAAAAAAAATATTTTATTTAATTTTTTTTAGTATATAACAGAATACAAGATGGTAGTAGGTTCGATTCCCCCCTAGGAAGAATGAATACATTTTAACATATATTTATTTTTCCATTCTCATACTAAAGACAAGGCGCAGCGTTGAGTTCCGCCATTCAACAAGCTATATCCCTATTTCGACAGAAGCGTGGACAACTTATGATACTATGATACGTTCCGATTATTTTGCTATCGAAGATGTATAAAGCTTAAGAAAAATGTATAAAGCTTAAAAAACAGCCGATAAAACATAACTTTCCAATTTCAAAATGTTAAAACTAAACTAAGAATATTTAAGGACTTTTAAATTAATGAGCTATAAAAACCCGTCCCTACTTTCGTTTAAGAGCCCCCCCTGTACTAAGTTTATAAGCGTGTAACATTCAATGACTAATTATTATTAGAAGTTTACTTTTTAACGACAAACCGACGTTAGTGGAATATTATCTTTATATGTATATGTTCTTCTCTTTTACATACTAATGTTTTGTTTAGTAATCGCAAATAAATATAACAATGCAAATAAGATGAAACTCATGCCTGCATGCATACAAACATACAAACATAATTTCCTATAACACACATTTATTCCCTATTTCAACTATTTTCATTCCAAATTTAACCCAAACCGGCCCAGTAACTGCGAAAGCGTAACAGACAGACAGACAAATTTTCCCATTTATTATATTAGTATGAAAGTATGGATGTAATGTCAACATAGAAAATAAATATAAACAAAAACGCTATTAAAACATTCATAATTAAAAATAAAAATAACTACACGTAAAAAGTTCCGGAAAAAAAGTAAAATATGTAAATAAATTAACCTCACATTAAGTAAGTTACAATTTCAGTTGTTTACGTTTTATTATTTGTGTTAAGCACAAAGGTCGTAAAATTCCTTTTAGAAATTCCGCATATAAAAACCGCAACGTATTTTTAATAGCTTCACGCTGTATCCCGCACACAGCTGGGTAGGCAGAGGGAACCTAGTGTTAAGACACTCCGTTCCCCACTTTCCGCGAAATTTCCATTCTGGAGACATTGAATGTTAATTGAAGGAACGCCGCGCTTTGCCTTAACACCGGAGTGAAGAAAATATAGATATTAAATATTTCCACTCCTCGAGTGGGAATCGAACCCACAACTAGTCGCGTTATAATCATACTTTGTGCCTCTGCGCCACGACTGACGTCGAATGTATTATCATTTATGAAATATGTATATAATTATAAAATTATTTATACATATTAAATATACGCTTCACGCATTTTCCCGCATGACAGGACAAGGAAAGGTACCATAGTGTCAAGACACTCCACTCTTCACTTTTCATCCGAATTCAAAACATCGCGTGTAAAGTGACGGAACTTAACGCCACGCTTTGTTCTTAAATACCAGAAGAAAATAATGACAATCGACTCCCCTAAGCCGGAATCGAACCTACAACCATCGTGTATAGTCAGACGTTCTCAATTTATATATTTTTTTGTGCATTTTATATAAAAAAAATTTATAGAAGACAAAATTATTGTATTTTAATAAACACACGTCGTGACTCCATTATTATACTCAATTAGTGGTTTGTTCTCGTGGTTTTGTCCTTCCTAAGCGTATTTTCATCGTCTAATATTAGCTTCTACTATAATATTAATACATATGTATTAGGAGTGCATACTTACTGATAAGACACTGGAATTTATTCTACTGATCGCCTATTTTCTAACATTAAATGATGTTGATTAACTTTATACAAAACTACTTTCTTTCATTCTTTCGAAATAGAGTTAAAAAAGGCTTTTTTTCTTTTTAATGTAAAAGGAGAGAATAAACAAAATTACTCCCTTTCACATTCTAGCGCAGTGGGTGTCAATGTCTAATTGTAATTGCGATTGGTAGTGGGTTCGATTTCCACTTGGTGGAATGATCATTGTTCAATTATATTTCATTCATATCATTTTGGCGAATGAGACAAAGCACGGTGTTAAATTCCGCCACGTAATACGCAATGTATCGAATTCAGCATAGCGTGAAAAACAGAGTGTCTTTCTGACTACCTTGCTGTACGGAAAAAAGCATGAAGCTGTTCAAAGTGACTGAAAGAAAATTAAAAGCTTATTATCTTAAAGAAGTAAAAAAAAAACTTTCTCTTTAAATAATGGTTTAATTCAGAAAGTTATTACTTTACGTAAAATATAAGATTTGAACCAGTCTTGACGCAGAGGCACAAAGTATTGCTGTAAAGAGACTAGGTGTGCGTTCGATTCCCACTCGAGGAGTGGAAATATTTAATATATCCATTTTCTTCGCTCTGGTGTCGAGGTAAAGCGCGGCGTTAAGTTACAGGTGAAGCTAAAAAAAGTTTTGAACCTATGACCATCTGTTATCTTGTAACTACCGTTTCAAGTAACGAAAATTATCAAAAAGTAACATTTAATATACCTTATAATCTCTATGTAATATTCGAATAGAACGTAGTCCCCATAAAATCGATTTTGATTAATGAGGTGTCCATAGATTTATCGTTGGTGAGCGTCATACGATGTAATTAATTTTAATACCGACAGCCTTTTATTACATAAAAAATATGGTATTATGTTAAAAATAAATTAAACGTTTAAAATAAGATATTTTATTAGTATTTTTATTACAAGCAATAGATAGATAATGTCTGGTGAATGGAATTTCGAGAAATTTTCATTTTGAAATAATGATAACAATAAAAAAATGATAAAATAAATAAATATTATTATAATAAATAAAAAAAAATGTCTGGATGTCAGGACTGAACTGTGGACGTCTAGTTTTTAAATTGCTGAAAGCCGCGCTAAGAAATAGTGCTATTACAACGTTGTCAATTATTGTGAAATTAACAGTCGTATACTAATGATATTTAAGCCGCTTTTTTATTCACTTAAAATACGGAGAAAAAGACATTTTTTTAAATGAAATCTAGTTAGATCGATTTTTCTCCTCCGAAATCCCCTACATACCAAATTTCATGAAAATCATTGGAGCCGTTTCGGAGATCCGGATTATATATGTAAGATAAGATAAGATAAGTTCAATTCCTACACTAGAGGTAAAGCGCAAAGCTATGTATGAAAAAACCCATAATATAGTATAGATTTAGTTATAAAAGTAATGTTAATTTTTTTTTTTTTAGCTTCACGCTGCATCCCGCACACAGCAGGGTAGGCAGAGGGAACCTAGTGTTAAGACACTCCGTTCCCCACTTTCCGCCGAATTCGGAGGCAATGCGTGTTAAGTGGCGGAACTTAACGCCGCGCTTTGCCTCGACACCAGAGCGAAGAAAATGGAAATATGAAATATTTCCACTCCTCGAGTGGAAATCGAACCCACAACCAGTCGTTTACAGTGCCACTGGACCACGACTGGCCACTAAATTAAATTAAATTCGTTTACAGTGCCACTGGACCACGACTGGCCACTAAATTAAATTAAATAAATATGTCTTATTTTCAACAATAGATTATTTTTTTACTGTAAAAGAATAGTTTTTCATTTCTAATATATTATTTTCTTTTCTAACAAATTTTTCAATCGATTTTCTTTCTCTAATCCGGAAATTGAAGAAGATGCGGAAAGATAATATATTAGGAGAGTTATAAATCCTTCAAACACTACTACTATACCGTACGTGGTATACGAGGGTTGAATATTAAGTACCTACTGATAACACATGTAACTATACGATTCGAATATACAGGAGTATCTTTAATAGAAAAAAATAGCTTCCCGCTTGTCCTCTCATAGCAGGATAACCATCTAGTGGCAAGACACTCTGTTCTCTGCTTACCCTCGAAATCGAAGATATTACGTGTTAAGTGGCGCAACTTAACGCTGCACTTTACCTTTGGTACTAAAGCGGGGAAATCAAAATAATATATAATCATTCTATCGAGTGAGAGACTAACTCACAATTATTAAGTTACAGTCAGACACTGTCCTATTGTGCTACGATTGACTCTAATAAATAGAATATTATATTTATATCAATGTACATTGTTTAAATAAAAGCGCTCTCTCATCACTGAGCACGCGCCTGGACGGTTCAGGAGGTGCGAGTTCATATCCCGCTGCGTTCAAATTTTTATACATTTTCCAAATGCCTTTTTCAATTTTACTAAGTGTGGAATAATACTTTAAAAATGTTTTAACGTTGTTTGTTTTTTTTATGAAAAAGTTAGGCAGAGAGTGTCTAGTGTTAAGACACTCTACTCTTTCTTATCCACCCAAATAACTCAAACTGAGCGTCACATTTATGACTTACTAGGCCCGCGAACCATTTATTTTGTTTTACAGATATTCGCACACTACTTTTTAATTACTATTAAGAAGTGTGATATTGGCCTGTCAAATAAATACCCGTTGCTAAAATAGGTACTTACGTCTGTACTAGAAGCAAGCAAAATGAATGTAATAATTTTACAATTACTTTATACTCAAACGAGAATCGAATTCGTATCTATCTCGTGTACAATTTAACACTGTCCCACTGCGCTACAATATATACTAATCAAAATTACAATATTAAATCATTGAAATCGTCTCAATATAATTGATCTTAAATTGAGCATATAAATGCAGTCTTATTCACTTATTTACATCTGCTAATATAAGATTGTTTTAAACTAACTTCTTCATCGGCTTCGTGGAGAGAAATTATTAATAGAAAATATTATAATATAAATGCATACAAAATTTAAACATAAAAAGGATATGAACCCGCGGTTCTGGAATATCAGCCAAGTGTTTTTTCAACTAAGCCATACGTTCTTATCAGATTACATAGAATTTTTTATACGATTATTACACTTTTTGTTATTAACATGTCTATAAACACGTTGTTGCCGGAAAAAGTGGCAAACGGAAGGAATGTCTTAAAACTAGGTTCTTTCTGTCCACCCTGCATTCTGTAGAAAGTTTTAAAATGGTTCTTTAATATTTTAAATATTAATCATTTAGTTATTACGACAAGACTATGAAATTTACTCAATATAAAAATTTTGCAACTCAATTACATATGTCGAGTAACAGAACTATCAATAAACTTTTCTTTCACATACACAAATGGGTTCAAACAAAGAAACACTTGAAGAGTTGCCACCCGCAACTTTGTTTACATGGACTTTATGACCTTTTTTTACTAATTTCAGTATAATTATTTTCGCTACTAAACATGCAATATCACAACTTTAGATGGGATGTCAACGGAGTGTCTTGACACTAAGTTCTATCTTCTTATACAGAAATAAATTTTGTAAACAATTAAAAAAACCGCGAAAGTTTGTTCATTAAGTTTTTTGAATATTCCCCCTTGCACAACCCAATATCTATATCCTTAACTTCAAATATGTTATAAGACAAAATGATGCTTCTGTTTAGTTATCTACGATGATACGTTAGTTAGTTGACTAGAAAGTAGAGGGACGCAATATCATGAGATGCATATATGAAGGAAATATATCGCATTATTACATTTTCGCAATTTAATGCATAAATGGCCAGTCGTGGCGCAGTGGCACAAGCGTGTGACTATAAACGACTGGTTTTGGGTTCGATTCCCACTCGAGGAGTGGAAATATTTAATATTTCCATTTTCTTCGCTCTGGTGACGAGGCAAAGCGTGGCGTTAAGTTCCGCCACTTAACACGCAATGCCTTCGAATGCCTAGGTTGCCTCTGCCTACCCTGCTGTGTACGGGATACAGCGTGAAGCTAATGCATAAATAAAGATTTTAACATTTAAAAACGTTAAAAATATAGGTTACGTCTTTCTGCTTTTTAGTTACGAAAGTTAGTTGTTAAAATTTTCTTGCAAAATATTTAAATTTTCAATGCAAAGTAGAAACAGAAGTTTCATCCAGTTTTTGTTATAAAATATATAACAAATGTTATAATAACCCAACGTATTCCCTATTGTTATAATAATATTTTACAAAGACGTTATCAGCATTTATAAAATGTTAATCAAAAACTACTCATAGCTTCAAGCAACTACATATTATATTTAATTCTATACAGCAATATAAGCATAGAGAATCTAGTGGCAAAACACTCCGCAGTTCTCTACATTTCGCCCGAATCAGACAAATTACGTATTGAGTGGTGGAACTCACTGCTCTGACTTTTGCCAAAATACATGTATTTTAATCGTATCGTCTCCAATACTATTTACTTTTCTACTTTCGTCAAATAATTCCTATCTAATACTTCATAATGTAAATAAAGCTACAGTGGTCCCAAGCAGAAGGGACTTTGTTTATTTTCGCTAAACTTCGACGCCGACTATCCAAAGTAAATTTTATGAACCGAATTTATTATTTCTGGATAGTCCGAATGCGAGTGTATTTTTCCACTTGCTTTTATTATTCTTGAGGAGCGTGTAATGTATATTTTAGTTATAAAATAAATATATTGGATAATACAACGACTTATATAGATACAGTAATATAAGCGAAATTCTATTTTTTTTTTGTATAAATGTATTTTAAGTAATCAGTAGCGTATAATATATAGAAACTTAAAATAAATAAAAACATTCTACGAGTAGAAATATGGAACAAAAATTGCATATAAATATTTTTATTATCGTGAATTTGACCTTTACAGATTATCTACAACATTAGCACAATGACAGTCCTTTAATACTAGATTATTTATTTTTATAATTATTGCAAGAATTTTACCTACATTATGAAAAAAAACATTTAAATGATTTTTTATTGCATTTTATAAGTGAATGTCATAAACTTATCAATTATTATCATTCAGTCACGTTGAATAACATTCGATTTTGTATGGACGAAAGCGTTATCGAAGTAAACAAATAAAATTACTTTATGTGCATTCTTATAGGTATATTTGTGTGGCTGTATAATATGTGAACATTGGTCAACATTTAAAAAAAAGACGTTAGTTCTAACTTTTTTAATCATTGTTTGTGAATTTTATTTACATTTTGAAAGGGTTATATATATTATTAAAAAATGAACATTTTAAGATATTAAATAATTGAATAGAGTTGTTTTAATTTAATTGAGGTATTGTTACGGGTATACAAATTTCGAGGAATTTTTCCCGCCCGCCACGCCAGACCTAATGACCGAGGTATGTCAATCACAATAATTGACAGTCCGGCATCCAGCTATTTTCGTTTCCAACGGCATACTAAAGTTAAATACAACTGTATACCACAAGCTACTCTTTAATATCTACCTATCCATTATCATATGTCAATGTTGTAACCTCAAACTATAAAAATCAACAATATAACGTGGACGCCATAAAATGCTAACTCTTCTAGAACTGGAGAGCTAACTTAATCTCACTTTATGCCTGCTTATCTGTAAATATATAAGCGTATTCTGCACGTATATGGCAAAACATGAAAGCGGTTTCGGACAAAACACGGCCATTTTCGTCCACACAAATGTTGATGTTTGATTTTAAAAACTTACCCTTTCAACATCGAGGTCGGTCGCCGCGCACAGTCTTTTACCACCACCACCGTTGTAAGCCATTGTACACCACAATAAAAACACAAATCACACCGAAACGCGTTTAGTAAATATCGAAATCGAGTATACCACCTCCGCCAGAGGTTGCGAGCAGACTGAAAGAACGAATGGATTAAACAAGCCTCGAGTGAATGAGAATGGCAACGCGGCGCGAAGTGTTTTTGCACAGATTATATATGACAAATGTCATTTTATTAAATAAAGATGAAAAATTTAAAAATAAAAGTAAAAGGAAAATGTTAAGTATCAATTATTCAAATTATCTATTTATAATATGTTGATTATTCTGGTTTAGTTTAATTTTAAGTTTTATATTTACACGTACACTCATTTTAATATTATCATTCATATGTTCACATATGTAAATGATTATTTTTAGAGTTAAATTAATTGAAACCTTGTTGTAATTCCATTTTATTTGATAATAAATGAACTTTAGGCAACAGATGTGAGATAAATGTTTTAAAAAAATATAAGTCATTGTTACAGACAGCAATATTTGTCAAAAGTATGAACGGTCATTGAACTTTACTGTTTTTATATTTGTTTACTTTTGCATAAGTTTATACTCACATGGTTTTAGTGTTATATAATATATAGCATTTCTAAGATTTTACAACATGGAAATGGTAGTGGAACCAGAAATTAAAATAGAATATTATGAATCCCACGAAACTGATCAATTGAATGATAATATTAATTTCAGCGGCAATGTTGTCACTTCGGTATATTAACATTTATTCTTGTTTTCTTTGAAAATTATTACCATTGCTGTTCTTTATGGTTTTATATTTTGATATTAAACTATTAACATCAAATAGGCACTGTAATTTATGTAAAATGGCAGTAAATCCAACATTGTAAACAAAATTGGGTAGCCAGAATGCTAAAAGTAGTATTGATATTATGTATTTCATTTAAAGAAATATTAATTTACAAAATGCGTAAAAGTGCGCCTCGTTATTTTACAATTTTAAATTTCCATTGTATCCTTCAGTACTTAGAAAATTACAATAAGTTTTATAATTTAATATCTTTGTAATTTTAAAATAAAGTAATCTATTTTATATGCAGATGTTTGATTTGGATGATATTGAAATTTCTAGACATAAAGAAACATTAAAGTCAACCTTAACTAACCAAAGAAGAGACTGCCCAGTAAGTAATTTTATTGACATCAGTTTTAACTAATAAGAAAATATATTTTTGTAGTTTCAGACATATCCTTAATATAGTATGGTTCAAAGACAGTTCAATTTTAAGATACCCAATTTAACTACCAAAATTCCTAAATATTGATAAATATGTTTCCTTTTACAGAATACTAACACAAAAATAACATGGTACAAGTCAATAGATAGCAGTGGAAAGTTATTATGCAAGTTTTGTAATTTAAAATATATAACTGAAGATACATTAAGATGTCACATACATAAAAGGCATTCCAATCAATATATGCATTTAAAAAAGTCCATCTTAGATTATAAAAGAAAAACTAGCCATGTATGCAGAATATGTAAGAAAATCTTTGATTGTATACCTGATTTAAAGATTCATGTTAATATGAATCACAAAATTGACATTATTAAATCATCATGTACAGAATGTGATGCAACTTTTAGTGATATAAGTGAATTATCAAAACACATGTATGTAAAACATGACAGGAATGTTAAGTCATTTCATAGTTTTATTTGCGAAATTTGTGGATATCGGACAAAGAAAAAGTCACATTTGGAACAACATTTAATTTGTCATAAAGAAGAAAAAGTACTATCTTGTCAGAAATGTGATTATAAAACAAATTTAAAATCTAATTTAAGAATACACAATAAGACTCATACAAAAATTGAGGTATTCAAATGTGAATTTACGGATTGTAATTACTGCAGTAGTTCCAAGGCATCACTAAGAGGGCATATGCTAAAACATTTTCCAGAAAAAAATATGTTATTTTGTGATAAGTGTAGTTATAAAACTGTTTATAAACATTCATTGAAAAAACATAGCGATAGCCATAAAAGAAATTGTACAAGAGTAAAATAGTTTTTGCCTAATAATTGAAGCATGACTGCTCACAGTTCATCATTTAAATTTTTACCAGTTTCTAAATGTTTTTCCTATTTTTAGTGGGTGTATGACACTGGTTCCCAACCATAAACTGGTCCACGATCAATTTTAAATTTAGCAGATGTTATACCCAGATCTACACAAAATGACAGAAACTGCAAGGATTAGATACATAGTGGTCCCTGCTACCAAGAATAATGTAAAAGTGGTCCCTGATCAAAAAAGGGTTGGGAATCCCTGGTGTATGACATCTGCTTTTCTTTTTCTATGGAGAATGAAAATGTTTTTTATATTTCATATGATAGACTTATATTGCACCAAGACTGATTAATCATTGATGTTGTTTATGAGGACACATTGCCACCTAAATGTTAACACAGTATTCTTAGTCAACTCGTTACTCATTTTCATAATTTTGCCAACAAATTATAATATGGTACCAATGAAACATCATTTCTTTAAGTAAATCTAGTAAGTATTTTTACTATATTTTTAACATTATGTATAATATTTAAATCTTCATATAGTTATTTAAAATATACCAAAACCATTGAAGCAGATATTTTTATACCTTTTGATGATCTCAATATTCATAAATTATTTCACATAGATTTAAGATTTATACCATGTTCTTATATTGTAATACTACCTAAAAATCATACTACTTTTTGTAATATGTACCTCTAAAATTAGTCTTATAAGGTAAATAAAAACAAAATAACTTTTAATATCTTTTTATTAACACTACTTTGTACAAATTATTAGAACAAAGGAAAGCTTATCTAATCTAATATATACAATAATAAGGGAACATGCTTCAAGACGTCAATACACATACATAACAATTGTATTTTTAATTCTTTTTTAATACAACAACGAAAGTATAAACAATATAACATATCTTTATACTTTTATCCAAAGAACACAGTTAATTTGTAACCTTAACATGTGCAAAATATACTTTTTTTAATAACTAATACATAGAATACATAGAGTATTCTTTTAAATGATAACTACCATAAATTTGTTACAGTATAACAAAAAGAAATATAAAAGAAATTGATTTGTTCATACTTTTTTATCCTTTCATTTCTAATGTTCAAATTTATTTGAATATCAAAAACAGTATTATTAATGAGGTGTAGGTTTGTGGCCATCAACATAGAAATTACGAGTTGCTTTTGGCAAAGTCAGTTCAATGCCTTCCATGTCCTTAGTAAGTGTAATTTGACAACCTAAAAATTATATAAAAAATATTTTACAAAACCTTAGTAATTAATACACTCTAGTTTATATTATATATTTTTTTTGTAAAAAATATTTCTATGAATTCCAAAAGTCAATTTTATTTATTCATATAACATTATACCAGGTTCAAAGCAATAAGTTAACAAATTAAAATAAGTACTATTGTAAATTTAAGTCCTTATGTCTAGACGTGGAACTTACCTAATCTAGAATTCTGTTTTAAAAATGGTGCCATGTCTAACAAGTCATCTTCTTTTTCCTCTGGTTCATTAAGCTTATCAAGATAATCTTCATGGACATACACATGACAAGTTGTGCAAGCTAAAGAAGCTTCGCAAGCTCCTGAAATAAAAATAAATATACAAGTAATAAAAGTAATGTTCATGTCATATGTATTTTTTTAATAATACCTTACCTTCCATTTCAATGCCATATCTATGTGCTAAATATAATATGTTATCACCTATTTTGCCTCTCACTTTTGTTTTCTTACCTTCTTTATCTATATAAGTAACATTTACTCTGAAAAGTAATGGTATGATGTTACAAATAATGCAAATTTCAATATTAGTTGCAAATAGCACAAGCAATCTTATTGAGTTTTTATGTATAATTACGAAGTTTTTTAATTCAACATGTATAATATAATAGTTCTAATATATATTATGAAATATGTATATAATTCGTTTATTGGCACTCACACTTCGTCTTCAGATTTTGGATCCTGCCATTCGTACTCCCCATGTCTTAAACCTAAAACAAATTATGACTTTATTTCAATATTTACACTACTTTAATTAGAAGTTGAGAACTTTGAGAAAGTTTACCTGCGGTTACGTGAAATTGTCTTTTTTGAATTGAAGTTATTGTAGGAATAGTTTTAATTGCTTGTCTTAAACGAAGAAGCTTTAGTGTCCGCAACATTTTCAATGTTTATTAAAGCTATAATAGCATATTGAAGAGATAAGAATAAACAAATAAGAGGGTTGAATTGAGGTTATAAATTAGCACAATAAATGTCCATCCATTTTGACATGTTATGACATTCCATTGTCATAAACGTCAATTGATAATTAAATATATTTAATAAAATAGTTTATAATATATAATATTTTATTTAAATAATTATTCAAGAATATAACTTTAGTCATTTAAACAAAAATTACTTAAAACGTATATATTTTAATTTATATAAAAATTACTTTTTTATTTTAAAATATCAACAGCAACACCTTATTAGATGTCATACACATTCTTGAAAAACGTCAATAATCACATCCATATTGCCCATTTTTCATAATGATTTTAAAAAAATAGTTATTGATTTTTGCCAGACAGGCGTTAAGGACGAATATTTGTTATAAATATGAATTAAGTTTAAGTTTTTATTTTAAATGTTTAAATACGGCCATAGTATCTTATGTTGTGAATTTTGGTGATAGAATTTTATTATAGAATTAAGGTAAGTTTTACGATCTAATGACGTGTATTTCGCAATATCATTTAAAGAGAACAATTTCACTCTTGTGGTTTTCATTTAAAATTAAATGACATATAGAGTTTATAACAGTAAATTCCTTTGTTATTATATGGCATAACTGTATAACCAATTTAATAACGTTATAACCACCAAATCCATGCTTTCTATATGAATAATACTAATCCTGCAGTTACTATTTATCTTATCTTTGAGTATTGATGTTGAATTAATGTTCTGTTACACTAGCAGTGTTATCATTTTATATGTAGTGTTTATATTTTGTATCTAAATAGAATCTTATGTGGGGCTGTAAAGATATCTTATAAGATTCAGTTTAAAAACATGAATAAATTGTATATGTTAAATGAAAGTGATGCAGTTATAATTTGAAATTCATATTTTTGAATACTATTTACTTACTTAACAGTAATTCTGAAGAAGGTTCTAAGATTCATTTGTTTTTAGTATAACTGTACTCAGTATATTTTATTAAAAAGTATTCAATATATAAAATTGCTAAAGTTATTGTTACTCTATTATCAACATTTTGTTACTTATATTATATCTTAGTGAAAATACTAAGGAAAAAATGAATTAAAAATATTTTATAGTAAATTTATAATAAACGTTTTTTAGATTGCCTTTTCAACTTATATTTTAACTAAATATTATTTGAAAACACAAAAAAAATATACACTTAATTGCTTTTAACCACTTTTATTTTTATTTCTTAGAATTAATAATATTTCCTATGAGTTATTGTATTCATTATAAAAATATTTACATTATTCATTATAAATTATTTTAAAAAAGTTGTAATTTATCAGCTAACATACATATTAAGGAACTTTAACACATTTAAATATTTTAATTTCAGGTTTAGAATAATTACTAAATATGTCAATAAAAGAAGAGAAAATGGGTGCAAATGATATTAAAATAGAAAAGGATGATGACAGTAGGAAGGACCCTACGTCTTTTCTGCCCGAAGAACCTATGACATACGAATTAAAAACTAAAAAGAAGAAAAAAAAGAAAAAACAAGTGGATCCATTTAAGGATATAGAAGAAAAAGCTATGCTACCGATTACAACTGTGTTTGAATCTGGAACTGAAAACGATATGGGGACAAAGCAGGTGTTGGATCCTGAAGTTAATATAAAAGTAGAGAATATAGAAGTCGAACTGGATTTTAATGATGTAATATAATATTTGATTTATTGATTTATATAATATTTTGCCTTTAAGGCGTTCAGTGGTTGTTGGTTTTTATTATCAGTTCTTTGCTCTGATGTCTGAGACAAAGTGCGGTGTTGAATTCCGTCTATTATCATGCAAATGTCTCGATTTCAGTATAAGAATAGAGTGATTTCACACTATGTTTTTTCTGACTATCTTGAGATCTAAACATGAAGCTGAAAAAACTATTAAGCTTATTATATATTAGTAACAAAAGACTTGCTCACCAATATCATTATTAGTATGATGATTTTGAAAAATTGGTGTTGGATTATGAAATTATGTGAAGTTTAAAGCTCAGACAAGTTGATATATTATTTGAACATATATATTCATATTTAAAAATGATGAATTATATTATTTTTTTAATGAGTTGGCTCTTTGTCTTTGTTGGTGTTAACAGAAATTTGTTTTTTTACAGTTTGCGAACGACAATGGGTTAATGTTAGAAGGTCCTCAAAGTGAAGACAGTCAAGAACCGGTAGTTAAAATAGAAGAACAAAATCGCGAAGCGGTGCTACTTACATTCGAAAGCATAATTAGTGATAAAAGTGTTATAGGCTTCGGTCCTATAGCTCCTGCCCCCAACTACGTGTGCAAAGTCTGCCATTTAGTGTTCCAATCGACAAAAACATTAAGAATGCATCAAAAAAGAAAACACAAAGTGTTTAGGAAATCATTCAAGTATATATGTCATTATTGTGCTATGTCGTACGAGCAGAAGAACAGTTTGGTTGCTCATATAAAGAGGAAACATGGTCCTGATTCGTCAAACGATGATGGTGAAGAACGCACATGCGAAGTCTGTGCTTTAGTTTTCAAAGGAATGACTAGATTGCGTATGCACATGCGAAGAAAACATGGTTCTTTCGAAGAATCGTTTAAGCACGTTTGCGATGAATGCGGCCTAACATACGATAAATACAGAAGTTTAATAGTCCATGTGCAAAGAAAACACTCGGGTGAGGCAAAACCGGTGCTAAATCAATGGTATAATTGCCCGTTTTGTCCTAAAGTGTTTACTAAACGAGAAACGTATGCGCGACACGTCCAAAGGAAACATCGTGTGAGTGATGAAGATGAAGTCAAGCAAGAAGAGCCAAGAACTCTACTTGAAAACTTCAAAAATGAAACGACAGGCGAAATTACATGCAAAGAATGTCCGTTGGTCTTCTCTTCGCTCAATTACTTAAAGTTACACATGAGAAGAAAACACAACGCGTTAAAAGAAGATTTTCGCCTAAAATGTCGAATTTGTAACTTGTCGTATGATAAAATTGAGAGTTTAAAACGTCATATACGACGGAAGCATGATAAAGGGTCGTATTGCGACGTCTGCGATAAGCAATTTGAAACTAGGGAGATGTATCTCAACCACACACATCAGAGAATGGTCCAAGAATGCCACATTTGTGGCCTTATATTTGCTTCGCAAGGCGGTCTGTGCAAACACCTGCGATGTACGCACAAAATACAATCACCCAAAACAGTTGTGTGCAATCTGTGCAATGAAACATTCCACGATAAGCGTCAATTAAAACCTCATTACTTAAAAGTTCATCTAAAAGTTTCCTACACTTGCGCATTTTGCCACAAAGTCTTCAAAGCCAAGGAAAGTTACAGGCGGCACGTTTTAATCAAACATCCTTCAAATAATGCTAAAATAAACGAGCAACAATGCGATAAATGTCCAGAGAAGTTTCCAGATGAATTTGAATTGTGCCGCCATATTAATATAGCACACGGGAAGGTCCAAAATGGCGATACGGGTAATGATTCCTTGTTAGAGATAAAAAAGGAGGAAGATATCCCTGATACGTTCCAATGCTCGAAATGCCCCGAAAATTATAATAGCTGGGAGGAATTGAAATTGCATTTCGAACAGAATCACCTAATGGTGGCAGTGACTCAGTGTCAAGTTTGCGGAGAAATGGTGCCTGGGAACGAATTGGATAAACATTTCAAAACTTTACACACGACGACTTCGGTCCAGTGCAAATACTGTGAATTCGAAACGTCTAACCGTGCGAGTATGACACAACATATGTTGCGTCACAAAAACGCAGCTACCCTCAATTGTGACTTTCCCGGTTGTAAATACAAAACTTATTATGAAGGCGCAATGGAGAAACATAAAAGAAAACATAGAGATCAAGGAGTTAAGTTGCAATGCTCCCAATGCCCGTTCCAAACGATGAATAAATACATACTTAAATACCACGAGGAAGCCCATGTGACTGGGAAGAAGAGATATTCTTGTGATCAGTGTGACTATGCAACAATACTTCCAGCTAATCTCGTTCAGCACAAATATAAACATTCGTCAGAAAAGAGGTTCAAATGCGAAGTGTGTCCGTTCGCAACTAAGTACAATACGTCGTTACGTTTCCACGTTAAAAAGAAACATTGTGATCTCCCAACATTCAGTTAAATGTTAATGTTTTTTAAAATTTAATTATTATTGGTGTTACGTCTTTATATTCTTGATTTATATTAAATAATTGAACATTTTTTTTTTGTTGAATTTTGTTTTGTCTTTTTTTTCTGTTATTATTCTGAACTGGGCAGTGGCATTTCAATGTTTTAGAGAGAATATTACTTCGCACTTTTTAGAAGTATGTTATCTTATTGTAAATGAGTCAAAAGTCGACAGCGACTATAATCAGTTTTGTACAGCTAAGCTGATTGTAAAAAAAAATGAGTAAAAATCATAACTTTTTTTAATATAATAAATTGTATTAACATATCCTACGAATATATAGTACAGTGTTTTATAATATATATCCAAGTCAATAATTTTTGCTACTGAAAAAATTATAACTTTCAATAAAAATAATTATTAGAAATAATTATTATATGTTATTAAAAAGCTTATTTTCAACTATATATAATTTTGTGCGTAAGATAAATGACATTCAACATTCCAAAAAATTGCACAAAACATTAAAGTACTACGTAATATAATACAAATATTTGATGGCCTTCAACTAGTTTGTTTTATAGTATATTAAAAGTGTCCTGCTCGTAGTTTCGCCCACGTTAACTACAATTTTCATAACCTATTTCAAGCCATTATGGATAAATCTTTGAAAATAATAAGTTATATATGATATTTTCATTTTCTTCGCTCTGGTGTCGAGGCAAAGCGTGGCGTTAAGCTCCGCCACTTAACACGCAATGCCTCCGAATTCGTAAGCAGAACAGCAGGGTTGCTGTGTGTGGGATACAGCGTGAAGCTAAAAAATAATAATAATATGTTATATTAGTGTGTCTCTGCGTCATCAACTATCTTTTTGAAAAAAATCATCAAAATTGGTGAAGAGGTTCAGATTTTTCATCCCTATCTCGTTCAAACATTAATCCCTATAGGGGTTGAATTTTGAGAATCTATACTATTAGAAAACGTATAAAAATGCAAACGCATTGGAATTCGAACCCGCACCTCTTAGAAATATTCCAAGCGCACTGACCGGAGCCAAGCTATATATGCCAGCTACGTCCAAATTTTTGTACGCTCTATTACAACTTATATTTGCCGTTAGTATCTCTGTAGAGCGTAGCCTATGTTTGACCCTGGTTCTTCACCTACTTTCATTTCGAGCTTCTTCTTAACGGGACCGGTAGATTAACCGTGAAAGCGTAACAGACAGACACACTTTCGCACTTTATAGGATGAATGACCTCTGTATCTATGTAATTTATGTAAATATATATCTCTATAACGTGGTGAACAAATAAATTTATTCTCTATATAAGTATTACATTATTATTATTAGTAATTTAATAACAAAATACAAATTTAATAAAACATTGATGAACATATCCATTTTTTATTTTCATATGGTAACTTTATCATAGCAAATATAAACATTTAGTGGCAACACCTATAAGTATTTGTCACAATCGTGATGTCAAACTGTCTATTTTTATTTTAAACACACCCATTTGTAAGCTTCTAGTAACTTCTCTTTCACTCTTCTTGAATAGGTATTTACATGCGACAAGGACAGATATATTCTGCGTACAATGTCGATTGTCGATTTTCAGCCCATCGAAAGAAACATCGCGAAAACTAAACTTTGTTGTTCTATAATTTAACGAGTAAACATTACCGTCTAATAGAAATAGTTTCTCGTACCTTCATGTGATATATAAAATTACCACAAGGTAATTTAAGTGTTTTATTAATTAAAAAAAATGACTTTACTCAGCCTGCCCGTGCTTGTGTTAGAAAATATATTTTCTTATTTATCATACGATGAAATCGCTAAAAACAGATTGGTAAGTTTATTTTATTTATAGATGTATTGTTTAATCAAAGTCATGTTTGTACCCGGTCGAGTAGATGTTCTATAATTATCACCTAAGATCATACCTTCGAGAACCTGTCTTACTATGTAACGTTTTTCCCTTGTTTGATAACAAGAAATTCAAAATTCATTAAGAATTCATGATTACATGTGTTTTAAAGATCAAAGAATCAATTTCCGGTTTATGTGTAAAACAAGAAAATGTGATTTAATGATTTTTTGAGCTATTTAAAATAAATAAATGTTTTACTAAAAATATATATTATGTAATTTTTTTCAAAAGTATTAATATGCTTAAAAAGTTTGTTCTATTCAGTCACCGTAATTTACTCAAAAGAGCATGGAGAAATGTTATTAATATTAAAAAAATTACAATTTAGAATATGAGAAAATCACACATGAATATTAAATTAATTTTAAAATTAATAGGTAGTTGGTAATTAAGTGTTGAATGTTAATTACTAGTATTGATTTCTAGAAACATTTAGAATTTTTTAATCTGAAAATAAATATTAGATAATAAAGAAATTCAAAGCTTGTGTCTATAAATTGTGTTATTTTATTTTACATCAAATTATTTTTTCTCAGCTTCAAGCTTCTTCTACTCAGAGAATACTTAGTGTCAAGACTCTTTCTTGTCCACTTTCTTTTGAAATTGCTTGTTCAGAGGTGGAGCTAAACATTATTTTTTGTAATGTATTAGAGCGGAGAAATAAAAATAATTTAAATATTATCATTCCCCTGTGTAGGAGTAGAAATTCCCTAGAGTGGGTTCACAGTGAAATGCTACTTTATTGCACCACAATGATTTATAATTAAAAGAAATTTCTTTTTTATTTCTAATTATTATTATTATATACATAATAAATCTAAAATGTTACTTTCTTTTATTCAATTATATTCAATATGCTATATATATTAATGTATTATTATTATAGCTTCACGCTGTATCCCACACACAGCAGGGTAGGCAGAGGGAACCTAGTGTTAAGACGCTCCGTTACCCACTTTCCGCCGGATTCGGAGGCATTGCGTGTTAAGTGGCGGAACTTAACGCTGCGGTTTACCTCGGCACCAGAGCGAAGAAAATGGAAATATTAAATATTTCCACTCCTCGAGTGGGAATCGAACCCACAACCAGTCGTTTATAGTCACACACTTGTGCCACTGGGCCACGACTGGCCACAATATATTAATGTAATATTGTAAATACCATTTTGACCCACTGCTTGCCATTCCCTGCTTAAACAATTGTTGCAAAAATAATTAGAATAATGAAAAATATTTTTAAGCATGTTATTCAAATTCTTTATTTCCCAACTGTGTTATAAAATGGACTGTGTATTATAACTTATGTATTGTAAAATATCTAACTTTTTTTTCAGGTGTCAAAATCTTTCAATGAAATATCCATGCGCATGCTCAACAGAGGCTTTTTAATGATAGAAAAAAGACATGCATTGGCTCTCAAAAGTGTTAAGACACAATTGCCTCGAAGAGAATCGGAAAGAAGGTTTGTTGTTATATTTTATTTGTTATTATTTGTATTTTGTATATGTTAAAAAACATTTTTGTTTAAAGTATTGATTGAAAAATATATAAAGTTTTAACTATTTAATAAATAGCATGATTTCTTGCTAATTGATTGTGCTTAGAAACAATCTATGAGTAGCAGAAATTTGTAAATATTTTTTTACACCGATGCTAACATCAATAAACAAGATGTAATAAGTGTTTAAGAAATTCGACATTGATGAACATAGAATGTATGGGTTAGCAGTTAGTTGTGCAGTTTTTTATATAATGTGGTATTTATTTTTATTTTATTCCTCAATTTTTAAAGTTCCTAATTTTTAACGCCTAAGCTGAATAAAGTGATATATTTAATCATATCTATATATTTTTAAGCTGTAATAATAAACAAAATATACATATTGATAATAATATATTCTAGATACATCCAATAGAAGAATAACGGAATTTTTCAATATTATGAGATCATAAAATGTTTACCGCAGTTTTATTACTATGTGGTGTTGTTTGAAGTGTACAACTATTATACTGTAGTTAATAAAGATTTCTTACTTTTACTAATTATATTAAAAATCATAGAAAAATTGAAGCCCTCGTGGCACAGTGGAACAGTGTCTGAATGTAACGCGATGGTTATAGGTTCAATTCATACTTTATTTATTTATTTATAAGGTCTGCACAACAGAATATACACGTAACATCACATGAATATATTATATAAATACAAACATTGAAAAGTGTTATTCTACTTGCAGGCAGACACAACATGCACCAACAATATACTTGGTAGAATGATTATATTTAAATTTTCATTTCTTCGCTCCGGTATTTAAGACAAAGCGCAGCGTTAAGTTCCGCCACTCAATACGGAATGGAGGAAAATGGAGGACGGAGTGTTTAGACACTAGGTCCTCTCTGATTACCTCATTATGCGGGAAAAAGCTTTAAAGTACTTTTTTCGTCATAGAAAAACTGTAATATTTTAATACGTTATTTACTTTTTGCTTATCTAAAAATAAGTCGTTCCATTGATGCGTTAAATATGCTTAGCAATATATCACTTTTTTACTAAATTAATTATGTAAGTCCTTCTAATGGTATAAGCTTCTTTTCGGTATAAGCTTTAACTGTGACTCATATGTTTCTGTCTACATAATTCTTGCAAAAGGAGGTCAATTTCTTTTTTTCAATATATTAAATGGGGATCGGAGTGTCTTAACACTGGCTTTCCTCTACCTACCCTGCTGTGTGCGGGATACAGCGTGAAGTTAGGGAACCTAGTATTAAGATACTCCGTTCCCCACTTTCCGCCGAATTCGGAGGCAATGCGTGTTAAGTGGCGGAACTTAACGCCGCGCTTTACCTCGAAACCAGAGCGAAGAAAATGGAAATATTAAATATTTCCACTCTTCGAGCGGGAATCGAACCCACAACCAGTCGTTTACAGTCACACGCTTGTGCCACTGGGCCACGACTGGCCACTGTAATATACTGTAATATATTGTTAATTAACCAAAATGATTTTAAAACCAGTTTCAGGAAGAATTTATATTAAAAAAAAACGTTTTTCTTCTTTACGTGGTTAGAAAAGTACGTACAGCGTTGGGTTATGCTACTCAACATGCCATTTTTCTGCTGAATTTCTATTAACTATATTTAAAAACAAGAGAGAAAAAAAATGAAAATAATTTTAATATAATAATTCAGTCGTGGCTTATAGGCACAAATTGTGATTGTAAGCGACTGGTTGTGAGTTCTATTCCGACTCAAGGAATTGAAACATTTAATATTTTATTTCCTTCGCTCTGGTGTCGAGGCAAAGCACGGCGTTGAGTTTCACCACTAACCACGCAATGCCTCACGATTCGACAGAAAGTGGGGAACAGAGGGCCTTTACATTAAGTTCCTTATGCCTATTCTGCTGTGTGCGGGATATTGCGTTACGCATAAATATAATATTCCAAGTAAGAATCGAAGCCGAAAAAAAAACCTGATATATTTAATTTAATTTTTTTGCAAATATGCAGCTGGTAGTAGAACGCATAGATTAGCGGTCATTCCGCCTGGACGGTTTTCACGAGGCGCGGGTTCGATTCCGGCTGCGTTCAAAATGTTTTATACGTTTTCTAAATGTCTTTTTCAATTTCCTAAGTCTGTGAAGACACTTTAAAAATATTAATAAGTAAATATGCATATAATTATTATTATTATTTCAGACATCACCCTTTGTCCCGTCACTGTGATATACTGACGTCCATAGAGACGCGCATATCTATGCTCAACATGACGTATTCTAAGTTCATTGATCATAATATGTGCTGTTTTATACCTGGGAAGGTGAGTTTTTTTAAGTATATTTAATATTAAATGTGCTCGCGATTTCGTCCGTATAGAAATTAACAAAAAAATAAATTAATGTAGCCTAAGTTACACCCTATTAGATCAGTTATCTGTCAGTGAAAAATCTGTTAAAATCTGTTAAGTCGTTCTAAAGATTGGCCGGAACAAACAGATAGAGGGACGGGCAAAATTTGTAAAAAATGTTGTTTTATGTATACACCGTGTATATGTCGTGGTCATATCGTAAAGTTGATGATTTCAGGAAATGGTCGCTTCACGCTGTATCCCGCACACAGCAGGGTAAGCAGAGGGAACCTAGTGTTAAGACACTCCGTTCCCAACTTTCCGCCGAATTCGGAGGCTTGCGTGTTAAGTGGCGGAACTTAACGCCGCGCTTTACCTTGACACTAGAGCGAAGAAAATGGAAATATAATTTCCACTCCTCGAGTGGGAATCGAACCCACAACCAGTCGTTTACAGTCACAAGCTTGTGCCACTGGGCCACGACTGGCCACAAATGGTCGCAATTCATGAAAACTAACCTGACTAACTCGATTTGATTATATCGTTCATTCGTCAACGTTTAACGATTTCGATATCGTCAATTCTAAGTTATGTAACTAGTGTCAAGACACTTTGTTTGTCATTTTCCTTACGAAATCGAGACATTGCCTGTTCAGTTGAGGATATCTGCGCCGCGCTTTGCCTTTCCACAGTAGAAAAATGAAAATAACTCAAATATAGTCGTCATTCCCTCGAGTGGGAACAGAACCCACATATAATCACATTTACGCTAAATTACAATTCATTTTTTTTCCGCCCTAAGCGGGCTTAAAGTATTTGTTATTTTTTTAGCTTCACGCTGTATTCCGCAAACAGCAGGGTAGGCAGAGGGAACCTAGTGTTAAGACACTCCGTTCCCCACTTTCCGCCGAATTCGGAGGCATTGCGTGTTAAGTGGCGGAACTTAATACCGCGCTTTGCCTCGACACCAGAGCGAAGAAAATGGAAATATATTAAATATTTCCACTCCTCGAGTGGGAATCGAACTCACAACCAGTCGTTTACAGTCACACGCTTGTGCCACTGGGCCACGACTGGCCACTTATTATTTGTTATTTTTCTTAGTTATTTTAGATTTTAATAGGATTAATAAAACTTACAACTATTTTTCTTAATTTTCAGGTAATAGACGAGATCAGACGCGTTTTACGTATAGTAGAAACGTCAAAAACTCCGCCTCGAGCGCACGAAGTATTACAAGAATTGAGAGATATATCAAGTATGGCGATTGAACATTTCGATGATAAAATATCGCCGGCTTTCAGGAAGAAATTACAAGAAGGAGTGTCGCAACCTGCACCTAGACCGCCACAAGGTAACCAGTTCGATTATTAATATATTGTTACTTAATACTCGCGACCCGTTGTTTGCAACTTTTACGACCTTTTATATCCTTTTAGGATTCTTTGAACTTTCTGTTCAATCATAATAAAAAATATAGCCTATAGTACTCCTGAAAATTGTGAAAGAATTTTCATGATCGGTTCAGTATTTACGAAGATTACCCCTTACAAACAAAGTTAGAAACTTTACCTCTTTATTATTATATATTTAGATTTATATATATTTCTTCTGTTGACCTTAATTTTTTTTTTAGCTTTACGCTTTATCCCGCACACTGCAGGGTAGCAGAGCCTACTCTGACCTTAATTCCTTTATGGCCGGTCGACAGAGACATCCTAGTGTTATGATATTCCGTTCTCCCCTTACCACCTGGTGATCGAGATAGAGTAATTGTGGAATTCATCGCCGCGTTTTATCTAACAAAAATGACGTTGTTATTTTTTTAAAAATGTCTTTGATTTTCATCAGTGTGTGTATAATATTATAAAAATTATTTAATATATATAATTTTTTCTTGCCAAAAAGTTTGTTCGTAGAACACCCTTTGGGTAGCAGAAATTTGTAAAAAACTAACAACAGAAATGATTTGTAATTAAAGCGTATTTCGACGCAGCTGGTAGTAGAACGCATGGCTTAGTGGTCAGTGCGCGGACGGTTTTCAGGAGGCGCCGGTTCGAATCCCGCTGCCTTCAAATTTTTACACAAATTCTAAAAACATATTTTGTTTAATTTTCCAAGTGTGTGAATAACACTTAAAAATATTAAAAGTATTAATAATTTTCTGTTTTCAGCCGTTTTAACTCCATTAGCGGTTCGTCAGGAGTTAATACAATTGAGACGGCGTTCCATACTAAATGCTAAGCTATCGCTATATTTAGCGTCACAGTATAAGAAGTTTCACAAAAGGGTAAGATTATATAAATCTATACGATTTTGTGGTATTTATTGATCAAATGTTTTGGAATAATTGTTTTTTTATTGTAAATACCATAAACGACATTCTGTTTTCTGGTTTTTTTTTGTAGCTTCACGCTGTATCCTGCACATATTCGGGTAGGCAGAGGGAACCTAGTGTTAAGACACTCCGTTCCCCACGCACCGTTGAATTCTGAAAGCATTGAGTGGCGGAACTTAACGCCGCGCTTTACCTCGACACCAGAGCGAAGAAAATGGAAATATTAAATATTTCCACTCCTCGAGTGGGAATCGAACTCACAACCAGTCGCTTTACAGTCACACTTTGTGCACGACCGGCATGGATGGCTTTTAATAAAATTTTTAATATAAATTTTAATATAGTTTTTAATATAATAATTTCAGATGTTAGAATATAAACGAGTGGCGTGGACTCAACAAAGACTTATAAGGGATATGCAAAAGAAACATAAACAACAAGACAATTGTATTGGTAGGTATTTATTTATTATATTTATTTAGGGGCCAGTCGTGGCCCAGTGGCACAAGCGTGTGACTGTAAACGACTGGTTGTTGGTTCGATTCTCGCTCGAGGAGTGGAAATGTTTCCATTTCCTTCACTCTGGTGTCGTGGCAAAGCGCAGTGTTAAGTTCCGCCACTTAACACGTAATACCTACGAATTCGTCGGTGCGTGGGGAACAGAGTGTCTTAACACTTGGCTCCGTCTGCTTACCTGAATTTGCGCGGGATACAGCGTGAAGCTATAAAAAAAAAAATTTCTTCGCTCTGGTGTCGAGGCAAAGCGCGGCGTTAAGTTCCGCCACTTAACACGCAATGCCTCGGAATTCTTTCTTTCCACTCGAAATCGAAATATTGCTTGTTGAGTGGCCCAATCCCACGCCGCGCTTTGTCTTACGTACCAGAGCGAAGAAAATGGAAAAGCGAGGAAATGAAAATATTAAATATTTCCACTCCTCGAGTAGAAATCGAACCTACACACCAGTGACTTTACAATCACATTTTGTGCCTTTGCGCCACGACTGGCTCGAAAATGGATGAAAATTTAAACACATATAGTAATTCCCGTTCATTAATTAATTAATTGATTTTGTCTTTAATAAATAATAGTTTTATTTAACAGCCGATCTTAAGAAGCGCATAGAAGAGTGTGATATAAAATATTCGGAGTTGACGCATACGAATCAAGCGGTTGGTGGCAAGGCTATTGCAGGTATTATATATATTTTATTTTTAGCTTCCTATATAGTTGTTTCTCCCGTAACAATGTAGTTAGTGTCAATATACTCCACTTTCTTACCGAAATCGAGACATTTATTTAATTATTTATTTAAATAAACCAGCGATAATTACTGCTACCAGTGGGATATATAAGATAGAATACAATTCCCCTCCGTCGTTGGGTAGCGTCCCGTAAGAGGCGGGTAACCCAGTAGCTTGGTGGTAGGAGATTCGTTCTCCGACTGGCTCGCGACCACTATCATGTCAAAGACGAACCACCAAATATCTGATGATGTGTTCCGGTTCGATGACATGTAAGCCAGCTCTCCCTATTCCCACCTTTCCCATCCTTCCTCCCCTCTTAAGGTCGGCATCACATCCACAGTTTTTCTAATGTTGTGAATGTCCACAGGTCAAGGTAACTTACCATCAGGTAGTCTTTCTGCTCGTTTGCACCTCCTTTCACCAATAAAAAAAAGATTATTTATTACACAAGAAAGAGTGTATTTTAATATATTTAAAAAAAAACGTTATTATGTGCACACGTGTCCGAATTCGATATTGTCATATCTAACTAATTCTAAGACAACTAAGACAAAAAAAAGATTATTATTATCATAATTTTAATGCCATTTCTTATGTTTTCTTTATAAAGTCACAAAAGTGGTCACCCATCCATTTATAGCTAGACTTAAAGTCACTTAACCATTCCAGCTGTGCCAAGTGAAACTACGTCAACTAATCAACCGTTACGTCACTTTGGCAGTCAGATTAAGTTGGATCTCTCCGTTCTACCTATTGGCACTAGCAAGAGAAATCAAAATAAAGGTGAGAAAAGATTTTTTGATATTTTATAGTGCTATTTACACACTTAGGAAATTGAAAAAGAAGTTTCTAAAAAACATAAAAAATACCAACTTCTATTTTAATATTGTTTTTTTTTTAATTTTACATGGACATGTGACACAAATGTAGTTTTAATAAAAAAAAAAATAATTAAATAGCTTCACGCTATATCCCGCACACAGCAGGGTAGGCAGAGGGAACCTAGTGTTAAGACACTCCGTTCCCCACTTTCCACCGAATTCGGAGGCTTGCGTGTTAAGTGGCGGAACTTAACGCCGCGCTTTACCTCGACACCAGAGCGAAGAAAATGGAAATATAATTTCCACTCCTCGAGTGGGAATCGAACTCACAACCAGTCGTTTACAGTCACACTCTTGTGCCACTGGGCCACGACTGGCCCCAGTTTTAATAAATATGCATTATTGCTCACCTCACCTGTCGGACTTCTTCACTATTTATTATGAAAAAATAATGAGCGTGAAATAATATAAAGAGGATTTTTTTCTTTTTCGTTCCGGTACCAAAGACAAGTGCGGTGTTGAGTTCCGCCACTCAACACGCAATGTGTCACTCGATTACAGGCACAAAGTTCAGGACGAAGTGTCCACTAGGTCCTCTCTGACTATCCTGCTATACGGTAAATAGTGTAGTGCTATAGAAATTGTAATTTCTTGTAGTTCTTTTAAACATTTTAAAAGTGTTATTCCAGACTTAGGAAAATTGAAAAAGACATTTAAAGAAAACGTATAAAAATTTGAACGCAGCGGGATTCGAACCCGCGCCTTCTGAATACCGTTCAGGCGCTCTCACCACTGAGCCAGGCGTTCGCATGAACTGAACGCATGTCTTTTTTTGTAGTTGTTACAATTTCGAAGATATATTTGTTGAAGATATATTTTTAGTTGGGAATGATTTGACTGTCTATACAATGGTTGTGGGTGCGATACCTACTCGTGAGAAATTTGTAAATTGTGTGATACATATATCATTAAACTTAACAAAATGTTAAATGTACAAAGTATTCGTTTGTGACGTAAATTTTGGGGTAGACTATTTTTTATGAATTATTTAGTTGTCGAATGACTAACTACTGCATAATATATATTTAAAAATAACAATAAGATATATAAAAATAACATTGTTTCCCATTTTATTATACATTTTATGATTTCTAATTTTGCAGTTCTACCAAACATAAAACCAAGAAAATCTCTAATCAAACTACCTAGTACATCAGACGAAGATCAGGATTCGAATCCCGGACCGTCTTCGAACACAATCATCAAAACTATGAGCACTCTGGCCAAAATACGTGGAATCACAAATGAATTGAAAAGTTTAAATAATTTATCTAAAAATCTTAAACGCCCCATCGAAGATGAAGAAATACCTATTAAGAAGCTAAAGAAGGAATAAATAAATGCTTTAATTAATATGAATAATCGTTTTAATTTTTCTTTTTTTTTTAATTTTTGGCTGTATGTGTTTGGATCTTTGTATGAAAGTTGAGTTATGATTTTGAAAAAAAAATAAGTCATATATGACAAGTGACAGTTAGTAATAGAGTTATCGTTTTTATAGTTCATATTATATATTTTAATAATATCAATATGTTAAATTATTGCACATTTAAAATGAAAGTGGTGTAACTTAAAATTTGTACAACAAAATTTTGTTAAAAACTCCATAGAAATTCTATTTTAATAACTAATTTTAAGTTATGTCAGTTTTATGGTGGGGATGCAATATTATAATTTATAGGTTTTGAACTTAAAATTAATTATGTTATATATTAAATTTGGCTTTTAAAAACTTCAAAATTCGTTACATAAGACTTCCAATTTAATAATATACTTTCAAAACGAATTTGAAACTAAATTTTATGTGTAAAAAATCAAGTTTAAGTTTAAAATCTATATAGTTTTATCAATTATAGTATTTATGTATACATTTATTTTCTTTGTGTGTTTAAATAAAGTACGACACAGTTTCTTAGATAAAAAAAGAAAGGAGGTGATATATGATTTGAAAGGAAATTTTTACAATAATTGAAGACGTGTATAAAATGGAGGTAATCAGTCACAAAATTTTAATAACCTAACTATATTTTCAAGATAGATGATACATGATTTAAAATTTTATATATTCTATTATATAAATACAGTATTGTATTGAATATATACAACTAAATTGACATATCGTCAATTTTTTCAATATTTCCTTCATTCCTTCACGCCGTCAATTGTGTAATTATATTTGTGTATTTTTATTAAATATTTATTTAAGTATTAATTAAATTACTTTATATTGATATAACTATTATGTATCTAGTCTTTATTTGTTTAAATATATTTATTTATTTATAAGAAAATGTCACTTTAAATATAAATATAAAGTTTTTTACACAATTTCATTATTCAGTATTGTAATTAACAGATTAAAATTATAATATTAGATTTTTTTTTAGTATTTTAAAAAGTTGAAACCTTAAGGAGTTTGTGGGACAGCGTTTGCTCACTAAACGCGATGGTTGTGGGTTCGATTCCCACTCGGAGTAATGATTAAATTGAAATGTTCATTTTTTTCGCTCTGGTACCTAAAATTAAAAGTTATAATTATAATATGCCTGGATTTCTTTAATGGGTAAAAATACAAATTTCACTCTGAAATTTTTGTTGTTACTATGCTATATAATATGTTTATATTATATTATAATATTTTAAAATACAAAAACGTTATGTTGATAATGTTTTAAAAATTAATTGTTTGATATAAGTTTCAAAATAAGCTTTTTTTAGTTTTAAAATGATTATATATGGTAAAATGATAAATATGTACATATATTTACAAAAGTAAATATATTATTAAAAAAAATAGACTAAGATGCCAAATCACAAGTCCAAATATGGGCATAATTTAATTAAAATTATGTAACTGATGATATTGATTCTATCGAATATATGTAAATGGAAAAGAAATATAATTATGAAAGAATTTAGTAAATTTATATAATTTTGAGGTAGAAATTGAAAGAGATTTTTGTGGATTTTAAGACTTTTTTCATACTATGTCCACGTTTTTTCCTACTTCACTATGTGTAACTTATTATTGTTGTTTATTACCGCTTTATAGAGGGCTTAGTAAAAGATATTAATTTTAATAAATTATATATATATTTGAACGCAGCGGAATTCAAGTCTGCGCCTCTTGAAAACTAAAAAAAAGTATAAAAATAAAACAATTTCCTTATTATATTTCTTTCCATAACACTTAACTATTATATTAATTCATAATTTGTTTAATTCTCTTGTGTAGCTAAATTAGTTTAGTCTTTAGCTTTTTAAAATAATATGTAGATGTTATATATATTTTTATATTGTAAATTTATATTTACTGAACGATAATTTACGTTTAAAAAAGAATAATAAGCGGTATTCTTTAATTTAAACAATTAACAATTTGTATAATAAATAATCGTACTTTTTATTTTAATTTAGTGTGAAAAATCCGCCTACTTTGTATTATGTAGCGATTTAAACAATATTTATAGTACGTGCATTTTATCTTGACCAGTCATATCTACGCTTTCGCAAATTTCGCTTACATACAGTGTTAACCAACCAATGAGAGTTGACTAGTGCGGAGTGACAGAGACACTACACTCAGCGTAATGGAGTCACTAGTATTTGTCTCTTACCTGTCTCTCCTTTCTCTGCCTTACCACCAATCGGGACGTCTCTACGTTAGTGTCAGGGAGAAAAGTTCGAACTATTTCGTTAGGATTTAATGAAGCGAGCTATTATTGCGGGATAATTGATTATACTACCGTTTCCTGTTCCGTTTGTATGCAGTTGGTTGTTTTAAATTGTTTTAGTGGCTTCTAGTTGTAAATTTTTATAAGAGACTAGCGACCCGCCCTCGGCTTTGCCTGCGTAAACTACACTACTATAGCTACTTCATATCTTCGGCTGCCCGTTTTCTCGTTTGAATTACAAATTTAGCTTTTGAGCAAATTTTGTACTTTTATAATTTTATAAAATCATTTATTTTCTTCATCTCCCTAAAGGCGGTTTTGCGACGCCTATTGTAGCTAACTTCCGACCTTTCAAGTAAGAATGCGCGTACTATAGTATAAAGCTTCCTTCTTAAATGGTATAAATTTATAAATGTTTCCATTTATGTAGTAATTTATTTTTAATCAAATATAACGGAACGTTTATAAATTTATTTTTTATTGTAGATTTGAAGACACTGCCCTTTTAGATTCATTTTAATTTTAATATTGAAAATTTATTTTCTGTGTAATAAATATCAAATTACTGATTAAATGTTTTTAAGTGATGGTTGTATTTATTTTCCAGCTTCACGCTTGTATACAGGAAATCTTTTTATACAGGAGATATTAAAATAATTTAAATATTTGTCATTTATATTTTGTAGATTAATAATTAGCTAGAGAGTAATCGAGAAATGGCTCTTAAGGTACATTTTTGAAATGTCTGTTTCTATAATGTGTAATCATTATTTAAAGGAAGAACTTTGGCCTTTTTTAAACAAAATTTTGTGGGTTAAACTTGGTACAATTATGTCTTATTTGGTAAGTAAGCAAAAAATCTATATTTTTTATATTATGACAATGCATAAGAAATACACATTACTTTATAATATAAGGTATAGGTGTGTGTATTATACGTTTACATGCCTGTCAAATTAAAGAATTAAAAAAATCTTTGTCATATGTTAAACATAAAGTTATTAAAAGTTCATCAATGAGCATAAATTTGCAATTTCCTAGATAATTCTTATCAATATTTTATTCATTATTTCTATAATACTTTTTGTATAATTCGAGAAAGTTTGAAATGTTGTAACTTATTGCTGTAGAAGTTTAGTATGAAAATTAAAACAATTATACTATATACTATACATTTTTAATTTACCCATTGTTTTAATTTTTATAATATAAAGAATGAAATAAAAAGAAACCACCTTATGTTTTACATAATTTTAATATTTTATTTACAAGTACATTACTTATAATTACTACTTTACTTATAATTAAATAGCATCTGATTGAAAACACAATTTCATAATTAATTATTATAAAAATAATAAATAAAATTAATAATAAATATACAATGACAGTTACAATAGTGCATTTAATACATATGTCATATATCTATTAGGTTTCTTTTTTTTTAATATTGCACGTGACCCAAATTTGGATTAAAATTTTCCTTTACAGCCAAAAATATTGCACAATTTTATAAATCATAAAAAAATATAATTTAATATATACATATAACCTGATAAATACATGTTAAAAACTTGTAAACCTTGTAATTATTTTAATTGAATAAATAATTAATTAATAGTAATATAATATTAGTGTTGTGCCTTAAGGTTAAATTAAAAAAAACAAGTTCCCGCCAAATCAATCACATGTCTGCAGATTGACAAACATGTAATATCTTATATTTAGCTATATATTATAAAAAAAACATTTGCAACTATCTAAAATAGTTTTAAAATTGTGAAAACAATATTATACAAATTGCTTTTAACGTTACGTTAAAAATGTTCTTATTAGCTGTTAACTTTAATAAACTTAATAAAGAAGATATTTATAAAATATATGAGACAATTATAAATTATATAATATAAGTTTCTTTTTTCATATATACAGTTTGACTTAGGGGAATTATTATGTTCTATTTTCATTTTCCCGTCTTGGTAATAGTGCGGTGTTGAGTTACGCAAATGCAGTGTCTCGATTTTCAAATGGAAATTTCAAAGCGAAGTGTTTGGACACTACGTTACGTACTCTTTGACAGATTACTTCCACGTATTGTAATATTTTAAATATTCTTTTAAAGATTAATTTTTATATTGATTAAAAATGTCCACAGCAATGGGTCAGCATTTAAATATAAGCGCGGTGGTTGCGGATACCATTTCCACTGGGAGAAATGATTTTATTACAATTCTTATATTTTCGCGCTGATACGTATGACAAAGTGCGGGATTGAGTTCCGCCATTTACCACCCAATGGCTCGATTTCAGACATAAAGCGGGAAACGGAGTGTCTTAACAATATGTTCTCTCTGATTTATCACGTAAAGCTGCTTATTATATTAACCTGACGCCGCGCTTAGGATAAACGAAACAAAAATACTTGTAATATAAAAAAAAATACCTCAAATAAAATCGAACCTACAACCATTCCGTATACAGAAAGACATTTCCACTGAATCACGATGACAAAAGTGTTATATTTACATAACATTATGAGCATTATGCATGTATGCATGTTATTTAATGTTAGCATAAAATTGTCAACTCAAATAAACTTTCTAATTTCTTTTGGCGGGATGTGATATATGCCTATGTATAGTATATATTGTTACATATTGTGTTAAGACACGCCATTTTACTGTTTCTAGTTGTCGTGGTTACATTAAATTAATTTAAAATATATTTTTTTTAATATATAATTTTAATTGTGGTTTAATTAGTGGAGTGATAACTAAACGTAATTTTAAATAAAAAATAAAGGAATATTACTTGAAAGGGTGACTTTTATGTGGAAAATTGTGACTTATTTCAGAATATTAGGTAGGTCTTGTACATAAATTAAATTATTATATACTTAAAAAAAAATTGTAATTTTATTTATTAAAGGATTAAAAATGTTTTTTTTTTCTCTGTAGTAATTGTATAGTGGTGGCCAGTCGTGGCCCAGTGGCACAAGCGTGTGACTGTAAACGACTGGTTGTGGGTTCGATTCCCACTCGAGGAGTGGAAATATTTAATATTTCCATTTTCTTCGCTCTGGTGTCGAGGTAAAGCGCGGCGTTTACTTCCGCCACTTAACACGCAAGCCTCCGAATTCGGCGGAAAGTGGGGAACGGAGTATCTTAACACTAGGTTCCCTCTGCCTACCCTGCTGTGTGCGGGATACAGCGTGAACCTAAAAAAAAATAGACGTATGTCTAAATAACGGTCAAGTGTACATAAATTAAATTATTATACACTTAAAAAAAAAATGTAATTTTACTTATTATGAAATGATTAAAAATGTTTTTTTTCTATAGTAATTGTATAGTGTTAACGTTTGATTTATCTCCTTTAAAATAATTGACGCTAATTTTAAGCCTTATTTTCAGTAAATTTGAACATTGCGGCGTATGTCGAATATGAAAACATGTTTTATAAAAATAAAATACATTCTAAATAAAACTCTATATGATAGATTAGATAGATTAAATACTTTATCTTGGATTGTTGGTACAATTACAATTATTGTTGATTTTGTGATAACCTTCACACTGTATCCCGCACAACAGGGTAAGCAAAGGGACCCTAGTGTTAAGACACTCCGTTCCCTACTTTTCGCCAAATTCGGAGGCATTGTGTGTTAAGAGGCGGAGCTTAACGCCGCACTTTGCCGCGATACTAGAAATGGAAATATTATATATTTCCACTCTACGAGTGAGAATCGAACTCGCAACCAGTCGTTTACAGTCACACGCTTGTGCCACTGCGCCACGACTGGCCCCATTATTGTTTAAGTGTTATTTTTAAATGAAACTTATGTATTAATTTGAAATAAATAATATATATTCTTGTGTTTTATTTGTACTTACCTCGTTTATACAATATTCTATATTTATAATTAAATTGTAAAATAACTTCTTATATTGAAACTATTTCTATTTTTTATCTTCACGCTGTATCCCGCACACAGCAGGGTAGGCAGAGGGAACCTAGTGTTAAGACACTCCGTTCCACACTTTCCGCCGAATTCGGAGGCTTTGCGTGTTAAGTGGCGGAACTTAACGCCGCGCTTTACCTCGACACCAGAGCGAAGAAAATGAAAATATTAAATATTTGCACTCCTCGAGTGGGAATCGAACCCACAACCAGTCGTTTACAGTCACACGCTTGTGCCACTGGGCCACGACTGGCCACTATTGGGTTTCTATTTCGTTTACACAAATTAAAAATTCGTAACTGAGAGCGAGATATAACTATGTTACAGAATATATGTATATCTTATCTCTCTGTATCTAGGCATTACAAATTATTTTGAGTTTAAAAATGATATTTTTGTTTGTTGTTTATTTTTAAATTTATTTTATTATTTTAAATTATTGTTTATGCAAAAATAAAATATATATAAAGTCAAAGGATATAATTTTCCCTATAAATAAAAAAAGGTTAAATTAATATGATTCATAAGTAGCATAAAAACGTTGTAAAATTATTTTTGTATTGGCAAATTGTTTGGTTTCATATATTATAAATTCCAAAAAGTGTCTTTAAATTCCGAGCCAACGTACTGTTATTAATTAAGAAGAAATGGAGTAGGTTCCTTAATATATTAACAAAATATCTTTTTCAAAAACGCGCAATTTTATACAGAATAAATCTATTTTCACAATTTGTTTTTGTATAGGGTATACTTATACTTATAGTTTATCATTGGTCCCTTTAAACAAAAAATCTAACCCTAAGGGTAGAAAAATAAGGGACGATTAAATATTTACTTACTAATTTCACCGAGTTATATGTACACTTAATTTCATTGTTAAAATCTTGAGAAAACAAAAAATAAATTAATATTTCACTGCAATTCATAACTTATATCCGCATGGTAACCGGATGGCCCGGCAGAATATTTAACCTGTTGCATCCTCCCATCCGGTAGTAGAACGTGGTATTGTCCTTTAGTCCTGTCCCCCGACTTAGCTTCCCGATGCCCGTAATAATTGCCGCTGTCTGGATCATGCACTCTGTATCCGAATTCGTAGTTTGCCGCGTAGTGTAGCTGTAAAACAAAAACAAATATTCAAATTATTTTATACTAGCTATTTTTTTTTATGGAATAATGGAAGCAAACGAGCAGAAGGCTGGTGACCTGGGACCACCTGGTGTTAAGTGGTAACCTTCGCCCATAGACATCCACAACATTACAGTTGTTGATGCGTTGCCAGCCTCGGGGATGTAGGTCAGAAGAAAGGAGGAAGGATGGGAATGGTAGAAATAGGGAGAGCTGGCTTACATGCCATCGAACCGGAACACATCATCAGATGTTTGGCGGTTCGTCTTTGACACGATAGTGGTCGCGAGCCAGTTGGAGACGGTATCTCCTACCACCAAACTACTGGGTTACCCGCCTTTTACGGGACGCTACCCAGCGGCGGGAGGGAATTGTATTCTTAACCCGTCACCCACGGGAGAATACTAGCTATGCTAGCGACTTCGTGAGAGAAGATAAGCAAAAAAGAAAATAAAATAGCCTAAGTTATACCCTATTACATCAGCCATTAGCCAGTGAAAGTCCCGTCAAAATCTGTCCAGCGGTTCCAGAGATTAGCCGGAACGAACAGACAGCCAGACGGACAAATATTGTTAAAAATGTTATTTTAGTATATGTACCGTACAAACACATATCTATCTGCATTTGGTAAAAACTGGTTATTTTAATGTAACGTGCAAAAGACATCCAATTGTATTCATTTGTGTAAATACCTAAGTATTTAGAGACTCGGGGTCATTGTAGAGCAATGGTTGTGGGTTCGATTCCCACTAGAGGAATGATTACATTAAAATTTTCTATGTTCGCTCTAGTACCTAAGACAAAAGCGCGGCGTTGAGTTCCGCCACTCGACACACGATTTTTTCTATTTTCGGGTGGAAAGTGGAGGACGGAGTGTAGTGCGACTAGGCTCTCTCTGACTACCCTGCTATGCGGGCAAAAGCGTGAAGCTGCAAATTTTTTTAATTATAAAGGCATTGAATGGCGCGATGTCACAGAAATAATCATACCTACTTATAATATCTGCCAAAGTGCAAATCGTACTTACTGCCATCTTTTGTACAGATGGTTTTTTTAACTGAATTATGATGTATCCATATTTATTATTTAATTATATATGAATAAGTTTGATATTTATCAAATATAGCTCAAGTAAGCGCTTTAAAGTGGATTTGATTTTAAGTGATATCTATATAAAAGAAACACTAAAATTCTGCAGTGTATGGAATTTGCATAGTTAAAGTCTATATGGTAAAAAGGTGCTTGAAATCTGATTTTTTTCTTAGGAATACTTTGAAATTATAAAATAAATATTACGTATATATGTTACATTTATGCATTACAAGAATACACTTTATGTAAAGTGACATAGGTGCACTTTTCTAAAAGAAAAAATATTGTTAATTTAAACTTTATAAGCTGGTTTCTTCGACATTTTCCCAAAATTCCTGTGACATCGAGAAAAAAAAGATTTTACGTTTTAAAGTTCAAAATAAGAAAGAGCCCCTAGAGCCAAGGGCCATAAAGTAATAAAGTTTCCTTATTTATATAATTTTTAAGTTTTACATTCGACGAAAGGAGTTGCGGACGACATCGACACGTATGAAATAAAGTCGGAATCACGATGATACTCCAGTAGTGAGTAGTTAGATAATAACATTAGGTAACTTATCTCGGACCGACTTTCTGCAATTCTAGATTCTATCAGTTCTTTAGAAAGTTATTTTGCTAACAATCTTCAATTGATTGTGTTTGAAACCATATATTGCTTATTAATAAAATATGCTATTTCATTGCTTATTTTTATCTTCACGCTGTATCCCGCACTCAGCAGGGTAAGCAGAGGGAATCTAGTGTTGACACTCCGTTCCCCACTTTCCGCCGAATTCGATGGCATTGCGTGTTAAGTGGCGGAACTTAACGCTGCACTTTGCCTCTGATACCAGAGCGAAGGAAAATGGAAATTTTAAATATTTCCACTCCTCGAGTAGAAATCGAACCCACAACCAGTCGTTTACAGTCACACGTTCGTGCCACTGCGCCACGATTGGCCTCATATTTGTTATTGTTGTATTTCTTCCAAATATGTGACATTCTGTGTTGAATGGCGGAACTTAACGCCGCGTTTTATATTGTCACCAGAGCGGAGATATATCAATACTTTAAATATAGTCAATCCTCTGAGTAGGAACTTACAACTATCGGATGTACATTTGATTTTTTACACAACCACAGTTAATGTTAATAGATATACGATAAAATACAGAAATACCAAATAAAATTTTTAAAATAATTTTTATATGTTTCATATATTATGAGATAAAAAAAGAACAATTTGTTTCTATTTCTTGTCATATATTTAAAATTTCACAATTATTTTAATATAATTAAAACGGTGAATTTGTACATTGCAATGTCAGTCATGACTTTTTACATATATCATTGACTTAATACGATTTTCACATAATATAACTGACACAAATAAAGGTAATTTCAACTTAAGTAGGTTAAGAGGGCAGAACCGCAGGTTCACTCACTGGTACGATCAATTTTTTATATTTTTTTAAATATATAACTTATGTAATCAGAGAGTCCTTTCCGCCTGAAATGTAGACGGTGAGTGGCGGAGCTCAACGCCGCACTTTGTATTAGGTACCAGAGCGAAGAAATGAAAAATAAATCATTCCCCCAAGTGGGAATCGAACTCACAACCACTTGTGTTTACAAATACTGTGCCATTGCGATACGAGAATATGAGAAATAATTTTAAGCGCGTTCCTTTTATTTTTTTTAAAACTAAATAATTATAATAAATACGTAAATTTGTGTTTGATAAGCTTTCATTATTAAACTATTGACACGATTTGGGATTCGGAACGAAAATAGTTTTGTTTTTTTTTTATTAAATACTCAAATACTACAGACACCCGGTCTCGTATTATTTTTTTTCCTTAATTCTTTGTTTAGAATTCTTAAATTACATTGACATGTATTGCTACTCAAAACTAAAATGACGCTTTAAATTACCTGAGCGATTTATCCTATTACATTTACTATACTTGAACGAAAATAGTTAAGAATTTGGAATCTTTGGTACTGAAATACGGGGAACAATTGTATTACGAGTACATCCAAAAACTATGCACCTACATATATTATTAGTAACTAGCGGCCGGCTCACGGCTTCGCCGCGTGGACTGCCTAATTGTTTCGTTATGTTGCAACCCTCGGGGGCGGATTTTTGAAAAATAAAGTAGCCTATCTTTGACCTTCTATTATCAACTATATTTATTCCAAAATTCATTACAATCAGTCAAGCAGTTTAGTTTTTTATATAAACTTTCATCCCCTATTTCAACCCTTTAGCGGTTAATTTTTGAAAAAATAAGTAGCCTACATTAGACCCGTAGTTATTTACTACTTTCATTCTAAATTTCATCCAAATCGGACTGGTAGAATAGCCGTGAAAGCGTGACAGACAAACACACTGACATTCGCATTTATAATATAAGTATGGATGTGTACTTTACGCGGGCAAAGCCGCGAGCGGTCGCTAGCTACTTTTTAAATACATGGTGATAAATTACAAAACAAATTTCCTATACTTAAATCTTTATATAATATAAGCCATACGTAATACTCTCATCTCTGAGCCATGATTTATATGGGAAGGTAATTACTGTTGGTATACAAAATGGTAAAGTATCAACTGTCAATAGATAAAACAATCTAGATTTTTTATATTTAAATTTAATATGGTGTCTCTTCGTGAATTAAATTTGATTGGTAATAGAACAAAATAGTGTTTTATTTATATAAATATACATATGTACTTTGCTATTGAAAATTGTACTTAATAATGTTTAAAAGTTAAAAGCACTTTAAAGCTTTTTCTCGTATAGGAAATCGGCAGAGAGAGCCTAATGCTAAGATAACACATTTCTTTATCCAATTTTTGCCCGAATTGGAGATATTATGTGTTAAGTGGCGGAACTCAACACCGCACTTCGGCTTACCAGAGTCATTGTAAAACATTTCTAAGTAAAAAAAAATCTACTTAAGCTAAGTCTAGTCGCATTTTAATTTGTAAAATATTTTTATAATGTAAAAAAAATCAGCCGGAAAGTGAAGAACGGAGTGTTTTGTCACTATGCTCTCCTTATCTACTTTGGTATGCGAGAAAAGAATTAACCTTAAAACATGTTAAGATATCGAAAAAAAAGTTTCTGTTTGTTATTATTTTTAAATTCATTCGTTCTTACATTTAGCTACAATATTTCGTTTATGTGAACTATGAAATTAAGGTTTGACACACACTATTAAAATTTGTAAGAAATTTTAATTGCTTTTGAAAGCGTAGAACGAAATGACTGTCTAATTTCACAACTATATATAGGCATATATGATAACATTTATTGCTCCACATTGTTTCTTAGTGAAAACTTTGTATTATCTAAATAAATAATTATTTGTTAAAATAATCGATTTTTTTGTTCACCTCCATGAGTCATCTGCGGTAGGCAGAAAGAAGATAGTGTTAAGACACTACTTTACCCATTTTTTTCAGATACTTTATTATTGTTAAGATTGTAAAATAAAAATATAATTCTAAAATTTAATCATTGTCGAACATCTGTATAGAAAAATGATAAGTATTAAAAGATACAATTTAGTAAGATTTCAATTGGCATCTGTCAGAAAGTATTCTTGTTTTTTTTTTTAAGTTTTATGTTTTGTAAAAGGTGTACATGCGTCCGCCATCTTAGTAATAAATAATGAAATATCGTTAAATCCTTATTAAATGAAATAAAAGCATACAACAATAATTATACGTTTAACATATTTATTAAATTAAGAATCTTTAGTACAGTAAATAAATAAATAAATTAAATAATTCTTTTTGCAATAAATAAATAATTAACACATTAAATAAATAAATTAAAATAAATAATATTAAGAGTTAAACTTATGAAGTTTATATAAATTGTTCCTAACATGCTTAAAAGGATACCTTTTTCTATATTTTCTTGGATAATGAGATTTTTTGGGTCGATTATTATTTTTAGTTAACTGATATACATCTAAATGTTCAATATTTAAATTATGATGTCCCACTAAGTCTTTTAGTTGTGATTGAGTCAACATATATACAGGTTCGAGGTTCTCAAAGCTAAAAGTATTGACTGTAGACTCAATTTTTTGGGGGAAATAACTCTGAGGACTGTTGAATAAAGATGGGGAACCATAAAACGGTACCCCATAAGAAGTGGATGGTGGAGTTCCAAATATACTAGATAAAGGAACACGTCGAAAATGACGTAATTTATTCGAAAAGCTACCTTTCGACTCAACTTGATAGCCAGATGGGCCAAAATTATGGGATTTTGCATCAAAATCGTATTCGGGTGACGAAAAATCATCGTAATAATCATCATCGTAAAATGATTGCAATTTGTGATTATTTTTTTTATAATCGTAATCATAATCGTCGTACGACGCTTCACCTATTGGAAAGCTGGGGAGGTAGACGTCTAAGCTATCACGTTTCTTATGAAACGGATTTGCCCGTACAAGGGCCTCGGATGTGGGAGTGTCTGAGCTGTTCGACTTTTTGTCTGGCAAAAGAAAAGGCTCGGTTTCTAATTCAGATCGCTTGTTACGAACTTTTATACTTACATTGTCTTCGTATGCTGAAGTTTCTGTGCCGTCGTCTAGTAAACGTTGGAGACCTGTAGTTTGAGCATTGTGATGAAGATATCTCTCACTTTTATCCCCTTCTTGGTAACCGTAGTGAAGGTATGGCTCATCTTTGCTTATGGTTTGACTTGCTACTTCTACTTTATAATAATTGTTGCTTTTTGATGTAGCTGTTTCTATTTTTGGTGGTACTGTAGGTTCTGGGACAGTTCTTATTTGGCCGTTATTAGGATCCTCTATATCATCGACTTCTTCTGTTATAGGAGTGTGATCTTTAATAATAGGAACAAACGAACTGGCATAAGTAGGATTTATGCTATCAAAGTGCTGGATTTGTGTTGGATTTTTTAAATAAATATAAAAATCTGATGGCACTTCTTTATTACCTTCTTCGCTTTTGTCAGAATTTATTAAAGCGGTAAATTCTGTTAGTTGCTGTTCCGGATTTTTTGCTAACAGCGAGTTTAGAGCTTCGATTTCTTGGACAGATGTGAATTTTTGATCTAATTGTTTTGGGTATGCAGTTTTAAAATCACTCGATAAAATATTTGTATATAATTTACTTGGCTCTTTTATCAAGAAGGAACCAACATTCGAGTTAGGTTTAACATCAATACCTTGGTCGTAAGAAGGTACTGGGGATACATACACCGTTTGATATCTTTTAGGTTCTAGTTGTTGGCTATAATCAGCCGATCCGTATGACCGATGATTTCTGTTTCTTGTATCTTTTAAGGCATCACTCTTTGAAGCTTGAACTGGATCGATTCTTTGGGAGCCTCGTCTAGGTAGCTCTTTCCTTTGACTAGGCACTCTCTTTGTCGGTTGTCTTTCCGTTTGACTGGCGGTATTACTCTGACCTCTTTTATTTTGTCCTCTTTGCTTCGTTCTACTCGGTCTGGGTGATGAACTAACAGGGTTAGGATTATCTTTTAACGTAGCTTGTTGCTGCTCGACTTCCAGCTGATGATTTTCCTGCAGATCGTGGTAAGCTTTCATATAACTGTCAATGATTTTCGGACCTTGATTCCACCTTTGTAACTGAGCTTTATGCTGCCTTATTCTTTCAGCATTAAACATTGCTTGTTGATTACTTGCGTGGAGTCTAGCATTTTGTTTGGAATTACCAGCTAAGGGGTTCCCATATGGTAATATACCAGGACTGCTAGATACTCGTATTTTCTCGTCTGTTCTCGCTTGCTCATTTACCACTTCGTAAACAGGTGCGTTTACTTCATTCGTTGATACCAATTGAAGGGTTATAAGTAGAATAATACTTGATTGTAGATATTTTGGATGCATCGTGTCTGAAAATAAAATAAAACAAAAATAAGTATGGTTTTCAGTTTATAAAAAAATAAAGTTGTAAATTATTACTTTTATATTAAACTCACAGCTAGAAATTCAATTTTCTCGCTATTTAAAAATGTATGTGACAGCTGAACGCATTTGAGAACGTATCCTAAAACTAGTTTTTTTCTGTATATTTTGTCAAAATGCAAATAAAATGGTGAAAAAGGAGATAACGCCAAACATAAGTTTACGTGACATTCGGGAAGTAAATCGAGCTTAACTCGCCATAACTGAGCCTACACGCCATAAAAAAACTATAAAAAAGTAATAAAAAAATATTACAAATTAACTGTTTGGAGGCTCTTTGAGCTGTTTGAGTTAGAGGAAAACAACTTATTTGCTGCCACGCTTTGTGTTACCATAACGGAGAAATGAGTATATGAAGAATGATTCTATAATCATTCTTCGAGCAGGAATCGAATCCAAAACCAGCCATTCAGTCAGACACTATACAAAGCACTATATTGACCTTAACAATTAAGTATTAATAATTCATTATTTATTTGTGGCGAAAGCACATAAAAATTATAGTCAGCTGAAAAGTAATTATTTGTTAACTTTTACACTACAATTAACAATTAAATAATTGTTAATTGTGATTTTCGCATAAACAAATGATCAACTGTTAATGTTTCATTGTTAATTGCAATTAAAATTTGCCTAACACTAATAAATACAATGAAGACAAAGATAAATACGTGATTATAATACTAACTAACAACTTGCCCCAAAAACAAAGTTGTATAATCATTACGCATGTCTTTAATTATAACTAATTATAATGCACATATAATTATGTGAAACATCACATGGGTAACGCCTTGGGGACTTATGCCATTGTGTTCGTTCTTGCGAATGTTATTATAGGATTATTGAGTTCATACGGGGCCAGTCGTGGCGCAGTGGCACAAACAAGTGATTGTAAACGATTGGTTGTGGGTTCGATTCCCACTCGAGGAGTGGAAATATTTAATATTTCCATTTTCTTCGCTCTGGTGCCGGGCCAATTCATGGCTGTTTGCAACCCACGGGAGTAGATTTTTGAAAAATAAAGTAGCCTATGTTTGACCTTCGATTATCAATTATATTTATTCCAAAATTCATTACAATCGGTCAAGCGGTTTAGCATTTTTTATATAGACTTTCGTTCCCTATTTCAACCCTTAAGAGGTTCGTTTTTGAAAAAAAATAGATCCATTCATTTTTACTACTTTCATTCTAAATAACACTATATTACCTTAAGTACCGGACACGAGTGCAATTTTTATAAAAAAGGATAATGCTAAAATCCTGAAGGTAAAAATGGAAATATTTTGACGAATGTATTTGAAATTATTTTAATATATTATTGTTTATTTTGTATGGAATATTAATACAACTTTAATAGAGCTTTGTTAATAAATTTTATAGCACTCATTTCAGCTTCACGCTATATTCCGCATTTCTATGAGTAACAAAGAGAACTTAGTGTCAATCCACTGTTCTCCATTGTCATTATCAATTCAAGACATTGTGAATAACGGAGCTCAACGCTGCGCTCTGTCTGACCAAAGCGAAAACAAAACCGTATTTCCCGTGGGGGGACGGGTTAAGAATACAATTCCCCCCCGCCGCTGGGTAGCGTCCCGTAAAAGGCGGGTAACCCAGTAGTTTGGTGGTAGGAGATTCGTTCTCCGACTGGCTCGCGACCACTATCATGTCAAAGACGAACCGCCAAATATCTTATGATGTGTTCCGGTTCGATGGCATGTTAGCCAGCTCTCCCTATTCCCACCATTCCCATCCTTCCTCCCTCCTTCTGTCCTACATTCCCAAGGCTGGCAACGCATCCACAACTCTAATGTTGTGGATGTCTATGGGCGAAGGTAACCACTTAACACCAGGTGGCCTTCAGCTCGTTTGCCTCCTTCATTCCATAAAAAAAAACTACTTAAATATATTCAATTCTCAAAGTGAGAATCGAACCCACAATCAATCGTATTTACAATCAAACGTCATCTATCACTAATTAATATCTATAATTAGTACAAACATTATCGAAAGTGGTTTAAGAAAAAACGTATAGGCATCCTTAGTAAAGAAGTACTTTGGCCGGTTTTGCCTCCGGAAATCGCTTAATTCAATCTAAAAGACGAACGGACATGCAAACTTGTAGTGAAAGTTAAGTCAACGCACGGAAAGACGTCTGATGATTTTTATTATATAATTATTTTGTGTTCAAAGTTAAAGTTTTGTTTATCTATAGCTTCACGCTGTATCCCGCACACAGCAGGGTAGGCAGAGGGAACCTAGTGTTAAGACACTCCGTTCCCCACTTTCCGCCGAATTCGGAGGCATTGCGTGTTAAGTGGCGGAAGTTAACGCCGATAAAGTAAGTTAAAGTTATTTTGTAATAATGTGCCTACATAGTAAGTACATAGGTATTACTTGCATACATAATATATGAGTATTTAACTATTAGATGTTATGCGTTTCGCTTTCTATTTTTAACCTTAAAGTAGTTTTAGAAACCTTCTTGGCGCAGTGGGACAGCATTTAACTGTAATGAAATGGTTGTGGGTTCGATCCCTACTTACTAGACCTAGAGAATGCTTATATTAAAATTATTTTCATTTATTCGCTCTGGTACTTTGGTCAAAGCACGGCGTTAAGTTCTACCACTCAACACGTAATGTGCTGATTTCGACCTTGAATACCTTGCTATACAAAAAAATACGTGAAGTTGCAATAGATAAAGGTGAAACTTATAAAAACTTGTTATGTATAATATATAAAAAAAATTAACCCAAAGAATTCGAACTCCTTAGCTCTATCAAACTATACTTATATACTAAATATTAACTTTTGAGTATTAAATTAAATAATTATAAAAAAAAGCAGCATCACTCCTTATTCCGCTTAGCAGGGTATTCAAAGGAACCTAGTGTCATGACACTCTGTTTTCCACTTGCGACCAAAATTGACATTGCGTGTTGAATGGCATAACTCAACGCCGCGCTTTGTATTAGATACCAGAGGGGAGAAATAAAAATATTCAATAAAAAATATACTAATTACTAACCCGATTGGGAATTAAACCCACAACCAATTCGTTTACAGTCAGACGCTGTCCCACTGAACCACAATGGCTTTTTTAATTTGAATTAATTGTTAACATAATTTACATAACACACGCACAATTATTCATGTAACTCAAACTAAATGGTTTTACACGTATGTTAGGAGAAAGTATTTTTAGCTTTTAAAATTTATGGCTAGTTCGACCTCCTTTTATGTTTTTAAGTGGATTACGTCAAATAATTTGATCTTTATGCTTCCGAGATTAAAATTGTATATATTAACGGGCATAAGGTGTGATTGTTAACGCTTAAATGGTTGTGGGTTCGATTCCCACTCGAGAAACTGAAATATTTATCTTCGTTCTGGTGTCGAGGCAAAACGTGGCACTAAGTTCCGCCACTTAACACGCAATGTCTCCGAATTCGGCGAAAAGTGGGGAACGGAGTGTCTTAACACTAGATTCCCTCTGCCTACCCTACCATGTGTGGGATAGCGTGAAGCTAAAAAAAATAACAACATTGATACTATTTACATAACAAATCGTAACGCAATCGTGTCGTAATCGTATCGTAATCGTTAATTATAAACATGAGATCTAGGCTAAATAGCTTATATTGAAGTCAATGTCAGCTATGTTCCGGCCACGCCTGTAAAATGTGGTATAATATAATGTAAATGCAATATTTGAATAGATAGTTCAATTTGTATGTAGGTGTTAACCGGTTCGATTTAATTTGGTACATATTATAATATAAGTACTAATATAAGTACTAATATAGCCAGGGGGCCAGTCGTGGCACAGTGGCACAAGAGTGTGACTGTAAACGACTGGTTGTGGGTTCGATTCCCACTCGAGGATTGGAAATATTTATTATTTCCATTTTCATTGCGTTAAGTTCCACCACTTAAGACGCAATGCCTCCAAATTCGGCGGTGCGTGGGGAACGGAGTGTCTTAACACTAGGTTCCCTCTGCCTAACCTGCTGTGTGCGGGATACAGCGTGAAACTACTTCACTATTATACATAGTATCTATGACAGAACTTTGATCTCAATCGATCATAATACAAAGACATAGCAACATTAAGAACAACAAGAAACACACGAGAACAAATTTTATCAGACAATTGTCGATTAAGTCACGACATTGTGTTTTTGGGTTCCGTAAAGTAATAATTAGACGAACAATTATAATTAACTAAAAATAGCTTCACGCTATATCCCGCACACAACAGGGTAGGCAGAGGGAACATAGTGTTAAGACACTCCGTTGCCCACTTTCCGCCGAATTCGGAGGCTTGCGTGTTAAGTGGCGGAACTTAACGCCGCGCTTTACCTCGACACCAGAGCGAAGAAAATGTAAATATAATTTCCACTCCTCGAGTGGGAATCGAACCCACAACCAGTCGTTTACAGTCACACTCTTGTGCCACTGGGCCACGACTGGCCACAATTATTTTTAGTTCTTATATCTATTTTAATCATATAATTATAATTAATTAGATGATTAAAATATATGTAAGATCTAAAAATAATTAATAAGAATTGAGGCGGTCATAGTAGGTAAGGTCTTATTAAAAGCTAGTTGTGGGTTCGATTTCCATTCAGGGGAATGATAATATTTAATTTTTTAGTTCTTTGCTCTGGTACATAACACAAAGCGCGGCATTGTGGTACGTAAAATGGGGTGATGATTTGAGGTGGAAAGTGAAGAGAGTGTCTTGACACTAGGACTTCTGTGACTTTGAGGAAACAAGAGTTAAGCTGTTTTTCTTAATATTTACGGTTTAAGAATTTATTTATTTCTCATAAGAATATTACATTCACTTACAAATATACTTGATATAAAAACAAAAAAACAAAAATACAAAAAAAAAATATTTTAAAGTGTTATTCACACACATAGGAAATTAAAAAAGTTTTTGGAAAACAAAGATAGACTTTCAAGATAGACTTTCAAAATTTTCAAGGGACGCGGGTTCAAATCCCGTCACTTTCAATTTTTACACTTTTTAAAATGGTTGTTTTGAAATCGCAATTTACATTAAAAATATATAAATATTTTAAACCAGTGCGTTTTTTCTTCTCTGTAGTGTTAACTGCTATGATTCGATTCTGAGGGTCAAGTCGATGGTCAAATCGATTTTCAGCATTTATTGTTAAACTCGAGATGTTAATCGAGTGATAATTTTTTCAGTAGACAGCTAATTTTAGAATTTAAGTTCTTTTAGTTTCGGTTATTATTATTATTTTTCTTTTAGCTTCACGAAGAAGCTTGTAGAAGTAGGGCACAATAACTAAAGGCATTTCTAGTATAATGATGTCTATTGGCTAAGTAAAGAAAAGAAATAAAATATAAATTATCGAATTCGTAACCACCATGCTCAGACTTCCTCAGTACAATAAGATGGCGTCATATTACAATTAACTGAAATGAATAAGCCAATTTTGATGAAACTTAAGTAATTTTATAATTTATTTTCTCATACATTTACATATGAGTATTCAACACATTGTATGCACGTGTGAATAAGGTTTGAATAATGAAGTAAACAAAAGTTAAGTTTCTGTACGATGGCCATGTGGCGGTCACGCTTGTGGAAATTGGGTTCCGCGTTATATTTTTGGGTCCTTTATAAAAGATCTTTTGTTTTGGCGATTTTTACATATTTTTAATTATTAAAATTACTTTAAACTGAAAAAGACATTTAAAGAAAACGTATAAAAATTTGAACTGAGCTCAGTGGTGAGAGCGCCTGAACGGTATTCAGGAGGCGCGGGTTCGAATCCCGCTGCGTTCAAATTTTTATACGTTTTCTTTAAATGTCTTTTTCAATTTTCCTAAGTGTGGAATAACACTTTAAAAATGTTTAAAAGTACTTTAAACCGGATTAATCACGTATATTTCTTTTTATAATATTGGTTATCACGCATTATTAGATATTCTAGTTAGGAATGAGGAATGATTGTATTTAAACTGTTTTAATTTTTTTTTATTTTTTTTTTATTTCTTCTTTTTTCAGATTTTCTTAGGCACTTTTCTATTGGTTTTATAAATCAACTAGTTTTCATTATGTGGATTACGGAGTGTTTTGACATTATGTCAAACAAAAGTTAATTTAAACATCGCAAAGAAACTTTTAAAACAAAAAAAATGTAAAAATAATTTAAAATTCCTATATATTTTGTTACAGAACCATTTTACTTAGTTATAAGTTTACACTTGGTTCGCAAAGTTTCTCATAGTATATACTTATATATAAAGCCTGCGACTGTATAGTCCGTGAGGCATGAATGTTGGACAAAAAATTAATTGAACGAGGCAATTTTCGCGGTAACATTTGTTCTGTAATCGAAAGTAGATATTACTGGCATAATATGATAATAATAACTTTATTTGAAACCGTTGTGGCGCAGTGGTATAGCAATTGACTGTAAATATGATGATGTGGATTCGATTCCTGCGCGGGATTTTTTTTTTTTTTCGCTTTGGTACTCAAGACAAATCGCGGCCATGGAACACTGAATATGTTGACACTAGGTCTTCATTGATTACTCCGCCATGTGGGAAAAAGCATATGGTAATAATAACTTTATATATACTATTATACATAAGAATAAAACGAGCCTTTAAGCCATTTCCGGGTGTAAGAATACTCGGTTAGTGATCTTGGTGTTACTTTTTAACATTAATAATTATTATTACACACTCAGAGAAATGAAAAAATATTATACAGGGATATGCAACTTGCTTATATAAATATAAATATATTACAAATATTATAATTTATATATGTATGTATATTATTAAGAAGTGTAATTATGGTCTGCAATAAAAGTTCAGTAATTGGCAAGGAGAAAATTGCAAAGTTGTCAAAAAACGAAGTGTCTTGACTCTAGATTCTCAGTAACTACCTACTCACTAACTACCTACTCACTAACTAACTATTTTATTGTAAATGCACATATTGAGTAACAAAGTTTTATCAAAACGAGACAATCAAACGTATAATAAAATTAATATTAAACATATTGTAGGATCTTTATAAAGACCTCGTTATATTAAAGTTCTACTAAACGATGTTTTTGTTAGTGTTAAAGGTTACGAACATTACCTTACGAGATCGTCCTTTTATAATAGTGAATGTAGAAGCTGAGAATGCATTAGCATTCGTGTTTTGTTGCAGATACTGATGCAACAACTAATTATAGTTAAATATATAAGCTTATATATTTATATTAACTTACTTTATATATTGCTTTATATAATTATGGATTTGGCCTATATTTAAGACTAGCGGCCCGCTTGCGGCTTCGCCGCGTGATCTATTTCGTTACATTGCAACACTCGGGGGCGTATTTTTAAAAAATAAAGTTGCCTATGTTTAAGCTTAGCATATTAACTATATTTATGCCAAAATTCATTACAATTGGTCAAGCGGTTTAGATTTTTCATATAAACTTTCATCCCCTATTTTAACCCTTTAGAGCTTGATTTTTGGAAAAAGAAATAGCCTTTGTTAGACCCAGTCACTTACACTACTTTCATTCTAAATTTCATCCAAATCAGACCGGTAGATTAGCCGTGAAAGCGTGACAGACAAACACACAGACTTTCGCATTTATAATATAAGTATGGATTCGAGATTTCTTTGTTATCCTACTTTCTAATTTTTGGACGTTTGCAAGTGATTATATACATATTTTTAATACTAATACTAATATAATTACTCCTCTAAAGCACAGCTTCTTAAACTATGGGTAGCAACTCAAAATGGGGTCGCGCAACAAAATTCTGGGGTCGAGAGATTTTAATGTCAAATATTTATATATACCATTTTATTTTTCTTTTATATTTGTATGGGGGTCGTCAAGAAAGTCGCAATCATAAATGGGATTGTGAATGACTAAAGTTTAAGAAGAGCTGCTCTAAAGGGGAATCTAGTTCACAATGACCTCAAGTGTTAAATGGCGGAACTTATAGACACGTTTTCTGATAGCACAGCACATAATAGAAAACTAAATTAAATTAAATTAAATAGCTTCACGCTATATCCCGCACACAGCAGGGTAGGCAGAGGAAACCTAGTGTTAAGACACTCCGTTCCCCACTTTCCGCCGAATTCGGAGGCTTGCGTGTTAAGTGGCGGAACTTAACGCCGCGCTTTACCTCGACACCAGAGCGAAGAAAATGGAAACATAATTTCCACTCCTCGAGTGGGAATCGAACCCACAACCAGTCGTTTACAGTCACACTCTTGTGCCACTGGGCCACGACTGGCCACAATACTATAATACACAATAGAAAACTATTTAAATATAATCCTTCCTCGGAGTAGAAATCAAACCCACAATCACCGCAGTTACAGTCAGACGCTGTCCCACTGCGCCATGACGGCTTCCTCAAAATATATTTAAGACATCTATTTTTAATAAGCATTAACCTAGTCATATTTTTTTAGCTTCAAGCTGTATCCCGCACACAGCAGGATAGGCAGAGGGAACCTAGTATTAAGATACTCCGTTCCCCATTTGGAGACATTGCGTGTTAAGTGGAGGAACTTAACGCCGCAACCTAGTCATCTAGTCATCGTAAAGCAAAATATTTATTTTGCACACATATTCAAAGCTCACCGTGGGGCAAAGTGACAACGATTGATTAAAACGCGATGGTTGTAAGTTCGATTCCCACTTGTGGGAATAATTATATATAAATTGTCACTTCTACGCTCTGGCAAACCTGACCTAAGACAAATCACGGCGTTGAGTTCCACCACTTAACACACAATGTCTTGATAATCGAGCGGAAAATGGAGGACGGAGTGTCTAAACACTAAATTCTCTTTGACTTCCCCGAAGTTAAAAATAAACAATTAAATACATACATATTCTTTCCTCATTATTCTACTTCCGTTCAGATGATATTTGACATTCATTACATAAGTATTATATAACTGCGTTTCCGCTTTGCAACGGCATACGAAATTTGTACCATCATCCGATTTTGTTAATGTTACTCAATATATTCTTTCGAGGATGACTTGAATGACTTAGAAATATAGTTGGTAACATGTGTTATGTAAATAGCACGTGACTGGTTGTGGGTTCGATTCCTACTCGAGGACTGGAAATATTTCAATATTTCCACTATCTTCGCTCTGGTGTCGACGGTAAAACGCTGCGTTAAGTTCAGCCACTTAACACGCAATGCCTCGAGGATTCAGCGGAATATGGGGAACAGAGTGTCTTAACACTAGGTTACTTCTGCCTGCTAAGATAAATAAAAATTAAATAAATAAATAAAAAATAAAAAAAAACAGCTTCCTACATAGCAGGGTAATTAGAGAGAAGGCATTCCCAGTGTCAAATCACTCCGTTTTCCACTTTCCACGCGAAATCATGACACTGCGTAATAAGGGGGAAATTTATTTGACGTTGCTATTCTCACTATGTACCAGGACTACTTATTAAAATAGTATATAATCATTCCTCCGAGTAGGAATCGAACCTACAACCTTCTCGTTTAAAGCCAGACGCTGTTCCACTGCGCCACAACGGTCTTTTGATTGACAAGTTGAGATAATAAAATCGTGTTAATACGGTATGAACGTAAATACCAAACATAAGAATGTAAATGAATAATTAATGTAAATACTACTAATAATAAATAATCTATACATATAATAAAATGTTAGGCCAGTCGTGGCTTGGCGGCACAAAGTGTGACTGGTTGTGGGTTCGATTCCCAATCGAGGAATGAAAGAATGGAATTTAATATTTCTTCGCTCTGTTGTCGAGATAAAGCGCTCCGTTAAGTTACGCCACTTAACACGTAATGCCTCCCAATTTAAATACAGTTTTGACTATTGTATTTTAATTAACTTCCCTTCTCAATATTAAGTGTTTATTTTATTTCAATTGGTTTATAAATAAAGAAAAGTTGCTGTTTCTTAAACCACACGTGAGTTAAGACTCAAGAGTATCGCGGCCAAACATTAGAATTCGTTATAGTTGTGTAGTTTTTTGCAGGCAAGGCCGAGAGGGTTGCTAGCAATGCAAATCAATATAAATGCTACTAAAAAAAGCACGCAGCTTCACGCTTTTCCCCGCAAATCGGAAAAGTCAGGGAGAGCCTAGTGTCAAGACACTCTCTCTTTCATTTTTCGGCCGAAGTTATGACATTACGTGTTGAATGGCGGAACTCAACGCCACGTTTTGTCTTTGGTACCAGTACGAAGAAATGCAAATTTAAATCCATAATTATATTATAAATGCGAATGTTATTTACTACTTATTTTATCAAAAATAAACCTCTGAAATAGAGGATGAAAGTTTATATGAAAAACCTAAACCGCTTGACCGATTTTAATGAATTTTGTCATAAATATAGTTGATAATCTAAGGTTAAACCTAGGCTTATTTATTTTTCTTAAACCCACCCCCGAGGGTTGCAATATACCGAAACAGCATATAGTTCACGCGGCGATGCCGCGAGCGGGCCGCTAGTATTCAAATAAGTCATTCACGTGGGAGTTGAACCCACAACCTTCGGATTTCAGTCAAACACTATCTATGTCGCTATCTAAACGAATATTAAATGTAAACACTAATAAATAATAATAAATTATACAAACATGGTTAAACCTTTATAAAACGCGGCGTTAGGTCGAACAAGCCAAGGTAGGCGGCTTTCGATACAAGATTTGACATTTCAATTATGTTTTTTTTTTATTTTGCAAAAAATGCTTAACTTTGACTCTTGTACTTTAACCTTTAGTTTAAACGAGGTTGTATTAAAAAAGAAATTTATGTCAATTAAATGTTATGAGCTGGTTCTTGTATGTTGATGATTTTTTTTCGTTCTTTTCATACTTTTTTAGCTTCACGCTGTATCCCGCACACAGCAGGGTAAGCCGAGGAAACCTAGTGTTAAGACACTTCGTTCCCCACTTTCCGCCAAAATCAGAGGCATTGTGTGTTATGTGGCGGAACTTTGCTTCGACACCAGAGCGAAAGAAAATGGAAATATTAAATATTTCCACTCTTCGAGTGGGAATCGAACCCACAACCAGTCGCATTACAGTCACACTTTGTGCTTCTGCACCACGACTGACCACATTTCATAATTTTAACAAGATAAATATTTTTTTTTTAAAGAGTGCGGGGAACGGAGGGTTTTGCAAATAAGGAGGTTGGGATTTCATTTTTGCTTAGCTCGTGCCTTTTTGAAATTAAATTATTCTAACCGGATTGATCGCGTATTTCAAAAAAATCTACATCTCACAGTCAGTGGTTACAGAAAATATAGTTTCAATATATCAAAATATGTTATTAATTGTGGCCAGTCGTGGCCCAGTGGCACAAGCGTGTGACTGTAAACGACTGGTTGTGGGTTCGATTCCCACTCGAGGAGTGGAAATATTTAATATTTCCATTTTCTTCGCTCTGGTGTCGAGGTAAAGCGCGGCGTTAAGTTCCGCCACTTAACACGCAAGCCTCCGAATTCGGCGGAAAGTGGGGAACGGAGTGTCTTAACACTAGGTTCCCTCTGCCTACCCTGCTGTGTGCGGGATATAGCGTGAAGCTATTTTTTTTTTTATTATTTATTAATGGATTTGAGCACAGACCACTTCACCCAATGTCAAGTAGTATGGAAAACTCAGGACAAAGATTGATCGATTGAAAGTAGTTACGTTTTTTGTCTTCCCCATATAATTATTTTGTCATGTTCTTATATTGTAAGATATAGTAATAGCCTATGCTTTTTATCATATGAAAGTGTAGTCAGACAGAACACAGTGTCAAGACACTTCGTTGCGTATTGAGATACGGAGCTCAACGCCGCGCTTTGTCTTAGGTGAGCGGAAGAATGATAATATAGATTTTCGTAATATATTCTTTTGAGATTTTTGGCCTGTAGAGTAACTAAATAATTTAATTACAACTATTCCCTTAAAAGGGAGTTAAATTCATAACTAATTGCGTTTACAGTCAGAGGCAGTCACAATGTGCTAAAATGGATATATTTATTTATTTAATTATTAGTAACCAGCTTTAATATTTGTGTTAGCGCCAACTGCTAAATTGCACTTCAACTGTTGTTTTAACTTAAATAAAATAAAAAAATAGTGACTTTGATTCATTTACACCTACAATTTCTTTACCATATCTCTAGGTTTAAGAGAGAACATAGTGTTAAGATACTCCGTTCTCCACTTTCCTCCCGAATTCGAGGCATTACGTGTTGTATGGAACGGAATGACGTGCTTTGTCTTGTTAAATATAAAATATTCTCTTTCACCCCAGTGGGAATCGAACCCACACCCATAAGGAAGGATATCTTTTTACTAGTAATTATTTTTTATTAATAAAAAAAATATTTATAAACAAAAAAATTGCAAATTCGTCATCATTCATGACAATGGTAGACATGACATGATCTTAGTCGATTTTTTTAATTGTTAAATTTTTTTTTTTAAAAAAATGTGGGCAATTTAAAATTATTGCCTTCTTAACATATATCTTATAATATTCATTTTAAACTAGCTAACTATAGTTTATAAGTAATTTAAATATTCTGAATGAGCGCTAACCAACCCACGCCTCGCTTAATAATTTACGAGCGACAAGTAGCTTCACGCTATATCCCGCACACAGCAGGGTAGGCAGAGGGAACCTAGTGTTAAGACACTCCGTTCCCCACGAGCGACAAGTGTTCATAGATATTTTCATTTTAACATATTACAGATATTCTCCCGCTGATATATGTATATAAAACATTTTTTTTTAGCTTCACGCTGTATTCCGCACACAGCAAGCGGGGCAGAGGGAATCTAGTGTTAAGGCACTCCGTTCCCCACTTTCCGCCGAATTCGAAGGCATTGCTAAGTGGCGGAACTTAACGCCGCGCTTTGCCTCAGTACCAGAGCGAAGAAAATGGAAATGTTAAATATATATCCACTCCTAGGGTGGGAATCGAACCCACAACCAGTCGCTTTACAATCTCACTTTGTGCCACTTCGTCCCGGCTGGCCCCATGGTCAATATAATATTAAATATTATAAATATTTTTATTAAAAAATAAACTTACACAAACTTAGCATCCGAATGTACAAAAAAATAACACGTTCAACACAATAACACTACTTAATAAAATAAAGTTCATAAATAGATATAAATAGTAATAAATATATATAAAAACTTATAAATGTGTATAAATGCTTATAAATTAAGAGAGTTTTGTACCGGCGCGTGCGCACAAGATTTCAAATATACTGAAGTGACAGTCGTGGAGTATAGCGTTATAAGTGTGTAACTTTGGTTTGGAGGTGGTTAAGCTTTCATATGACTTCTGTATGTTATTTTTGTTCTTATATATTATTTTTTTATATAGCTTCACGCTGTATCTCGCACACAGCAGGGTAAGCAGATGGAACCTAGAGTTAAGACACTCCGTTCCTGACGCACCGCCGAATTCTGGAGGCATTGCATGTTAAGTGGCGGAACTTAACGCCACGCTTTACCTCTGATACCAGAGCGAAGAAATAGCAAATATTAAATATTAAAAATACTCCTCGAGTGAGAATCGAACTTACAACTAGTCGTTTACAGTCACACGTTCGTGCCACTGCGCCACGACTGACTCCATTAATTATATTTTCATTTTTGTTAATTAAATATAATGTCTTTGAAATGTGTGAAAAAAATCTCTATTTTCCACTAAAGCAGAAGAAGCCGGAATGCCAAAGAAGTTTAATAAAGCAAGGTAGGCAAAGAGAACGTAGTAACAGGTCACTCCGTTTTTTATTTCAACTCGAATTCGTGATTATTATGTGTTTAGTGTCGAAGCTCGATGCTTTGGCCTACTAGACCCGGAATATAATAATAGTCTTAAACGTTTTAAATGTTACTATTTTTCTGAGTATTTTTCTTAGCGGGATTCGAACCCACAACACTTGCGCTTGAGTAAGACCCCGTGCCCTGTTGCCACTGCGCCACGGAGGCCTGTTGGGAGTCATTTGAAAAAATATATATTTCTTCAAACTTTAATCTTATATTTATGTGTACGAGTGCATACGAGTCCGAAAGTGTTATAACTTCTAGGTGTTCTCTATAAAACGTTAAGATAATAAATCCTTGATGACAGTGGACGAGGCGAATGTATGTAGTATGCAGGGACCGAAGCGTTTGGCGCTCCGTTCCCTCTGACTACCCCGCAAGGGATACAGCGTGAAGCTAAAAAAACAAGAAAAGTAAAAATAAATAAATTACTTTTAAACATTTTAAAGTGTTATTCCACACTTAGGAAAATTGAAAAAGACATTTAAAGAAAACGTATAAAAATTTGAATGCAGCGGGATTCGAACCCGCGCCTCCTTAATACCGTCCAGGCGCTCTCACTACTGAGCCATGCGTTCTACTAACCGTTGCGTCGAAATTCTTATACGCTTTATTATAACTTATTTTTGCTGTTAGCAAAATAAATAAATTAATAAATTAAAAAAGCCCTAAATTAGATGATTTAAGCGGAAAATGGAACTAAGAATGTGATTTAACAAGTTAGCTTTTTCCCGTATTCCCGGTATTCAGAGAGGACCTACAGTCAAGACATTCCGTTGACCCTTATCGCTCAAAATCGAGACATTGAGTGTTGAATGGCGGAACTCAACGCCGTGCTTTGTGACATCAAGTTACATACATATACATAATTTTACTATGCATACAATAAGCAGGAAATGTATGTCGAAAAAAATAAGGAAAACCAGGGCAAATAGCAACTTAAGTACAATTGCATGTGCATTTGAACCAATTTCATAATAACGTAAAATATTTCAACTTCATTCATTGTATGAGAGAAAATGTCAACAAAAAAGTATCTGTTGATCAATTGCTCTGGGAAAATGTGAATAATATGAAGTTTAAGTTAGTTTACTTACTTAAGTGTAAAATTAAAATGGTTTTAAATTAAAAGTTGTTTGAAAAGGGTTTATTAGAATAAAGATCCCTGTATGAAAAAAACATTTTTTTTCTATTGTCTTTAAATATTACTGACATAATAATGTAAATATTGTTCCTTATTATAAATTAGTGGCTAGTAGTAGTCTAAGATTTATGAGTAAACGACTGGTTGTGGGTTCGATTCGCACTCGAGGAGTGGAAATATTTAATATTTCCATTTTCGTCGCTCTGGTGTCGAGGTAAAGAGGCAAAGCGCGGCGTTATGTTATATCCCAAAGCGATAAACACAACATATAAGCCAATATAAATAGAAGGTCCTATTTAAGATATTTTTTAATTATAAGCCTTAATTTTAAATATTAAAATAAAAAAAAATAATAATTTACATTTTTTTTTTTAGCTTCACGCTGTAACCCGCATACAGCAGGGTAGGCAGAGGAAACCTAATGTTAAGACACTCCGTTCCCCATTTTCCGCCGATTTCGGAGGCTTTGCGTGTTAAGTGACGGAACTCAACGCCGTACCTTTGTCTTTGGTATCAGAATGAAGTAAAGAAAATTTTAAATTTTTCTTTCCTGGAGTGGTAATCGAATCCACAATCATTATGTTTACGTTAGTCTCTCGTTTTCTTACTACGTCACAACCTTAATTTATAAATATATAACTATATATATATATATATATATATATATATATATATATATATATATTTATATATATATATCTATATATATATCTATATATATATATATATATATATCTATATATATCTCATATATATATATATATATATATAGTATATAACTATATATATATATTGAATAAATTGACATACTTTTTAAGCCTAACTGTCAGTTGGCTCGTTGGTCTAGGGGTATGATTTTCGCTTAGGGTGCGAGAGGTCCCGGGTTCAAATCCCGGACGAGCCCAATATTTTTTTTACTTTTTTCTTAATATTAGTTAATACTTCTAGTTATTTTTGAAACTTGTTATATTATTTATAATTTCTTATATTATATTAATACGTTTTTGACTATATTGTTCGTGTAAAGTCTTGTAAGTAGATAAAAGTATATATATTTTCTTAAATTAAAGTATTTTTTATTTAACTTAAGAGGTAGATATTAAATATTCTAATTTTGTTCAGCTTTAATTATTTGAAAACTTTCGGTCTTTTCGATTTGACAGAACTGAATGTTATTAATTATTGTACAAATATTTAACATTACATAGATGTAAGAATATTATGGCTAAAATTTTACTAAATAAATATATTTTTAAAAATATTATCAATTAAAACATTAATATTTTTTATAATTATAATGTAACATCTTGTCAATTATCAATTACTTTTTTATAGTAAATAAATCAGGATACAGCGTCATCTATTGGCTAATTAAGTTAAAGACGTTTAGTTTCTTATTACAATCATAGATGGCGCCACAAATATAATATTGTTAACTAATTGTATCGGAAAGACTTGTTTGTCGAGTAATTAAAATATTATTTTTGTATTTGAAACCATCATGCCGCAGTGGCATAGCAACTGATCGCGATAGTTTCGGGTTCAGTTCACATCTCAGGAAGTATTTAAACAATTTTTATTTTTCCTTCTTTGGTAATATATAATGAAGCTTTGAATTCTCCTATACAACATTTGTCGATTTCACTAGATAGTGATCTTCAGAGAAGACTTAGTGTTTTTTTTTTATTATTCTATTTATCACTCTACGGACATAAGGTCTGTACCTTAAGACTTAGTGTTAAGACACTCCGTTTTTCAAGAATATATATTTTTTTATGATATTATTTTTGATTTTCATCTTTATTGCATTAATCAGACTGTGTTGAGACATTTACTTTAATACTAATTCATATTTTATAGACATTTCACTGCCGAGCCCTTTAAGTCGGAGGTGATATTTTATAGCAGCTTCACGCAGCTCTTTTGGGCATAGCAGGGTAGAGAAAACATAGTGTTTCGACATTCCGTTCTCATCCCCATCATTTTTCACCCCAATTCATGCCATTGGATGTTGAATGGCGGAAACTTCGCGATTTGTCATAGTGACCAGGGCGGAGAAATGAAAATATTATCAGTCCCCGAGTGGGAATCAAACTTATAACTATCGTGTATACAGTCAGATGATTCCACTGCTCCACGACGGTCTGTTATTATATAATTTACATAAGTAAATGTATCGAAATATATAATTTATTCTAAGATTTATGAGCTAAAATTTATTAGTATTCATAAATCATTGCAATATTGGTGGAATTGTGCAATATGAGTTTCTCCTTTGCCCATTAAACCGGAAACATGTCTTACCAACGATTTGTTCCGACTTTCCTTGCTTAATTACACTACTTTTTATACTAACTTTCATCTCCGATTTCAAATTTAAAGGGGTTGATTTTTTAAAAAAAATAGTCTATATTTGACCCTGGGTCTACATCTATTTTTTTTTTTTTTTATAGCTTCACGCTGTATCCCGCACACAGCAGGGTAGGCAGAGGGAATCTAGTGTTAAGACACTCCGTTCCCCACTTTCTGCCGAATTCGGAGGCTTGCGTGTTAAGTGGCGGAACTTAACGCCGCGCTTTACCTCGACACCAGAGCGAAGAAAATGGAAATATAATTTCCACTCCTCGAGTGGGAATCGAACCCACAACCAGTCGCTTACAGTCACACACTTGTGCCACTGGGCCACGACTGGCCATAATCTATTTTTAATCCAAATTTCATTTAAATCGGGCCAGTTGATTAGTCGTGATAGCGTCAAAGACACACAGACTTGCATTTATCATATTAGTATGGATGTTATAGTCGGACAATGCCCCAAAAGCCACGTTAGATTTTATTTAAAGTACGAATTTATATATTATATAAGTTTTATTAAAAAAATTACAAATAGGGGCCAGTCGTGGCGCAAAGGCACAAAGCTTGACTGCGAATGCTGCTGGTTGTGGGTTCGATTTCTACTCGACAAATGGAGATATTTAATATTTCCATTTTCTGCGCTCTGGTGTTCAAGGCAGAGCACGACGTTAAGTTCCGCCACTTAACACGCAATGCATCCGGAATTCGGAGGTGCATGGAGAACGGAGTGTCTTAACTCTAAGTTCCCTCTACCTACCCAGCTGTGTGCGGGATACAGCGTGAAGCTAAAAAAACAAGTATTATTATTCTGTTGTTATTATTTATATTTAAATATCTTCTACTGACAGAAATAAAACAACACTATCTTGCCAAAACGTTTATTATTTAACTAAAACACCATCAAAACTGTCAAATATCTAAATACTGCTCATAAAATAATCTTCAGACGGACAGGGATCGTTGCCATTCAGCGGCTTATATCTATATATCTTCCCTTTAGTACCAATAATAATATTATTTCTAGAATCGAACTCCATACCTGTGATTTTAAAACCCAATTGACCTATTTTAATGGGCAAAATGCTTTCAGTAGTTAATTTAAACAGAGATCCCTTAACAGCGACTATAGCTTCATCATTATTGTTAAGTTTCAATACATATTTTAGTTCTCTACTAAATCCTTTATACTGAACGGGTTCAAACAAATCGTGTGACAGAAAATATAACTTCCCATCTATATATTCATAAAATACATTTCCCTTAGAGTCTAAAACGAAATTGTACGCTTTAGGTATTTTATCAAATCTTTTAACAGCAGCTGATCCGTTCACAAACTTGAAAATATCTCTATTAGTTCCAACAGTTATATACATATCGTTAGACTTATCTATGAAAATACTCCTTACATCATCATCACCTATCGGTCTTTCGGTTACTTGGGTATAATCGTAAATAATCAAGCCCTGGTTCGTGCCGAAGTAAATATTGCTCCTGTCGATCCCTATACACTGTCCTATGATATCGTCAGACAACGGTATATCTTGGACACCAAGAGATCCATGTTTTATCAAATGTAATCCTTTGGTGTAGTTCTTCTTGTGCAGGATGAAGAAGATGTGCTCTGTCCGTGGGTCGACAGCTATTCCTGTGGGATAGCCGTCTAAGGTGGCTATCAATTGACGCTTGTAGAATTCATTGCCGATAACTGTTCGCTCACATTTGCTAGCTAGTGCTAGGGAGAAGGCGAGAGTCACTATTGTTGTTCGAAGCATGGTGTATGCATGACAGTTATTAATCTGAAAAAAATCGTTTTTATGTAATATTAATTCAGTTTTATATAATTTTAGTTTAGTATAATTAGTATTTTGTAATGTAGCAGCACTTGACTGTAAAGCGATTGGTTATAGTTATAGGACGATTACATTACGAAAAATAATTACGATTACTAAAAAATAAGTCTTTTAAATAAGGTGTATAGTAGAGGACAAGATGCATGTCAGATTTTCTTAAAATATTCTAGGAAATGAAAATAAAGAATTATAGTAGTTTTCCCACATAAAATGATAGTAAGGCAGAACTAGAACCAGAACGACAGTCCGTTCATCACTTTAGTTAGTCAAGTCAATGTATAAGATGCGATGAATGGCGGCACTTAACGCCGCGCTTAAATTTAATCCACAAACAATCACATTTACAGTCAGAAGGAAAACGTATTAATAATATAAAAAAATCTTTCTTTCTATATCAAAAAGTATACCAAGAAACTTTAACACTTTTCACGCAAAAATAATTTTTCAAACCAAAATTACCTTTAACAGAAAAAAATCGCAGTTAATTTTCTTATTCCACTAAGAAAATTTAACCCAAACTTGTTCTTGTTCTTACAAGAACATTAATAATGAAGTGAACTTCATCGATCTTTTATAAAACATAGCTATTGTGTCAGATGTTCTTTCGTTTATAAATATTCCTCGTATGACTGGAATATACAGGTGTTTTATATTCGTAAGAATATGTTAAAATAAATCGAGGAGTGGAAATATTTATAATAATATTTCCATTTTCTTCGCTCTGGTGTCGAGGCAAAGCGCGGCGTTAAACTCCGCTACTTAACTAAAGCACGCAATGCATGCGAACTGTCCGGCGGACAATGGGTAAACGAGTGTCCTACAACTAGGTTCCCTTTGCCTACGCTGCTGTGTGCGGGATATGGTGTAAAAAAAAACACAAATACTCGCGTTTGCAGTTACACTATGTACCCACAAGCCACTACTGCCCTCTTTACATCTAGTAAATCATAAGCTGCTTATTTAAAATGTCAAAATTATTTGTTATCCTTTTTATATTTTAAGCAAAATAAATTTCTTAATAATATTATTTTCATATTTGAAGCAATTTTTTAAGAGGAGAAGCATGAAACTGCAACATGTAACATTACATTACATTTCAATTCAAAAATTCAACATTATACTTATAGTACCCGGCAATAAATAATGCACATCGATGCTTAGAATGAAACAGTCGGTTAGCTTCGACTTCATAGAGCGTTGTCTCGGTCGCTTAAAATAATAACAATGAGAAACGTCACATATCAACTGAGTGACAAAGACAGCGCTCTACGAAACCGAAACTGACCGACTGTTTCATTCTAAGCACGATGTGCATTATTTATTGCCGGGTACTATACAGATCAAAATAAACCTTTTTTTTAAATTATGTATTATCTATTACTAAAAGTTAAAAAATGTGAGCATAGAAGAGAAGCTACAATCGAATCACAACATCATCAATATCTGACTTGAAAAAGACATTTAAAGAAAACGTATAAAAATTTGAACGCAGCGGGATTCGAACCCGCGCCTCCTGAATACCGTTCAGGAGTTCGAATCCCGCTGCGTTCAATTTTTTATACGTTTTCTTTAAATGTAATTTTCAAAAATGTTTAAAAATATCTGACTTTCCATACAATTCATTTTATATTAAGTTTTCAGTGCTACAGACACACTGTTATCCACTTACTGGCAATTGTGTGTTATATGGCGGAACTTAACGCCGCGCTTTACCTCTGATACCAGCGCGAAGAAATGGAAATATTTAATATTTCCACTACCCGAGAGGGAATCGAACCCACAACCAGTCGTTTACAGTCACACGCTCGTGCCACTGCGCCACGACTGGCCCCATATTAACTTTATATATTATATTATTTGTAATAGGTTATATTATATTTGAACACCATGTACATATTGTTTAAAATCTAATAGAAAAGGGTGATGTAATATTACTACTGCTTTGAAATTTAGAATTAACAAAAGGGCTCTACGGTACTGTGTGTTTGACAGATTAGTTGTAAGGCAGATAGACTCAACACCTTGCATAATAACGGTAAGAAATTATTATATTATTTTATATTATACTATTTTATTTAATTTTTATCGTGGGCAGACGGGTTAAGAATACAATTCCCCCCGCCACTGGGTAGCGTCCCGTAAAAGGCGGGTAACCTAGTAGCTTGGTGGTAGGAGATTCGTTCTCCGACTGGCTCGCCACCACTATCATGTTAAAGACGAACCACCAAACATCTGATGATGTGTTCCGGTTCGTTGGCATGTTAGCCAGCTCTCCCTATTCCCATCATTCCCATCCTTCCTCCCTCCTTCTATCCAACATCCCCAAGGCTGGCAACACATCCATAACTTTAATATTGTGGATGCCTATGGGCGCAGGTTACTACTTAACACCAGGTGGGCCGTCTGCTCGTTTGCCTCCTTTATTCCATAAAAAAAACATATTTCCACTCCTCGAGTCGGAATCGAACTCACAACCAGTCGCTTTACAGTCACACTTTGTGCCACTGCGCCACGACTGGCCTCTGACTGGCGATTATTATATTATATTAGACTATATATAGTAGACTATATATAGTAGACTATATATAGTAGACTATATATAGTAGAAACTTGATTAACCGGACTACTTGTTCCCATTAGGCATCCAGATAATCGAATGTTTGTAAAAAAGTCGGGTCTAGGGTCTTTCATTAATTCGATTTGTAGTTATTTAATATAATTGGTCGCCAGTCCGATATAATCACGAATCCGTATAAAAATGGGCCAGATAGTTGAGTTTTTACTTACATATGCATTTTTGAAATATTTTGATTCCTCCGCTTTTATAAGATAAATGGCGGCGTTTAGTTCCGCCATTTACGATATATATAATATACGTAGTCTCAATTTCTGTCTGAAAGTGAAGAACGGAGAGAGTTGACACTAGGTTCTCTCTGTCTACTTTATGTGGAAAAAAATAATATTACGTGTAGTTACAAAACTTATTTTATTAGCTTTTTCTTTTTTCCACATAGCAGGTTAGGCAGAGAGAATCTATTTTTAAATGAAGTCTAGTTATTGTGTTCCATCTTCCCTTCGTATTCAAGACACTGCTTGTAGAGTGGTGGAACTCAACGCCGCCCTATGTCTTGTCACAGAGGAAAAAACTAATTATTTGAATATTATCATTTTTCTGAATCGGACTCGAACCCACAACCATCGTATTCAGTCAGACGTATTTCCAATGCCCCACGATGATCTTTTAAAACCAATAATATTATCAAAGAAAAACACATAAGGATTTTTTTTATAAAATACTTATATTATCAATTATTAACTACATTTTTTATGTCAATTTTTATCTAAACATAGGCGAAATTATCACAAACTTTAATTTATATTTGGTATAAATAGCAACTAACTGCTAAAACAAAACATTTAATGAACATTTTCCTCACAATTGATATCGCTGTATTCATAAATAATTCCATTCGTCGATAAATACAGGTTATCACCTAAAAACGCGACGCCGGATGGCACAAAGTCTAAGTTCATCAACTTTTTCGGTATAACAGAATCAGATCTCAACCAGTACAAGCCATCATTTGCAGCTAATATCACTCTGTTCTCATTGTCCACTGTCAAAGCTCGAGCAGAATTCTTTGGTATACCAACAAACTCTATAGGTTCCTGGAAATCTTTTAACAGTACCTTGACATATTTAGAATCACACTCGTAGAAAATATTTGATTCGTTGTCCACAGCTAGCATAAAGGCGCAAGGTATATCTATTTTGGTCTTCTCGTTCTTCTTAAGATCCACTTCAAATACTTCACTGTCTGGATATATCACGACATATATTTTATCATTGTTCAGTGGTTTAAAAATTTGTGTTATATCTTCATTCATGAGAGCTATGAAATTGGCTTTGTTTGAGTTATTCAATATATGAAGACCTTGATCACTTGCTATATAAATTTTATTATTTTTTATGTCTACAGCAGCAGCTTGGCCATTAACATTGTCTATTTTGATGGGTTCCCCATTTTTTAGTATATATTGATCCATTTTTGTCTGTACGTCGTCATTTTGCAATGATTCTACATCTATTAATGTGAATAGAAGGTCATCGGAATGAGGGTTTGTGACAAGGTTTGTGGGTAACCCCTTAATGGTTAATATGGAACGTTTTGAATATTTGACTCCATCGAATATGTATGAGCAATTCTCGGAATATACCGGTGATACAGCAAGCAGCAGCAATAATGGTAGCATTTTCTGAAACAAATTATGGTAAATAAATTATTTTTATTAAATCTTTATGCCAATAAATTGTAAATTAATCATATTTTCGTGGGATTCTTTTTTTTTAACCTCACGCTGTATCCCGCACTTAGCAGAATAGGCAGAGGGAACCTAGTATTAAGACGCTCCATTCCCCATTTTCCGCCGAATTCAGAACTTAACGCCGCGCTTTGCCTCGGATACAACAGCGAAGGAAATGGAAATATTAAATATTACCACTCCTCAAATGGGAAACGAACCCACAACCAGTCGTTTTCACACGTTCGTGCAGTGGCATGAAGTGGCGTAGCGACGCCACGAATGGCCTCAATTAGTGGAAATTAAAATGTCAAATAACAAGCAAGAGAGTTCTGCTATAAAACAATATGTTTTCTTTGTAAAGCCGTTATAAATCATGATATAAACAATGTTATATAAAAAAATACAATACTTTAATGATATAGCATCAAATATATAAATTAAACTCTTGTTTCTTTAGTTTCACTTTAGGACAGTCAGAGAGAAATTAGTGTTAAGACACTCCGTTTTGTACTTTTCGCACTAATGTCGATTTCGAGTGGCGGTACTTAACGCCGCGCTAACTTAATCTTAGGGATTATACTTATAGTCTTAATTTTATAAACATTTTTAAAGTGTTATTCCACACTTAGGAAAATTAAAAAAGACACTTAAATGTCTTTATAAACATTATTTTTGAAACAGTAATATTTTAACATATGTGCTTCAATAAGACATTTCAGTACTCTAGCCAACTAAATTTATTTAAATAGTTTTCAGTAACATTATTAGAAAAAATCTTATTTTCTTTAAGATAAGTTATACAATGTTTTGTCAACCAGCGATACAGTTACAAAATATATATATAGATAGATATAAACAAAAATGACATTAAATTCTCTCTTACTATTAAAAAAACTATATATCGAATAGCTGATGCGTGATAAAGCGTGAAGATTGTGCGTGAAGCGGTTTTTTTTTAAATTGGCGATTACTTAAAAAGTTTAACTTGAAATTGCGTGAATCTAAAAAGACATTTAAAGAAAACGTATAAAAATTTGAACGCAGCGGGATTCGAACCCGCGCCTCCTGAATACCTCTGAATCTAATTAAAACAACTTTAATACTGTTACGCCAAGAGTAGCCAAGGGTATATTCATTATCTGCTTTATTCAAATTATTAACACAATAGATTCACGGTTTTCGTCACATAATATGGTAGTCAGATATAACCTAGTGTCAAGACACTCTGCCCTTCACTTTCCCACTCGAAATCGAGACATTTTACGTAACTCAACTCCACGCTTTATCTTAAGTACCAGAGCGGAGAAATGAAAATAATATATAACTTTTTTTATTACTAATTCCTTTGAACGGAAATCGAACAGACAGCCATCGCGTTTACATTAGCCTTCTTCATTAACACTATAATATATTTACTAGCGTCCCGCTCGTGAACTATTTCGTTATATTGCAACTCTCGGGGGCACATTTTTAAAATAAAGTAGCCTATATTTAAGTTTAGATTACCAACTATATTTATGCCAAAATACGTTACAATTCGTCAAGCGGTTTAGATTTCTCATATAAACTTTCATCCCCTATTTCAGCCCTTTAGAAAAGAGAAAAAATAAATAGCCTATGTTAGACCCAGTCACTTTTACTATTTTTATTCTAAATTTCATCCAAAACGGACCGGTAGATTAGCCGTGAAAGCGTGACAGACAAACACACAAAATTTTACATTTATAATATAAGTATGGATAACACTTACTTTTAAATAATCACTAATAAATTGTTCTTCAATCCAAGTCCAGTGCAATACTGATTTTATAATAACAACTAAATCATTTAAAATAGTATTCAGTTCATCGCCCTTATATCAAAGTAGGACAAAAACACTGACAAAATATACATATATATATATATATAAATAAATAAAATATAATAAAATATAAATTAATATAAGTTTTTAATATAATGTATGTCTGTGTATTTAATCGATGATAGAGAAGTGTTTCGTTATATATAACTTTAAGTAGGAAGAAGGAAATGTATTATCTGTTTCCATTGTTTGGTTATTTTTTTTAATTATATATATATATTTTTTTGTAGCTTCACGCTGTATCCCGCATAGAGCAGCGTAGGTGGGAGAACCTAGTGTTAAAACACTCCTTTTCCACTTTCCGCCGATTTCTGGAGGCATTGCGTGTTAAGTGGTGGAACTTAACTTTACCTCAGAAACAGAGCGAAGAAAATGGGAATGTTAAATATTTTATCTGCTCGAGTGGGAATCGAACCCACAACCAGTCGTTTTACAGTCACACTTTGTGCCTCTGCGCCACGACTGGCCCTTTTTTTTTTATCGTCAGGAAAATCCGTTACGGATACCCGTCCGGGGTGGGGACCCGGACGCGGTTATGTGGGACTTCCGGATCGTTCTTCCTTTTACCCACTAAAAACCTGACGGTGCTCCTTACCCGCCACTAGCCCAGGTCTCGGGCACTGGCCCAATCGTCCGCGGACCTGGGCGGCTCCACGACTGGCCCCTGAGTGGCTGAGTGTTTCCTTATAATCCTTAAGGAGTTTATAAATAGTTTTGCCTGTGCGTATTTGTAATTAGTACATTATAATTAGTTATCTGTCTCGAATTCAAGCAAAAAGTGGAAAAGGAGAGTCCTAACACTAATTTCTCTCTGATTACCCTGATTATGGCGGAAAAAGCATAACTTTCAAACAAAAGGAACAAATAAAATCATAATAATCACAATGCCATATATTCAGCAGTACAATGGGAACGCGTCACTACGTATACATTTCACGCTTAACTGCCTATATCGTGTCTAGCGGATAATTATATTATATAACAATATTAATAGATTCATTGTATAATTTCAAATGAAATTGTATTTAATATGTTTCTTTCTTTTTAATACTTGTCACTGATACTTCTCATAATTCAGTTTATTTTATAATATCAATGTTTTATCGTATAATTTTCTTTAATTCAAGAAGGTACGTGTTAAACGGAGTTTAACATTACGGAGTTTAACGCCACGCTTTTTTTATAAGGTGGGAAAACGTTTTAAATGTATTTATTTATTTGTGTATTCTTTATTGCATATAGTTAACAAAAATGTACAATTGACGGACTTATCACCTAAAAGCATTCTCTCGTCACGGGATGGGATATAATAGTGTAGATGCAAGAGAATGACATTTTTATAGTTACAAATATACAGAAGAATTAAAATGAACATATATAATATACGTACAATACAAGCAAATGAATATATTCATAAAAATACTATATTATTAATATGTATTAATTAGTAAAAAATGTATAAAGAGTCATCGAGTGGAAATCGAATCCACACATTACATTTTACAATTAGACTTTCCACTGTACTACGATAATCAAGAAACCTGTCAAAGGAAAGTAAATTGTCAAACAAAAAAAACCTGTCAAATAACTATTTTTTTTAATAAAGTCACAAAAGCGATAATTTCATTGCTCTGGCAGATTTAGTGTTATTTATTATTTTAATAGCTTCAATAGCTTTCCATATAGCAAGGTATTTAATGAGAACCTAGTGTCAAGACACTCCGTTTCCCACTTTCCGCCCGAATTCGAGCAATACGAATATCGATATTTTTTAAACATTTTTAAAGTGTTATTCCACACTTAGGAAAATTCAAAAAGACATTTAAAGAAACTGAGCCACTGACACCACTGAGCTCAGTGGTGAGAACGCCTGGACGGTATTCAGGAGGCGCAGGTTCAAATTTTTATACGTTTTCTTTAAATGTCTTAAACGAATATCAATGTTAAATGGCGTTGGCAGATCAACGCCGGATGCAGAGGGAACCTAGTGTTAAGACACTCCGTTCCGCACTTTCCGCCGAATTCGGAGGCAATGCGCGTTAAGTGGCGGAACTAAACGCCGCGCTTTACCTCGGCATCAGGGCGAAGAAAATGGAAATATTAAATATTTCCACTCCTCGAGTGGGAATCGAACCCACAACCAGTCGCTGCGCCACGACTGGCCCCTACTGACTACTGACAGTAAATAGATATAAGCATACATAAGGAAGAATTGCACCTTATCTCTTTTGTAATTACTAAATATTTTCACTCAGATAACCCCAAACTTGTTTACGATATAAAAATATTAAACTACTTACCTATAGTTAGCGAAAACATCCTGTTTTGCTTCAAATAATTTACTCCAGTGATAAAATATATAAACTAATGCTTTGTTCGCGCGTTGCCATGACAACTTGTATGTCACTTTATAAAAGTGTATTTTAAAGGTATAGAAGTGTTTAATTTTTTTAGTGTGAATTAAATATATGACTCATAACAAATCGGTTTACAGTCAGACGCCATTTCTGTAGCAGAAATTCTATTCTAATATTCTTTTATTTTTTAGCTTCACGCTGTATCTCGCACACAGCAGGGTAGGCAGATGGAACCTAGTGTTAAGACACTCCGTTCCCCACTTTCCGCCGAATTCGGAGGCATTGCGTGTTAAGTGGCGGAACTTAATGCCGCGCTTTGTCTCGACACCAGATCGAAGAAAATGGAAATATTAAATATTTCCCCTCCTCGAGTGGGAATAGAACCCACGACCAGTCGTTTACAGTCACACGCATGTGCACTGCGCCACAACTGGCAATTCTAATACTCTAATATTCTATTATTCTAATACTCTTCGCTTTTCGCCCCAAGTCGAGACATTGCGTGTAGGTACTTAGCACCGCACTTTGCCTTAGGTTTTATAGCGAGAAAGTGAATAATTTTATATATATTTTTTGTCCAAACGAGAATCGAACCTACAAGTAATTATTTAGAGTGAGATCCAGATCTTAATAGTTTCAGAAAAACTTTAATAATCCATACTAATTTTACAAGTGCAAAAGTCTGTCTGTGACGCTTTCACGACTGATCTACAGTACCGATTTGGATAAAATTCGAAATGAGAATAGTTAGAGATGTCATGGTTAAAAATAGCTTACTTTTTCAAAAATCAAGCCCATCCTAAAAGCTTATAAATAGGGCATTAAAGTTTCTATGATAAATTTCGAGCGATTTCGATGAATTCTATGGCATAATGACGATGTAAAATTTATCGAAATCGCTCAAGTCGTCGCAATTCTTATTATATCATTTTTTTTCTGTAAGAGTCTGAAATAAGAGTTAAAATTTGTATAAAAATTCAATCCGTTTAACTTAAGCGAGAATTCGAGCTGTAGAAAATACGTTGTGGCCAGTCGTGGCCCAGTGGCACAAGCGACTGTAAACGACTGGTTGGGGGTTCGATTTCCGCTCGAGGAGTGGAAATATTTAATATTTCTTTGCTCTGGTGTCGAGGTAAAGCGCGGCATTAAGTTCCGCCACTTAACACGCAATGCCTCCGAATTCGGCGGAAAGTGGGGAACGGAGTATCTTAATACTAGGTTCCCTCTGCCTACCCTGCTGTGTGCGGGATACAGCGTGAAGCTGAAAAAAAAAGAAAATACGAAACATTAAAAGTTGTTTAGTTCATGCGGGCAAAGCCGTGAGAGGGTCGCTAGTCTTTTATTATTATATTCTAAAATCTAATATTTATTATATATTCATAATGTAAGTAAATATGTATATTCATTAATAAATAAATATAAAATGTCACTGAGGTTATCTGTTTATCTGTTGAAATTATTATCTCTTAGTAAGTAGCCCAGTATAAGTACATCTTATATGTACGTATATTTGTAAAAACTAACTTTTAGTTGCGATTTCGTTTATATTTTAAAACTTATTTTGTTATGATTTTTAAGTCATTATAGAGCATTATGGGTCAGTCGTGGCGCAGTGGTACAAAGTGTGACTGTAAAGCAACTGCTTGTGGATTCGATTCCCACTCGAGGAGTGGAAATGTTTAATATTTCCATTTTCTTCGCTCTGGTATCGAAGCAAAGCGCGGCGTTAAGTTCTATCACTTAACAAGCAATGCCTCCAAAGATTCGGCAGTGGGGAACGGAGTGTCTTAACACTAGGTTCCCTGCTGTGTGCGGGATACAGCGTGAAGATAAAAAAAATGGAGCAGTGGTACAGGGTCAAACTTGAAAGGATGGTTCTGGGTTCAATTCCCTCAGAGAGAGACTCAGAGGAATGATGATTATATAGCAGCTTCACGCTTTTTCCCTCATAGCACGGTAGTCAGAGAGAACTTAATGTTAAGCTACTCTATCCCGAAATCGAGACATTGCGTGTTGAGTGGCGGAACTCAACGCCGCGCTGTGTCTTAGGTACCAGAGTGAAGACATCAAAATTTAAATATAATTATTTCCCCGAGTGGAACTCGAACCCACTACCACCGCATTGCAATCAAATGCTATCCCATTGAGCCACTGCGGCCTCGCCTTCTTATCCATACTTATATTATAAATGTGAAAGTCTGTGTGTTTGTCTGTCATGCTTTCACGACTAATCTACCAGTCCGATTTGGATGAAATTTAGAATGAAAGTAGTAAAAGTTACTGGGTCTAATATAGGCTACTTATTTTTTCAAAAATCAACCGATAAAGGGTTGAAATTGGGGATGAAAGTTTATATGAAAAATCTAAACCGCTTGACCGATTATAATGAATTTTGGCATAAATATAGTTGATAATCAAAGCTTAAGTATAGACTACTTTATTTTTTCAAAAACCCACCCCTGAGGGTTGCAATATAACGAAGCAGTTATGTAGTTCACGCGGCGAAGTCGTGAGCTGGCCGCTAGTAGGTAAAATACTTAAATTATTTTAATTTTTTCGCTTTTATAAGAAACAGAAGTCTTAAGTTCCATCACTTAATATGAAATGTCTCAATTTAGAGCGAAAAGTGGAGAACAGAGTGTCTTTACACTAGATTCTTTCTGCCATCCATTTCTATACAGGAAAAATCGTAGAAAATCAAAACGTCCTTAAATATATAGAGAAAGCTCAAACAGAAATAATATATTTTTATATTATAAAAATACTTTTTAAATTAAGACAAGTAAAGATAAACAAACAAAGTATATTTAGTTGTTCCTATCGGTTTTAACTCAAAGGAGATAAAACAGTAGTTAAAATGTAGGTAATTTGAGTCATATCTGTAGTTTAAATTTTTAAAACATTCCTTAAACATTATGTCACTGCTATTTAAACATAATTATTCCACATTAAATTTTAGTTTAGAAGCCATTGCACAGTGGGTTGGTATCTGGCTGTAAGCAAGAGTCACTGTGGGTTCGATTCCTACTTGAGGGAATTAAATATATTTTTTTATTGATTGTAGTTTCACGCTGTATCCCTTGCGGGGTAGTCAGAGAGAACGGAGCACCAAACGTTACGGTCCCTGCATACCTCTTTCGTCTCGTCCACTGTCATTAACCTCTTTATACACACCCTCCTGACTCTGGGGGGTCCTCATGCTTTCGATACTGTGTTCTCGTAGGTCAACCGAGGTCTCCCCCTGCCTCTCTTACCACTCACCTTTGCTTCATATATCTTTCTTACCATTCATATTCTTTCATCCCCCATCCTCTCGACGTGCCCAAACCACCTGAGCACGCTGAAATATATTTAAATATATATATATATATATATATATATATATATATATATATATATATATATATATATATATATATATATATATATATATATATATATATATATATATTTTTTTCTTTGTTCTGGTGTTAAGACAAAGCGCAGCGTTAAGTTCCGCAACTTAATACCTCATGCCTTGATTTCGAGCGGAAAGTGGAGGATGGATTGTCTTCTCACATATTTCATTGCTTACATAACATATATAAGTATTTAGGTATACACGTTGTTATTGTATTGTTACACAAGTAGAAATTATGTTACGCGCGTTAAACCGTGAAGCTAAAAAAATAACGAGTATGTTATGAATACATTATTTGATTTGATTTCTTTTAACATTTTTTTAAGTGTTATTAACCTATTCAGGAAATTGAAAAAACATATTTTTATAAAATGTGTACAGAATTTGAACGCAGCGGGATTTGAACCCGCGACTTTTGAAAACCGTCCAAGAACTCTGACCGCTAAGCTATGCGTTTACGTTCACGTGGGTAGCAATGCAGGTCCGAATCCCAGTGCTTTCAAATTTTGATATGTTATTTTTCATTTCTTTTTTTTACCTTCACGCTGTATCCCGTACACAGCAGGGTAGGCAGAGGGAACCTACTTTTGAGACACTACGTTCTCCGCTTTCCGCTGAATTTGGAGGCATTGGGTGTCAAGTGGCGGAACTTAACGCCGCGCTTTTCCTCGACACCAGAGCGAAGAAAATGGAAATATTAAATATTTCCACTCCTCGAGTGGGAATCGAACCCACAATCAGTCGATTTATAGACACATTGTGCCCCCCAAGCAAGGACTGATGACATGACCCATTTATATGTTTAAATGTTTTCTATAAAATATTTATTTAAATTAATTATTTTATATTTTTTTTATAAATTCTTTATTATGTGATATTCTTTGTTACAGGTTCAGCAATGTATTTAAAATATTTATGGCTTTTAAGTTACTCAACGTTATCGTTATCCAAATTTATAACATTACATGATTCAAATGGTTCAATATTTCGCAATGATCAAGTAATCTTCTCTTCAGGCTACAATATTACCAAGTTATTGGTACCAGCTGGTAATTCGTATATTCAAGACCGAATTTCGGATTTACCATCAATTTTCTTTACCATAACAGACCCTAAGTTGGAAGGAGGAAGTTGTATATATGTGTTGGAAGAGTTGGCAGCATACGAAATATTGGAAGGAGGTCGAGATTCCACATCAGATTACAGTTCGGATAGGGCAGTATATTTTGGCGCAAAAGATGGAGTATACAAATATGACTCAGAAACATTATCAGCCAAAAAGTTTGGTCCATTCCACGACGATATCATTCAAATACAAAAAGCTTCCACCAATACTATTTATTATTTGACAGCCGACCATTTGTTGTATAAGTTAGAAAAAAATGGCACTTTTCGAAGTAGAGTGAAAGCTGTTACTTGCGCTACAGAATTCGTTTTGGATACATCAGACATAGTGTATTTCATTTCTTGTGACGACGGATTGCCTAGAATAGTGAAATCTGATGGGATTTTGCTCTCATACACGCCAAGTGTATCTGAAGACTTTAAAGAGGTCAAACTTTTACGACCAGCGTTTATTATGGAGAACTGTATACCATATTTGGGAGATAATAATTTATATTTATTATATTCAAATGGGACAAGTGAGAAAAAAGATTTTTCAATGAAAGACAGGCCAACAGCTTATAGTATAGATGCTGCCTTGTACTTAGTGGCAGCCTTAAATGGTAAAATATATGAGTTTAACGTGATGGAAGTGATGCTGAAATCTATGTTTGGTTTTTCTAATTATCCTATAGATCTCACTAAGATTATAATGTCCATAATAGACACAGCTAGAGACGGTTTCTATAAAGATTGGGGTACCATATTAGGACATTCTAAATGATTACAGATGTCCTTATTACAGTAGATACTCGATTAACCGTATTCATTGTTTTAAACATTTTAAAGTGTTATTCAACACTTAGGAAAATTGAAAAAGACATTTAGAAAACGTTTAAAAATTCTCGCTGCGATCAAAAACTTTTATTTATGTATACGTTTTCTAAATGTCTTTTTCGTATTAATTGTTGATATTAATTAACTAATGATTGATAATCGAAAACCAGGACAGTCCAATGTATAAATAAAAGTGGGTATTGAGCATACGTAGTAGGGGGTTAATTCAAAACAACAAATATATATCAACGATATGTATTTGAGTACATGGCTTGCGGGAGTCCGGTCTTTTGAACTATCCAAATAGGTCCTGAATCAGCCGTTAAGTCGCCCAAGAAAGCGATGGCTGGACACCGCGAAGCAGGACATGAGAGCCAATGGACTTACCACCGAGGATGCCAAAGACCGTGCAAAGTGGAGGAGGTTAAGCAGGAAGGCAGACCCTGGCTAAAGCCGGGCTACTGCCAGGAACAAGAAGAAGTATTTGTAGCCAGGTTCCACAAAGAATGCGCGTACTGTAATGCCAGTACCGAGGCGTTCATGCTGGCATCTATCCAACTTGAAGTTTAATATTCGCGAATACGTATGACTGGAGTTCGGATAATCAAGTTCCTACTGTATTTAATAAGCTAATATTTAGGCAATGTTTAAAATAAAAGTTCATAAGAATTTACCATTAGCTGCTAGAAACTGGCTAAAGGAACCATTTCAAACAATAACTATAATAATAACAATACTAGTCTTATAATATATAATATTATAATATTAATATATTATAAATAATAATTTAGTGAATGTTAATAATATAGTAAGTAAATAATTTTCAATGCATTGTATTTATTAGTTGATAAAAAAGTAAATAAAAAATAAACAGTTACTTCCAATGTTTCTTATTTAGCTCCAGTTTTTGTTTTTTTTTTTAAACTTCACCCTGTATCCCGCATACAGCAGGGTAGGCTGAGGGAACCTAGTGTTAAGACACTCCGTTCCCCACTTTCCGCCGAATTCGGAGGCACTGCGTGTTAAGTGGTGGAACTTAACGCCGCGCTTTGCCTCGGATATCAAAGCGAAGGAAATGAAATATTAAATATTTTTACTCCTCGAGTGGGAATCGAAACCACAACCAATCGTTTACAGTCACACGTTCATGCCACTGCACCGCGACTGGCCCAGTTATTTTTTTTATATTTTAACATTTTTAATGTGTTTTTAATATACCTAAATATTTACAGAAAACATATAAAAAATTGAAAGCTTAGCAGTTAGAGCCTTTCTGTATATTCGTTCAGAGGGCGAAAATAAACCCTTTTTTCATATAAAGTTATATAAAGAATATATATATTATTATATTAGCTCGCGGCTTCAAACTTAAACTACAGTTAAGTAGCTATTTGATTTTATAGCGAATCCTTAGAGTAATTTTTGAATAACAAGCTATCTATATTTAACACACTCAAGGGTTATCAACTATATTTAGGCCAAAACTTATTAAAACCGGTTTAGGTTTTTATAAAGACTTTCACCCCCTTTTTTCAACGCAAAAAATAGTATATGTTCGACTATAGATTTTCAACTATGTTCATTTTGAATTTTATCCAAATTGGGCCGGTAGATAAGCCGTGAAAGCGTAACAAACAAACAGACAGACATTTCGCATTTATAATATAAGTAGGAATTAGTGTGGATAAAATCAAACCTTTTTATAATATAACGATAATGCCTTCGGCCTTGCTCGTCAATGACATCCTCTCGGCTTGTTAAAAGCAAATTTTCAGGCAATTATCGCGATTACTGTTCCGGATATACTAAGTTGTAACACTAGGTTATATTATCCGATTGAATAATAGACTTTAAAAATACATTTAGAAAACTTATAAAAATTTGAATGCAGCGGGATTCGAACCCGCGTCCCCAGGAATCCGTCCGAGTACTCTGACTGTTAAGCCATGTGTTCAGTCAAGCCAGTTTTTAAATATCTAATTGTGCGAATAACGCTTTAAAATATAAAAAAAATCTTTAATATACTTTTTCTACCCATAGGAGACCGGATAAAAATATTTTAGGCGAAACCCAGTACATGGTAATATGAGATTCGTTCTCCGAGTGGCTCGCGTCCACTATAATGTCAAACCGAACCACCACACATCTGATGATGTGTTGCGGATCCTCTATCTCCCTCATCACCCTCAAGTCCGGCAACGTATTCACAACTCCTCTAATGATGTGGATATCCGTGCGCGAAGCCACTAACCATCTGGTGATCCTTCTGCTTGTTTGCCCCCTTTATGCAATACAAGAAAAGACTACAAAAGTCTACTGTAGCACAAGCGTGTGACTGTAAACGACTGGTTGTGGGTACGATTCCCACTCGAGGAGTAGAAATTAGAGAATTAAATTAGAAATATTTGATATTTTCATTTTCTTCGCTATGGTGTCGAGGCAAAGGGCGGCGTTAAGTTCCGCCACTTAACACGCAATGCCTCCGATTTAGGCGCAAAGAGGGGAATGGAGCGTTTTAACACTAGGTTCCCTATGCCTACCCTCAGCGATACAGCGTGAAGCTAAAAAAAAAAAAAAAAAAAATACAAATATCGTTGAGGCCATTACGGCACAGTAGGACAGTGTCTGACTGTAAACACAATTGATTGTCTATCGATTCCCATTTGGAGCAATTAATATTTTAAAATTATATTAGTAAATTTTCCCCGTTCCGGTATGTAAGACTTAACCCTTCTTTGCATCGTGATGGAAATTTCCATCATACCATTTAAAAGGAAAAATAACATTATAGGACTCCACACAGACAGTCTTTTTGCATGATGATGGAAAAATCCATCATATCGTTTTTTCAATAAAAAATGCTATAAAAATAGACAAATATTTTTTTATTTATTTTTCCTGTAATGTATGAACTGAATTACAAACACATGATTTTTTTTAAAAAAGTAAAAAATCATGCAAAGAAGGGTTAAACACAATATCTCCGAAAGGTGAAGGAAGGCGTGTCTTCATACTAGGTTCTCTTTGACTGTCCCGCTACTACTGCTCTGGAGTAAAAGGTGTGAAGTTGTTAATTATATTGAATTCAAATGTTGTGTATGTTATCTTAAGTTTCTATAGATTTTACTAAAGTTAATAAAATAAATAAAAATAAAAAAAAATAAAAATAGCCTTTATTCTCTGACCAATATTTTTCTTTTTTTTACACACTAAATCACTTTTTATAATTTAAAGTACATTTAAGACTAAAAATATTATGAGTAGTTGAGTACACATACAACATTTTATGTATATTAATCTACTATTACTAGTAATTACATTAACTTTTCATAAATTAATAAGAAAAAATAAGTTAATGTTTGCTAAAAGAGAGATTACCTTCATAAAAAGTTAAATTCTTTTCTAAAACACTAGAAATGAATGCACGTATGTATATATCATAATAATGTCAATAAACACAAATATAGTTTAAGTATCATCTTAAAAAAAAACTAGTGGCCAGTCGTGGCCCAGTAGCACAAGAGTGTGACTGTAAACGACTGGTTGTGGGTTCGATTCCCACTCGAGGAGTGGAAATTATATTTCCATTTTCTTCGCTCTGGTGTCGAGGTAAAGCGCGGCGTTAAGTTCCGCCACTTAACACGCAAGCCTCCGAATTCGTCGGTGCGTGGGGAACGGAGTGACTTAACACTAGGTTCCCTCTGCCTACCCTGCTGTGTGTGGGATATAGCGTGAAGCTATTTTTATAAAAAAACTAAAAATATACGTAAATTTATGAAGAAAGAAAAACTCTTGTCGTATTTGTAGTATCTATATAATAACATTTTTAGCAATTTTTGATTATAAAAAAAACCATAACAACAATTTAACACAATTTTTTAATCTATATTACATTTTAGTGCCTAATGCCTTTTGATTTTGAAGCAAAACTACGAATTTCGGCAGCTTTCTCATTAAGGAAGTTACCGAGTTCTTCCAAGACAGAATCAAGGAGGAGCGCTAAAATGTTAAATTCATATATTTTCTTATCATGTGCGTAGTACTGTACGAGCCCTCCGTCTGGAGCATAAGCACTTGGTCTCGCATCAGGTTGAAACTCGAAACCACTGGGTTCACTTGTACCGTTAGCATAGATTGTGTAAACAACTCTATCTGATGCAAACATTACTCCATTTTCAAAAAACAATGGAGGTCTCACCAATTCTACATACGATGGACTTTGGGGAAGGCCTTCTATTTTTTTCACACCCTCCGCAGAACGCACGTATGGCACTTTATCATCGGATAGAAAGTAAAGATTGTTGGATAAATCTAAAATAATTTGTTTAGCGTTCACAACATCATCCAATTCCTCTTTCTTGTTACCATTATCTGAAACCTTGTACACAGTGTTGTCTTCTGTTAAAATATATATAATATCACCAGATTTTTCTTTAGCAATGCCGATGATGCTGTCTTCAATTGATCCATACTTTACAGCTTTCTCGTCATTTTGATTGTAAACATAAATGCCGTCGTTAGCACCGAAGAAGACCGACTTGCTGTCATCTGTAGACGCAGCGGCGTCTCTGCCATTTTCTAGTACTTTCTTAGCTTTTCCATTTTGAAGTGAGTATATTCCTTTATAGACACGATCGCCATTATTACTAACATCGGCTTCTACGAAGAAGGTAGTAATGTCTTCGATCTCCTTTGAATCAGATTCAAACGATTCGGAGGATGAAGATTCGTCTGAGTTTATAGAATTTAGTGGTACTAATATCTTAACGATATCATATTTAGAAGTATATTTAACGAAATCCTTGATGTAAAAATCCTTTGTTATTACTAACGGGCCATCGTCATCATTGTCGAAGGCAGGAGCGGCGATACAAGCGCCCACCAGTAAAAGAGCAATTAAACTTCTAATAGCGTTCATTTTGGCTTCTGAAATGGAATAAGAAACGGTAAATAAAAACATATTTTTATTCAAAAATTTTTCTATTTAAAGTAAATTAATTTATGTTTATTTGCTTTATGTGATATCTTATTTCAAATTACTATAAACCGTCGCTTTTAATTCCTTTTTTCGTCAAGTCCTATTTTATAAAAATCTGAAGTTAATAATAATTCATGTAAATTCAATATTATTCATATAAGTACAGAAATTAAGTAAACAATACAGTTTGAGGTCATCGCAGTGGGGCAGCGTCTAATTGTAATCACAAACACAATTAATTTATCTCACTCTGATAAGCGTGACAAAGCGCGGCGTTAAGCTCCGCCACTCAACACGCAATGCCTCAAACTCAGAGGTAAAATGAAAAACGGAGAGAAAAGACACTAAGTTATCACAGATTACTTTAATATGGGAGAAAAGGCAGAAAAATACTAATATTACAACTTACCCGTCGGTGAATTTAACCAGACTGACAATTTTTTTATTCAGTTTTAGAGTATATATAGAGATGACAGATGCGACTCATTGCTGATAGCAATCATTATCATTTATTATATATTTTTATTCAAATTTGTTCGTCATTAAAAGTATTATTATATGTTACATATAGTATGTGGTGGTAAGTCCACTTTGTGCAAAAATTAAAGCAAAAATGTGTATATTAATTTAAAAAAGAGCATTATCGCGTGTTATCCCGCATACGGGGTTAGTAGAGAGAACTTGAGTATGTTAAGGCACTCCGTTTTCTACCTTCCTTCTATGTTATGCATGTCAAGTGGCGAAACTCAACGCCAAGTGTTGTCTTAAGTACTAGAGCTAAGAAACGAAAACCGTTTCACCCAGTGGGAATTGAATCCACCCAATCCCGTCCAACTGCGCCACGACGGACTCAATAATTATGGTGGGGAGAATTTCCCCACATCTTTAAAAAAAAACCATGTATTGTTATACAGTTTTTGATTATTGTATTTTTAAGCTTGCCAAGGGTTTCATGTTTAAAATTTAAATATATGTAAAATTATAATATTTTAGTATCGGTTGATCTTCGGTAATATAGTATCATTAATAGTGTAGTAAGGTCCGGTAAACAGCATGAGGACCTCCTGGAGGGCGTGTATGAAGAGGATGATGACAGTGGACGAGGGGAAAGAAGTATGCAGGAACCGTAGCGTTTGGCGCTCCGTTTTCTCCGACTACCCCGTTAAGGATAAAGTGTGAAGATAATAAAATGATAGTAGCATATTACGTTGACAATGCTTGAAGCTTTAAAATATTTCTTTATTATTGAGACCGACCATAGCGACAATAAGTAGCGCAGTGGGATGGCGTCTGTTATCGTCATTGGTTGAGAGTTCGTTTCTCATTCGAGGGAATGATTGTTTTTTTTAATTGTCTATTGCGGAAAGGGGTAAAACGGCGTTGTGTTCCATCACACGGCGCGAAATGTCAGTCCAGTCATTTTCAGGCAGAAAGTAGAGAACGAAGCGTTTTGACAGTTAGGTTCTCTCTGACTACCATGCTATGTGAGGGTAAGCGTAAAGCTGTTTCTTTGTCTTCTTTTTAATATTGATATGTAATAATAACATTAAAGTCGTTTATTTTTAGATCATATCAATCATTTATAAAATCATCGTACGTTCATAGAAACGAATCAGTTAATAATAAATAATAAGCTTCGTTCAGAAACCTATTGATTATTATAATTTTATTAATAATAATAACATTTAGTTATAGTGAATAGTGAAGTTTCCCAAAGTTATGATCATTTAGACAAAATTTATAATTTCTTTTAGTTACAATATATGAATATACATATGTGAACCAAAGATTCTGATAAATAAAAACAACAATTAAATAAAAATTCTATTTATTAAACACATTTAGTGTCGGACGTTGACTTTTGATTTCGCTGAGAGAGATTTGATGTCATCAGCTTTATCGCTAAGGAAGTCGTTGAGGGCGTCCAGAGAAGATCCGAGGATAAGAGCTAAGATATTATATTCATAAATTTTCTTATCATGGGCGTAGTACTGCATAAAGGCGGCTTCTGGGGCATAAGCACTTGGCCTAGCTTCAGCTTTAACTTCGATGTCAGCGTGTTCGCTGGTTCCATTGGCGTATACTAAGTAGACTATCTCATCAGCTACAAATAGTACACCGCTTTCTAAGACAATCAGAGGTCTCAATAATTCCGCATATGAAGGATTTTCAGGGAGACCCTCGATCTTCTTCACGCCTTCAGCAGAACGCACGTGGGGTACTTTATCGTCGGACAAGAAGTAAAGATTGTCGGAGAAATCTACGACGATCTGTTTAGCGTTAACAACATCTTCCAATTTTTCCTTTTTGGTGCCATTTTCTGAGACCTTGTACACAATATGGTCGTCTGTTAGAATGTACAAAACATCGCCAGATTTTTCTTTAGCAATGCCGACAATGCTGTCATCTACGGATCCGTATTTCACGACTGATTCGTCTTTCTTGTATTCGTAAATACCGTCACTGGCACCAAAGAAGACCGATTTGCTGCTATCTTCAGAAGCGGCGGCGTCTCTGCCATTTTCCAACACCTTCTTTGCTTTACCGTTTTTGAGTGAGTACAAGCCTTTGTAAACGCGCTCACCTTTGTCATCTACATCAGCTTCAACGAAGAAGATAGTAATATCTACTTCCTCGCTCGAGTCGGATTCTGATGAATCGGAGTCTTCAAAGTTTATAGCGTTTAAGGGTATAAATATTTTGACAATGTCATGTTCACTGGAGTATTTAATGAACTCATTGACATAGAAATCCTTTGTTATGATTAAGTTGTCATCGTCTTTCTCGGCGACGGGGTTGGCGACGCAAGCGCCTACCAGCAATACGGCTATTAAACTCGTTATCGTCTTCATTCTGGCGTCTGAAATGAAGAAATGCTTTTAATAATATTATAAGAAACTCTATTATTAAGTTTTTTCCAGAAAATTACGAAGACTAGTCAGTCAAGACTAGACACATCATATTTCACTTTCTGTCCGAAATCGATTCGTTTAAACATACAAAACTATAAGTTATAGTTTATAAGGCATCTGATCAATCATTGCGGGTGACATGATAATATTATATCAACATCATTAACATAGGTTTGAACATTAGGTAACGCGAGGCAAGTCAAATGTTACTGTTTAGATAAGTAAGAACGATATGATGGAAAACAACCAATCCATACTTATATTATAAATGCGAATGTCTGTGTGTTTGTCTGTCACGCTTTCACGGCTAATCTACTAGTCCGATTTGGATGAAATTTAGAATGAAAGTAGTAAAAATGACTGGGTCTAACATAGGCTACTTAGTTTTTCAAAAATCAACCTCTAAATGGTTGAAATAGGGGATGAAAGTTTATATGAAAAATCTACACCGCTTGACCGATTGTAATGAATTTTGGCATATATATAGTTGATAACCCAAGGTTAAACATTAAATTTTATATGAAAAATCTACACCGCTTGACCGATTGTAACGAATTTTGGCATATATATAGTTGATAATCCAAGGTTAAACATAGGCTACTTTATTTTTCAAAAATCCACCACCAAAGGTTTGCAATATACCGAAACAGCCACGTAGATCACGCAGCGAAGCCGTAAGCGGGCCACTAGTACTAGATAAAGCAATCAATGAAATTTTAAAATTAATTATATATTACAAACTAGCTATTCTGGCGACTTCATCCGCGAAGAATTTAGCAAAAAAATAAAATGAAAATAGCCTAAGTTGCACACTATTACATCAGTTATCTGCTAGTGAAAGTCCGGTCAAAATCTGTTTAGCCTTTCGGATTAGCCGGTAAGGATTAGCCAGAACAAATTTACAGACACACAGACGGATATGCTGACAACAATTGTAAAAAAATATTATGTTAGTATAAGTAAAGCGTACACTGCATGCACTGCATTTAGAAAAGAAGTGGTAATTTTAATATTATAAACAAACACTACAATTTTATTTCTTTGTATCTATAGATGTATACAAGATGTGACATGATGACAAAATATTATTTATATTATAAGAAATGCTTACTTGGGCCAGTCGTGTAAAAATTACATAGTATATTAATTTACTTTTGTATCTTACTGTTTATTTTTAAATATTAGAGATAAAATTTTTAAAACGTTTTCTTTCAATTTAAGGTACATATAATTCAGTTCTAGTGAATTTAATCAATTATTTTTTTTTATAGCAATTTTAAAAGCTTCACTGTATCCCGCACACAGCAGGGTAGGCATAGGAACCTAGTGTTAAGACACTCCGTTTCGCACTTTCCCCCGAATTTTAATTGCGTGTAATTAAACAATTATTAAAAAATTAAGATGACTTAATGTCAAACATTCGTAGAATGTCAAACACATGGTAGTGTGTAATATTGTTTTTATTAATTTAATGTATTTGTAAAACGTGGCGTTGAGTTCCGCCACTTAACTCACATTATATTGATTTAGGGGAAGTTGGAGAACGGAGTGTCATCACACTATTCTCTTTGACCCTGTTGTACGAACAATTATGCTTTGTTTTTTTATTTAATTCTTAAACAATATTAGGATTTTTAAAAATAATGTTAGCCGTCTTCATTGTCCACTTAAAACAACTTTAACTATGCCTAATTGCATGCTTTGTCAGAGTGATTTGTGTTATATTTGCGATATATGGTATAATAAGGATATAAGTCGTTTGAAAAACTGAAACGAGACAACAAAGGATGGAGAATCATGACACTAAGCTCTCTGTGATTACTTTGCTATGCGGAATAAAACGTGCTTTCTTTTTAATTCTGAACTTGACCCATCTTCTACATGACTTACTTATCATCTGTATAGGTTAGCTCGTTATTATATTCATGTTATCGTTATTACATATTGATATAATATCAGAATGTCACCTTTAGTTTATTCTTAATTTATTGTTAGTATAAATAATAAGGCTTTAATAAATTCTTTTAAAATTTTATAGTGTTATTCACTGAATTCTAACATTACACTACTACTACTACTACTAATTAAAAAAAATGTTAAATGTTTAATTTTTTATCATTTTAAACATTTTTTTAACATTTTATGAACAAACACTTTAACATTTCTTTTGACATTTTAAAGTGTTATTCACTAAAAAAAGTCATTTAAAAATTCAATTTTCCTAAGTGTGGAATAACACTTTAAAAATGTTTAAAAGTGTTATTCACTAAACTCTAACGTTTTAAGCATTTTAAACTTTTAACATTTTGTTAATATTTTATGAAAAAAGGACTAACATTTCTTTTAACATTTTAAAGGGTTATTTATTTTTTTTTTACATTTTATAGTGTGCACACACTTAGAAAATTGAAAAAGACATTTAAAAAAACGTATAAAAATTTGAACGCAGCAGGAAAGGAACCCAAACCGAAATTTTCTAAATGTTTTTTTTTTTATAAATTTCAGTATTTTTTTAGGCTCTGCAGTTAATTCTGCATCAGAAGGTACAAAAAAGCTAATGTCATGACTCTCTTTTTTCCGATTTCCACCACCATTGGGTGTTAAATGGCGAAACTTAACGCTGCGCTGTCTTATTAGAGCAGGGACATGAAAATAACTTTAATAAAAATATTCCTCTGGATGGGAATCGAATCCACGACCAACGTGTTCACATACTAATACTGATACCCTACTATATCCACTTATAGTTTTCGAAATAACACTTTTTTGATATCATAAATGTAATCTTAATTACATAATATTCCACTTAAGGCTAGAAAATAAAACTTTCAACTTCTAAAAAGAAAAAAGTTATTTAAATAAATTTTAATTTCTTGTATTTGTCCTTTAGCAAAGTATTTATATAAAAAAATAAAAAAATTAATGTCGCGGGATTTGAACCTGCGCCTCTAAAACGCGATAATCATATATGAACTTTTTATACTCTCTATAAAGACACTCAGATATTAAGTATAAAATAAAGCTGAAAAATATCAAATAATATAACTTTTCACAAATAAAATAAAAAAAATGCCACTATATTATTAAAAAAGATAAAATTCGCTAAGAGATAACCAGAGAGAAGGTAGTGTCAAGACACTCCTTTCCACTTTAAAGTAAAAAATAACCAGAAGTATGACTTACCCCTTACGTAAGGTAAAGCAGACTAACGTATTTGACGGTCACTCCAGAATATATATAGAGATGAGAGAAGCTTGTTGTTTCTGATAACAATCATTATCACTAATGGCCTTTTCAATGCCCAATTCTGTTTATTTAATTACATTTTATTTGTGTACTGTGAATTTCATGTTTCTAGAAATGTTTATTATTAGTTCAAGAGAATAATAGATTTTTTTTAGCTTCATGGTGTATCTCGCTTACAGTAGAGTAGGCAAAGGGAAACTAGTGTTAAGACACTTCGTTCCCCACTTTTTAACGCCTGGCCATGGACTTCAAAATTTATATATTAATATGAAAGGATGAAACTGCTTCACTAACGCCAAATATCAATAATCGATCGTAAAACAAAAACTTCTGTTATAAACGTCTATGGACGTACCTTAAATTGATGTATCAATTTTTTGAGTTGGCAATAACCAATGGAAGGATTATATATAAATATAATTCTTCCATTGTTTCCTTTCATTAGTTGAATGTATTCAACCCTTACTTTACTAAAAATAATTGTTTATTCAAAAAAATGATTGCTAAATCAATTTAAGGTCATAGGTTTTGGATTAGGAACGATTATTGATGTTGGGCGGTAAGTCTATGATATCTGTTCACACTCCTTTGACAACTATTGTTCGTAAGGAACACGACCATCCACCGCGAATTCCAAATCGAGAGTCTGGACTCCTTCATCCGCAGATTTGCCATCAGCTTATTTCACCGCGCAGATGTTTCCTACTTCCCTCATATCATGGACACCGCGCCGTTGCATTCACGCCCTCCGGATCGCCGTAACTTTCCTAGAGGACCTCCTACCCTCACCCAATTCCTGAGGGGCTTCCGAGGCCGCTGATAACCTATGTAGGGGCCCCACTGGTCCCTGGTGGGTCTCACCTGGCTGGATTGATCACCCGGGCAGCCATAAGCTCATCCTCTCTTTCTGAACCCCCCTAACCCCTTACTTATCCAGCATCCATTTACAAGGCCTCATAAGCCTTCCCCTTGACCCATCCATAGGCGTTGCCATGCAGAAGTTCTCAACGGTCAGAGGGAAAGGCCCTGAAACCGTTTCCCCCCTCCCATGCGGTGAGAGAAAAGAATTACTGTGTATTAATCACAATGGAGACGTAGAGAGATGACTTAATCAAAAGAACATCGAGGACTTATATATAGTATACAGTATTGTGCTGTATTTCAGTACATCGTAAAATATATCGCTGAAGGAATTTACGCCAAGACACTATATTTCAGTAAAATGCAGTATATTTTGTAATACTAAAACTAATAAAGCAAAAAAAAACAGATTTCAAAATGTTTGAACGCACGAAAGTTTTATTTATATCAAAAAAAAATGTTTATAAACGTAAAAAAATTGAAATAATAATCTTTTTAAAAAAATACAAATACGTTAAAACTTTGGTTTATTTTGATTATTCCCATATTTAGGTAAGCTTTTTTTTTAATTTTCAATATTCAGAAGAAGAAGTACTGGCAACCCTAAGTCCAAACACTATTTATTAACGTAATAAGATACAGTATACTAATAACAGTAATATAAGAAGAATCATTTCCTCACGTACAACATAAATGATGGAACAAATCAGAACAGAAATAGACCGGACGGATCTACGACAACGATTTCAACCTTGAACCACGGTCACTATAAGACTAGCGTAGGCTGAAGTACTAGAGTAAATACATAAACTTCAAATACTAAGTCTTATTCTAGAAATCTAAACTGCAAATACTACTACTACTACTTGCCAGTCGTGGCGCAGTGGCACAAGCGTGTGACTGTAAACGACTGGTTGTGGGTTCGATTCCCACTCGAGGAGTGGAAATATTTAATATTTCCATTTTCTTCGCTCTGGTATCGAGGTAAAGCGCGGCGTTAAGTTCCGCCACTTAACACGCAATGCCTCCGATTTCGGCGGAAACTGGGGAACGGAGTGTCTTAACACTAGGTTCCCTCTGCCTACCCTGCTGTGTGCGGGACATAGCGTGAAGCTATTTAATTTTTTAACTTCTTGAAGAACTTCGTTTAAAAGGAGTTAGAATAATAATCAAATATCTGATGATGTGTTCCGGTTCGAGGATACGTAATGCAGCTCTCCCTATATCTCATCATCCCCATCCATCCTTCCTTCTTCCCTCCTTCATCCTCTTTACAGTCAACGCATCAACAACTCCTTTAATGTTGTGGATGTCTATTGGCTAAGGTAACCACTTACAATCAGGTAGTCTTTTTGCTCGTCTGCCTTCTTTATTCAATAAAAAATCGTTTTATAAAGAAAAGGTGAAATCATAAGTTGATCAGTGTGTGCGTGCGTGCGTGTGTGTGTATGTGTGTGAGCGAGCGTGTATGTATAAATAGTGCGTATACCTAATCTTTCTGTGCTAAAATGTATAAAGATTTTTTTTTTCTTTTAATATTTAAATAAATTCATTATTAAACTAAACTTATTAAACTAAAGAAAGAAATTTAAAGTGGTATTTTAAGTTTTTCTTGAAAGTTTTAAGATCTTTGCATCGAGTCGAGATACTAATTCAGACTATTTTCATGTTAAAAACAAAGCAAAACCTTTCAAAGGTTACTGATGTAGGCTTATTTATTACTTTCTTGTAATATTTTTGGTAACTAGTGAAAAAAATACTGAAACAATAACCAAACTACTACTTGACCATTATAAAGGAAATATATTTAGCGACTACACGCGGGGTGAACAGGGTGAAAACTAGTGTCAAGACACTTCGTTCTCCACTTTCTGCGAGTCTACTATAAGTAATCCGTTAAAAAAGATATATTTTTTTTTAGCTTCACGCTGTATCCCGCACACAGCAGGAGGGAACCTAGTGTTAAGACACTCCGTTCCCCACTTTCCGCCGAATTCGGAGGCATTGCGTGTTAAGTGGCGGAACTTAACGCCGCGCTTTACCTCGGCACCAGAGCGAAGGAAATGGAAATATTAAATATTTCCACTCCTCGAGTGGGAATCGAACCCACAACCAGTCGTTTACAGTCACACGCTTGTACCACTGGGCCACGACTGGCCACAAAAAAAGATATAATACCAGAAAGTCTGATTTTGTACTACACTTAAGCTATAAATAGATAAAAACTTAAAGTTAGGTGATTAGACATTTTTTGTGAGAGTGATCCCATACTGTTATTAGTTTTGGCTTTTGCGCATCATTTCAAACTTTGTTTAACTTGTTTCTTGGTGTCGTAATTTGAATGGATTTAAGAACAGTGTGATTTTTTAATGACTATTTTTTAATGATAATTTAGTAACGGTTCAGATCGTCCTTAGATTCTGGGGGACTTAATTGTTGAAAGAATAATACTATTATGTATCATCAGTGGGGCCAGTCGTAGCACAGTGGCACGAACGCGTCACTGTAAACGACTGGTTGTGGGTTCGATTCCCACTCGAGGATAGAAATGTTTAATATTTTCAATTCCTTCGTTCTGGTATCCGAGGCAAAGCGCGGCGTTGAGTTACGCCACTTAACACGCAATGCCTCAGAATTCGGCGGAAAGTGGGGAACGGAGTGTCTTAACACTAGGTTCCCTCTGCCTAGTCTGCTGAATGCGGGATACAGCGTGAAGCTAAAAAAAAATCAGTATACAGGTTTTCAGCTATTAATGTAATTTCGTAGATCAGTTGAGAATTATGTAACTTTTGTTGGACTAAAATATCCTTGGGTTACTCCACGTTAAACTGTGTTAGAGTGGAGTATTTCTTCTGACTATTAGTTACTACCAATAGAGAACAAGTCTCTGTTCAATATTCTGTCTCCTGCAAGATATTTATAAGAAATTATTACAAAATTGACACTTACTTAAACCAAACGCTAGCTTGTTGCTGGGTATCTCACCTGTGGGGGGGCGGGTTAAGAATACAATTTCCCTCCGCCGCTTGGTAACGTCCCGTAAAAGGCGGGTAACACAGTAGCTTGGTGGTAGGAGATTCGTTCTCCGCCTGGCTCGCGACCACTATCATGTCAAAGACGAACCGCCAAATATCTATTGGTGTGTTCCAGTTCGATGGCATGTAAGCCAGCTCTCTCCCTATTCCCACCATTCCCATCCTATCTCCCTCCTTCCCTCTTTCACCCCCAAGGTCGGTAACGCATCCACAATCCATAAGTGTTGTGGATATCTTTGGGCAAAACCACTTAACACCAAGTGGGCCTTCTGCTCGTTTGCCTCCTTTATTCCATAAAAAAAAATATCCAATCTATGAAAGGATCCATATCATTTTTTATCTGCTTTGCTTTTTTTCCCATATAGCAAGTTAATCAGAAAGAAACTAGTGTTAAAAAGGCACATGAATCTGAGACATTACGTGTAAAGAGACGGACCTCAACGCTACTCGTTGTCCTCAATAGAGTGGAGAATTAAAATAATTATATTATAATCATTCTTCTGTCAAACAAGTGGGAATCGAACCCAGAACCAAATTAGAGTCAAACGCTGTTCCAGCGACTATGGCCTCAAAGCTTTTGTCTTTGCTTTTTGTAAATTGTCCTGTAAATTTTTAAAAATATTATAAGGGATGTCTTTAATATAGGATAGAGTTATTTTTTGGGATCGTTTAATAACAAAATTTGAGCATTTACGTAAATAAATAAATTTTATAATAAAAATGTATTTCTATTTACATAAGTTTTAAAATGACAATAATTAAAAATGGTTTTTTTAATTGAAACTGTAAATATTTTATAATAAATTCTAAAGGTTTTAAATAATAAACAAAATAACAATTGATATATTTTATTTCTGTACCGCACAGTTCTAGTGCACGTTTACTTTAGACTTTGTAGAATATGTACGAATGTCATCAGTTTTGTCACTGAGAAAATCGTTTAGTTCGTCGAGTGCGTCGAGGGCGGGCTGAAGGATAATAGAAAGGATATTAAATTCATAGATCTTCTTATCAAAACCATAAAATTGATTCAACGCAGCTTCCGGCGCGTAGGCAGTTGGCCTCGCATCAGGTTTCAACTCAAATCCAGCTGGCTCGCTTGTACCATTAATGTAAATTAAGTATACAATATTATCAGACACAAACACAGCAGCGTCATAGAAAAGAACTGGAGGTCTCACCAAGGTCACGCTTGTTGGATTTTCGGGAAGACCCTCGATTTTTTTGACACCTTCAGCAGTACGTACGTGTGGTACTTTATCATCAGAATAGAAGTAAAGGTTATTGGTGTGATCTAGAATAATTTGTTTGGCATTCACGACATCCTCTAATTTCTCTTTCTTCGTACCACCTCCTGAAACTTTGTACACAGTGCGGTCTTCTGTCAAGATGTACATAACGTCGCCAGTCTTTTCCTTAGCAATGTTGATAACGCTATCCTCCACAGTTCCGTATTTTGTAACTTTACTTTCTTTCCCATCGTATTCGTAAATACCGTCGGTGGCTGCGAGGAAGACAGACTTGCTGTTATCGGCAGAAGCGGAGGCATCTCTACCGTTTTCCAGCAGCTTTTTGGCTTTTCCATCTTTAAGCGAGTACAAGCCTTTGTAGACACGGTCACCTTTTTCGTCTACATCTGCTTCGACAAAGATTACAGTGAGATGGTCCATTGTTTCGCCTGAACCTGATTCGGATGATGATAAGTCGAAGTTAAGCGAGTTCAAAGGTACGACTATTTTAACAATATCATGTTCGCTAGTGTATTTAACAAAATCGTTAACAAAAAAGCTCTTTGATACTACAACAGTATCGTCGTCGTTATCAGAGGCGGGAGCGGCGAGGCAAGCTCCAACGAGCAAAATAGCTATGAAACTGGTTACCATCTTCATTCTGGCTTCTGAAATATAATATTAGGTAGATTTTAATTAAAATATATCAATATAAACGAATTTATATGATAAATAACTTATCAATTTAAACAAATTTCTGCGAAAAAAAAAATGCAATTTTAATATAGAAATTATAAAATTGCATTTTTGATAATACATAAATCATATGCCTACATAACTTTAAATAACTTTAAATAAAAGGGTTGTTTACCTTTGGCAATTTGTTATATACTTTTCCAAAATGTCTGAATTCTTATTTTTTGTGTGATTTAATAGTAAACCCTAACTGTTAATCAGTATTAATTATATTGAAGTTTGTGCACTTCAAGGTCTTAAAATACTAATAAAGTAAGTGATATACTCGTATATGTATAAATGTGTATAGGTATGTAGGAACACAACGTCGCGCTTTGTGTTAGGTACCAGAGAGTAGAAATGAAAATAATACATAGTCATTTATCCAGAGTAAAATATCAAACCCACAATTACCGCGCCAACTGCGCCACTACGACTTCTGAAAATTAAGGGAACAAGAAGGAGCGTGGGGTGGAGGGTCCTATCATACTTTATGTGGCCTTCCTTCAGTATCTTTGATACTGTATTCTGGATGGTCAACCGAGGTCTCCCTCTTACCTCACTCATCCTCCCCATATGCCCGAACCTCACTACGTTCTTTTCCTTTCTTACTATTACATCCTCGCTAACGTTTTTCATTCCATGTATCTCTTCATTACGGATTCCATCAGGTAAGCTTCACATCTTTCACACACATCTTTGTAATAGATCTCATCTCTACAGCATTCATCGTTCTTTCATTCTTCTTCTGCAATACCTGTTTCGCTGCCGTATAGCAGCCTCGGTACCAGCACTGCATTGTGCATATCACTAGCGACGTTCCGTTGTCGTATCAATGGAGAGAGAGTGATACCTAAATTATTTACTGTTATCTGTTTTAACTTCAAGCATCATCTACATAGCAGCGCATGCATGGGAACCTAGTGTCGAAACACTTCGTTCTCCACTCTCATATAAAAGTCACTCACCGAACAGTGTCAGAAGAACAGATCTGCAGAATGACCGCGTTGATTGATTTAAGATTATATATAGAGATGAGATGACACTGTGCAGGCGATAAGGGATCGTTATCAAAGTGACCTTTTCTATGACCGATGCGTTTGATAAAATAGAATTTATTTTTGCCCTTTGCATGGAATTATATATTGTTATCGGTGACTGCTTAGCATAAACCTTGACACTATCGATATATACTGACTATATAGTAAATAATAATAACAATAAACTTAATACATATTAAAATTCCTAGCGCCCATAATAAACAAAAATCAATAAAGGTCAAAATTCATAAATCAAAGTCGAGAGTCAAAGACGAGGTTACAAGAATATGGAAAATGAACAACGTATATGTTGTTCCTCAGGTATCTCCTGGTCTTCAGTACTATAGTTATACCAAAAAAATGTTTATTCCTTTCAAAATTACCTGCAAGTATGTAACGTAACCAGGTAAAAAGCAGCAATCCTTAATAACTGTAATATGACGGATACTTTTTATAGGAACTAAATAGGTTTTTAGTACCCGCTAGTACTTGGTTACACCATGACGCAGGCGCATCTCAAAAAAACGCTACTACTAAACTTCAATGTCTTCGGTATTTTTTTTTATTTCAAAAGGATTTTTTTATGATAGTCAGAGAGAACCTAATGTCAAGACACTCCGTTCTCCAATTCCCGCCAAAATTTCAGACTTTAAGATAGTGGAAGTCAACAGCAGAAAGTAGCGAAAGATTAAATTAGTATCGATCCTACCACCATCAGGTTAACTTATTATTTTTATTATGAATCTTGATGTTGTGTTCTTTATTATGCATTTTTTGTCCCTAGCGTAGTAGTCAGAGGGAACAGAGTGCCAAACGCTACGGTCCCTGCATACTTCTTTCACCTCGTCCGCTGTCATCAACCCCTTCGTACACACCTCACTCCGTGGAATTCAAAAACTTTTTCATGACCTTCCAGTATCATCAATACTCGAAGGTCAACCAACTTACCCCCTTTTTGTTACTATTAATTTAATGTACTCTATAATCTAGATCTATCGTTTATTATGTAGTAAACATTACAAGCAAAATCTTATGTTTTTAATCTTCATGCAGTGTTTCTAAGCTGCCCTCCACTTGACCCTTGCGATAGTTTAGATAGATAGAAGTCAGGTCTGAAGGTGAAGTAGTTTTCTTCCTGGTAGTGATTGTGTCCCGGATTTTATGAATATTTTAGAGTTATAATAGAAATCCATACTTATATTATAAATGCGAAAGTCCGTGTGTTTGTCTGTCACGCTTTCACGGCTAATCTACCGGTCCGATTTGGATGAAATTTAGAATTAAAGTAGTAAAAGTAACTGGGTCTAACATAGGCTACTTATTTTTTTAAAAATCAATCTCTAAAGAATTGAATTAGGGGATAAAAGTTTATATAAAAAATCTAAAGCGCTTGACCAATTGTATTTAATTCTGGCATAAATATAGTTGATAATCTAAGCATAAACATAGGCCTCTTTATTTTTCGAAATGCGCCCTCAAAGGTTCCAATATAACGAACGAACGAACGTTGAAATATCACGTGGCGAAGCCGCGATCGGGCCGCTAGTATTTATATAAAAATGCCTTTTTTTATAATAGGGTACGCAAATTACCTAGTTTCAAGACATTTCCTTCACCGTTGTCGATATATATAAGTAATAAAATATGGTTACAAATTTTTGTTTGAACATGGCAACTTAATGGGTCATGATAACCTAAATATTGATGTTATCATTTTAAAGTTCCATTACAGAAAGTATGCTTCCGCGACGGCTTTTACAGATTTTAATCTCATTCACAGGGGTTTTGTATGTATTATATATGGTTATTTTTTGTATAGATAGACATGTATCAGCGTTGAGTTCCGCTGCCTAACTGGTAGTATTTGTAGATAAGTTGTAATACCATTCGCTTATTTTTGAGTCACTTGCGCGTGAATTAGCATTGCTTAAAGATGAAAAATATAATTTTTCAATTCGTTCATTCTGACACAAAAATATGCGTGTGAAAAAACTTTGGGTTAAACATATTTGTGCAAAATCTCTCTACAGAGACTTTAACAATAAAAACGTTTCATACACTTTCTAAAAATGTTTTTTACAACTACATTATGTTCTTAGAGGCAAATTGTTATTACCATCAGCTACCATTTATGAATATTTTATTTTATTTATTTATTTTTTTACTTTCTCGCTGTATCCCGGCAGTGTAGTGAGAGGAAACCTATTGTTAAGACACTCCGTTCCCCACTTTCCGCCGAATTCTGCAGGCAGTGGCGAAACTTAACGCCGCGCTTTGCCTCGGTACCAGGCGATGAAATTGAAAATACTAAATATTTCCACTCCTCGAGTGGGAATCGAACCCACCAATCAGTCGCTTTTCAGCCTCTGCGCCACGACTGGCCCGACTTATTATTTTTAACTTTAATTAATTACAATAATTAATATATTTACAAATAACTGGTTATTGTATAATCCAATATTCAATATCAAATTTCGAAGAATTTGTCTTATATGTTATAAACAAGTAGATAATATTATGATCTATACTTAGAATTTGTTTATCAACACTACTTGATATAAAACAAAGACGCTCTGTGCTTCTATGTAGGGATGGTAGAATCGATTTTCAATTCCATTCGAAAATCGATTCTTTAGTCAAAAAAACTCCATTATTTGAACTCAATTGCTAATTATCAGAATCGACTAAGAATCGTTTCTTCAGATCGTAAATGAGTTCGTTATGATCGAGTGTCAAAGTCAAAGTCAAAGTCAAATAATTTTATTCAAAGTAAGAAGTTACATGCTTCATGTTTTGAACGTCAAACAATTTACCACCAGTTCACTAAAGTTAATGCCTCAGACCTGAGAAGAACCGACGCAAGGAACGAGTATTTTTTTTAATTTTTTATTTTCTTTTTGTGTGTTTATTTCTATTTCCATTACTTTTTTTTGTGTATATTTGTTGTGTATATTTCTATTTCCATTACATTTAACATCAACACCTTGAGGCCATTGTGGCGCAGTGGTACAGTTTCTGACTCTAAACGCGATAGTTGTAGGTTCGATTCCCGATGGGAGGAATGATTTTTTTTTAACTTCATGCTCTCTTACCACGGTAAGATTGACCAGGGACCAAATCATGTGGAATAAATGTCTCAAACAGCAGAAAAATCCTGATTACAAATGTTGAGGAAGACAGCAGCTTCACGTCTTTTAACTAAGTTTTTCCCCTAGTATTTCCTCCGTTCCCCAGTTTTTTTATCGAGATATCGCGAACGTGTGGCGCCGTGCTTTGTTGTAGGCGCTAGAGCGAGAAAATAAAAATAATATATATAATAAGTGTCAAGACACTCCGCCCTGCGCTTTCCGTTTGAAAATAGAGACAATTTGTGTGACAGAACTCAACGGCTCGCTTTGTCTTAGTTACCAAAACAAATGTCAATCTTACCGTGTTAAGAGAGGCAGGGGGAGACCTCGATTGACCTTCGAAAACACAGTATCGGCGACGATACTGGAGAAAGGTCACTTAAAAAGCGTGAGGACCCCCCGGAGGGCGTGTATGAAGAGGTTGATGACTGTGGACGAGGCGAAAGAAGTATGCTGGGACCGTAGTGTTTGGCGCTCCGTTCTCTCTGACTACCCCGCAAGGGATACAGCATAAAGTTAAAAAAATCATACCGCCGGTCGGAAATCGAACCTACATTCATCGCGTTCACAGTCAGACGCTGTCCCACTGCGCTACAACGACCTCTAGGTGTTTCTGTTAAATGGAATGTTCTTATTCATTAAGAAGAAAATTTAAAGAAATTAATATATTGACTGTTGCTTCTCAATACATATTTGCTAATGTTATGTATGTTAAGAAAAATATTAAAGATTTTATAAAAATTGGCGACACACATACATAATATTAATACTAGAAATAAGCATAAACTGATTACACCTGTGACTCGATTGCATCGAGTCAATAATTCATTCATGGGATAGTGTATACGCTTTTACAATAGGATCCCAGAAAACGTCCAAGATTTTTCTATATCACAATTTAAAAAAGTTGTGAAGAGACGTTTGTGTGTTAAAGGTTATTACCAAATTCAAGATTTTATAAATGATAACACGCCTTGGGAATGAAATGCTCGCTCCAGGCTACTTCAAAAGTATCATTGTCTGCAATAAATCTGTATATAATAATCACTTTAAAAAAAAAAAAAAAGTCCCGCTGAGTTTCTTGCGCCGGTTCTTCTCAGGTCTGAGGCATTAAATTTAGTGAACCGGTGGTAAACTATTTGACGTTCAAAAAATGAAGCTTGTAACTTCTTATTTTGAATAAAATTATTTGACTTTGACTTTTACCAACGTTATTTTTGCCTTTGTCACCATCGATTTCAATTACAGCAATCGATTGTGGAACTTAATTAATCTATTTCGAGAATGGAAATTTATGAAAACTGACTAGCATTATGTTTCCATCACTACCTCCGTCTGTGTGTTCTTCTAAGCTTAATTCTTTCAAACTACGCGACAGATTTTGATGCTGTTTTCACTAATGTTTATTTAAGCAATAATTTAGTTCCAAAGGCTATTGCACATACAAAACATTCTAAATGAACTTAGAGGCAAGACACTGTTCGATCATCGAAATTCAAGAGTATATTATAGAACTCAAAGCCGCGCTTGGTCTTATGTACCAGAACGGAATAATTAAATTATTTACATATAATTACATACATAAATTTTTTCCCTTGAGTGAAAAACGAACCCATAGTCATCGTTATTTACAGTCAAACATTGTTCCACTGCGCCTAACCTACTGCACTCGCATAGATTTTTTTATATAAAACAGAGAAAACAGAAGAGTGCTGACTAAACCGTATTAGATACATTAAAATAATATACAACAAAAATGTATATCTTAAAAATGCCAATAAAACATTTATACATTTGTAATTATTTTTTCCTTTTTATGTTTAAATGTTAAGTGTAATTGTGGTGTATAAAAAAGAATAAGTAAATAAAATAAATAAATAAAGAAATCTCGTAAAGATAACCCACAGTTATATTTTTTATATAAAAGATAAAACTTTAACAAGATAAAAATGGGTTATTTCTTATCTAATTAATTCGACATTTTATTTGGAGCATCACGCAAAGCCGTGAAAAAGCCGTGAAAGGAATAGTTGCGTATAACAGGATAAAACCGAACTTAGTGTCAAGACTCTCCGTTCACCGCATTCCGCCCGAAATCAAGACATTAAGCGTTAGGTGGCGGAAATTAACGCCGCCAGTTGTCTGCGGGACTAGGTATAAAGCTGAGATAAATGAAGCTGATTCCACGCTTTTACCAGCATAGGTAATCAGAGAAAATCTAGTGTTAAGACCCTCCATTATTCACTGCAAGGCATTGCTTGGTAAGCAAGGGAACTTAACAACTTTGTCTTACAAAATACATTTAGAAAACGTATAAAAAGCTGAAAATTTGGAGCGGGATTCGAACCTACGCCTCGTGGAAACCGCCCAAGCGCTCTGACCGCTAAGCCATGCGTTCCACTACCAGATGCGTCCAAATTCTTATACGCTTCTTACAACTTATTTTTGTTATTAGCATCTCTGTAGAAATATTTATTATTATTTTGTTTTATTACATACTAGCGGCCCGTGAATGTGAACTACTTTAGATTTTTCATCTAAACTTTCATTTCCTATTTCAACCCTTTAGAGGTTGATTTTTGAAAAAATAAGTAGCCTATGTTAGACCCAGTAACTTTTACTACTTTCATTCTAAATTTCATCCAAATCGGACCGGTAGATTAGCCGTGAAAGCGTGACAGACAAACACAAAGACTTTCGCATTTATAATATAAGTATGGATTACTTATTTTAGCTAACACTTAATCATAGTGTTAAAAGGGGATTTCCCCTTCATTATTCTTCTTATGATTATTCTTCTTAGTGGGAATCGAACCCATGACCAATCTTGGTAACAATCAAACTTGGGACGTTTGATTTAAAGTTAACTTTAAAAAATAATAGTATTTTCAGAGAAAAAAAATAGCACTATTTCTTATTCTAATTGATTATATGTATATGATTTTTTTTTGCAGTTTCAAGCCTTTTCCCTTAGTAAGAACTTAGTGTCAAGACACTCTGTTCTTAACTTTTCGTCTGAATCTGCAACATTGCGTATTAAGTGGCGGAGCTCAAACCCACGTTTTGCATTGTTTACTGTAGCGGAGAAATATATTTTTATTTAGGTTCACGCTGTGTCCCGCACCTGTGTGCGGAGTAGGCAGAGGGAACCTAGTGTTAAGACACTCCGATCCCCACTTTCCGCCAAATTCGGAGGCATTGCGCGTGAAGTGGCGGAACTTAAAAGAAAATGAAAATAGGAAATATTTCCACTTCTCGAGCGGGAATCGAACCCACAACTAATCCTGTTTCAGTCACACGCTTGTGCCAATGCGCCACGACTGGCCCCAATTTAACATATTTTCAATTATGAAAATAACTAAGATGTTTAAATCATTACAAATGTAACAATTATAAATGGGAATCGAACCCACAACTAATCCTGTTTTCAAATACCAATCCACTACAATTTAGTAAAAGAGAAATAATAGAGAAAGAATATTTAGAAAGAAAAAAGAAAAGATAAAAAAAGTATAGAAAAATAAAAAGCATTTTCAACTTAAAGTAAAAATTTATTCAATAAATCAAATGCTCACAATATTATTATGTTCATTATAAAAATTACTATTCACAATTTGATTAAGGCATCGTTCATTATTAAAAATAATAAAACTTATATATATATATATATATATATATATATATATATATATATATATATATATATATATATATATATATATATATATATATATATATATATATATATATATATATATATCTATATATATATCTATATATATATATATATATATATATATATATATATATATATATATACACACACATACATATATAGCTTCCCGCATAGGCAGAGAGAACCTAGTGTTAAGACACTCCGTCCTCCATTTTCAGAAATCGCGGAACTTAACGCCGCGCTTTGTCTTTATTACCAGAGCGAAGAAATGAACATTTAAATAATCATTTCCTCGAGTGGGAATCGAACCCAAAACCATTGCGTTTACAGTCAGAAGCTATATATATACATACATATATAATGTTAATATATAAACAGTAAAAATGTCAAGCGTCAGCCATTTTACGCCTTGAGATTTTTACTTTGGTCCACAAATTTATTTTAAAATTTAAGAAAAAAAAATATAATAACGAAATATTTGTGTTTTTTTAAGAAAAACGATGATTTGGGCAATTTTTTTGTATCATCGCATCTCTTAAAAGTTTGACATTTAACAAAAAACAAAAATAATTATTAAAAATAATTAAGAAGGCAGTAGTTATTGTGTTTAATCAATAAGAGATGAGCAACCGCTTAATAAATTAATGCATTCAAAAAGTTTTTTTTATCTATCCATACTTATATTATAAATGCGAATGTCTGTGTGTTTGTCTGTCACGCTTTCACGGCTACATCTACCGGTCCGATTTGGATGAAATTTAGAATGAAAGTAGTAAAAGTGACCGTGTCTAAAATAGGCTACTTAGTTTTTCAAAAATCAACCTCTAAAGGGTTGAAATAGGGGATGAAAGTTTATATGAAAAATCTAAACCGCTTGACCAATTGTAATGAATTTTGGCATAAATATAGTTGATAATGTAAGCTTAAACATATTTTATTTGAAAACTACTTTTTTTGAAAAAATGCATCTCCGAGGGTTGCAATATAACGAAAAAGTTCACGCGGCGAAGCCGCGAGCGGGCCGCTAGTACTTATATAATAAAGGGGTAAAGTTTGTAAGATTGTTTGTAAGGGGTAATCTTCGGAAATACTGTACTGATCATGAAAATTCTTTCGAAATTAGAAAGCTACACTATTCAGGAGTGCTATAGGATATATTTTTTATTATGTTTGAACAGAAAGGGGCTCGGATAGGGGATATAATGATAAATAAAATTCATATAAAATAGATATTCTCTCGCTAGTTATATTAAGTCCCACCAATTAATCAGACTTATTTTCCATATTTTTAAAGTTTTGTTTTGTTGAATAATTTAATTTTATTAATATGAAATCGATATATTGCGTGTTGAGCGGCGTAACTCAACGCTGTGCTTTGTCTTTGCTACTAAAATTAATATAAAAAAAAAAATCATTTCTTCTTGTGGGAATCGAACCCACAACAATCGCGTTACAGTCAAAAGGCTTCGAATAATTTAAATTTAATAAAGAAAAGTTGCTCATCCCTTATATAAATTATTGAAATTATAACTTTTTTATTTTTTTAATGTATAAATTCACACGTATATTTTGGCACGAATTGTTATTAATTACAAAAAAAATTATGTGCTATAAAAATATACTATATTGTATTTTTTTTTAAGAAAAAATGTGTAAATTATTTTCAAAAATAGTTAAAATTCACAAAAAAGAGTTACTTTTATCAAATTTTAGTTTACGTATTTAAGAAAAAAAAATGAATATTAATTCATTAAATTAACGCTAAAACAACTTAAAAGTTAAAATATTATATACTAAAGAACGTACAAACAAACAAACATAATAAAAATAAGGAACCTTTTATAATTATGTATAATATGTATTATTAAATAATTATTGCCGTTCTTACTTAAAATTTAATATAAAATTATTATTAAAATAAAATTTAATTATTTGAACACAAAATTGCAAAGAAATCGAAAAGAAAAAGGAAATCAGAAAGTCATTATTATATAAAAAAATCAAAAAAAGAAAACTAACATAGAAAAAAATAATTTTAACGCAAAAAATAACCAAAAAAAAAAAATTTTTTAGCAAAAAAAATTGGCAATAAAAAAGTAGTTTAATTTAAAAAAACGAAATCGAACCCCTACTTAGAGTGGACGAGGTTGAGGAACTCCTCCCTTGTTTTGGGATCGTCGCGGAACACTCCCAACATCGTGGAAGTCACCGTTTTACTGTTTATCTTCTGAACACCTCTCATGACCATACACATGTGTCTGAAAAAAACATAAAAATAATATATATAAAAAAATATATATTTTAGAAAATTTTGTGACCAGTCGTGGCCCAGTGGTACAAGTGTGTGACTGTAAACGACTGGTTGTGGGTTCGATTCCCACTCGAGGAGTGGAAATATTAATATTTCCATTTTTTTCGCTCTAGTGTCGAGGTAAAGCGCGGCGTTAAGTTCCGCCACTTAACACGCAATGCCTCCGAATTGGGCGGAAAGTGGGGAATGGAGTGTCTTAATACTAGGTTCCTTCTGCCTACCCTGCTGTGTGCGGGATACAGCGTGAAGTTGAAAAAAAAAAAGAAAGAAAACGTGTAAAAAATTGAACGCAGCGGAATTCGAACGCGCGATTCGTGGAAACCGTACAAGCGTCTACCACTAAGCTATGCGTTCAACGTTTTGGGTAAATGCCTTTGTAAAATTTATTTAGTATTACGAATAAGAATAGCATTTAATTTTCTTAGCTTCACGCTGTATTCGCAAAGTTCCCCATGGACTGTACAATTCTGTTAAATGGCGGAACTCAACACCGTGCCTCCAAATTAAAGCGAAAAAAATTAAATGTTACAAATTTCAAGTCCTCGAATGGGGAATGGGGCCATTTTTTTTTTTTTTTTTGTCGCTGGGGAATGCGCAGATCATCCGTACGCAAAGCAGTTACACCTGCCTTACATACGGATGATACTGCGGGACTCACCGGAGAGTCCGATACTACCCACTAAAACCCAGCGGAAACCCTCTCCACCGTCTTGAGGCGTCGCAGGTTCGCTCGCGCATTCGGGGGAATGGGGCCAGTCGTGGCCCAGTGGCACAAGCGTGTGACTGTAAACGACTGGTTGTGGGTTCGATTCCCACTCGAGGAGTGGAAATTATATTTCCATTTTCTTCGCTCTGGTGTCGAGGTACAGCGCGGCGTTAAGTTCCACCACTTAACACGCAAGCCTCCGAATTCGGCGGTGCGTGGGGAACGTAGTGTCTTAACACTAGGTTCCCTCTGCCTACCCGAATGTGTGCGGGATACAGCGTGAAGCTAAAAAAAAAGAACGGGAGTTGAAGTGCTACTTTACTACACCAAGAAGTACTTTGTGATTACAAGCCACGACCGGCATATTTAGATTATTTTTTATTTTAATTATATTTATTACAGTTATAATTTCAAAACTACGATTTATCAATAACAAATGCACTAGACGCTTTCACGCCTAATTTACAGGTCCGATTTGGATGAAACTTGGAATAAAAATAGTAAAAACTACTGGGTCTAACATAGGTTAATAATTTTTTAATAGTCAACCTCTAAAGGGTTGAAATATGGGATGAAAGTTTGTATGAAAAATCTACACCGCTTGACCGATTGTAATGAATTTTAGCATAAATATAGTTGATAAAATCTAAGCTTGAACATAGGCTACATTATTTTTTTTAAATGCGCCCCCGAGGGTTGCTATTTAACGAAACAGCCAGGTAGCTCTAGTATAATTATATATTGACAATGATTCCTTTGAAATACAAAAAACATTATAATGCTTTGTTCGATAACAAGTATTATTAATAAATAATAATAATAAATAATATATAAGTAAACACTCACACTCCCTCGATAACGACGGCGACGCCTGCGGGGCGCACCGCCTGCGTCACCGCCACCGCGATCTGCTTCGTGAGGCGCTCCTGCACTTGCAGGCGACGGGAGTAGATCTCGACGATTCTGTTAGGACAGTGGAATAAATACTTTTAACATTTTTTAAAGTGTGTGCATTTAGACATTTAGAATTAAAAAGATATTTAGAAAACGTATACAAATTTGAATGCAGCGGGATTCGAACCCGCGCTTTCTGGAAACCGTCCAGGCGCTCTCATCACGTGCGCCACTGTGCGTGCGTTCTACTATCAGCGAAATCAAAATTCTTATACGTTTTATTATTACAACTCATATTTGTTGTTAATAACTTTGACTTTGATGGTAGTAGAACGCATGGCTTAGCGGTCAGAGCGCATGGACGTTTCAGGAGGCACGGGTTCGAATCCCGCTGCATTCAAATTTGTATACCATTTCTAAATGTCTTAGACAATTATTATTTCAATTCTCTCTAGTCACACACGGATGTATGTAGGAATAACTATATATGCTAGTTTATTGTACTAAAATATGTATTTTATATATATATATATTAGCACTGAATTTACCAGGTACTTAAAGATACCTATTTATAATTATAAGAAATATATTTATTTTTTTTTAGCATCACGCTGTATCCCGCACACAGCAGGGTAGGCACAGGAAACCTAGTATTAAGATACTCCGTGCCCTACTTTCTGCCAAATTCGGAGGCATTGCGTGTTAAGTGGCGAAACTTAACGCCGCGCTTTACCTCGACACCAGAGCGAAGAAAATGGAAATATTAAATATTTCCACTCCTCGAGTGGGAATCGAACCCACAACCACTTGTTTACAGTCACACGCTTGTGCCACTGGGCCACGACTGGCCACATAAGAAATATATTTATTACTATTACATACAAAATATGTAGTATAAAGTTTATACTATTATTTTTTCTACTTTTTGTTATAAAATAAAATTCATGATATTGTTACAGAGAAAAAACATAAAATGCAGTAGGAAATTGTATGACTGGTCATTTTGACTGGTCTGGTAATTAATGTTAATTGTCATTTGTACAAACAAATTATCAATTGTTAATATTTAATTGATAATTATAAATGAATTTTGCCGAACAGTGCCCCTGACATACATATATAGGTAAGTATAATAATTGAAAACTACTTTTTTTCACAAAAAATACAAAACCTATATAAATATTTGTTTTTTTTTTAGCTTCACGCTGTATCCCGCACACAGCAGGGTAGGCAGAGGGAACCCAGTGTTAAGACACTCTGTTCCCCACTTTCCGCCGAATACGGAGGCTTGCGTGTTAAGTGGTGGAACTTAACGCCGCGCTTTACCTCTACACCAGAGCGAAGAAAATGGAAATATAATTTCCACTCCTCGAGTGGGAATCGAACCCACAACCAGCCGTTTACAGTCACACGTTTGTGCCACTGGGCCACAACTGGCCACCAGAAAAAAAAATTATATAAAATATAACTCACCTAGCCAATTTGCTTAAACCAAGGATTTTTCCCTGCGGCAAGTAGCCGATGGACACTTTCCCATAGAAAGGCACGAGGTGATGTTCGCACATGGAAAACATTTCAATGTCCTTCACTACGACCATTTCGTCGGTGTCTTCGTCGAATATCGCGTTGTTTAGTACTTCTATAATAGAAAACAAAAACCTTTAATAAAATGTAAAAACTAAAAAAAAAAATTATTGGCTTCACGCTGTATCCTGCGCACATTCGGGTAGGCAGAGGGAACCTAGTGTTAAGGCACTTCCCCAAGCACCGACGAATTCTGTAGGCGTCTTAAGTGACGGAACACAACGCCGTGTTTTGCCTCGACACCAGAAGGAACAAAATGTAATATTAAATGCTTCTATTCTTCGAGTGGGAGTCGAACCCATAATCATCGCGTTTGTTGTTAAACACTGTCTACTCAACTCAAAACTGTCTGTCAAACTCTATTACTTTCATAAAATAATGAATTATTTCATTTGATTCATTATTTTACAAAAATATTAAATGTCTTCTTCTTCAGCTTCGCGCTGTATCCCGCACACAGCAGGGTAGGCAGAGGGAACCTAGTACTCCGTTCCCCACTTTTCGCCGAATTCAGAGGCATTGCGTGTTAAGTGGCGGAACTTAACGCCGCGGTTTACCTCGACACCAGAGCGAAGAAATTGGAAATATTAAATATTTCCACTCCTAGAGTGGGAATCAAACCCACAACCAGTCGTTTACAGTGACACGCTTGTGCCACTGGGCCACGACTGGCCACTATTGAATGTATGCTCTTTTTTCATGTAAATTTTATCTATACCAAGTTATTCCGTCACATATTAATATAATATAATAAATGCATTTAGTAACTGAAAAAATAAAAAAAAATCCCTATTAAATTTTCAATGTTCATAGAATTTACGGTCGATTTTTTTTTTTAATTTCACCCTTTATCCCAGTAGACAACTCAGTGTCAAAAAATTCCGTTCTCCACTTTCCGCTGGAATTGGAGACACTGCAGTGGAACTTAACGCTGCACTTAGTCTTGTTCACCGGAACAGATAAATGAAGATAAATTTCAATATAACCATTACATCAAATGGGAAACGAACCCGGAACCTGATTAAAATACGCTGCCCCAATAAGCCATGATGTATTTTAGTAGTATTATGAAATATTTAACATACGTATGTATATCTTTTCATTATCTTATCCCCACATAGTCATAACAACGATTAAGAAAACGTGTTCAGGATGTATGTTAAAAATTTTAAAGCAATAACATTTTTGTTGATAATATATTTTTATATAATATCTTATATTTATCTTAATTTTAGTAGAGAAAAGAGGTATTAAAGTAAATGTCTTTTAAAAGGGTTCCTTAAGCCCACACTTAGACATTCTCCGGGATATACTTCTCTCTTTGCGACGTGATTTTTTTCTTTTAGCTTCACGCTGTATCCCGCACACAGCAGGGTAAGCAGAGGGAACCTAGTGTTAAGACACTCCGTTCCCCGCTTTCTGCCGAATTCGGATGCATTGCGTGTTAAGTGGCGGAACTTAACGCCGCGCTTTACCTCGACGCCAGAGCGAAGAAAATGGAAATAATAAATATTTCCACTCCTCGAGTGGGAATCGAACCCACAACCAGTCGTTTACAGTCACACACTTGTGCCACTGCGCCACGACTGGTCTCTTACGTAATACAAAAATGGAGAACAGAGTCTTTTATCACTTAAAAAGTATAATAATCGAATTACCGTCTAAGCTTTGATCGTATCCTTTGGTGAAGAACAACATAGCTTTGGCAGCGCGTTCTGGAGTCTTCAATAGACCTTGTCTTTCGGGGTCTTCTCCTAAGCCTGGAAATTGTAAAAAAATGAATATTAATATTGAGAATTTTAAAGAATTAGTAGATTTTCTGATAGGTACAACAAAATGCCGTAGCAACTTGTATGCCATTTTATATGAAAATTGATGTACTCGTATTATATAAGTGTTTTATTAAGTTGATATAATATATAACTTAAGAAGAAGAATATATACTATACGTGTTAAGTGGCCAGTCGTGGCGCAGTGGCACAAGCGTGTGACTGTAAACGACTGGTTGTGGGTTCGATTCCCACTCGAGGAGTGGAGTTAAGTTCCGCCAATTAACACGCAATTCCTCCGAATTCGGCGGAAAGTGGGGAACGGAGCATTTTAATACTAGGTTCCCTCTGCCTACCCTGCTGTGTGCGGGATACAGCGTGAAGATAAAAGAATAATAATAATATATTATTATAATATATAACTTAAGTATCACGGTGGTCAGTTCTCCACTCGTAGCCCAAAATCGAGACATTGCGTGTTGAATGGAGTAAAATAAAATTTTAGGGGTGGTACCAGAGCGATGAAATGAAAATTTAAATATAATCATTTCCTCGAGTGGGAATCAAACTCACAACCGTTGCGTTTACAGTCAGACGCTGTCCCACTGCGCCACGATGGCGGATAACTTCTTCATATGAATTGTAACTATGCCGAAATTCATAAACCTCAGTTAAGAGTAATTTTCTTAAAACAGGATCAAAAATTTAAATTAGTTTTCGTCACGCACTTTTTTCACGCTTCACGCTTTTTCCTGCATAGTCAAAATCCATTTTTATTTAGGTAATATTATTATATTTGATGATATTGTGCAATCCTTGTTAAAAATATTATTAACAGCAAATTTGAAAACAATCGATTTTTTTATATGAAATTTGATATGAACGTTTATAATATCATGTTTGCAAAATTCTTTGCGAACGCATAAATAAGTAAGTAGGTGACACGTGTAGACTAAAATATGTATAATAAATAAACCAATGTACTGTTTGTTTGTTTAAAATGAATGATAAAAACAATTTAGCATAAATTTTCAACATAAGGCATATAATTTTGGTATATTTTTTTTTATAGGTTCACGCTGTATCCCGCACACAGCAGGGTAGGCAGAGGGAACCTAGTGTAAAGACACTCCGTTCCCCACTTTCCACCAAATTCGGAGGCATTGCGTATTAAGTGGCGGAACTTAACGCCGCGCTTTGCCACGACACTAAAGTGAAGAAACTAGAAATATTAAATATATCCATTCCTCGAGTGGGAATCGAACCCGCAACCAGTCGTTTACAGTCACACGCTATTTTTTACATTATATATAATCGTATAACAATGTTAAGTGTTAAATTATATTGGAAACAGCTATGAGTTCGATTCCAGATTGGGGAAGTATTTATTTATAAGAATAAATTTACTATTCTATTACTCAAGTTATGAAAATACTGAATTATTTTTAGAAAATTTGTGGCCAGTCGTGGCCCAGTGGCACAAGCGTGTGACTGTAAACGACTGGTTATGGGTTCGATTCCCACTCGAGGAGTGGAAATATTTAATATTTCCATTTTCTTCGCTCTGGTGTCGAGGTAAAGCGCGACGTTAAGTTTCGCCACTTAACACGCAATGCCTCCAAAATTCGGCGGAAAGAGGGGAACGGAGTGTCTTAACACTAGGTTCTCTCTGCATACCCTGCTGTGTGAGGGACAGCGTGAAGCTAAAAAAAAATAAAACAAAAAAAAAAAGTGTATAAGAACTTTGACGCAGCTGGTAGTAGCACACATGGCGCAAGCAGTCATACCGTTAAGGCGGTTACCAAGAGACGCGGGTTCGAATCCTGCTGCGTTCACATTTCCTACTTTTCTACGTCTAAAAACATTTTTGAATTTTCTTATTATGTCAATTACGCTTTAAAAATTGTTTAAATATTAAACTATTTTGAAAATTTACCTGTAAGGAGCAATCTATAGGAGTTAGCCATGTCAGGTAGCAACGCCTCTCTGGTGGGTGGTCTGTGGTCCAGTTCAAGATCGTGGTGGAATGTGCAGTTTTCATGGCCTGGAGACAAAAGAAGATATATTTGTAAATAAAAAAACTTTATAATATTCATTTGTATTAATATATGTATAGATCTATTTTATATGTAGTATAAATGTTGAAGTTTATAAATGTTTCAGAATAAATATAAAAAATTAAAAAATTAGAAAAAAAAGGTAACCATATCATTTAAATAAAGTAAGTTATGCTCAAAATTACAGTATAGTGTCTATAATTTTAGATTCCATGATTCAAATTATGATTCAAATTCATAGAATAGCAAACGAAGTGACTTATCACTCACTAGATTCTGAATTCTAAGTGATAAGTCACTACGCAGACGATTTTGGAGAAAGAAAATCGATTTCTTTTTTTTTCTTCCAATAAAAGAAAGAAGGCCTAAGGTTTACAATTTTTGAGTTTCAAGTTTAATAGATAAAAGCTAAAATAACTATTCATAGAAGTATATTATTGTATAACCATTTTCATCTTTAGACTCTTATGTAATAAATATTAAGGAAAAATTAGCTTTTTTACATTTTGCATGAATTTTTTACACTTCAGAAGACCAATCATCATTATCATCATCCATACTTATATTATAAATGCGAATGTTTGTGTGTTTGTCTGTCACGCTTTCGCGGCCAATCTACTGATCCGATTTCGATGAAATTTAGAATGAAAGTAGTAAAAATGACTGGGTCTAACATACGCTACTTAGTTTTCCAAAATAAACCCTCTAAAGGGTTGAAATAGGGGATGAAAGTTTGCCGAAGCAACAGGCGCATTACACTCATGGCATACCGGCAACATCTCCCGACGTGCAATCTGGTGCAGGTATTTGCCGAAGCGCAATAGAAGGGCTGTCCACCGAGGCGTCGTAACAGAATGCGCAAGCGGACCTGCGACGTCTCACAGGGGTGGAGAGGGTTTCCGCTGGGTTTTAGTGGGTAGTGTCGACTTGTCGATGAGTCCCACAGTATTATTCGTACGTAAGGGGATGAAAATTTATATGACAAATCTACACCGCTTGACCGATTGTAATGAATTTTGGCATATATATAGTTGATAATCCAAGGTTAAACATAGGCTACTTTATTTTTCAAAAATCCACTACCGAGGGTTGCAATATAATGAAACAGCCACGTAGATCACGCGGCGAAGTCGCGAGCGGGCCGCTAGTACTTCATAAAAACAAAAAATAACATGTTTAAAAATAAATAACAAGCAAAAAGCCTCGGGCAATGGGTTTTTATAAATACGTACGTATTTATAAAAACCCAATAACTAATTATATATATTAAGTTGTTCTAAGCTTCCATATTATATTTTTTGTGCCACCGTCTACGTCTAAGTATAATTTGGATGAATCGTATGTATGTGTTTATTTTCAAGGTGACAATAACAGGATAAAAATATGACAATGCATTATTTATTATGTTTCTATTAGAATATTTGTATATATGTTAAAATGAGCAGCTAAATAAACAAAACAGTAAGTGTGGATTCAAATCTCGTAACAATCCATTCTTATATTATAAATGCGAATGTCTGTCTGTTTGTACCGGTCCGATTTGGATGAAATTTAGAATGAAAGTATTAAAAATTTCAGGGTCATACATAGGCTACTTATTTTTTCAAAAATCAACCTCTAAAGGGTTGAAATAGGGGATGAAAATATGAAAAGTGTAAGCCGCTTGACAATTGTCATGAATTTCGGCATAAATATAGTTGCATTTCATGCATGCATTGAATTTTGCCCAACACTGGTTACCAAGGACTATAAGAAAATGTTTACATTGTATGGTCGTTATACCGAAAAAATCATGTTTTGTTTAAAATGAGCAACTCATGAGTCTTTTTTGAACCGATGGAAGAAAGCTTCCATGAAGACTTGTCAGTCCTATCAGAATACAGAGACTCATGAGTATTGTCAAACTGATAAATTATGTTAAGCAAAGATTCGTTAAGTTACGGCGCTACTTAATCAATGCCTCAAGAATTCAGCGAAAAGAAGGGAACGGAGTGTCTTAACACTAGGTTCCATCACCCTACTGTGGGCGGGATACAGCATGAAGCTAATAAAAAATACTAAAATAATTATAATTATAATTTTAAAAATGGTTTAAAATCGTGAAATTAAAAAATATATAAGCTTATACATAAGTAGTAAGTCAAGAATTTAATATCACCGAAAAAATAATACAGTTAAACTATAAAATTAACACAAATATGCCGACGCAAACTTTCAAACAACTTTGTAATTTAACTTAGTATTGCATCAGCCCTATTCAGCTTGTTTTAGTGTGACACAACAAAATATGATTATTTTGAAACATTAGACGTTTTTTTGAAGAAAATAACTTTTTTTAGGCTTTTAAATAATTAACAAAAAATATAGAGTTGTAATATAAATTTAATCCATACTTATATTATAAATGCGAAAGTCTGTGTGTTTGTATGTCACGCTTTCACGGCTAATCTACCGGTCCGATTTGGATGAAATTTAGAATAAAAGTAGTAAAGTTAACTGGGTCTAACATAGGCTACTTATTTTTTTAAAAATCAACCTCTAAAGGGTTGAAATCCCCTCTAAAGGGTATGAAAGTTTATATGAAAAATCTAAACCGCTTGACCGATTGTATTGAATTTTGGTATAAATATAGTTGATAATCCAAGCTTAAACATAGGCTACTTTATTTTTAAAAATCCACCCCTGAGGGTTGCAATACAATGAAACAGTTATGTAGCTTACGCGGCGAAGCCGCGAGCGGGCCGCTAGTATAAAATATATAAGATATACTTATTAGATTCACTCTTTATTCTGCATAATAGGGAAGACAGCGAGAACCTAGTGTCAAGATTCCTCCGCTTTCCGTATGAATAGGAAATATTATGAGTTAAGTGGCGGAACTTAACACCGCGCTTTATATTACTAGCATAATATTCTACATGTTTTAATATATTATATATATGTTAATAACTGTGCCAAGATCACGTTTTAATTACTAATTAACATTTATTTAGTTCTAAATATAGAATACTAGCGGCCCGCTCGCGGCTTCGCCGCGTTAACTATTACGTTATATTGCAACCCTCTGGAGCGCATTTTTTATAAATAAAGTAGCCTATGTTTAATCTTAGATTTTCCACTATATCTATGCCAAAATTCATTACAATCGGTCAAGCGGTTTAGATTTTTCATACAAACTTTCATCCCCTATTTCAACCCTTTAGAGGTTGATTTTTGATAAAATAAGTAGCCTATGTTAGACCCAGTCACTTTTACTATTTTCATTCTAAATTTCATCCAAATCGAACCGGTAGATTAGGCGTGAAAGCATGACAGACAAACACACAGACTTTCGCATTTATAATATAAGTATGGATAAAGTGATATAATTTAAGATAAATTTATGACTGGCGGCTCCTTTTAGTGTTGAGGTCGTTAGCCTAAATCGATATATTAAGTAATATATGAACGTATATTGCACATGTTTATTAAGAAAAATTAAAAGAGTTTAAATAAATAAATTTAAATAAAATTAAAAGTGGGGAACGGAGTGTCTTAACACTAGGTTCCCTCTGCCTACCATGATGTGTGCGGGATACAGCGCGAAGCTATAAAAAAAAATTAAAAGAATTTATTTTAACTTAGAGGCCAGTCGTGGCTTGTGGTTAAAAAGTGTGGGAATCGAACCCACGACCAGTCGCGTTTACAGTCACACTTTGTGCCCGCAAGTCACTACTACCCTCACTATAGATATATGGAGATACTAGCGGCCCGCTCGCGGCTTCGCCGCGTTATCTAACTGGCTGTTTCGGTATATTGCAACCCTCGGTGGTGGATTTTTGAAAAATAAAGTAGCCTATGTTTAACCTTGGATTATCAACTATATATATTCCAAAATTCATTACAATCGGTCAAGCGGTGTAGATTTCATCCCCTATTTCAACCCTTTAGAGGTTGATTTTTGAAAAAGTAAGTAGCCTATGTTAGACCCAGTCATTTTTACTACTTTCATTCTAAATTTCATCCAAATCGGATCAGTAGATTAGCCGTGAAAGCGTGACAGACAAACACACAGACATTCGCATTTATAATATAAGTATGGATATATCTATATCTATGTTTTTAGTATTTTTTGCACAAGAACAAAATTGTACCTCAGCTGTGTAATTAAACGCAATCTAACAAAATCATGACAATTTTAAAAATAAATTGTTTATGACAAAAAATGCAGACTTACGTATTTAGATGAAATGACAGTGCAATATGTACTTATATATAATATTATTAACCTTACCAGATATTCTTATTTATTAGGATGATCAGGATCTTTTTGTTTTTTTTTTAGCTTCACGCTGTATCCCGCACACCACGGGGTAGACAGAGGGAACCTAGTGTTATGACACTGCGTACCCCACTTTCCGCCGAATCCTAGAGGTATTGCGTGTTAAGTGGCGGAACTTAACGCCGCGCTTTACCTCGACACCAGAGCGAAGAAAATGGAAATATAATTTCCACTCCTCGAGTGGGAATAGAACCCACAACCAGTCGTTTACAGTCACACGCTTGTGCCACTGGGCCACGACTGGCTACAAATTCTATTTAAATTAATTTATCATTGCCATTAATATAACGCCTTACTTTAATCGCGGTCGGTTATGAATTCGATTCCTAGTTGATGAAATTATAATAATTTAAATATTTTAATGAAAAAAAATATATTATTATAAGCATAGTGCTGAGTTTCATAATTCATAATGAAATATATGGGATTCGAAAGGAAAGTGGACAATGACTTGACACTACATTCTCAGTTTACCATGTTATGTGGGAAAAAACTTTAATTATTTTTATAGCTTCACGCTGTATCCCGCACACCGCAGGGTTGGCAGAGGGAACCTAGTGTTAAGATACCCCGTTCCCCACTTTCCGCCGAATTCTGAAGCATACTTCTTAAATGGCAAAATTTAACACCGTGCTTTGCCCTACATAAGAGCAAAAAATTTAAATATTCAATATTTTAATTAAACAAGTGGGAATCCTTAATATTTCGATTTTCTTCGCTCTGGTGTCGAGGCAAAGCGCGGCGTTAAGTTTCGCCACTTGCACGCAATACCTCCAGTATTCGGGGGAAAATGAGGAACGGAGTGTCTTAACACTAGGTTCCCTCTGCCTATCCGAATGTGTGTGAGATATAACGTGAAGCTAGAACAAATCGTTGGGATTCAGCACCCACCACGCTTTATCTTAAATAGGCACAAAGTACAGAAAATATAACATACTCTGCTTAGTTCTATATAGGGAATCTTATACGAAAATTAAAAAAAAAAAAATATATAACTTATTTTATATAACATAAATAAATGTACAACTTAATTATAACCCAAAATGAATATTACAAGCTTCATTGTAAAAACAGATTGTATTTCCTTATCATTGAAATTATCTAATAATTATTTATGTAAAAAGTCTTAATAATGTGTAATGATGATAAAGATGATGTAATTAAAATTTGTACTGTAAGTTAATTTAAAATAATCACTTTTATAAAAAAAATATAACTTTTATAAAAAAAAAAAAAATCTTGTAATAATTTATTTTACACTACTACAACTATTTTGCTTGTAATTTTAAATGTATATTTTAAAATAATATTATATAATTCCTACTCGAGGAGTACAAATATTTAATATTTCCATTTTCTTCGCTCTGGTGTCGAGGTAAAGCGCGGCGTTAAGTTCCGCCACTTAACACGCAATGCCTCCGAATTCGGCGGAAAGTGAGTGACGGAGTTTCTTGACACTAGGTTCTTTTGTCTACCCTGCTGTGTGCGGGATACAGCGTGAAGATAAAAAAAAAATGTTATAACTTTTTCATTTATGAACAGATTGAAGTAAAATTAATACTAAATTCATGGGATGCTATTAAAATACTATAGATAGTTGAAACTGCATTTAAATTAGCTAAGCTATTTATAAAATTAGCGTGTATATATAAACAGATAAATAAAAAAAAAATAAATATCTACATTTTGGATTTACATTAATAAATGCTCCCAATAGCAATTTTTCTTATAAATCTTCCAATGACAGACAGCGATTAATATATTCTTATCTTATAGATATAAAATCTCGTGTCAAAATTTTAGTATTCATACTCCATCGTAACAGCTTGACCGATATTGATGAAATTTAATATGTTTATTCAGTAGTTTTAAAAATAAATTTATAACTATTTTATAACCCTACGTGTTAAGGGAGGCTCATACTAAAAAAGTCACAAAGTTTGTTGGTATTAATAAAAATGAAATAACAAAAAATATCTTTGACTAATATTTTCATAATACGTAGTTCATATATATGTATATAATTTTTAAAAAGCTATAATAAATTAAAAAAATAAAATTGATATGTTGTCTCTTACATATATCACATACGCACACAATCAGAATAAATAAGACAACTTCACAGTCAAAGTCAAAGTCAAATAATTTTATTCAAAATAAGAAGTTACAAGCTTCATTTTTTGAACGTCAAATATTTTACCACCGGTTCACTAAATTTAATGCCTCAGACCTGAGAAGAACCGGCGCAAGAAACTCAGCGGGACCTCTTTTTTTTTGAGTGTCCAAGAACACGTCATATGGCAAAATCATTGGCTGAATTAACTGGTTATATATATTAACTATATATTAAATAATTATATATATACTATATATTTAATAATAAATAGCAAAATTAATGTTAAATCACCCACCCGGAGTAGTAGAGGTTCTTGGTGTCATAGGCGTCCCAGGCACCTCCAGCTCACTGTCATCATTGTGAAAACTCTTCAATGCCTCCGGCACTTTCTTATATTTACTAACAAACGATTTACTTATATCCCCATTCTCTTTGTCCTCAGATATTGAATTTCGTATCGATCGAGAGCTCACGCGACGTATTAGAGACGACGGTGGTACGATTTCGCTCAAGTCCTTGCCGTTGACCGCCATTTTGTCATAAAGGCTAAAAATTTTTTTATATTTTTTGTATTTTTTTTGCGGTTTTTTTGTGACACGTGTACACTCTTTGCTGGTTTAAAACGAAATGCTTGAAAGGTTAAATGTAGCGTAATAGTTGATAACCTATTGTTGGTCGTTACATTGTATCTGTCATATGCCAGTACGTTTTGATATGGTGATGATTTCTGTATTTATTTTATTGAGTAAGAAATTAAATAGTTATTAAGAAAAGAGAAAATTGACTCTGTCAATTTATGTAAATATACTTGTGTTTTTAAGATTTTTAAAGTACAATAATACTTTGTACTTTGTAGTTAGTATGTTTAATAATATTTTAGACTTAAAAATTTTTTTTAGCTTCAAGCTGTATCCCGCACGTGGCAGGCAGAGGGAACTTAGTGTAAAGACACTCCGTTTCCCACTTTCAACCAAATTCGGAAGCATTGCGTGTTAAGTGGCGGAATTTAACGCCGCGCTTTGCCTCGACACCAGAGCGATGAAAATGGAAATATTAAATATTTCCACAACCAGTCGTTTACAGTCTCGTCAGTACACACTTGTGCCACTGGGCCACGACTGGCTCCAACTGGACTGGAACATTTTTTAGAAAAGCTACAAATTATTTTTTTTATAGATATACAGATTGAAATGCCCTTATTGTTATTTTTATATATTTTCTTAAATTGTTACAATATCATACTGTGTGTTGGGTACCAGAATTTGACGGAACTGTATATATATATAAATACATATTAAAAAAATGTCTAATTAAATTGCTATTCTTGTTATGATATTAAGCATACTATCATGACGTTAATAAATTGTTCTAAACTAAACGCCATGATTGTGGGTTCAAATCCAATTTAAGAAAATATTTTCATTCAAAATAATCTCAATTCCCCTACATAATTTATCTAGCTCTCAAAAATAAAAGTTAATAATAATTTATATATTAATTTTCATTTCCCCTCTTACGTAAGACTAAACGCGGAGCTAACTTCCGCCACACAACCCGCAACAACTCGATTTCAGATAGAAAGTAAAGAACGGAGTGTCTTAACACTACATTCTCTCTATTTAGACACACTTTAATTAATTACAAACGGAAATGAAGCCAGAAATGTAATATAGAAGGCTGTCCATCCATACTTATATTATAAATGCGAAAGTCTGTGTGTTTGTCTGTCATGCTTTCACGGCTAATCTACCGGTCCAATTTGGATGAAATTTAGAATGAAAGTAGTAAAAGTTACTGGGTCTAACATAGACTTATTTAATATTTTTCAAAAATCAACCGCTAAAAGGTTGAAATAGAGGATGAAAGTTTATATGAAAAATCTAAACCGCTTGACCGATTATAATGAATTTTGGCATAAATATAGTTGATAATCTAAGCTTAAACATAGGCTACTTTGTTTTTCAAAAACCCACCCCCAAGGGTTGTAATATAACGAAGCAGTTATGTAGCCGCGAGCGGGCCGCTAGTCGTTAATTTTTTTCTGATTTTACCGCTAAGGCGTTAAGTTGTACAAGATTAATTATATAACATTATAAGAGCAAGGTAGTTAGGTAAATATGTCAATCAGTCTGGCCTAGAAACAGCAGCCTGCGTGCACCAGTCATGATGAATAATGACTGTATAAAATGTAAGGTATTAAATAATTAACTGATCACGAGGCTTAGTAACTGAGTTAAGTGTTTGTTTGAGCTTTTAATTAAAAAAAAATCTACAGGTATTTTTTTTAACTTAGCGGTGAGTGGTGGGGCTAAACGCTGTGCATTGTATATATGTCTGTTCTGGGGACAATACTAACCTAGTATTAAGATACTCCGTTCCCCACTTTCCGCCGAATTCGGAGGCATTGCGTGTTAAGTGGCGGAACTTAACGCCGCGCTTTACCTCGACACCAGAGCGAAGAAAATGGAAATATTAAATATTTCCACTCCTCGAGTGGGAATCGGACCCACAACCAGTCGTTTACAGTCACACGCTTGTGCCACTGGGCCACGACTGGCCACAATAGAACCGACATATTAAAATAATTAAATTATAATTATTGCCCCAAATGCGAATTGAACCTCTGACCATCGTGTTTACAGTCAAACACCTTAAATTTGTCGTATTATCACAGAAAATGGGTGGGTGGGTGTAATATGGGACATGAGTAAAAGATTTCATCCTTGTTAGTGGACAAACGTTCAGCTTAATTGACAAGAACAATCGTACGTATAGATTTTTTTTATATATTTATTATTTCCAACTTAACTTTAGCTTTATGTACTTGGCTTGATACATTCCCGCGTGCCTAGACTTGACATAAACTAAACAATAACTCTCTGTTCTCTACTTTTTGCCCTAATGTGAGGGATTGAATCGTAGAACTCAACGTTTCTATCATAAGGAGAAGTAGAAATAATTAAAAATCTAACCATGCCCCCGAATGGGAATAGAACCTACTACCAATCGTATTTGCAGTTAAACGATATCCCCCTGGCTCAGTGAGACTTGTAATCCAAAATTAGTATGCTATTCAGATAATATAGATCAAGCTACGCAATATTTATAATAATGTAACATAGAGAGTGAAATTACACGTGCTTTGAATAAATAGTCAACGCTTTCCATTTCGTTTACTGATATTTATCTACTATGTTAAAACTGTTTTATTTGTACGAAGAATTTGGTATTTGAACGTTGTTTTTTTTAGCTTCATGCTGTATCCCGCACACAGCAGGGTAGGCAGAGGGAACCTAGTGTTAAGACACTCCGTTCCCCACTTTCCGCCGAATTCGGAGGCTTGCGTGTTAAGTGGCGCAACTTAACGCCGCGCTTTACCTCGACACCAGAGCGAAGAAAATGGAAATATAATTTCCACTCCTCGAGTGGGAATCGAACCCACAACCAGTCGCTTACAGTCACACTCTTGTGCCACTGGGACACGACTGGCCACATGTTATTCCACACTTAGGAATCCCGCTGCGTTCAAATATTTATACGTTTTCTAAGTTTCTTTTTCAATTTTAAACTACTTTTAGTCTAATTTGTGTTTTTTATTCACACTTCTTTCTCATCTCAATGTTATCATTGAAATCTAATTTAGTTCAATTAAATCTTATATTACTTCTAAGGTAAACGTGTCCTTACAAACTTTCGCATTTTTTATAATATTAACTACTAGCGGCCCGCTCGCGGCTTCGCCGCGTGATCTATTTCCTTATATTGCAACCCTCGGGGGCGCATTTTTTAAAAAGTAAAGTAGCCTATGTTTAAGCTTAGATTATCAACTATATTTATGCCAAAATTCATTACAATTGGTCAAGCGGTTTAGATTTTTCATATAAACTTTCATCCCCTATTTCAACCCTTTAGAGGTTGATTTTTGAAACAATAAGTAGCCTATGTTAGACCCAGTCACTTTTACTACTTTCATTCTAAATTTCATCCAAATCGGACCGGTAGATTAGCCGTGAAAGCATGACAGACAAACACACAGACTTTCCCATTTATAATATAAGTATGGATTATATTGACATTGATCTGATATGAGAAAAATCAGGTGATATTGTGAAAAACTTAACTTATATAAAGACTTGATATAATTATAATTTTAGTATTTTTTGAAGATTTTCTCTGAAGGTTAGTGACCCGGTGTCATGTCACTCCGATTTTAAATGTCCGATGAATTTAGCCAATACCTAACAGCCTTCTTTATTTAACACAATGAAAACTTAAATATTTATTCAAGTAGAATCTACACCCCTCTTGAGCCCCCCACAGGACATAGGTGTATTATATAATAGGCAGGCACCATAGGGGAGAAATAACAAAAAATATAAACATATTTCCGAGTAGGAATCGAACCCACAAAGTATATAGTGAAAGAACAGATTTTCTTTAAATTCATTTTCAACACAAAAAGTTAAACTACTGTGCTGTAACTATAACAATATCAAGGCAAATTGACGGTTGACCTTTAACGCTATGTAGGGATAGCAAAAAAGTATTTAATATTTAATATTCTTAATACTTAATACTTTAACAAAACCGTAGTACAATAACCATTTCTGACTAAATCTATTTTTTTTATGTATGTGGTAAAGGAATGAAATCTTACTTTTTTTTATTTTGTTTAATAGCTTTACGCAGAACGAACCTAGTGTTAAGACACTCCATTCCCCACTTTCCACCGAATTCGGAAGCATTGCGTGTTAAGTGGCAGAACTTAACGCCGCGCTTTGCCTTGTTCTTCGATCTTACTTTGAAATTGATATAGTTTGGATAAAAGATAATCTGACAAAAGTATTTGTATTCCATACCAGTTATGAATTAAATATCGCCTGGATGTGTTTACATGGACTTTATCCCTTTCATAATATTATTGTTTTCGGTATTTTTAAAAAAACAATTATTCTGATTTTTCATTCTATAGGAATTGCGTAGTATTCTAAAACTACATGATACATTGTTTTTTTAAGCACTAGCTGAGTAAGAATTGGTAGAGTTTTATTCATAAATGTACTCTAATAAAATAATAAGAACACAATGTTTGTGATTGAGCGCATATCTTCGGATAGACTAGACCGATTAGAATTAAACTTTTTTTAATTGTATAACTTTGCAGTCAGGCCACGAATTAGGTAAATGATTTTAAAGATAGGAATACCTAATAAATAACTATAATAGTTCAGCTAAATTATAAGTTAAGAAATGTCTTAACTAAAATAATTCAACATGATAAGTAGATTTAGCGCGGAAAGGGTTTTTAAGAATAACCGAATAACTTTTATATATGAACTAGCGGCCCGCTCGCGGCTTCACCGCGTGAACTATTTCGTTATATTGCAACACTCAGGGGCGCATTTAAAAAAAATTAAGTATCCTATGTTCTAGCTCAGATTATCAACTATACTTATGCCAAAATTCATTACAATTGGTCAAGCGGTTTAGATTTTTCATATAAACTTTCATCCCCTATTTCAACCCTTTAGAGGTTGATTTTTGAAAAAATAAGTAATCACTTTTACTATTTTCATTCTAAATTTCATCCAAATCGGACCGGTAGATTAGCCGTGAAAGCGTGACAGACAAACACACAGACTTTCGCATTTATAATATAAGTATGAATTGCTTTCGTTTTTTACTTTCTATTTATTTAAAGTCAATGTATTTCTTCTTTTTTTAACTTCACGCTGTATCCCTTGTAGGGTAGTCTTGTTGTGCCTAATAAAAAAAATAAAATAATAATAATTATTTTTTTGCTAGCTGTACAGCAGATGATATAACAAAGACGTCTAGGTTCACGAGAACTATACTAACATCGTTCAAAAATGTATAACAATAACATTGGAACGTGCAATTGGCTCTTGATATTATGATGTAATGTTTTGTTTATATTATATAGTGACGTGACACTATGTACGTTACTCTCCGTTTAAAATATATATTATTTTTTTGTATAATATTTTAAATAAAAACAATATTAATATATAAAATTGGAACCTAAACCTAATTTTGTTAAGAAAAGAAAGCATTGGTTTTAGTAAAAATATATATTACTTATTACTTATGTTTCATTATTTAACTGTTTTTATTGTTATTTTAAATTAATTTAAAACATATGTCAATTCCAAGTGTAATATAGGAAATAAAAATAACTTAATATATAAAATTGGAACATAAAATCGTTTCGTTACGTAAAGAAAGCATTGGTTTTAATAAAAATATATATTAATGATCTCCTATATATTTCATTAATTTATTGCTTTTATGGTTATTTTAAATCAATTTGAAATATACCTCAAATTCAAATAAAAATAAAAATAAAATGTATATATCAAATTGGAACCTAAAATCATTTTGTTAAGTAAAGAAAGAATTAGTTTTAATAAAATTATATATTTATTACCTATATTTCATAATTTAATTGTTTTCATTTTTTTTCTCATCGAAATCGAACCCACACAGTTTACAGTCAGACTGCCCCACTGTGCCACAACGGCTTAATTATTATTAAAATTTGGTTAAAAATATCCTTATTAATATAGAAAGTATATGAAAGTGGAACATACTGTTATAGTAACGTGACATCGAGCTCTGAATACGAAATGGTCGTAAAAGATATATTAAAAATAATTAATTCTGTTTGTTTCCTTTTTTCGGTCGTATCTCAGTAAGTTAAGATGAACGTGTGATAAATTTTTATTTTTTAATTAACTTCACGCTGTATCCCGCACACATTGGGACAGCGTAAGACTGCACATTTGATAGTATAATGTTTGATTCCCGTTAGAGGCAATAATTATAGGCTACATATACAAAACGTGGTATTTGATTCCGTCACTAGAGTATGTTTAAAATTTAGGCGAAGAGTGGAGAATACAGTGCTTCGGCACTAAGTCTTAGGGTTACATAACTAACCTAACGAATACGAGAAACACGTAAAGTCAAAAAAGCCTATATAATAAATATATTATAAAAAAAAACAACAGAGAGATCCGTCAAAAAGTTTACAGAAAAAGAAACATATTTTAAAATATATATTTCAATTTTTGTATAAGAATTTGAATCTATTACTAGAATAGTAAGTAAAAATATAACAATTGTACATACATATATCACAAACCGGAAGCTGCGGTTAGGTTTAATACGTTTATTAAAGCAATTATGAATAATCTAATACATAACTACTATATGAGGCCATTGTGGGGCAGTGGGACAGTGTCTGACTGTTAAGGCGAAGGTTGTGGGTTCGATCCCACTCGAGAAAATAACTGTAATTATCATTTCTTACTAGCTCTGATACCTAAGACAAAGCGCAGCGTTGAGATCCGCCACTCTACAAGCAATGTCTTGATATCGGGCACAAAGTGCAGGACGGAGTGTCTTAACACTATGTGCTCTCTGACTACTCCGCTTTGCGAGAAAAAGCTTAAAATTCCTTTTTTATCAATATAAATTAACAACAAGCATCGGATATAACGATAGATTAAAAAATATCGAAGGGCACATATATTAGATTGTCTATCCTTCAACCTATTCAAAATGTGTTTAAAAAATAACAAACAAAGGCATTTTCTTAAACGCAAACCTGTGTTCAAGAAAATGCCTTTGTTTGTGAACAACCGGTTCAAATCTAACTTGAGGGAAATGTATCTATATTATAAACATAACTAGTTCTTAGCTTTTTTAGATGGGAAATGAAAAAGTAGAGAGATCGTTCACTAAGTTCTATTCTATTACAAATACATATATGATTACGGCGTTGAGTTCCGCAGTTTAACACGTAATGCCTGCAGATTTTGGCAGAAAATGGGAAACGGAGTGTCTTAACACTAGGGTCCCTCTGTCTACCCTGATGTGTGTGGGCCAGCGTGACGCTTAAAAAAAACCATATAAATGCCAATTTTTTGATCTTTTTTAAGACATGGCGGGAAAAACAAAGTGATTGGTCACTAAACTTTATCTCCTAACTAAATATATAAGAAATATTCATTTTTAGTCATGCGCAGGCGCATGTATTACTTGTATTGTGATTGGTGTCAATTCTAAGTATCAAACGACCTTACTTCAAGTGAATGCTTGTCCTTATTCTAACTTTGGACCAGACTTTGAACTATTGTTGGTATTATAAATGTTAAAATGTTTGTTTTAAATGAGAATAAGATAGTTGTAGGTTTGATTTGTGATCGCAAGATTTTTTTTATATTTGAAATGATTTTTTTGTTGATTTTGTTAAACACAGTGCGGCGTTAGAATCTGTCAAAAACGTAACATTTTATTTATTGTAAAACAATGTAGTAATATTACAAGTTGACTGGCGGAACTCAAAGCCACGCTTTGTCCTACTAGGATAGGATAGAGGAATGGAATTGACAATTGTGAAATGGTTGCAGTGGCGATATCATTGCAAAAAACATAAATAAAATATAAAAAAATAATAATTCTCTGAATTCTATGTTCTCCCAGCCTACTCTACCAAAATAATCAGTAAATGCATGTTGATAATAATCTATTAATACTATAATAAAACCCTAAAAACCGAATGTTTGTACGTGCACATATTCGAAACTGCTGGACGGATTTTAATGAAACCTTTTTTATTCTATAGCTATTAATTTTAGATACTACTTAGGCTATAATTGCTTTTGAAGAATGGAAAACCTGATGTAGAACTATAATAGATCACCAGACTATAAAATATAAGGAAATTGCGTCTTAACAAAAGTTGTGAAGCGTGATGGGTATTTTAGTGGGAAGGTTTTGAAAAATCGATGTTAATCCAAAAACTAACAAATCGAAGGATTGCATATTCAACCTTTACTTTACTCAAAAATAATAATTGCATCTTGCAATTACTTGCAGTTTTTGGGTCTTTTTTATTTCTTGTAATCGATCTAAGGTTCTAAGTGGCCAGTCGTGGCCCAGTGGCACAAGAGTGTGACTGTAAACGACTGGTTGTGGGTTCGATTCCCACTCGAGGAGTGGAAATTATATTTCCATTTTCTTCGCTCTGGTGTCGAGGTAAAGCGCGGCGTTAAGTTCCGCCACTTAACACGCAAGCCTCCGAATTCGACGGAAAGTGGGGAACGGAGTGTCTTAACACTAGGTTCCCTCTGCCTACCCTGCTGTGTGCGGGATATAGCGTGAAGCTAAAAAAAAAAAAAGAGATCTAAGGTTGCAGTTTTTGGATTAAAATCGATTTTTAATATTGGACGTAAGTCCACGCAAACAAAGATGTTGGCAGCTACTCGTAGTAAATAAAACAATATTAAATAATAATATTTTGCTCTGAGATTAAACTATTTTTAACGGGATTAATCGCGTATATGTTAATTGGGATATACACTAACGCGTATATATATGTATATATGGTGTATATTGGAGCCAGTCGTGGCGCAGTGGCACAAACGTATGACTATAAACGACTGGTTGTAGGTTCGATTCCCAGTCGAAAATACATTTTTAGAAAACCCGACGTTTCGAACACTTTACAGTAGTCCGTGGTCACAGGTAGGCTCATTAGGTAGGTCATTTCAAAATGTGTAATAATCGCGAAAGCAAAAAGAATCTTATTATAATAAAATTTTTTACTGAATTAAAAAAACCTTGTAAACACAAGGTAAAACGACTGTTTTCAAAATTCTACTATAATTATAAAATTAAAAGTTATATTTTTTAACTTGAAAAACTTGTATTTTTGTTTTTATTTTCTTATGTACAAGGAAGTGATTGGAAGGTGATCAATTGAATAGTTCAAAATATAATGTTATTCAATAAAAAAAAGGTAGAGGTCATCGGTGTTGTAGAACAGCTGACCGATATTGCGATTAAATGTGGGTTCGATTCCCATTTGGTGGTAAAATTATGTTTGAAATATAGCCTTTTTCTCTTTAGGACAAAGCGCGGGGTTAAGTTGCGTTACTTAACATTCAATGTCTTGATTCCGGAAGGAAAGTATAGAATGGATTTTTTTGATAATAAGTTCTTTCCGACTATCCTAACCGTCTATTTAATATCATGTCTAATAATATTAAAAATAGAACTATTAGCTATTAACTTATAATAAAAATGTTGATGATTATCCATGTTTATATTATATATAGGAAAGTCTGTGTGTTTGTCTGTCACGCTTACACGGCTAATCTACCGGTTCGATTTGGATGAAACTTAGAATGAAAATAGTAAAAGTGACTGGGTCTAACATAGGCTACTTATTTTTTCAAAATCTACCTCTATAGGGTTGAAGTAGGGGATGAAAGTTTATATGAAAAATCTACACCGCTTGACCGATTGTAATGAATTTTGGCATAAATATAGTTGACAATCTAAGCTTAAACATAGGTTACTTTATTTTTTAAAAATGCGCCCCCGAGGGTTGCAATATAACGAAATAGTTCACGCGGCCAAGCCGCGAGCGGGCCGCTTGTAGCTCATATAGTCTAATTAATAAAGAATGTTAATATATAAAACTTTTCCGTTTTCCAGATATGGTTAGCAAGAAGTGGAAATTATATTATACTTTTTCCTTTACCCCGTGAGATGTTAAAAATGCTTATAGAATTAACTTTAGAAAATATTAAATCACTCTGTCTATTGGTGACTTAACAGAGTGACTTGGCACTAAATTTAAATGTGGAGAACAGAGTCACTTAATATTATATCTTATAGTTAGTTATATGGAGATAAATAAAGTAATTTTTCTTCGATAAAGGAAATCAAATCTTATTTGAGAGTTATACCCAATACTCGTTATAATATAACAAGTTATAAATTTTTATATAAAGAATTAATAAATAATATATTAAGTTTAAAGTATTAAATCATTTTGCTCAAAAAGTATGAACAAAAAACGAAGCATAAAATTTAGTCGACATTTTGCACACTGAAGTGTTCTTCAACTACGAAAAAGTAGCAAGTATGTACTTAAATTTGACATTTGCTTCCTTCTGCTCGTTTGAATTCGAATCGTTAAGAATAAAGTGGCGGAATTCAACGCCGCACTTTGTCATATTGGAGTAAATAAATGAATTAATTTAAGTGTGTGTTTAATGAATTAATTTAAGTGTGGCCAGTCGTGGCCCAGTCGCACAAGCGTGTGACTGTAAACGACTGGTTGTGGGTTCGATTCCCACTCGAGGAGTGGAAATTATATTTCCATTTTCTTCGCTCTAGTGTCGAGCTAAAGCGCGGCGTTAAGCTCCGCCACTTAACACGCAAGCCTCCGAATTCGGCGGAAAGTGGGGAACAGAGTGTCTTAACACTAGGTTCCCTCTGCCTACCCTGCTATGTGCGGGATACAGTGTGAAGCTATAAATAAAATAAAATAAATATTCAAACAAACCGGATCGAGAATCGAACCCACGACTTATAGCGTTTATAATCAGATGTAGTTCTATTGAGTCACGATGCTTTTGGTTTTGTTTTTGTAAACTATACAATAAGTTGTAAGTATGTTTATGAATGTTTTAACGTCTAAGAATAAAAAGGTCCCTTATATATAAAAAAAGACTTAACGAGAGACTTCGGTTGATCTTCTCGAACAGAGTATCGATGATACTGGAGGAAGGTCACGTAAAAAGCACGAGGACCCCCCGGAGGGCGTGTATGAAGCGGTTGATGACAGTGGACGAGGTGAAAGAAGTATGTCGGGAGCTTAGCGTTAAGCTCCGTTCGTTCTGATTATATGAAAAAATGAAAAAAAGGAATTGCCTGTCTATATATGTATAGATAAGCTTGAGATAATATGAATTTAATTGTTATTTTGCTATTTTTTTTTTAGCTTCACGCTGTATCCCGCACACAGTAGGGTAGGCAGAGGGAACCTAGTGTTAAGACACTCCGTTCCCCACTTTCCGCCGAGTTCGAAGGCTTGCGTGTTAAGTGGCGGAACTTAACGCCGCGCTTTACCTCGACACCAGAGCGAAGAAAATGGAAATATAATTTCCACTCCTCGAGTGGGAATCGAACACACAACCAGTCGTTTACAGTCACACGCTTGGGCCACTGGGCCACGACTGGCCACAATTTATGGTATTTTGCTATTTATTTTCCTATATAATATAATAATAACAATTCCCACGTGTTAATGTTTGTGTTCAAAATGGATATACTAATTATTGTCTGTTCATAGAGATTTGTCTCTTATCTAAAGAAACAGAGTGACGAGTCACTATGTTGTGTTAAGAAATAAAGATAGAATTATATTATACGTATATATATTATACGTTATGCGTATATTATATATTAAAACCCTATAAAAAAATTTAGCTTCATGTTTTTGCTGCATGTGCATTTCTTTCAGAGAGAATCTAGTGTCAAACATTCCGTGTTCCATTTTTGACTCGAAATTGAGACATTGTGTGTTAATTGGCGGAAATGAACGCCGTGCTTTGTCTTATAAGACCGGGAAAATCGAACCCACAACTATTACTGTCTCTGCGCTACTGTACCACGGCGGATATAAATTAAAATTTAGTAAATAATTTTTAAACGTAATAATAATTTAGTAGAATACTAAAAGCTCTTTAAAATTAAAGCTTTGACAGTCAAAAGCTTTACCCAAAACACAGTGTTTTTATGACAGGCAGTCATTTTTTCTTATAAATATAATAATGATATAATATTTTTGTACTGGGCATAATTTAAGACAGTGGTAGACCAACAATAAGATATTAAAAGTATTGTAAATTGATTAACGTTCAACTTATAAACAAATATATTTCAATTAATGCAAAAATTCAAACTAATTAATAAAAAAACATCATCAAAATTACCAATTTCGTAATATTACATTAAATTTTATACATTTACACACCTTAAACCAAGGATATACATATATAAGTAACTTACTTCGAACACTTGTCACAAAATAACCGCAATCCACAAATAGTTAATTTAAAATTTAAATATTTAATATATTAATAATATATAAATAAATAAAAAAAAATGGTATGTATATACGTGTGTACGTTAAGACGTATTATGGCTGACTGAGAGTGTATCGGGCAACAGATGACTATAAAAGACCTTGCGCATGTGAAAACTTGAAAATCAATATAACCTGTTGAGTTTCGCGGTTCTGTTCGTGTTGGATTTATTGTTTGTTATTCAAAAGGAACGTGGATTCGATTCTTTTTAGATGTTAATTTATTTAAATTTGGCCAGTCGTGGCCCAGTGGCACAACGTGTGACTGTAAACGACTGGTTGTGGGATCGATTCCCATTCGAGAAGAGGAAATATTTAATATTTCTATTTTCTTCGCTCTGGTGTCGAGGTAAAGCGCGGCGTTAAGTTCCGCCACTTAACACGCAATGCCTCCGAATTCGGCGGAAAGTGGGGAACGTAGTGTCTTAAGACTAGGTTCCCTCTGCCTACCCCGCTGTGAGCGAAATACAGCTTGAAGCTAAAAAAAAAAAAAATATTTAATATACTAGCGATTTAATATACTAGGGACTCGCTCACGGCTTGACGCGTTATCTATTACTTTGTTCCCCTATTTGGCTCAAATAGGATTGCGTGTTAAGTGGCGGAACATAACGCCGCGTTTCACCTCGACACCAGAGCGAAGAAGATGGAAATATTAAATATTTCCACTCCTCGAGTGGGAATCGAACCCACAACCAGTCGTTTACAGTCACACGCTTGTGCCACTGGGCCACGACTGGCCACACTGGTCTTTTTAGATGCTATTTTATTTATTTATTAGATTCAGACACACCTAGGTTCTATAATATATTATTAATATAGTTTATTATTTAAGACAATGATAGACGAACAATAAGAAATAAGTATATTGCAAATAGATTTTTGCTCAATATTAAATTTTATCTTCAAATTATCATTAATTTGAAGTTAAATTTAAGATTGAGAATTCAAATCAATTAATAATTTTAAACCATTAATAACTATGAATTTAACAAAAACTCGAAAATCAATATAACCTGTTGAGATTCGCGATTTTGTTCGTGTTAAATTTTTTGTTTGGTTTTCAAAAGGGACGTTGGTTCGATACTTTTTAGATATTTTTTAACATTTTTAAAGTGTTATTCACAAAACAGGAAAATTTCCTAAAAGACATTTAGAAAACGTATATAAATTTGAACAGAGTAGTCGAAGAGAACCCAGTGTTAAGGGATTCCGTTCTCCACTTTCCATCGAATTTGGAAATATTGTGTCTCTGTGAAACTCAAAGTCGTACTTAACTTAAATACCAGAGGCGGAAAATGGAAATAATCCACACCAATATTATAAATGTGAGGGAATGAAAATGGTCTTTTTTTGTCAGTGAGGCCATCACGGTAAATCTATCGATTTGGATGCAATCCGAAGTAAAAACAGTTAAAAACCAAGGTCAAATAAACGCTACTTATTTTTACATTCCCTAAAGTGAGAATGGAACCCTAAACCAATTATGTTTACAGTCAGGCTCTGTCCTACTGCGCCAAAATGGCGTTAATATTATTTTTTACATTAAAATAGAGATATATGATTTATAAATGAATGAGTAACATTTTAAGGTGCATAAGAATTACGATTGGTGAAAAATTAAATAAGTTGTAACTCTCCATTGAAGCGTTAAGTATTATAATTTAAACGTTGTTTTAAATCGATAAAGCGTAATGCGTATCTAATGCATTATTATATCGATATCTGTAAATCGAAAATATTTTTTTCATAATAAATATAGTAAATGTAAATTTAGTTATACTGGGTTCGATTCCCACTCGGAGAAATGATCGTAGAATGAATATCGAATTAGGCCAAAAAGCGTATTGTTGACATTACGACATTGAGTGTCTTGACATTATGTTCTCCTTGACTACCCAAAAAAAGTAAAGTTTTTTCAGCTATGTATTCAGTGCATTCATATTTGTTTCTTAAATTCTACAAACAAAACCATAAAAAATATATATTTTACCTCAATTTAATGTCAATTATGTCACACAGCAGGGTAGGCAGAGGGAACCTAGTGTTATGACACTCCGTTCCCTATTTTTCCCCGAATTTCGAAGGCAATGCCTGTTAAGCTGTGGAACTTAACGCCGCGCTTTGCATCGATACCAAAGCGTATAAAATGGAAATATTAAATATTTCCACACCTCGAGTGGGAATCGAACCCACAATCAGTCGTTTACAGTCACACGTTCGCGCCACTGCGCCACGACTGGCCTCTTAATGTCAATTAAACACCTAATTAGCGTTTGTGAGTTCCACCGTTAATCTTATGGGAAAATTACAACAATTTCAAAATATACAGCGTAAATCATCAAGGAAAAAATGCAAAGTTATTATATAAGCAGATTTTTATATTATACGTTTATCTATTTACCTACTAATGGAGTTTCCGTGTAGTGACAATGGTAATTACCTGTATTGTCTGTAATGTATTATGGGATTTTTTTGACCTTCGATTCTATGATGTATTAAGATAGGTCAGGTTGAAAAATATTTTTAAAGAAAGCTTAAAAATTAGTCCTAATGTTGCTGCGGGATTCGAACCCACACCTCTCAGTGGTCTGATTCATTTTTCGAAATGTATTCTAAAAATGTTTTTTAAACTCTTGAATGTGTGAAAAACACTTTTAAAATGTTAAAATATAAGCATTTCTTCTAAAATATAGAAGATAAAAAAGAATGTATGAAAAAAATGGAAGAATCTCAGAAAGAATCTCGGGAAATGAACCAATGAATGAACCACAATAAGGCCACGTGCTTAAAAATATTTTTATAATCACTATTACTATTTTATAAATAACTAGCGACCCGCTCGCGGCTTTGCCGCGTGATCTACGTAGCTGTTTCGGTATATTGTAACTCGCGGTGGTGGATTTTTGAAAAATAAAGTAGCCTAAGTTTAACCTTGGATTATCAACTATACATATGCCAAAATTCGTTACAATCGGTCAAGCGGTGTAGATTTTTTAAATAAACTTTTATCCCCTATTCCAACCCTTTAGAGGTTGATTTTTGAAAAAATAAGTAGCCTATATTAGACCCAGTCACTTTTACTACTTTCGTTCTAAATTTTATCCAAATCGGACCGGTAGATTAGCCGTGAAAACGTGACAGACAAACACACAGACTTTCGCATTTATAATATACGTATGGATTATTTATATTTCAATTATTTTCGTTTCTCCGCTCTGGAAAAACAAAGCGCAGCGTTGAATTCCGCCATTTACCACGATATGTTCAGAACCCTTACTGCCCGTAAGTGGATAACGGAAAGTCTTGACACTAATTTCTCTCTGTTTCTCTTTATAGATATCTTATGTAGTAAAATTATCAAAAAATCTTCGTTAAGTATTACTTATTACACTTAAGTCGATTGTCAACATATATTATTAAACTGCAATTATAGTCCATTTGCTTTAAACCGGATTTGAAGTGGTGACTCATAGTAATTACAACTTAGTACTAACTGTTCCGTATATACTATATGTTGTTTTTAGAATTTTAAAAATAAAAAACGTAGCATCAACCCTAGCTAGTTAGTCATCTAGTAACTTAGTGTCAAGACACTCCGTCCTCCCCGCACCGTCTTAAATCTAGATATTTTTTTAAGCTTCACGCTGTATCCCGCACACAGCAGGGTAGACCCAGTGTTATGACAGCGGTAACCTAGTGTTATGACACTCCGACACTTAACGCCGCGCTTTAACTCGATACCAGAGCGAGGAATATGGAAATATTAAATATTTCCACTCCAGACATTGATTGACATCGAGACGTTGCTTTTTGATTTTGTTATCAAAATTTAAATATAATCATATTCAAAAGCGAGAATCGAACCGACAATCATCGGTTAACAGTCAGACGCTGGCCCACTACACCACAACAGCCGGAAGACGGAACTTAAAAATAAACATGTTAATTTCAATTAATATACGCGTATTGTCACCAACGGGGTATTTCAAGTTGTCATTTGTATCACGGCGTGCGGGAATCCCCCCAGGTAACGGGCAAAAGTAAAAACCCAAGGCTTATCAAGAAGAAAGTCCTATTTATCTTATTAGAAGGATAAAAATTTTGTATTATAATGCCTTTTTATGTTGAAATGTTATATTTTTTATTAAAATTGATGATTTGGGGTTCAAATTTAAGGGTACTTTTAGTTTTGAAAACAGTATTAACTAAATTAACTACCTGATTTTTCTAGTAAGAATGAGATAACTTAGTGTTAATACATACCGTTTTCCAATTTTAATAAGCGGAGAGCGGAATGATTAGTCACTAACTTGTTACAGTTTAAAATTGTCATTAATATATTATTTTCAAAAAGTCCCCGAGTACCATTCTTACTTTGACGAATCACTTCGTCAGCATACGTCAACTGATTTCTAAGCATTTGAAATTAAGACATTGAATTTTGAGTGGCGGAACTTAACGCCGCGCATTGTCTTCTTACCAAAGCGTAATAAATAACATATATTAAATACAAGAAAATAATCATTAAAGTACGATCATTCTAAATACTGACAATCGAATCTACTACCAATTGGATGCTATCACTACAATCAATGTCCCCCTTAATATTTTTAAAAAGTAAGCGGAGAACGGAATATTTAGTCACTAACTTTTGGGGCCAGTCGTGGCACAGTGGCAAGAACATGTGACTGTAAACGACTGGTTGTGGGTGCGATTCCCACTCGAGGAGAGGAAAATTTAATATTTCCATTTCCTTCGCTCTGGTATCATAGTCAAAGCGCGGCATTAACTTCCGCCACTTAACACGCAGTGCCTCTGAATTTGGCGGAAAGGTGAAACGGAGTGTCTTAACACTAGGTTCCCTCTGCCTACCATGCTGTGTGTGGAATATAGCGTGAAGGTTAAAAAAAAACTTTTCATATCATAAAATGGTTATTGACACATCGTTAAAAAGTCCCCGAGTACAATTTTTACTTTGACGTAATTACCTGCGTTTACGCCGACGATTCACTTCGTCAGCATACGTCAACTGATTTCTTAGCATTTTGTTATTTGATATTATATAGTGGTGACAAAAACAAGTTTTAAAAATGACCTTATTAGGCATTTATTTATAAAAGCCTACTAAAATATGGATATGCAAATTCTATATTTAATGCTAAGTTTTATATCCAGTTTTGTTTGTTTAGGCTTTAAATACATATGTGAATTGTAAAAATATATTAATTTGAATTATGTGAATTATAAAGATATTTGGGGCCAGTCGTGGCCCAGTGGGTCAGACGTGTAACTGAAAACGACTGGTTGTGGGTTCGATTCCCACTCGAGGAGGGGAAATATTTAATATTTCCATTTTCTTCGCTCTGGTACCGAGGCAAAGCGCGGCGTTAAGTTCCGTAACTTAACACGCAATGCCTCCGAATTCGGCGGAAAGTGGGGAATGGAGTGTCTTAACACTAGGTTCCCTCTGCCTACCCTGCTGTGTGCGGGGATACAGCGTGAAGTTCTTTCTGACAACAAAGCCTGAAGCTTCCTTCTTTTATATTTCATATTATGACTGGAAGTAATTCCAATTTTGTTAGTATAGACTTTAATATTTAAATTATAACATATAAAAAACTAGCGATCCGCTTGCGGTTTCCCTGCGTGAAGAACACAACTGTAGCTATTTCATTATATTGCAACCTTTAAGGTAGATTTTTGAAAAAAATAGTATAGCCTGTGTTTCACCTGCAAATATTTCAATTAAAATTTCATCAAAATCGGACTCGCCGATTAGCCGTGACAGCGTAACAGACAGACAGAGAGATTTTCCCATTTACGATATAAGTATATATGTATATAAGTATGTATGTATATAAGTATGTATGTATATATAGTATTTCACAACATTTTAAAGTGTCATATCTAGCACATTAGCATAACGATTGTTGACACCTTGAGTAAAATAGAAAACAAATAAAAAAAAATTAACAAAATTTTAAAAAAATATAAAGAACTTGATATTTTAGAATTAGTTTTTAAAGGAAGGTAAAAAACCAGCGTCAGACATTTTCTCGCATTACACGGTATTCTAACATTACTTAGTGTCAAGACACTCTTTTCTCCGCTTTCCATCCGAAATTGAGACATTAGGTATAAAGTGGCAGAACTCAATGCCACGCTTTGTCTTGTTACCAGAGGAAGAAAAAATGTTAAAATGTTTTTAATGCGATCTTTCATTTCCCCGAGTAAGAATCGAGCCCAAGCATTGCGTCTAGTCAGAGACTAACTCACAGCTGCCCCATGTTAACATTATTATATTAATGATAGCAAATCTTAAGTTTTAATGGAAACTCTGATTATTAACCGGATTTCGGGTTTTAACAGTAATAGTAATTCATAAAGAAAACGATTGTAGATAGATAGATAGACAGCTTTACGCTGTATCCCGTACTCAGCAAGGCAGAGCGAACCTAGTGTTAAGACACTCCGTGCCCCACTTTTCAACGAATTCTAGAGGCATTGCGTGTTAAGGCAATGGTGAATTTAACACCGCGGTTTCCCTCGACACCAGAGCGAAGAAAATGGAAATATTAAATCCTTTCACTCCCCGAGTGGGAATCGAACCCACAACCAGTCACTTTACAGTCACACTTTTTGCCTCTGCGCCACGACTGGCCACAGTACATACAGTACCTACATTGAATTTAAAGAAAATTGCATAAACGGAATTGAACCTGGTACCTTTTGAATCGTTATTTGTTTAAAATAATTCTATGAAGTCAAAGTAATTATTGCGGATATCTTCCGGTTAGTAAATGTATTATTAATAGGTTTTTGATGATATATTAAATATATTGATATGACTATAATGATGCGTTTATAAGCGATTGTGTTTTTGCTTTGTACAGTAATATTTTTTATTACTTAATACATTGAAAAGTTTATTAATTATTATTAAGTTTATTAATTATTATTAATTTGACGGGGCCTGTCATGACTGTAAACGACTGGAAGGAGTGGAAATATTTATGATTTCCATTTTCTCTGGTGTCGAGGCAAAGCGCGGGGTTAAGTTCCGTCACTTAACACGCAATGCCTCCGAATTCGGCGGTGCGTGGGGAATGTCTTAACACTAGGTTCCCTACTGTTAGCGGGATACCGTGAAGCTAAAAAAAATGTTAAATTATATATACATGCATATAATGTATGCTCGAATCTTGCCAAAACTATAGATTACGGCTACTTCTCGTTATTTATTAGAGACAATTATTATATGTTAAAGAACGTATGTATTAACGGTATTTTAAGAGACGCAGGTTCGAACACAAAGTCAAGAAAATTAAAAATAATAAGAGTAAAACCTTTGTTTTTCTTAGTTTTTTTTTTTTTTTGTTTAGCTTCACGCTGTATCCCGCACACAGCAGGTAAGGCAGAGGGAACCTAGTGTTAAGACACTCCGTTCCCCACTTTCCGCTGAATTTGGAGGCATTACGTGTTAAGTGGCGGAACTTAACGCCGTGCTTTACCTCGGCACCAGAGCGAAGAAAATGGAAATATTAAATTTTTTTATGGAATAAAGGAGGCAAACGAGCTGAAGGCCCACCTGGTGTTAAGTGGTTACCTTCGCCCATAGACATCCACAACAATAAAGTTATGGATGCGTTGCCAGCCTTGGGAATGTAGGACAGAAGGAGGGAGGAAGGATTGGAATGATGGGAATAGGGAGAGCTGGCTTACATGCCATCGAACCGGAACACATCATAAGATATTTGGCGGTTCGTCTTTGACATGATAGTGGTCGCGAGCCAGTCGGAGAACGAATCTCCTACCACCAAACTACTGGGTTACCCGCCTTTTACGGGACGCTACCCAGCGGCAGGGGGGAATTGTATTCTTAACCCGATTTGTATTAAATATTTCCACTCCTCGAGTGGGAATCGAACCCACAACCAGTCGTTTACAGTTAGTCGTGTACACGTTTGTGCCACTGGGCCATGGCTGGCCACTTTTTCTTATTTTATAAATGTTATATCGTACCATACGAGTATATGCTAGCAAATTATCATAATCATTAAAATGCTGTACCTTAAGATCATGGCGTTATAGTACGTCGGAGTTTTCCCGATGGTTTCGGGTTTGATTCCCACTTGAGGCAATAATTAATTATTAATTTATTTTTTTTACTTTTGTCTGCGTTCTAGTACGTCGGGGTTTTCACGATGGTTTCGGGTTTGATTCCCACTTGAGGCAATAATTAATTATTAATTTATTATTTTTGTCTGCTCTGGTGTCTAGACACAGCGCGTTGTTGAGTACCGCTACTTAACGCGCAATGTCTCAATTTCGGGCGAAATATTTAGAGTTCAATGTCTTGACATTAGGGTCTCTCTGCCTACGGAGCTGTATATCTAATAACTTTGTATGTATATATAATGTTAAATATTATATACATATGTAAAAATATATATATTAAAAAAGTTTTACTATAAGCCTATAAAAGCACTGTAAGGTCTCTTGAAACCTAGAATAATACTAGAAGTAGGATGAAATTACACACGGAGGCTTTTAAGCCACTTCAAGCTATAGTGATAAGAATGCTTTCCACTAGATACTATTCTGAAGTGCTATTTGATACTATTGTTTTATACTATTTACAGCTCGTGGCTTTGTTTGCGTAACTACTCAGCTTTTTATGTACTGAAAAAGACATTTAAAGAAAACGTATAAAAACTTGAACGCAGCGGGATTCGAACCCGCGCCTCCTGAATACCGTTCAGGTATTAAATTCCGTTCAGGTAATAAGTCAGTTAAAATTTTATACGTTTTCTTTAAATGTCTTTTTCAATTTTCCTAAGTGTGGAATAACACTTTAAAAATGTTTAAAAGTATTTTCATATACTCTTTCATCCTCTTTAAGGGATGATTTTTTTTAAATAAATAGCCCATGTTTGACCTTTGATTTGGTAGATTGGCCCTTAAAGGGTAACAGACAGAAAGACGAACAGATTTTTATAATACAAGTATAGTAAGGCTTGATGCCGTCGTGTGTCTGACTATATGTAAACCCACAACCACTTGGGTTCAAATTCTACTAAATTTGAAGAAATATATTTAAAAAAATATATTTTTTCTACGATTTAGAAAGTAGGAAAGTGCGGCGTTTAATTTCGCCAATTTTTACAGTATCATACAAAAATATATAAGTATGCTTGGTCTAATAAAATTAACAATAGGTAAGCAGGTGGGAATCGTGTTATATGGACACTGCCACTAATATAGACTTTAACTATGCCAAATTTCAATCTTTTTATATACATATTTTTTGTAGAAAAGGGTCAATCAAGATTTTTCTTCTTCTTCAATGTTAGTTAGTGTTTATTAATATATTAAACATAAAAATATCAGTCTTATACGAGTTTTTAAAGCCAAGAACACCTCTGCTCGTACAAAACTAGCAAAAGAGAGAACGTAGGGCCAAAACACTCTATTCTTCACTTTTCGGCCGAAACTGAGACATTTGCGTGTTAGCTGGTGGAACTTAACGCCGCGCTTTGCCTTAGTCACCCTAGCGGAGAAATTGAAAATAATATTACCTCGAGTGGGAACCGAACCCACTACCATTGCGTTTATAGTCACACTTGTCATACATTGAAGTTACATTTCTTGCCATTTTATAGTTTAGCAAAGTCTCGAGTGGATTGCAACGTTAGAATTTATATATCCTTAAGCTTATTATGAACTAGTCCTTACATCCTGTTTTGTCTGCACGGTTGACCTATAAGCTATGACAAGTAGAAGTCTATGTTACTTAGTGTTGCTTTTTACTGCATATATATAAAAAGAAGTGTATATATATATGTATAAAAAAAATGAGAAAAATGTCCTGAAAAGTGTAGAACGGAGTGTCTCAACTCTAGTTTCTCTCTTATTTGAGTTATATCAGTCGTGGTTTGGAGGCACATAGTTGTGACGGTAAACGCGGCTGGTTGTGGGTTCGATTCCCACACGAGGAGTGAAAATATTTCATATTGCCATTTTCTTCTCTTAGGTGTCGAGGCAAAGCGCGGCGTTAAGTTCCACCACTTAACACGCAATGCTTCTAGAATTCGGCGGAAAGTGGGGAACGGAGTGTCTTAACACTAGGTTCCCTCTGCCTACCCTGTTGTGTGCGGGATACAGCGTGAAGCTAAAAAAATATATATACGTACATACATACAAATTTTGGATATTCATACTAAAAACATATCAAATTATTAATTGAATGTAATACCTTTGACACCTTAGTGGCGGTTTCGAAGTAACACTCACAATGTCTGCGGTACGAATACGATATGGGTAAGAAACAGAAATTTTAGTTAGCGGTTAATATTTAACACTATATTGAATGTCGTTACTTATTGAGGTAATCGAGGTACAGTGGGACTTGACTGTAAACGCGATGGTTATGGGTTCGATTCTTTGAAAATGATTGTATTTAATCTTTTTTTTAGCTTCACACTGTATCCCGCACATAGCAGTGTAGGCAGAGGGGACCTAGTGTTAAGACACTCTGTTCTCCACGCACCACTGAATCCTGGGAAATTGTGTGTTAAGTGGCGGAAATTAACGCCTCGCTTTGGCTCGAGAAAATGGAAATAATAACTATTTCCACTCCTAGAGTAAGAATCGAACCCATAACCAGTCCCGATTACAGTCACACATATATGCCCACACATACAAGCCACAACTGGCCTAAACTCAAATTATTTGCATTTTAGTTATGAAAAGTGTGACATTGAGTTCTGCAAATCAACACATAATATGTAGATTTCGGAAATATAAAGTATGGCTTGTTTAGACTTTAGGGTCCTCATGTCTAGATCGCTATGCGGGTAAAAAGCGTGAAGCTAAAAAATATAACATACAACAAATATATCTATATATCTCTCTATATCTATATTATATCTATATATCTATCTATATCTATATATCTATCTATATCTATATCTATATATCTATCTATATCTATATATCTATCTATATTTATATTAATAAATAAAATTGGATTGATTGTTTGTAATATTAAAATGATTGCTTTTTACTAAATATATATGTAAATATAAACGGTACATATACCAAAATAACATATTTACAATTTTTGTCTATCTGTTTGTTTCGGCTAATCTCTGCAATGGATGGACCGATTTTGAAGGGACTTTCACTGGCGGATACATGAAATAATAACTAAGGTTACTTTTGATTTTAGATATATATATTTTTTATAGTATTTCATACGAACAAAGTCGCGGTCACAGCTAGTACATAATAAAATTGAATACTAAACAGAACAATATTTATTTTAGACTGCATATTTTTTGTTGACTTTGTTTTTTTCGTTATTTTTGCAAACATTTTTAATTATTTTTTGTTGATTGACAAATTTTAATTTGCTTCGATTGTTAATTTTAATAACGTTGTATAGTTCTTTTTTTTAGCTTCACGCTGTATCCCGCACACAGCAGGGTAGGCAGAAGGAACCTAGAGCTGAGACACTCCGTTCCTCACTTTCCGCCGAAGGCATTGCGTGTCAAGTGGCGGAACTTAACGCCGCGCTTTAACTCGACACCAGAGCGAAGAAAATGGAAATATTAAATATTTCCACTCCTCGAGTGAGAATCGAACCCCCAACCAGTCGTTTTACAGTCACACTTTGTGCCACTGCGCCACGACTGGTATATTTATATATAATAATATGACATATGTATTTTCAAATATTTGCTACAAGTAAATAAAGAGTATATAATGTATATAATATGTGACAAAAAACACAAAGTAAAAGCAAAGATTTGCACAACTGTGAAATACAATACGGGATTTTTTCGTTTAAATATAAAATATAAATACTATAAGTACTTATGGCTACATTTAAATTTTAGTTTGTAAGATTTATTATAGCCGTTAAGAAATTTTACATTATTAAATTCCTCATGTCAGTCTCAATATCAATGACAAATAAATATAATTGAAGCGTTTAAATATTTATGAAGCAAGGGTGAGTGGTAAGAGAGGCAGGGGGAGACCTCGGTTGACCTTCGAAAACACAGTATCGACGACGATACTGGAGGAAGGTCACGTAAAAAGCATGAGGACCCCCCGGAGGGCGTGTATGAAGAGGTTGATGACAGTGCACGAGGCGAAAGAAGTATGCAAGGAGTGTTGCGTCTGGCGCTTCATTCTCTCTGACTACCCCGTAAGGGATACAGCGTGAAGCTAAAAAAAAGAAGCGTTTCTTCGTAATATTAAAATTTCCGTTTTTTTTATTAAATGCGTATGTATGTATACCAAAATATTAATTTTTACAATTTTTGTCTATTTGTTTGTTCCAACTAGTCTCTGGAACAGCTAGACAGGGAGCCAGGGACAGTTGATATATTTTTTTTATTGAAAAAAGGAGGCAAACGAGCAGAAGGACCACCTGATGGTAAGTGGTTGCCTTCGCTGATGGACATCTATAACGTCAGAGTAAACTATAAAAAATTTAAAGTACTAATGTCTTGTCATCAGACCCGAACATTATGCCATTTTTCAAGCAAATCAGAAGGCAAGAAATAAGTCAATATATCCTTATAAGATATTCTTACTCGTATATTGATAGATTACACAGCTGTAGCTAATAAAAGCGTATAAAAATTTGGACTTGACAATGAAATAATGTAAAATATAGTCACTGAGACACGCAGACAGTAAATATATGTGGAGGTCATAAAATAAATAGCTTCACGCTATATCCCGCACACAGCAGGGTAGGCAGAGGGAACCTAGTATTAAGTTACTCCGTTCCCCATTTTCCGCCGAATTCGGAGGCATTGCGTGTTAAGTGGCGGAACTTAACGCCGCGCGCGGTCATTAAAGACCGTGCAAAAAAAATACGTGCGTATGGCTCAGCAGTCTGAGCGCTTGGGCGGCACCAACAGGCGCGAGTTCGAATCCCGTTGAGTTCAATTTTTATACGTTTTCTAAAAATAACTTTGTCACGCTTTCACGTCTAATCTACCGATAAAATTTAGAATGAATGTAGTAAATAATCCAGGGTCTAACATAGGCTAATTATTTTTTCAAAAATTAACCTCTAAAGGGTTGAAATAAGGGATGAAAGTTGATATGAAAAATTTAAACCGCTTGACCGATTGTAATGAATTTTGGAGTAAATATGGTTGATAATCCAAGGTTAAACATATACATATATAAATTGTAAGACAATTTTAAATTTAACAATTTTTCACCTCCTATAGCTTCACGCTAATTCCTTAATAGAAGGTTTGCAAAGATAAAAACTGGTGTTAAACGCTCCGTCCTCCACTCTCCGCCCGAAATCAAGACTTCTGAGACTGCTGAGTCAAAAATGATATTTATATTATTTTTTTTTTAGCTTCACGCTGTATCCCGCACACAGCAGGGTAGGCAGAGGGAACCTAGTGTTAAGACACTACGTTCCCCACGCACCGCCGAATTCGGAGGCTTTGCGTGTTAAGTGGCGGAACTTAACGCCGCGCTTTACCTCGGCACCAGAGCGAAGAAAATGGAAATATTAAATATTTCCACTCCTCGAGTGGGAATCGAACCCACAACCAGTCGTTTACAGTCACACGCTTGTGCCACTGGGCCACGACTGGCCACAAATTTAAAAATAACATATCCTTGTACCTATTTATATCTTAACAGTTATTATTTAAAACAGATGAACACGAACCACGAAGGCTGTTCACGTTATTTTATACAATAAAGTTTTTAATTTGATAATAATTAATTGTTGTTTTTATGACGATAGTTAGGTAAGTGCATTAGTGTGACTAGTTTATATTAGATTTATGGAAAGTATGGAATTGTTTCCATACTTTATTCAGAGAGAGGATAGTGTCAAGACACTCCGTTCTCTTTCCGTCTAAAATTGAGACACTATGTGTTTGGTGGTGGAACTCAATACTACTACTAATAGGTACTAGAGCGGAAAGAAGAAAGTAATTTGATTATAATCATTTCCTCACGTGAAGATCGAAAACATTCGACTGTAAATGCGATGGGTCGTGGATTCGATTTCCACTTTAAGAATATTTTAAAAATAATTTTATTTTAGCTCTTCAAAACTAAGTTTCGACGTTGAGCTCTTTTTTTTATTGATGAAAGGAGGCAAACGAGCAGAAGGACCACCTGATGGTAAGTTACCTTTGCCCATGGACATCCACAACATTAGAAAAGTTATGGATGCGCTGCCAACCTTACGGGAGGAGGAGGAAAGAAGGGAGGAAGGATGGGGAAGGTGGGAATAGGGAGAGCTGGCTTACATGCCATCGAACCGGAACACATCATCAGATGTTTGGCGGTTCGTCTTTGACATGGTAGTGGTCGCGAGCCAGTCGGAGAACGAATCTCCTGCCTCCAAGCTACTGGGTTACCCGTTTTTTACGGGACGCTGCCCAGCGACGGAGGGGAATCGTATTCTAACCCGTACCACGGGTAAAACGGGTTCTGTCACTTAACACGCAATGTCGCAATTTTGAGTGGAAAATGGAGAACAGAGTGTCTTGACACTAGGGTCTGACTGACTAACCTGCGAAAATTAATGAAATTCCAATTATTCCTAGGGACATTACAATTATTAATATGTTAAGTAACCAAATACAATATTATATCAATTGCTTAGAGGTCGAATTATTTTCAAAATACCTACATGTGACCTTATAAAGGACCTTGTACGTTCCAAATTTTATATCGGACGATTGTTATCTTAAGAAAGGAACTAATTATTTCTTGCAAGGTTCCTAATATATGTGCATATGTATATATTAAATGTAATAAATATATGTTTTTATATATTATACACTAGCAGTGCCCGCCGACTTCGTCCGAGTGATGTTTAGTAAAAGTTATAATTCTTTTTTATCTTCACGCTTTATCCCGCATACAGCAGGGTAGGCAGAGGGAATTCACTTTCCGCCGAATTCGGAGGCTTGCGTGTTGACACCAGAGCGAAGAAAATGGAAATATAATTCCCACTCCTCGAGTGGGAATCGAGCTCACAACCAGTTTACAGCCACACGCTTGTGCCACTGGGCCACGACTGGCCACTAGGAAAAGTTATAATTCTTAAATTAAAGTTGCTTACGTCTCCCCATAATATAAACTATCTGCTAGTGAAAGTCCCATCCAAATCGGTTCAGCCGCTCCAGAAATCAGGCGGAATAGAGAGACAGACAGGACGGCGGACAAAAATTGAAAAAAAAAAATTATTTTGGTACATGCGCCGTGTATACAATTATATTGACCCTCAAATTTTATTTATATCTATATATTACTGTTCTTAAATTTATTTAGAAGTGTAAAAACTCAAAAACAAAACTATCTTTAGAAAGGCGTTAAGTTTGCATATAGGTGAATTGTTTTGGCCAAATTTATTACTTCCTCCTTCGTCGTTTAAGTACATACAGACATATATACAATTTTTATTACATATAAAAATAAAAAAAATGCTCAAAAAAAAATATTGTTATGGACAGAGAAATATAGTGTAAAAACACTCCATTCTTTAATTTTTGTCAACTTGAATGACTTAGAATGTTGAATTCACGAAAGTCACTTTAACCGGTCAGTCTAACGAAAATCAATTTTTAATATTTCCTTCGAGTAAAAATCGAACCTGTGATCATCGTTTCCAAATCCTTGACAACTATACCATAATGATTTTTTATTAATACATTTGAATTTACAGGTTTAACAAGTTTGAGAGGTCACGCAAGTGTGACGTCAATACTAAGTAGTTGTGATTGAAAATGTATTAAATACCGTTTTAAATGATTTTAACAAATTTTCGGGGTCAATTTGTAAATAAGCTACTATAAGCCACCTATAAGGACGTACAAGCGTGAAATGTCAAAATTATATTCGGCTATACAACATGTTGTGGCCAAAAAAAGGTTTTTTTTAGCGTTTAAAAGTGTTAAAGATTCTAAAATTGGATATATTATGAATTTAATTTAAATATATTTATAAATGACGTGTGAAAAATTCCACGCTTTTGTTTTAAATAAAATGTTTTTTTTTTAAATATGACATATTTTTTGTTATTGAGCAATTTTGTTTTAATAAACTATTGTTTTATTGTTATAATTATATTGTATTATTATAATTGTTATTTTATATTTAATAATTATTGTTTTAATGAGCTGTATATATAGGTATATAGCCATTTTCTATTCCTTTGAGAGACATGACAGCTATGAGTACTAAATTCACTAAGAATCGAATATAGATCTATTTTAGTGACAGACAGACAATGCACAGTTATAACTATTAGACGTATAATACTAAATTACGGCATATATGTTCCTTGGGGGGTTATATGAAAGCACTAACTTAACACGCAATGCCTCCGAATTCGGCGGTAAGTGGGGAACGGAGTGTTTTAACACTAGGTTGCTTCTGCCTACCCTGCTGTGTGCGGGATACAGCGTGAAGCTAAAAAAAAAGCTAACAGGGATGAAAAATGATACCTATTTCTTCGTTATATACCTAGCCAAAAGTATAGAAGATAGAAATGAAAAATATAGTATGGCAAGTCATAGATACATACGTTAAGATTTATTTACTTTGACAGGTTAAGGTCGTCGTGATCCAGTGGAAAATACCCACGACGGTTTAATTGTAATTGAAAAAGGATAAAATAACTATAAATCCCCCGCCTAAAAGAATATATGTAACGAGATGATGGGGACGACTTCGTCGGAGCTGCCATTACTTTAAGTTTGTTAACTTCTCCTAGGTTTTCATGCTGTTAAAACAGGTTTAGGAAAAAATTAAAATATTAATATGAATTTACAGTTTTGATAACTGGTATTCCTTTTAAAAACTTTAAGAACGAAATCTATACTATTAGCTACTATATTTAAAATAGAGGTTGCAACTGGCAGCCCCCGACGAAGTTGTCCCCATCATCTCGTTACATATATTCTTTTAGGCGGGGGATTTATAGTTATTTTATCCTTTTTCAATTACAATTAAACCGTCGTGGGTATTTTCAAAATTTTTAATTTTGTTTTTTATTTTAAACTTTTTAAAGTGAATAGATACACATTATATATTATTACATAATTTCGAAATACTTTATATTAATCTTCATGCAAATCCAAAAAAAATTATAAGCCCAATGCTTTCTGGTTATCAAATGCCTATTGCAGCGCCTGGCAGATTGTCACCGCAACATTTTTAGGAAACTTAAGTTTAACCAAATCAGTGAAAAACACAAAACCCACTAGTAGTTTTGATTTGGAACAAATTAATTTATACTGGAGCGCCCCGTGGTAGTTTGTGATATGGCATATAAAAACACGCAACAATTAAACCTGAACCTATCACAGAAAACCGCTTCTAAATAGGTTTCACACAAAAATACAAGCAAATGCTTACTACAGCGCCCCCTGGTGAGGTGTCACCACGACACATATACGAGAACACGCGCTAATTGAGCCTGATCCTATCGTTGAAAACTGCATCAAATTCAGACTCGTAGTTTTAACTTTGCACCATCAAATGTTTAATGAAGCGCCCCCTGGTGAGTTCTTAACGTAAAAAAAAACTAAAAACATACACCAAGTAAAGGTAAATCTAATACTGAAAACTCTTTCCAATCGTACTAGTCGTTTTTGTTATACACAAAAAATGGAAGCAGCTACTTACTGCAGCGCCCCCTAGAGAGTTGACACATACTTAAAAATATGCACTAAGTAAACATACATGACACATATATGAAAATATGCACCAAGTAAACTTGAATCTATCATTGAAAACTGCATTCAAATCGGACTGGTAGTTTTAGTTTTGCACAAACAAATGTACTTACTGCAGCGCCCCCTGGTGAGTCATCACCGTAACACATATATGAAAAGATGCACCAATTAAACCTGAACCTATCGTTGAAAGTTTCATCTAAATCGGACTAGTAGTTTTTACTCTACATAAACAAATGTTTACTGCAGCGCCCCCTGGTGAATTTTCACGGTAACGTAAAAACAAAAATTTTAAAATATGTACGAAGTAAAGCTTAATCTAGTTCTGAAAACTCTAGCCAATCGGATAAGTAATTTCGGTTTTAGACAAATAAATATAAGAAAAATTTTGGTTTTACACAAAAAAACTCAAACAAATGCTTATTACAGCGCCCCCTGATGAGTGGTCACCATAACACATATATGGAAAGACGCACCAATTAAGCTTGTACCCATCCTTGAAAGTTTCATCTAAATTGGACTAGTAGTTTTTGCTCTGCATAAACAAATGTTTAGTGCAGCGCCCCCTGGTGAGTTTTCCCCGTAACAAAAAGAAAAATCTTAAAATATGCACCAAGCAAAGATAAATCTTTTTATGAAAAATCTTTTTAATCGGAGCAGTAGTTTCGGTTTTAGACAAATAAATACAAAAAAAGTACAAACAAATGCTTACTGCAGCGCCCCCTGGTGGTTTGACACGATAAAACATATCCAAGAACATCCACCAATTAAACCTGAATCTACTACTGAAAATCTATTGAAATCAGACTATTATTTTTTGAGATAATTGAAAACATTCGTTTTCACGTAAAATGCTTACTGCAGCGCCCCCTGGTGAGTTAAGGCAATAAGACATACATAAGAACATACGCCAATTGAACCTTAACCTATCATAGAAAACCGTATCAAAATCGGACTTATAGTTTTGGAAATAATTGACATAGTAATTTGCACAAACACACAAACAAACAAACAAACAAACAAACAAACAAACAAACAAACAAACAAACAAACAAACAAACAAACAAACAAACAAACAAACAAACAAACAAACAAACAAACAAACAAACAACCTCTCACCCCAAACACATATACAGTCGCCGTTCCGTCGCGGGTAAAAAGGGCCTGATTGAAAACACGATTGGTTCTGCATTCGATTTCCACTTCGAGAAATGTTAAAGCGAGTAGTATATCACTTTCATAGAAAACAGAAATACGAGTTAATGTAAATATTTAACGATTCATATCACCGAATCCAAGCTTAATTTTTTTTTTGCCAAAATTCTGTGTAACACAAGCGGTCTACTCGCGGATCCGCCTGCGTGAACACAGTTATGTCTGTTTCGTCTCATTACAATATATTAAGATGTTTTTTTGATAAATAAGGAGACCTATATTTAACCTATGTTATTAGCTATACTTATGCAAAACTTCATTACAATCGGTAAGCGGTTTAGATTTCTCATATAAACTCTCATCCTCTATTTCAATCCCTTAGCTCTTTAATTTTATCTTATTGACTGAAAAAGTAGCCTATATTGGATTTTCAACTATTTTAATTTCGAATGTCATCCAAATCGGACCATTAGATTACCTTTGAAAGCCAAACAGATAGACAGACTTTCGCATTTATAATATAAATACACATATAATATCAATAAATAAAATAATATAAAAAATACACCAAAAATAATCATTTTTCTTTAAAATTATACCCAAAAGTCAAACAACATGGTGCACTTAAGTCATCAAAGCGCAAGAATTACAAACATTATTTAACGAAGCCTTGACGGTAATTAGACCGTAACGTTCGGAGACCTAACTAAGCGGAAACTTGCGAATCATAACTTTTGTTAGATAATTGATCGAAAATTATGTTTCAAGTATGAGAATAATAGACACCATTATAACTCAGTGGAGTAGTATCTATCTGTATATGCAATTCGTTATGGGTTCGATGCCTACAAAGAGGCTTTTTTAAATAAGAATAAACCTTATTTTTAAATATTTATTTGATATCTCGATGGTCTTGCTAAAAATTTAAGGTTTTTTTTATAATATTATTATTTTCACATCGGATTCGGACACGTGGACATATTTTTGGACAAATCACAGTGTAGGTAGTCGGTTATAAAGAAATTAGATAGATTCTCGTTTTTTTGCTCATAGTAGGATAGTCAGAGAGGCAACTTAGGGAATATTTTTTATTATTATTATTGTACAGCCCCATCGTGGCACAGTGTGACAACGTCTTACTACGTTTATAGTGCTATTGGTTGTGGGTTTTATTCCTACTGAATGAATATATTAAAAGTATTTTCATTTCTCCACTCTCGCACTACAGATAAAGCGCGGTGTTGAGTTCCGCCACTTAACACGCAATGTCTTATGTCAAGTTATCTTGCTACGTGAAAGTATGCTAAAAATATATTATAGTTATACGCTTTGTAAAAAATGCTTTAACTACATTCTTTATAATATTTTCAGTATGTGGTTGTGGGTTCGATTCCCACTCGAAGAGTGGAAGTTATATATCCATTTTCTTCGCTCTGGTGTCGAGGTAAAGCGCAGCGTTAAGTTCCGCCACTTAACACGCAAGCCTCCGAATTTGGCGGAAAGTGAGGAACGGAGTGTCTTAACACTAGGTTCCCTCTGCCTACCCTGCTGTGAGCGGGATACAGCGTGAAGCTATTTCAGTATTAAAGTTAGAATTCTAATACATATATAATGTTATTTTTATGTACTCTAAGAGCCTGACATTAACTTTTTTGAAAAACGTATATAAATTTAAGCACAGCAGGATTAGAACCCGTACCTTTCGAAAAGCGTCGTTCAATCATTCGTGACTTAATCAAATTCATCCCGCTGTGTTCACAGAACGCATGGCTTAGCGGTCAGCACTTGTAATGATTTCCAAGAGGGATGGGTTCGAATCCTGCAAAATTTTTATACGCTATTTGCACAAAATAGCTTGACATTAATTTAAATGCTACAGTTTACTTTTTTCCTATAATTATTTGTCTTATAAATGTAAATTCTTAATTAAATTTTAATTGTTTGTTTTTAAAGTAGAATCAAATAATTGCCAGTCAACAATGAAGGAAAAAAATGGTTCAGATGTAAAACGTTGCTACTAGTAAATTAATTAGTATTTCAAACATCGCAATGGAGTGTTAAAAAGTTAATTATATAAAAAAATCAGCTTTACGCATAGCAGGGTAATTAGAGAGAACCCGTATTTTGTCCCGTGGGGGGACGAGCTAAGAACACAACTCCCCTCCGCCACTGGGTAGCGTCCCGTAAAAGGCGAGGAACCCAGTAGTTTAGTTTGGTGGTAGGAGATTCGTTCTCAGACTGGCTCGCGACCACTATCATGTTAAAGACGAACCGCCAAATATTTGATGATGTGTTCCGGTTCGATGGCATGTAAGCCAGCTCTCCCTATTCCCACCATCCCGATCTTTCCTCCCTCCTCCCCTCCGTCACCTTCATGGTCGGCAACGTATCCACAACTCTAATGTTGTGGGTGTCTATGGGCGAAGGTAACCACTTACCGTCGAGTGGTCAAAGACAAAGTCAAATAATTTTATTCAAAATAAGAAGTCACAAGCTTCATTTTTGGACGTCAAATAGTTTACCAACTCGCAGCTCGCAATAGGTCCTTCAGCTCGTTTGCCTCCTATATTCATTAAAAAAAAGCTAGTGTCAAGGCACTCCGTTCCACTTAAATTTGAGATATATATGTTGATCAATGGAACTCAACGCCGCCCTTTCTCAGGTAGAATAGTGGCAAAGTTGAGATAATTTAAATATGATCATTGTCAGATATGGTAATCGTACCCACAACCACTTGTGTTACAGTCGGAAGCAGTCCCACTGCAACAGGCCGGCCTTTAAATTAACTGCATAGTAAATGGAGGTTGCTTGTCAGGCTAAGGTCTGAAGCTGTCATGTAGTTAATAAATATAAACGTATCTAAACGTGATATAACGTATCTATAGATATTTTTATTTATTTATTTATTTTTAGCTTCACGTTGTATCCCGCACACAGCAGGGTAGGCAGAGGGAACCTAGTGTTAAGACACTCCGTTCCCCACTTTCCGCCGAATTCGGAGGCTTGCAAGTTAAGTGGCGGAACTATACGCCGCGCTTTCCCTCGGCACCAGAGCGAAGAAAATGGAAATATTAAATATTTCCACTCCTCGGGTGGGAATCGAACCCACAACCAGTCGCTTTACAGGCACACTTTGCGCTTTACAGGCACGACTGGCCCAGAGTCTTGGTGCAGAGGCAAATAAAAAAAAACGTAAAAAGGCGTAAAAATAAGATCAATTTCTTAGTAAATATTTGAACCAGGATTTACTTAAGCAAAAATAACGTGATAACACTACATTCATATACTTATTACGTAATATTGAATATTGATCACTGATAAGAGACTGATAAGGGGGAGTGAATGATCCAGTAATTGTCAAATGTTTATAAATTTAGTTATAAATTTATAATTATAACATAATTATTTATTATATAAATTTTAACATCCTGTGTTTGCACTTAATATTGCTTAGCGATATTAGCGATATTATTAAGCTAACTAAGCTTGCTAGCTAGCTAAACTAGCTATTGGGGCCAGTCGTGGCGCAGTGGCACAAAGTGTGACTGTAAAACGAATGGTTGTGGGTTCAATTCCCACTCGAGGAGTGGAAATATTTAATATTTCCATTTTCTTCGCTCAGCGTTAAGTTCCACCATTTAACACGCAATGCCTCCGAATTCGGCGGAAAGTGTGGAACGGAGTGTCTTAACACTAGGTTTCCTCTGCCTACATAAATGTGTGCAGGATAAAGCTTTTAATAAAATATTCACATTGATTGAAAGCTGCTTAAATGTTATATCGCACAGCTTCACGCTTTTTCTCCGCATGTCAGTAAAGGCAGGCAGAATCTAGCGTTAAGACTCTCTGGTCTTCATTATTCACAGAATAACAATAAATAAATAGCCGTAATGTTTAAAAAATATTGTATTTAAGGCAGAAATTTAATATTTAGATTAGGTTAGACAAGTTTAAAAAAATGGATTAGTTAGGATTCAAAAAAAGTGTTTCATCTTATATTTTATCATCAATAATATAGATTTAGATTGTTCACAATTTCTAACTATTAGATTTTTAATATTTTTTTAGTAATTACGTGATTTAAGAAAAGAGTTGTGTAGCAAAGAGTAACCTTGTGGTATACCAACAAGTTCTTAGTTTCGAGTGTAATATTTAATGGCACATTTTGTGAAATCGACTAAATATTTAATAATAATTAAGTATAAATTAAACATACAAGCCATATTTTAACTCTAGTTTAAACACTTGTTACGAAAATAAATACTTAAAGTTTATATGGACAAGTGTAGAACGCAAGACATATATTAAAATAATAAAATACATATAATACACTTTACCATTTTGATTTACCAGTCGTGGTGCAAGCGTGTGACTGAAAACGACTGGTTGTGGGTTCGATTCCCACTCGAGGAGTGGAAATATATAATATTGTCATTTCCTTCGCTCTGGTATCGATGCAAAGCGTGGCGTTAAATTCCGCTACTTACCACGTAATGCCTCCGAATTCAGCGGTGCGTGGGGAACGAAATGTCTTAACACTAGGTTCCATCTGCCTACCCTGCTGTGTGCGGGATACAGCGTGAAGCTAATAAAAACGACATAGAGGTCGGTTGGTTGGTTGGCTAAGGTAACGCGCATTTTACGCTTTAATAGAGTCTCTAGTAAATATGTATAAATGTGATACCGATTCTAATCAGAATCGAACAAGAAGTATAACAAGCCTTGCTATTTCATTCCATATCCGTATCAATTAAGATTACAATATCAATTATATTTTCTTACGTCTACTTAAGTACGTATAATACTTATAATAATTTTAAGTTAACAATATTTGGCCCAGTATTGTGCCACTGGGCCCATATATGTGGCCCAGTGGCACAAGCGTGTGACTGTAAACGATTGGTTGTGGGTTCGATTCCCACTCGAGGGGTGGAAATTATATTTCCATGTTCTTCGCTCTGGTGTCGAGGCAAAGCGCGGCGTTAAGTTCCGCCACTTAACACGCAATGTCTCCGAATTCAGCGGTGTGTGGGGGACGGAGTGTCTTAACACTAGGTTCAGAGGGGACCCTACCCTGCTGTGTGCGGGATACAGCATGAAGCTATAAGTTAACAATATACATTTCTTTTTAAAAATATCCTAAAGTATCGCAAAAAAGAACATTTTATAAATATTTACTGTGCTTCTATAACTTACTAAGAGATTGAAATCGATCTTGAATATTAAAGCGAAACAAAAGTTTGACCCTGATACTGTAGAAGGTCAGGTAATAGATTTAATACATACATATAAATTATATATATAAGAGAAAGGCCATCATGGCTCAGTGGTGTAACGTTTTATCGCAAATGAGAAGGCTGTAGGTACGATAGATGAAAAATTATGTTCAAAATAATGTCAAAGTGCGCATTGCCACGAAGTGGAGAAGAGTGTCGTGACATGAAAAAAATCTCTCTACCTATCCTGCTATGAGGAAAATAGAGTGAATCTGGAAATGTTATATACAATGATAAACGTCATACATAGATAGGGGCCAGTCGTGGCGCAGTGGCACAAGCGTATGACTGTAAACGACTGGTTGTGGGTTCGATTGACATTCGAGGACTTGAAATGTTTAATGTTTTCATTTTCTTCGCTCTGGTGTCGAGGTGAAGCGCGGCGTTAAGTTCCGCCATTTAACACGCAATACCTCCGAATTCGGCGGTGCGTGGGGAACAGAGTGTCTCAACACTAGGTTCCCTCTGCCTACCCTGCCGTGTGCGGGATACAGCGTGAAGGTATACGTGAAGGTAAAATGATATACGTGTTTTTACTTTAATATCATAAGAGGCCCGTATGTAAGGCCTCTAACATAGGAGGGCCTTTAATCGACTTGTCATACAATTGCAACGCAATCCTTTATATTTCGTAAACGCAATCCTTTATATTTCGTCGGTGGTAAACTATTTGACGTTCAAAAATGAAGCTTGTAACTTCTTATTTTGAATAAAATTATTTGACTTTGACTTTCATCACTTAGTGGACCCTTTAGACGGGCTTTATACAACGCAAATTCTTATATTTCTTTAATTCTTCATTAAGACCCTAGGTATGGCTCAAAACGTGCCAGTTTGAATTTAGTAATAAAATAATATAGAAAGGAAGGAAAGAAGAGTGTCATGTCACCTCGAAGGTCACAACATTCGTGAAGGTCACTAAAATAATCACTTCTAAGTCTAATTCTGATTCAACTTTAAGGAACCATTGCGTAATGTAATTGTATCTAAACGTACGTGTATGTTAGGGGTCAATGTTATCTTATAGTATGTATAATGTGGAAAAAAAATATGGAAAAAATATGTTGGATATAAAATGTAAATAATGACAAAAAATAAGTATATTCAGAGGCAAAAAATATATATAATGTCAGGTGAAAAATGTTATAGGTATGTATACCACTTAGGTACATAATATATGACAAGACTGGTACAAGTTCAAAATACGAGGTCGTATTTTGAACACAGGCGATTTAAAGAATGTAATTTTTTTTATAGTTTCACGCTGTATCCCGCACACAGCAGGGTAGGCAGAGGGAACCTAGTGTTATGTCACTCCGTTCCTCACTTTCCGCCGAATTCGGAGGCATAGTTTGTTATGTAGCGGGACACCAGTGCGAAAATGGAAATAATAAAAATTTCCACTCTTCGAGTGGGAATCGAACCCACAACCAGTCGCTTTACAGTCACACTTTGTATTTCTGCGCCACGACAGGCCTACGGTACTAAAATATTATAATTTCGACATTATTTAAAAGAAATCTTTAAAATTCCTGCATACTGAATACTACATATTATAGATGTGTACACTGCATATAATTATATACACCTATACAAATAATTAATTAAATTCATTCATTCTATTAATATAATTCAATATCCTGTTAAAGTGTTGACTCAGTTTTCCTCTATTTATGACAATTTAATTAGAAAAGGGCCTTATTTTAAGACGTAATTAGTCCAGCTAAAGAAACAGTCATTTCTTATGCGTTTTTAATAATTTCAAAAAAATCTATGATTTTGAATTTCAATGATTATTAATATAGACTTACAAAAATGTCATTTTTTATATTTAATTATTAACATGGACATATTTGCAAAAATTTGTTTAATCAGATGGTAGTAAATAATTCCGTAATGTTCTTTTTTGACACACTACGAAACCCTAAAGAGTGAATTATTCGATAAATTGGACCATGTGTCCGAATTTTATAATAAAACTACATTTTCATAGCATGACCATGAACCTGATGTTCTTGTCAAGATAACCAGAATTTGGATAAAAAAATATAACTCTTTTTTTCTTAACTTCACGCTGTATCCCGCACACAGCAGGGTAGGCATAGGGAACCTAGTGTTAAGACACTCCGTTCCCCACTTTCCGCCGAATTTGGAAGCATTGCGTGTTAAGTGTCGGAACTTAACGCTGCGCTTTTCCTCTGACACCATAGCGAAGAAAATGGAAATATTAAATATTTCCACTAATCGAGTGGGAATCGAACCCACAACCAGTCGTTTACAGTCACACGTTCGTGCCACTGCGCCAAGACTGGCCCCGTAAATATATAACTAAGTATATTATTTATTTTTATTCATTTATTTAACTAATATTAAAACTGATTCTCTTTTACGTGAGTTATATAAATATAAAAGGACAAATTTCAAATAGGTATATAGTTTCAGTCTATTTGTTGAGAGAAAAATCCCCAACGATGACTAATTACGTATTTATTAGAACTTATAGTTATAGATGTCTATTTCTTTCTCATTTTATTTCCGCTAAAATTAATTATATTTGTACGTATATTCGATTTATAATACGTATATTTTTATTAATAAAATATAATATAATTAGCAACTTTATAAGTTTCTATAAATATCATATGAATATACAAATACTTGTTTTTCGCCTCCATTTTGGATAGTTTTAACCTCTAACATAGACATATCAAAGAAAGCATTTAATTTTTAATCGCTTAAATACTTAAAATTATAAAAAGAAAAAAATGACTTACCATTATCTGTCTTCTTTCCATTTTTGGCGACAATAATGGAATCGTTTCCATTTTCCTTGCATCCAGCTACGAGCTCCTTCATTATCACAGTTAAAAATTAATTAATTAATTTAATTAAATAAATAAAATGGACGCACGTTTCGCGCGCTTTCCAACGTCACTTTGACACTACAAGTGGCAATGGCGGCAATTGGAGCGGGGAACCGTTTATGTTACGGCCAAGGTAAGCTCGATCGAATAAATATATTATTATTGTGAACAAAAAAAAATATAGATTCAACTAATCTTAGACTTCACCCAACCGATTCAAAACTGAAACAATTTTTACTTGGCTGAATGAATTTATAGTCTTCGCTTGTGTTTTTTTTTTAACAGCGTCTATGACAGCGGTCGGAACAAAAATGGCGCGTATTAAGCGTTATTGTTTATTTATATATATACATAGTCGTTGTAGTTTTGTGTTGTTTAATATTGTGTAATAATAATTATATAAATCTATTTAATTTTACAATGTTAATTGTGTGTGTGATTAGAAGATATTCCTATATAAATATGTGAGATGTTGCGTCATCTTTTTCTTAATAAATTGTAAAGAATTTAGTTAATGTTTGTTTAAATTATACATACTTATCCTTCAGATTTATGTTTTTTTTTCATATCAAGGTAGTTAAAGAGAACTTAATGGGGAAACACTCCGTTCTTCACTTTTGGCCTAAAAGTCAAAACTTTGCGAGAGAAATAATAAAAAAAATAATAATAATTCCCCTGATAAGGAATTAAACCAGCAACCATCCTTTACAGCCAGACGCTATCCCACTGCGCCACGATAGTCTAAATACATAGTAATATTAAAAATAACAATTGTTTTTAATAATTATAAAGCTACTAATATCTTGTATACTGTTTTTATTAAGATAAGACTATATAGAAAAATATAAGCAAACTTTTAGGCATGTATTAGTTACTACTCTTATTACATAACTAGCGAGCGAGCTCTATCTGCGCCTTTTATCGCCCATTCGAGCCCCTTTAAAATTCTATGAAGAATCTGTTCAATCATAATAAAATATATCCTATAGCACTCCTGAATAGTGTAGCTTTCTAGTGGTGAAAGAATTTTCCTGATCGGTTCAGTATTTCCTAAGATTACCCCTTACAAACAAAGTTACAAACTTTACCTCTTTATTGTATTAGTATAGATTTTTATTAGCGACTTATAAAGTTTCCGTTTCGTATTATATTTTGTTTTAAGATCATGTTTTTGTCTCGTTTTTTTTTTAGAAAGATAAAGTTATTGGGGCCAGTCGTAGTGCAGTGGCACGAACGTGTGACTGTAAACGACAGGTTGTTGGTTCGATTGCTACTCGAGGAGTGGAAATATTTAATTTTTCCGTTTTCTTTCGCTCTGGTATCAGAGGTAAAGCACGGCGTTAAGTTCCGCCACTTAACACGCAATGCTTCCGAATTCGGCGGAAAGTGGAGAACGGAGTGTTTTAACATAAGGTCTGCCTACCCTGCTATGTGCTGGATATAGCGTGAAGCTAAATAAAAAACAAGTTAGTCAAAAAAAGGAATTGGAAATATTAATATTTCCACTCCTCGAGTGGGAATCGAACCCACAATTAGTCTTTTACAGTCACACATTCGTGCCACTGTGCCACGACTGGCGCCTAATGGAATGACAATGATTTAAAATATTAAATCTAGATTAGTTGTGGGAAATTCGAGGATCGAACTCACAACTAATCTCGTTTACAGTAAAATACTGTCCCACTGCGCAACGATGGCCTCAATTATTAAAATAATTCTTAACCGCGTTGCGAAAATATTAAGTATTGCATTGTTTTCTTATATTTTATTTTTTACTATAAGTAACCACATAAATATCTATCTATTCAATATAAAATTGTATTCTTTGTTTTTGTATAGGTAAAATGAGTACAGTGAAGGTATTTATTGGGTATTCACGTTAAATATGAAATGAAAAATAATTAACAATAATAATGTTACAATTCAGAATATGTTTAGACGAACCGCCAAACATCTGCATGTGCATGTGTTCCGGTTCGATGGCATGTAAGACAGCTCTCTTTCCCTACTCCCACCATCCCTATCCTTCTTCCCTCCTTTCCTCCACCCTCCTTAAGGTCAGCAACGCATCCACAACCTTTTTAATGTCGTGGATGTCCATTAACGATGGTAACTACTTACCATCAGGTAGTCCTTCTGCTCCATTGCCCCGCTTTTTTCAATAAAAAAATAACAAAATATACTTAAATGAAACATAAAAAAATGATATTAAGAACCCCTCCTTGGTGGTATTTAAATCGTTAGTATAAACGTACAAGTTTCGTCGATAGAAGTCCAAATTTTCGGTGGTAATATGTATTAGATAGTAACATTTTAGTTTCCTAAGTAAGTAAGACGTACTTTACTTTACCATACTAAAAATAAAATTAATAATTCCAATACGTGAATTGGACTTATATTGGGGCCAGTCGTGGCGCAGTGGCACGAACGTGTGACTGTAAACGAATGATTGTGGGTCCCATTCCAACTCGAGGAGTGGAAATATTTTTATATCTTCGCTCTGGTATCAGAGGTAAAGCGTGGCGTTAAGTTCCGCCTCTTACCACGCAATGCCTCCGAATTCGGCGGAAAGTGGGGAACGGAGTGTCTTAACACTAGGTTCCCTCTGCCTACCCTGCTGTGTGCGGGATACAGCGTGAAGCTAAATAATAACTTTTGATATATGAAGTCGATAATATACATAATATATAACGAGTGAAAAATATACACTAAAACCGAAATGTCTCTCAAACAGAACTCCTCCACAAATACATACATATATGCATTTAAAAAAATATGAGGAAAAGCAATTTGAGATTATTAAAGTTTTATAGCAGATCGTGAATTGTATAGCAGACTAGACAGACAGAGCCTAGTGTCAAAACACGCCACTCCACTTTCCACATCATTCTCACCCGTGGGAGGAAGGGTTAAGAATACAATTCCCCCCCGGCGCTGGGTAGCGTCCCGTAAAAGGCGGGCAATCCAGTAGCTTGGTGGTAGGAGATTCGTTCTCCGACTGGCTCGCGACCACTATCATGTCAAAGACGAACCGCCAAACTTCTGATGATGTGTTCCAGATCGATATCCCTATTCTCACCATTCCAATCCTCCCTCCTTTCATCCTACATACCCAAGCCTGGTAACAAATCCATAACTCTAATGTTGTAGATGTCTATGGGTGACAACTTGCTACCAGGTGGTCCTTCTGCTAGTTTGCCTCTTTTACTCAATGAAAAAAAAATCATGGGAACATTGCATGTTGAATGGCGGAACTTAATACTGCGCTTTGTCTTAGATAAAGTGGAAGTGGAATAAATACAATAATTTCTCCGAGTAAATGGCGGAATAGAACGCCGCATTTCGTCTTAAATAGACTAAGGTGATAAAGGAATAAAAAAAAATTCTTCGCTCTGGTGTCGAGGCAAAGCGCAGCGTTAAGTTCCGCCACTTAACACGCAATGCCTCCGAATTCTGCGGAAAGTGGGGAACGGAGTGTCTTAACACTAGGTTCCCTCTGCCTACCCTGCTGTGTGCGGGATACAGCGTAAAAAAATTGAATTATTATAATTCCCTCGAGTGAAAATGTACGTGCATAAATCATGAAAAATCATAATTGGCCCAGCGGCAGCGACCAAATGCACGGAGCCTTGAAGGCGTATTGTAAAATTATTAACACATTGACGTTCGTTTTAAATGCAATTGTAATCTATACATAATAAAATCGTAACGGGGTCAAAATTGCAATTAAATATTACATAATTTTTGAAAAAAAAAACGACAGGATTGTTGTTGAAGGTCTCGAATCGGTGTACTTTGTCGAAGCATCTAAAATATGAGCTTCACGCTTTCTCCCGCGTTCGCATTTAGAATATAAGCATGGATATGCCTTTATGCACGTATACCGAAAATTGGTAAGCTCAATTTTCACTGGGGGAATTATTTATTTATAATTTTTTTACTTCACGCTATATCCCGCACACAGCAGGGTAGGCAGAGGGAACCTAGTGTTAAGACACTCCGTTCCCCACTTTCCGCCGAATTCGGAGGCTTGCGTGTTAAGTGGCGGAACTTAACGCCGCGCTTTACCTCGACACCAGAGCGAAGAAAATGGAAATATAATTTCCACTCCTCGAGTGGGAATCGAACCCACAACCAGTCGTTTACAGTCACACTCTTGTGCCACTGGGCCACGACTGGCCACGATTTATAAAATTACGGGGAATTATTTATTTATAATTTTTTTACTTCCGTTAATTCTAGAGTGTATGACTACATATGACAATAATTCTAATTAATAATTATATTTATTTATTTTAACAGTAAAGTTTTCCTTTTAATTGGAATAAGTATTTAATGCAGCATAATTAAAATTATATGGTTGTATTATTGAGGCCAGTCGTGGCCCAGTGGCACAAGCGTGTGACTGTGAACGACTGGTTGTGGGCTCGATTCTCACTGGAGGAGTGGAAATATTTAATATTTCCATTTTCTTCGCTTTGGTGTTGAGGCAAAGCGCGGCGTTAAGTTCCGCCACTTAACACTCAATGCCTCCGAATTTGGCGGAAAGTGGGGAACGGAGTGTCTTAACACTAGGCAAGCAGAGGGACTGCTTACCCTGCTGTGTGCGGGATACACCGTGAAGCTAAAATAAATATGATGGTAATATTGTTATTACTCTGATGCAATTATGGAATCAAATATTTTGATGAGTCCTACGTGACACAGTGGGGCAGACAGCGTCTGGACTGTAAAAGCTATTAGTTGTCCGTTCGATTCCTATTCGGTGAATGGTTTTATTTGAATTATTTATATTTCTTCGTTCTGGTAAAGTTGATTTTTACTCAATGTATATAATTTGAGTCTATAATTTGAGTGGATAGGGCATGACGGAGTGTCTTGACACTATAAGTTTTGTCTTATTTCTCTGTTATGTGGAAAAAAGATTAAAACTGAGAAAAAAACATTGCTTGTTCCCACCCATCCTTCTCATTTCTCATTCCTTTACCCTCAAGGCCGGCAACACATCGAGAACTCCTTTAATGTTGTGAATGTCCATGGGTAGCAATCATTATCAGATGGTCCTTCTACTCGTTTTCCCCGTTTTACAAATAAAAATGGTTTCATAGCTTCACGCTATATTCTGCATACAGCAGGGTAGGCAGAGGGAACCTAGTGTTAAGACACTCCGTTCCCCACTTTCCGCCGAATTCGGAGGCATTGCCTTGCGGCTTACCTTGACACCAGAGCGAAGAAAATGGAAATATTAAATATTTCCACTCCTCGAGTGTGAATTGAACCCACAACCAGTCGTTTACAGTCACACACTTATGCCACTGGGCCACGACTGGCCACAAATTGTTTCATTTTCTTTTAATTACACTTTATATATAATATACCTTTGTCAAAAAAGGCTAACTGGTCAATTAAAAAAAAAACCTAACCTAACCTAATAACTTCTTATAATATCCAAGCACGCCATTACATAATTGAACAAAACAAATTTGAATAACAACAAAAAGTATAATAAAATAACATAATAGATAATTCTTGACCTGGACCCACGTGATGTGAATATCAGCATTAGAATCCTACGGTTCGTTAACTATAATTACCAATTATGGCCAAAATATTTAATGTTTTATTTATTTAAAATGTATTTTTGTACTAAAAACTAAATTAAATATATCTTCATTCTTTTCAAGTATGAGTCAGGTTATTATCGCTGAGTAAAATTGGCAGAGACAACATGTTAAGACACTCCATTCTCCGCTTGTCATCTGTTGTTGGTGTATTGGTATTACCTGTTGAGAACAGAACTTAACGCCGTGTTTTCTTTCAACAGAGAAGGAAAATTGAAAGATTTCAGTTTTTTTTGAAAATAGTTGTGATTTTTTTTTATTTAATTGTATTTTATTTTATTTTTGTAATTTTCCACGGATCATTTGAAATTCTTAGCTGTCTAGCATTTTAATACCTGCAAAAATATATGTCTTATAGAATAGAAAGCAAGCCAAAAGGATATATTATGTTTTCCATCTGGAAGCCCCGAGATCGGGTTAGGATGACTCCTTAACAGGTCACAACAGGCAGTCCTGCCTGCTGTCTATATGAATATCCATATTATTTTTTCAAAAATCAACCTCTAAAGGTTTGAAATAGGGGATGAAAGTTTATATGAAAAATCTAAGCCGCTTGACCAATTGTAATGAATTTTAACATAAATATAGTTGATAATCTAAGCTTAAACAAAGGCTACTTTATTTTTTAAAAATGCGTCCCCGAGGTTGCAATATAACGAAATATTCCACGCGGCGAAGCTGCAAGCGGGTCGCTAGTTATTATAATAAATTCGAGACATTGGATGGAGAATGGATGAGTGGTGGAATCGAATAATCACCTTTTGTGAGGAAATCGGGCAGAAAACGCAGAATATAGGGGCTATAGGTTCTCCCTCCCTACTCAGCTTTGCAGGATATAGCATGAAGTTATCAAATTATTATATATACGTTATTATTTCTAAATTTATTGTAATTAAGTTTATCGCGGATGTGTTATCGGAGTATGAAGACACGCACACGTTTCGTGTTATGTGGCCCATCTTTTAAACAAGGAACACCAAAGTGGTTTTATGAATTAGAGCTAGTTTTCTTAAGTATTGGGCTAAGTACTAGATATTTCAAAGCCATTATATCATAAATTCTATTTAAAAGATGGAATAGTCTAGGCACGATCGTAGCGAAGTGTCTCATTAGACTTCATTGGTAGGTTTGATTCTTGCTCCAAGACTTTCTTGAGGTATTCTCTCTGATAGAGTCGTATGCTCTTATTGGGTACCGTCTTAACTTATCTATGGCTGTTATACAGTGCCATTGCTTTGTAAGAAAGACTTATATAAAGATCAGCTGGCCATGACTGGATATGGAAATTAATATTTTCATTTCCTAGTTCTGGGGAAACAAAGTGCGGGGTTAAGTTCCACCTCTCAACACATAACCTCTCTTAGGGAAGCCAGGAAGGAATGGTGTCTCCATCTAGGATATGCATATATGCAGAAAAAGCGTTAGGTCAATATTGTTAAATGTTATTCTTTTTAAACTTCGCTAGATTATTTCTCTATTATATTTTTTATAAAAGTATCCATATAATAACTGCGCAGATAACTATCTCGGTTAATAATGATTTATTCATTATTAATGAATAAAATGAATAGCCCTGTAACGGTTTAGTGATTCGATTACTGGCTTTTATTACTAATTGCCCTTCTTGTAGAAAAAAAACTGATGGTGCTAACAAAAAATGTGATCTAAATCACGTAAAAAAGCGGTAGATACAAAACAAAATACAAATTCTCACTAATATTATAATTGCGAAAGTCTGTGTGTTTGTCTGTCACGCTTTCCCGGCTAATCTACCGGTCTGATTTGGATGAAATTTAGAATGAAAGTAGTAAACGTTAATGGGTCTAAGATAGGCTACTTATTTTTTCAAAAATTAACCTTTAAAGGGTTGAAAAAGGGGATGAAAGTTTATATGAAAAATCTGAACCGCTTCGATCGATTGTTATGAATTTTGACTTAAATATTGTTGATAATCCAAGCTGAAACATAGGCTACTTTATTTTACAAAACTCCAATCCTGAGCATTGCAACACAACGAAACAGCTATGCAGATCACGCGGCAAAGCCGTAAGTGAGCCGCTAGTACATTTACAATTAGTTAATTTTAGAATCCTTATCCTTCCTTCCTTGACATTAGTTTAAATTAAATATTTCCTTTTCTCTGATATTTCGATGAAATTTTACTTGCATTTCCCATATACGTATAGGAATGTGTTACAGTTTTCAGCTTCCTTATTGTATAATTGTGTCAGTTTGTCATGGTCAAAATTCAAACCTGTTGGTTTGAATTTTGACCAAAACGTATGTTACTTTAAAGTATTCAAGATACGTAGCGTTTGGCGTTCTGTTTTTTCTAGCTATTTCGTCAGAGATAACCAAGGTCATATAAAAAAGTATCAATTTTATATTGTGATAAGTAAATAATATGAAATGCCGTTTCAAAGTTTCGTCCGCATAGCAGGATAGGCAGAGAGAACCTCGTGTCAAGACAATCCGTTCGCCCCTATCCGCCTGAAGCCGAAAAATTTCGTGTTGACTGGTGGACCTCACTTTGTCTGGTTTTTTAGAGCAGAGAAATAAATAATTCAATTGTTTTCATTTTACTTTTATTTTAGAAAAATGTCACTGACATCTTATTAAGGTAAAGATGTGAGTCACATGTTTTTCCTTCCTGTTTTACTTATCGATGATGGAAATAAACATAGAATTGTGTCTTGCTCCAAGGACTCCAATAGATAAGCGTATATTGTTAATATAAAATTGAGACTCAACTGTTGTGTATTTTTAACAGAATGAAATTCCAACGTTCGAAATGTCTAAATAAGGCGATTCTTTGATGTATCTAATGAAGAAAGTTGTATAACTGTAGCCCTAACTCTACGGAGGATATTTTCAAAATTATGAAGTACCCACAATGTTTTTTGCTTTTTTTTTTAGCTTCACGCTTTATCCCGCACACTGCAGGGTAGGCATAGGGAACCTAGTATTAAGACAATCTGTTCCCCACTTCCCGCCGAATTCGGAGGCTTGCGTGTTAAGTGGCAGAACTTAACGCCGCGTTTTACCTAGACACCAGAGCGGAGAAAATGGAAATATAATTCCACTCCTCGAGTGGGAATCGAACCCACAACCAGTCGTTTACAGTCACACGCTTGTGCCACTGGGCCATGACTGCCCACAATTTTCATTTAATGTAATTTACATTACGCAAAATACTTTATACTACAACTAATACTTAGCATCATTTCCGTATTCCTTACAAGAAAACACTTTTTGTCAACCTTACGCTTTTTTCTTCACAATGGCGAATCTCAAAGCCCCGCTTTGTTTTACCAGTGCGGTGAAATAAAAATAATTTATGTATAATCGTCCCAATCGTTCCAAAGTGGGGAACGGAGTGTCTTAACACAAGGTTCCCTCTGCCTACCCTGCTGTGTGCGGGATATAGCGTGAAGCTATTTTTTTTTCAATCATTTACGTACGGATTGAAATTATGTTTACAGTTACAAGAGACATTACGTTTAATTTAACTGAATTTTATTTGAATTAATAAAAAACCTGAAGTGTAAAAAAACGACTTCGATCACAAAAACTTTTTGTCTCAACAAATATTCCACGCAGCAGGGACTTATTGTGTTCCGAGAAAATCAATTTAATTCATTCATAATTCATAGGAAAACCACACTCATTATAATTTGCAATGAAAGATATCTTTGTTTGTGAGATTTAATTGCGTTGATTTGGGTTAGCGCTATTGACTTATTGGGGTCTATGTCGCCTTTGTCGTTTCTTAGAAGCTGATTGTGGAGGAAAAGTTTTTTTTTTGCATATTAAATTTTAGATAAACAGAGATAATGAAAGAGAAATGCTTAGTTGAAATTTAATTAATTGTAAAAATGATGATATTTTAGGGACAGTTGTAGCGCAGGGGTAGAAAGTGTGACTGTAACGCGACTGGTTGTGGATTAAGTATCGATTAACATAATGGCTCTAGAATTCGGTGAAATATGGGAACGGAGGGTCTTAACACTAGATTCCCTCTGCCTACCTTGCCGTGAGAGAGATATAGCGTGAAGGTAAAAAAAAGTTTATAATAACATTTTAAGTGTGAAGAGTATTTCATGGAATACAGGCAAAGGATCACGAGCAGTAAGTACTTGCCGACCAGGACAGGATCCTCTTTAAATACCACCTTAGAAGTACGTGCTAAAAATGAGTTTATGAATATAAGTATATATTCCTGTAGGTATATAAGTTTCTATTAATAATTTTATTTTAAATTAGCTTCTTGCACTGTTTACCGTCAATTGAGATCTCGTTCGCCATATTAAGAATCGCCTTTGCAACGGTCTGTTTTAAGTATATTGACGATTTTTCTTGTATAGTTCTAGACAGGCTGATATCCCGCACACAGCAGGGTAGGGAACCTAGTTTTAAGACACTCCGTTCCCCATTTTCCGCCAAATTCGGGGGCATTGCGTGTTAAGTTGCGGAACTTAACGCCGCGCTTTACTTCTTGGAGGGAAATGAAAATATTAAGCATTTCCACTCCTCGAGTGGGAATCGAATCCACAACCAGTCGTTTACAGTCACACGTTTGTGCCACTGCGCCACGACTGGCCCCTTCTATATACTTATATTATAAATTATATAATTGCAATTTGTACGTACGTATATAATTTAAAAATGGTCTTGATCAACGTCATAGTGTCGTAGCGGGGTATTGCCTGACTGTGATATCGAATTCCTCTCAAGGAAATGTTTTGTTGGTTATGTATTTTCCTTATATTTTTTTAACAAGATCATTGGGGCAAAATTTTTATGTAATTTATCAAAAGTTAGCACCTTATTGTTAGTACAATATTGATTTATTAAAGAGGGCATAATATATGCATGTGTTGGATGGAGTGCTCTTATTTTACGGTTCGTGTTTTTCCGGTATAGTACGTGAAAATATAATGTCCAAACACTCCGAGAAATTGTGTGTGGAGAATTTAACGCAAAATGATGAGATTGTTTGTTGAGTGGTGGAAGTGGTGGGAGTGGTGGAACTTAACGCCGCCCGTTGACTACTGATTGTAAATATAATAGCATTTCACTAAATCAGACTTTTACAAATGACGTCTTAGATGTAAAAACAAAAATTATTAAGCATAATCGTTTCCTCGAATGGAAATCGAGCTCACAATATTTTAAACATATTTTTTTTCCTAGCCTATCTATATAGAATCTAAAATATTGAATTTCTCCACCAAACACGTTATATTGTGGCCAGTCGTTGCCCAGTGGCACAAGTGTGTAAACGTCTGGTTGTGGGTTCGATACCCACTCGAGGAGTGGAAATTATATTTCCATTTTCTTCGCTCTGGTGTCGAGGTAAAGCGCGGCGTTAAGTTCCGCCACTTAACACGCAAGCCTCCGAATTCGGCGGAAAGTGGGGAACGGAGTGTCTTAACACTAGGTTCCCTCTGCCTACCCTGCTGTGTGCGGGATATAGCGTAAAGCTATAAATAAACACGTTATATTCCGACCAAATCACGCCAAACGCTCGAGACGCTTGAAAACACGACAAAAAAAGCTGAAACACAGGAGGTATCCAAATCGTTATCGTCTAACATTGATAACCCTGTATCTAAAACATTTGTTTGACCTCTAAAATATGAATATAACTGACCGTGGCAACTAAACAATACAAAAAGTGATTGTGATTATGCCAACCAACTACATAGTTATGTAATGACAGACCTCGGTTAAGGTCTCTCGACCTTCTTGGGCAGAAATGTTAGAAATTAATTTCTGTATGATTTTATTGCTTTACTTTAAATTGCTGTGTATATAATAAATTAATCTAGACATATGGGTACATTTTTTTTAGAGGAAATTGAAAAATGGAACATTTTCCACTTTGTGCCACTGCGCCACGATTGGCTCCAAGTTACGTCATACAATATGCATTAGCTCTTAAATGGTTAAAAAAAGAGATTAGAGTGTCTTGACACTAGATATTCTGCCTACCTTGCTAAGGTTAAAAATTAAGACTTTTTATATAAAATATCTACGCAGCATTGCCTATCCTGCTTTGAATTATTAAATTAATTGGGGCTAGTTGTGGCGCAGTGGTACAGAGTGTATTTGTAAAGCGACTGGTTGTGGGTTCGATTCCCACTCGAGGAGTGGAAATATTTAGTATTTCCATTGCCTTCACTCTCGTGTCGAAGTGCAGCGTTAAGATCCGCGGCTTAACACGCAATGCCTCCAAATTCAGTGGAAAGTGGGGAACAGAGTGCCTTAACACTAGGTTCCCTCTGCCTACCCTGCTATGTGTGGGATACAGCGTGAAGTTTAAAAATTAGAATAATTGCATCAGAATAATAATAATATTGCTATCATATTTTTTTTAGCTTCACGCTGTATCCCGCACACAGCGGGGTAGGCAGAGGAAACCTAGTGTTAAGACACTCCGTTCCCCACTTTCCGCCGAATTCGGAGGCATTGCCTGTTAAGTGGCGGAACTTAACGCCGCGCTTTGCCTCGGCACCAGAGCGAAGGAAATGGAAATAATAAATATTTCCACTCCCCGAATGGAAATCGAATCCACAACCAGCCGCTTTACAGGCACACTCTGTGCCCCTGCGCCACGACTGGCCCCATGACTGGCCTTTATCATTAAATTAATTAAAACATATATTGCTGTTATAATACGCTTCTAGCGATATATGAAATGCACATATTAAATTTATGCATATATTATAATTAAAATGTAGGTGATCGGTGACTGTATATGGAAGATATAAGAGAGATTAAGTAGTAGAACGCGAAACAATGATTTTTAAAATCCTTTTCTGTTTGTTTGTACGCTTGTTTGTCTGTTTATTTATGCAATCAATTTTATGAAAAACGAACTACTTGAAAGTAAAGTTAGAACTAATTAAATTTGGTTCAACAAAATTGCTATAAAGTTGTTGTTTTAGTAAGTAATAAAGCTGTACGCGGATATTAAATAAAAAGAAATATGTGTAAAAAAACGTTATTCTTTTCTTTTATAGCTCTCCCATAAAAAATGTACTTTTAAACGTAGAAGTTAGAAAACGTAGCGCCTGGACAGTATTCAGGAGGCGCGGGTTCGAATCCTGCTGCGTAGCATAAAGGAGCAATACGTAGGTATATCTATAGCCTAAAGATGTTCACTTAGTTACAAATCTCAATGATAACTTCTATCATAACGACATTTTAACGATATAATAATTGCTTCGAGTGGGGTAAATAGAGTCTATTAAATGATATATTAATGAATCAATTAACTTACAAAATATTGTGTAATTCTTTAATTTTAGTTAATAATTCCATATGTGAGATCTTAATTAGGCAGGATTAGATTTTCATTAGGTTTACCAGGAGGCGTAGGTTCGAATCCCGCTGTTTTCAAATTTTTACGTTTTCTAAATATCTTTTGCAAACCCCCTAAGTATGTAAATAGCACTTTAAAAAATGTAAAAAAGAACTAGATTTATTTACTAACTAGCTGTGCCCGCGGTTTTGTCCGCGAGCATTTTACGAAAGCAATTATAACTGTTAAATCAAAAGAGCTTACTTGCTTGACATTTTGGACAAATCACAAAATATTTTTATAAACTATAGCCTTTGCTTTATTCTCATATATGAGCTATATTATTGTAAAGTTTAATTAAAATCCATTCAGTAGTTTTTAAATGAAAAAGTAACAAACATTCTTTCGCGTTTATAATATTAATACTTTAATAGGATTGAAAAGAAACAATTTAATGCCATTTAAATTTTAATTGACGTCTTCGAGAGTGACGTTGAACCTATACACGTGGTCTGTACTTTTTATTAAAAGTACAGTTTTGCATTATTATTTTTTTACTTTAAATACTTTAGGCTTATTACATTCTCAGAAAAGATCTTTGTGTTTATATAAGTAGAATGAGTCTTACATCCAGTTAAGCTGTCTTAACTTTAACCATCATTAATGCCAAGTTTGTCTGACAGTCGTGGAACTAAATTTCTTAATAAAAGTACTGACTTAAAAAAAGCATTTTCTCTTTTTTCATCCTTTAACAAATTTAAATTCTACTTAGCAATTTACAGCCTAATATTTAATTTCGGTACTCTAGTAGAAGTGTCATAGTCAAATATCTGTTTTGTCTTTCGTATTAGGCAAGACAATATATTATGGTATATATATATTTTTTTTAGCTTCACTCTGTATCCCGCACACAGCAGGGTAGGGAGGGATACGATTTTGGTGTCACATAGTTAACTTACATTATTTTTACCTTTAACTTACATTTTATTTAATATAGGACTTACAACGTCGTTTGTGAAGATTTATATATTTTACCTTTTCCTGTTTCTGTATTTGTTTGAAAAAATCCTCTAAGTTCCTCCCGTGGGGGGGCGGGTTAAGAATACAATTCCCCCCCGCCGCTGGGTAGCGTCCCGTAAAAGGCGGGTAACCCAGTAGCTCGGTGGTAGGAGATTCATTCTCCGACTGGCTCGCGACCACTATCATGTCAAAGACGAACCGCCAAACATCTGATGATGTGTTCCGGTTCGATGGCCAGCTTTCCCTATCTCTAACATTCCCATCCTTCCACCCTCCTACTGTCCTACAATCCCAAGGCTGGCAACGCATCCACAACTCTAACGTTATGGATGTCTATGGACGAAGGTAACCACTTAACACCAGGTGGGTCTTCTGCTCGTTTCTCTCCTTTATTCCATAAAAAAAAAAAAAAGTCCAAGCACATTGCAGAATTCCAACTTTCTGCGTCCAGTAATTTCGGCTATGCCTTATCTGAAAGTCACTCGGCGAGTAATAAAAGAGTTGCATATGTATATGTTGTGGCCAGTGGCGCAGTGGCACAAACGTGTGACTAGACGACTGGCTGTGGGTTCGATTCCCGCTCGAGGAGTGGAAATATTTAATATTTCCATTTTCTTCGCTCTGGTGTCGAGGTAAAGCGCGGCGTTAGGTTCCGTCACTTAACACGCAATGCCTCCGAATTCGGCGGAAAGTGGGGAGCGGAGTGTCTTGACACTAGGTTCCCTTTGCCTACCCTGCAGTGTGCGGTATACAGCGTGAAGCAAAAAAAAATGTATATATGCAAGTAGTATAGTATATTGACATTTATGTAATGAATATAATAAACCGCAATATTTTTATTAGCACTTAAATATTATTGACGATAAAGTAAGCCATGAAATCAGATTTGCGGTTTTTAATTAAGATTTTTTCTTATAGTTTCATTTAATAAATATTAAAATGTTATCCTTAATAAGCGTGTTATTAAAAAAATATCATTATTAGAGAAAACGGAGTGCTTTGACACTAGATTCTGAGACTTTGGATACCTTGCTATGTGCCATGCAGGCATATTTATTAAAAAAAATATAAAAATTGTTACGAAGCAAGGTAGCATTAACCTTTTACCTATTTGACACGCATTTATTAGATATATAAGCAGTCTCACCCTTTTCCCCCCATAAGGATAGTCAAAGAGAACCTAGTGTCAAGACATGTCTGTTCTCAACTTTCCGCTCGAAATCGAGGCTGCGTGTTGAGTGGCTGAACTCAACGCCACGCTTGTCTTTGGTACAAGAGCGGAGAAATAAAAATAATATATAATCATTCCTTCAACGGCGTTAAGTTCCGCCACTTAACACGCAAACCTCCGAATTCGGCGGAAAGTGGGGAACGAAGTGTCTTAACACTAGGTTCCCTCTGCCTACCCTGCTGTGTGCGGGATATAGCGTGAAGCTATTTAATTTTTTAATTTAATTCATTCCTTCGAATGGGAATCGAATCCAGAACCGTCCAGAACCTACTGCGCCACGACGGCCTCTAAGAACTTAAGAAAATCTTGCAACGTTGGAAAAACTGTTAGGAAACTCCTTAGTATTCCATGGATTCCTTTTGAATACGTATTTACGGCCACCTCCACAGTCCAAGTTTTTTTTATCAAACCAAACTTACAATGAACCTAATAATACCATCATCATCAGTGGCTCTACAGCCCTTTGTGGGCCCTAGCCTCCTCTAACGCTTTGCACCATTCTTCTCTGTCTGACGCCGCTCTTTTCCAATTTTGAAAGCCTAGGGTCTTGAGGTCTTTGGTAACTCCATCAATCCACCTAAGCTTAGGTCTTCCAATCCTTCGTTTACCATCTGGGTTAGATTCAAGTAGGCGTTTGGGTACCCTGTTATTACTCATTCTGTGCACGTGACCGAGCCATGATAGTCTGCCTACTTTGATGACTTGTATGATATTAGGGTCTTTGTACAGGTCATACAGCTCGTGGTTGTACCGTATCCGCCAGGCACCGTCCTCACATATAGGGCCAAAGATCTTTCTTAATATTTTGCGCTCGAAGATAAGCAAGGCATCTTCGTCCTTCTTACTGAGGACCCCCGTCTCACCTACTAATACCACCTTTGAAATAACGCACGCTGTATGGCACGCTGCACGCAGCAGGGTCGGCAGAGGAAACCTAGTATTAAGACACTCCGTTCCTCACTTTTCGCCGAATTCGGAGGCTTGCGTGTTAAGTGGCGGAACTTAACGCTTTACCTCGACACCAGAGCGAAAAAAATGGAAATATAATTTCCACCCCTCGAGTGGAAATCGAACCCACACGACCCCTGTCCTGTCACTGGAACGGAAAAATGAAAATTATATGCACGAAACAAACATGGTAATTACAAAACTTAACTAATGTTAGCAAAAGGTGGACTTTTCTCATAAGCCAACCTGTGGAAGTGGGTAAATACAACAAATCGCGGGAAGACAAAACTGTGCAATGTACGTATAAAATAGAAATGTTTACATTCAAAAATATATATTTAGATACACCTACACATACTTAAATACACATGATATACATACCTAAATAAATACATACATACATACATACACACAAAAAAAAAACCATCATATAATACTATTTGTACATAATATATACACGAGTATAGAGACTTTAATGTTAAATGCTGACGATTTTATCTTTTACATATTTTTTCAATGAAGTCTTAAATGATAATAATAATAGTGGGGAACGGAGTGTCTTAACACTAGGTTTCCTCTGCCTATTCTCCTGTACAGGATACAGTGTGAATATAAAAAAAAAGAAAAAAAATATATATCAGTATCGAGTGGGAATCGAAAGTACGAGTACAACAGGAAACAAAATGACAGTAAGACGCTGACACGCTACGCATCATTTGCCTCCTTTTAGTTTCTTTTTTGTATTTATTTCTCATTGACATTTATTGATAGATCTATTCAACGAAGCTTATACATAATATGTTCACATTGCATCACATTGCTATTTTTAATAAGTTCCTTAAAACCTTTGTTCTTAGAATATATATAGGAAGATTTTTAAGGCTTCATAAGAATTCATCATAAAGATTATTAAAAAAAATCATATGACGAAAGAAAATGGTTGTTTTGATATATTTTTTATAAATTAAGCAACATTTTTTAATTAAGAAGCCATCGTGGCGCAGTGGGACAGTTCTCAGAGGTATCGTGATTGTGGGTTTGATTTTATGGAATAAAGGAGGCAAACGAGCTGAAGGCCCACCTGGTGTTAAGTGGTTACCTTCGCCCATAGACATCCACAACATTAAAGCTATGGATGCGTTGCCAGCCTTGGGAATGTAGGACAGAAGGAGGGAGGAAGGATGGGAATGGTGGGAATAGGGAGAGCTGGCTTACACGCCATCGAACCGGAACACATCATAAGATATTTGGCGGTTCGTCTTTGACATGATAGTGGTCGCGAGCCAGTCGGAGAACGAATCTCCTACCACCAAACTACTGGGTTACCCGCCTTTTACGGGACGCTACCCAGCGGCGGGGGGGAATTGTATTCTTAACCCGTCCCCCCACGGGAAAAAATTTGGTTTGATTTCCAATAGAACCATAGATATAGAGTGATCATGACATTCTTTTGTTTTCAGCCATTATGCTAAGAGACACCGAATTCGAATTCGAGCTAAAAATGGAGAACGGAGTGATTTGAAATAAAAAAAAAGAGTTAAGACACTACTTTCTCTTTTTTAAACTCATTTTAACGTTTTTTTTATACTCAAAACTCTGAATTTCCAGGTCGGAAATGTAAATAGAAACATTTGTTTAACTTTAAACATTTTTTTGATTGAATTAATAATTTGAAGTATAACATTTTAAAAATATAGTTTGTCAGCCAGTTTGTCAGCCAGTTGGCCAGTCGTGGCCCTTTGGCACAAGCGTGTGACTGAAAACGACTGGTTGTGGGTTCGATTCCCACTCGAGGAGTGGAAATATTTAATATTTCCATTTTCTTCGCTCTGGTGCCGAGGTTAAACGCGGCGTTAAGTTCCGCCACTTAACACGCAATGCAATCCGTTCCCCACTTTCCTCCGAATTCGGCGGTGCGTGGGGAACGGAGTGTCTTAACACAAGTTTCCCTCTGCCTACCCTGCTATGTACGGGATACAGCGTGAAGCTAAAAAAATAATAATAATAATAATTTCAAACGATATTAATATATTATTAGTTCCTCACTTACTATCTAACGAACTTACTTGACATTTTGTAATTTAGCTAAAATGAACTGATAAGCCGAACTTTACGGATACGTTGATTGTTATTTAGAATATTATAATATTATCACTATTATATAATTATAATATAACTGTAGCACAATTTTGACATGTTGGTTTAAACGATGAGTAGAGGTTCATATTCCATGCGGGGGAGTAAATAGATATAAAAGGGGTATTTTTATTATTATTTTTTTTATAGCTTCACGCTGTATCCCGCACACAGCAGGGTAGGCAGAGGGAACCTAGTGTTAAGACACTCCGTTCCCCACTTTCCGCCGAATTCGGAGGCTTGCGTGTTAAGTGGCGGAACTTAACGCCGCGCTTTACCACGACACCAGAGCGAAGAAAATGGAAATATAATTTCCACCCCTCGAGTGGGAATCGAACCCACAACCAGTCGTTTACAGTCACACGCTTGTGCCACTGGGCCACGACTGGTCACATAAAAGGGGTATACATTTATTATTTTAGTTAAGGTGCAAATTATGTATGTATATACATATATAATGCACTTTAGCAACGCGTGTGTCACTTTATTCAAAAGTGTTTGTTAAATGTATAGCATATATCCATACTTATGTTATAAATGGGAAAGTCTGTCTGTTTGTCTGTCACGCTTTCACAGCTAATCTACTGGTCCGATTTAAATGAACTTTTGAAAGTAGTAAATAATCCAGGGTCAAACATAGGCTACGTATTTTCTTAAAAATCAACCTCTTAAGGGTTGAAATAGAGGGCGAAAGTTTATTTGAAAAATCTAAGTCGTTCGACCGATTGTGATGAATTTTAGATTACATATAGTTGATGATGATCCAATGTTAAGCATAGGTTATTTTATTTATCAAAAATCCATCCTTGATGGTTGCAATATAACGAAACATGTATGTAGTTCACATGGCGTTCATTAGTTAAATAGAATTATTTAAATAGAAAAAAACTCTTTTCAAATATACTCTTACAAGAACTTTTAAATCGTTTATTGAACTTAGAACTACCGGCTAAGAAGTCAGTTTTTTTAAACATTTTTAAAGTGTTATTCCATACTTAGGAAAATTGAAAAAGACATTTAAAGAAAACGTATAAAAATTTTAACGCAGCGTGATTCGAACCCGCGCCTCCTGAATACCTTCCAGACGCTCTCACCACTGAGCCATGCTAAGTCAGTACTAAGAAGTTTCAAATATAAACTATTACATAACATGACTAGGTTATCTCTTTCTGCCACTTGATAAAAATATATCAAAATATTATTTAATCTATTCAATAGTTTATATGTCAACCGTATAATACTAGGGTCATCATCAGTATATATAAATTGTGGCCAGTCGTGGCGCAGTGGCACAAGCGTGTGTCTGTAAACGACTGGTTGTGGGTTCCATTCTCACTCGAGGGGTGGAAATATTTGAGGGTGGATATATTTCCATTTTCTTTGCTCTGGTGTCGAGGTAAAGTTAAGCCTCCGAATTCGGCGGTGCGTGGGGAACGGAGTGTCTTAACACTAGGTTCCCTCTGCCTACCCTGCTGTGTGCGGGTGAAGCTATAAAAAAAAAAAATATTTAAACTATTTAATAGTTTGTTTATGTGAACCGTGTAATACTAGGGTCATTATCAGTATATATAAATTGTTAGATTTGTTGATGCGTAAAATACGTGTTGCCTTAGCAACTTATATATTTTTAACATTTTAAAGTGTTTAGGAAATTGAAAAACATTTTTAGAGTGCGTGTAAAAAATTCATAAGTCCAGTCAGCCAGTGGTAGCGCAGAGGCGCAAAGTGTGACTGTAAAGCAATTGGTTGTGGGTTTGATTCCCACTAGAGGAGCGAAAATATTTAAATATTTGCATTTTATTCACTCTGGTGTCGAGGCAAAGCGCGGCACTTAGTTCCGCCACTCAACACGCAATGCCTCCGAAATCGGCGGAAAGTAGGAAACGGAGTGTCTTAACACTAGGTTTCCTCTGCCTGCTCTGTTGTGTGCGGGATACAGCGTGAAGCTATAAACAAAAAAAAATGAAAGATTTTTAACCATTAGTATATAGATATAATGAAACTTAATATAAATCTATAACAATTAAAACATGTAGACATTAAAATATTAATAATTCGATGAATACAGATAATAAATATTTTTTTTATAAAATGGTATATAATAATAGATTATATATATTTATATATACTACATTTTTATATTTAAACTTCAAATTTGACAGTTGAATAAAATGAAAGGATAAAAATTAGTTTATTTACAATATTACATAAGAAATCGTTATAATGGCGGATGAGGAATCATGCTCTGATTGTAAACTTGAAACTATTGAACGACTGTGGACCGAAACATTATTAAATTGGGTAACTAATTAATCTTATTATAAAGATACAGATATGTTTTAAATTATTGTAGTACTTGCGACGGTTCGTGGTTTCGCCTGCGTAAGTAAATGCAAAACTTCTTTATTTTTTGGAGCTTCACGCTTTTTGCCGTAGCGGTGTAGTCAGAGAGAGCGTAGAGTCAAGACACTCCGTCCTTTACTTTTTGGCCGATATTGAGATATTGCGTGTTTAATTAATTCGACGTTGCGCTCTTTTAAGTACCAGAGGAAGAAATGAAATTCAAGATATATGTAATCATTCTTTCCAGTGGGAATCGAACTCATAACCATCGTGTTACAATCAGACGCTCTGTTTCGCCACGATGACTTCTGTTCAAATGTTAAATTTTGATCCCCTATTTCAAGTCTTTGAAGGTTGATTTTTCAAACGAAACTGGCCTATGCTTGACTCAGTGTCAAGCATTTGCTTCTTCACATTGCTGTCTTCACCAATTGCTCTTACACTAGAATGTCTATGATTCCCTATTCGGGAAAAAGCTTCAGGCTTTTTGAACTAACTTAAGGAAAAAAAAACATTCACTATATGGTATGGTAGCCCAGTAGTTTGGTGGTAGGAGATTCGTTCTCCGACTGGCTCACGACCACTATCGTGTCAAAGACGAACCGCCAAATGATGTGTTCCGGTTCGATGGCATGTAAGCCAGCTCTCCCTATTCCCACCATTCCCATTCTTCCTTCCACCTTCTGTCCTACATTTCCGAGGCTGGCAATGTATCCATAACTCTAATGTTGTGGATGTCTATGGGTGAAGGTAACCACTTACCATCAGGTGGGCCTTCTGCTCGATTGTCTTCTTTTCTTCAATAAAAATAAAAGTGATTCCGCAATGATTTCAAGCTGAAAGTGGAGAACGGAGTGTCTTAACACTAGGTCTGACTCTGACTACCCAGCTATGCGGCAAAAGCGTAAAGTAGTAAATAACTTATAAAAAGTATAACATTTTTTTATCCTTTGTTCGTTTGGTTTGGTCATGTTTTACGCCGCCTACAATTAAAAAGATAGCAAATCGTTATTGTATTGTTTTGTTACACTCATAAAAAGGCACTTAGTGTAAATTTATTAATTAAATTAATTGTAGGCATATTAATGTTGAGGCCATCGTGGTGGAAGGAAGGAATTAATATAATGATCTTGAATTCAAATAAAAAACGAAGACCGGAGGGTTTTGACACTAGACTCTCTATTTAAGCTATGAGTAAAAACGTCAAGCTTTTTCTAATTGTGCATAAGATTTTTTTATAGCCATTCATTATGTTTGTTAACTATTTTGTTTATTAACTTCACGCTGTATACCTCACACAGCAGGGTAAGCAGAGGGAACCTACTGTTAAGACACCCCGTTCCCCACTTTTCGCTAAATTTGGAGGCATTGCGTGTTAAGTGGCGGAACTTAACGCCGCGCTTGCCTCGACACCAGAGCGAAAGGAAATGGATATATTAAATATTTCCACTGTTCGAGTGGGAATCGAAACCACAACCAGTCTTTTACAGTCACACGCTTGTGCCACTGACCCCTATGCATATAGATTGAGGAAAATAAAAAACTACTTATTTAAACTATTTAGTTAGTAAGTTAGTTACTTAACTACAATTTATTTTTAGTTATACAATTGTATAAGTGAACAAGCAAAGGAAATTAATGTAAAGAGTTTAGAAGAAGTTCTGAATAAATATAAAGACGATGTGTGCAACGACTACTTCGATCGGGCTCTGCTGGTAGATTCAGATTTGGAAACGTTTTTTCAAAATAAATTTCCTATATTACGTCTAAGGTGAGTGGAAGTTCGATTCCTTTCAATTTTTTTCCTTAAAAATTTTAATATTTAAATATTATTTTGTGTTTTTGCTATATTTTTTTGTCTACGCCACTGGTTCCCAACCAGCGATCCGCGCACCACCGGTGGTCCGCAGAAGGGATAGACTGGTCCGCGAGCGATGTTAAATTTAGCAAGTGTTATACCCAGCCCCTTTTATTTTTTTTAACGTCAGGAAAATCCTGTTACGGATACCCACCCGGGGTGGGGGTATAACATTGAAACGCTTACGTTTCAATGTTATAATGACAAATGTATTAATGGCGGTAAGTATAAAAATGTATTTTTAAACATTTTTAAATTTCACACTTTGGAAAATTCCAGAAATGTAATCCACAAAAATGTTCAAAAGTATTTAATAAATAGCATTCTCTCTTGCCAAACGATTGTTCGTAGAATAATCTTTGGGTAGCAGAAATTTGTAAAAATCTCTCTACAGAGATGCTAACAAAAAAAATAACGTTGTAATAAAGCGTAAAATAATTTCGACGCAGCGGCTAGTAGAACGCATGGCTCAGTGGTGAGAGCGCCTGAACGGTATTCAGGAGGCGCGGGTTCGTATTCCGCTGCGTACAAATTTTTATACGTTTTCTTTAAATGTCTTTTTTATAAAAATATACATAAATCCTTCAAACTATAGAAGCGCCTGTACAAATTAAGAAGCAATAAAAACTTAGAACTACGTATTGGCTGCAGCCTGAATATATTTAGTTATAAATGACTGAAAGTAACTAAAAATAACTAAAAATTAAAAATTAAACAGCTTCACGCTATATCCCGCACACAACAGGGTAGGCAGAGGGAACCTATTGTTAAGACACTCCGTTCCCCACTTTCCGCCGAATTCGGAGGCATTGCGTGTTAAGTGGCGGAACTTAACGCCGCGCTTTACCTCGACACCAGAGCGATGAAAATGGAAATATTAAATATTTCCACTCCTCGAGTGGGAATCGAACCCACAACCAGTCGTTTACAGTCACACGCTTGTGCCACTGGGCCACGACTGGCCACAAACTGAAAGTAACGTTTTTTAAAATTAAAAAAAGGTCATTTTTTTAAATATTTTTAAAGTGTTATTCCTCATTTAGGAAAATTGGAAAAGGCTTTTATATTAACATTCTATTCAACCGTTTCTATAGTTCTATAGAAGATGATAGTCAAAGATTCTATATATTAATGTCAGCCCTATTATATTACTGTTGTACCAACACCAAAGGGCAAGTCAGTTCTGATATATGCAATAATTTGAGTGAAGTGGAGCAGATTTTGATTATAAAATTTTGTGAAATTCTATCTACTATGGAAGTAACTTTTTACAACGTTAAAACTGCTATTGAAGGTAAAAAAATGTAATTTTAATTATTTTCTCTTTGATGTTAAAATTGTTAAGGATAAACAACTAATAGGGGCCAGTCGTGGCCCAGTGGCACAAGCGTGTGACTGTAAACGACTGGTTATGGGTTCGATTCCCACTCAAAGGGGGGATATATTTAATATTTCCACTTTTTTCGTTCTGGTGTTGAGGCAAAGCGCGGCAAACACGCAACGCCTCTGAATTCCGCGGAAAGTGGGGGATGGAGTGTCTTAACACTAGGTTTCCTCGGCCTACCCTGCTGTGTGCGGAATACAGCGTGAAAAAAAGAAACAACTAATATATAATAGAACTCTAGCGACCCGGTCACAGCTTCGCCGCGTTAAAACTATTTTGTTATATAGCAACCTTCAGGGAAGTTTTCTTAAAAAATAAAGTAGCCTGTGTTTAATCTTGGATTATCAACTATATTTATGCCAAAACTCATTACAATCGGTCAAGCGGTTTATTTTTTTCATATAAACTTTCATCCCCTATTTCAACCCTTTAGAGGTTGATTTTTGAAAAAATAGTAGCCTATATGTGACACTGGGTTTTTTACTACTTTCATTCTAAATTTCATCCAAATCGGACCGGTACATTAGCCGTGACAGCGTGACAAGCAAACATACAGACTTTTGCATTTATATTATAAGTACGGATTAAGATGCTACTTTTTGCATAATTCTTTATATTCTATCTATATGAGACTATTGTGGCGCAGCGGGAAGCTTCTTAACGTATCCGTGATGGTTGAGGGTTCAATTCCAACTCTGAGGAATGATTTATTTGATTTTTTATTTCTCTGCTCTGATGATAAGACAAGGTGCAACATTAAGTTCTGCTATCTAAATACATAACCAGGCCAAATTCAGGCGGAAAGTGGAGAGCAGAGAGAGTAGATGCAGTATTTTGATATTGGAGTCCTTCCGCTTACCCTTCTTTGCGGAATAAAGCGTGAAACAAGTTTCTTTTACTTTAAATAATTATTTTTAAATAATTCAATAATTATTTAAAACCTACATTATCACTCCAGGCGCATACAAACATATACACGAAGAAAATAATAAAAACAACTTAGGAACAGACTGGTCAGATTCTGAAATGACTGATTCAGACAAAATGGACTCCATTTTAAAATTTAAGAAGAGCACCAATCCAACAACTATAAAGTTTAAATCTTCAATAACTGTACTTCCATCGGTTGTGAATGACACGTCCAGATCTATAGATTACTCTGACGATGCTCCTTCTAATGTATATGGAATGAATAATCGTGATGTTTATATGAAGCCTGCTGATGTTCCGGAAGAAAATGTTGAAGGTAAAATACTTTTAAATATACTAGATATATCTTGCCTATGTGTCCTGCTATGAGATAATACCATAGATAAAAAATATGGTGTGAAATTAAATTTAAAAAAGGAAATTATAGGACTTTAACATTTATACTTTTAAGTGTTATTCTCACACTTGCGGTTTCCATATGCGGTATCATACTGTGATTATATAACCTCAAACCTCAAAATGTAATGTTTTTTATAATACATTAGTTTTTTTTTTAGCTTCAGGCTGTATCCTGCACACAGCAGGATACCTAGTGTTAAGACACTCCGTTCCCCACTTTCCGCCGAATTCGGAGGCTTGCGTGTTTAGTGGCGGAACTTAACGCCGCGCTTTACCTCGATACCAGAGCGAAGAAAATGGAATTATAATTTCCACTCCTCGAGTGGGAATCGAACCCACAACCAGTCGTTTACAGTCACACGCTTGTGCCACTGGGCACGACTGGCCACTTTAATTAGATAATTAAATCGAGCGTAAAAAATACGTTTAATTAGATAATTAAATCGGGCGGTAAGCATAAAAACCGTGTGTTTGAGAACTTCCGTTCTTCTATAAAGTCCTCTACGTACATGTTGCTATAGCAACGCGAAGCTTACGCGATGACAGGGCCTCTAGTAAGATTTTTTGAAGTAACATTCACGTAACGCGTATGTTACGCATTATCAAGGCCAACGTTAAACAAGATATTTAATTATAGATTTAAAAGAACCATCAATTCCACCTTGTCAAGATAACTGCGCGTGTACAAAATGCAGTTCCAGTGAACCGTGCTGTGGTTACCCCGGAGGCAGTAAAGAGACGTGTAATGATAATAATAAATTGAAGAAAATCAAGTTAGTTTTGGATATTATTTAATTATTCAATTCATTAAGACCAGTCGTGGCGCAGTGGCACAAGCGTGTGACTGTAAACGCGACTGGTTGTGGGTTCGATCCCACTCGAGGAGTGGAAATATTTAATATTTTCATTTTCTTCGCTCTGGTGTCGAGGTAAAAGCGCGGCGTTAAGTTTCGCCATTTAACACGCAATGCCTTCAAAATTTGGTGGTGCATAGGGAACAGAGTGTCTTAACACTAGGTTCCCTCGGCCTTCTTTGGTGTGTGCGGGATAGAGCGTGAAGTTAAAAGATATGTAAAAATCTTAATCATTTTTGGGGTCAAACTTCTTTATTTAAGAAGTGAATACATGACGAAAGCGTTACAAAAAGTGTGAATAAATGAGGTGAGCGGAAGCTAAGAGGGAGATATAAGGTAGTGAATATTAAAAGAGAGAAAGAGAGTTACATTTCCTTTATTACAGTAGTGGCAAAATGGAAATAATTCCTTTTCTCGAGTGGGAATCGAACCCACAACCAGTCACTTAACAGATACACTTTGTGACTTTGGCGCACGACTGGCCCCAAAGACTATACATTTTATTCTACATTTTTCAGATTTTATAACAGAAAATTGGCTTATTATGCTACTTTTATATTATTGTTATTGGTACTTGTAATATTTTTATCTACTATACCTTTTTGGTTAAAAAATAATAAAACAAGAGAAATAACAATAAAAGCTGAAAGACGGAACGAGAGGAGGTGAATTCTGAGAGATTTTTATTATTTTTTTTTAGAGAATAAAGTAATGTATTTACATAAATAAATAGTAAAAATAAATAAAAAATAAGGCCATTGTGTAGCTGTTAGGAAGTGTCTTTTAAATAAATAATAAATATTTTATTGCGTTTTCACGCTTTTCCTAGCTTAGTAGTTGCCGGGGTAGTTAGAAGACCTAGTGTCAAGACACTCCGTTTTCAACCTTCCGCTCGAAACGCAATAGCCCGAACCATTGCAGAAAGGAGGAAGGAGGAAGGAATACTTAACGCTGCACTTTGTCCTATCTTGTCCTACTTTGTCCTGTCCACATCAGAGCAAAGAAATGTAAATTATCAATATAATTACTCCTCCGAATGGGTTTTGACCCCACAATCAGACGCTGCCAAATAAAACGGCATCAAATAAGAGATATCCATCGAATAAATGACTATAATTAACCTATTTACATTTTTCGTTTTGGTTAAAAAGTTTTAACATTAAGTCTAGGAATTTCAACGTAGCTATAGTTTCCAACCGACGTGGATTCGAGCTCCGCTTTGTATAATTTTTAATATGTTTTTTAAAAATATTTTTAAATTTCTTATTGTGTGAATAAAAAGAAATATATATTAAAAATTGTAATATCCCTTTTTAATATCACAAGTTAAAAATTATTGGACCTTGGAATTAGTATTGCGTATTCCTTTATAATAATAACTAATTTGTTTTCTAGTGAAGAACCACTTTATTGGACTTGGCAGTGTAAAAACAATCAGTGCCATAAAGTTTTAAGTTCAAAATTTAATACAAGCACATACAATTCAATCAGTGAATGTACATTACTATGCACAGGCCCTCAGCTCTGGCCACTTCCGGTTGGCAAGACCCATTTTAGTAAAACTATTGTATATATATCAACGAAGAAAATGGAATACAAATTTAATTCACTACCATCTGAAGAAGTCAGACAATATCTAGCTGAAGCTTTCAAATTGTTTATCAAAGACTTGGCTAGTTTAGAAAGAAATAATCCAAAAGTTCAAAGAAATCCAAATATAACAGTCAAAAAGATGATAATACAAATAGATATAGAAAGCGACTTTGATCCCAAATTACGTTTGAACACAGACGAATCTTATATTCTGAAAGTAAAATCGACCAACAATAGCATTTTAATAAACATATCATCAATTTCCTTTTGTGGTTCACGACATGGACTCGAAACTTTGAGCCAATTGCTTCTCTCTGATCAAAATACTGGATATTTAATAACATTTTCTGATTCTCTAATAAATGATTCACCAGCCTATAAATATAGGGGGTTAATGGTGGATTCTGTAGCCAATTTCATACCAACAATCGATGTGATTAGAACGATAGATGCCATGTCTTATTCTAAATTAAATACTTTCCACTGGAGGGTAGATATGACTAGTTTTCCTGTAGAACAAAATGTGTTTTTATATGGGCCGTGTGATAAATTAATGGTCTATTCTAAAGAAGATATGGAATTTGTAGTTAAAAGAGCTGGATTTAGAGGAATTCGAGTTTTGATTGAAGCAGCAGTGCCCAGTGTTTTAGGATCACCTTGGACTTGGTACAAAGAATCGTCATGTCCCAATACTAATTTTTCATCTACGAGTAGAATATCATTACAGGATATATTTAATTCTCTTCAAAATATATACACTTTGATCTTCGATCTGACGAAAGTAGACGATGTGTTTCATTTAGGCCAGAATATTTTTCCTTCCTTGCTAAATTGTTATGGGATATCAGATTCTGATTATTTTGAGAAAGCGTTGCAACATTTGAAGTTATCGCATAAAGGATTTCTTCCAAGATTACCAATTATTTGGTATAATGGCAATTTTTTAAGCAATTTTGATACGTGGCTGAGATTTGGTGTTCAATATAATTCTCTTGGTTTTGCAAATTTAAGCAAATATAAAGTTATTGTTTCGATTAAATGGGATCTCTCTTGTGAAACGAAAGTGTCGAGTCATTTATGTGTTAAATATAGGTGAGAAATATTTATGGTTATTTATGGTAGTTCTAGAAGCCATCGTAGCGCAGTAGGACAGAGTCTACTGTAACGGAATGGTTGTGGGTTCGTTTCCCACTCGGGGAAATGATTATAATATATCATTTTTTAACTCTGGTACCTAAGACAAAACACAGCATTGAGTTCCGCCATTCGATACGAAATGTCTTGATTTCGGGCTGAAAGTGGAGAACGGATTAAGTGTCTTAATAGTAGGTTTTCTCTGATTATTAAGCGGGAAAAAGCGTGAAGCTATATTAACACGTAGCGTTAAACAAAAAATACTTTTTTCCTTGATTAGTTCTTCTATATAAAGTGTAATGTATGTAATAATGCGTGGTACTATGGTATTGGAAGAGATTTATGTATAATAGGAGGTATAGGGAAAACTTATGTATAATATAATATTAAATTTTATTTTAGAACTTGGCAACAAATGTATTTATGGATATCTTGGCGTAGTACAGAAGCGTTTACTATAGAAGGAGGGGAAACTACACTTTGGACTGATTTTGTTGATTCTAGTAAGTTAATGAAAACTTTTACCAATACAGGTGGTAATCAATTTATATATGTGGCCAGTCGTGGCGCAGTGGCACAAGCGTGTGACTGTAAACGACTGGTTGTGGGTTCGATGCCCACTCGAGGAGTGGAAATATTTAATATTTCCATTTTCTTCGCTCTGGTGTCGAGGTAAAGCGCGGCGTTAAGTTCCGCCACTTAACACGCAATGCCTCCAAATTCGGCGGAAAGTGGGGAACGGAGTGTCTTAACACTAGGTTCCCTCTGCCTACCCTGCTGTGTGCAGGATACAGCGTGAAGCTGAAAAAAAATATTAAAAATATATTTATTCTTAATTATAGGTAACCTAGATTATCACTTATGGCCTCGTGCAGCTTGCGTCGCAGAACGACTGTGGTCGGACGTGGTCGCCGGTTCGAAACCTGACAAATTTGTGTATACACGTTTGGATACGCATAGGTATTATTATTAACTACATATTTCATTATATTGCAACCTCTTGCAGTGGATTTTTGAAAAATAATGTATTATATGTAGCTAAGCTTATCAATTATATTTATGTCAAAATTTATTAGTATTGGTCAAGAAGTTTAAGGTTTCTCATACTAACTGTCAACACTTTTAAACTAGTTTTTTAAAAAAAGTACTCTGTTTGGCCCAGGATGTTCAACTATTTTCATTCCAAATTTCATCCAAATCGGACTAGTAGATTATCCAGATTTTCGTATTTATAGTATTAGTATTAATATGCACACTTAATAAAAAAAAACTAATAACATTTTAAACGGATTCGAATCTGCCTCTTGGAAACTGTCCAACACGCTCTGAACATTTAAGCTATAGGGAGTTTAGTCTAGTCTAGTAGGGAGATTTTATAATTATCTGCTATCCAAAGATTATCTATGTTTTCTAATCCTAGGTGTGTAAAATTACAACTATTATTTATTTTTTTATACATATCTTGAAATGTATGACTTAAATAAGACAAAGCGCGGCGTTAAGTTCCGCCACTTAACACGCAACGCCTCCGAAATCATTGTCGCGTGGGGAACGGAGTGTTTTAACACTAGGTGCCCTCTGCCTACCCGAATGTGTGCGGGATATAGCGTGAAGCTAAAAAAAAACTGATAAACGCCCAATATAAGCGATTAAGCTATACTTTTTTTTAACCTAGTGTTAAGACACTCCGTTCCCCACTTTCCGCCGAATTTTCGGAGGCATTGCTTATTAAGTGGCGGAACTTAACGCCGCGCTTTGCCTCAGTACCAGGCGAAGAAAATGATAATATTAAATATTTCCACTCCTCGAGTGAGAATCGAACCCACAACCAGTCGTTTGAAGTCACACGTTTGTGCCACTGCCGCCACGACTGGCCCAAAGTTTTTTAAAAGTTTTTCTAATATATCCAATATATATTATTTCTTTAACTCTAACATCTGCATATATAAATGAAAGGTCCCGTATGCTCCGTCGTGGTGTACACGTCGCGCCGATATGGCCGGCGTGGTGCAGTTCTAATCCCGGGTTGTGTCTTCAGAATGTGCAATAAAATGTTTTTTTTTAATATTTGTATTATTTTAGCGTGTTTAAGAAATTATTTGTAGTATTGTTACTGGCAATTTAAAGTAAGGAATAGAAAAAAATATATATATATATATATATATATATTATATATATATATATATATATATATATATATATATATATATATATAATATATATATATATATATATATTGTGCAGTGGGGACAGTCCCTAACTGTTAACACGATGGTTGTGTGTTCGATTTCTACTCTGGGGAATGATTATATTTAAAATAAAATAAAAAAAAGATAACGTATAAAAAATTTGAATGGGCTCAAACGCAGCGGGATATGTACCCGCGCCTCCTGAATACCGTTCAGGCGCTCTCACCACTGAGCCATGCGTTCTACTGTCCGCTGCATCGAAATTATTTTACGCTTTATTACAACTTATTTATGTTGTTAGCATCTCTGTAGAGAGATTTTACAAATTTCTGCTACCCAAAGATCATTCTACGAACAATCATTTGGCAAGAGTGAATGCTATTTATTAAATACTTTTAAACATTTTTAAAGTGTTATTCTACACTTAGGAAAATTGAAAAAAAAAATTATACGTTTTCTAAACATCTTTTTCAATTTTCCTAAGTGTCGAATAACACTTTAAAAATGCTTAAAAGGTATTTTTATTTTTTCACTTTGGTAACTAACACAAAACGCGACATTATGTTCTACACTTATCACGAAATGTCTTGATTGTCTTGATTTTAGGCGGAAAATGGAGAACGGAGAGTAAATTAACTTCTCTTTGAATATTCTGTAATGCGCAAAGCGGAAAGCCATTTCTTTTAAAAAATAAAATACAATACATAAAATAAAAAAATAAAACAACCAAAAATAATTAAAACTTAAAGAATATATTAAACATTCGCTCTTAAAGTTACAAAAGTACCACCCGACAAAAGAACCAACGATACAAAAGAACGATAAAAAAAACCGAAACGGAGTGTCTGGTCACTAACTTTCCTTGCTACACCGTAAATTACGGTAAACGGTAAACGGTAAATAAAAACAAAATCTAAAAAGATTCTTTAATAAGTCCTTTGACGTTCGTGTAAGTACCCACAATGCATAGAATCAGACCGAAAAGTATTATGAAAATGGACCTCCAGAGCCGCCATTTCATGAAACCGAGGCCTGGATCGGTCCAGTCCAGGCACAGTTCGATAAACGCTGGGTATATGAAACCCATGTTTGAAATGCAGAAGGAACCTAGCTGTGGGCAAATAATTTGGAATTAGTAATAATAATTATATAAAAAATTTAATGATAAAGACTTATCTATAGTTACATATGATGGGTATAAAAGCAAAGGCGCTTCAGTCACAAAACAACTAAATCGAGTAAACTGCAAATTTCTACTGTGTCGTAATAAGTCGATATTTCTACCCGAATTATATGTTGGTTCTTTTATAGGAATACTTTATTAATGTAACATTAATTAAAAAAAATACAGTAACCATCTTTGCATTTAAACGTTGGACCAAAGCGTGTTTGCAATTTAATATTCATTGTATGACAGCTGACAGCCACTATCCACAATCGACTTACTATGAAAAACGATAGATTCGCCATCTTAGATATTTTGAAATTACGACTTTTGATTGGTAGATTGTGACTGTGGCGTATTTGCTCGTAACTTTTTTTGGATCGAAGCTGTTTTGCATCTAAACGTTATTTTCTAAGTGCTTTTTTTATAGAATTGCGGTGGATTTTCAGGTTGCCTCTCATAATATAGTGTAGCCCTTTGTGAGCTCTCAAATTTCGTATACTCCGTTAAAAAAATGCATTTTTGGACTGAAGCGTCTTTGCTTTTATATCCCTCATATATTAATTTACAGCTTCACGCTAGTGTTAAGATATTCCGCTCTCGACTTTCTGTTCGAAATTGATTGCGAGTTGAGTGGCGGAAATCACCACCGCGTATTGTCTTAAGTACTAGAGCAAATAATTGGATAGATCATCTTTCCCTGGGTTGTGGGTTCGAACCCACAACGACTGGTTGTGGGTTCGATTCCCACTCGAGGAGTGGAAATTATATTTCCATTTTCTTCGCTCTGGTGTCGAGGTAAAGCGCGGCGTTAAGTTCCGCCACTTAACACGCAAGCCTCCGAATTCGGCGGAAAGTGGGGAACGGAGTGTCTTAACACTAGGTTTCCCTCTGCCTACCCTGCTGTGTGCGGGATATAGCGTGAAGCTATATTTTTTTTAATCATCTTTCCCCTAAGTGGGAATCGAATCCACAATCATCGCGATTAAAATCAGACGCTGACTCATTGCGCTACAACGAGCCCTTGCTTATATAGTAATTTATCTAAGTCAGTCTGTTCTCGATTTAAATATATTCATATGTTGACCAATTGCACAGTTTCATTCACACTTTTTCCCGCTTAAGAGGTAATTAGAGAGGACCTAGTGTCAAGACACTCCTACTTCCACTTTCCACCTGAAATCGAGACGCTACGTGTTGAGTGGCGGAACTCAACGCCGCACCTAGTCTTAGGGTAACAAAAATGACAATTTAAAATAAATTATACGAAATTATACGTAAAATAAAAAAAAATGAACAACTAAAAAAACTAAGATACTTTTAAACATTTCTAAAATGTTATTCCACATTTAGGGAAATTGAAAAAGACATTTAAAGAAAACGTATAAAAATTTGAACGCAGCGGGATTCGAACCCGCGCCTCCTGAATACCGTTCAGGCGCTCTCACCACTGAGCCAGGCGTTCTACTACATGCTGCGTCGAAATTCAGCTCAAGTAATAAACGTATAAGAATTTCGACGCAGCGGATAGTAGAAAGCATGGCTCAGTGGTGAGAGCGCCTGAGCTGTATTCAGGAGGCGCGGGTTCGAATCCCGCTGCGTTCAAATTTTTATACGTTTTATTTAAATGTCTTTTTCAAAACTAATATACGATAGAAAAATAGAATACCAACCACTCCAATAAACTTCGACACATTAGGAAATGTAGCTGCTATTGCAGTGATCATACAAATGAACACAGCTCGGTACACTCTCTCCCAGAGCCAGTACTTAGCTGGATCATAGCGATTGCGTATGTAGAACCACATCAGGTCGAAGGGAAACCAGAAATTCAGGGCAAAAGTTATGTATATCATTAATCCTAATAAAACTTTTAAGAAAATTGGCAATCTGCAATTAAAAAAAAAATGGTATTATTGATTGATCCCTTGTTTTTTTTAGCTTCACGCTGTATCCCGCACAAAGCAGGGTAGGCAGAGGGAACCTAGTGTTATAACACTCGTGTTAAGTGGCGGATGCCTCCGAATGCCTCCGAATCCGGCGGAAAGTGGAGAACATAGTGTGATAACACTAGATTCCCTCTGCCTACCCTGCTGTGTGCGGGATACAGCGTGAAGCTAAAAAAAAATTTAGTAAAAAGTAGAATATAATTGTTTAACCAAAATTTGATGAATTATTTTAAAATATAATTAATTAATTGAAATGATAATTATAAAACCCTTGGAAAATAAGCTTTTTAACATTTTATATATTTTTCTTAGCTTCACTCTTTATCACGCATAACACGGTAGGCAGAGAGATTTTAGTGTTACGACACTCCGTTTTCCACTTTCTGCCCAAATTCAAGATAACGTGTTGAGTGGCGAAACACAACACTGTGCTTTGTCTTACTACAACATTGAAACGTAATTAATTTGAAAATAATCATTCCCTATAGTGGGAATCGAACCCACAACCATCCCTTTTTATTAAATTTCATTACTTAAAAATAATCTTAAGTGTACAAGTAACATATTATAAATTTTGAGTATTTTTTTTAATAATTATCTTTTTATAAAACAAGTAACATAGTTTAAATAAATTTATAAAATAACAGATAACAGTTAAGCTATAATAGATCAAATACAAAGAAAAGATAATTTATAAAAAAGAAAACAATATAGTGGCCAGCCGTGGCCCAGTGGCACAAGCGTGTGACTGTAAACGACTGGTTGTGGGTTCGATTCCCGTTCGAGGAGTGGAAATATTTATTATTTCCATTTTCTTCGCTCAGGTGTCGAGGCAAAGCGCGGCGTTAAGTTCCGCCACTTAACACGCAATGCCTCCGAATTCGGCGGTGCGTGGGGAACAGAGTGTCTTAACACTAGGTTCCCTCTGCCTACCCGAATGTGTGCGGGATACAGCGTGAAGATAAAAAAAAAAAAAAAAAAAAAACAATATTAAATTACTCATATATTATAATTTTTTAAAAAAATATACTCACGGTTCTAGTGGAAAATTTAAAGTAACTGGTGATTTAGAATCTTCACCGAAACCCCAATATCCGAAGAACCCAATTGTCAGTACAATGCTTAATACAATTGACATGCCTGAAAATAATTTTGCAATTCATGAAATTAATAAGTTATTATTTTTTTTTTTTATTTTCACGCTGTATCCCGCACACAGCAGGGTAGGCAGAGGGAACCTAGTGTTAAGACACTCCGTTCCCCACGCACCGCCGAATTCGGAGGCATTGCGTGTTAAGTGGCGGAACTTAACGCCGCGCTTTACCTCGACACCTGAGCGAAGAAAATGGAAATATTAAATATTTCCACTCCTCGAGTGGGAATCGAACCCACAACCAGTCGTTTACAGTCACACGCTTGTGCCACTGGGCCACGACTGGCCACAATTTCATATTTCAATCCATACTTATATTATAAATGCGAATGTCTGTGTGTATTGTCTGTCACGCTTTCACGGCTAATCAACTGGTCCGATTTAGATGAAATTTAGAATGCAAGTAGTGAAAATGACTGGGTCTAACTAACTAACCATCTAACATAGGCTACTTAGTTTTTCAAAAATCAACATTAAAGGGTTGAAATAGGGGATGAAAGTTTATATGAAAAATCTACACCGCTTGACCGATTGTAACGAATTTTGGCAGAGCGAAGGAAATGGAAATATTTCCACTTCTCGAGTGGGAATCGAACCCACAACCAGTCGTTTACAGGCCACGACTGGCCAAATGGTATAATGAGTGAGATTCTAATTTAAAAAAATAATATCACATTACCTCCAAACAGTGCCAAAGCCATTTTCTTAGGCTCCTCCATATTATTTTCTATCGCCATCACCGCTCCTATACCTTCCATACTGAATATACAGACTCCCATAAACTCAAAGAGACCAGCGACAGTTTTAAACACGGGCCTGTCTAAAGGACTGACATCTGTCATTTTGACGGCGTAGTAGATGGTTGCTATGGCAACCGATACTGAAATATTGAAAATTAATGCTTATTTTTTGTTTGGCCGGAGATTCAAAAAGAAGTATTAATGATAATCCCTAATGAGATGATATCTTAAAAAAGCGTGATATATTGTTCTAATAAACATATCGTCGACGGAAAACGTATTTGCTGTAAGTAGAAAATATCGAAATTTGGTTTTATATATCATTTGAATCAGAAAAAAAAACTGCGTCGAATGATCTAGGTAGTTTTTTGCTGAGATTAAAAAAAAAATACTTACGCGTTCTCAATTTTGAAAAAATATTCATCCAATTTGTTGTAACTACCCAAACATCCGGTGTTTTGCTATTTTTTTTAACTTACAGCAATTGTGACGACGTTAAGAATCCATTATGACTTACGCAGTCTGGCCTTATTACCTACCCACTACTTAGAGCTTATTTATGTCAACTTCATTTCAAAAACATGTATAAGTCTTTAAGATAATACTTATTTAGTGTTATTTATCGTTTACAGTATTTAAATTCCTTTCAAAAGAATCAGAATCCTCACTCGCCATACAAATTCAGTTCTTACTTACGACATTTTTATATTCCATAAATGGAAAACGAATTGCTGTAAGTAATGAAAAGTCTACTTCCACTTATTTTAGACACATGTAGATATTTTCAGTATATTAGTAATGTTAAAGTTTGTTCACGTACCGAAAATCATGTCTATACTGCTTATATTAACAGAGCTATGATTTTTTTTTCAAATTTAAAAACGTTTTTCGGCTTTATTTCAAATTGTACTTTTTCTACTTACAGCAAATACGTTTTCTGTCGACGATATGTTTAATCTGTTTATCATTTATTCAAAATCTTTGTAAAAAATACTTTAATAAGTAAAGCTTATTACTCTGTACAAGATTATTTAAGGGATAAAAATGCGTGGAATTAATCTGAATAAGTCCAATGCCGGTTAGCTACCATTGTATCAAATAATAAAATTGTAATTTATATATTTGAAAAGGGCAACTGTTGAGTTTCTGGCCGGCTCTTCTCAGCAGAACTGCCTTCCGAGTCGGTGGTAGCTTTATGTACATTTGACGATTCAAAAGTGCTTTCAAAAGTCTATTTGAATAAAGATATTTGAATTTGAATTTGAATTTGCTTTTCCCCCCTTTTGTACAAAAGACAGAGAGCAGTGTTGAATTCAGCTAGTCAATGTCTCGATTCCGCAGAGAGCGGAGTGGCTTGAAACTATGTTAAAAAATGTATTACAGTAATTTAGTTATATTTCGCTTTTTAACAGAGAAAATCTAGTGTTGAAACACTCCGTTCTATATTCGTCACACAATTTAAAATCATACCTTTTTCCATAAGGGGAGGGGAAATTGAAAACTTACGTAGATTAAGTACAGAAAGACAAAAATTTCATAATAAAACTCTAGAAGTACATAGCATCAATTAAGCAAAGAATACAATCACTACCATGTAGTCACTACCTTTCATAAAAAAAAAACCTTACCCATTTCTTAAACACAAAAACAAACAAACTTACTTATAATAAAATCAGCAACAATCGAAAACGGTGCCAAATATTTCAACGTAGTTATCATCCCAATCAGAACGCAGGGTATGACGAGTAAAGCTATGTACACTCGCAAAGGGGGATTCCCCTCTAAAGTGACTTCGTGAGTACCCTCCACCAGTTGCTTTACCGTACGAGCCATTACAATTTGATAGACGCAGCAAGAACCGAACAGGTTGAAGCATATTGTTAAGTCTACGAGGTGTCTGAAATTATATAAAAAATGTAGGAGAAACTGGTTAAATATTCAATATATAAAAATATTTGAAAATATATCCAATATTGGGGCCAGTCGTGGCGCAGTGGCACAAGCGTGTGAATGTAAACGACTGGTTGTGGGTTCGATTCACACTCGAGGAGTGGACATATTTAATATTTCCATTTTCTTCGCTCTGATGTCGAGGCAAAGCGCGGCGTTATGTTCCGCCATTTAATTTCCACAATTGTGTAATTGTCTTAACACTAGGTTCCCTCTGCCTACCATGCTTTATACGAGATACAGCGTGAAGCTAAAAAAAGCCCAAAAAATATCATAATACTAAACTCTTGTTCATTCTTTCTAAATAATGAAATTGAAGTTTAATTATGAATGAATGAATTTTTAATTAAAAATAGGATCGTCGTAGCGCAATGAGACAGCATCTGGCTGTAAACGCGATGTTTGTCGCTTCGATTCCAACTCGAAGCAATGATTACTTAAATTTTCATTTCTTGGCTCTAGTACCATAAACAAGACACGGTGTTGAGTTCCGCCATATCTCGATTCTTGGCGGAAAGTCGAGGAAGGAGTCTATTAACACTAGGTCCTCTCTGACTACCGGCAAAGCGTGAAACTGTAAAACATCTAAGAAATACTTGATATTTACTAGCTGATAGAGAAAATTACTATATTAACCATTTCGAAATGAAACTATTATTAACCGGATTAATCGCGTATATTTTTGGTATTCGAAAAGTCTGAGTCTACCTGTGACCACGGACTACTGTAAAGTGTTCGAAACGTCGGGTTTCTAAAAATGTATTTTCGAATACCAAAAATATACGCGATTAATCCTGTTAAAAATAGTTTCATTTCAAAATGTGTAGTAATCGCGAAAACAAAAGATCATATTGCTATATTAACCACCAGTTCACTTAAATTATAGTAATTACCTAAAACACTTGCTGTACTTCCTCATAGACACGAAGGGTCCGGTTTCGAGAGTCGCCTCAGCGAGATCGGGGTAGCTCATCGCCGGTACTTGTACTCTACCGTAAATCCTTTGGGCGGAATGTGCTATCATCTGAAATATACGTATAAGATATTTCAACTTTGTGGCCAGTCGTGGCCCAGTGGCACAAGCGTGTGACTGTAAACGACTGGTTGTGGGTTCGATTCCCACTCGAGGAGTGGAAATATTTAATATTTCCATTTTCTTCGCTCTGGTGTCGAGGTAAAGCGCGGCGTTAAGTTCCGCCACTTAACACGCAATGCCTCCGAATTCGGCGGTGCGTGGGGAACGGAGTGTCTTACACTAGGTTCCCTCTGCCTACCCTGCTGTGTGCGGGATATAGCGTGAAGCTGAGATCTTTAATTTGGAGCCAATTCGTAGAATATTTATGAAAGTTTAACTAACTTTAACTCTCTTTGATAAGAATAAGTGGGTCTAGTTTAGTTTTATACATGCCTAATATAACTCTCTAGCATGTGGCTAAGTTTTGCTTTGCTTGCTGTAAGGACAAATATCTACAGTTTTTTTTTATAAATTAGTCCTATTATTGTTAATAACTTGTTTTAATAGCAACATTAATGAATTATTTGTTATACGATAGGTCCTACGTAAACTGATACAAATGCAAAAACATAACTTTAAAGAAACGAATTTTCAGATTTCTAAGGTTAGAATTTTGTCACTATTCAAAGAAAATGATAAAATATTCGGAATGCTGAATTATATATAACGAGATTTTACCAATTTCTTTTAAATAATGACAAAGTTACAATGTTACGAATCTTCTGATCGCTTTTCTTGACAAACAAACAAAGACTTTCGTAACTATAATATTCCATACTAATATGGAAGCATAGATGAGCCTTATATACAAATCACGGCGTTAAGCTCCGCAAGACAACAGCAAAAAAAAAATACAAGAAAGGTGTCTAGAGACACCCGGATGGAACGAAGTTCCTTTCGATTATTTAGTGAAGGAATTGTATTATATATTTTTTTAAGTTATAATAATATTCTTTTTAATATTAATTCAATATTAATTATTAATTTTATTATTAATAATTATTAATTTTAATAATTTATTAAATTATAATTAATTAAATTTATTATCAATTAGACATGAAAATATCTGGCTTGCTTTCTATAAGAGAGAGAGAGAGAGAGAGAGAGAGAGAGACAGAGAAACATGCGCAAGCCGTACAGCTTACAATAGCTTATTATAGCGAAAAGTGTCGTTACAACTTTTCGTGAGAATTTTTTCCGTCTAGCCTTTCACAACGCGCGATAATAACTTCGTTTCAAAAAAAAAAAAAATAGACATCCAAAAAGACATTTATACAAAAGTACACTTACATACATGGCATAGCTTATGAAAAAACCAAAGATGACAGTCAACACGAAGGAGGTCCACAGGCCGCACATCTTGTACGACTCGTGTATCGCGACCACGCCACCGCCTAAACAGCTTTTCGCCAAATTTCCTATTGTTTCTATTAAACTGAAAGAAATTTATATTAAAATAATTAAAAAAAGTGTATAATCCATACTTATATTATAAATGCAAATGTGTGTGTTTGTCTGTCACGCTTTCACGGCGAATCTACCGGTCCGATTTGGATGAAATTTAGAATGAAGGTAGTAAAAATTACTGTGTCAAATAAAGGCTACTTATTTTTTCAAGAATCCACCTCTAAAGGTTTGAAATAGGGGATGAAAGTTTATATGAAAAATCTACACCGCTTGACCGATAGTAATGAATTTTAGCATAAATATAGTTTATAATCCAAAGTTAAACATAGGCTACTTTATTTTTCAAAAATCCGCCCCCGAGGGTTACAGTACAACAAAATATTTACGTAGTCCACGTGGCGAAGCCGCGAGCGGGCCGCTAGTAATATATAAAAAAGATATTAATTGAAAGAGCATCGTGGTACAGTTGTACAGTCTGATTGTAAACGCGACGTTTGTGGTTTCAATTCAATTCAATTCAATAATTCAGGGGAATGATTATATGGGGAGTATATAGTGGCCAGTCGTGGCCCAGTGGCACAAGCGTGTGACTGTAAACGACTGGCTGTGGGTTCGATTCCCACTCGAGGAGTGGAAATATTTAATATTTCCATTTCCTTCGCTCTGGTATCCGAGGCAAAGCGCGGCGTTAAGTTCCGCCACTTAACACGCAATGCCACCGAATTCGGCGGAAAGTGGGGAACGGAGTATCTTAACACTAGGTTCCATCTGCCTACCCTGCTGTGTGCGGGATACAGCGTGAAGCTAAAAAAAATGTAAAAAAAATATATAATAACATATTAAAATAATAAAAAATATTAATTGAAAGAACCTCGTGGTACAGTGAGACAGTGTATGATGGTAAATGCGATGGTTGTGGGTTCGATTCTCATTCAGAGGAATTATTATTATTTAAATATTTTAATTACTATTAAGTACTAATTTAAGATACGCAATTCCTCCATTTTAAGTGTAGAAGGTGTGTTGACACATGGTTCTCCCTGACTACTCTAAAATGTAGGGGAAAAGCATGAAGCTTCTACAAAAAGCATGAATACTTGTAGTCGAAATGGTAGCAGATTCGATTCTTACTTAGGTAAATTGTACTTAAATGCAAATAATGGTTTTCATCGCCCTGGTAATTGCCGTCGAAAGATGAAATCATCATCAGATGAAAGTCGGACAGTGTCTGACTGTCTGTTAGATGGATACAGGTTCGATTCCCTCTCGAGGAAATGATAATATTTTAATTATTTCCACGTTTTTGGCTAAACAAAAATCAACGATGAGTTTTGCCTCTAATTATACACAGTGTTCAATGCAGGTGGAAAGCAGAGAAAAGGTACGCTTGACGTACGGGAAAATGCACAAAAAATATTTTATTTCAATTTTTAAACGTGGCATACTAATTCCAGTTAAAAAAAAATAGCAATTAAAAAATATATAGGTATAAAAATATAAAAAATTATAAAAAATAATTATTTCCTACTTGGTCCTCTTCTTAGGCGGCCTGGCGGCTTGGAAGTCATAGCTCTTAGCAGCCTCACCGGTCGCTTTGATTTCGAACTTGTGAAGACCGTGGTTGTTTGCATTGCCACGTCTTCTAATGGAGTCTTGTGAGGATCTCTAAATTTCAAATAATAAATGTTAACGAGAGTGTAAAGATACTTATCTTGGGAAATGCATAGAATAATGAACTTACTCACGAAATGTTTAAACGTCTATATTATTTGATATGCACATAAAAAATAACTTAGTCTAAATATCTTCACTGAATAGCAAAACTACTTACGGTAAAATAAAAAGCAACTTTACGCTCTTTCCAGCATAGCAGGGTATTCTTATACGCGTTACTTTAACAAAAATAAGTTGTAATAAAGCGTATAAGAATTTCGACGCAGCTGGTAGTAGAACGCATGGCTTAGCGGTGATAGCGCTTGGACGGTTTCTAAGTGGCGTGAGTTCAAATCCCACTGTATTTAAAAATTTTATACGTTTTCTAAATATCTAATTCAACGATATCTTCGTCGAAATGCCAACACGGTGCAGTGGACTGCAAATGTGAATGGTTGTGGGGTCGACTCCCACTTGGGGAACGAATTTTATTTAAATTAATTTTTCTCCGTTCTGCTAAGAAGACGAAATACTGAATTGCATACCGCCACATAATATTTCGCATTTAGACGGCAAGCGTTAAACCATTGGTGGACTACTATTAAGAAAATCAAGTGGTTCTCTCTAACTACTCTATTAAGCAGAAATAAAGAGTGAAGCTGCTAAAAAGTATCTAAAATTCACACATTTATTATTTTAGCCCGATATCGTATACACTGTCTAAGAATTATATTTAATATCAATGTTTCTTAAATTTCCCATAACATATTTACAAAAAATACCATAAACTTTCAATTAAACAAAAAAAATTACAAATTTATGATATGAAATTTAAAATAATCTAGTAAGAAATAGAATATATTATTACAATCTAAATGGTTCTGATAAATCTAAACACTAATACTTTTACCTATTAATGCCAAAAAAAATATTCTAAATACACATCTAGTAAATCAAATAGAGATTTAACACTATTATCCTTCACCACATTAAATACCACACAAAAAAAACCAAAAAAATCACAAAAAATAGTCAAAAATCGATCAAAAATCCAAAAAAATATACACGACAACAAATAATTTACTTGACATTACCAATAATTGTCAATACAAACTTAAAAAATACTTACCATCGTCTCCATTTCCATATATAATTACACTAAAAAACCACGTAAGAACACAAAATGACAGATAAAAAACATTATTACATCATACAAAGTTGAGAAAATGTCACAAATTTAATTCAAAATAATATATAAGAGTCGACGAATTTACAATATAAAGTCAACGTCAACCTTCGAATCGTTTTAAACGGCAATCGTCTGGTCGAGCAAAAAGTTTTGACTGTATTAATAACTGCTGGTTCGGCTCAAAAGGCTAATTTCATTGTGATAAATTTAGATAGTAGCGGGGAGATGGGCTTCGTTTCGTCTGAATATAGACGTGGAATTCTATTTTGCTGGACGTTTAGAGATAAAACTATGGAGAAAAAGCAAGCTTAGGGTGGCTAGGGACGACCTAGTGTTAAGACACTCCTTCATTTATCGCTCAAAATCGAGATATTGCGTGAAGAGTGAAAAAAGCAAGCTTCACGCATTATCCCGCATAACGAGGTAGTCAAGGAGAACTTAGTGTCTTAACACTCCTAAAATTTCCGACCAAAATCGAGACTTAATTTCCAAATAAAAACTCAAAAGTTTTATCTTTGGTACCAGGGACAGAAATGAAAATTTAAATTAATATTTTTTTTAGCTTCACGCTGGATCCCGCCCGCAGCAGGGTAGGCAGAGGGAACCTAGTGTTAAGACACTCCGTTCCCCACTTTCCGCCAAATTCGGAGGCATTGCGTGTTATGTGGCGGAACTTAACGCCACCTCCACACCAGAGCGAAGAAAATGAAAATAAATATTTCCACTCCTCGAGTGGGAATCGAAGCCACATAATCAGCCGCTTCACATTCACACTTTGTGCCACTGTGCCACGACTGGCCCCTTAAGTGGCGAAACTTAACGCCGCGCTTTGCCTCGACACCAGGGTGAAGAAAATGGACATGTTAAATATTTCCTTTCCTCGAGTGGGAATCGAACCCACAACCAGTCGCGTTTACACTCACACTTTGTGCCCTTGCACCACGATTGGCCTTTATTATTCCAATACTTTGTATTAATTATTGTTCTATTTCTGTTTATTAATTAGTGTACAATAAAGAGTATTACATTCAATCGTTTTGCATATCCCACAATTAGTACCAATTAGCTCTCTTGTACCGTCATGGCGCAGTGGGACAGCGTCTGACTGTAAACGACTGGTTGTGGGTTCGATTTCCACTCAGGAAATCATTATATTTACATTTGACGCCAGTCGTGGCGCAGTGGCATGAACGTTTGACTGTAATGGGTTGGTTGTGGGTTCGATTCCCACTCGAGGAGTGAAAATATAAAATATTTTCATTTCCTACGTTCTGGTATCACAGGAAAAACGCGGCATTAAGGTCCACCACTTAACACGCAATGCCTCCGAATTTGGCGAAAAGTGGGGAGCGATGATTCCATTATGATATTTGCATGGGTACGATTTCCGTTTGGGGCAAAAAAAAGCTTTTTCTCTCCTAGAAGGGTAATTGGAAAGAATTTAATTATAAAGATTCCGTTCTCTACTTTCCGAGTCGAAGTCGAGTGAAGAGAAGTTGAAAGAAGAGAAGCCGAAAAATCAATATAAATATATATTTCGCATTTTTTTTTTTTAGCTTCACGCTATATCCCGCACACAGCAGGGTAGGCAGAGGGAACCTAGTGTTAAGACACTCCGTTCCCCACTTTCCGCCGAATTCGGAGGCTTGCGTGTTAAGTGGCGGAACTTAACGCCGCGCTTTACCTCGACACCAGAGCGAAGAAAATGGAGATATAATTTCCACTCCTCGAGTGGGAATCGAACCCCACAACCAGTCGTTTACAGTCACACGCTTGTGCCACTGGGCCACGACTGGCATATTTCTTATAAGTTTGAGTAAATATTATTCCTTAAAATTAAATTTACGAAGGTCTAACTTATAACGGTCTTGTATACAGTCAAAGTCATTTTAATCAGATCAGATCAAAGATCAAAAATTAGATTTGTCCAGCCATTGGTATCTATGCAAGTTTAATTACTATATGTAAGGCCAGTCGTGGCGCAGTGGTACAAAGTGTGACTGTAAAGCGACTGGTTGTGGATTCGATTCCCACTCGGCGAGTGGAAATATTTAATATTTCAATTTTCTTCGCCTGAAAAAAAAATTGAAAACGTTTTTTTTTACCTTCACGCTGTATCCCGCACACAGCAGGGTAGGCAGAGGGAACCTAGTGTTAAGACACTTCGTTCCACACGCACCGCCGCATTCTGAAGACATTGCGTGTTATGTGGCGGAACTTAACGCCGCGCTTTACCTCGACACCAGAGCGAAGAAAATGGAAATATTAATTTCGACTCCTCGAGTGGGAATCGAACCCACAACCCGTCGTTTACAGTCACACGCTTGTGCCACTGCCACTACATGGCCAGTAAATGGACTGGAAGTATTTAATATTTCAATTTTCTACGCCCGCAAAAAAATGTCAAAAATAACACACATGCTATTTTTCCCAAAACTTAATATATTTAAGGTAGAAAAGATTATTTTAAGCCAAACTTTACTATGAGCATACCAAATTCTATAATGCTATCTTATTCATATTTATATTATAAATACGAAAGTCTGTCTGTTTGTCTGTCACGTTTTCACGGCTAGTCTACCGGTCCGATTTGGATGAAATTTAGAATGAAGATAGTAAATGATCCGGGGACAAACATAGGCTATTTATTTTTTTAAAAATGCATCTTTAAAGGGTTGAAATAGGGGATGAAAGTTTGTATAAAAATCTTAAACAGATTGACTGATTGTAATGAATTTTACAATATATATAGTTGATAATACAAGGTTAAACATACACTACTTTATTTTTCAAAAATCCACCACCGAGTATTGCAATATAACGAAACAGTTATGCAGTTGACGCGGCGAAACCGCGAGCGGGCAGCTAGTTTAGGAACAAATAATAAAAAGAACATACACAAATAAATAAAAAACGACTAAAACAATTTTATGATAACTTCAAAAACAAAACAATTTTATATTACAATATAAATAAACAAAATAAATAATCTCAATTATTAAAAATTCCGTATAAATTATATAACTTAAAATACTTCTCGAATGAGTTCTTTAGCATTACTGTAAGTACCAACGATACATAGAATGGTACCAAAAATGAGAATGAGTACAAATTTCCATAACCGCCATCTCAAGACCCCCAGCCCGGGGTCGTTCCAGTCCAAGCAGAGCTCTATGAACGCTGGATATATAAAACCCATGTTTGATAGGCAGAAGGAGCCAAGCTGCAAATATTAATAGCATAATAAATAAGACATGTGAGTGTCGAGAGAGTCGTGGCGCGAGACACAAAGTGTGACTGTAAAGCGAATGGTTGTGGGTTCGATTCCCACTTGATGAAAATACAGCGTGAAACTAAAAAAAAACCTTGGTTTTCAAACACACTTTGCTGTATTCTGTTTAAACATAACAGGAAGTTATTAATTGTAATATGTAAATAACATAAGTACAGTGTCACTACAATGTATGGAATTATTGTAAATGTAATACGATGACCGTCATATCAAATAGTATAAGCTGACAGCCGGAAGTAGAGTGTTTAGTTTCTCTATAGTCATAATGTACTACAATTTCCATGTAATATATTGTATTATGGACTTGTTGAAACTAGTAACAGTAAAATATTTTTAGGAAAAAATTGAATGAAATAGGATTCGAACCCGCGCCTTTTGGAAACCGTTCAAGCGCTGTATCCCGCACACGGCAGGTTACGCAGAGGGAACCTAGTGTTAAGACACTCCGTTCCCCTCGCACCGCCGCATTCGGAGGCATTACATGTTAAGTGGCGGAACTTAACACCGATTTTTTTTTAAAATAATACAGTTCCACACAAAGTATGAATGTAAACGCGACTGGTCGTGCACACGCAATGCCTCCGAATACGGCGGTGGGTGAGGAACGGAGTGTCTTAACACTAGGTGCCCTCTGCCAACCCGAATGTGTACAGCGTGAAGCTAAAACAAAAAATTAAAAAAGATCTTCGAAAAATCAACTTACCAAACCAATGAATTTAGTAACAGCGGGAAACACAACAGCAATAATCGTTATAACGAGGACGAACGACCCCCGATACACTCTCTCCCACAGCCAATACTTGGACGGGTCGTATCTCTGCTTTATGTAGTACCAGACCAGGTCGAATGGTATCCAGAAGTTGAGGGCAAACGTCACGTATATCATTAGGGCCATCATAACTTTCAATGCTATTGGGAATCTAGAAGGAAAAGGAAAGATATTGCAATTAAAATAATTAAAAATGTTTTAAATTTACAATACATGGTGAATAAATGAGTGTTACGCCTTTTTTCGCATAGTAGAGTAGTTAGAAAGAAGCTAAGCTATCTTCACTTTCCACCCGAAATTAAGATATTGCGCATTAAATTAAATTAAATATAGTTATTCCCCCGGGTCCGGGAACCAAACGTACAACCTTCGCGTTTTACAGTCTTACTGATTTTTCAACTATTTATGAAATGATTTTTGTTAATATGCATTTAATACTTCTATTTAAATGACAGAAAATGCATATTGAAAAAAATAATAATAATTGTATAACTTTATTTTTTAGTTTCACCCTGTACCCCCCACACTGCAGGGTAGACAGAGGAAACCTAGTGTAAAGACACTCCGTTCCCCACTTTCCACTTAATTCGGAGGCATAGCGTGTAAAGTGGTGGAACTTAAAGTCGCGCTTTGCCTCAATACCAGAGCAAAGAAAACGGAGTTATTAAATATTTTCACTCCACGAGTAGGAATCGAACCCACAAGCAGTCGTTTTCAGTCACACGCTTGTGCCACTGCGCCACTACTGGCCTAACTAGTTTAAAGATAGTTGAAAATTCAGTAAGGCTGTAAAACGAGTTACAAAAATAAAGATCTTTGTTTTGTTTTTAACAGGAAAAAAGTATAAAATTCTTACGGTTCCAAAGGAAAGTTGACAGTGACAGGTGATCTGGACTTCTCACCAAACCCCCAGTAGCCGAAGAAACCAACAGTCATCACTATGCTGATTACAATTGACATTCCTGCAATATAATTCACTAATGAAGAATATTTTAAATGTAGAATTTATAAGCGATGGTTGCGGGTTCGAGTCCCACTGGAGAGAATGATTATATTTAAATTATATTCATTTTTCGGTACCTATCATCTACATGTTGAAAAAAAAAACATAGTGATGTATCACTCTAGCCTCCATTTCCTTAAGATACAATGTGTATATATAAATATGTATGTGTATATATAAATATGTATGTGTATATATAAATATGTATGTGTATGTATAATATTGTAAATACAAGTCTGTTTGTCTGTCCGTTACGTTTTCACGGTTAATCTACCAGTCCGATTTGATTGTAATTCGAAATAAAAAGAGTTAAAGACCCAGAGGCAAACATAGTCTACGTTTTTCAAAAAACAACTTCCAAAGGATTGAAATAGGGGACGAAAGTTTGTATGAAAAATCTAAACCGCTTAGCCGATTTCCATGAATTTTCTCAGAAAGATAGTTTATGACGCAAGGACAAACATAACCTACTTATTTTTTTCTCAAAACTCAACCCCAAAGGGATAAAAAATGTATGAAACACGTAAACCACCTAACTCAAGCGAAAGCGTACTTAATGCGTACTATAAATGCAAAATGCGGGGTCAGTCGTCTCGCAGTGGCACGAACGTGTGACTATAAACGACTAGTTGTGGATTCGATTCCCATTCGAAGAGTGGAAATATTTGATATTTCCGTTTCCTTCGCTCTGATATCAGAGGTAAAGCGCGGCGTTAAGTACCACCACTTAACTCGCAATGCCTACGACTTAGGCGGTGCGCGGGGAACGGAGTGTCTTAACACTAGGTTCCCCCTACCTACCCTGCTGTGGGCAGGATACAGCGTGAAGGTGACAACCTTAACTCCAACTTACCTCCAGCCAACACTATAGGTATTTTCTTTGGTTCCGCCATAGAATTCTCAATGGCCAACGTAACGCCGACTCCTTCCATACTGAACACACATACTCCCATAAACTCGAACAGACCCGCCACAGTTTTAAATATTGGAAAGTCAAACGGCGACATTGTAGCTAACTTTACTGCATAGTATATTGTTGCTCCCGCGACTGTCACTGAAAATTAAAATCCATACTTATATTATAAACGCGAAAGTCTGTGTGTTTGTCTGTCACTGTCACGCTTTCACGGTTAATCTACCGGTCCGATTTGGATGAAATTTAGAATGAAAGTAGTAAAAGTGACTGGGTATAACATAGGCTACTTATTTTTTCAAAAATCAACCTCTAAAGGGTCGAAATAGGGGATGAAAGTTTATATGAAAAATCTGAACAGCTTGACCAATTCTAATGAATTTTGGTATAAATATAGTTCATAATTTAAACTTAAACATAGGCTACTTTAATTTTTTAAAATGCGCCCCCGAGGGTTGCAATATAATGAAATAGTTCACGCATCTATTCAATTTATCTATATATTTTTCTTTTGCTTCACGCTATATCCCGCACACAGCAGGGTAGGCACAGGGAACATAGTGTTAAGACATTCGATTCCCATTTTCCTCTGAATTCTGGAGTCCTCGCTTTGGCTCGATACCAGAGCGAATATAATGAAAATGGTAAATACCATTCGTCGAGTGGGAATCGAACCCACAACCAGTCACCTTTGTGTCCTCAGTAATATTTATATAACGATAAAATATATAACACTCTCTCTATCAAGTGTGTGCATACACTTTTGTACAAAGTGACATTTACTAGGCAACTACTTAATTTTTTTTAAAGCTTCACGCTGTATCCCGCACACATTTGGGTAGGCAGACGGAACCTAGTGTTTTTTTTATTTTTTTTTTATGGAATAAAAGAGGCAAACGAGCTGAAGGCCCACCTGGTGTTAAGTGGTTACCTTCGCCCATAGACATCCACAACATTCAAGTTATGGATGCGTTGCCAGCCTTGGGAATGTAGGACAGAAGGAGGCAGGAAGGATGGGAATGGTGGGAATAGGGAGAGCTGGCTTACATGCCATCGAACCGGAACACATCATAAGATATTTGGCGGTCATGATAGTGGTCGCGAGCCAGTCGGAGAACGAATCTCCTACCACCAAACTACTGGGTTACCCGCCTTTTACGGGACGCTACCCAGCGGCGGGGGGAATTGTATTCTTAACCCGTCCCCCCACGTTAAGACACTCCGTTCCTCACTTTCCGCCGAATCCGGAGGCTTTGTGTGTTAAGTGGCGGAAATTAACGTCGTGCTTTACCTCGACACCGGAGCAAAGAAATTGGAAATATAATTTCCACTCCTCGAGTGGGAATCGAACCCACAACCAGTCGTTAACAGTCCAGTACAAGCCCCAACTAGTTAACATACTTAGTTATATTGTCATTCTTTTATACTCATATATCTTCTATATTTTTAAACGTTAGCAAACGATGGGACACAAGTTTGCTCCCAATATTCCACCAAAATAGATACCATCTACGCCGGTGTAAATTAAAAAAAAAATATCGTAAACGTCACTCACGACTCGGTCCAAAGAAAAAGTGACAGCGTCATATGTTTAAAATTTTATAAATAGTTAAAGAAGCTAATCACATGACTTATAACTACAAAATGTGGTTGTCGGTTCGATTTCCATTCGTGGGAATGAATATAATATAATATTTTTAACATTTTTATAAAAAATACATTAGATACGGAATTTAGTAACAAAATACACGTTTAGATTCCTCCATGCTGTAATGGAGAACTTAAGTCTAGACTTAGTGGCCAGTCGTGGCCCAGTGGCACAAGCGTGTGATTGTAAGCGACTGGTTGTGGGTTCGATTCCCACTCGAGGAGTGGAAATTATATTTCCATTTTCTTCGCTCTGGTGTCGAGGTAAAGCGCGGCGTTAAGTTCCGCCACTTAACACGCAATCCTCCGAATTCGGCTGAAAGTGGGGAACGGAGTGTCTTAACACTAGGTTCCCTCTGCCTATCCTGCTATATGCGGGATACAGCGTGAAGTTAAAAAAAAAATCTTTAGATTGTAGGTAGGCAGAAAGAGTTTAGTGTATAGACACTCCATTCTACACTCCTAACCGCAATCGCGACATTGCGCTCTACACGCCTATGTTGCGTAACTCAACGCCATACTTTGTCTTAACAGAGCAGAAAAATGACAATATCTATACTTCCATACTTATACTATAAATGCGAAAGTCTGTGTGTTTGTCTGTCACGCTTTCCCGGCTAATCTTCCGGTCCGATTTGGATGAAATTTAGAATGAAAGTAGTAAAAGTAATTGGGTCAAACATAGGCTATTTATTTTTCCAAAAATCGACCTCTTAAGGGTTGAAATAGGGAACGAAAGTTTATATGAAAAATCTAAACCGCTTGACGAATTGTAATGAATTTTGGCATAAATATAGTTGATAATCTAAGCATAAATATAGGCTACTTCAAATAGTTCCCGCGGCGAAGCCGCGAGCGGGCCGCTAGTTATAAATATTTTTGTAGTCAAGTGGACACTCTAATCCATATATACCCTTACATTATTAACCCGTATATTATATTTAAAATAATAATAACAAAAACAACAAAAATACCTATAAAAATATCAGCAATAGATTTTTTAATTATCTAATTTTATATAAGTAATAATCAATTTTATGATAAACAAAAACAACAAAAATACCTATAAAAATATCAGCAATAATAGAGAACGGTGCTAAATACTTCAACGACGTTATCATACAAATGAGCACGCAAGGTATCAAAAGGCACGCTATGTACACTCTGAGGGGCGGATTGCCTCCAGCTGAGACCTCGTCAGTGCCTTCCACTAGCTGCTTTATTGTACGCGATATCATGATTTGATAGTTGCAGTAAAGTGAGGTTCTAGGTTCGATTTCCTTTCGGAGGAATAACTATAATATATATGAATATGATAAATTATAAAAAAATTTCGTAATCGGATAGTAAAATATAGGTTTAGATTTTATAATTTAGCACGAAAATCACTAAAACATGGTTAAAATGGGAACCGAAGCGACTAAAATCTAAATTTCTGTTACTCTCGATAGGCTTTTAAATATCTTATTTTATATCAACAGCCAATTTTATGGCAAAAAATAACAACAAAAAAAACAAAAATACCTATAAAAATATCAGCAATAATAGAGAACGGCGCTAAATACTTCAACGACGTTATCATACAAATGAGCACGCAAGGTATCAAGGGAGGCACGCTATGTACACTCTGAGGGGCGGATTGCCTCCAGGAGAGACCTCACCATTGCCTTCCACTAGCTGCTTTATTGTACGCGATATCATGATTGGGTAAACACAGTATTTTGAGGTTCTGGGTTCGATTTCCTTTCGGGGGAATAACTATAATATATATGAATATGATAAATTATGATAAAAATTGATAATCGGATAATAAAATGTAGGTTTAGATTTTATAATTTAGCACGAAAATCACTAAAACATGGTTAAAATGGGAACCGAAGCGACTAAAATCTAAATTTCTGTTACTCTCGATAGGCTTTTAAATATCTTATTTTATATCAACAGCCAATTTTATGGCAAAAAATAATAACAAAAACAACAAAAATACCTATAAAAATATCAGCAATAATAGAGAACGGCGCGAGATACTTCAACGACGTTATCATACAAATGAGCAAGCAAGGTATCAAGGGAGGCACGCTATGTACCTACACTCTGAGGGGCGGATTGCCTCCAGGAGAGACCTCACCATTGCCTTCCACTAGCTGCTTTATTGTACGCGATATCATGATTGGGTAAACACAGTATTTTGAGGTTCTGGGTTCGATTTCCTTTCGGGATTTAATAACTATAATATATATGAATATGATAAATTATAAAAAAAATTCGTAATCGGATAATAAAATGTAGTTTTAGATAAATGTAGGTTTAGATTTTATAATTTAGCACGAAAATCACTAAAACATGGTTAAAATGGGAAACTGAGTGACTTAAATCTATATTTTTGTTACACTCGACAAATTGTTAAAAATCTAACTTTATATTAATTTTATATAAATTTTATGACAATAAGTAAGAAAAAGAAATAGTAACAAAAATACCTATAAAAATATCAGCAATAATAGAGAACGGCGCGAGGTACTTCAACGACGTTATCATACAAATGAGCACGCAAGGTATCAGGAGGCACGCTATGTACACTCTGAGGGGCGGGTTGCCTCCAGCCGAGACCTCGTCAGTGCCTTCCACTAGCTGCTTTATTGTACGCGATATCATGATTTGGTAGACGCAGCAAGAGCCAAATAGATCGGCACATATTGTAAAGTCCACTGCGTACCTGTGGAATAAGGTTGTTATTAATAATTAATTGGGAAAATCAAGTTATGGGTTCGATTCTATTCGATGTAATAATTGTTGGTATATATGTAATTACATCTAAAATATAGCTTAAGTTACTCCTTATCACATCTGTTATCTGCCAGTAAAAGTCCCATCAAAATCGGTCCAATTGTTCCAGAAATTAGCCAGAACAAACAGACAGACGAATAAAACTTATAAAAAACATTATTTTAGCACATATACCGTGTATATATACATATGCATTTAGTATAAAATTGTTATTTTAAAATGACAAACAGACAATCCAATTTAATTTATTTCTATAGACTGACAGGAAAATTGATTTTATTATAATTATTTCCATTTTACCAATCTTATAAGACAAAGAGTGGTGATAAGGTTTGCCACTAAGTAACAGATAACGATGAACTGGAATCTCTTGATGCTAAGTTCCTTCTTATATGTTAAAAAAGTTTGAAGCTGCTTTTTCTTTTTCTAGCATAAGATTATATCTAGATCTTATTTCTAGTATGAATGAATGAAATTCAACTTTATTCAATTAGACTTTTAAAAATATTTTTAACTCGATAGCGAAATAAGTCTTGGACAGGTTGACCCAGAAAGCAGTTCCCCTGATGAGAGCAAGTAAAAAGTTCAAAACAAAAACATTTCTAGTAAGGACTTTAACAACTTTCATTTTCCTAAGTGAATAACACTCTTAAAACGTTAAAAAAACAAGTTAAAAGGAATTAAACAGCTGTTTGTCATTTTAACAATGGTTTAGTTAAAATTTAATATATTTATTTTGTTGTCAGACAGCGAATTGGCTGAAGGCCCAAATCTCTATGAAGAAATATTTATATTTATAACATGGCCGGTTTTTTATCCATGTAAAAAAATGTTTCCATGGTAACCATGATAACTTTTTGCTTGTTACTAAATCGATCTTTGTCATGGGCTTAGTTGTTAAAATGTTTTACAATACATTACAGTTTTACTATCGTTTTTGTATTATCTGATAACAGTTCTTATTCACCTAACATTCAATGTATCTTAAATGCACAAAGTGTCAGTTGAAACGCGATAGTTGTGGATTCGATTTTCAGTCAAGGAAATGATTATATTTAAATTTTAAATTCCTTCACCCTGCTACCTAAGAAAAGACGCGGCCTTGAAAAGAAAGAAAGAAAAGAAAATATATATTTATTAACAAAAACATTTTTACAAATATATATTTACTAACAAAAACATTTTTGAAACATCTGATGGCCCCACACTAGGTATTCCTGTATCGTAGGTGCCAATATACCAGTTAACAGTTTAGAGCTAAACTCGGCTTACTAATTTACGAATTCCAGGTAATTTACCAATTTAGGACAGAGAGTAAAGGGCAGAGTGTCTGGACACTGGGTCCTCTCTGACTACCCTGCTAAGCGGGAAAAAGCCCAACTGTGACCCCGAAGTGGGTACCATGGGCATGCCCACAACAAAAATATCTTCATGATGTCATATTTTATGGTCTTGACAAAAATTAACTGATCTACAGCGGCTCTCAGTATCACCTTAATAAAATAAAAGCAGTATTGGTGTGAGTTTCTCAACTGTAATTATCTCATGTGCACACTTCGACTCGCATTTGGCCGGTTTCGAGGTGAAGGGGGTTCGAATTCCCCTCTAGTAATGAAATAATGATAGTAAACAAAAATATGTAAAAAAACTCACCTAAAGCATCTACTATATTTCCTTAGGCTAACAAACGGGCTGGTCTCCAAGGCGGCTTGCGCTAAATCTGGATACGACATGGCGGGTACTTGCACTCTACCGTAAATCTTTTGGGCTGATTGAGCTAGAATCTGTAATCCATACTTATATTATAAATGGGAATGTCTGTGCGTTTGTCTGTCACTCTTTCACGGCTAATCTACAGGTCCGATTTGGATGAAATTTAGAATTAAAGTAGTAAATAACTATGGGTCTAACATAGGCTACTTATTTTTTCAAAAATTAACCGCTAAACTATTGAAATAGGGAATGAAAGTTTATATGAAAAAACTAAACCGCTTGATCGATTGTAATGAATTTTGGAATAAAGATAATGGATAATGGAAGGTTAGACATAGGCTACTTTATTTTTCAAAAATCCACCCCCGAGGATTGCAACATAACGAAACAATTAGGCAGTCCACGCGGCGAAGCCCCGAGCAGGGCCGCTAGTTTATATATAATTAGTAGTTGTAAACTGCGGTTTTGCTTGCATGGTCAATAAGATTTAAGAATACAAATTATACAACATTACTAATTTCTCATGTAGATCTGTCAAGAATAGCTTACGTTACTCTACAGCCTAACAATGTATACATATAACATATTACATTAAGGCACTAAGTGTGCCTTTGACGCGATGGGCTGTAGGTTCTATCCTCACTCGAGGAACTAAAATAATATATTTAATATTTCATTATCCTCGCTCTGGTGAGCTCGAGGCAAAGAGCGGTGTTGAGTTCCGCCACTTAAAACGTAACGCCTCCAGAATTCGACGTTAAATGGGAAAGGGAGTGTCTTAACATTAGACTCCCTCTGGCTACCCTGCTGTGTGCGGGATACAGCGTGAGGCTAATTTCCACTCCTCGAGTGGGAATCGTACCCACAACCAGTCGCTTTACAGTCACAATTTCTGCCTCTGTGCCACGACTGGTTCTTTTTAGTTCTACAGTAATACAAATAACTTACAAGCATCGTATAACTGATAAACATTCCCAGTAATACAGTCAACACGATGGAAGTCCACAGGCCGCATTGCTTGTACGTCTCGTGTATGGCCATCACTCCTCCGCCTAGGCAGCTTTTTACTAGATGCCCTATAGATTCTATGACACTGAAAAAAATATATTTATATATAAATATTAATTTAATATTTGCGAGATATGTATAGGTTAGTTATAAAACTTGAAATAAATCTAGCTATTTTACTATTTTTTTTAGCTTCACGCTGTATCCCGCACATAGCAGGGTAGGCAGAGGGAACCTAGTGTTAAAACATACTGTTCCCCATTTTCCGCTGAATTCCGGAGGTCGTGCGTGTTAAGTGGCGGAACTTAACGCCGCGCTTTTACCACTGATACCAGAGCGAAGAAAATGGTTAAAATAAATATTGCCACTTCTCGAGTGGGAATCGAGCTCACACAGGATAAATATATAAGATTATACAAAACAGCTTTACACTTTTTTCCCCTATAGCAGAGTAGTCAGAGGGAAAGTAGTGTCAAGACACTCTGTTCTCCACTTTTCCCCAGAGACATTGCGTGCTAAGTGACGTAACTCAACCGAGTTTTATCTTAGATTGATTGTTTTAATAAATATTGCCTTTCTTCACTTTTTATTTATATTAATTATAGGTATACTATATTTAATACCTCGCATAATAATCGTTAAAAAGTTGTTGAAAATGTTTTTTTTCACGTTTAAATACATAGATTTAGAAAAATAAACAAGTGTTCGGTTTGTCCCGTATGTGACAGTAGTTAAAGAACTCGAAGATGACGCCTTAACACTCCGTTCGTTACTTTCCGCCTAAATTCGACATAATGCGTGAGTGTCTCAGGTGGCAGAGTGGAGAAATGAAAAGAGTTTCAATATAATCATTTTCGGAATCGAACCTACAACCAATCGTTTACAGCCAGAAGCTGTCCCACTGCGCCACGATTCATTCGTCTTAGAAATTTAACAATGCTGCATTCAATACACCGCATTATAATCGTCAAAAAGTTGTTGAAAATGTTTTTTTCACGTTTTAATACATAGATATAGAAAAATAAAGCAATTTTTCTCCCATCTCGCTGTAGTCAGAGAACTCGGAGACTACACATTGACACTCCGTTCTCCCCTTTCCGGCCAAATTCGAAATATTTCGTGAGTGAGACATTTAAAGAAAACGTACAAAAATTTGAACGCCGCGGTATTCGAACCCGCGCCTCCTGAATACCGTCCGACTGCTGCGATGCGCTCTCACCACTGAGCCATGCGTTCTACTACACGCTGCGTCGAAATTCTTATACGCTTTAACATTACTCAGTGGTGAAAACGCCTGGATGGTATTCAGGAGGCGCGGGTTCGAATCCCGTTGCGTTCAAATTTTTTAACGTTTTCTTTAAATGTCTTTTTCAATTTTCCTAAGTGTGAAATAACACTTTAAAAATGTTTAAAAGTATTGCGAGAGTATCTTAGGTACCAGAGTGAAAAACCAAAAACAATTGCAATATAATCATTATCCGGTCTGGGATTCGAACCCACAACCAATCGTTTACAGACGCTGTCCGACTGCGCCACGATAGATTTATTTTAGAAATTTATTACAAAGTGTTCTACAATATTGATTTGACACTGTCTGTAATATATTTTTGATTAGCATTAATAAAACGAAAAAAGCAAACAGTTGTCATGTAGACATCTGAACAGTTATTGATGTTTTTAGTTTTACGGCTTGTGGCCAGTCGTGGCCCAGTGGCACAAGCGTGTGACTGTAAACGACTGGTTGTGGGTTCGATTCCCACTCGAGGAGTGAAAATTATATTTCCATTTTCTTCGCTATGGTGTCGAGGTAAAGCGCGGCGTTAAGTTCCGCCACTTAACACGCAAGCCTCCGAATTCGGCGGAAAGTGGGGAACGGAGTATCTTAACACTAGGTTCCCTCTGCCTACCCTGCTGTGTGCGGGATACAGCTTGAAGCTATAGTTTCACGCTGTATCCTGCACACAGCAGGGAACCTAATGTTAAGAAGACATACGGTTCCCCATTTTCCGTTAAATTCTGGAGGCATTGCGAAACTCAACGCCGCGCTTTGCCTCAACTCAGCGAAGTGAAATAATAAATAATTGAATTCCTCAAGTGGGAATCGAACCCACAATCATGATGTCAAATTGACTCGGGGAAATAAATATACTTAAACTGTTTTCTGTACTCATATATATTTAATGTACGCAACATTTCTAAAAGGGGCAGAAAATAAAATACGAATCGTGACAACAATAGATGTTCTCAACTTGTTCTTTTATGTTATACTAGCGGCCCGCTCGCAGCTTCGGTGCGTAAACTATGTAGCTGTTGCGGTATATCGCAACCCTAGGGGTGGATTTTTAAAAAATAAAGTATTTATGCCAAATTTCATTACAATCGGTCGAACGATGTAGATTTTTCATATAAAATTTCATCCCCTATTTCAACCCTTTAGAGGTTGATTTTTGAAAAATAAGTAGCCTATGTTAGACTCAGTTATTATTACTACGTTCATTCTAAATTTTATCCAAATCGGACCAGTAGATTAAAGTATGACAGACAAACACACAGACATTCCCATTTATAATATAAGTATGGACTAGTTGTGCTCGCGACTTCGTCCGCGTCAATTCAACAAAAAATACACTAAAAGTAGCCTACGCGACACCCTAATACATCAGTTATCTGCTACTGAAAGTTCCGTCCAAATCTATCCAGCCAGAAATTAGCCGAAACAAACAAACAGACGCACGGGCAGACAAAAAATAGTTAAAGTTAATTAGTTAAAAATGTTACTTTAGTATGTAAATGTCGTGTATACACACATATCCGTTAAGTAACAAGCATTTATTTTAATATTACAAACAAAAATTTCAATTTGATATAGACAAGTCTATACATGAGGGAGAAGCATAGAAAGACATTTAAAAAAAGACATTTAGAAAATGTATAAAAATTTGAACGCGGCGGGTTTTAACAACATTAAGTATGTAATTGTAAAACAATATTGTAGTATTCCTTATATTAAGGAATTTTCCTAAGTGTGGAATAACACCTTAAAAATGTTTAAAAGAGCTTCTTTTTTAATATTTTTAATATAATCCACACTTCCATACTCATATTATAAATGCAAATGTCGGTGTGTTTGTCTGTCACGCTTTCACGGCTAATCTGCTGGACCGATTTGGATGAAATTTAAAATGAAAGTAGTAAAAATGACTGGGTCTAACATAGGCTACTTGGTTTTTTAAAAATCAACCTCTAAAGGGTTGAAATAGGGGATGACAGTTTATATGAAAAATCTACACCGCTTGACGGATTGTAACGAATTTTGGTATATATATATATATAGTTGATAATTCAAGGTTAAAAATAGACTACTTTATTTTTCAAAAATCCACCACCGCGGGTTGCAATATACCGAAACAGCTACGTAGATCAAGCGGCGAAGCCGCGGGCGGGCCGCTAGTAATAAATAAAGTTATATAAATAATAATAATAGCTTCACGCTATATCCCGCACACAGCAGGGTAGGCAGAGGGAACCTAGTGTTAAGACACTCCGTTCCCCACTTTCCGCTAAATCTATATTAGGGAAAACCAGAGTAACTATTTCATAATATTTTTCAATTAAAATTTGAACTCCCTACCACTGTAAGGCCAGACATATTTCATTTGCGTCATTACAGTCTATTTAGGTACTTGACATGAAATATCATTGATTTACACTCGCTTTAATCAAGTTCAAGGCAATAACAACGTGATCTTGATACGAGGCCGAAACAAATATTATATTAGACTATTAGAGATATATGTAGTTAATAGCGGCCCGCTCGTGGTTTCGCCGCTTGAAGTTTTTCGCTATATGGCAACCCGCGGGGGCGCATTTTTCGAAAATTAAGTAGCCCATGTTTAAGCTTAGATTATCAACTATATTTATACCAAACTTCATTACATTTGGTTAAGCGGTTTAGATTTTGCATATAAACTTTCATCCCCTATTTCAACCCTTTAGAGATTGATTTTTGAAAAAATAAGTAGCGTATGTTAAACTTAGTCACTTTTACTACTTTCATTTTAAATTCCATCCAAATCGGACCAGTAGATTAGCCGGGAAAGCGTGACAGACAAACACACAGACTTTCGCATTTATAATATAAGTATGGATAGTATAGGGCCAGTCGTGGCTTAGTAGCACAAGCGTGTGACTGTAAACGACTGGTTGTGGGTTCGATTCCCATTCGAGTAGTGGAAATATTTAATATTTTCTTTTTCTTCGTTCTGGTGTTTAGGCAAATCGCGGCGTTCAGTTCCGCCACTTAATACGCAATGATAATTAATAATAATAATTTGGTAGAAGTTGTCACGTCTTATCATGGCTTCATAAATATATTGATAGATTCAGACAGGTTAAGTAAATAAAAACCTTCATGGCAAAGTGGGGTAGGGCCTAATTATACAAGCAAAGGTTGTAGGTTCGTTTTCCACTCGAGGAAATGATTTTTCAAATTTTCATATCATCGCTCTGGGACCATAGACCAGTGATTATCAACGTTTTTTTTTGTTGCGGCACATATTTAACGATTTCAAAATTTGACGGCGTACAAGGAAAAAGATTTTAAATTATATAATTTAATAATATTAACATTATATATATTTGCTAAATTTGGCGGCATACTTTTAAAATTTGGCGGCATACAAAAGTGCCGCGGCACAGTGGTTGAGAATCACTGCCATAGACAAAGAGCGCATTGCCTCCAAATTCGGCGGTGCGTGGGGAACGGAGTGTCTTAACACTACGTTCCCTCTGCCTACTCTGCTGAGCGTGGGAAAAAGCGTGAAGCTGAAGAATATAAGGAAGCATACTTAGTTTTCTTCCCAGGCGGTCTTGCGCTAATAAAGTCGTAATTCTTCGCTACATCTCCCGTCGCCTTGATCTCATATTTATGGTGACCTCGATACCTTAACACTTGATTTCTGTCGTCTTCACTCTAAAGTTAATAAAAAAAAATAATTGCTTAAATTCAATTAATTAGTGCTGAGCATTTATTGCAGTATCAGTAGCAGAAATCTCTCTACAGAGATGCTAACAACAAAAATTAGTTGTAATAAAGCATATAATAATTTCGCAGCTGGTAGTAGCACGCATGGCTTAGCGGTCAGAGCGCCTGGACGGTATTCAGAAGGCGCGGGTTCCAATCCCGCTGCGTTCAAATTTTTATACATTTTCTCAATGTCTTTTAAAAATTTTCTAAGTGTGGAATAAGACATTTAAATATGTGTAAAAGTAATAAACAGGCTAATTTACACAGCTGACAGGTGGAACTATACATGGCTTTGTTTTATCAGAACAAGTTCCGAGTAACCACCAATCAACTTAAAATAAGGAGTAAATATCTAAGAATACCACATTAAATAACAAAAGATATTAAAAGACTTACTTGACTAATTTGTAGGTTATCCCGTCGCGATACTAAACTGGCGTTCTGTAAAGAAAAAAGTTACATAATTTTTTTTTTCGCCAGTCGTGGCGCAATGTTTCAATTTTCTTCGCCTGGTGTCGAGGCAAAGCGAGATGTTAAGTTCCGCCACTTAACACACAATGCCTCCAGAATTCGGCGGCAAGTGGGGAACGGAGTATCTTAATACTAGGTTCCCTCTGCCTACCCTGCTGTGTGCGGGATACAGCGTGAAGCTAAGAAATATACTATAGGCTTATAATAGACTAGCGACTCGCTTCTGACTTCGCCCCATTGAACTACACAACTATTGCTATCTCATTCTATTGCAACCCTCTAGAGGATATTTGAAAATAAAGTAACCTATGCTAAGACCCTGACCCGGTCAAACGGTGAACATTTTATATATAAACTTTCATCCCCTATTTCAACCCTCTAGAGGTTGATTTTTGAAAAAATAAGTAGCCTATGTTAGACCCAGTTACTTTTACTACTTTCATTCTAAATTTCATCCAAATCGGACCGGTAGATTAGCCGTGAAAGCGTGACAGACAAACAGACAGACATTCGCATTTATAATATAAGTATGAATATTAATAACTTATAATCATTACCCTGAGTGGAAATCGATCCCACATCCATCGCTTTTACAGTTAGATCCCTCTCCCACTGTGCCACGACGACCGAGATGAACGAACATTCATCTTTATTGTTTTTTAAAAAAAAAATTACATAGCTTCACGCTATATCCCGCACATAGCAGGGTAGGCAGAGGGAACCGAGTGTTAAGACACTCCGTTCCCCACTTTCCGCCGAATTCGGAGGCATTGCGTGTTAAGTGGCGGAACTTAACGCCGCGCTTTACCTCGACACCAGAGCGAAGAAAATGGAAATATTAAATATTTCCACTACCACCATCCACCACCATCCACCATCTTTAATGTTTTAATATTAAAATCATAGTTAACGATATCTCCAAATCGTTTAGACGCAATACCTACTTTAAAAATTAAATATAATTTTTCAATACTAATTATTACATTATTTTTAACATATTTTCCTTTTTAAAACGAAACATTTAAGAATCTTAATAAAAATAACGATTTAAATTTAATCTGAGGGTAGATTCATATAGTCGTTAATATTACCAGTTGTGTCGTAATCGCTAATGTGAAAGCATTTTTCTATCTCTTAACATATCTAATATTGTTTTAAAGGGAAATAATATATAATATTTTATGTCTATGTGTGACCACGGACTACTGTAAAGTGTTCGAAACTTCGGGTTTCCTAATCTTTATCGAATATACACAAAAAAATATACGCGATTAATCCGGTTAAAATAGTTTCATTTCAAAATGTGTAAGTACTACGAAAGCAACAAAGACAGTGCTAGTAACATTTTTGGTTTGTGTAAGTCTTATAGTTGAAATTATAAGGAAAATAATTTAAACTGTGAAGTGATGTGCTTATAGTGTCTATATCTTCAAAGGAGTAAGGAGTAACTATGGGTAAGTCCTAAAAAATATTTATCGTAACATTATAAACGACAAGTATTCCTTATTTTGGAAATTTTAAAATATTTTTTTTAACTTCACGCTGTATCCCGCACACGGCAGAGTAGGCAGAGGGAATCTAGTGTTAAGACACTCCGTTCCCCACGCACCGCCGAATGCGGAGGCATTGCGTGTTAAGTGTTTGCCCCGACACCAGAGCGAAGAAAATGGAATTATTAAATATTTCCACTCCTCTAGGGGGAATCGAACCCACAACCAGTCGTTTTACACTATGTGCCACTGCGCCACGGCTTGCTCCTGTGTTAAATGTTATTAACACACTTAGAAAATTGAAAAAGACGTTTTTAGAATATATATTATATAAACACTCTGCTAGAAACCTTTTTTATATACCTATAGATAGCTTACATGTAATCCATACTTAACATAAATGTGAAAGTCAGTTTGTCTGTCTGTTACGCTTTGACGGTTAGTGTACCTGCACGATTTTAATGGAATTCGAAATCAAAAAAAAACTGTTGTAGACTAGGAATGAAAATAATATATAATGATTGCCTCGAGTGGGATTCGAACCCCCAACCATATTACATTAATAATAGGAGATTTATTTAACAAATTAAAGACACGGATTAATTTATGTATTTTAATTATTATAAACTTGTAAATAGATATATTGATATCTTTTACGTTTTGTTATTTTAAATTGAAAGTTTATAAATACTATAAAAATATATTTATACATATATTGATAGTTAAAAAAATCTAGTTATTTTAAAAAAAATTAAAGTGTTATTCCACACTTAGGAAAATTGAAAAAGACATTTAAAGAAAACGTATAAAAATTTGAACGCAGCGGGATTCGAACCCGCGCCTCCTGAATACCGTCCAGGGGCTCTCACCACTGAGCATTACTTAGAAAGCATTGCTTTTAACAAAATCCTAGGGTTTTGTTTAAGTAAGGGATGTAAGTTTATATGAAAAGTTGTGTAGTTACTGAGGTGAATCCACTAGCGGTCGCTAGTTACTTAATGAATTAATTAAAACAGGCATTTTCCTAGACTTTTTTAATTATTTCAATTTATTTAACATTCATTTTGGAAACTAAAGCGTCTTAGCTTTCTGTAGCTTCACGAATATTTTGTAAAAAAATTGCAGCGAGCTGGTCAAAAAGAACCTAGTGTAGAAGTTGAGACATGAGCGTGTTAAGTGGCGGAACTCAACGCCGCGATTGTCTTAAATAAAAAACCATTATCTTTACTTATACCTAATAAAAAAATCATTCCCCCGAGTAGGAATCGAACCAACAAAAATCGCATTGCAATCTGACACTGTCCCACTGCGCATCTACGGCCTCAAGGCCTCAATTATTATCTATATTAATTACATATATTAAAACTTCGTAAAAATATAATCTCTAATGCATAAGCTTCGAGATATTATTCCACTTAAGAAATGCTATTAGAATATTAATTTAAGCCGATATTCTTTACTTTAGGTAATTATGTATATTTTTTTAATATTATGCATATTTATTTATTTATTAGGTAATTATGTATATTTGGCCAGCCGTGGCGCAGTGGCACAAGCGTGTGACTGTAAACAACTGGTTGTGGGTTCGATTCCATTCGAGGAGTGAAAATATTTTAATAGTTCCGCCACTTAACGCGTAAAGCTTCCGAATTTGGCGGAGAGTGGGAAACGGAGTGTCTTAGCACTAGGTTCCCTCTGCCTACCCTGCTGTGTGCGGGAAACAGCGTAAAGTTATAAAAAAAAATTTAGATTATTATTATAATGATCAATAGGGACTTACCTCACTGTATCTTCTATCCTGAAATACAAAAACAACATATAGTATTATTTATATAACAAAGTACAGAACGATTCGCTAGTTTTGCTAAATTAAAGTCCATTCTAATTCTTGTCTTTAGCTTAACGTATCTCCTAAACCAGGGCATCTTAAACTTTTGTCATTCACGACCCCATTTGCGAGTTTCTTGATGACCCCATACAAATATAAATATATATATATAAATATATATATTTTTTAGCTTCACGCTGTATCCCGCACACAGCAGGGTAGGCAGGGTAGGTAATAAAATAAATTGTATAATAGTAGTGATTATCGATCGTTTACTGCTGTCGGTGAAGATAGCTCAATACCTTCAACAAATGCGCGTGTGTAGACGCTGCAAGTCCACTGTATTCCGCCAATTCTAGCGATGTTATAAAATGGTATATGTATTTATATAGAAGAAAAATAATAATATTAAACTTTTATTTAACATTAAAATCTCTCGACCCCAGAATTTTGCTACGCGACCCCATTTGGGGTCGCTACCCATAGTTTAAGAAGCCCTATCCTAAACAAAAAGGGATAATCTAACAGAGAAAACCTAAAAACCTTTACTAGAAAAGAATTTGACACCATCGTGGCGCAGTGGAACAGCGTCTGACTGTAAACGATGTGGATTCGATTCCCATTCGATGGCATAATATATTTAAATTTTCATTTATTCACTCTGGTCAAAGTCAAAGCGCAAAGTTGAGTTCCGCCACTCAACACGCAATATCTCGATTTTGGGCGGAAAGTGAAGGACAGAGTGTCTTGACACCAGGTCCTCTCGGACTTTGCGGGAAAAAGCGTGAAGCTGTAAAAAAGTATTAAAAAACTGGACACAGCAGGATTCGAACCCGGGCCTATTGGAAACCGTCAAACGCTCTGATTGCTAAGCCATGTATTCGATAACTTAGGATTTTAGATTGTATGCCCGAATAAAGTGTGGTACAACTGTAGAAAGGATTTTTTGTTTTCAAGTAATCATTGCAAAGAGTTGGTTCTCATTTAAGGGAGTATTGATATTTACAAAAAAATAATTATTTCTATTTATAAAAGCAAACATGCTTCCACCTAGCATATGATGTTCACTCTAAAAAACGCCATTGTGGCACAATAGGACAGCATCTGATTTTACAGTTTCGTTTAAAAGAGATGGCTGTAGGTTCAATTATGAATTAGGTTAAAATTATATTTTATTTTTATTTCTCCGATATGATACATAAAATAAAGGGCAAAGTAGAAAATGAAATGCCTTGACAATCTCTCTCTCTCTCTCTCTCTCCCTCTCTGATATACGGGAAAAAAACGTGAAGCCTAAAAAACAAAATAGAATAGAGAATAGAGAATGGCTTGATACCGTCTATTGGACATAACATAATATGGACATTATAGATGCATATTATTATTTTAATTAATTTATTATGGATATTTTGATTATGATACTTAAAGATGCCGCTAATTTGTATTCTGGTTGTCTTAAGAGAATAGGAAATGAATGACCGTCTTCTTTTGAATGTGACTTAAAAATTATTTAAAATAAAATCATTTAGTTATAATCGAGTTATAATAAAACTCATGACTTTACGTTTATACTCTACTGCGCCACGATGGCACCATGACGTGCATTTTGACAGACCCCATACGATAAAGGAAATCGGAATAAAATAATTAAATTAAATGGTAGAACGATTTAGTTAATATTTGTTATTAATTTCTATACACTTACAGGAGTACGGACCATTTTTCTTTGATAATCACATAACAAAAACAACAATAAATTTACACTTCTACAAAAAAATATACATACAACAATTTATTATAGGTTAAAAATTGATAGACTTTTATGTGACATGGGAAAAGAAGAAACATTGAATATTGAAAACTCTTTTTAATAAAACTTTTTAATATAAGATTTATGGACGTATTTTATTGTTTACTATCTATAGTTATAATATTAGAATATTATATTGTTAGCCGTTTCTGAGATTAGTGTGTACAAACAGACAAACTATAAAGAAAATCAATACCTCTAATAATATTTTTCTCAAAAATCTTTCATGTATGTACAGAAAGTTGTCTGTGAACATTTTTATTATAGTATGTATAAAACAATATCTGCTTAGAGTTTAGATATATTTTTTAAAAGCATGAAGAAGGAGAATTATGAAATTACTATAGTAGTCGTAACTCTTAATTAAAGCTTGTGGAATAGGAGTGTAAGTCATTGTTTTTTCAAATAAGGTATATGTAAATGTAATGTACATTTACGTTACTTCGGAGCACAAATCGTTTTTAGAAGAAGCTGTCTTTTAATTTAACCTTTGATACATAAATAAAGCGTATATTATTTATTTATATAAAAAATGCAAAATTAACCAAGTAAACCTTCTTTTATATTCTCAAAAGAGTTCCTTCCTTTTCATTCTTATAATACCGCTCTTTTTAGTCTGTGGCGGCGCGCTCTTACTCATAGCTTTCTTAAAATTTTCCCGCGAATGCAAAATATTTGATGTCACAATTTTCTTTAAAAGTATTGTGTATTTAATTATAAATTTTAGTTTAAATATATTTATAAACTGCCATAACTCGGTAATTATATTGTTGTTTAGCTCAAAATTAGCACAAGTAATTCACAAGTTTAAGCATTTTTGTGAAATTACAGTGTTTTTTGAAGTGAATAAGTGGCTGGTACTATGAGTGATATTATTTTGTGATAGAAATAAAGATTGCAAGAATAATAGACAAGAAGATTTTAAGAGATCAAGTCTCTTTTTGTTTATCTTTAAACACAGTGATCATGTTTCTGATACCTATGCATATGTTAGTTTAATTTATACTGGTAAGTTACTTTTACTATATAAGACAATTATATCGAATTCTAAGGAATGCTTCGCCTTAAAAAAAATATGTCTTATCCTAAGTATGTAAATAACACACTATATATTTATTTGTATTAACTGTTTATTTGAATTCTCATAAAAAATCTTAAACAGTCATAAATATCCCACATCCATGTTTCAAAAGTTAATAAAGAGAATCCACATGAGCTCCATATTTTATTTAGTTAAATGTGACTAACTCTACTGAATTAATAAATTATATTCTATATGAAATTAATTAAAATTAAATATTATAAAATAATTCCTAATTAATAAATAATATTGATTTGATTTAATAAATAATATTCTTTATGAAAAAGTTAAATGCTGCTTTGAGAGCATATCTCAAAGCTTAAAATATATATTTTCTTCCTTTAGTAACCAATAACCTATTTACCCAATATTCGTTTGAAATTACTTAGATATAATATTGTACTATTAAAAAAAATAATAATGCTAGAGACATTAGCTACCCCTGTAAAAATATATAGAAAAATAAAGAGAAATGTCCTACTGTATACCAACTGAAAGGATAGTTGAACATTTTTATAATTATAACTTTGAAATTGAATATTACTTATTATTATGTATTGCCAAAAGTATATGAAAAAGTATATTTGTATAAAGAAAATTTGAATTTATTAATAAATTCAAATGTAAGCAAGTTAATTAAAAGTTAATTTTAAACAATATAATTTATACACTCTTTAAAATTACTATGAGTTTTTTTTTTCCATTTTGTTTTGTCTATTTACATTCAGCCAGAAAGTATAATTAAATTTGATAATAATTGAATGGTTTTGGAAATTGAACATATTCTAAGACATATCTTCTCATCATATTATCCAAAATAATGTTGTTAGTGTAATAATATATAATAAGTAAATTTAAAGTAAGTTTTCACTTACTATGTATATCATTTGTACACCAACCTAATTCTTTTTATTTTATGATTTCTTTCACGGTGAGGGTTGCCTGGTAGAGATCACCTATGGTGATAAGGCCGCCTTTACACCATGTACTGTATTTTTACTATTTATATTACTTGTTATGCTATCTTCTTCTTTGTTTTTGGTGTAATAAAGGGTTTAAATAAAATTAAATAAACTAGATATATTATTATAATTGATATTCAATAGTGATTTTGCAAGTTAAAGAAAGATTCTTTATACCAGTGTGTATTTCTAAGTATTCCTGGGCTTCTGTATTTATTACACAGCACAATTATTATTAAGGCCAACCAGCAGTTTTATAATGTAACAAATACATAAAATACGTTCTTTTTGTACTCCTTTAAAATTATTGTAAAGCCATCTTAAGCCTAATACCATATACTAAAAAAAAATCTTTGCACTAGTGTCGGGACAAAGCGCGGCGTTAAGTTCCGCCACTTAACATCCATAACCTCCAGAATTCAGCGGGAATGAGGAACGGAGTGTCTTAACACTAGGTTCCCTCTGCCTACCCTGCTGTGTGCGGGATACAGTGTGAAACTAAAAGAAAAAACAGGATTATACAGTACAAGTAAAGTCCTTCCAAAAGGGTTATTAATAAATAGAAAGATTTCAGCCTTCAGCCCACATCGATATCTAGGGCCATATACGACCTAGAAGGTTCGTTTTATTAAATGACTGAAGGTTAAATTTTATTAAATTACTTCCTATTTCCGAGTAGTGCCATGGATTTGGTTCAGCTACAAGAATTTTCTCCAACAAAGGATCATATTTAGATAGTGAACATCTTATGTAAACACGTTTTTGCCTGATTTTCTATTTTGTATAAGTGAAGCTGGGAAAGGAAACTCATAGGTACCTACCTACATACATTAAGTAGAGGTTTCTATAGTGAACGGTTCATTTGGTTCAATAGCCGTTAAGGAATACTGCAAAATAATATTTTAAAGTTTTAAAGGCACACTTCTAATGTTGTTCAGTGGATTTTTTTTTATTAATACGATCGGATGCTATTTTTAAAATAAAATACTTTTATAATAATCTGAAAGTAATCCAATAGCGTAACGAAGAAAAATTTTCGGAATCGGCGTTCATTTATTTATTGGACACTCTAGATATTACATAAATTTTGCACTTAAATACAGACATATAATTTACACAGGCCGTATACCGTGGCAAAGAGGTACAAGCGTGTGACTGCAAAGCGACTGGTTGTAGGTTAGATTCCCACTCGAGGAGTGGAAATATGTAATATTTGATATTTCCATTTTCTTTGCTCTGGTGTCGAGACAAAACGCGGCGTTAAGTTCCGCCACTTTACACGAACTGCCATCGAATTTGGCGGAAAGTGGGAAACGGTGTTTCTTAACACCACGTTCCCTATGCCTACCATGTTGTGTGCGGGATACAGCGTGAAGCTAAATTCTTTTAGCTCATTAATATACTCATTTGAATGCAAATTACTTTAAAGGGCCAAAGCGCAAATCTTTCATATTACAATTGCCAATATATTACAATTGACATATCAATTAAACATCGTAAACGGTCTGGGTCAGGATTAACTATGGATAACCATTACATATATTGTAACCCTGTATATTAATTTCGTTTAATGATTATTATTAAACTTTTGTTTATTACAGTTACTTTATAATATCTGGGATTTTCATATTTTTTGTCATCATGATTATTTTGTGTATAGGCAGAGGGAACCTAGTGTTAAGACACTCCGTTTTTCATTTTCCGCTGGATTTTGAAGGCATTATGTGTTAAGTGGCGGAACTTAACGCCGCGCTTTTCCTACCAGGGCGTTGGAAATGATGAATTAGATATTTGAATGTATGTCAAATATCAAAAATTCAATTCTTCGTGTGGAAATCGAACTCACATATTTTCAACCATTATATTTAAGCTTTCAATTCGCCCTGGTACTTAAGATAACACGCAGCGTTGTGTTTCGCAAACACGTAATGTCCAATTTCAGGCGGAAAGTGAAGGGAAGGAAGTGTTTTGACACTAAGCCCTCCCTGACTAACTCACTATGCGGAAAAAGGGTGAAGCTGATATGATATTCTCATTTCCCCGAATGGGAATCGAACCCACAACCACTCGCGCTTACGTCATGACGGCCTCAATATTAATAGTTATTACTAGAATATAGATAGAAGTAAGAAAAAGACATTTAGAAAACGTATAAAAATTTTGAACGCAACGGGGATTTTTTTTATAGCTTCACGCTATATCCCTTGCGGGGTAGTCAGAGAGAACGGAGCGCCAAACACTACGGTCCCTGTGTTTTTTAAATTTCCTAAGTGTGGAATAACACTTTAAAAAATGTTTAAAAATAATATGATAGAAGTATATTTAAAAGGAATATATTTTAGTTTCAATATATATTTCTCTTTAAAGGATAAAGGGGTTAAATAAAACAATTTTTTATGTGTATATTTATTTACAAACATTAATCGTTTATTTAAGACCAAAAATATCACCTTCTGTATTCGTAGAAGGCACAAATAGCTCCAACCATCATATAGTAATACAATTATTATGGAATAATGATCATTAAAATGACTGTAAATAATGATTCTCTAATTAATTATTTAATGATGGAGGTAATAAATTAATGATATAATGAAATAATTTAATAACAATCACTGGTGGTTTAAATATTTTTTTTTTATTTACTCCATTATAATTGAATACTATGCACTTAATTCATTTTAACAATTTTGGAATTTAAAATATCTGCGAATTAATTTCACAGTAACATGTTCATTATATTTATATGGAAATTTTTATTTTTCGTAATTCGATTAAAAAGTTTTTAATATTTTAGTAACATTTAATAGTTAGAACTATACAAATAATCATAGGCTAATGGTACACACACATATTAAATAAGCAATATTATATAATACTACTTTAAATGAGTAAACAGGTTTTTAATATAATCGTCATTGTAGAAAAATATATGCCATTTTAATTTCATTAATAATCTGTGTAACTTAACTGTCAGATGTGGATGACAACTTCATATTTGTCACATGTCAATGTCAATCAGTATGTTATAAATATTTTTAATACAATTCATTTAAAAATCATGACTGAGAAATATTTAATTTAAATTTTATATTAAATATTTTTTTATTAATGAATCAGTAATTTGCAGTGTTAAATAAAGCAAGAACCATTAACCCATGATAGGAATTTGTTACTTAAATTGTACTTGTCTATGCCATAGTATCGCTTGTTTATTTATAAAAGGAAATAATGAATTAAAAAATATATCGTTAAGTTCTTTTAATAAAATATTATCATAACATTCAATTCTGATTTTAACCCAAAATCGATTCTATACTTTAAAAGGGGGATTATTTAAATTCGATTACCGAATCGAATCGATTATCAGAATCGATTCTTTCTATCATAAATCGATTCTTTATGAGTTTCAGTGTATGTTCCTATCCAGTCTAAAACTTGATTAACTAAGGATTATTTATCTAATTTAGTAAGGAATTTTATAGGTTTTCATAGTTTTGATATTATTATTGTTTAAATCAAACTAATATCTTTAAAATTATTGTGTTCAGAATTATTCCCTTTTATAATTAAACATGGTATACGCAAATATTAATGATAAATGACACAATAGATATAAGAAGCTTTGATTCATACAATTCACTTATTAATTAAAAGCGATTTTAATATTAAAGACTAGCTGGTAATAATTAAGTTGTTGTACTGTCAAAAAAATATTTCTTTTTTTTATTTAAAAGTCAAAATTATTAGAAAAAGTAAAAAAAATATTCATTATTTTTAAAATTATGGTTTTACACTAATTTCTTGTGTATTTTTTGTCATTATTTTTTAATTTTAAAAAGAAAGGCTGTATAATCTTCAATCTTTGACATAAATCAAAGTTGTTATTAAAAAAATGCTCTTGTCAAAAGTTTTTGAAAGTGCAACAACTTTACAATATTAAAACACATTATTATTGAAAGATTACGATTACATTAGAAAAGGTACAGCACCTTTTGGAACTATTGTATTGTTAGGCACATTATTAAAATCTAGATTTTTACTGGTATTATAATATTATACTTAGACAAATATTACAGCTGTACTTTTTACAGTTTAAAAGTAAAAAAAAAAGATATCCATAATCAACTGAGTGTATAAAAAAATAAAATTGATTTTAATTATTTTTAACCGGATTGTTATATATTTTTGGTATTCGAAAATAAGTATATTTTTAGAAAAGGTTTTTTTTATATTTTTATAAGGGCAATTAAAAAATTGAATTATTGGCGGTATTTTAATATAACAATTGTATTAACTGTCAGACGAATGTCACCACAAAATGTTTGAAGTATTGGTTTAAAATACTACTAAAAAATTTTCGAATACCAAAAATATACACAATTAATTCCGATTAAAAATAATTTTATTTCAAAATCATCGAAAAAACAAAAGATCTTATTAAAAAAATATTAATTATTAAAAAAAAGGAGACAGAAAATAAACACTTAACGCAATTAAACTTACACTTTGGTAATAATTACCTATGTTTTAATACAACTAAAGTTATGTGAGACATACAATTGTTTCATTAATAAAACTTAATTAAAAAATAATTGCATAATATTTACAATATAATAATAGTAATAATTAAATATTTAAATATATATATAAAAAGTGGTTAGTTTGTTTGTTTATACGAAAAAAATATCTGGATTTTAAGTAACATGGCTTTGAACTTTTTGTACTTGAATATTTTTAATTTAATAGTTAAAAAGCCTCTAGAAAGTGAATAAGAAATGCATTTTTTTTTTAATTTCTTCAACATCTATACATCAATAAGCGGTGAATAATGTCTTACACTTGGTACTAACAAATAAATAATTAGGCTATAAATTTTACATTCGAACGAAAACGTAGATGAGGGCTGCTAAGATTGTTAGAGATGACGATGTAGAGAAATGGGCGCTTCCTCGGTACACTGAAAGGATAAAAATAGATAAATTAATTAATAAAATGCGTATATATGTAAATAAAAATAATAATAATATATATTTTTTTATTTTGTTTTCTTAGCTTCACGCTGTATCCCGCACACAGCAGGGTAGGCAGAGGGAATCTAATGTTAGGACACTCAGTTTCCCACTACCTGCCGAATTCGGCGGAACTCAAAGCCATGCTTTGCCTCGATATCAGATCGGAAAAATTGAAGTAATAAATATTTCAATTCTTCGAGTGGGAATCGAACCCACAACCATACATTTATTAAAATCATATTCTTTAATGTTATTGTAAAATTATTTAAAAGAATAATTAATATTCAACTTTAATAAAGTACTAAGACTAAATTATGAAAAATAATAAAAAAAAATATTACCTGAAGCATGCTGGATCAATTGTGGTTCCACATCTAAATAAAGAAAAGCAAAAAAAAAAACGTAAATAAACAAAAAAAGAAAAATCTAATCTAAAAAAGAAATTTAATAAAGTTTCTAATTTAAATAAATTCAAATTAAAAAAAATCGTAAAAAATATTTTTCTAAAATAATCTATTTAAAAGGAAAAAAAAGAAACTTCTACTTTTAACGCATATAAAATAAAATGGCAAAAATAAAAAAATAATCAAAAAATATATATTTAAGAATAAAAATAAATTACAAACACATACCTATATCCAAAACAATGCTTTCGCTTCCTTCGCTCCAGTTTTTATCGTTCTTCGCTTTGACTATCGCTTCGTATTTCCCATTGCCGATGTCTAACTCGTGGGACAAATGATATTCATGGTGCCTTACTTTAGGTACCGCCACGTCTATGAGTTCCCATTTACCGTCCTATTTGTAAAAAAAAATATTTAAATAATAAATTTGAGACAGCAATCCATACTTATATCATAAATGTGAAAGTCTGTGTGTTTGTCTGTCACGGCTAATCTATTGGTCCGATTTGGATGAAATTTAAAATGAAAGTAGTAAAAGTGACTGGGTCTAATAGCATAGACTACTTATTTTTTCAAAAACCCTCTAAAGGGTTGAAATAGGGCGTGAAAGTTTATATGAAAAATCTAAGCTGCTGGACTAATTGTAATGAATTTTGGCATAAATATAGTTGATAATCTAAGCTTAAATATTAAAAAAAAATACACCTCCGACGGTTATTATATAAGGAAATAGGTCAGCGAGCCGTTAGTTACTAAATAAATCTATTTTTAAATAATAATATTATTTTTTGTAAAGTGGAGAACAAGTGGAGGGTCGTCACACAAGTTTGTCTATAGCGCTGAAAAGCTTCGAGCTACCAAGCTTAGTTGCTTATCAACTCCAGCTTTTTCCGCATAGCGTAGAAGTCACGCAGTTTTAAGACACTGTCCTCATTTTTCGCTTGAAATGAGTGGCGGAACTCGACGCTGCGCTTTGTCTTACATACCAAGAAGAGAGAGCGTAGAAATGAATTTTTTTCTTACAATTTAATTTATATCACTACGGACATAAGGTCCAAAAATAATCTTTTATATATATATATATATATATATATATATATATATATATATATATATATATATATATATATATATATATATATATATATATATATATATATATATATATATATATATATATATATATATATATATATATATATATATATATATATATATATATATATGTATATGTATATGTATATGTATATCTTATGTTCAGTTTAGTTCGCTAATTTGAAAAAGAAATTGCCTACTAGATAAATCCACTTTTTTAAAAAATCGTAGGATTAATTAATTGAGTTATGAAATTTTTGAATAATCTTTCTGGTTTATTGTATATACCATAGGATTTTGGTGAATTTCTTACATTTTGGGGAAAGAATAGTACTTGTGGAGCCTTACTTTAGAGACCGGCGTTTCGTAACTTCTCATGTGCCATCTTATTTATAGAAAAATCATTAAAGTAAGACATTTGTAAATAAATTTTCTTTTATATGATATAAAAGACTTACCCCGCTAAGATCTCTCAATTGAATCTCGATTTGCTGCAGAGGCTGGTGTGAGAGGATGGTCCAAGATAGCTTGTTGCCTTCAGCTTCTAGATTTTCAACTACCGGCCGTTGAACTAATTGTATAGACCTGTTATGTTTTCCGATCTCGTTTTCTGCCTGAAATATTGAGGAAAAAATATGGTAAAAGAAGGTAGGGTAAGGTAAATATTATTCGTGGTTTCCTATAATTTTTATTAATATTATATTAGTAGGTTTACTTTTCAGTGTAAAAAAATCTTATAACGCTATTTTGACCTACTTTTTGCCTTTTTTTTATTTGCATATGTATACTTATGGTCAGATTCGATATAATCTTTTTATAGTATTAATCTGATGCACTTATCAAGATGATCAGAATAACAAAAAAATAACATTAAAATTTTAAATTTTATAAAAGTAATTTGTAACTGTTTATCATTTGTCCTGAACCAGCGTATAAAAATTTCTATTCCGCTGGATAAAAACGGTCAATTTAGCTTGAAGTTAATTTTGCTTAAAATAAAAACCCTCCCTTCTCACTCCGGGGTCTTCATACTTTTTACGTGGCCTGTCTTCAGTATCACCGATATTGTATATTCTCAACTTAACTGACTGACTCAAACCAATCTAGTCTTCCCTACATCTTCTCCCGCTTACATATATGAATTAAATCACTAAAAAAATATAAAAATGTTTTTTTTTCTTACCTCACAAGTAAAAGTACCGAAGTCGCTATCAACAATTGGCGTGACAGTCAAGTTCGAATGTGATCCAGAAGTACTGAGGAGATATTGACGGGAGGAGCTTTCGATCAACTTGCCATCTTTGTACCAACGGATTTCAGCTCTGAAATGAATACCATAGAAATATAGTTACTAGCGGCAAATTGAATTACACAAGCTGTTTCGTTATATTGCAACCATCGAAGGTAGTTTTTTGAAAAGTAAAGTAGTCTATGTTCAGCTTTGGATTTTTTGCTACTTTCATTCTAAATTTCATCCAAATCGGACCAGTAGATTATTCGTGAAAGCGTTACAGACAAACAAATAGACTTTTGCATTCATAAGTGGGGATTTATTTATTTCTGTTTAGTGGAGAACAGAGTGTTTTGACACTCCAATTATGTAGGAAAAAGTATGTAGCTGCTTTTTTATTTTAATCATAACAAGAAATTCTTTAGTATTTTATGAATTTACCGTACGAGTAAGTAACCATTAAATGGATACAGAGAGGAATTAGGAGCATTGCCTGAGATTTCGAGTCAAGTGTAAGGTTAAGGAATTCCTTTAAAACTACTAACGCTCCTCCCTACTGTTCTAATTTCTCTTCATCCTGTCTTGTCTTGTGCTTTATGATATACCTATTGGTAGGCTAAGTTAATAGTGCATGTTAAACCATATGTTTGACATACATTATTGACTTTGTGTAATGTATGTAATATAGATTTTTCATTTATATTTCTCATATTATATCAGATCCATACTTATATTATAAATGCGAAAGGCTGTGTGTTTGTCTGTCACGCTTTCACGGCTAATCTACTGGTCCGATTTGAATGAAATTTTTAATGAAAGTAGTAAAAGTGACTGGGTCTAACATAGGCTACTTATTTTTTCAAAAATCAACCTCTAAAGGGTTGAAATAGGGGATGAAAGTTTATATAATAAACAGATATTCATATCTTATAAAATTTTGTTTAACATTATTGTGTTTTGGTCCAAGATTGGTTATGCTTTGCATAAGAAACATTTATATCCTGTTTGAAATATTCATTACTCTAATAAATATACTTAAAAATTTGAACTCCCATGAACGCATGGCTCAGTGGTGAGAGCACCTGGATTCAGGAGGCGCGGGTTCGAATCCCGCTGCGTTCAAATTTTTATACGTTTTCTTTAAATGTCTTTTTCAATTTTCCTAAGTGTGGAATAACACTTTAAAAATATTTAAAAGTAAGTAAAACAACACTTACGTAGGCTCATAGTATAAAGTACATTGTAACAGGGCTGCGACGTTCACAGCAGAGTTGATGACAGTTCTGTGCACGTGGACGTGGGGCTTGCCTGAAATGATTATAATGTTAAGATATAAGAAAATAATTTAAGAAAATATTTTTCTGATAGTTTTAATTTGTAATTGTATATGCGTGGTCTTTTTTCCTCTGTATTTTTAACTTCACACAGCAGAGTAGGCAGAGGGAACCTAGTGTTAAAACACTCGGTTCCCTATTTTCCGCCGAAACCTGGAGGCAATGCGTGTTAAGTGGCAGATTTTAACACCGCACTTTGCCTCAACGTCAGAGCGAAAATTGAATTGAAAATTCCCCTCCTCTAGTGAGAATCGAACCCGCAACCAGTTGCATTTACAGTCACACTTTGTCCACTCAATACAAGACTGGCCATGAGGCCATCCCAGTTATATGATATAATACGTAATACGTAATGGTTTTATATAATGCTTTTCTACGTTTCCCAAAAAATGTGCCTATTTTTTGTACGTCTATTATTTTCGTCTGTGCCTGTCAGTCAGTCATTTCTGACTTATACTTCTGCTTTTACTGAAATAAGTTCTATAAATAGAATTTATTTTTATCCGAATTCGAGACATTACATGAGTGGCGTAACTCAACGCCGTGCGTCTTGCTACCAAAGCGGGAAAAATATAATATTTTAAAAAGAATCATTAGTCCGTGTGGGAATCGAACCTACAACAATCGTTTATCACAATGATCTCAATAAGAATAATGACCATTTTTTTTTTTAGCTTTGCGCTGTATCCCGCACACAGAGGGAACCTAGTATTAAGATACTCCGTTCCCCACTTTCCGCCGAATTCGGAGGCACTGCGTGTTAAGTGGCGAAACTTAACGCCGCGCTTCGCGCTAACACCAGAGCGAAGAAAATGGAAATATTAAATATTTCCTCTCCTCGAGTGGGAATCGAACCCACAACCAGTCGTTTGCAGTCACTTGTGCCACTGGGCCACGACTGGCCATATTTTCAGGTTTAAATATGTATATAAATTATTATTACTTACTTTTAACAGCAACTTCGATTTCGGCTTGATGAGTGCCGATGCCGTTGAAAGCGTAGCAGTAGTATTTGCCAGAATGTTCGCGTTTCACATTTTTTATTTCCACTGAATTCACTGAGAATTCACCGTCTTTCTCAGTCAGGCGCCAGTTCTGTAAAGAAACAAAGTAATTAGTATTTTAATGCCTTTAAAGTTTTATTACCATATTTAAGATATAAACATCATTTTTTCACGCTTGTGCCTCTGGGCCAGTCGTAGCCCGTGTGACTGTAAACGACTGGTTGTGGGTTGGATTCCCACTCGAGGAGTGGAAATATTTAATATTTCCATTTTCTTCGCTCTGGTGTCGAGGTAAAGCGCGGCGTTAAGTTCCGCCACTTAACACGCAATGCCTCCGAATTCGGCGGAAAGTGGGGAACGGAGTATCTTAATACTAGGTTCCCTCTGCCTACCCGAATGTGTGCGGGATACAGCGTGAAGCTATAAAAAAAAAACATCATTTTTGTAAAACGTCTAAAAATTTGGACGAAATCCCGTGTTTTGTAAAAATTTTGACGGATTATTATTATTATACGTTTTCTAAAATGTTGAGCTTAGATACTACATTGTTATTTTTCATTTATACATCAAGCTATGATGGTGCAGTGAAACAACGTCTTGACTGTAAATGCAATAGTGGAATCAATTCCCACTCGGGGAAATTTCCATTTTTTTGCTCTTGTAACTAAGACAAACTGTTTTACGGTCCATCATTTAACACGCAACGTTTCGATTTCAGTTGGAAAGTGTAAAACGGAGAGTTTTGACTTTAATTAATTTCCGATTACTCCGTTTTGCGGGAAAATGCGTGAAGCTTAATAATGCTTAATATATTTGTGATTTTCAGTGGGGAACGGAGTATCTCAACACTAGGTTCCCACTGCCTACCCTGCTATGTGCGGGATACAGCGTGAAACTAAAAAAAAGGAAAGGAAAAAATATATTTGTGATATGTATATCTTAGCTTCACGACGGCGCCAAGTATCCGGTAAGCTTCCTTATTCTAAATGGGTCAAAGTGACATATCAATTTCATCTGTCAAAACGTGTGATATATGTTTGTCTGTTAGAGGATATGTCTTGAACTTGACGTTGGGATAACAGATTCACTATAGTTATTAGAATAAAACTTAATAAAATTTCTTAATGCTCCTTTTTTCACGCTTTACCCTTCACGCTTTATTCCGTATAGGGCAGGAGGGTAGGTAGAGAGAACATTAGTACTGGCCAATTATGACATAAGTAGGTACCCAATACTATCTTCTTAGGGATATTAAATTAAATTAAATTAAATAGCTTCACGCTATATCCCGCACACAGCAGGGTAGGCAGAGGGAACCTAGTGTTAGACACTCCGTTCCCCACTTTCCGCCGAATTTGGAGGCATTGCGTGTTAAGTGGCGGAACTTAACGCCGCGCTTTACCTCGACACCAGAGCGAAGAAAATGGAAATATTAAATATTTCCACTCCTCGAGTGGGAATCGAACCCACAACCAGTCGTTTACAGTCACACGCTTGTGCCACTGGGCCACGACTGGCCACGATATCTTCTTAGTATTATAACTATGACCATAGCGCAGTGAGACATCATTTGATGATTAAACGCAATAGATAGCGGATTCAATTCCTACTCGAAGGAATAATTATATTTATATTATTTTAATTTCTTCACTTTAGAAAGAAAAAGCATGCCGTTGTGTTTAGTTATTCAACATACAATTTCGCCGGAAGGGGATAAAGGAGTGTCTTAACACTAGGGTCATTCTGGTTACCGCTATGCGGGAAAACATAAAGATACTACATTCGAATAATAGCATCCATTATTCGGTTTAATAATATCATGTAATTAGAAGTGGGGCCAGTCGTGGCGCAATGGAACAAAGTGAGTCTGTAAAGCGACTGGTTGTGGGTTCGATGCCCACTCGAGGAGTGGAAATATTTATTATCTCCATTTCCTTCGCTCTGGTGTCGAGGTAAAGCGCGGCGTTAAGTTCCGCCACTTAACACGCAATGCCTCCGATTTCGGCGGAAAGTGGGGAATGGAGTGTCTTAACACTAGGTTCCCTCTGCCTACCCTGCTGTGTGCGGGATACAGCGTGAAGCTAAAAAAAAAATAGTAATACTTACTCCATTTTCAGCGCCCTTAGAGAAGACGATTTTCGGTGGCGGCGAACCAGATACTTCGCAAGTTAGAAGCAGGTCGTCGCCTTCTACTACGTGCCCGTTGTCGGTTGCTATGAATTCTGAAATTAAAAAATAATATTTTTCACTTAGTTCAGTAGTACTTTATGCTTAACTATCTAAATGTAGTTTAAGTTAAGTAATCGTTTTTTATATTTACTATAGTATTATAGTTGTTGTCGACATCTATTTACATTTGAAGCTTCTGATTGTTTTAGATTCGGTTCCCACTGAATCGAATGATCATATTTAATTATTTTAATTGCTTTGCATTGGTAAGAATATTGGTGTGTTTCAACTTCGGGCGACAACTAGAGAATAGAGTATCTTAACACTAGGTTCTCTCTGAGTACCCGACCGTTATATGGGTATAAAGCTTCTTTTGAAACATTAATTTGAATCAGTGGCGAAGGGCCCATACAAGCCGATTCTGACCGGCTTCCCTTTTATAATTACATCACTATACTAGGGCTAATTTCTTTCAATTACCACTTTTAAACCGTATAAAGAACCAAACTTGAAAATGTATTTAGCCAACTCTAATTTATCGAAACGCCTAAGTACTTTTGTAGGAAAACAAGCCGACGCGAGACCGGCCTACTTCGTCATTATATCTCCATACTAAAATCTCCATAGTGCGCAGTTGTCCCTTTATTTCCTTGCAAAATAGACCTATATCTATTTCGTTCTAACTTACCGAATTTTACCTCAAATATGCCGGGTCTGTTTGCGGCTTTTTGCAGTTGACGTGTTTCGGCGCTACTGTGTCGGCGAGAGGGAGAATGATCAAATCTGTGCGTGCGAGCGAGAGCGCGAGTAGCGAGTGGCGCGTGATTCGCTAAACTCATGTCAAATAATACGAAAACAAAGTGTTTATTGAAAGTCTATTGGTTAATTTTGAATGGTTTTGGTAACTCAAAACAAAAAAGCATAATGGCTGACGTGTTTGTTTAATCCGTGCGTGTGTGAATGAAAAAAAGAGTTTTTAAATAGTTTATTTAAGTGTTTTAGTGTTTCCAAGTTAATTTTCAGCTTGTGATTATTTGTGAATCGGATTGCTCAGAGGTATGATGGCACTCTTACACATAGAATGCTGTTTAAACTGATTATTTACTAACCGAAGAAACTTCATTTTGCAAATTGAGTTTCGAAAACAAAAAGCATGTCGTAAGCCTAGGTCGGGCTCTTCCAGATACGACTATCGATTACGAGAGACGTGATGGGTTTTTCAAACATTTCCACAAATCGTTTTATGAGAAATATATGTGGATGACTGGCAGTTGTAAATTAACAGGACAAAAAAGGCGGGTAGAAGTGAAACGTACTATTAATAAGCTCCGTGTATATAAATGCTCAAAAAAGCATAAATAACATACTTGCAGCCCTAATATTGCATCAATAATAATTATATACACCAAAAATCAAGTGTAAACGTTATCTCCTTGTTTTAACCACGAACTATTACAAAAAAACTTCTATCGAGTGAACTGTGCTTGGGGAATGGTATACGTTAAAAAGCGATTCTAATAAGAAGTGTACTAAGTGACGAACTTATTATTAAAGATGGCCTAAATATTTCAGTTCAATATAATGAAATACAACAAATCTACCGCATCGGAAAACCGAAGGAAGAGAAGACTAGACCTGTCTTACTAGCCTTAGGGACTAATTGGAAAAGAAATGAGATTTTAAGAATAAAAAAAAGTTTAAGAATATTTACATAGCAGAAGATTTTCCAAAACCAGTATTAGAAAAAAGGAAATCACTGCTGCCAAAACTAAAAGAAGAGAGAGGGAAAGGAAATTTCGCCTACATTAAGTATGACACACTTGTTGTTAAAGATGGGAATCAAAAAAAAGAGAAACGAAAGAGAGAACAATCAACTTCACCAGTTACTTCTTACAACCAACCCAAAAAACAAGTAAACTTAATAGCTACAAAGAAACCTAGCAAAGCTAATACTTTTGACTTGATGAGGCAAAGACCTACTACGAGCTCTTCTCTCTCCACATCGAATAAAAACAATAGCAATTAAAAGTAATCGAATGGCAGCGAACAACCCCAATACAGTTGGTCACTGCGGGGTTGATAGACCACCACCCTCCAACATAATCCTAAATGACAAAATAAAAAACAGTAAAAACAAAAAAAAAAAACATCATAATCTTTAAATACTAAAATTGTAATGAGCGATCCCAGACTGTTTAGAATTTGAAGAGGATTTAAAGAAAATAAGATGGGATATAGTTGGAGGAGGCCTATGTCGCAAGACAACCTGACCATATTGTGAATAAAAAATAAATAAATACAAAAATCAACTAAAAAATAAATAAAAATGAAATAAGCTATAATATAACATGCTTAATATATATTTTGTTTGGTTGGAAAGCTTTACCTAACTTTTAAAATGTATTTTTAGCAACTTTTGTAAGTTTATATTGAGAATAAACGTTCAGTGTATTCTTAATAAAAAAATAAACACAAAAACCAACTAAAAACTTAAAAAAAAACTAAATAAACTATAATATAACAAAATTAATATATATTATATAAATTAATATAAATAGGTAAATATATATTATATAAATTAATATAACTAAATAAACTATAATATAAATTAATATAAATAGGTAAAATTGAGTATTTTTAGAATTGTAAACAGATTGTAGCAATTTTTTTTTTGTTTAATTGTAAAATTTTAACTAACTTTTTTAACGCACTTTTCTGTAATTTTATAAGTTTATATTGATAATAAAAGTTCAGTGAATTCTTAACATTAAAAACAAATAAATACAAAAATTAAATAAGCTAATATAAACATAATTAATTGTAATATAATATGATAGAATAGGTTAAATTAAGTTTTTTAATTAAGGATTATAAATAGGTTGTAGCTGTTTGTATGTTTAGTTTGTTTAATTGTGAAATTTAACCTAATTTTTAAAAGCGAATTGTTTTGTAATTTTTGGAAGTTTATATTGATATTAAAAGTTTTCTTAATAAAAAAAAATGTATAAAATCAACAAAAACCAAAAAAAAAAAAAAAAAAAATTAAATAAAAATAAAATAAACTAATATAAGCATAATTAATGCAAGGTTAAATAGCTTAATGTAGGTTAAATAAAGTTTTTTAAATATTATAAATAAATTAAAGCTGTTTGTTTAGTTGTAAAATTTTACCTAACTTTTTTAATGTATGTGTTTTAAGGAAATTGGTCAGGGAAATAAAGGCTATTTATATTTATTTATTTATTTTATTTTTGCTTTTCTTGTCTGCTATTTTCAAATTCGAGTTCTGTTTGGAGTCAAACGGGTTTCACAGATATTAATAACTTAGCTAGCTCTGCTAAAAAGCACGTTCAGACCGAAAAACATATCCGTAGTTGCTTGTTACTTCATGATTTCGGTAATAGTCGCATCGAAAACTTTTTTTCAAATTCGTTTGAAGTTCACAACCGGAAAGTCGACCGCAATCGCGAATTAATGAAAAGGTTTATTGACACCGTTGTTTTGTTAGGAAAACTTTTATCATATTTGAAAGACATTGTTTAAGAACACATCAGTGCTTTCATTTCATGGTAGAGGTGGGGCCTTTCGTCTTCAATCATGAAAGATAAATGCATGCAGATGCACGCAGGCTATTTGGTGAGTTATTTTTTTAATTATCAAATTATATTTTTTGTGTTGTAGTTGGAAGAAGTCGGTTACAAACATACATACAAACTTACAAACACATGAAACTAAAGAAAAGCACTGCAAAAATTACGGTGATCGAATTGAACCCGCGACCTTTGTGTAAACGTTACATCTCAAGGCGGCGGGAAAAGGCCAACTTGATTTCCCACGAGCATGTTTTTTTTTTGTTACGGCTTCCCTTCTCTAAGAATCCACCCCTCGCCACTGATTTGAATTTTAAAATCTATATACGAATGACCCCAGTCATGGTACGGGGGCATAAATTGAAGCTTGCAAAAGTGATTGGTTGTGGGTTCGATTCCTACTCGAGGAATTGAAATATTTAATACTTCAATTCTCATAGCTCTAGAGTCGAGACAAAGCACGACGTTTAGTTCCCCGACTCAACACGCAATGTCTCCAGAAACCGGCGTTGCGTGGGGAACGGAGTGTCTTAACACTAGGTTCCCTCTGCCTACCCGAATGTGTGCGGGATACAGCGTGAAGCTAACATAAAGAAAAGCTTGACAAACTACTACAACAGCTTAACAATAATTGTATAATATTTAATTCTTTTTCAGTGAAAATTGAATGGGCAATTGTCTTCGATCGATTTTCTTTAATTTATTTTACTCAAAAATGCGATTGCTCGATCGACTATTGATATTGGACATATAAAGAACTTACTAGAAATCCTAGGTGATTCTAAAATAGCGAGATTGTGTTCAATAGACGGCCGGCCATCTTGCATCAGCTCACACTTGTACTGGCCGGCGTCGGACTCTTTAACATCCTTTATCAACAGGTCCGTGGAATTGGCGGGACTGAAAATACAAAGGAAAAATAATTATATATATTTTTAAATATTCTATTTTTTCTTTTTTTTTTTTTTATGGAATAAAGGAGGCAAACGAGCAGAAGGCCCACCTGGTGTTAAGTAGTTACCTTCGCCCATAGACATCCACAACATTAGAGTTATGGATGCGTTGCCAGCCTTGGGTATGTAGGACAGAAGGAGGTAGGAAGGATGGGAATGGTGGGAATAGGGAGAGCTGGCTTACATGCCATCGAACCGGAACACATCATAAGACATTTGGCGGTTCGTCTTTGACATGATAGTGGTCGCGAGCCAGTCGGAGAACGAATCTCCTACCACCAGACTACTGGGTTACCCGCCTTTTACGGGACGCTACCCAGCGGCGGGGGGGAATTGTATTCTTAACCCGTCCCCCCACGGGAAAAAATAATTATTAGAAGAACAGCTATCAACATTTTTATGTACTCGTAGCACAAGTTTTAAGCGTTTTGGTGTAAGACCAGCGTAGAAATGAAAGAAAAAGTTAGTAAACGTTTTTCATATAAATATTTAATTATCAGCAATAAGACCATACAGTTTAACTGTCTAGGTCAAATTCCATTCGAAAGGTACAGGTTCAAATTTTACACTTAAAATTTTTAGATGTTTATTTTTATTATTGTTTATTTTTTGTGGCCAGTCATGACCCAGTAGCACAAGCGTTTGACTGTAAACGACTGGTTGTGGGTTCGATTCCCACTCGAGGAGTGGCAATTATATTTCCATTTTCTTCGCTCTGGTGTCGAGGTAAACCGTGGCGTTAAGTTCCGCCACTTAACACGCAAGCCTCCGAATTTGGCGGAAAGTGGGGAACGGAGTGTCTCAACACTAGGTTCCCTCTGCCTACCCTGCTGTGAGCGGGATACAGCGTGAAGCTAAAAAAAAAATTAGATACTTACACAAAAAATCTATCTCGATCAGAAAGTCCACTTATGCCCGACTCAACAGGTTTCATACTCACTATATAGTGACTGTCTTGGTTGATAGACCATTGTACGACGACGCCCTCTGTAAGAGAAAAAATAGTATTATATACATATATTTAAAATCAGTATATAAACAATGTACAGTAAGCGCATTTTATGTTGATATATCAAAGTTTCAGTTCAGTGGACAGATCATATAAAAAATTGACTCCAACAGCCAATGACAGTAGATGAGTGACTGATCTAGATGTAATAGAATCACTAGTATTTTCTCTCGCCCATATTACTCTCCGTCTCTTAAAACCAAGCGCTCTCTAAAAATCGTTGTAGCTAACTTCCATTTGGAAATATTTAATATTTCCATTTTCTTCGCTCTGGTGTCGAGGTAAAGCGCGGCGTTAAGTTCCGCCACTTACCACGCAATGCCTCCGAATTCGGTGGAAAGTGGGGAACGGAGTGTCTTAACACTAGGTTCCCTCTGCCTACCCTGCTGTGTGCGGGATATAGCGTGAAGCTATTACTATTATTATAACTTCCATTTGTTCAACTTAAAATGCGCTTACTATTTGTAAAATGCAAAGGTCTTTCGACATATTTTGAAATCCCTTTTTTTCAAGAGCACACGTGTCCGAATCTATAGTCGACATATATTTTTAACGGACCAAGAAACCGCGAATATAATTTAAGCCTAGGTTATTGTACATTTTTTTAGAGTAAGTATAAGTAAGTTATATATGCGTGGCTTAGAGCTCACTTGGATGGTCCCCGATGGCTCCCGAGGGGTGTGGATTGAAATCCCGCAGCGGTCAATTCGTTTTTAATAAATATTTTTTAAAAAGCAAAATATACTATTTAAAATGACTACTATTTAAATATATTATTTTTATCTACAATTCGAACATTATATTATGTCTCTTTCTATATATATTTCGGAACATGATGACACCTGCGCAAGCGCATTTGAATATTGCATCACGAAATGGTTCCGGTGGCGCTCATACTTCCGGCTAACGGTTGTGTTGAGACCAACCTCTAATGGACGAACATTTAAATGGAAAGTACCTAACTAAAAATTATGTTTAATTTTTAACTTTTTAAAAATGATTTACGATACATATTTTTTTTCAGCTTCACGCTTTATCCCGCTTGCGAGGTAGTCACAGAGTATAGGACCTTTGACCTATTTTTTTTCAAAAAACTTTTGTTCAAAAAGACATTATTAAATAAACGTTAAAAAATTTATTGCAGCGGGATTCAAACCCGCGCCTCTTGGACGCCATCTGTATATATTTCTCAAAATGTCTTTTTCAATCTTCTAAATATATGAAAAACCCTTTAAAACGTTTAAAGAACTTCAATTCAACTCACCAGGGGGTGACACTTTGCACTCTAGTCTAACATTCCTTCCCACAGTTACGTTGTAATTCGCTGCCTTTGTTAAGATCACGCCGACTATGTCCTCTTCCGCGTCGTTACCTGTAATTGTATTTTTAATATTATTTTGTAAGATAAATAGAGAGTCTAGTTATATATTTCTCCGTGCGTGGAGCGGAGCTTAACACTGCATTTTGTTTAACAAGAGTGTTATTTTGAGGGTGGGAGAACCAATCAATAATTGAATATGCCAAGATAGTGTTCTTTTTTGAGCACTTTTGAAGACATAAAAATTCAAATGTTACATAGTATTAGTAACTTCTATTAATTTATTTTAAAATGACACACAACGGCACAATATTTACAATTTAAATTGAGTTTATAAAATAGATATTTAATTAATTAAATTATTTTTAGTCAGACGGGCCAGTCGTGGCCCAGTGGCAAATATTTAAAATTTCCATTTTCTTCGCTCTGGTATCGAAGCAAAGCGCGGCGTTAAGTTCCGCCACTTAACACACAATGCCTCCAAATTTGTCGGAAAGTGGGGAACGGAGTGACTTAACACTAGGTTCCCTCTGCCTACCCTGCCGTGTGCGGGGATACAGCGTGACGATAAAAAAATTAAACCTTGTTACCTTTTAGTACAAAAAAAGTTAAGTTAGTTGTACTAAATTATTAAATTTCTATCAAAAAAGTTATCAGCTTATCATAAAAGATACTTGTTAAGTTACCTTCGGCGTCGTTTTGCGCTTCATCATCGGTTCCTTCATCAGCCAGTACATCGTAATCATCTTCCTCAAGTTGACGACGTTTCATAGAGTGTCTGGCTTCTGTAACAATTGAAGAAAATTTAATGTTAGTTTTGATATTAAAACCTTTTTAGTTTAAAATATAGTATAAAATCTTAACATGTGGAGAATGGAGTGTCTTAGTACGGGGTTATTTTCTGTTATTTCTATAGAATAGAATAGAATAGAATAGAATAGAATAGAATAGAATATACTTTAATTGCACACAACATAAATTAAAATATACAATAAACGTTTTTACAGATTTAAGATGTATGCAAAGGCGGTCTTATTGCTTCAAGCAATCTCTTACAGACAACCTTTGGTGACGAAAGGACTAATGAAATAGAGGAGTGGGAAATAAATAAATAAATTCTATATGTAAAAAAAAGAAAATAAAGAGTTTATTAAGCAGGGTAAATAGATCTTAGGATAACACTTCCTGATATCCAATTTTAAGGAACGGGCGAAACTCAACGCCGGGTGATGACAGTCTGCCTGACAAAAAGTAAAATTAAAACAATCTACTCCACTGAGTACATATTAAAGCTATAACCAAAGATTTTACAGGTAAAGGGGTCCACAGCACCTTGACGTTTTTAGTACATTTTTCATTCATATACCCCTAAAGGGGTCATATGTCAACCCCTAAAGGGATGAAATAATGCACGAAAAATTGTGAAATTTTGCTAGTTTATTAATTTACTGTGTGTTCAAATTGGAGGTTAATTTTTTTTTAGCTTCACGCTGTATCCCGCACACAGCAGGGTAGGCAGAGGGAACCTAGTGTTAAGACACTCCGTTCCCCACTTTCCGCCGAACTCGGAGGCTTGCGTGTTAAGTGGCGGAGCTTAACGCCGCGCTTTACCTTTACCTTTGGAGGTTAATAATCAATATAAACTTAACCATGCACTTAATCTACACAAGGATACATTGAAATTCAATGAACAAACATGTTTCTTAAGCGTATAAATGTCGGACATGTCCAATGTTTGTCACAACGTCTGTTAGAAAACATTAAAACACGAGTCTGTCTCAATAAATTTTCCACGTTATAATCGATCTAAGAATCGTATCTAATAAAATAATTGCATTAAGTTGATATATAAGACCGTCGTAGTGCAGTGAGATTGCTTCTGACCGTAAGCGTGGGTATGGGTTCTATTTTCACTCGAGAAAAAGATCATAATTATGTTCATTTCATTATTTTATTTTAAAAGTTTTTATAATTGTATATTATACTAATATATCGAAATTATTGCTTATTGCTTATTATTAGTATTTATTATAATTTTGTGGTATTTAATATGTAATGCTGTAATGCTAATCAATTTTTATTCTTATAAAATTATTAATGTTATTAAAATTCTGGAAATAAATGATTAATTATTTGTCCGTTCTCATAACACAAAACGCGGTGTTAAGTTCCGATTATAACGCAATATCTCAAATATAGACGGAAAGTAGAAAACGGAGTGTCTTAACACTAGGCTCTCTCTCTCTCTGACACTACCTTGCTATGCTGATTAAAGCGTAAAATTTTTCACCGATTGTTAATATTATTTTTTAATACCTATTATTAAAAATAAATATATACATTACACTGTTATCCATATTACCATTTAGCATATCCTTAAACTCCATGTAAGTCTGAATGCGCATTAACATGGTGCATTGCCTTAAAAGTCGGTGATATAATGAACAGGACTACTGTATTGCTTAGACAAATATTTGTACTCAAAGCATAGACTATAGCGATTTAAAACTATATTGTAATATTATTTTTGTTTTTTCATAAAAAATAGATATATGTACATATATATTTTTTTATAGTTTCACGCTGTATCCCGCACACAGCAGGGTAGGCAGAGGGAACCTAGTGTTAAGACACTCCGTTCCCCACTTTCCGCCCAATTCTTAGGCATTGCGTGTTAAGTGGCGGAACTTAACGCCGCGCTTTACCTCGACACCAGAACGAAGTAAATGGAAATATAATTTCCACTCCTCGAGTGGGAATCGAACCTACAACCAGTCGTTTACACTCACACGCATGTGCCACTGGGCCACGACTGGCGACAAAAAAGATACTTGGTTACATTTTATTCCAGCTTCACGCTTTTTCTTTGTGTTGTAGTCAGAGAGGAAATACACAGAGAGATATGAATGAATACTCTTTATTGTACACTTACACACAAATAATACACAAAAGAAACCACAATAACAATTATTAAGTAGCACAACAGGCGGCCTTATCGCTAAATGAGCGAGAGATAGTGTGGCCATATAGAAAATAAAAAAAATGACAGACAGAAAAGATTCATTTCATATTTATCTGCAAGGCTCTTTATTTATCTGTTGCAAATGACAGATATTAAATGCATGTTTCACGTTATTTTATTAATTTAACTTTACACGTCACTGTCAACATATATAATTATTTTAAATTTGAAACTAGCTTCTTGGAAAGTAGGTATTTTTAGATTTTTTTTACATTTACACATAGTTTTATTATATTTTTATTGTAAACATAAAAATACTTACAGAGATAAAATACAGAGATTTTTAATACTCAGAATAACGTACGTAGTCTACTAGCAATAAATGTAAAATTGACAAAAAGTTTTAAATATACATATGGCTATTTTAAATTTATCTCCTTAGCTTTAAGAAATAATATTTTAAAAATTAAATAAATACCGCTCTTCCTTACAACTTGTACCACACACAAGCACACGGTTGTCTTTCAAGACGGTAATAATTCTAAAATTGTTTCCCGATGGCTTGTTGATACAATGTTTAGCTTTACCTTTTATAGAGCAGGTTCAAATACCTCTAATGTTTACAAATATTATGATTTAATGGATGTTTATCGATAACAAAGAGGAATTTGTAAACATTTGTTTTTTGGAAGGGTTTTTAGCTTAACTAATATCTACTGCTTGGAACAATTTAATATGTATAGCATTTTAGTTAGAGGAGATCTATTGTCAAGACACTCTGTTCTCCACGGTTCGCCCTAAATCGAGATATTACGAGTGACGGAATTCGATATGTCGTTTTGACTTAGTTACCAGAGAATTGAAAACGAGTGGAAATCGAACCGACAACCAATCGATTTTGCAATCAGATTGTCACACTATGCAGCGATTGTGATTCGATCTGAATTTATAACTAAATCTCTAATTATTATATATCTAATATTCAAGAACCTGTGTTAATATGAATAGAAATGCAATTCAAATTTAGAAAAACTGGATTCTCTTAGGATATAATCCATACTTATATTATAAATGCGAAAGTCTGTGTGTTTGTCTGTCACGCTTTCACGGCTAATCTACCGGTCCGATTTGGATGAAATTTAGAATGAAAGTAGTAAAAGTGACTGGGTCTAACATAGGCTACTTATTTTTTCAAAAATCAACCTCTAAAAGGTTGAAATAGGGGATGAAAGTTTATATGAAAAATCTAAACTGCTTGACCAATGTAATGAATTTTGGCATAAAAGTAGTTGATAAGCTAATCTTAAACATAAGCTACTTTATTTTTTAAAAATGTGCCACCGAGCGTTGCAATATTAATGCGCTAGTATCATATAAGTCTTAGATAAAGTACTGGATATTGTTAAAAAAAACGTATACATAGTTCATATAAAAAAAACAAGAATATTATTAAAAAAAGGTACAAACCATATATAGTGTATTAAAAAAATAATAATAAAACACTAAAAACTGTACCTACGACCTTACTCTACATCCTAACCACTATACCAGCCGGTAAAGAAACAAAGCAATTGTTACACCATTTGAAAATATAAACTAAACCATTTCATATAATAGTCCGTCAAAGACATTCAACGTAATCAGTATTCAAGATGGGACAGACAAACCGACATGCAGTCTTTCCTCACTGCCCATAATACTAGCTTATTTATATGCAGAGAACGATTTAAGTATTGAAAAGCTTTGCTTTATTATTTTATTTTCGTTTTAGTTTTCTCTTAAAGAATGTCTTATTTTGTAGTTCGGAGGGTATTTAGAAATGATTATATTAGTATAGTTAATTTCGTTTTATAAAACAGGGTAGGTTCTGCCTGTGAGTTAGATGGTTGTGGGTTCGATTTCCGTTCAGGGGAACATTTAAATTATTTCACTTATCTGCTCTGGTAAGACAAACCGCAACAAAAAACACTTGCCACCTTACTTAACTCAATCCCGCTACCTCCCTTATTCTCATTGCGTATAATATTTAAATTGACAACTTTTAAATGATTTTCATATTACCCTGTTCTGTTATCCTGAGGTACCAGAACAGGGCGGAACTTCGCCGGGAACGAACGCGAACGGGAAGCTCCGCCGCTTAACACGCAATATCTCGAGTTCAGATGGAAGATGGAGAACGGAGTGTCTTAACACTAGATACTCTCTGACTGCCCTTATTAGCGGGAAAAAACGTGAAACTACTTAAGCGGAAATCGAACCTATACCCAATCGCGTTTACAATCACAGGCTATCCCACTGCACCACCTCAGCTTCTTTGTAAGCAAGTATAATTAGCTTCACGCTGTATCCCGCACACAGCAGGGTAGGCAGAGGGAACCTAGTATTAAGACACTCCGTTCCCTACTTTCCGCCGAATTCAGAGGCTTGCGTGTTAAGTGGCGGAACTTAGCGCCGCGCTTTACCTCGACACCAGAGCGAAGAAAATGGAAATATAATTTCCACTCCTCGAGTGGGAATCGAACCCACAACCATTCGTTTACAGTCACACTCTTGTGCCACTGGGCCACGACTGGTCACGAGCAAGTATAATTAAGTTTATATTTTTCCAATAACCAAGTAAATAAGGTTTAATTCCCCATACTTAAGTAGTTTAATTAGATAATAGCACTGACATAATCAAAGGGCAATTACTTAGAGGCTAAGTTTCAATAAATTGCTATACGGTCTTGAAACATGCGACTCAGTAGGTATAATATATTTAGTACCTATGTATGTATTTCCATTATAAATCGATTAAATTGTTGATTATCTGTTGGTATTTTTTTAATTGTTTGAATTTTTATGCTCATACATTATTGGTAGGTAGAAATAACAATAAGGTAGTCATTTTTTTATTTTTGCGTAACTGTTTCTTTTTCTTTTCTTAGCTTCACGCGGTATCCCGCACAACGTAGGGAACCCAGTGTTAAGAAACTCCGCTCCCAATTTTCCGCCGAGTCTGGTAGTATTGCACATTAGGCGGCAGAACTTAACACTTTTGCTAAGCGCTTTGCCTCGACACCAGGGCGAAAACAATTAAATATAAAATATATTTCTATCCCCGAGTGGGAATCGAACCCTCAACCAGTCGCGCTTACAGACACACTTTGTGCCCATAAGCCACGATTGACCTCACTTGTGTCTGTTTTATTTTGCGGGGTAGGCAGAAACTCGGTCGGAGTAAGCGAAATAAACCAAAAATTTAGACAGTCAGTTAGTTGTCTTCGCCAAATTTCTTTCTAAATTTGATGTACATCATGATTAACGGAACTTGATACTGTGATTAATATACAATTAATTTAAACACGATCATTTCACTGAGTTGGAATCGAACCTAACCTAATCTCGTAAACAAACATTTATATAACCCACTGTGCCACAATCGCAAAGTTAGTCATGACTCATTTAATTTATTATTTCGCTGACCCGAAGCCTAATTTAGCCTATCTAGACCAGAAAACATGTATATTATAAAACTGTCAACATTACGTCACTCACATTCTAACTGTCAAACTTGACATGTGTCATTTAACCACAGATTCATTTAATTTTATAACGAATTTTATCATTTAAAAAAAAAATTGAACTTCTTAAAAGTATTTTTTTTAGCTTCACGCTGTATCCCGCACACAGCAGGGTAGGCAGAGGGAACCTAGTGTTAAGACACTCCGTTCCCCACGCACCGCCGAATTCGGAGGCTTGCGTGTTAAGTGGCGGAACTTAACGCCGCGCTTTGCCTCGACAGGCGAAGAAAATGGAAATATCAAATATTTCCACTCCTCGAGTGGGAATCGAACCCACAACCAGTCGTTTACAGTCACACTCTTGTGCCACTGCGCCACGACTGGCCTGATTAAATATTCCATAAGGAGGAATCGAACCCACAACATCATTTTACAAGTCAACTATGTCCCACGCCACATTAACCACAAATACATTGCCAGCATTAATATCAAACCCAAACTAATATAGAGTGTAATAAAAAAGCGCATCACATGTAATTTGGTTCAATGTAACCGTATAAGGAAGTAAAGTGATGAACGAACAGAAACGGGTCATTTCAATTAACTTTAATTAACAGGCGGACATACGGCTGTTTTATATATACATATATATGTACATAGTTTGTTTGTATATAACAGCTATGGAGGAATGTAGATTAAAAAAATTAATATATGTAATAGAATTTAAAACTACTCTTTAATGGGATGTAATATTGATAAGTAAATTGACAATCTTTTTTTTTGCGCTAGTCGTGGCGCAGTTGGTTGGTTGTGGGTTCGATTCCCACTTGAGGAGTGGAAATATTTAATATTTCCGTTTTTTCGCTGGTGTCGAGGCAACTTAACGCCGCTCTGTGTCTTACCGGAGCTCAAAAGTTAGTAAAAGTCTAAATATCTTTATAATCCCGTTAATATATCAATAATTAGTTACCGATCTATTGACAGGCATCTCATTCAATAAAGTATGCAGAAACCAGTATCAGTCAATCTTAGACGTTTCGCGTATTTCGTGACGGAACTAAACACCGCACGAAGTACTCGTATATTATTAACATTTCTTTGACAAAAAATCGAATATAAAATCAACACGCTTTCAGCATCATGCCAGCTGTACCATCACTTAACTAACTAGTTAGCAAAAAGCTAATTACTTCATGTTATTACAATACTATTCACTAATTGCTGTTTAATCTAGACTTAATATTCTATGTGACCTAGAAGTGACCTAACAATGTAGGCCATGGACATAGGACTATCCTTTAGTTAATTAATTAAAGGGACTTTGTTTCCGGATGATCGTATGTCGGTTGTATGTATGTCAAGAATAAATATTTTTTTCGCTTCAAGCTGTATTTCGCACACAGCAGGATAGGCAGAGTGAACCTAGCGTTAAGACACTCCGTTCCACACTTTCCGCCGAATTCCGAATCGCGTATTAAATGGCGGAACTTAACGCCGGAGAATTCCAACCAGAAATCCAGCGAACCCACAACCAGTCTAATTTACAGTCATACTTTTTGCTCCTGCGCCACGATTTGTCCCAAGCCACACAAGCTATCGACACTGCGTTCTCTACTTTTTTTTATGGAATAAAGGAGGCAAACGAGCAGAAGGTCCACCTGGTGTTAAGTGGTTACTTTCGCCCATATCCATCCACAACATTAGAGTTATGGATGGGTTGCCTAATTGTGTTCTTAACCCGTCCCCCCACGAGTGAATACTCATAATTTCTACTCGAACTTCAAACACTCTGTATTGAGAAGGTCAACCGAAGTCTCTCCTGCCTTTCTTACCACTATTAAATATAATATAATATATATTTTAAATTAAGTTGATGTATATAAACTTAAAAAAATCTATCTGGGCTTTCCCATAACATGACCGAAGCGAGAACTTTCAAACAAACTAAAAATATGGTTTCAATACGATTTTAAAACAAAAAAAAGCAATAATCCTTCATGAGTATGGCATTTCATAACTTAATATTAGAAAATAAACTTTATTTCGTAAAAAATAAGGTTTAAATTGTTTTAACATTTAAATAAACACTCTTAAAGCAAGGAATGACTCACCAATGCAGCTGATCAAATATTTCTTATTAGATATTATTGGAACTTACAGACAGATGAGATTTTAATATTTTGAACGAGAGATATACAGCTTTAAGCTTCCCGTACAGCAGGGTAGTCAGAGAGAAGGTAGTGTTAAGACACTCCGTTCCCCATTTTCCGCCGAATTCGGAGGCTTGCGTGTTAAGTGACGGAACTTAACGCCGCGCTTTACCTCGGTACCAGAACGAAGAAAATGGAAATATTAAATATGTCCACTCCTCGAGTGGGAATCGAACCCATAACCAGTCGTTTGAAGTCACACGTCTGTCGCCACTGCCCCCTATAATAATTTTAATATAATCATTACTCCAAGAGCAAATTGAACCAATATTGAACAACCATTCGCGTTCACGTTTCAGAAGTTGTTCCACTGAGCCACGATGGCCTAGTTAAAAGAAAAAGAAAAAAAGATCTTTTTCTACTAATAAAACAATTCTGGCCAGTCGTGGCCCAGTGGCACAAGCGTGTGACTGTAAACGACTGGTTGTGGGTTCGATTCCCACTCGAGGAGTGGAAATATTTAATATTTCCATTTTCTTCGCTCTGGTGTCGAGGTAAAGCGCGGCGTTAAGTTCCGCCACTTAACACGCAATGCCTCCGAATTCGGCGGAAAGTGGGGAACGGAGTATCTTAATACTAGGTTCCCTCTGCCTACCCTGCTGTGTGCGGGATACAGCGTGAAGCTATTTTTTTTTTTTTATCTTTTTATAGTAAAAAAACAATTCTTTTTCCGCTTTCCATTTGAATTAGAGACAGTTCGTGTTGAGTGGCGGAAATAAACGCTACACTTTTCCTAACCAGAGCTTGGACAAACAACTAATTCAAATGTAACGATTCTCTCTCTCTAAATTGGTTTAATTTTCTACCCTGGGAAAGCAAACCACGGCGTTAAGTTACGCCATTCCACATCAATGCCTTGAATTCAAATAGCAAGAAGAGAATAGGCTCTCTCTAAGTGAAAATTATTGAACTTGCTTTTATGGCATTAATAAAAGACAAGGTCATATATGCAATTATATTTGCAACGTCACGAATTTGATAACAGGTGGAAAGCAGAGAGCATAGTGTCTTAACACTAAGTTTTCTTTGACTACTCTACTATATGGGAAAAGGCGAGAAGTTGAATAAAAAACAAAAAAGCCCTAAGATTCCTTTAAGTAATATTTCAACACACAAAAGGACAGACAAACTAATTTAATATATATTTATCATTTGTAAGCTTCAATAGCAAATGTTTCAACATCAATCTCCGTCATTATTCTGAATAGAATATATGAATCTTAAAAAACAACAAGTGGAGCTTTCTTCCGTGTGACTGTGTATATCTGTTTCTTTCTCTCTTATCAAATTGCGTATATTGCTATCCTTTTCTAATTATAGCTTGGCTTTATAGCTTTGCTAAGCTATAATATGATAAGATTTTACTTAAAGTTAATTTATTAATTTTTAATAAAATAAAAGAAAGACCGTCATGGCATGTTGGCTGCACGGCATGGCATTCTGACTGTAGAAGCGATAGTTGTGGGTTCGATTCCCACTTGAGGAGTAGTAATATTTAATGTATTCATTTTCTTCGCTCTGGTGTCGAGGTGAAGCGCGGCGTTAAGTCCCGCCACTTATTACGCAATGCCTCCGAATTAGGCGGAAAGTGGGGAACGGAGTGTTTTAGCACTAGGTTCCCTCTGCCTACCCGAATGTGTGCGTGATTTCTTGTAGAATTAAGAAAAGCTTATTAAGCGTGTAGCTATTTTAATATACATATATTCTAAATAGCTAAAGAAATTCAGTGAAAAACAAGCATTCATTCACTACTTGTCGTGCGTCGGCGTCTTTGTACATTACGTATTATTATAATAACAGAAGCTTCATGATTTATGTGTGACTTTGCGTAAGGAAATGTGGATTCTTTCTTTATTTAATAAAGAATATTTAAATGTTTTGGATCTATGTGATTTTAGTAACAATTTAATTGTATATATTTTTCTTATATATATAGTATTTCTAAATTAAGGTAAATAACTACAAAATAATATATAGAACTTGTTAAACGTGTTAGGGCCAGTCGTGGCGCAGGGGCACGCAAGTGCGACCACAAACGACTGGTTGTGGGTTCAATTCTCATTCGAGGAGTGGAAATATTTAATAGGAAATATTTAATATTTCCAATTTCTTCGCTCTGGTGCCGAGGTAAACCGCGGCGTTAAGTTCCGCCACTTAACACGCAATGCCTCCGAATTCGGCGGTGCGTGGGGATCGGAGTGTCTTAACGCTAGGTTCCCTCTGCCTACCCTGCTGTATGCGGGATACAGCGTGAAGCTAAAAAAAAAGAACTTGTTAAAATTTAGGCTATCGTGGCGTATTAAGACATAATAGTCGGACCTTTAAGCGCTATTGGTAAATTGGGTTCGATTCCCAACCGGGGAAATGATTATATAAATGAAATATATAAAAAAATATTTTTCATTTTAATTTACATTATGTAATTATATTCAATTAAGTTTCATTTTTCGGTTAAATTTCTCTCTTTTTTGTTTGTTAAGGTAAAGAGAGATGAACATATAATTTACTAAGTAAATACAATACAAAGTTTCCATACAGCTTTAAGCTAGCTTAAAGCTATAGAAGCTTAAAGTGTGTAAGCTTTTCTAAGCTATCTTCAGATTCTATTATTTAAATACGTCGAAGTATGAACGAACGGTCATCTATAAACGTATGTAAGGGTAAGAGCTACACTTGAAATCAAAAATAAATCGAGTTCAGTAACACTGAATGTAAGAATGGAATTGTATGTTTGTATGTACATAACTACCCATATATAGAGAATTTTTACTTAAAATAGCTTAATTAAAAAGCTTTAGTAAGCTTTTCTTAATTATATAAGATATTTTCTTTGAGTATTATCAAAATTTGTAAAGCCCATTGTATTGCATCTGTATATCGCGAATGTAAGGCGACTGGTTGTGGGTTCGATTCCCACCCGAGGAGTGGAAATATTTAATATTTCCATTTTCTTCACGCTAGTGTCGAGGTAAAGTGCGGCGTTAAGTTCCGCCACTTAACACGCAATGCCTCCAGAATTCGGCGGTGCATGGAGAACGGAGTGTCTTAACACTAGGTTCCCTCTCCCTACCCTGCTGTGTGCGGGATACAGCGTGAAGTTAAAAAAACGTTTTTTTATAGAACTTTATTATTATTTTTTAACTCTTCTTTAAGAAAACAGGTGGGCATTGTATTGGTAAAGCGTTTGTTACTACAGATAAAGTAAACATTGTGTGTTCTTGACATACATACATATGTTATGGTGCTTCATTTTTAAGATTTTAATATCTGTTATAAAATATGGGGTCAGACGTAGCGCAGAGGTGCAAAGTATGACTGTAAAACGACTGGTTGTGGGTTCAATTCCCACTCGAGGAGTGATAATATTTAATATTTCCATTTTCTTCGTTCTAGTGTTACCACTCACTTTTGACCCGTGGGGGGACGGGTTAAGAATACAATTCCCCCCCGCCGCTGGGTAGCGTCCCGTAAAAGGCGGGTAACCCAGTAGTTTGGTGGTAGGAGATAAGTTCTCCGACTGACTCGCGACCACTATCGTGTCAAAGACGAATCGCCAAACATCTGATGATGTGTTCCGGTTCGATGGCATGTAAGCCAGCTCTCCCTATTCCCACCATTCCCATCCTTCCTCCCTCCTTCTGTCCTACATTCCCAAGGCTGGCAACGCATCCATAACTTTAATGTTGTGGATGTCTATGGGCGGAGGTAACCACTTAACACCAGGTGGGCCTTCAGCTCGTTTGCCTCCTTTATTCCATAAAAAAAAAAACTCAACGCAATGCCTTTAGAAATCGGGGGAGCGTGGGGAACGGAGTGTCTCAACACTAGGTTCCCTCTGCCTTGCCAACAGGATTGCTGTGTGCGGGATACAGATAATAAAAGTTTTTAGTCTTTTCATTAGTCAACTGAGCTTTTTTCGTAAGACCAACCCTATCTCCGCTATTCGAATATTTTCTTTTATGTTATAATTCTCTCCAGTACATTAAACACTCAGTCGTATAAAACTCATAAACCTGTTCAGAACGGGGAACCGTCTCGCTTTTTACTATTTAGGTCAAATATTATAGTTTTGGTTGAATTTTAAAGGTAATCTAACTGTAACATAATGTATGTATTTACTACAGCTAATATGTACTTTGGTTTCCTGAAACAAATTTGTTTCCTCAACTTATAGTTTATATAGCGCGGCGTTAAGTTCCGCCGTTCTCTTCTGGGACAATAAACAGAGTTATATATCGCGGCGTTAAATTACGCCATTCTCTATTTTACTAGTAACATTATAAAATTACTAGCGACCCGCCCATGGCTGCACCCACGTGAAGCTTAGCGGCTTATACCTCATATTTCCTCTTCTTAGGGGTTAGTTTTCGAAAAATAGGTAGCCTATATTCCTATCTATTATTATTAACTATTTTCCTGAGAAAATTCATCGAAATCAGCCAAGTAGTTTAGATCTTTACAAACTGTCATCCCCTATACCATTCAACTTAACGAGCTGATATTTAAAAAAAAGGCTTTATTTCACTTTAAATCTTCAACTATTTTGATATCATCCAAATCGAACCAGTAATTTACCTGTAAAAGCGTAACAAACAGACAGACTTTCGCATTTATAATATTACTAATATATGTATATGTCAAAGTTTATAACCTACGAAAGTGCGATTACGGTCACATTACAGAGATGACTATTAAATATTTTATTACAGTGAGATCATATGGGAGCGGATGCTGTGTTTTTATTTAACTCATATACATGAGTCATACTTTCACAGAATCTCACTGATAAGCAAGTCGTTAGTGTTTAGCAACTGTTATCTTGTATCTGACAAATTAGTTGTATTTGATGGGGTTAATGCGTTTGCTAACTGTTTTGCTGTAAACAATCGTTGTGGGTAGAAATCTGGGTTAAAATGTATTAAAAAATGTTGATGCCATCGTGGCACAGTGGGTCAACGTGTGATTGTAAATATGGTTGTGGGTTCGATACTTAATCAGGTAAATAATTATATTTAAATTATTTTCATTTTTCCGCTCTAGTAACTCAAATTCCACCTAGCGCCTTGATTATCTCTTTGATAATTGCAATGCAAGGAAAACTTTATAGCTATAAAAAAAATCGTCATTACTAAACACGCTGTCTGTTTAGATGCAAAGTGGAGAGTGGAATATTTTTTTTATTATTCTCTTTGCTTATTTATATAATGTGCTACGGCTGAAATGAAAGGTTAGAATTAATGAAATGCAGTTTTAAATATCAAAATACCTAGTGTCATGTCATCACCTTCTTAATTCGACTTATACATTTGGCGTTATTAAATATAAACAAAAAATATTTAAGTGATGAACTATTCCGCGCTTTAATTTTAAAAAAAAATGTTTATTTTTTTTTTAGCTTCACGCTGAATCCCGCACACAGCAGGGTAGGAAGAGGGAACCTAGTGTTTAGACACTCCGTTCCCCACTTTTATATTTAATAACGCAAATATATAAGTCGAAGTTTATATCTAGCAAAATGATTAACTTATAACAACTAAACACTATTCGATTAAACTAATCGACTATTACTCGATGTGCGTGAGAATCGTTTTTTCTTCTCAAATAATTATATTTCGTTCCATAAGCTACTTACTTGACCGTCCCTTGCTTGTGTTCATTATAGTAAGATTACGTAGCCATTAGTGTTTCCCGTTAACTAAGATTTTATCTTTTAAATAATAGTTATTACTGATGTTGCGCCTTTCTGCCTGACATCGTTGTGTTTAATAAAAATTTCGTTATCTGTGCTATAAAAAGTTGAATAACACTTTTATTTTATCTGTATGTATTTCCTTTATTAAAAATATAGAGGAAATGTATTGACAAGTCACTCCATTTACCTTTTATATTTAATTGTAAAATTATTTCCATTATAGAGGCCAGTCGTGGTTTGTACATAAGTATGACTTTAAACACTAGTTACGGGTTCGATTCCCACTCGAGGAGTTGAAATATTTATTATTTCCATTTTCTTCGCTCTGGTGTCGAGGCAAAGCGCGGAGTTAAGTTCCGCCACTTAACACGCAATGCCTCCGAATTTGGCGTAAAGTGGTGAACGGAGTGTCTTAACACTAGGTTCCGTCTGCCTACTGTGTTGTGTGCGGGATACAGCGTGAAGCTAAAAAAAATATTTATCATATGTTGCGTGTAACGTTAGTGTAGAGTTTAATTTTATCGTTAAAATTAAATTCTTTTGATGTTTTGTCATGTTCAATTTGACGTTTGACGTCAATTAATTTATAGCTGTGACCGTGACTTTATAGACAGGGGACAGATTATAAAAATAATACAACTAGCTTAATTAAAAAATTAAGCTCTTCATTAAGAATCCTAAAGGGAAATTAAAAAACTATGTTTTTATTAAACTATTTAAAAAAAAATAAGCAATAAAGTAACTTCTATTTATATTGCTTGTAAAATTATAAATTACTTTTGTACCATTAAAGGGCATAATTAACCAATTTATTTTAATAAAGAACACACGGAATAAACGTGTTCATATAAAGGAAAATATATATAATTTTGGAGCCAGACGTGGCGCTTGTGGCACAAGCGTGTGACTGTAAAGGACTGGTTGTGGGTTCGATTCCCACTCGAGGAGTGGAAATATTTAATATTTCCATTTTCTTCGCTCTGGTGTCGAGACAAAGCGCGGCGTTAAGTTCCGCCACATAACACGAAATATCTCCGAATTGGGCGGAAAGTGGGGAACGGAGTGTCTTAACACTAAATTCCCTATACCAGCCTACCATGCTGTGTGCGGGATACAGCGTGAAGCTAAAAAAATATTAAAAATATATATAAATTACTTTTATAGCTTTAAATGACATAATTAACCAATACATTTAATAAAAAAATACATAGAGAAAACGTGTTCATATAAAGAAGAATATATTTTCACAGCCATTGCGTTTAATAGGTCAGAGGGCGTGGAATAATAAAATTATGCGCAAATGAACGTTTATTGGGAGTCAGAATTTATGAGTTGGCAACACTGTAATTTGATATATTTCATTTTGGCGCGCGATTCTGATATTTAGGCTATTGCTTTTTGATCACGCGATTAGTGTTATAATAAAGTGTTGTTTAGAAAAAATAGTTTAATATTGCCTTTAGAAATTAGGAAGCATAGGAAAAAATCTAATCATGCTTATGGTTTTAGGTTTGGCGTCAATTTTGGAAAGGTATGTGGACAATATATTAAATATAATATAATAATATAAAATGAATACGAATTTAATCTGCCATATTTGGAAAATGAAAGTGTTTAAAGAAAAAAGATTATGGAGGAAACACACAGCAACACTTTAATACTCAGTAAATTTTTCGCAATAAAAAAGTTTGCGCAATAAAACATAAAAAATACAATCAAAATAAAAAAAACAAATATGATGTTATTAGAAATCGAACTAAAAAATGTCTTTAACCCCTTCATACCTGAATTATTATTCTTATGGTAGGCATAGAGAACCTAGTGTCAAGACACTCTAGTCTCCACTTTCTCCCAGAATCTGATACATAGCCTGTAGTAGACTTTAAAGCCGCAGTTCGTTTTGCCATGAGAGCAGAAAATTAGAATAATTTAAATATAACCATTAACCATATGGGAATCGAACCTATAACCATCACGGCCTCAATCAAACACTGTCTTTCATATTTTATTTAGTCTATCTAAACCCTTACACACATGGCTCTTTGACGCCATACCGAAAGATAATAATAGATTTTATAGACCTTAGCTCCTTTAAAGTTTTATTCACTTTTTACTGTTGCAGTAGTTAAATTAATTGTATCGTAAATACATTTTTGGCGTGTTTCGTTGTTTGATATGGCAACATTGGTGAATCATTTAAGGTTATAAAGTTATATATTATATAATATTTCTATTTTTTATTGGGATTTGAATTAGCAATTACTAGTGTCGAAAGGAAAATTTGGAAAGGACAAAATCTGGGAGACATAAACATTTTGATAGTTGAACTAATCATGTCCTAATCACTAATATCTAGTAATAGTGGTAAGCAGAGGGAACCTAGTTAGAGGTTAAGACATTTCATTCCCCACTTTCCGTCGAATTCGGAGGCATTGCGTGCAGAACTTAGCGCCGCGCTTTACCTCGACATTGGAGCGAAGAAAATGGAAATATTAAATATTTCCATTCCTTGAGTGAAAATCGAACCACAACCAGTCGCTTTACATACTTTGCGCCACTACGCCACGACTGGCCTATCTAATCTAAAAACTAACTTACAATAATAAATTCTTACAAAAATAGTAGTTATTTCACTTTTATATCCGTAAATTGATACTAAAAGTATAATATTTGCGTTAGTATCCTGTAACAAGGAGACAACAAACGGTATAGTCACATTACCGTTATGGCCCTATAAATGACATCATTGCTAAGGCTGCGCTTATAATGGTTTATGCGATGAAAGAAAGACATTTATTTTTTAACCGTGGGGGGACGGGTTAGAATACAATTCCCCTCCGTCGCTGGGCAGCATCCCGTAAAGGCGGGTAACCCAGTAGCTCGGTGGCAAGAGATTCGTTCTCCGACTGGCTCGCGACCACTATCATGTCAAAGACGAACCGCCAAATATCTTATGATGTGTTCCGGTTCGATGGCATGTAAGCCAGATCTCTATCCCTATTTCCACCATCCGCATCCTTATTCCCTCCTTTCCTCCACCCTCAAGGTCGGCAACGTATCCACAACTTTTCTAATGCTGTGAATGTCCATGGGCGAAGGTACTACTTACCATCAGGTGGTCCTTCTGTTGGTTTGCCTCCCTTTCATCAATAAATAAAAAAAAAAGTGTGACAGACAGCATCGTACGTAATGATTGTAGGTTAAAAAATAAGCTAATAAAAGAATGGTTGAAAATTAACAGAAATTGGCCGAAACTAAAATTGTCCGACACTGGAACCGAAACCGAATCCGAAACTGATACCAAAATTCAGCCAATCACCAAATTCCTCTTCTAAAATCAAGAATCATCACAATATCACTTCAAAGGCAAAAAAAAAAAAATTAAACTTATTTCCATTATTCCACCACTTAGTTAAACAGTACCCTACGAGTCTGCACGTGTACCGACATCTAGGTCAGGGGTAAGCACTCTTAGGGTGGCTTGCTGGCGTTTTAATATGAATGCTCTGCTGTCATGTTATATATTATGTATTATGTATTATCTTAAATGCTTTTCATTTTAATTATATATAATTGAAGATTGAATGAAAATTCTCAAATGGTTTAAATATTAAAATTTTAATGAGCAACTGTTGAGATGCATTTATAAATGTTAAATTTATACTATGTATTTTATTATAATGCTTTTTTTAGCTTCACGCTGTATCCCGCACTCAGCAGGGTAGGCAGAGGGAACCTAGTGTTAAGACACTCCGTTCCCCACTTTCCGCCGAATTCGGAGGCATTGCGTGTTAAGTGGCGGAACTTAACGTCGCGCTTTGCCTCGACACCAGAGCGAAGAAAATGGAAATATTTAAAATATTTCCACTCCTCGAGTGGGAATCGAACCCACAACCAGTCGTTTACAGTCACACGCTTATGCCACTGGGCCACGACTGGACACATAATGTTTTCTAAAAACTTATATTTTGTTTGTAATATACCTATGTTCGTTCTGTACATATAAATTTGTTAGTTTTAAGTGTTATTTAAATATTTGCCATATGAGAGACATACCTAAAAAAAACCTTTAAAAATTTGAACGCAGCGGGATTTGATCTTGCGCCTTTTGGTGTTAGGGCGTCAGTTGGTCAGTCTGAACCGTTTAAGACGTTTCCAAGAGCTCAAGTCACGCCGATTCAAGTTCACCTGCGTTCAAATTTCCTAAAAACATTTTCTAAATATGGTTTCCATTTTTATTTTCCCGCTCTGTTCAGCCGAAGTACGGTGATGATTTTTTTGGGTTCGTGCGAAGGAGAAATAGAGTGTCTTAACACTAGTTTCAGATACCCTATAGTGAAATGCGTGTGGAAAGAGACATTTCACGAAGTGAGAATTTAACTCCAAACTGCAGAGTTTAGTCATATCACATCATAATTGCATCATGAAGTCTCTGTGTGCCAGATCCCTTTCGAACCATAATAAAAAGGACCACTCAGATATAAATACATTTGCATTTATAATTTTAATGGCATAATAACACCAGATCTTAGTCAAATCGATTAAATAAATGTAAATAATCGATTAAGTATATTACTTATACGATTATTTTTAATCGAGCATTTTAAGTGATGTAACAGCACTTGACCTATTGCAAGCTTCCTGCAGTAAAATGTCCATATTTATATAAAGATAACTCATTTTATGTTTGGTACATCACTATTAATCATGTTGAAGACCAAGTCATAATAAATATGGGTAGTTACTTATAAATAATTATATTGAAAGTTTTTAACACTTTCCATATCTTATAAGGAAATACATCTTAAATTAAAGCTTGGGTTTTCATATTTTTTTATATTCGTCCTTTTTTTTATTATTATTCTATTTTACCACTCAACGGACATAAGGTCTGTACCTTTTTTAACATGATTCTTATTTTATTATATGCAATACAATTTTTTTTGTTTACGATTTCAGTACTTAAAACTAAGACTTAAAGAATATACTCTAAGAGAGTCCAGTTTTTACAAATTTAAGTTGCCTGTTTTTATTTTGTACAATTTATGATATGAAAATTAAATGTAACCTAACTTAGTTTATTATAGTGCTTATATTCGTTCTAGATATTTAGTTTTGACACGAAAAATCTGGTCGAACAGATCCGAAGAAGAAAATCTGGAGAAACAACATATTTTTACGATTCTCTAAGTCCAGAGGCTCTTTTCATTCATCAGCCTTGATTCTCGAGTATCTTTTAATTGCAATAACATGAACAATCGCTGATAATCGGGAAAAAAATATATGTAATGTAATAAAAAATATTTTCAACTAATATATGAGTAAATTTCTTATTAATTTTGAAGCTTTCAATTCTAAATTTAGTACTTTTTTATTCATTTGAGTACAAAGTTCTAAGTACTAGCTTAAATCTGAAAGAAAGCTTAAAAATCTAGCTTAAAATTATTAAAAAAATATTTCTTGCCTTTTTGACCCTTCACAAATTAAGAGCGGAGAGACATATCACTAGATTTAATTACAATAAACACAAAAATATATTAAAAAATCAACTTAATTGCTTAACATCAACATGTGACCTAATTTGAGGCGTGGACAAGTTTGTACTGAAGTAATTTGATGCGTAAGAGCAAAGAAACCTTGAGTGAGGAGACGTGACAATATTTGATTTGGGTCAGATTTAGACTAATGGGGTAGAAATATATGATAGCTTTGTGTTATGGTGAAAGTGTTTGTTGGAACTTGGAGCTTTTATACACATACTAGCTGTTTTCCGTGATTTTATTCGTGTAGTAATGAAGTTATAAAGTACTTACTAGCGTTTTTCGGCTGTTTCGTTATATTGCAACTCTCGGTGGCGGATTTTTGTAAAATAAAGTAGCCTATGCTTGATCTTGGATTATTAACTGTATATATGCCAAAATTCACTACAATCGGTCAAGCGGTGTAGATTTTTCATATAAACTTTAATCCCCTCAACCCTTTAGAGGTTGATTTTTGATAAAATAAGTAGCCTATATTAGACCCAGTCATTTTTACTACTTTAATTCTAAATTTCATCCAAATCGGACCAGCAGATTAGCCGTGAAAGCGTGACAGACAAACACACAGACATTCGCATTTTTAATATAAGTATGGATTAGATCAGACAAAATGATTTGAATTTTCCTTATTTTGATAGGAATTTCATTTATTTTGGTTTGGTTTATCCGCCCTGTTGAGAAAGGTAAGGCGTTATTTCCGTGAAGGAACGCGCAATGTCTCAAAATTAGGTGAAAAATGATGAACGGAATACAACTATCTTAATACTAGAGCCTGTCTGTTTTTCTTGTTGAATAAGTGAGAATAAAAAACAGTTTATTATCATTTGCAGCGGAGAAAGACACTCCCTCCGTCTTGACACTAGATTTTCTCTGATTACCCTGTAATGGGGGAATAGCGTAAAACCGTTTTTCGTTATCACTCCTGACTGAATCTTTTGTTGTTCAAATTCTACTTAACCAGGACTAGTTCAAAAAAATATTTGAAGATATATAATATGACAATCCTACTGAAATACCTACATTGCCTGTTCGCAGAACACAGAACGCATGGATTAACGGTCAAAGCGCTTAGAAGGTTTTCAAGAGGCGGGGGTTCAAATCCCACTGCGTTCAAAATTTATATACGTTAACTAGAAAAAAATTTTTTTTCCATTTCCTAAATTTGTGAATAGCACTTTAAAATGTAAAAAGTATTAGACTTTAATTTTGTTAAACAGAGGCGGGGAAACAGTCAATTCTAATTGGTAGTTAAATTGCATACATACCAACCAGTCTCCTTTATATATTCTAAAGTCCATATAACATGACATGAAGTACTTAATACACGCACGTTGGAAGCGCCATTATCAAAGAACAGTATAGAATCGAACTGAATTAAATTGCCTATAGTAGCCAGCGTCAATTTTAATATTGTGGTATGAATAATAACATTCCAGGCGCAGTAGGTTTGTTAGATAACCTAGGCTATAGGTTCGATTCCCACTCGAAGTAATGATTATATTTAAATTCTTTTTATTTATTTAATATTTAGCTTTTCTTCGCTTTAGTGTCGAGGCAAAGCGTGGCGTTAAGTTCCGCCACTTAACACGCAATGCTGAAATCGGCAAAAAACGGGGAACGGACTGTCTTAATACTAGGTCAAAAAAAACCAAACGAAATGAATAAAATGTTAAATGAGATACACGACCTACCTCCAGTATATTATGATACTTTGAATATAATATGTAAGTATCCCACTTTATAAATCGTTTTAATTATATACAAAAAGGAAAATCTTTATAATATACTTATAATGAAAAAATGGGGCCAGTCGTGGCGCAGTGGTACAAACGTGTGACTGTAAACGACTGGTTGTGGGTTCGACTCCCACTCGATGAGTGGAAATGTTTAATATTTTCATTTTCTTTGCTCTGGTGTCGCGGTAACAGAGTGTCTTAACACTAGGTTCCCCCTGCCTACCCTGCTGTATACTAGATACAGCGTGGAACTAAAAAAAAAACTATAGAAAAAAAAATATTTCGCTTCCCCAGTAGTAAAAAGTATGAGACATACACACAATTCAACTGATAGCCATAAAAATTCACATTCTACATGCATTTCGTTGAATTCTCAACAAATATACCTAAGATTGGACTTAGACTTAGTCACGCTCGCATGACCTAGACTGCGTGTGAAGGGAATACTAACATTAGTGCCTATTTTAATATGTTTGTCCAACATTTTATAGGCTTTTATTTTAAATGGTTACCTTTAATGGAGGTAAATGTGTACAATAAAGTACTGGAACACTTTAAGAAAATTATAGGAACTATTTAAATAGTCAGTCGTGGCCAGTCGTGGCACAGTGGCACAAACGTGTGACTGTAAACGAGTGGTTGTGGGTTCGATTACCACTCGAAATATTTAGTACTTCCATTTTCTTCGCTGTGGTTTCGAGCCAAAGCGCGGCGTTAAGTTCCGCCACTTAACATGTAATTTGGTGGTAAGTAGGGAACGGAGTGTATTAACACTACGTTCCCTCTGCTTATCTTGCTGTTAACTAAAAAAAAGACCTTATCGCAGTAGGACAGCATCACAAATGTCTCAAATTTAGACAGGAAGTGGCGAACGGAGTGTTTTGACACTAAGTTCTCTTTACTACATCATAACAATTGACTGAATGACAATAACTTTTAAGATAATGCCTGTACCAAAAAATAGACAAATGACAAACAAATTGTCATTTTTCCATTTTTTAGAAAATATCGTTGAAATCTTTCATGCAATATATGTGGCCTTATAAATTAAACTATTAAAATTCATAAAATAAACGAGAAAATATTGCAAAGTATTTCAGTTTCAACTTTCCATTTAACGTAAACATACTGTACTGTGGTAGAACTTAACACTGAGCTTTGGTCTGCGTCGATTACCTGTAACCAAAAAGAAAAAGTAACATTAATATAATTGAAAAATAGTGCTAAGACACTCCGTTCCCCACTCTTGGCCGAATTCGGAGTGAATTGCGTGTTAAGGGGCGGCGCTTTACCTCGATACCAGAGCGAAAATGGAAATATCAAATATTTCCACACCTCGAGTGGGAATCGAACCCACAACCAGTCGCTTTACAGTCACACTTTGTGCCACTGTGCCACGACTGGCCCCATTTAACCACTGTGAATAATAAATAATAATTAGGTCACTAAAAGAGTCACTAAAAGAGTCACTAACACACAGAATCGAACTCCGGGCATCGTCAATAAATACAAAACAAAAACTAATTAAAATGTAAACAGTGTTAGAATGAAGAATACCAAATTACAACTTTACAATTATGATTGACGTACTTCCGTTACGCATTGCGAACGTGATGGAAACTAGAGACCTTGTGCGTTTCCTTAGGACTGTTACTATTATATATTTCTACCTATTAGATAGATAGATTGGGGCCAGTCGTGGCGCAGTGGCATGAACGTGTGACTGTAAACGACTGGTTGTGGGTTCGATTCCCACTCGAGGAGTGGAAATATTGGACATTTCCATTTTGCGTTAAGTTCTGCCAATTAACACGCAATGCCTCCAAGTTTGGCGGAAAGAGGAGAACGGAGTGTCCTAACACTAGCTTTCCTCTGCCTACCCTGCTGTGTGCGGGATACAGCGTGTAGCTAAAAAAATATTCGGGTATATATGCATATTTATATTATAATAAAACAGTAAAAACAAAATGTTTGCTCTCTGCTTACACTATCTACATAATACCTTACTCTGTCTAAACAACCGTATGTTAATTTTTCTTTTCCTTTAATAATAAAAAATGTATGTCTATAAATTGACCTAAAAAGAATAATGGAATAGTTTATCATTAGGCAGTTTCAACGCAAAAAATCTATTTGATTAAAAATATTAATTATAATTCAATTGTTTTTGTTTATTCACACACAAAAATATTGTAAATAGTATATTTGTAAATTTCTAACTTACAAGCTAACAAAGTTTCAATCAGGAATAGAGACTGGCTTGGACTAGGATTCTCTAAGCTTTGGGTCACCAGGTCCTTCCCCCATCATAAAATAAACAATTTAAAAATATTTTAAACATATTTTTAATATCCAGTGTCCAGTCCAGTAGTGGCCAGTCGTGGCCCAGTGGCACAAGCGTGTGACTGTAAACGACTGGTTGAGGGTTCGATTCCCACTCGAGGAGTGGAAATTATATTTCCATTTTCTTCGCTCTGGTGTCGAGGTAAAGCGCGGCGTTAAGTTCCGCCACTTAACACGCAAGCCTCCGAATTCGGCGGAAAGTGGGGAACGGAGTGTCTTAACACTAGGTTCCCTCTGCCTACCCTGCTGTGTGCGGGATACAGCGTGAAGCTATAAAAAATATATATATATATATATATATATATATATATATATATATGTTTAATAATTACGTCACAGCTAATAACAACTTTATTTTTTTTATAGGTAAATTATCATAAGCATTGAAGGATAAAGTTTTGAAGCCATCCAAAGCCTTAACCAAGAAAAACAAAGCGTGATCAAAATCATTTGATTTATAAGTATAAGGACGCATACATTAATATCTGAGATGTCGCTACGCATCTCGTATCTGATGCACTTTATTCAAACAATTTAACTTTAATACTGACGCGTGACTCCGTGAAGTGAATTTTGTTTGGTACAAGTTATAAGCGACAATACCTTTCTTATTTGTAAAGATTTTTTTTTCAGGTGCATATAAGATAGCCAGAAAACTAGTGATAAGAACCTAGTGTTAAGACACTCCGCTTTCCGCCCGGAATCGAGGCATTGCGTGTTAAGTGGAGAAACTCAAATGCCGCGCTTTGTCTTTGGTACCAGAGCGGAACTAAAACTAGTTGAGACAGACATAGAAATGTGAATAATATATATGTGCATCATCCTCCGACCGGGAATTGAACCCTTAAGCATCATTTTTACAGTCAGACGTTGTCCCATCGCATCACGACTGCTTCAAAAGGGCTAAAAGAGTAAATATGAGAAAAAGTAAAAGTATTTTTTACTGTAAGAGGGAAAGCTTTCATGGAATATGTTTTTGTAAAATATTCCATACTCCTACTATTCCAAATCTTTTATTTTTTTTCTGTAATGGAATGCCGATACAGAATTTTTAGAAGTATGAAATAGAGATCAAGTATGAGGCATGAAAGAGTGAGAGAAAGAAACATGAAGACTAAAATGAATGAGTAAAACGACGCGTATATTTTTATAATTTAATCAAAGTTGCTAAAGAAAAAAAAACAACGAAGGTGTGGGTTCGAATCGCACTACGTAAAAAATAATAGTACATAAAATAATATGATTTTTGTTTATTTCTAAATATGGTTTTCATATCCTACAAACATGCATAACACACATCTCATACATATTATAGAATACTTATTTACGGTTGGACCTAGATCTGGACCAATAGCATCTAGCAATGAACCTGTATCAAAGCATACCATACCATGATAGTCAGACTTCCTATCTCAAGGGGGAAGGACCTGGTGACCTGAAATACAGGGATTCCTAGTTCAGGCGTCAGTCTCCATTCCTATTGATTTTGAGATTATTTTATTAGCTTGTAAGTTATAAATTGTAATTGTAGTATTTAAGATGTTTCTATGCGTGTGTGTGAGTAAATAAATAAATAAAATAAATAAATAAAGACTTAACTCAGTGTCAAAACACTCCGCCCTCCACAATTCTAACCCACAATAACGTCATAACTTGTACCAAGCCCCATTCAAACGCCGACTCATGCAGTGAGCGCATTCAATTGCCTCTCATCATGTTACATGGCTGAATCATTGACGAGGTATCCACTTGTAGCTGTCATAGAGCCTTTACTTATGCCATGGATTACTGGACTAAGCTTATTTTAGATTTTTATATACCCATATTTTGTGGCCAGTCGTGGCCCAGTGGCACAAGCGTGTGACTGTAAACGACTGGTTGTGGGTTCGATTCCCACTCGAGGAGTGAAAATATTTAATATTTCCATTTTCTTCGCTCTGGTGTCGAGGTAAAAGCGCGGCGTTAAGTTCCGCCACTTAATACGCAATGCCTCCGAATTCGGCGGCGCGTGGGGAACGGAGTGTCTTAACACTAGGTTCCCCTGCCTACCCTGCTGAACTTAACGCCTCGCTTTGCCTCGACACCAGAGCGAAAAAAATGGAAATATTAAATGTTTCCACTCCTCGAGTGGAAATCGAACCCACAACCAGTCGTTTACAGTCACGACCGGCCCCCACACACGATTTTTATACGTTGTCCAAATGTCTTTATATTATTATATTCTATTAAATGTCTTTATTATATTCTTGTAGCTTACGCAGGCAAAGCCGTGAACAGGTCGCTAGCACTTTAAAATGTATTCTTGCAATATATTAGGATATCAAAATTAAATAAGACAGTTAAATTAGTTAGCCTTGCGCTCAGTAATCTGAGATGTTGACGTCTGATTTTTACAATTCGTTGAAATGCGATATTTTTGTCGGAATCTACATACATACGTACATTTGATACGCCATTTTTATATTTCAGATTGAGTGTCGAGTTTAATTTCGCTTATAAGATTAATTGCGTTCCTCTTATTACTTGTTAGCTAGTGGTTCTGAGCTTAATACTCGTTGCCATGGCAACGTGTATGTCACTTTGTACATAAGTATGTGACAATGTATTTTTTTTTAGCTTCACGCTGTATCCCGCACACAGCAAGGTATGCAGAGGGAACCTAGTGTTAAGACACTACGTTCCCCACTTTCCGCCAAATTCGGAGGCATTGTGTGTTAAGTGGCGGAACCTAACGCCGCGCTTTACCTCGTCACCAAAGCGAAGAAAATTTTTGAAGACCCAAGGTTTAACATAGGCTTCGTTTGTTTGTCAAAAATCAACCTTAAATAAGGAGTTGAAAATTTATATAAAAATTTCAACGTCTTGACCCATTATAATGAATTTTGGATAGACATACATATAGCCCAGGATTAATCATATTATACTTTACTTTTCAAAATGCATTCAGTCCACACAGCGAAGACGCAACTGCTATTTATAAACATTTCCCTAAACGAAAATCAAACCTACAATTACCTACATATCTATATATTTTATTTTTTTATATAAAAGCCACGATTTTAAATTTTTCAATAAAGATTTCTAATATATTTGCCTTTATTACTATTGGAAAAACATGTATGTATTGGGCAATGATACTCAAATAAACATACGGCTACATTTAACAAATAAATAAATACATAGGAACATGTACATGTGGGATTTCAACCCACTACTATCTCACTTAGTAGGTGGTATCATTTCAACACGTTTCCTATATATAGAGAAGAAGTGTGAATTATGGTTTTTTTTTGAAATGAAGAAAAATGAGTAATTCGATACTCAGTTGCGTAATTTTTGGACACTTTAAATATATGTATGTAGTTAAAGATACATTTAAAGAAGTGTTTTTCCTAAGTGTGGAATAAAACTTTAAAAATGTTTAAAAGTATATATATTTAGTCATGAATGGCGTTGTTTATAAAAAAAAAGCTTTTAAGCTTAAAATATGAGAAACTTTCAGACATATAAAAAAGCAAAAAGTTTTTCAATAGAATGTACATATATATATAAAGTTGACGTAAAAGTATTCAGTTACTTAGTAGCATCACGTTGATTCCCGCAAAGCTGGATAATCGAAGGAAATCTAGTGTCAAGTTAAATATGTTTTTCACCTTCCAAGACATTGCGTATTGAATAGCAGAGCTTAACGCCGCGCTTTGTCTCATCTTAGTAAAAGGAACTATTATGAAAACGGATTTTGTAATAGAGGTACGACCTCGGGTCTTAGACCTCTATGAAAATCCATATATTTTGCGACTTCAAATTTGACAAAGGCACGCATCTTCACGCTTTTTCACGATGAGCAAAGTAGTCAGAAAGAAGACATACCAAGTATTAAAAACACTCGGAAGCCGATACTGCCGATACTATGTCTCCGATACCATATCACTTTTTTTTTTTTAGCTTTTAGCTTCACGCTGTATCCCGCACACAGCAGGGTAGGCAGAGGGAACCTAGTGTTAAGACACTCCGTTCCCCACTTCACCAGCTAGTTAAAATAAGTCATCTACCAAAATTATTATGAAACGTGTACACTTAACGCTTACGTCAAATATTTTAAGATATGTAAACAATATAAGTAGTCATCTATCGTCATAGTTATACTAATATCACCAAACACTAGGCGCGGCTTTAAAGTGAGGCCATGGAAATTATTATGGTGGCCGTGACATAAATGTATTCTGTTGAGAAAAAACAACCATAAGTACAATAATTTAGTTCTATTCATACTCATCTTCATGTCTTTGAACAATTTTCTTATGAGTAAATTATTTGTATTTATCCACTCTGACAAAGTGCAGCGTTCAGTTACGATACTTAACACGCAATGTCTCGATTTCGGGCGGAAAGGGGGGTGCAGAGTGTCTTGACACTAGGCCGCAGGATACGTAAGAGATCTGATAATTTTACAAAAAAGTTTGAATTTAACAAAAAAGATATGATTCTAAACTAAAAGACACTTAGATTACACCATAATACATCAACAATCTTTTAACGAAAGTGCCATCAAAATCGGTCCAGCCGTTCTCAAGATTAGTCAGTAAAAATAGACAAACACACAGACAGACAGACAATTGTGAAAAGTACATTCAAATTTTGTTTATTTCTTTTGATAGATATACACTATACAGATTATATTTTTCTAAACAGGTATTCGTGGTAAAGTATCTGATTGTTAACGCGATGGTTGTAGATTCGATTTATATTCAAGGGAATGATTATTTAGATTATTTTGATTTTCTCCCCCTGGCAAGGCAAACCACGGCGTTGAGTTCCGCTACACAACAAGCCAATTAAACTTAAAAAAAAAACGATTAAAGAAGCAACACCACACAACAATAAGAGCTAAAAATAAATATTTTCCGGTACATAACATATGTGAAACAATTTACAATTCAATAAAGTATTTTGCTACTTTTTATCGATCTTCTGTGAATGGGATATTCAAGGATTTCAAGGTGGCAATGACAATTGTTTTTGTGAATATAATTTTATTTTTGGCTTATTAAGTATGTATTTGAGTAAACGCAATGCTTGAGGCTTCGATTATTTTAATTATTTTTTTATGTAAAGATGTTGTTTGTTCTTTTTTTTAGCTTCACGCTGTATCCCGCACACAGCAGTATAGGCAGAGGGAACCTAGTGTTAAGCGTGTGTAGTTCTCTGCTTTGCTAAGACATAGCGCGGCGTTTAGTTCCGCCACTTAAAAGTCAATGTCTTGATTTCTGACTGAAAGTTGAGTACGACCTAATTCTTGCACTAGGTTGAAACCTAGTTTTGGTTTTCTTTGCTTTGATATGCGAGAAGAAGTGTTAGCTGAAGAAATATATAAACGATGTTTTCTATAATTTTTATATTATATATTTTATTAAAATTCTTTTCTTATGTTAAAATGTATATAGTTTTTATTATTACTCGAAAATGACATTTTATTACGGCATTTAACATTTCGACTTTTAACATTTCTAAATATTATTCACACATTTAGGAAATTGAACGCATGACTTAGCGGTCATAGCGTTTGGACGGTATCCAAGAGGCGCGGGTTCGAATCCCGTTTCGTTCAAATTTTTATACGTTTTCTAGAAATATGTCTTTCTAACAATGACGACATAATATACTTTAACATTAATAAAATGTAAGTACATTTTAACATTTTACGATCATAATAGTAAACGGCTTGTTTCCAACATTAGTACTTAAAATTGCCATTAAGTTAGTAATGAATGAAGATTTCAAATTAACTTTAAACCTATCGTAAGAGAAGTATTAAATAAATAACAATATGAATTAATATATGTAATTAAATTTACAATACTATTCAATTATCAGATACAATGATAATTCCCAAATTGCCTATAATTTTGCATTTAACTGTTAATTATGACGACATGTTTGGTTTTCAAGCTTAAAACGATTTTATGTATGTATATAATGGCGCCACGCTCGCGGCTTCCTCCATTTTTTTATGGAATAAAGAAGGCAAACGAGCAGAAGGCCCACCTGGTGTTAAGTGGTACCTTCGCCCATAGACATCCACAACATTAGAGTTGTGGATGCGTTGCCAGCCTTGGGATTGTAGGACAGATGGAAGGAGGAAGGACGGGAAGGATGGGAATGATGGGAATAGGGAGAGTTGGCTTACATGCCATTGAAACGGAATACATCATCAGATGTTTGGCGATTCGTCTTTAACATGATAGTGGTCGCGAGCCAGTCGGAGAATGAATCTCCTACCACCAAGTTACTGGGTACCCGCCTTTTACGGGACGCTGCCCAGTGACGGAGGGGAATTGTATTCAAACCCGTCCCCCCATTGGTAAAAAACAAACATATAAGATTAATCCGGTTAAAATATTTTTATTTAAAAACTAACGTACACGTTGCTATAGCAACGCGCGTTTTACTCTTCGATGAGACCTACATTTTACATGCATTTTTTTTATAACGGCTCACGCTTTATCGATCTAATGTAAAGATACTCAGTCCTCCACTTTCTGCTCGAAATCGAAGCAGTGCGTGTTAAGTGGCGGAACTCAACACCGCGCTTTGTCTTAGTTACCAGAGCGAAGAAACGAAAAATTAAATATAATGATTTCCTCGAGTGGGAATCGAACCCACAACCATCCCGTTTACAGTCAGACGCTGTCCCACTGCGCTATTATGGCTTCATATACATATATATTTTTTATATCTTCAAGCTGTATCCCGCACACAGCAGGGTAGGCAGAGGGAACCTAGTGTTAAGACACTCCGTTCCCCACTTTCCGTCAAATTCGGAGGCATTGCGTGTTAACCTAACGTCGCGCTTTGCCTCGACACTAAAGCTAAGAAATTGGAAATATTAAATATTTTCACTCCTCGGGTGGAAATCGAACCCACAACCAGTCGTTTACCACGACTGGCCCCTTATTTTTTTTAATTGCTCAAAATTTACAGTGACACAGAGACCTATTAAACGATTGACCTCAGAACAAGGTTGTGTTTTTATAACCAATAAAGAGCTTCCAACGTGGGAAAGTTTTCTGAGAAGCTTTTACAAAAAAGCTGTAAGTATTTAGGATGCATTTTATTGAATGCAACTTTCGCTCACTTTTGACATTTCAGATATTTTTGTAATGGCAGGTCGCTTGTTTTAGGGTTTCGTATTTAAATAGTTAACTTTAATTTTAGTAGTATGACCGTCTGTCTGTTACAAAATTTGAATATTTTTTTTATTAATTCAGGTTTTTACACACATAGCAGGGCAATAGGAGAGAACGTACCGTGATGACACTTCGTTCTCCATTTTCTGAGTGTCGGAACTCAACGCCGCGCGTTTTTTCAAGCCTGTACAAATATAATGTGTTGTTGATAAAACTTGATATATCTCAATTACTTGAATTGCTAAAACATATTCCTTATTGCTTGAATTTTAATCTAGGAATGTTTTACATCAAGTTTGTCCTTAACAAAGTTAGACATTAAGGTCCATCACCAAACACATAAAATTAACAAAACTTTAAAGAAGTAACAATAATATTAAATTCTTAGTATTTTTCAGCAAATATAAGAAAGTAGGTAAACAATTAACAAAATAGAACGCATAGTCCAGTGGTCAATACGCTTGGAAGTGTCCAAAAGGCGCAGATTCAATTTTCTATACGTTTTCTAAAAACGTGTTTTATATTCGAAGTGTGTAAATAACACTTTAAAAATGTTAAAATATTTAATAATACATCATACGGAACCCTTAATCCTCAAATGCAACTCACACTTGACCAGTATTTTATTGTAATGTTAATTGTTGTATAATTACTTTACCCATTCATGTAGTTAAAACAAACCGTTTATCGTTTATATTATTGCAATATATACTTTTAATGACTCATTGTCTTTCGGAATATTCAATTTAAAAATATACTATTTATTTGCAAGTTGGCCTTTACTTTAGCCATTTTCAATATTCTCCCCCTTAAACTTTACCGCACAGCCAGGTAACCCTAGAAAATCTAGTGTCAAGACACTCCGTTCTCTACTTTCCGTCTAAGTCAGAGACATGGCACAAATCGAATCGCTGAATGGCAAAAATATATATATATATATATATAATATATATATATATAGATAGATATAATATAGATATAGTATATTATATATATATATATATTATATACTAATATATATATATATAGTATATATATATAATATATATATTATATTATATATATATAATAATATATATATATATATATATATATATATATTATATAATATATATTATATCTACATATCCTTCTTTCCCACAACATTCATTCTCTTCCACAGTTCAGAACTTTTATTTTATTGAAGAAAGGGGGCAAACAAGCAGAACGACTACCAGATAAAAGTGCTCCCTTCGCCCATGCGACCATCCACCCACATTCTGAAACGTTGTGTGGACTGCGTTGCCCCGACCTTCAGGGTTAGGAGGACAATGTGGGAGGAAGGAGGGGCATGGTGGGAAATAGAGAGAGCTGCTTACATGCATCGAACCGGAACAACCATCATCAGAATGTTTGGCGGTTCGTCTTTGACATGATAGTGGTCGCGAGCTAGTTGGAGAACGAATCTCTTACCACCAAGCTTCTGGGTTACCCGCCATTGACGGACGCTGCCCAGCGACGGAGGGGAATTGTATTCTAACCCGTCCCACTGGCCCACCGCGGCTCATGTTGATATAATTACATTTTTAACAGCTTCACCTTTTTCAGTAGGTAGAGAGAAGTTAGTGTCAAGACACTCCGGTCTCCACTTTCTGCTACTCTTTGCTGAATAATAAAATAACATATAATTTAAACATTCATCTTAAAGAACTTCTTAAAATATATATATAAATTTACATATACATACATATATAATAAAAATATCATGTCGTCTGTTTATAAACCTTCCCCGCTATGGAGGTTTTATGGGAAGTTTATCAAGATAAGCCCAAAAATAACACTCACTTTGATATCAGAGAGTGTATCTCAGAAACGTTTTGTAAAGGATTGTTAAGTTTAAAAAATATGACCGTTTATACTTTTATACTTTAAATTGGATAAATTTTATTGAATTGTGGTTCAAAAATTTAAAGCTTAGAGTTTATTTGTACTTTGTGAGAACTTAATATAGCTTTTATCTGTTGAGGCATTTTTGACACCATCGTGGTACAGTGGGACAGTCTGACTGTGAACACGATTGGTTGTGGGTTCGATATACACTACGTCAAATGATTATAATTATATTATTTTGATATCGTCTTGGTACTTAAGACCAAGCGCGGCGTTAAGTTCCGCCACTCAACACGCAATGTCTCGATTTAAGGCGGAAAGTGGAGGACAGAGTGTCTTACCACTAGGTTCTCTCTATGCCGGAAAAGAGAACTTGAAATATGAACTGCAGAAAGCCAAGATTTGTTTATAATGCATTAAACTTATATTAAATTAAAGTGTTTAAAAATAACATGTGCTTCTATGTACTTTTAAATTAAGATAATTCGAGTATTTTCGTTTATTAGTCAAGTCGTCTAGTAACAAGACACTCCGTTCTCCACTTCCTTCCCTGACTCAAGAAACCGCCTCAACGCCATACTTTACCTTACCAGAGCGAAGTAATTACTATATTTTTCCCTAGAACGAGGTTAACGACAGAACACAACATAATTACAATAGTTGCGTTTACAATATTTATCCTACTAATTCAAATAGCCCCTTAGAAAAGTCAATAATAATTATTAAAACACGTGTCTTAGCCTTTATATGGAGAGCTTGCGTTAACACAATGAATGAAAGCTCCATACATAGAAAATTACACAAACTGACCATCCGGAGAAAAAGCTGTGCCAATCTTAACCGGTCTGGATCGGGTGAAGTGATGTTGTGTGCTTGTTATTGGTGTAATCGATTATTTATAATTGTTTAATATCGATAAAAAATAATAATTAAATATGTGAAATCGATTAAATATTTATTTTTAATCGATTTTTTCATATAATACGTATTAATATTTAATCGTTTTTATATAGAGGTTAAATTGTCTTGCGTTTTAAATACAGTTACATCGTGATTTGTTAAATAATATTTAATAAATTAAAATTTATAAAAATATTTAAATATTAATGTATTAAGACACTTCTCTCCACTTTCAGCCCGAAATTGAGACATTGCGTGTTACGTGACAGGACTAAACGCTGCGTTTATTTTACATAAATATTTTTTTTGCTTCACGCCGTATCCCGTATACAGCAGGCAGAGGGAATCTAGTGTTAAGACACTACATTCCCCACTTTGAGCCAAATTTGGAGGTATTGCGTGTTAAGTGGCGGAACTTAATACCGCGCTTTGTCGCTATACCAGAGTGAAGAAAATGGAAATATTAAATATATCCACTCCTCGAGTGGGAATCGAACCCACAACCAGTCACACTTAGTGCCACTGCTCCACGACTGGCCCCACATATAAACATTTTATAAATTTATAAAATGTTTATATGTTCTATGGTAAATATGTAAAGCACTTTCGCTCGGTCTGGTTTGAAGAAGCTGCTTGAAGAAAGCTGCAGTTTTAAATTCAGCGACTCAACACTTGATGTCTCTGAAAGGATGTTTCTAGTTTCTCACAAGATTCAGTTAAACTGAGATGTGAAATTAAAAAAAAATAGATCTAATAAATATTACTATTTGTTTTTATTTTGAATGGTTAAATAGTTCAAGTATCAAGTATTATAGTAAAAAAAAATTCTAAATACGTTATGTCATTTAATAAATAAAAATTGTGTATCCTGTCATATAAATCATCATTTTAATCATTTTAACTAGGCATAAATATTTTAACTTTCATCTTTTAATTATTATTGAAAATTGAAAATATATTTATTTTATAAGCAACTTCATTATTTTTCTTGTATAACAGGGTAGTCAAAGATAATTTAAAAAATATTAAACCCTTCATTCTCCTCTTCTTATATAAACATTATAAGTTTTATAATATTGTGATATTAAACCAAAATAAACAAACAATTTCAACCAATATTTATTATACATATTTTAAATATGACATTATAATTCTCAAAATATCGACGTTAAAAAATAATATAACGATGATCTCTACAACACTACTTCAGAATGCAGCTCAGTAACTCTGTATGTGAATGAACACTATAGTCTGTCTTATACATCTTCTGTCTCTTTCGCACTCGTACAAAGTATACACGAGTGAATGAAACAGCACGAGGTCAAGTAAGGTTTAGTAAAGGACGAGTTTCAAGATTTTTATTTTTTTTTTTACTTTTTTTTTGTATTTTTTTTCTCATTTTCGGTATCAAAGGATGGAATTGTTCTTATTAATTGTTTCGGAACTCTTTGATACGATAATGTATAAACAGTTGTTTGATAACGCTGTAACATGTTGATCCAGTGTCATAAAGATATGTGTTTTTTTTTTAATTTCGTCTAGAAAGAAGCTTATTTAGAGTTGGAGATTAAATTGTACAGCTTTTAGCTTGTTTTTTAATTTTCTAGTTAATTTAAAAGGTTTTCTTTAAATGTAGGAAAGCTTAGGCAAGAACTTATACAACTATATTCCTTAATTTGTAACCAAAGATTACTTGTTAGGTAAAGAAAACCATATTTTCTGCCCGAATATAAGAGAGAAGAAAAAAAAACACATGTAAATATAGCTACTAGTCTAATTTAGATTCAGGGCCAGTCGTGGCGCAGTGGCACAACCGTGTGACTGTAAACGACTGGTTATGGGTTCGATTCCCAATCGAGGAGTGGAATTATTTAATATTTCCATTTTCTTCGATCTAGTGCCGAGGAAAGCGCGGAGTGTCTTAACACTAGGTTCCCTCTGCTTACCCTGCCATCTGCGGGATACAGCGTGAAGCTAAAAAAATATATGTCTACGTTGTTAGGATTAGACATACTTTACTAATTTTTTGTATTTGTTTATAAGTAGGTATGTAAAAATAGGCTTCAAACTAATAAACTGGGCTCGTCGTCTAGACGATGATGGCATATTCCCACATGTAATTATAATAGAGTAAATAAAGGAGGTCTAATGTATATAACAAATATCGCCCAATATAGTCAAAAAAATGCAACTTTAGATTGATTTAGCAAACATTTTCTTGAGGATATCAACTTTCTGAGTAGAGTAAAGGTTGAATATGCATTGAATACCAAATATTGTCAACTAGCGGCCCGCTTACGACTTTGCCGCGTGATATTACTGCCTGTTTCAGTGTATTGCAACCCTCGGTGGTGGTTTTTTGACAAATGAAGTAGCCTATGTTTAACCTTTGATTATCAACTATATATAAGTCAAAATTCATTACAATCGGTCAAGCGGTGTAGATTTTTCATATAAACTTTCATCCCCTATTTCAACCCTTTAGAGGTTGATTTTTGAAAACTAAGTAGCCTATGTTAATCGGAGTAATAGATTAGCCGTGAAAGCGTGACAGACAAACACACAGACATACGCATTTATAATATAAGTATAGATAACCATCGAAGGATTCAATATTCATCCTTTACTTTGCTCAAAATGTTTATTAACACAAAAAAAATATTGCCAGTTTCAATCTAAGGTTGCAGTTTTGGATTGATATTGAGCATATATAAATAAAATAAACGCTTCTTTATACTATTTCCTTACTATGTACATATCAAAAGTCAAAGCTGTTCTTGAACAATGAAAATCAAACCTACAACCATCGTGTCGTTCCTTAGATATTATCCCACTGTACCATGAGGACTTTATATATAACTTTAATAATGATTAAAATATTCTATACCTGGTATGAGCAACATTTTTTAGAAACCGGCCTTTAAAATGTTGAAATTTTTTATTCGCCAAAATCAAACTTCTTAATTTATTTATTGCTTCACGCTGTATCCCGCACACAGCAGGGTAGGCAGAGGGAACCTAGTGTTAAGACACTCCGTTCCCCACTTTCCGCCGAATTCGGAGGCTTTGCGTGTTAAGTGGCGGAACTTAACGCCGCGCTTTACCTCGGCACCAGAGCGAAGAAAATGGAAATATTAAATATTTCCACTCCTCGAGTGGGAACCGAACCCACAACCAGTCGTTTACAGTCACACGCTTGTGCCACTGCGCCACGACTGGCGCCAACACTTCTTAATAATGTCAAATATAAAAAATAGTAAGAAAACATCAGTAATATAAATAAAAGTTCAGCGGGTCGCATTAAGTTTGTAAGCGGGCCTCGAGTTGACCACCCCCGTTTTATACTAAGGCCACTTTAGTAAATACATATACCGTTTATGTCACATACTAGATAGGTCTCTTAGGAAATTATGTTCATATTATATATTAAAAGTTTAATATATTGTTTTCAGGTGAGCAAGTCTCAATAGAATTTCAAGGTTCCCACTTTACATGCAATTCAAGAAAATATTGATAATTAAAAAAAAAATAACAGAACAGAGTGTTTTCACACTAGGTTCTCTCTGTTGTGTGCAGGATATAGGATGAAGCTAAAAAAAATGTAAGGTTATTCGTTAACTAATCATGTATTAATGGTCACTTAAGATGAGTTTGAGGGATGTAAAAAGTAGGTATATATATATATATATATATATATATATATATATATATATATATATATATATATATATATATATATATATATATATATATATATATATATATATATATATATATATATATATATATATATATATATATATATGTCAAAATTCATTACAATCGGTCAAGCGGTGTAGATTTTTCATATAAACTTTCATCCCCTATTTCAATCCTTTAGAGGTTGATTTTTGAAAAACTAAGTAGCCTATGTTAGACCCAGTCATTTTTACTACTTTCATTCTAAATTTCATTCAAATCGGATCAATAGATTAGCCGTGAAAGCGTGACAGACAAACACACAGACATTCGCATTTATAATATAAGTATAGATAACCATCGAAGGATTCAATATTCATCCTTTACTTTGCTCAAAATATTTATTAACACAAAAAAATATTGCAAGTTTCGATCTAAGGTTGCAGTTTTGGATTAAGATTGATATTGAAATTAAAAATTAAAATTAAATAGCTTCACGCTATATCCCGCACACAGAGGGTAGGCAGAGGGAACCTAGTGTTAAGACACTTCGTTCCCCACTTTCCGCCGAATTCGGAGGCATTGCGTGTTAAGTGGCGGAACTTAACGCCGCGCTTTAACTCGACACCAGAGCGAAGAAAATGGAAATATTAATATTTCCACTCCTCGAGTGGGAATCGAACCCACAACCAGTCGTTTACAGTCACACGCTTGTGCCACTGGGCCACGACTGGCCACAACACTTCTTAATAATGTCAAATATAAAAAATTGTAAGAAAACATCAGTAATATAAATAAAAGTTCAGCGGGTCGCATTAAATTAGTAAGCGGGCCTCTAGTTGAACACCCCCGTTCTATGCTAAGGTCACTTTAGTAAATACATATACCGTTTATGTCATATACCTAGATAGGTCTCTTAGGAAATTATGTTCATATTATATATAAAAAGTTTAATATATTGTTTTCAGGTGAGCAAGTCTCAATAGAATTTCAAGGTTCCCACTTTACATGCAATTCAAGAAAATATTGATAATTAAAAAAAAAATAAACAGAGCAGAGTGTTTTAACACTAAGTTCTCTCTGCCGTGTGCAGGATATAGGATGAAGCTAAAAAAAATGTAAGGTTATTCGTTAACTAATCATGTATTAATGGTCACTTAAGATGAGTTTGAGGGAAGTAAAAAGAGTGTTACTTCACTATGTGATAACTTGATAGTGTATAAATATGTCTATAATTAATCTATACTAATATAATGAAGAGGTAAAGTTTGTAACTTTGTTTGTAAGGGCTAATCTTCGAAAATACTGAACCGATCATGGAAATTCTTTCACAATTAGAAAGCTACACTATTTAGGAGTTATATAGGCTATATTTTATTGTGATTGAACAGAAAGTTCAGAGAATCCCAAAGGGGCTCAAATACGGTATATAAGCTGTAGATCACCGCGAGCTGGTAGCCAGTCCGTAATACAAATAAAAGTTTTGGGGCCGCATTATTAAATTATTAAGCGGGCTATGGGTTGAACACCCCTGTATATGCTAAGGTCACTTTAGTAAATACATATAGCGCTTGTGTCACATACCTAGATAGGTCTCCTAGGAAATGATGTACATAATATCCTAAATTATAAACACGCAGTTAATTATAATTTCTGTCTGGTCTACAAGTCTCAATAGTATTTCAAGGTTTCATTTTTCACGCAATTTAAGTTAGTAATAATCATTAAAAAAGAAAGTGGCCAGTCGTGGCCCAGTGGCACAAGAGTGTGACTATAAACGACTGTTTGTGGGTTCGATTCCCACTCGAGGAGTGGAAATTATATTTCCATTTTCTTCGCTCTGGTGTCGAGGTAAAGCGCGGCGTTAAGTTCCGCCACTTAACACGCAAGCCTCCGAATTCGGCGGAAAGTGGGGAACGGAGTGTCTTAACACTAGGTTCCCTCTGCCTACCCTGCTGTGTGCGGGATATAGCGTGAAGCTATTTAATTTAATTTTAAAAAAGAAACCCGTCGTGGCGCAGAGGTTAAAGTGTGACTGTAAACGCGATTAGCTGTGAATTCGATTACTACTAAAGGACTTGAAATATCTAATATTTCATTTCCTTCGCTCTGGTGAAAGCGAGGCAAAGCGCGGCGTTAAGTCTTTTGTTTTTATTGACAAAGGTGGGCAAACCAGCAGAAGGACAACCTGATGGTAAGTAGTTAGTACCTTCGCCCATAGAAATCCACAACGTCAGAGGAGTTGTGGATGCGTTGCCGACTTAAAGAGGGGGAAAGGAGGGAGAAAAATAAGTTCCGCCATCCAACACGTAATTCCTACAGAATTCGACGGAAAATGGGAAACGGAGTGTCTTAACACTAGATTCCCTCTGCCTACCCCGCTGTGTGCGGGATACAGCGTGAAGCTATAAAAAAAAGTAATTAACTTTTCTAAGAACTAAATACAAAACAACACGTGTCTTATTATTTTATTACATTTCAAACTAGCCTTGAAATGACGAACATATGAATAACAGATATTTCATATATTATATTTCAGCGCACATGCGGAACAATTGATGCTTTTTAAAACCATATGCTCGAAAAAGCTTTTAAAATTATAAGTATACTGACTTCAAGGGCGATACTAAATTTAAATTTGTTAATACTTTGCTTACGAAAATTCAAGTTTTAGTCTAGTGGTGTACAAAACTAGAGGATATGGGTTCGATGCTCATTTAAGACAATTTATTTATGAAAGAGACCATCATGGCGCAGTGGAAGAGCATCTGTAAATGTGATGATTGTCGGTTTGATTCTTCTTAAGGTAATTATTATATATTAGTTATTTCTCCGGTCTAGTAGAAAGACAAAGTGCGGTGCATTCCGCCACACAACATAATATATAGAAATGCTTGAAAAAGCTTTTAAAACTATAAGTACTTCAAGACTTCAAGGGCGATACTAAATTTAAATTTGTTAATACTTTGCTTATGGAGATTTGACTTCTAGTGTAGTAGTAAGCTAAACTAGAGGGCGTGGGTTCGATGCTCAATTAAGACAATTTATTTATGAGAGAGATCGTCTGTAAAGGTACTTGTTGTGGGTTCGATTTTCCCTAAAGGAAATGATTATCTGCTTTTTTTTTTATTCTCTGCGATGATACCTAAGACAAACTGCGATGATTGTTGATGATCTAGGGTGAAAAGTCGAGAACGGAGTGACTTGACACTAACTATTCTCTCTGACTATTATTGCAATACAAGAAAAAACATAAAGCTATTTTTTAACGAACTCAAGTGTATTTTTCTGTTAATTACACATTAGAAAATAATTTAATGTAACATAAATACATAAACGACTCCATTTTGAATTAGAATGGCGGTGTATGGCTGTACAATACTAGTTACAAGCGACCTAATAAAATTTACGCTACATTCATACCAAAATCGAAATAACAAGTATGTATTTTTGTGTTTTATTGATTAATCACAAAGACTAGTTATGGATTAAATAAATTGTGGCCAGTCGTGGCCCAGTGGCAAGAGCGTGTGACTGTAAACGACTGGTTGTGAGTTCGATTCCCACTCGAGGAGTGGAAATTATATTTCCATTTTTTTCGCTCTGGTGTCGAGGTAAAGCGCGTTAAGTTCCGCCACCTAACATGCAAGCCTCTGAACTCGGCGGAAAGTGGGGAACGGAGTGTCTTAACACAAAAAAAAAATTAAAGGATATATAATACTAATATCGAACTTAACTTAGCGATTTATATTTTAATTCTATATTATATTAATATGTTTTAGTAAAGTACATAAAAACCATCATTTTTTCAAATAAAACTAAAAAAAAGTTGTATTTAACAAAGAAATGAACATAAACCACATTACCATAGCAATAATAAACAACTTTTTAACATAATTCACAATTTATATCACGTTTAAAGTGTTAACTTCGAGAAACAATCTCATGTTAAATGAAATGGCGGGAATTTCTTTCGGTCTATTTTAGCGCCATATTGGGAGCGTTGACCTCGCGCTGTGCACGTTTCGCTACAGATAATAATAATGTATTATTTATTTAGTCTATGAGAATGATATTTATTTAATGTAGATGTTGTAAAATATTTGTTTCTTATTAAAATATTTTTTTAGAAAAAAAATAATGATTAAAAAACGTAATATACATTTTATAAAAATACTAGCGACCCGCTCGCGGCTTCGCCGCGTGAACTATTTCATTATATTGCAACCCTCGGGGGCACATTTTTAAAAAATAAAGTAGCCTATGTTTAAGCTTAGATTATCAACTATATTTATGCCAAAATTCATTACAATTGGTCAAGCGGTTTAGATTTTTCATATAAACTTTCATCCCCTGTTTCAACCCTTTAGAGGTTGATTTTTGAAAAAAAAAGTAGCCTATGTTAGACCCAGTCACTTTTACTACTTTCATTCTAAATTTCATCCAAATCGGACCGGTAGATTAGCCGTGAAAGCGTGACAGACAAACACACAGACATTCACATTTATAATATAAGTATGGATATAAAAAAAAATTATAATTAGCTAATCTTAGACGAAGTGTCTTAACAATATGTCGTTTCTCGTAAGTAGGCATACTTATGCTATAAAAAAGTAAAAACTTGCTGTTTAATGGGCTATATTTAGAACTAATAACTAGTCTAAAACTATAAAAAATATAAAATAAACACAAAATGTAAATAAATATAATTACTAAGGAAAATATTTTTTTTGTAAATATTTCTATTTTATAAACATAATAAACTATTTTTTTAAAGCATTTGAAGTAAATTTTAACTTCAATTCTTGATATATTCCGAATAGCAATTTTAACATTCAATACACGCTGATCTACATATTACGGGCCAATGACTGGTAGAAGTTATCTGAACGAGAATATCAAAGCTACGATCACCATTCCGTCTGCCAAAGGTTGTGACTCAGCCAAAGATTTCAAAATGTATGAGTTTAATTCAATTTTACTAAGTATTTAAAGTATATTAACATGGAATATTTATAAATTAAGACGAAATATACTATTATCTTAATGTTATTTTTGTTTCAATATAATATACCTATAAGTATATTTTTACTATCTATAAACATATTTCATTATCTGTATTACATTTTACAATAAAATAAATACAATCTTTATCTTAATAATTACATGTTAAAGCTATAGAAGCTATATAGAAGTTATGTTTTTATATAAAATAGCAATTATTATATCTTATTTTTATAGTTAGTATCTCTGTAGAGAGATTTTTACGAATATCTGCTATTGTATGATTATTTTGCGAATAATGGATTGGCAAGAGAGAATGTTGTTTATTAAATATTTTGGACATTCAATAGTGTTGTACATATAAAAAAAAATGAAAAAAAAAACATACGTTTAAAAATGTTATTAAATTTCCTGAGTATGTGAATAACACTTTAAAATATTCAAAAAGGTTGTATTTCCTTTTACAAAAAAACTACTTATTAGATAAAAAAGAACATAAAAGATATATATCTACAATTTTATTAACCAAATAAAGAAACTTATCTAAAATTAGTAAACATAACAAATTTATATTTTTAACGACATAACAGTGATTAGTATCCATTTTGTTTTATAGCGTCTCAATAATTTTGAGTTACAGCTCCTTTTATTGCTATTAAGTGATCGTTAATTAGAACAGATTTGTGATGATTAAGATGGCCGCCCTTAAAAGTGTTTAATGTAAGTTTTAAATTATCATATATTTCTACGTTTATTTTGATTATGAAAATATAATTAATTAATGAATCTATCTTTTAAAATGGCTTGGCTTTAGAATGGAGAAAGAAACTTGTGTGCGTTTCCTGTGTATTACAATATTATTTGCATAATAATTGTGGCCAGTCGTGGCCCAGTGGCACAAGCGTGTGATTGTAAACGACTAGTTGTGGGTTCGATTCCCACTCGAGGAGTGGAAATATTTAATATTTCCATTTTCTTCGCTCTGGTGTCGAGGTAAAGCGCGGCGTTAAGTTCCGCCACTTAACACGCAATGCCTCCGAATTCGGCGGAAAGTGGGAAACGGAGTATCTTAATACTAGGTTCCCTCTGAATACCCTGCTGTGTGCGGGATAAAGCGTGAAGCTAAAAAAAAAGATAGTAATCGTACACATCATATAATATCAATAGCGTATCGGTTGCTAATTGTTAAATTACGCACAATGGTTGTGTGTTCGATTCTTATTTGTGGGATTGTTGTTTATTACGAGTAATTCTTGTCAGTTTTTAAGTACAATTTAAGCCTGTATCATTTTCAAGCTTTTCTTATCACCAAAAGCATTTAAAAATGGAATAAGTGACGCATAGCTAGTGACCAAACTCTCCCTCTCTCCCAGATAAGGCAACAAATACTTGAAAATAAATAAAATAACAATGAAAAGTATTTTTTTTTAGCTTCACGCTTTATCCCGCACACAGCAAGGTATGCTGAGGGACAATAGTGTAACAACTAGTCGCGTTTACAGTCACTCTTTGTGCCCCCGAGCCACGACTATCGATTAAAAACTGGAACCATAGTGACGTACGCTGGTGACCAAACCCTCCGTATCCCTCATAAAGCAACAGACACTTGAAAATAAATAAAATAACAATCAAAAGTCATTCAATGACTGTTAAATATTGGTCAATAAATCATTTCATTCGATTGTAACGATTAAAATCATCCCTTCAGGTCAAAAAACTCTCAATTGGTATAATGAAGGAATCCAACTTAGTATTGTATGCGGGTTTTTTATTGTCACAGTGAAATAATCAGCGTCGGGCGTCTTGTTATAATAAATAGTCATTTTTGCTCTTAACTGCTTAGTGGTATAGCTTAGTGGATTGGAATGGTGGTTACGGATTTATTTTGTACTAGCGGCCCGCTCGCGATTTCGCCGCGTGAACTACATAACTGCTTCGTTATATTGTAACCCTCAGGGGTGGATTTTTGAAAAATTAAGTAGCCTATATTTAATAAACATACTTAAACATAGGCTATTTATGCCAAAATTCCGCCACTTGACAAGCGATGCCTCCAAATTCGTTGGTCCGTGGGGAACGGAGTGTCTTAACACTAGGTTCCCTCTGCCTACCCTGCTATATGCGGGATACAGCGTGAAGCTAAAAAAAATCTTTATATTAGCTGTTAAAGAGAAGTTCGTATCAAGACAGTCTGTTCGACACTTGTCGCCCCAATTCATTGCGTGACGGAACTCAACACTCACATAACTTACAACAAATTCAACAATCTCTTAAACAAAAAGACAAATAGACATATTATTATTATTTTTTTTTAGCTTCACGCTGTATCCCGCATACAGAGGGAACCTAGTGTTAAGACACTCCGTTCCCCACTTTCCGCCGAATTCGGAGGCATTGCGTGCTAAGTGGCGGAACTTAACCCCGCGCTTTGCTTCGACACCAGAGCGACGAAAATGGAAATATTAAATATTACAAATCCTCGAGTGGGAATCGAACCCACAACCAGTCGTTTACAGTCACACGTTCGTGCCCCTACGCTACAACTGGCCCCAACATGACATATTATTATACAATACATATACTTTTAACAACACATAAATTTAACATTGTTTACAATACTCAAATATCCGTTCGGCCTAAATCCATAATACGCTCATCGTGTGCCAAATTATTTCCACCTACCATACATTTGATGGAAATCGTACTTGACCTATAAAAATTTAGCTCAAGTGGATAAAGTCTATGTCTAGCATATTTGTACAAAATTCGCATAAACTAAACCTGTTTTAGACTGAAAGTTTAACCTAGATTTTAAATTACGTGTCTATAGACTTTACGTAGCATCTGTTGAGTGTCAAAGGTGTTTTTGTTTAGAGATTCACGCTGTTTTCCCGCTTCGTACGGTTTCTCCATTTTTCGCCCGAAATCGACTTTTCATATTGAGTATCAGAACTCAAAGCTAGGCGTTGCCTATGTGTTAGAACGGAGAAATGAAAATAATGTATAATTGTTTCTCCGAGTGGGAATCGAACCCCTAATTATTGCGTTATCAATTAAATGCTATCCCACTGCGCTACGGTAGCCTCTTGTTAATCTTTACTTATATAATATTTTTATATAAATTAAAATAAATTAGCCGAAGACAAGTTTTACTTTCATTCCATATTCCATTTTATTTGTTTAGTATATTTGACTCATGAGCGACCTTACTACATTTTTTCTACCTATAGTTAAATTATGGGATATCAAAACGAACTTTTGCGAAACTGGTAACAATTTTTTTTTTTTTTAGCTTCACCCTGTATCCTGCACACACCCGGGTAGGCAGAGGGAACCTAGTGTTATGACACTCAGTTCCCCACTTTCTGCCGAATTCGGAGGTATTACGTGTTAAGTGACGGAACTTAACGCCGAACTTTGCCTCGACACCAGAACGAAGTCAATGGAAATATTAAATATTACCACTCCTCGAATGGGAATTGAGCCCACGACTAGTCACACAACGCTTGTGCCACTGCACCACGGCTGGCCCCAACCAAAATTTTCAAAATTTATAAAAATAAATACTAAAAAAGCATTCTATTCATCTGTCAATTAAATCAAAAGAATTTTAAAAGCTTTCACGATAACAAAAAACACGTACATTTTAACAAATTGTTACAAATTTCAACATGGTGTTGATAATATCACAATGGCGTATACAATTAAACAACAATACTCAATAAACATAACAATTAAATTCACGCCTCGAATATTTTGTACGGCAATTGAAATATATATACTAGTTAGGTAGAACGGCTTTGCTTGTATATTTTGGATTATTAAATACTAAAAGAGAATCTAGTGATAAGACACTCCATTTTTTCAAACTTCTCTGTTTTCAGAGACAGTGATGAAACTTAACGCCATGATTTGCCTTATCAGAGCGGAGAAATAAAAATGAATCTAAACATTTTTAAACATTTTTAAAGTGTTATTCCACACTTAAGAAAATTGAAATAGACATTTAGAAAACGTATAAAAATTTAAACGCAGCGGGATTCGAACCCGCGCCTCCTGAACTGTGCAGGCTCAGTGGTAAGCTCCGGGCAATCATCAATCAAATCCCGTTGCATTCAAATTTTTATACGTTTCCTAAGGAATCTAAACTTTTTTTTAGTTTTTATGAACATAAAAGATTATTCTATAAAATGCTTTAAAAATGCGAAATGTCCTTCTAATAATATAAATGCAAAGCTTTTTCTTCCATATATAGATGGATTGGGGTTTGTTACTCTTTATCGTAAAAACTACTAAACGAATTTCGATGGAACTTTATTTCAATGTTTACACACCAGAAAAACATGAAGTCTACAATTTAAAAAAAAAATATGTAGGCCATTGCTAATAGTTATAAACGGAGAAAATCTTGTAAAATACTTTTTCATACATTTTCAAAAAATATTGTTTCCAATCTCTAAAGTGAGTGAATAACACTTTAAAATGAATAACACTTTGAAGAAAATCTTTTTCTAAGCAAAAAAGAGTGTTTTCAAAGAAAATTTTAAATAATGTGGCCAGTCGTGGCCCAGTGGCACAAGAGTGTGACTGTAAACGACTGGTTGTGGGTTCGATTCCCACTCGAGGAGTGGAAATTATATTTCCATTTTCTTCGCTCTGGTGTCGAGGTAAAGCGCGGCGTTAAGTTCCGCCACTTAACACGCAAGCCTCCGAATTCGGCGGAAAGTGGGGAACGGAGTGTCTTAACACTAGGTTCCCTCTGCCTACCCTGCTGTGTGCGGGATATAGCGCGAAGCTATTTTTTTATTTGTTTTTTATTTTAAATAATTTAACTTATATTTCCTAAGTATCGTCAAATGATATCACTTGTTCCTCAATTACAGTGTAAATAAAGTTTCTTTTCACACTCCAGTGACCCGTAGGCGTTAAAAATGTTAATTACTTTACCTTGTACGTACTTTGATGTTACGACATTCGATAATTTTACATTAGGGCTATAAAATGAACAAACATACAACGTTTATTATAGTACGTAAAACGGAGAAAGCAAGAGAGAATTATATTCTTTCTTTAATAAAGGTTATTTGAAAATATCTACATATTTTTTTTTTAGATTTATACAAATGAATGAATTTGGAGTGTCTGTTTGATTTTATAATAATATATAACCGCTTTTACTAAAAGATATATTCGCTTTATATTCATATATCAAAATAAAAATGTTTATCTGTCTGTGTCTTCTGGCTAATCTCTGGAATGGCTAAACCGATTTTGACGATATTTTCACTGCCAGATAGCTGATATAATAAAGAGTAATTTAAGCTACTTCGACAATCGCAATAGCAATAGCAAGTTTATGGAGTAAAGACAGTAAGAAAGAAAAATAAAATATAAATATTATGTATTTTATATACGCTGTGACTTCACGTTGTATCCCGTACACAGCATCTCTGCTGTGTCTTAACACACCAGTTCCCACTACCTACCTAGGTAGAGAGAATCTAGTGTTAAGACACTTCGTTTCCCGTTTTCTGCTGAGTTTCGGAGGTATTGCGTATTAAGTGGCGAAATTAACGGACGTGATTTGCCTCGACAGCAGAGCGAAGAAACCATTCCCTCGATTGGGAATCGAACCCACAACCAGTCACGTTTTAAGTCTGAAGAATGACCTCGTTTAACATACACATTTTTATCAAACTCAAGAATCTAGCCAAATAACTAATCATTTAATTAACTTTTTTACATAGAAGCCATATTTTAAAAAGAAAAAACATTTTACTTGTTCAAAAAGCCCAAGATCATAGATCACACAGCCTTACCAGCTAGAACTATGCCACGCTGTCAGTAGTAACAAACCTTAGCTTCCAGATGCCCAAAGCAGATAAAGGGGAATAATTCATAACACCATAAAAGGAATCTTACACCCACGTCTAGATCTAATCTAACGCATAAACTAAAATTACAATGCTTTCTGTTATATTGTGAATATGTTCTTTTATACTTTTAAACATTTTTAAAATGTTATTCCACACTTAGGAAAATTGAAAAAGACATTTAAAGAAAACGTATAACAATTTGAACGCAGCGGGATTCGAACCCGCGCCTCCTGAATACCGTCCAGGCGCTCTCACCACTGAGCCATGCGTTCTACTAGCCGCTGCGTCGAAATTCTTATACGCTTTATTACAACTTATTTATGTTGTTTAATGGAAATGTCTTTTTCAATATTTTTTTATTTTAACTTATTTCAGATATTTAACACTATAGATATAAGATAGAACTTAGTAAGATTGTACGGACAGTAAAAAAGGACAATGTCTAACTGAAAACGATGTTGTAGGTTCGATTCCCGCTTGAGGAAATGATTATATGTTATTATCAATACCACTCTTGTACCTAAGGCAAAAGCCGCCATGGGGCAGTGAGGCAGCGTCTGATTGTAAAGGCAATGGTTGGGGGTTCAGTTCCCACTCGAGGGAATGGTTATATACTGTTTTTAATATTCCAGACTGGTGTAAGACAAAGCGCGGTATTGAATTCGGAAATTGATCATATAATATGAAAAATGGAGAAAGAAGTGTCATTACACTAGGTTCTCTGTAACTTTCAAAGCTAAGCTAAACATCAAAAAGCGTGGAAAACTTAATATTATAAAAATTTAAACCAATAACCATTAAAATACAGACAGGCACTAAATGTGTTATAAAATAAATCAATTAATTATAATATATAAGTAAATATTATAATAATAACAATTAATTTAGTTAATCAAAACAAAATCCAATTTCAATCGATCGACAGATTAAAACAGGTAGGATCAAATCACCCGGAATCTAATTAAATGAAAATAGTCTATGGCTTGGTTTAATTAAAAAAAAGTGGACCACCCGATTCGAAATTCAAATTCACTAAATGGAACTAACCACGTTCTTGTTTCGAATACGTAAAGTGAATGACATAGTGAGTGCAAGTTACTTATACAGTATAGTTGTTAGTGTTTTTTTTATTATAAAGTAAAATAAATAATTAATATATTTTTTTTAGCTTCACGCTGTATTCCGCATATAGCAGGGTAGGCAGAAGGACCCTAGTGTTAAGACGGAAATCGGAGACAGGAAATATGTTAAGTGGCGGAACTTAACGCCGCGCTTTGCCTCGACACCAGAGCGAAGAAAATGGAAATTTTAAATATTTCCACTCCTCGACTTGGAATCGACCCCACAACCAGTCGTTTACAGTCACACGCTTGTGCCACTGGGCCACGACTGGCCACACTTCACACACTATGTCTTTATTAATCTAAATATTTATTCATCTAATTAATTAATTATTTATTAAATATATATTATTGTAAGCTTTTGTTAGTTTCACTTTTTAGATACAATTGTTAATGTATAAATTTTGCAAAGCCATTTTGCCCCACTTCTTGCCAATTTGTTTACTAAAGAAAACATCCATATTCGTTGACAATACAATATTTTAAAAGCATGATTTTCTTGCCAGGAAAACTAGAATGAAGAGGAAATTATTTTAAATATATAATTTCATACAAAAATATAGGTATATTTGTTTTACGTTTTTTCAAATAGTTACTGAGTCAACACTGTAAATATATTAAGGGAATTGCTCGGTTTAGTTTAATAAGTGTTGTAAAGATTCCAACCTATGAAATAAATAGAACGTATTTTTTAGATGTTTATTATCGTTTCTGTGCCAAACAGCATTTAAATAAAGATGAGTCACAAAATCACAAGAAATAATTATAAATATATAATTTTTATATTAACAAAACTAATATTTATCTATGGTCAAAATAACTACTGACTAACTGACTGACTATATTGTGTGACTGATTTTTCAACTCAACATATTCTGAGTTAAGATAAATATGAAAACAAAGAAAGAATGATTATATTATTTGCAGCTTAAATTCTGCCAAATCTAAGTATAATTAATCGTAAGAAATTTCATATATTATATTTAATATTTCCATTTTCTTCGCTCTAGTGTCGAGGCAAAGCGCGGCGTTAAGTTCTACCACTTAAAACGCAACGCCTCCGAATTCACCGGAAAGTGGGGAACGGAGTGTCTTAACACTAGGTTCCCTCTGCCTACCCTGCTGTGTGCGGGATACAGCGTGAAGCTAAAAAAAACATATATAGTAACTTGATTGTTTATAAATGTAACAGTTTAATTGATTTGTATGACTCATAAATCAAATTGTAAATCATTTAATTGATCATAATTGTATGTAATCATATAACATCATTCAAAACCTACGCAGCATTAAATTCATTATACGTCCACATTTATCATATCTGCTGAGTAAAATGTAAATAATTTACATACAGTAGTGTATTCAGTTTCATATTTTGCATAAAAAATTGCTCTAAGATTTTCTTATTAATTATCATTTATTGAGAAATCTCTCTCTCTCTATAATATAAGAATGGTGTTAATGACATTAACATCCTTACTTATATTATAAATGCGAAAGTCTGTCTGTTTGTCTGTCATGGTTCCACGACGAATCTACCGGTCCAATTTGGATGCAATTTAGATCGAAAGTAGTAAAACATCCAGGATCAAAGATAGGCTACTTATTTTTTTTTAAAATTACCTCGAAGGGGTTCAAATACGGGATGAAAGTTTATATAAAGAATCTAAACCGCTTGACCGATTCTCATACATTTTAGCAAATAGTTGATAATTCAAGATTAAACATAGGCTACTTATTTTTTTAACAATTCACCCCCGAGTGTTGCAATATAACGAAACAGTTGTGTAGTGGAACACTGGTATTAATATAAATTGTATGAAATAAAGTAAGGCATTGACATCACGTTTTTTTCAGTATTTTAGGATAATTAATTTTTTTGAAGTGAAAACTTGTTTAGGCACGTTGAGCGTTTTGGTAGAGGGTAAAATCCTCGGTTCGCGTCACCGACATGCTAATGATAATAGTATATCTATAGCTATGGAGAGCCAGACTAGCGAACGCGCAGTAGCCTGTGTACACGTATAATTAATGTTCAAACTTGAATTCATTGAAATTCATGTAAATATAAATACTATGTATAATTAAGATAATTGTATATTAATTATTTTTTCAACCACTTTGTATTTATATTTTGTTCATGATTTGTTTAACCCATCATATGTAACTAATAAATAAAACATAAAAAAAATCATATAATTTTTGCATATAGTTTTAATTACACTCAACTTAATAGTTCCGTTTTCATTTTTCTTTTTTTAACTTTTTATGTAATCTCTAATAAGTAATTTATTTATATTATGTTTGTATTAAATAATATTGTTTACTTATTTTACTTATATCTAGTTTAAGTTATGCCGACGTTACTTAATTTTAATATTTTGTTTATTTTTTTTATTTTGTATCTATTGACTACGTTAATACTTTAATGAACAAATAAATAAATTTAATTAAAAAGTATTTTTGAACTTAAGTCTTCTTTACTAAGAATATAATTTATCATAGGCAAATTAAAAATACAAAGGTGCGGTAACTCGGTATGCCACCGGCGTTACGTTTGGCAACAATTACCGAATTCCCTGCGCCTTGTTTTAGTAAGGGTTATTAACCTTACACTAGGGCTGTGAATCGAAATGTGTTTAGATTGACGTAAAAATGTAAAAATTCTAGTTTTTTTTTTAATAATTAGTATTTTGTTGAAAAAACATGTCTTTTTCGTAATTATAAGCATAATAAAAAAATTATATAATAAATTATAATAAAAAAATATAATTCAAATAAACAAGAGTCCATGGTCACAAATTTTCCATGATCTTCTGGTTTCTGAGTTACTATGGCGAAAATGGTGAACATGAAATTTACATTTGTATACTGATATTGCAGAATTTTTTTAGTGACTTTTTAATACGGATAAAACGATTTTCCTAAAAATGAAACCTAGCTAAATAAATTTTTGCCCTCAAAATCTTCTACGTACCAAATTTTATGAAAATCGTTAGATCCTCATCTAATATTCAGATTATACACATATATTACAAAATGGCTCGTTTATAGATGTCATATAATTATGTATAACAAATAACTATCTTAGGTAATTACTAAGTTGGTCTACCAATTAAACGCTGTACTAAAAATATATAATATAAAAAATGACTGTATACTAAATTATTTAATATAGCTTCACGCTATATCCTGCAAACAGCAGGGTAGGCAGAGGGAACCTAGTATTAAGATACTCTGTTCCCCACTTTCCGCCGAATTCGGAAGCTTGCGTGTTAAGTGGCGGAACTTTACCTTGCCGCGCTTTACCTCGACACCAGAGCGAAGAAAATGGAAATATAATTTCCACTCCTCGAGTGGGAATCGAATCCACAACCAGTCGTTTACAGTCACACGCTTTTGCCACTAGGCCACGACTGGTCATAAATTATTTAATACAATTTTATATATTTATTATATTTAGAAATAAAAACGTGTTAAGACTTTAATTTAACATCCTCTATCACATCTGTCTATCACCAACTCGTGTCAGACTGTAAAGAATATAGATAATAAAAATTCTACACATAAAGTGCGGATAGAATTTAAAATAAAATCGATAGATCTCTCGATACGATCAAAGGTATTTTTAGTAACATCACTCACAAAGGCGTCACCGCGTCGCGCACGCTTCCAATTTACAAAGGAAATGCGTTTAAAATTGCTTATTTAATCTGTTTTATCCTTTTCTACTTTGACATAAGGCTTAAAGTTGTTCATCCTTTGCCTTTCCAAATGTAAAACAAGTTGAATTGTCAAAATAAAAGCGGGAAACACCAAAAACGCTGTCAATCGTTGACTACGGAAGCCATTTATTTTTGTCGAATCAATTAATATAATTGATTTTACAGATGCAACGTGTTTCTTCAGTTGGATTTTTATGCTGTGTCACTTGTCATGGGAAGGAATAATTTTTGTTTTATAATTCGTTTTTGTGGTTTAATCAAGGCTTTTGGAGTAATTTTGTAACTAACTAAATATGTACAAATATATATGTTATTTTAAAATCTTATTATAATTGGCCAGTCGTGGCCCAGTGGCACAAGCGTGTGACTGTAAACGACTGGTTGTGGGTTCGATTCCCACTCGAGGTGTGGAAATATTTAATATTTCCATTTTCTTCGCTCTGGTACCGAGGTAAAAGCGCGGCGTTAAGTTCCGTCACTTAACACGCAATGCCCCTGAATTCGGCGGAAAGTTGACAACGGAGCGTCTTAACATTAGGTTCCCTACCCTACCCTGCTGTGTGCAGGATACAGCGTAAAGCTAAAATAAAAAAAGAAAAAAGAAATTATAATTGGTTAAGAATAATGTATATAAATTAGAACAGTCATCTTTTATAAACATTTATTATTTATTATCTACATTTTTAAGTTTTATTTAAATTAACTTCTAATATTTCAACGTACAGAAAACCGAATAAACTACTTTAACTTTCATTCATGTCTAAATGTACCCAAATAATAATCTTTTTAAAAATTTTATTTTAATTTATATAAATTCAAATTAAATTTCTAAATACAACCCAAATGAATGAACTGCATTCACTTTCATTCATTCACTTCACACCACAGATTATATATCAAACATAAATAATAATGAATCTGTCTATCTTTTTATTAATTCAAAACGTCATTCATTCAACATCGACATGTGAATATAATATAATATAAAGAAATTGATATTCCCAAAGAAAATCGATACAATCGTAATTATTACTAACATGCCTGTCACACCTCCCGTAGATAGCTATCTGCGCTAATAATACCAAATTAAATAGACCTATTCGAGCCTGGATTGACTATTTTACTAGAGCTCAATTTAATTTGGTCGGCATTCACAAAGGGAAATATCACGTGAGGCACAGTAAGTATTAAGTATTTTAATAAGTTTTTCTTAATTTTTGATAGTATTCTTATATTTATACTGATTAAATGGATTTTATACTGGTTCATACTTTTTTCTACATATCAAGGTAGTGACAGAACCTAGTGTCTGAACACTATTTTCTTCATTTTAAACCCGAAATTCAAGACTTTGCATGTTGAATGCTTCAATGCGTACCACAGCAAATATATGAAAATATTCTAAATATAATCACTCCCCAAAGTAAGAATCGAACCCACAACCAATTGAATTTACAGTCAGACTATGTTCCACTGCGCCTTCTTTAAGTGCTAATTACATCAATATGAATCAAACGTAAGAATCAAACCTATGACCTTCCCCTCTTTGGTATGATCCATCGGGGCTTAACAAGATCTCACATCCGGTGTTCAGAGACCTCCGATACCTTTAATGAGCTACTTGATAGAAGGTCAAGTAAATTGGTCAGTTTATGCCTTATGTAGAATAACAAATTAGTTTTCATAGAAGAGATTGTGCAAAGAATATGGTATGTAATAAACATGGCATCTTTATTTTTTTATTTATCTAGTGTTTATCTAGTGTTAAGACACTCCGTTCCCCACTTTCCGCCGAATTCGGAGGCATTGCGTGTTAAGTGGCGGAACTTAACGCCGCGCTTTGCCTCGACACCAGAGCGATTTTTTTTTCATTTTGTTAGAAAATTTGATTTGAAGCTTAAAGTAATAATTGTGTTTTAAGTAGCGGAACTTAACAGCACACTTTTTCATATCAGAGTGAGGAAATTAATTTATTTAAATACAACTTCCCCAAATGATAATCGAACACGCAATAACCGATTTTATATTCAGACCCAGTCTTTTTACCTCGACAGGCTTAACATTAATTACTACTACTATTTTTTTTATAAATGTAAACTTTTGTACCGAATTAAGTATTTTTTATTTATCTATATAAATTTGTACTATATATGAAAGTGTACATGGAGCCTAAGGTAGTCTGTATAATATTATTTCTGTATAATATTTGTCTGTATAATAATATTTCTATTACATTAAGATAGAAAATATTATCATGAGACGTCTAAATAGCTTCACACTGTATCCCGCACACAGCAGTGTAGGCAGAGGGAACCTAGTGTTAAGATACTGCTTCTCCATTTTCCAGTGGCGGAACTTAACGCCGCGCTCTCGCACTCGAACTCGACGCCAGAGCGAAGTAAATGGAAATATTAAAACATTTCCACTCCTCGAGTGGGAATCGAACCCACAACCGCGTTGCTTTACAGGCACACTTTTTATATTACTATATTAAAATTATAATTTTTTCCCTCTGGCAACAAAGCCAATACGCGGCGTTGAGTTCCGCATCTCGATGCCTTGCCAATGGATTTCAATGGTGGATTTTTGAGAAATAAAGCAGCCTATCTTTGACCTTCGGTTATCAACTATATTTATTCCAAAATTTATTACAATTGGTCAAGCGGTTTAGTTAAGCCGTGTACAGGTAGATTAGCCGTGAAAGCGTGACAGACAAACACACAGACATTCGCATTTATAATATAAGTATGGATAGCTATAGACCAAGTATATACCATTTCTACTTATTCTAAGGTATTCATTGAGTACTAATGTACGTAATTAATATTCCAGCAAAGGGACTACCGTGAACAGTGATACGCTATACAATGTGGCGTGCCGTGTCTGTTAATGTTATGTTATTTGTATATGTTTAACATATATAAATTATGTTTAACATATATGTTTATGTTTTACTTAGTTATGTAGATGTTCTGACACTTAGTTTAAGCGGAGAACGGAGTATCTTGACACTAGGTTCTCTGCTGCTTTTCACCGTTACTATTTTGTACCTTTTGTTAGTCTTGAGATTTTGAATTCGAAAAGTATGAATTATGTTTATATATTATCTGAACCTAGCTCTGTAGTGGCTAAAATGCTGCATAAATTTAAGTATAAATAGCGTTCTTAGAATTAAGTTAAATGTTATGTTTATGTGTTTTAAATTTGTTTTAGGGAACGATGGGGCTGACATTTTTGTATTTTACTTAAGAAGTCCCTAAATAAAAACAGAAAAATAGTGGGGAGTGATTAAATATTATTTTCATTTCCCTGCTCTAATACAAAGCGGGAAGTTGGGTTCCATCACTTAACACGCAATGGCTCAGGCTCAAAGCGGATAACAGTGTTATGTGGAAAAGAGAGAGTTACTGAAGGAAAGATTTAACTTAAAAAGTGGGGAACGGAGTGTCTTAACACTAGGTTCCCTCTGCCTACCCTGCTGTATGCGGGATACAGCGTGAAGCTAACTTGTCGCTTATAATAAAATACCGTTATATTATAATTTTTATAAAAATCGAAACACTGTGTGTATTTCTTCTATTGTACTGTACTTTAGTAATTTAAAAGCTCTTCGTACTAATTACTAAAAGTTAACATTTTCTTACCATTATTTTCCATTTTTTAATGTAAATGCATTAAAATATGTCAGATTACCTTCCACCTGTTTTGCAGCAAATGTACTTCATACTTTCATACTTTTGGGATAACATACCTGAAAAGAAAAAATAAATCATTATTTTATAGCTTATATTATAGTCTGTGTATGCATATACTAAACTTTTTTTATGTACACTCTATGTATACGTTCATCTATGTATATCGACACAAGATAAGTCATATCTCAAAAACATTTTTTTTATTATTGAAGAGAGTTTTATATTTCTTAACGATGTAGAGTGTATTAAAAGAAATTTATTTTCAAGAAGTAGGTGAAAACAGTGTCTTGACACTAGGCTCTCTCTGCTATGCGGAGAAAATGGTGAAGCTGTTTTACTACGTGTTTAAAAGTTTTGATTAAAATGTTTGACTTTTATAGTTATAATTTTTGTAATTGTTAGTTAATTAAATAAAATTTTAAGCTTTTAAAGCTTTGTGGTCAGTCGTGGCCCAGTGGCACAAGCGTGTGACTGTAAACAACTGGTTGTGGGTTCGATTCCCACTCGAGGAGTGGAAATAATTGATATTTCCATTTTCTTCGCTCTGGTGTCGAGGTAAAGCGCGGCGTTAAGTTCCGCCACTTAACACGCAATGCCTCCGAATTCGGTGGAAAGTGGGGAACGGAGTATCTTACTAGGTTCATACTAGGTTCCCTCTACCTACCCTGCTGTGTGGGGGATACAGCGTGAAGCTAAAAAAAAAACGAAAGCTAAAGTTAGACCTAGACTTACATTAAAGGCGCCTAATATATACAGATCTTCACAGTTTCGTCATATAAAAATCTTCCTTTACAAAATATTACATTAACGCATAAACAAGTAGATATAAAGTAAATATTAGCTTTTCTCAGATCATTAGTTCTTGTTTGATGTTTTGTTATGAAATCATATTGAAGGTTGTTTTACGCAATATTTGTTATAATGATGAGTATAACTATGTATGTATGTATGTATGTTTGTATGTGTATAGTGTGGAACATATATAGGAACTTAACGCCGCGCTTTGCCTCGATACAAGAGCGAAGAAAATGGAAGTATTAAATATTTCCACTCCTCGAGGCGGAATCGAATCCACAACCAGTCGCTTTATAGTCACACTTTGTGCCTCTGCGCCACGACTGGCCCCCAAAACAAAATCTACGAATATTAATAATTAGCTCGCTAAACAATAAAATTTAGGCCATTTCTTAATCCAATGTAGAATAGCCTAACAGTTTGGTGAATTTTGCCTCTCAAAATACAGTCTTTATGCCTAAAGGGGTAAACAGAGTGTCATGACACTAGATTCTCTCTCCTTTGTCTGCTATACTGGAAAAAGTGTGAAGCTAACATAATGTCATCATAACATCTCTAACAATTATGACTAGTACCTACCTTTATTTTTTTAGCTTTACACACAGCAGGGTAGACAGAGGGAACCTAAGGTTAAGACACTACGGTCCACCTTTCCGCTGAGTTCTGGAGTGCTGCTGAGTATTACATGTGGAGTGGTGGAACTCAATGCAGTGCTTTGTATCGACACCAGAGAATATTAAATATTTCCACTCCTCGAGTGGGAATCGAACCCAAAGCCAATCGCTTTACACTTTGTGCCTCTGCGCCACGACTAGACCCTACATTTAACACGAAGTTCGAAAATGTATATATTTTTAATAGAATTAAAAATTTTAACATATTATTTTATAATACAACATTCACAAGCGTAGAATGGTATAATAAATTCATTCACAACAACGCGTCGTATGCATCAACTAACTTTTGTTAAGAGTGTCGCGTACGCGATGTGAAGGCATTCAGAACTTTTAAATGCTAGAGCTTTTTTAATGTAACTAGTTATATTATTACAAAGAATCTAAAATTTATTTAAATTATAAAAGCTTTAAAATAAAATTATTTTAATACTACATACCACCTTTTTTCAGAGTTTTTTAGAAGACAGAGGATCCGAAAGTGGATATAAATAATTTTATTGATGTTAAATTAAAATTAAAAAAATGAAAATTGATCGTGGTGCAGTGGGACAGTGTTTGGCTGCAACCCAATGGGTTCGATTCCCACTCGCTGAATTTATTGCATTTAAAAGCAACCTATACGGTCCCTAAGACAACACGCTGTGTTGTGTTCAGCCATTCAGCACGTAATGTCTCAATTTAAGGTGGAAAGTGAAGGACAGAGTCTTGTCACTATAAGGGTAAAAGGTGCACAAAAAAAGTGAAAAAAAAAATTTTTTCCAGCTTCACGCTGTATCCCGCACACAGCAGGGTAGGCAGAGGGAACCTAGTGTTAAGACACTCCGTTCCCCACTTTCCGCCGAATTCGGAGACATTGCGTGTTAAGTAGCGGAACTTAACGCCGCGCTTTACCTCGACACCAGAGCGAAGAAAATGGAAATAATAAATATTTCCATTCGAGTGAGAATCGAACCCACAACCAGTCGCTTTACAGCCACACTTTGTGCCACTGCGCCACGACTGGCCACATTTAAAATTAAAAATCAATACTTAAAATACACTACATAGCTTAAACACGTAGGTACATATACAAGTATGTCGGTAAAGCTGGTAAAAATCAAGTGGCTATTACCATTTAAAAAAAATAAACATTCAATTATCCTATTTTACTATTCCTGAGAAATAAACCTAATTCTTTTATAGTTACCTATTAACCTAGAATCGATAAAAATCGATTCGAATTCTCGATACATCCTGTATTTGTAAACTTTTTGCTGGAATATAGGGCAAGTAAGTAATTATATGTTAAATTCAGGTGTTCGTGATTTTTTTATTTGCTTTGAGCAAATTTTTATTCAATTTAATTTAAACTTCATTTAATATTTTTTTAGCTTCACGCTATATCCCGCACACAGCAGGGTAGGCAGAGAGAACCTATTGTTGAGCCACTCCATTCTCCACTTTCCGCCGAATTCGGAGGCATTGCGTGTTAAGTGGCGGAACTTACCGCCGCATTTTGCCTCGACACCAGAGCGAAGAAAATGGAAATATTAAATATGTCTTTATTCTCCAGTGGGCATCGAACCCACAACCAGTCGCAGAAAAGTGATTATCAATTTAAAATAGTTTTACTCTTCCCCACTTAGATTAATCAAATATAATAAATTAGTACAATTCTTTAATTCATTTTAAGCAAATAGTAGTAAATGGAGTGTCTTGTCACTAAGTTATCTCTGTCCATGCGTAAAAAAGGCTTTTTTTCAGATTTTGAAAACTTATTATACCTTTTTTACAAAAGAAAAACGTAAAATGAGGTAAAAAATCTTAAAAAAACAAGTATTGTGATGCAAAGTGACTTTGTCATTAGTGATGTAACCGACAACTTATACGTACGTGAGAAGTTCCTTTGTTTGTTTATTACGAAACTGTCACATCCTGTCAAAAATTACGTTATACAATATATTTATATTAGGATCAGTAGTAGTAGAATTTTCTATCACCAAACATACAGGTTCGATTACCGACTGGAATCTAAACAATTTTAAAATGTTGTATATCCATACTTATGTTATAAATGCGAATGTCTGTCTGTTTGTCTGTCACGCTTTCAAGACTAATCTACCGGTACGATTTGGATGAATTTTGAAATGAAAGTAGTGAGAAATAACTTTAACTATGTCAAAAATCAATTTCCCTAACGGTGTTGAAATATGGGATGAGAAGGTTTATGAAAATCTACCCGCTTGACCGATTTGTAATGAATTTTGGCAGAAATATAGTTGATAATCCAAGGTTAACTATAGTATCTTTATTTTTGAAAATTCCCAACCCCCGAGGTTTGCAGTAATAAGCGAAGTGTTGCAATGTTTGTGCTTTACAATCTATACAAGTAAATTAAAATTGAGGAGTGTCTTTTGTAATATTATTAGAAATAATCATTTATTGCCAAATGCACATACATATTGTGGTGAATATGAAACATTAAACACTTTTTTGTCTGTCTGTCCTTTTTGTTTCGGCTAATTCTAGAAATCTGGATTTTCACTTATTTGGAATTATAATTTTTTCGTTAAATTCCATACGGTTTAGTCGTCAGAACAAACACACATTTCCAAGTGTTTACATATAGGAATGCTTTATTTTTGAAAATTCCAGCCCCGAGGTTTCAGTATAGCGACTGTTGCAATATGTTGTAATCTTTACAATCTATACAAATAAATAAAATTGCAGTGTTGTTTGTAATATTATTATAAAATTAAGCATTTTAGTGCCAAATGCACATACATATGTGGTGAATATGAAAATTAAACCTTTTATTGGTCTGTCTGTCCCTTTTGTTTTCGGCTATCTCTAGAACCTCTGATTTTGCATCACTTATTTGAGAATTATAATTTTTTTCGTTAAATGAAGTAACCGGAGTGTCGCAGGCAAAGCTAGCTTCTATATAATACAAAAGTGCGGTAAATACATATATGATAAATACCTATATACATTTATACGTAAAATAGCAACGAATAATTAACCAACAAAAAAATCCAATTTCTAATGTTTAAAAAGTACTAACACTTCAAAAAATGTTTGAAAGAAAAATTAAACAATTTAATAAAGTGGAGAACAAGTGTCTTGTCATATCTCTTGACTACACTTCTATGGGCAAATAAAGTGAAATCCTACTATCGGTTATGTAACCCAACGTTTTTTTTATCGCATAACACCATATACACTGAACGTACAAAAGTAAAAAAAGATTTCAAAACATTTAGTACAAGCGTTGGCTGTAGTGCACTGAAAACTCAGCTAATCTTGAAATAGCCTAGTTCAGGCAATGCACGAGGTTATTTATAGCGTGTCTGTCCCATCTTATATGCGATATAACGTCTACAGTTTACTAATGTTTGGTTTATATTTCTACAACGACAACTTCATGTTAGCTTTAAAGAAAAAAGTGAATAAAAGAAAGGATATTCTTGTTTTTTTCCGTATATGAAGACAGAGAAGTGTCAAAATACTCCGTTCTCCACTTTCATCCTGAAATAGAACGATTACAGTACCAGAGCTGAAGAACGAAAATAAAATGGTTTTTTTTTTAGCTTTACGCTGTATCCCGCTCACAGCAGGGTAGGCAGAGGGAACCTAGTGTTAAGACACTCCGTTCCCCAATTTCCACTGAATGTGGAGGCATTGCGTGTTAAGTGGCGTAACTTAACGCCGCGCTTTACCTCTGCACCAGAGCGAAGGAAATGGAAATATTAAATATTTCCACCCCTCGAATGGGAATCGAACCCACAACCAGTCGTTTACAGTCACACGTTCGTGCCACTGGGCCACTACTGGCCCCGATGATTTAATATGATCATTTCCGTAAATGGAAATCGAACCCACAAGCAATAATTTGCAGTCAGACGCTGTCTCATTGCTTCAAATGATGAATAAATATGTATTATTATTTTTAATTTAAACAATTTTATTGTAACGATACGATAAATACAATAAAATTATAAAAAATTGAAGAATCTTAGTAACTATTTAGTTATCACACTACTGTCATCAATCTTGAGGTACTGAAAACGGAATGTTAGTAGCACGTGACTAACTACGTTAGTTACAGGTTCAAATCTCATTTTAGGGAATATTATTAAAAAAAATTGTAAAGTACACTCGATCTGTATGAAGCTGAGCTAAAAAGCAAAGAACATAATGAAAATGACTTTTCATACTAAATTTCAAACCAAAAAAGAAAGAGAAAAAGACGCAAGTTACTTCAGCTACCTAAAAATAATTTCTATGCCGAACTATTAAATTATGTTTAAATTTCATAATTAAGAAATTGGGTCACTTTATAGTTTTAATGTACTTTTTTTATTACAAACATAAGCGAAGGTAACGTATAATAGTACGCATAAAATTAGTTATTTTAGCTTCCCGCTGTATCCTGCACACAGCAGGATAGGCAGAGGGAACCTAGTGTTAAGACACTCCGTTCCCCGCTTTCCATCGAATTCCGAAGGCATTGCGTGTTAACTGGCGGAAATTAACGCCGCGCTTTGCCTCTACACCAGAGCGAAGAAAATGGAAATACTAAATATTTCTCCTCGAGTGGGAATCGAAACCACAACCAGTCGCTTTACAGTCACACTTTGTGCCTATGCGCCACGATTGCCCCCTATTTTCTATGCCAAACATTGAACTATCTTAAAATACCATTAGAAAAACCATTATAAAATAATTAGGTCATTTTTAATGTATTTTTTTTTATTATAAACATAATTTAACATAAGCAAAGGTAAAGTATAATTAGTACTGTATACAAATCCCGGATCCACAGACTATAAAGAATGTAGCCCGAATCTATTTCCGCTGGCGATGTCCGTATTGGACGCGATCCAAACAAACAGATATGCTTGTTATAATTATTTGTATATATATGTATTTAATGTACATTAAATAATAATATATCTATTGCATAATATTTTATTATATATAATAAGTAGAAGAACCTACGAGAATCTAGTGTCAAGACACTCCGGTCCAAGAGATCGAAAATCAGAATTTCCGTTTGATATTGTGGTTTAGCCCGAGGGGGAGGGGTTAAGAACACGATTCCCCTCCACCGCTGGGTAGCGTCCCGTAAGAGGCGGGTAACCTAGTAGTTTGGTGGTAGGAGATTCGTTCTCCGACTGGCTCGCAACCACTGTCATGTCAAAAACTAACCGCCAAACTACTCATGATGTGTTCCGGTTCGATGACATGTAAGCCAGCTCTCCCTATTCTCACAATTCCCATCCTTCTGGATTCTGTGGATGTCTATGGGTGAAGGTAACTGCTTACTATCAAGTGGTCCTTCCGCTCGTTTGCCTCCTTTATACAATGAAAAGACACTCCCATTTCCAATTTTCGCCCGACATTGTGTGCTGAATAGCGAAACTTAAACTTGGCATATGTTTTTGCTCTCGCGGTTTTCACCAAAGCAATAAATATATTTTAAATATAATTCTTCCGAGTGGGATTTGAACTTATAGCCAATAGGATTTCGGTGAACGCTTTACCACCACTAAAATAATATACATAGATGAATCCAAAACAACTGTCTTAACTGTGATATGAAGACTTCCATTTTTTCTCAGCTTACGAATTTTAACGCATAAGGGGGTAGCCTAAGAGAATCTAGCGTCTAAACACTCCGTTCTCCACTTTACCCCCGAAATGGAAACATTGGCAGAACTCAACGCCGCGCTATGTCTTAATCACGCGAAAAAATCGAAATATATTAAACATAATCATTCCCGCGAGTGGGTATCGAACTTATAACCAATCACTTATAGCTAACCAGACCCACTGCGCTACAATAGTCTCCATTATCACATAATATTTGAAAAAAAAAGTCATTTTAAGAAAACATATAAAAATGATGCCAGTCGTGGCGCAGTGGCACAAATGACTGTGACTGTAAACGACTGGTTGTGGGTTCGATTCCCATTCGAGGAGTAGAAATATTTAATATTTACATTTCCTTCGCTCTGGTATTAGAGGTAAAGCGCAGCGTTAAGTTCCGCCACTTAGCACACAATGCCTCCGAATTCGGCGGTGCGTGGTAAACGGAGTGTCTTAATACTAGGTTCCCTCTGTCTACTCCGCTGTGTGCGGGATACAGCGTGAAGCAAAAAAATAAAATTATACTTTCCAAAAATTGTTTTTTTCTATTTCCTATATATAAATAACACTTTAAAACATTGAAAGTCTTAATATTTTTTTCTAAATCCATTCAAAACGATTGCGCATGCGCACGTAATAACTAAACATTACAAACGGAACCAGGTTACGGGTTTTTATATCGTACTATTTCTGGATTCACCCGTCATGTTTTATTTCAGTGATATACCTACATTGTACAATGCGATGTGGGCAGGAAGTCGGTAGTTACTATGTCGTTTTCGCGTTCTAATTAAAATTTTAGGTAAATTGATGGGTTTTTTTATATGGGTTATTGTGATAAGGTTCTAAGTTGATAGTAAGAAAAATTTAGTAATGTAATAATATAATAATATAAGATAAATATAAATATGTAGTCTATTTTTACTCAAAAAATATATATGTATATTTTTTTAGCTTCACGCTGTATCCCGCACGTAGCAGGTTAAGCAGAAGGAACCTAGTGTTAAGACACTCCAGTCCTCACAGTAACCAAAAGGCGTTCAAACGATATTTTGAGTCAAATTGTGCAACCCAATGCCAGTCTTTCTTTAAATAAGTCAAGGAAAAAAGAATTTTAACTATAAAGTAAAAAAAAACCCAGCAAGTAAAAACACAAAATGATTATAACAATCAGCTTAAACATAGAGCTTATTTAATTGCTTCAATATAAAAATGACGCAATCGAAGGAGGGTTTTTTTGGTTCATTAAATGCCAAATTATTAACTAAGTTTCTATAAAATGTATTATTTATTTTTAATATCACAGTTTTATTTTGATAATGTCATTCTAATGTCTGTCATGATAAGATATATGTACTTATCAGCAAGAAATATATATATATATATATATATATATATATATATATATATATATATATATATATATATATATATTTAAATTAATATATAATAGCTTCACGCTATATCCCGCACACAGCAGGGTAGGCAGAGGGAACCTAGTGTTAAGACACTCCGTTCCCCACTTTCCGCCGAATTCGGAGGCTTGCGTGTTAAGTGGCGGAACTTAACGCCGCGCTTTACCTCGACACCAGAGCGAAAAAATGGAAATATAATTTCCACTCCTCGAGTGGGAATCGAACCCACAACCAGTCGTTTACAGTCACACACTTGTGCCACTGGGCCACAACTGGTCACAAGTTGTCTATTTGTGCTTAAAGAAACTTATAAAATTGTAAACTCTGAAATATATTAAATAATATCAAATAATATGCATAAAAAAACCAAAAGCCAAAAGTCTTTCAATATATATTTTTTGCAAAAGTCAATAAACTCAATACATTGTAAATCCTCAGAGATCCTGCACAGGATAAATTATGCAAAAGGATATAAAAAAAATGTCAGCGTGAAATTGCTTTGCATCTGCGGGGCTAACTGTAACAACGATTTACTTGTGTAGAGTTACCATATTCACTTTTAACATATATATTATTTGAGAGACCGTGGCGTAGGGGGATAGCGTCTGACGCGATCGGTGTGGGTTCGATTCCCACTTGAGGAACGATTGAATATATTTTAATTTCCATTTCTTCCTTCTGGTGCCTATGACAAAGCGCGGCCGCCACTCAACACGTAATGTCTTAATGTCAATGTCTCAATTTCGTGAAACAAATTGAGGTTAGAGCGTCTTGATACTAGGTTATCTCTGAGTACTCTGCTATGCGAGAAAAAGCTTGAAGCTACCGTTTTTGTTAATTTTAAGTAATGAAGTTATAGCAGAGAAACCTATCCATACAAAATGATCCAACTGTATGTTGCCCTGTGGCATAATTGATTTGAGACTTAAAAATCTTTGTAATGTGCTAAAAGATAGACCTGTCTAGAAATCATTAGGTCATTTCTAGTATGTATTAAGGCAGTATGTAAATATGTATATGTATGGATATGTATGTATGTATGTATGTATGTATGTATGTATGTATATAAAATATATGTTGTATATAATAATAATATATAGATATCTATATAGCCTGTACACCCCTTCCCATTTCATTTATAATCTCCTCTACCCGAAGGTTACCTGGAAGAGATCGCTCGCTTAGCGATAAGGTCGCCTGTTGTACTGTTTTAGATATTAAGATTGTGTGTAACAAATCTTTCTGGTGTACAATAAAGAGTATTTAATTAAGGCAGTATTAGTATTTTTTCATGTTTGGTTGGTTAGAAGGACGAGTTTATAGAGTACAGGTGAGAATTACTACCTCTGCAACGCATGGAATGCTAAGTTTCATTTCTTGGGTCAAAATTCAGACATTCCACCAATATTTGAATAGTCATCTTCATAAATTTTAAGATAAACAGTGGTTCATTTGGGTGCTCAAATTTGATAATAACAAGAGAATAGTAATGTAAGAACAATACACACTGTTGAATATAATAAAATTGAACACAGATTTTTAAATAAAATGCAATTTCCTCGTGCCCATATCCCAGAAACCCGTATCAAAATGGTATCCCTAAAATACATTCCAGTAATAAAGCGGCATAAAGAACTCATTCAGGTGTCAGGTTACTGCGCGTGCGCAGCTGAGGAGGTTGTGCAATGCTACGGGATTTATTATCGGGATTTTTATGAAGACATTTCCTATGGATTGTGTGTTAAAGCTTAAAAAACACCCAGTAGTTCAATAGAGTGAAGCATTGTTAACATTTTGTGGTAGCAAGTTCGAATTTATGTTTCAAAATAGTTTAGGTTGAAGCTAGTCAAAAAAGTTTAACTCCGTTGAGGGGACTGTAGACGCGACTGGTTGTCAGTTCGATTCCCAGTCGAGAAATTGTAATATTTAATATTTCATTTTTCTCTCACTGATGTAGAGGCAAAGCGCAGTATTATGTTCAACCAATTAACAGATAATGCCTCCAAAATACGGTGGAAAGTGGGGAACGGAGTGTTTTAACATTAGCTTCCGTCTGCCTACCCTGCTGTGTGTAGGATATAGCGTGAAGCTAACAGAAAAAAAGGTTACTATGGCAACGCCTATTTTACGCATCAAAACAGTAAATTAAATTCCCATAAAAGATCTAATACCTTTTTAGCCGTGGGGGGACGGGTTAAGAATACAATTCCCCCCCGCCGCTGGGTAGCGTCCCGTAAAAGGCGGGTAACCCAGTAGTTTGGTGGTAGGAGATTCGTTCTCCGACTGGCTCGCGACCACTATCATGTCAAAGACGAACCGCCAAACGTCTGATGATGTGTTCCGGTTCGATGGCATGTAAGCCAGCTCTCCCTCTTTCTGTCCTATATTCCCAAGGCTGGCAACGCATCCATAACTTTAATGTTGTGGATGTCTATGGGCGAAGGTAACCACTCAACACCAGGTGGGCCTTCAGCTCGTTTGCCTCCTTTATTCCATAAAAAAATAATAATAATAAAAAGAAAAAGAAAACATAAAATTAACAGAAACAAAGTGAAAATCATGACTCAATCATTAGAGAAAGTACCGAACCAAAAGTAATAAGACTGTCGTGTCGTCCGTCTCGTGTCACAGCTATATACGGGGATCACTTAGATCTGTCTGTATCTCGGAATCTTTTATAGTGATGTTCTGTTTGTTTAAGAAGCATCGACAATTTCTTCTTTATTTATCATTTTTGAGACACAGCACGGCGTTTAGTTTAGCCATTCAACGTGCAATGATTCGAAATCAGGCGAAAATTAGGGGATGGAGTGTCTCGACACTAGGTTCTCTCTGACTACTTTCCTTTTATATAGGATAAAGCGTGAAAATGTATTTTGAATGATGATTTTCGAGATTTTCTTCTAGATTCTAATATAATAATAAGATATTCCATGCTAGCCATTTTCCTTTACGTTACTATTTGTAAAAAAAATCTATTTAAAGAAGATTAAAAGTGGAATATTTATATGAATTTGTAGAACTTGGTGTTACGAGACAAATATTTCCGACCGTACAGCTTTAAATCACATAAAAATATTAGAGAAGTTAAAAAAAAATTACATATTAATATTTATTATCAAATTACACACAAAAATAGGATACGGCTTTGTAAATATATCTTTATGCTTTACCTAAAAATTTCTACTAAGTTACTTTAGGCAAAGTCCAACGTAATCAAATCAAGTGTTAACTTATAAAGTATATTATCTCTCTATAAATGAATTGTATGAATATTTCTGGATATTACGTTATGATTGTTTTTCTAATATTAAAAATTTGCTATAATTATGACGCTTGTATATTATCAATTAAACAAAAAAAATCGATAACAGACACACACAATTATCGATATTCCCAACAACAGAACATCACTAAACAATTCTATATAGGCCAACCGACATCCATATAAAGTAAACACCGTCTGGCATTCACGTTTATTGATTGGTAATGAAAGTACAGAGACGTTTCGCCTTTTGTAGAATTTTCTCTATGATAATTGTTGTTTTATAAAAAGCTACTTTGCTACTTATGGGAAGGAAGTAGTATGCGATACTTTTCCTGATCGCCTTTGAAGGTTATGGTGATTTATGAATGAAAGTGTTTGAACGCTTTTAGAGCTTTTTAAAGTAAGTTTAGTAGTCAGAGAGTATCTAGTGTCAAGACACTCCGTTTTTAGCTTCACGCTGTATCCCGCACACAGCAGGGTAGGCAGAGGGAACCTAAGACACTCCGTTTCCCATTTACCGCCGAATTCAGAGGTTAAGTGGTGGAACTTAACGCCGCGCTTTACCTCGACACTAGAGCGAAGAAAATGGAAATATTAAATATTCCCACTCCTCGAGTGAGAATCGAACCCACAACTAGTCGTTTTACAGTCACACACTGGTGCCACTGGGCCATGACTGGCCACAATTATAAAATTCTTAATTTCTCAAGACACTTTTCAACAAAAACTATATTTTATGTACCTACCTACCTAGCAGTAATAAACTACAGGTATTGTTAATAACAAACGAATCATTAACCAAAAGCCCAATAACTTGTTGAAGAGCAAAAAGCTAAAGGAAATCATTAAATTAAACATACATATAAAAATATCTTTTTGTCCGTCGCTATGTCACAAGCAGTTAACCTTACCAAGTCAAATAATATATTGACTCAAGTGGAATTCACTTGTTTATACTAGTTTATTCAGTACAGCGTAAGTTACTTTTAAGAGGTATGGAAAATTAATGTACCTATACTTTTAAACATTTTTAAATTGTTATTCCACACTTAGGAAAATTGAGAAAGACATTTAAAGAAAACGAACGTTACGTTTTCAAAACGTATAAAAATTTGAACGCAGCGGGATTCGAACCTCCCGAATCCTCGAATGGGAATCGAACCCACAACAATAAATAACGTTATCTTGTGTATCCAATACATTTATTTCATATGATAGTATTATATATTTTAAGAATTAATGCTTATTTTAAGACACTATTTCATATATGAAAAAAGACTTAGGCAATGGCTAGATCTATACAGATCTAAACGAAAATTTACCCTAAACGGGATTCAAACCGAAAGCCACTGTATTTTGTCAAAAATGATTATTTAGTATTATTAAGTTATACACACCTTTTATTACTCTGTATACATACATCATTATAGAAACAAAACACGAATGCCTGTTTAATTAACACGTTTTTAAAATTATTTTTTGTGTTTAAATATTCGTAATTTTACTTTTTAAAAGTAATGTTACCGATAGTTGGATATTTAGAAAGCATCTATCTTTTACACCATAATTGTAATTTTCATCCCTTATTTCAGCTCTTTAGGGGTTGTTTTTTGAAAAAAATAAGTCACTTATATTCAACCTTGTTTTATCAACTATCATTCTGAAAAAAAACATCAAAATCAGTCAAGCAGCTTTGATTTTTCATAGAAATCTCACCATTCCATCCAAATTGGACTGATAGGCCAACCATGAAAGCGTAACAGACAAACATACAGACACATTCGCATTTTATAATTTTAATATATATAAACAAAATTTTTATATAAATTACATTTTAAATTACTATTTTTACAATATATCCTTGAACTAACAACATCTAAATATATTTATATAGATTTTCAGTCAAACAGAACCAGATCTTGGCACGTATTCAGGATTACATCACTACTGGTGCAGTTAAAATGATTACATACAAACATACTGTCATACAGCTATTACTGTACGTGATGAACGCGAAAAATATATGAAATTACGAATATATTTTCTGAAGGTTGTTTTAATTTTTAATGGGAAATAAATATTTAATCGTTTGATCTTAATTTAAAAAAAAAATTTAGTTAGCAGCAGTTTTTATTTTTAGAGGATATAAAGATTTATTCGGTCGATCATAAGTTATTTTTTTGGGAAATATTGTATACTGTCAGTTGAGTTAATTTCTTGAAATAAATACATAGATATAGATTATTTTTAGAAATTTTAAATGTTTTTCCATCTTTTGCAATATATACCCACCCGGTGAGTTCTAGTTACGCATAATTATTTTTTATACTTTTTGTTCTTACTGTAAATATAATATGAAACTATAATTGTTTTGTTCTGTATTTCACGATTTGAACTACTAATTGTGGCTTCTTAGTACAGTGATATTTTGCTGATTAGGTGATATTTTAAGTTCATTCATAATACTATAGTTTCGTAACCAAAACTAAATATAAATGTATATATTTGAAACTATCTGTACTTACATCATTTCATAAAAAAAACACAATTTTTTTTAAAAAAACCTTATAAAAATACCTAGTTTAGAAAATAATTTACTGAAATGACATATAATTATAAAGAGAAAGTTCAAAAATAGTAAATAAACATTTTAAATCTATTTATCTATATATCTATCTATCAGATATTCGATACGATTTATTTGGTTCGATTCCCACTCGAGGAGTGGAAATTATATTTCCATTTTCTTCGCTCTGGTGTCGAGGTAAAGCGCGGCGTTAAGTTCCGCCACTTAACACGCAAGCCTCCGAATTCGGCGGAAAGTGGGGAACGGAGTGTCTTAACACTAGGTTCCCTCTGCCTACCCTGCTGTGTGCGGGATATAGCGTGAAGCTATATTATATATTTATTAAAAACAGGTACATCACTAGCACATTGCATTAAGAAAATTTACATTCTTAGCCATTTTCAAGGCTGATGCAGAAGCGACCCACATTTTATATGTAGAAGTGACGAACGCGAACAATGAATCAGTTTTAAATATATTTCTTAAATGTGCCAAGTATGAAGCCGTCTTGCTTTTGAAACATAATTTTAAATTTATTTTTAAACTTTAACATGTGGTGAGAGTTATTGCTGTTATGCTTAATGGCAGGGTAGTCAGAGAGAACTTATTGTTAAGACACTCCGTTCTCTACTTTTTGTCTGAAATTGATACATTGCATGTTGAATGGCGGAACTCAACTTCGCGCTTTGTCCTAGGTATTAGAATAAAGAAAGGGAAATGTTTTTAAAATAATTGAGTGTTTTTAAAATAATTTAAAGTAATTTTCCACGAGTGGGAATTGAATCCACAACCATTAATGTTTACAGTCAGACGCTGTCCCACTGCTCCGCTATGTCTGCCATATGTATGAAACGCGTCAAACACTCAATATTTTGCCTAAATACGTATTTAACGTTAAAAGACTTCCGTTATCCTTCAATTTCCTTTTAAAGTCAAACCCCTCTATCAGTATTTTCCACGTAACTAGTAGTAATTATAAAATCTAGCTTCAAAACGGTGACTTAACAAGACAAAATGCGGCGTTAAATTCCGCCACTTGAAACTCAACGTTATAAATTCAAGCGGAAAGTGTAGCACTAAAGGTTTTGACACTAGGTTCTCTCTGACTACCCTGTTATGCGCAAAAAAACGTGAAGCTGAAAAAATATCTTAATAGACTCAAAATTACTTAACTATATTATTACAGTTAATTCGTGAAGCTTTGGGCCTGTTTGGAGTATGAAATTTGGCATATTTAATATATAGATGGAAAGAAAGAAAAGTAAAGAAAGTCATTATATTATAAATAACTAGCGACTCACTCGACCCGAGTGATCTGCAACTTTTATCCCCTGTTCGAGCCCCTTTAAGATTCTTTAAATTTTCTGTTCAATCACAGTAAAATATAGCCTATAGCACTCCTGAATAGTGTAGCTTTCTAATTGTGAAAGAATTTTCATGATCGGTTCAGTATTTCCGGAGATTACCCCTTACAAACAGTTACAAACTTTACCTCTTTATTATAATAGTATAGATAATGCATTAAATTCAGTAAACACTAACGATTTCCTTACTCCTAGGGCCCCAAAAAATATTTATTTATCCTAAATTTGAAAGGTCACTCGACTGACAAGCTTACTAATTAATATTTAGACTACACATATTTATGTTGGCATCTATGATATGATTTGTTTATAGAACCTTAGCTATATTTACTTTGAGATCATATTTAAGTTATTTTGAGAGTAACCTTAGATAAATCATCAGTTGATGATAAATTGATTTATAAATGTAGTAGCTTCGTGCTTTTTCCCCTATTGTAAGTCAGAGAGATCCTAGTGTCAATTTTTTTTAGCATCCCGCACACAGGAGGGTAGGCAGAGGGAACCTAGTGTTAAGACACTCCGTTTCCCACTTTCCGCCGAATTCGGAGGCATTGCGAGTTAAGTGTCGGAACTTAACGCAGCGCTTTGCCTCCATACCAGAGCAAAGAAAATGGAAATATCAAATATATCCACTCTTCAAGTGGGAATCGAACCCACAACCAGTCGTTTACAGTCACACGCTTATGCCACTGCGCCACGACTGGCCCCAACAAAAAGGAGAAATAAAAATATATAATATTTGCTAGTGTAGCTTAAAAGCCCGTATTCTCAACATAACCTAATTCCACCGGATGTGTTGCTTTTTAAATATATGACACGAGAGCTCTTAATTCCGTTTGAACACACGAGTGTGGAACATTTAAAATGTATTTTTAAAAATGAAAATGCCTCTATTTAATATTGTGGGAAAAATAAGGAAGAAATTTTATGATATACTAGCGGTTGAAAAAGTTATATCGATCGAATCCAGCTGCGTTCAAATTTTTATACGTTTTTCACATATTCTAAATAATACATAAGCTAAAAATTAAAATAGAAGATCTATTTTATTATCAAGTAATATACCTATAATGTTTTATTATACTTAAAAAAGGGACTTATGCTTCATGCGGGAAGCATGGCAGGGTAGTCACAGAAAAACTACTTTTGACTCGACATCGAGCCATTGCGTGTTGACTGGCGGAACTCCATCCCGCACTTTGACTTGTCTAATTATAATATCAATATTTGGGTCCCGCTCGCCGTTTTGACGTCACAGCTACAGGTATTTTGTTATTTTGCTATATTTAATGTTAATTTTTGTTAAATAAAGTAGCCTATGTTTAACCATGGGTATGGAATAATGTTTCAAATTAACTTTCAATCCGTATTCACTTCCGTATTTCATATCAACCCTTTTAAAATTGCTTTTTTAAAAGTTGCCTATATTTGATCCTGAACTTTCAACTATATTCATTCTCAATTTCATCTAAATGGGACAGGTTAATTATCCATGAAAGCGTAAAAGCAAAAAAAAAACAGACAGACAGAATTTTGAATTTATAATATTAGAATAGATTTATAATTTTAATGTAGCTAAACATATTAGCATTTTTTCATTTCATCACAATCATATATCTATTTGTTTATCAACACACACTCCAACGCTTACCTAGAAACGCTGAGCCCAAATTTATTTGGCCTAGTTAGTCCATAATTTGCTAGGATTAATCGGTCTAGACCAGACTTAGCTAATTGAAAGTACTATAAATGTTAAGTAAAGTTTATTGGCATATAAACAAAGTTTATTCCTATTTTTGTATTTATACGAAACTAGTGGCCTGCTGGCGGTTTCGCCTGCGTGAACTACACAACTATTTCACTATAAGCACATAGACATCACATTAGAAACCTCTAAAATTACCAGTGTATCTCTACTATATTATGCATGTGTCATATATACAAAGCTTCCTTTTGAATCATTCTATCTATTAAAAGAAGCCGTATCTAAATCCGTTGCTTAGTTTTGAAGATCTAAGCATATATTGCTTTATACTATGTAAAGATATCTTAAATTTGCTACGCCCTTTTTTTAACAACAGATCTCGTGGCTGTCAATTCGTTGTAACGAATACAGAAAAACAAATATGAAATATAAATTCTATACTACAGTATCGCAGGTGATATAACCGTTTAAATAACACAAAGTGTTAGCCAATTTTTTCCGCAAGTCAGAGTTCTTCCCATTCTTCCCGATATAAAAATATTGCTTGTTCTGTGGCATAACATAACGTTGCATTTTTCATTACCAGAGTGAAGAAAATAAAATAATTTTAATTAAATGATGGTGTACAAATAAACGAGTAGGTGCTGAACCCATAACCAATGGCGTTTACAGTCAGAAGCTGTTTCACTGCGCTACGATAGCACTTACTAAATAGAAATAATACTTAAATCTTAAATAGCTTCACGCTACATCCCGCACACAGCAGGGTAGGCAGAGGGAACCTAGCGTTAAGACACTCCGTTCCCCACTTTCCGCCGAATTCGGAGGCTGGCGTGTTAAGTGGCGGAACTTAACGCCGCGCTTTACCTCGACACCAGAGCGAAGAAAATGGAAATATAATTTCCACTCCTCGAGTGGGAATCGAACCCACAACTAGTCGTTTACAGTCGCACTCTTGTGCCACTGGGCCACGACTGGCCACACATAGAAATACTACTTAAATCTTAAAAAAAATAATAAATGGAATTTAAAATTTACTTAGAACTTAAAAAAAAAATAGAAATGGAATTTAAAATCATTCAAAAAATCATTGAAACACACAAAATAGCATCATTGTAACAAAAAAAAATCTCTTTGAAACTTAAAAGAAGACAGATATAATATAGAAGGAACTCTTTGATAAAGTTGCTATACATTTTTTTTTACCTTTACGCTTTTTAGTGTTAAAAGACTCCGTTCCCAACTTTGGTCCAAAAACGAGACAATACGAGTTACGTGGCGGAACTCAACGCCGCGCTAGTACAATATGTAATTTACACAAAAAGAAATCTTGAAACTTCTACTGTAGCATATCCTGAAATAATTTAAACGCTCCGCACATGTGAAGCTGGATGCGAGTTGCGCAAGTTGTACGCGTTTCCATTATATACATTTTTATGAAGACTTATAAAAAATCATCGTTGGTGCGATGGTTATGGGTTCGATTTATATCAAAGAAATGTTAATATACTTTTAAATATTTTTAAAGTGCTATTCCACACTTAGGAAAATTGAAAAAGACATTTGAAGAAAACGTATAAAAATTTGAACGTAGCGGGATTCGAAACCGCGCCTCCTGAATACCGTCCAGGCGCTCTCACCACTGAGCCATGCGTTCTATTACACGCTGCGTCGAAATTCTTATACGCTTTATTACAACTTATTTTTGTTGTTAATGTCTTTAAATGTTTTTTTCAATGTTAATAAAATTACTATTCAGTTTCGCTATTTAATACACAATGTATCAAAGTTTAAAAAAATATAATAGATAGCTTAAAATATAACAGGTAGTAGATTGTGACCAGTCGTGGTGCAGAGGCACAGAGTGTACCTGTAAAGCGATTGATTGTGAATTCGATTCCCACTTGAGGAGTGAAAATATTTAATATTTCCATTTTCTTCGCTCTAGTGTCGAGGCAAAGCGCGCTACTAAACACACAATGCATCCGAATTTGGCGGAAAGTGGCGAACGGAGTGTCTTAATACTAACTTACCTTTTTTTTACCTGCCTACCCTAAAAAAAAGGACCAAAATTACACTCTCCGGGAATTCTATACCACACCACTAACCTTTTCCAACGTTACATACTCTTGTATGAAAATAAAAATAAAAATAGTATACAAATGGAAACACACATTCAGAGATAGGCACGAAATGGGTCACACTAAAGCATTCTGCGCACATTTGTTACATTTTTAACTACTTGCCTCTGTTCATTTAAGTGTTCAGTGTTTGTACTAAAGTTTTTCCCACAAACTTATTTATTTACATGTTTCTAAAGAATTTACTAATAATAAACTCTTAAAATATATTTACTATTACTCATTTACTTATGTATATATAGTTAGATGGAAAAACAGAATATTTAGTCACTTAGTTCATGATATGAATGTAGTGTTAAGGCACTTCGCTCTATACGCTCCACTCTTTCAAGAACTTCGTATGTTAAGTGGCAGAATCTAACACTTTTTAGTAAGGTTTCAGACCATTTTCCGCACAGAAGGGTAGTCAGAGAGAGTGATGAGTGACACTGTTCTCCGAATTCCGCCTGAATTCGGGACATTATATGTTTAAAAGTGCAACTCAAAACCATGCTTTGTCTTAAGTACAAGAGTAGGTAAATAAAAAAATCATTTAAATATAATCTTTCTCGTGAGTAGAAATCGAACCAACAACCAATTGCATTTACTTACAAACGCCATCCCACTGCATGACAATGAACTCATCTATATTAATATAATGAAGAGGTAAAGCTTGTAACTTTGTTTGTAAGGACTAATCTTCGGAAATACTGAACACATCATAAAAATTCTTTCACAATTAGAAAGCTACACTCTTCAGGAGTGCTATAGGCTATATTTTATTATGATTGAACAGAAAGTTCGGAGAGAGCAAATAGGGTATTAAAAATGCATCACGAAGCGAAGTCGGAAGCGAAATCGCTAGTCATTGATATTATTGTAAAAAGAACTTCAAGCTATGTTTTTCCGTATAGGTAAGTCAGAGGTAACCCATTCACCCATTCAGACATTTCTATCTTCCCGTTTTTCGTTAATATTATAAAACTATTACATAGTTATTATCAATTTAACTCGACTCTAAGGTCAAATAAATGCATGGGGGGTCGTGTAATGCCGAAAACTGAGCATACCCGTGACCAATGATATAAATGAAGATGTTATAGTGTGACTATCATTTTTGAAATATATAGTTAGTGTGAAGAATAATCCACACGTAAAGTGTTGAATTTGGGCGGAAAGTGGTGGATGGAGTGTTTTGACACTAGGTTCACTTTGCCTGTACTGCTGTTTGGTTATTCGTTTATGTATGTATAATGATTGAACTCCTTAATAATATTAAGGCAAAACCTTTGAGAAAATAAATAATAGTTGATACCTATTTGATTTTTTTTAATAAACATTTTTTTTTTATTACAATTGTCCAAAACTGGTGACATAAAAGATATGAATTACCCTTATACAATTTTGTGATAATTTGTCAAATCATATAAAATATCTAGTTTTTTACTAATTTACCTTTGATTTTATTTATCTTCGTCTATATTAGAACAACTGATGATTTTTACCTGTAAATAAACAAAAATAGATATTAAAATTCAATTAATCTATTAAATAAAATTAATAAATACCACAATAGAGTATATCTTATAACTAAATTGAATAAAGCTGTTTCTGCCCTTACACGTTCTATGCACTATTTATATATACACAAGTAGATGTAAATATATTAATTAAAAAAAATATTAAGAAAATACCTGTAATAAAGTGGTCAGTCGTGGCCTAGTGGCACAAGCGTGTGACTGTAAACGACTGGTTGTGGGTTCGATTCCCACTCGAGGAGTGGAAATTATATTTCCATTTTCTTCGCTCTAGTGTCGAGGTAAAGCGCGGCGTTAAGTTCCGCCATTTAACACGCAAGCCTCCGAATTTGGCGGAAAGTGGGGAACGGAGTGTCTTAACACTAGGTTTCCTCTGCCTACCCTGCTGTGTGCGGGATACAGCGTGAAGCTAAAACAAAAAAAAAATACCTACGAGCTTTCGTAAGTTAACTGTTTCAGTTTCACTATATTTCCCGCACAACAGTGGGACGGCAATATACGAGTATAGTGTCAAAACACTGTTCCCCACTTTCTGTCCATATTCGTAACATTGAATACCAGAGTTCAACTTTACACTATATCTCATTAGGCACCTCTCTCTGATATGACAATAAAAAAAATATAAATGGGTTTATAAGAAATAAACAGAGTTCGATTTCCATTAGATATAGCCATATCTAACCTATAACCATCGCGGAAATCGAACCAGCAACCATCACATTTACAATAACAGTCCAACTGTACCACGACGATCTAAAATTCAAATTAATTTCTATAAGAGAGCAAACAGCATAATTGAAGTCATTAATTATTTTTACTCTCGAGAACACTTGAGGCACTCGACGCCACTTGTAAATATGATTAAAATATTTTGTTGTGGGTACTTTAAATAAAAGTAGTAGCTAGCTAACTCTTTTATAAGGAGATAGATGAAGTATGCAGTTTTATAATTATTAAAAGTCTTATTCTTTTTTTTTTTTTAGCTTCACGTATTCCGCATACAGCAGGGTAGGCAGAGGGAACCTAGTTTTAAGACACTCCGTTCCCCACTTTCCGCCGAATTCGGATGCATTGCGTGTTAAGTGGCGGAACTTAGCGCCGCGGTTTACCTCGACACCAGAGCGAAGAAAATGGAAATATAATTTCCACTCCTCGAGTGGTAATCGAACCCACAACCAGTCGTTTACAGTCACACTCTTGTGCCACTGGCCCACGACTGGCCACTACAGTTTTATAATTATTTAAAGTCTTATTCATTATTTTTTAATTACTAGCGACCTGCTCGTAGCTTCGTCGCGTGATCTAGAACTGTTAGCCTCTATTTAAGAGCCTCTTCAGGATTGTCTAAGAAACATAATAAAATATAGTCTATAGCACTCCTGAATAGTGTAGCTTTCTAATTGTGAAAGAATTTTTATTATCGGTTCAGTATTTCCGAAGATCACCCCTTACAAACAAAGTTACAAACTTTACCTCTTTATTATATTGGTATAGATTCAATAGCTTAGAGGTAAAGGCATGGTGGGACGGCATCTGACTGTAAACGCAGTTAGTTGTAGATTCGATTCCGATTCTGGGCAATTATTATATTATATTCAAAATATTTTATTTCTTTTGTCATGGTGTTAGGAAAAGTGAGGCGTACGTATGCTTCGAAATACCTCGAGAAATGTAGAACCGAGTGTCTTATCATAAGGTTCAATATGACTATAAAAAATAAATAATTGAATTTAATTCATTTATTTATTTAATAGCTTCAGGCTTTTCCCGGATAGTAAAGCAGACAGAGTGAACCTAGTGTCAAAACCCTTCATTCTCTACTTTCCACCTAAAATCAAGACACTACGTCTGGACCACTTTATCTTACGAGATCTAATTCCTAATTGGGGCCAGTCGTGGCGCAGTGGCAAGCGTGTGACTGTAAACGACTGGTTGTGGGTTCGATTTCTACTCGAGGAGTGGAAATATTTAATATTTCCATTTACTTCACTCTGGTGTCGAGGCAAAGCGCGGCGTTAAGTTCCGCCACTTAACACGCAAGCCTCCGAATCGGGCGGAAAGAGGGGAACGGAGTGTCTTAACACTAGGTTCCATCTGCCTACCCTGCAGTGTTGGACATACAGCGTAAAGCTAAAAAAACCCTAAGTGAGAATCTAACCCACAACCAATCTCATCTAGCCAGCCATATCCCACTACACCACAAATACCTCATTTATTCAATTCTATCAGATATCGAGACCCAAAGAAAAATAATACTACAAATTTGATATTCAAACATGGTCACAGTCGACCATATGGTGTTCCGCACGGCTGAACGGGGACTGACCTCTTTATGGTCAAGTTTAAAAGCCAAATTTGGTCAGTCATGGACAATGACTGACTATTTACAGCTAAATACGACAATTTAGTTTCGTAATTCAGGGAAAGTATATTATTATAACAATGTTGAGCATTAATGCTTAAAGTTGTTATATTAGACGAGCGTCTGTAAACGCGATGGTTGTAGGTTCGATTTCCACTAGGGGTATGATAATATTTAAATTATTTTCTTTTCTATGCTCTGGTACTTAGGACAAAGCGCGGCGTTAACTTCCGCCAGTCAACATGCAATATCTCGTAAGAAGAAAATGTCTTGATACAAAAAACTACAACAAAAAGCTTATATTTCTCGACAATATACTTATTGTCTTTATGATCATTCGTTAATAATTTACTTATTAATCATGAATTATGTCTATGACATGTAGACAGGGGCCGGTCGTGACGCAGTGGCACAAGCGTGTGACTGTAAACGACTGGTTGTGGGTTCGATTCCCACTCGAGGAGTGGAAATATTTAGTATTTTCGTTTTCTTCGCTCTGGTGTCGAGGTAAAGCGCGGTGTTAAGTTCCGCCACTTAACACACAATGCCTTCGAATTTGGCGGAAAGTGGGGAACAGAGTGTCTTAACACTAGGTTCCCTCTGGCTATCCTGCTGTGTGCGGGATACAGCGTGAAGCTAAAAAAAAACAAATGTAGACTTAACGTCGAACAAAGTTGCAAGCAATAATATGTCATATATAAAAAGAAAAAAAACACAAATTCAAATATTTAAGCATTTTGTAATACATACATATTTTTCACATGTTGCGTTCAATAAAATAAAATAGGACAATAAAATATCAAACTGACCGGATTTCGATGCAGCAGTTACGTCTAAATATTTACCTTAATTCAAATAGGGTCTAGGTGATGAATGGGCTTTTTTATTTTTGTTAGAAATATATATAAAACAGGCTATTTTTTTAAATAAATTTATAGTACAGCTATTATGGCGCAGTGGAATAGCGTTTGATAGTAAACGCGGTAGATGTGGGTTCGATTTCCACCTAGGTTTAAAAAAAGTCCGAGATGTATGATTATATTTTTAACATTTTCAAAGTGTTATTCACTTTTAAAATTGAAACAATAGGATTCTTCAGCGCGTTAGAACGCATGATGTAGAGGTCCAAGAGGAACGGGTTCAAAGTTTTTATACGTTTTCTTAATAATATATATATTTTTTATATTTAATGGTTTTTAATTTCCCCCCTATAGAAAAACAAAGTGTGGTACTACAACCCAATACGCAGTATCTTCAATTCGTTTTAGACACTTTAAAGCTATTCTCACACTGAAGAAATTTAAAAAACTTATAAAAATTTGAACGTACCATAATTCGAACCTGTGCCTCTTGGAAACCGTCCACTTGCTCTAACCGCTTAACCATTCTTTCTACGAAACCTCCCTCGAATTTTTAAGTATAAGAATTACGATTGTCAAGCTGAGAATGGGGAGTTTATCTAACCCAGAATCAATGCATGAGTTTCCCATAATGACTTATTTAAGCAGACGTTCATATAAATATATAATATTTTAGAATTATTATCATATAAATATATAACATTTTTGCATTAAATTTAGTGAACCGGTAGTAAACTATTTGACATTCAAAAAATGAAGCTTGTAACTTCTTATTTTGAATAAAACTATTTGACTTTATCTTTGATTTTCACTTAGAATATCACATCAGATACTTGGGGCTAAAAGAAATAGTTGTGGTATTTGAACCCATACCTATACTCCTTACAAAACGTAAAAGTATAAAGCCAAAAAAGTTATAATACTACCGCGTAGGAAGCATAAGCTCACAAAAAAAACTAATCGAATCTATGTATATAAATAAATAATGTTGAAGATTTTTTTATTACAATTCTAAATCTACGCGGTCAATGACCGACATCGGCCAAAATAAACGAATTATTTAACGTAAATATTTGTGAGAGTCCATTAAGAGGATCGCTGGGAATGGCGAAAGAACTTTGTTGAATAAATATTGCTAAGCCAATTTCTTTAATATATAAATAGTGAGTAGTGTTGTGACACTAAGCTCGTGGAAAATGAAGTGTCTTAACAAAAGTGTTAAGACACTACGTTTTCCACTTTCCAGCTGAATATTGTCTATAAAACGGAAAATGCTTGTACAAGGATTTTCTATACCTACTCATTTTTAAGACAATTGTGCGATCTGAGGAATATGAAATTTAGTGTAGTTAAAATTTAGACCTATAACAAGTGCAGGGCCAACGTTAAAAATACTGAATTTATGAAACATATATTATACACACTACTAAGAGAGTCAGAGTGACCATAATGTCAATACACTCCCTTTTCCAATTACCACCAGGAAACATTATGTACTGATAAACATTTTTTTAAAGTGTTATTCCACACTTAGGAATTTGATTGTTCGTAGAATAATCTTTGGGTAGCAGAAATTTGTAAAAATCTGTTTACAGAGATGCAACAAAATAAGTTTTTTTTTTTAGCTTCACGCTGTATCCCGCACACAGCAGGGTAGGCAGAGGGAACCTAGTATTAAGATACTCCGTTCCCCACTTTCCGCCGAATTCGGAGGCATTGCGTGTTAAGTGGCGGTACTTAACGCCGCGCTTTACCTCGACACCAGAGCGAAGAAAATGTAAATATTAAATATTCCCACTCTTCGAGTGGGAATCGAACCCACAACCAGTCGTTTACAGTCACACGCTTGTGCCACTGGGCCACGACTGGCCACAAAAATAAGCTGTAACAAAGCGTATAAGAATTTCTACGCAGCGGTGGTGAGAGCGCCTGAACGCTATTCAGGAGACGCGAGTTCGAATCCCGCTGCGGTCAAATTTTTATACGTTTTCGAAAACCCTTTTTCAATTATGTACTGAGTGGAGGACCTAATGGCCGTAATTTGTCTGTCTTTGTCAACAAACAGAAGAAATTAAAATAATTAATAAGATTAGGAATCGAACCCACAACCAATCCTATTTACAGTAAGCTCACACTGTGCTACGATAGCAAATATTACACAGTAATATTTTATTTAGTATAGGAAATAGAAATTTAGAATAGAAAACTGTTTTTTAAATGCTTTCGCCTCATTGGGTACTCTATTGTCCTTACATAATACAGCATTAAACATTTCACTCTTCATACTGGTGTATTTAAATAAATACGTATATAATGGATACATTTGAATAATAATATATTTCCTGTATTTAAACTATTTTGATGGTTTTTTAAAATGTATGGAGCCAAGAGCAGGTTCGATTTTTCAAGTTAATTTTTGTTATTTCGTTTCGTATCGTTTTGTTTTGTTCCTTTTATGTGGCTGTAGGTTCGACTATTCTCACTTGTAGGTATCATATTTATGCCACAAGGCCAGTCGTGGCTCAGAGGCACAAAGGGTGTAAAACGACTGGTTGTGGGTTCGATTCCCACTCGAGAGGTGGAAATATTTATTTCCATTTCCTTCAATCTGGTGTCGTGGCAAAAGCGTGGCGTTAAATTCCGCTACTTAACGCGCTATACCTTCAAATTCGACGGAAAGTGGGGAACGGAATGTCTTAATACTAGGTTCCCTCTGCCTACTATGATGTGTACAGGATACAACGTGAACCTAAAAAAAACAAGGAAAAAAAATACTCTCTTTGCTTACTTTAGGGCGGAGAATGGAGTGTCTGGACACTGCATTCTCTTTAACCATACTACTGTGAAAGAAATGGCACAATACTTGCTTATTAGACGCTAAACAAAATACCCCGAATAAAAAAGACATGGGGACCTTTTCTCTCATAAGGTTATCTTAAAGTGTTCATATAAAATTTATTATCATGAATGAATTCTTAAAATTACGCCATACGTCTTTCACAATGAAAAATATAGCATTACATCACTGGTAACGGCTATATAGGTTAAGTAATAAATAATGTACACGATAAACACTCTAGGTTATCAAATGCTGTTTATTATAATTTGACTTCCAGTTTATTATAGAGTTTGTAATAATAGAAAGTGTGTATTTTGTTGTGTGGCGGAGTTCAACGCCGCAGTATGTTTCGTGATAATGGCTAATGGCTAACGCTGTAACCCTTGCGGGGTAGTCAGAAAGAACGGAGCGTTAAACGCTACGGTCCCTGCATACTTCTTTCGCCTCGTCCACTGTCATCAACCTCCTCATACACGCCCTCTGGGGAGTCGTCGTGCTTTTTACGTGACCTTCCTCCAGTATCGTCGATACTGTGGTTTTGAAGGTCAACCGAGATCTGTGGGAGATACCTCTATTTCTCCACCAAAATAATGTAGTATTTTTTTTTATAAAAAAGATTTGATTTCACGACCAACTGCGTTTACAAACCTTGTAGCACTACGCTAAGATGGCTTCTATAATCAGATTAAGTTATAGTTGTGTAACAGTTATCTAAAAGTTTTTTGTATTTTGAACTAATTTATCAAATTAAAGACAAAGTTTAATATTTTATTGAAAATTAGAAGTTATACCACAAAATTGTTAAATTAAGTTACCACAACTGCTCCGTTTTCTTACCTACTTCACGCTTTTCCCGCATTATAGGTAGTCAAAAATCTAGTGTCAAGACATTCCTCTTTCCCTCGAATTCAAAACATTGCAGGTTGAGTAACAGAACTTAATACTGCGCTTTGTGTTGACAGAAAACGGAGAAATGACAATGACAAAATTAAAATCATTCCTAGAGGCCAGTTGTGGCGCAGTGGCACGAATGTGTGACTGTAAACGACTGGTTGTGGGTTCGATCCCACTCGAGGAGTATGGAGGAGGAGGAGAGGATATTTCCATTTCCTTCGCTCTAGTATCAGAGGTAAAGCGCAGCGACAAGTTCCGCAACTTAACACGCAGTGCCTCCGAATTCAGCTTTAAGTGGGGAACGGAGTGTCTTAACACTAGGTTCCCTCTGCCTACCCTGCTGTGTGCGGGATACAGCGTGAAGCTAAAAAGAAAAGAAAAAAGAAAGCATTCTTCAAGGGGAAATCGAATACACGACCGCTTATCAATCGCTTACGCTATTCCACTACTCCACGATGGCTCTTCTATTACTTATATTATGTCCAAAAATATACAAAAACTGCAATCCACAGTGACTCATGCCCAGCTTCTGTCTATATATATATAAAAGAAATATATTTTTACAAAGGAATCCGATCAGCTATGAAAAATGAATAGGAAATGCAAGCCATTAATATGGCTGAAAATATGACGTTATAAAGCCGCATTCACACAAGACTAAAAATATTCAATCATTATTTAAGAAGTTTATGTAACAAAAACATAAAATTTACGTAGAAAAGTGACTGAAAGTTATCGATTTTGATGCTGTTTAAACTGAATTTAAAGTAACTTTAAAGAGCAAAGAAATAGTAAGTAGCCTAACCCATTTAAGACGTATATCATATTTCTTATTTCGTCTGCATTGTTTTACTGAAAAGGTCCTCTTTCAGTTCAATCAGTCTCTCAATTTTTTTCTAGCTTTTCGCTATAAATTTTCACTTAATCAATTAATTAACTGCTTATTATAATTTTGCCATATTTGAAAAAACCTTTAATTTGTTAACTAAACAAAAACAAATAAAAAAAAATTCCATCAATTACTAACATATACATGAAAAATCAACAATAAAACTAGAAGTTAAACAATCCTTTATCCACATTTAAACAAAAAAATTATAATAATAATAAAAAAACGCAGCGATTTACAAATCGTCTGAGATACCATTACACAATACATGGATGGCAGCCAAAAGTGTTAAGCAAGCTGTTCTATTGAACCGATTCAGACTAGAGAAAGATTCATTTTGTAAATGTTTTGTACTAAATTATTTATAAATTATACTAATTTTAAAAAGTTTTTAGAAAATGCAATATTCATTAGTTATCTTCTTTATAGGTTCTTTTGTTTGCTACTTTCATTTTAACTTTGATGATAAAGGGCTAAATTGAATGAAGCAGTTTTAACCGTATTGATTGCCTATATTTTCACTATGTCACTATTTCAGGCAGTGGAGAACGGAGTGACTTGACACTAAGTTCCCTCTGATTATCCTGCTATGTTGGGAAAACATTTTGGTACCCAAAATATTTTTTTGAAAATTAGTCATTTCAAATGTTTGTGGTCATTGGTGATAGAGTGAGAGACTCCTTCACTGTCTTGCTCACTCTATATTATAAGTATTTAAATAGTTTAATTTAAAATATGTAATAAAAATATAATTTAATTTTTTTGGCCTAAATGTAGGCAATACGCACTTTCTGGCATAACAGAGAAATCAGAGAGAATCTAGTGTCAAGAAACAGTTCTCCACTGTTCGCCCTAAAGCAATACATTGTGTGCTAAGTGGCGGAACTCAACGCTGCGTTTTATCTTATTAAATAAATATATACATATCTATATTAAGTGTAAAGTATATCTATGCTCATAATGCACTAGAAGAAATTCTTGTCATACAGATCGTGGACGTGTGCCAAGCTTTCGTAAGTTGAACATTTTAGCCTTTTACTATTACAAATAACTCTGCCTTTAAGAAATGACTATAGCAAATCATTTAGTTCTTTGTGTTATTTATAATATATTATTTCCTTACCCTAAATAAACCCTAAATGAGCAACAAATATTTATTTTCAAACTTTAATAAACACCCTTGATTGTGCGTCAGTCTTCCCATTGGAAGCAATGATCAAAGTTTAATTATTTCACAATGTCTATTCCGATGAACAAGACCATATGCGGCGTTAACTTCCACCACTCAACTCTCTCATCTGAAATATCTAAAATTCTGCCTTTATGGCAGAAGAAGGAAGTGTTTAGACACTAAGTTCCCTCTGTCTAAGCTGCCATGGGTGATAAAACGGGCTTTCTTAAAATTAAATCACTACTTTTTATATCGTAAACACATCCTTTCTTACTTCCTCAAAAGAACAATACACACAAAGAGCCGCCGACGATCGTTCAGATAGCATCTCTCTAAGAATTATATTTTTTATACGTTACCTCTACGTGTAATGACGAGTCGGTTTTGATGGAGCTTTGATAGTTTATCAAGTAATGTAGATGCATATAAAAATGGCCGTCAGCACGAATAAGTAAGAAATGCCTAATGTACACGATTATTGTATACTGTTGGGAGATTATTAAGGCCCGTCGTGGCTGGTGGGCACAAAGTGTGACTGTAAATGACGTATTGTGGGTTTGATTCCCACGAGAGTAGTGGAAATATTTAATATTTGCATTTTCTACGCTCTAGTGGGGAAGCAAAGCGCGGCGTTCAGCCACTTAATACGCAATGCCTCTAAATTTAGTGGAAAGTGGGGAACGGAGTGTCTTTACAATCGGTTCCCTCTGCCTACCCTGCAGTGTGCGGGATGCAGCATGAAGTTAAAGTTTATATAAGACATACAGGGAAACAGACACACAAACAACTTAAAAATTCTTGATTCTTTTATATTCTATTGAAACTGAAATTAGGCCATCGTGGCGCAGTAGGACAGCGTCTGCCTTCAGTATCTAAGACGAAGCCAGCCTTTAAATTCACAATTCAAACACGTAATGTCTCGATTTCGGGCTTAAAGTGGAGAACGGAGTGTTTTGACACTAGTTTATCTCTTACTACCAAGTACAGCAAGTACCTGATAAAAAATATTTTATAATACAAAAAGAAAACACTCATATTCATTAAACCATACGTGATTGCCCTTTGATGATACGCACTGTATTTTAATTTAAAATCAAACGGTCAATGACGAACAAAAACCCAAGAGAAAAAGTCGATTAGCCTCCGTTCTTACTTTAGAATTATATATATAAAAAATAATAATGTGGCCAGTCGTGGTCCAGTGGCACAAGTGTGTGACTGTAAACAATTGGTTGTGGGTTCGATTTCCACTCGAAGAGTGAAAATATTTAATATTTCCATTTTCTTCGTTCTGGTGTCGAGGTAAATCGCAACGTTAAGTTCCGCCACTTAACACGCAATGCCTCCGAATTCGGCGGAAAGTGGGGAACGGAGTGTCTTAACACTAGGTTCCCTCTGCCTACCCTGCTGTGTGCGGGATATAGCGTGAAGCTAAAAAAAAAATTATTTATAATTTCCCAATACTATTAAGAAGTGTAATTTTGGATCCCATAGAAAGTTTTATAATTTGAATAGGAGCGATGTAAAATAGATTGGACACTCCTGATCTAGGCTTTATATTATAGATTTACTTATACGATAAGATTATAGTATTTCTTAGTATGTTTATATATTTTTTACAAAGAATTATGAACTTTGAAGGCTATGGAATTTAAAGGCTATAGTTTCCTGTGCTATATATTTGAAAAGCGACTACCATTATCTTTGAACATTTAATTTGGCTGAGAGAGGTGCAGGCGAGCGTTAATATACATTTTAAAGTCTTCCTTCGTTCCCCTTTCTTTTCCTTTATGCTAAAATTAAAATAAAATACCACCCATTATATATCTGTTTTTAAAACAATATGATATACCACACATGGGACACAAGTCCCAATAATATTCTTTTACTGACCTTTGATCAATTAAAAACATTTTTTTTGAGCTTTACGCTTAACCTTGCTAGGGTTAATAAAAAAGGGGCAAGCGAAAATATTTCTTATTTATTACAAAATACAAACAAAGCCATACTCTATACCTAGTCTACCTTAAACCCAATAGAAATTTCCATTCCATCAGCTTACACCATAAAAACGTGACATTATAATCATCTATCAATTGATGTATGGCGGAGCAAAGGTGGTTTAATCCCATGCCTCGTTAACCGATTCTGTTTGAAAAACTATTAACATGCTAATCTAACTTTCATTCAGGGATTGAATCTTCATCAATCATGGGTGGAAGTTCTTTTGTAAGTAAGCTACTTGTTGATTCAGTAGGCCACTAGTACTGCTACGTAGATAGTCCAAACTTCGAATCCTCGTTAGGGAAAGAGTAAAATTTAATTGTTATATTATATAGGTATGTAAGCGTGTGATTCAAAACGACTGGTTGTGGGTTCGATTCCCACTCGAGGAGTGGAAATATTTCATATTTCCATTTTCTTCGCTCTGGTATCGAGTAAAAGCGCGGCGTTAAGTTCCGCCACTTAACACGCAATGCCTCCGAATTCGCCGGAAAGTGTGGAACGGAGTGTCTTAACACTAGGTTCCCTCTGCCTACCCTGCTCTGTGCGGGATACAGCGTGAAGATGAAATAAATAATTATAGGTATAATAGTTATTAAAATGTTTTTGTGTGAATTTCAACTAATAAATCGCGCAGTATGTCATATTCCTCTATTTTAACAAGGGTTAACTTAGCAGCTCCACGCTTTCCCTTGTTCACCAAAACGGAGAGAGAAAGGAGAAAAAAATATTGCTAATATAATTCCTCCTAGAATGGGAATCGAAACCAGAATCAATCTTGATAACAGTCAATGGGGCAGCCCACTACACCACAATGAACTCAATTAACTCAGTGGCCAGTCGTGGCGCAGTGGCACAAGCGTGTGACTGTAAACGACTGGTTGTGGGTTCGATTCCCACACGAGGAGTGGAAATATTTAATATTTCCATTTTCTTCGCTCTGGTGTCGAGGTAAAGCGCGGCGTTAAGTTCCGCCACTTAACACGCAATGCCTCCGAATTCGGCGGAAAGTGGGGAACGGAGTGTCTTAACACTAGGTTCCCTCTGCCTACCCTGCTGTGTGCGGGATATAGCGTGAAGCTATATTATATATTATTTTAAGTAAATATTTAATTTATTTGTTTATAAACTTGTTTTTTAGCGAATAAGACTCAGAACTTATAAGACCTTGAAAAAGACATTTAAAGAAAACGTATAAAAATTTGAACGCAGCGGGATTCGAACCCGCGCCTCCTGAATACCGTTCAGGCGCTCTCACCACTGAGCATGCGTTCAAAAGTATTTAAAAATTATAGAACCTTTTTGAAACTTAATACTGACGTGAGTTTCTAGATTTAAAACTTAATTTTAGTGAAGCTGGCAGATAGATGAAAGTTTGTATATAAAAAAATCAAAACGCTGGAACGATTTCGATTAATTTTCTTAGAAATATAGTTGATGATGCAAGGTAATCCTAGTTCTAAAAAATCCAGGTATCAAAGGCTAGCCTTTTTTTTTAAAAACTAACCTCCAATAAGCTAATATAGGAGATAAAAATTATAGTTAAATGCGTATTGACTTTACAAGCAATTAATTCCACACTATTATTTCTTCATAAAATTTAAACAAATAAACAAAAACTTTAATAAATTTCAATTATGGTCATTCAAAAGTTATTTTTTAAAAGAAATTCAATCGTAGTTAAAAATAAGCATTTATGAGTCACGCAGTTAAATATAACTGCTTCAACAAAGTTAAGTTACCAGCCGCCCACGCGTAAACTGGTTTAGACCACAGCCATGTTAAAATTTTATTAGTTACGATTCTATACTTGTAGTTAGAATCGTTTTCATATTATTATGTTTCCATATAAGGTAGTTCTTTGCGGCGTTTAGTTCCGCCAATTAGTGCGAAATGTATTGCGGCGTTAAGTTACGTTACTTAAGATATAATGTCGCAATTAATATCAAATATTAAAGAGCCAAAAGGTCAAAATTTAAGCGTAATATTTTTTTCATTATTTTTTATATTATTTTGCAATTATTTAATACAAAATCTGTTAAGATAGACTATTAAATGTACAGTTTTACTATTTGTGTTTTCGCAATGAGATTTTTTATTTATACTAAACGTTACCTTATTTTCTTGATATATTTCATCATGAAGTTCTTACCTGTAATAAAAGATATAAAAATTAATAATAATAAAACGAAAATTATAAAAAATATTTAATTTGTAGTATAAGTAAGAATAAATATAAAAAAATATGCCAATCCTATTGAACCCACGATCTTCCGCATAGATGACTATGCCAAAAGTCGAATTTACTACTGGAGTATCAAGTTAAGTACTAAAACGCAATCTCTACTATAAATTCAGGCGGACTTTGATTTACAATGCTTTCATTTGCTAATGGATCCTAGGAAGGTAATCTTTCCATTTTTTTTTTGTTTTGTTTTAAGCTTCAGCTGTATCCCTTGCGGGGTAGTCAGAGAGAACGGAGCGCCAAACGCTCTCACGCTGCATACTTTGTTCGCCTCGTCCACTGTCATCAACCTCTTCATACACGCCCTCGGGGGGTCCTCATGCTTTTTACGTGACCTGCCTCCAGTATCGTCGATACTATCTTTTCAAAGGTCAACCGAGGTCTCTCCCTGCCTCTCTTAACACTCACCTTTGCTTCATATTTCTTTCTTACCATTCTTCCATCACTCATCCTCTCGACGTACCCAAATCACCTGAGCACGCCCTTCTTCATTCTTACTATGACGTTCTCGCTAATACCTGTCATTCTGTGTATCCCTTCGAAGAGATCTCTACAGCATATCTTTACTAATATTATATGCCCTTTTTTGGCTTCACCTTGTTTGCCGCATGGCAGGCTCGTTAGAGAGAATCTAGTGTCAATACACTCCGTTATAACTTCAACAATGCCATGTTGTATAAAGAACACAAAAGAAAAATCGATTGGTCAGTCAAAATACACATATCCGTTCATAAGGCAACGCGTATTTTTACGTCAATAGTACTACTAGTAATAATAATTATATTTTTTCCTCAAACAGTCTGGTATTCTCAATATTAATAGCTTATTTTTTTGCGGAACCTAACGCCGTGCTTTTTCTAACAGCACCAAAGTAATTGAAAATATTTTTACAAAAAACTTTAACCTACATCCTTAGCCCAAACCAAGAGAGTCAATAAATTAAGTTTAATCTAAGAAATAAATTCAAGTTTTATTTACGATACTTTCATTACTAATTGAATTCTCAAAAGTTATCTAGAAAGAACTTATTATCTACTTCAGGAGTGATCAACTTTTTTAGCAATGGGCTAATCCAAGCTTTGAATTTTTTTAGTTCTATTTTTAGAGCTAAAATCAGTCTTCTTAAATTGTAAATACAATTATTATAAATTTCGACACAGCTGGTAGTAGAACGCATGGCTAAGTGGTCATTGCGTTTGGACAATTTACAAGAGGCGCTGGTTCAAATCCCGCTGAGTTCAAATTTTTTATACGTTTACTTATAGCTAGTAAAAGGCATGGCTTAACGGTGTCAATAACACTTTAAAATAGTAAATGTAACCACGATTAGTTGTGGGTTCAATACCCACTCGAAGTAATATACTTGAACATTTTTAATTTCTTCATTCTAGTAAATAAGACAAAGTGCAGCGTTGAGTTCCGCCACTCAACACGCAATATCTCAATTTGGGCCGGAAATTGAAGAATAGAGTACATTGACACTAAATTCTCTGACTACCCTACTATGTGAAAAAAAGAATGAATCTGTTTTTTTTTTAAATATAAATAAAAACTTGAAAAAGACATTTAGAAAACGTATAAAAATTAGTTAATAAAGCGTATAAGAATTTCGACGCAGCGGATAGTAGAACGCATGGCTCAGTGGTGAGAGCGCCTGAACGGTATTCAGGAGGCGCGGGTTCGAATCCCGCTGCGTTCAAATTTTTATACGTTTTCTAAATATCTTTTTCAATTTTCCTAAGTGTGGAACAACACTTTAAAAATGTTAAAAGTAAATAAAAACTTTTTTTATAGCTCACGCTGTATCCTGGACGCAGCAGGGTAGGCAGAACGATCATAGTGTTAAGACACTCCGTTCCACACTTAATAAAAACTTGACATTAAATTGGCATTAAATTATCAAGCGGGCCGCATGTTGCTCATCCCTGATCTACATTATGGCTTTATAATGCTTGTTTCACACGTAATAAAGGTCCACTATCTGGATCTGAGGAGCCTTTGTTTTTGATTCGGGGAATGTATATTGCTATCGATGATGTATATATATTGCTTTACTATAGGATAGAATACACCTTTGTATTTGGTAGATATAAAATGATATGAAAGAGGCTATTACGACTCAGTGGTTAGAGTATATGTTAACTGGTTGTGGGTTCGATATCAAATTGTGGCTAAAATTTATTAAAAAAATATTTTCTTTTTTCCCACTAGGTATAGCAAGACAAGGCAGAGCGTTGAATTTGTTCACCTAACTTATAATACCTCTGACTGTAGCGAGCTTTTCATTTTCAAAACAAGGTATTAAACAAGCGTTAAATGGCGAACAAAGTGTCTTAACACTTTGTTTTAATTTTACAAATAATAATAACCCTTGAGGCCAATCGTGGCGCAGGGGCTCAAAGTATAACTGTAAGCGCGAAATGATTGTGGGTTCAATTCCCACTCGAGTTATTGAAATATTAATTATTTCCGTTATCTTCGCTCTGATGTCGAGACAAAGCGCGGTGTTAAGTTGTGCCACTTAACACGGAATGCCTCCAACATTCAGTCGAAAATGGGAAACGGAGTGCCTTAACACTAGGTTCCCTCTGTCTACCTTGCTGTGTACGGACTAGAGAACCTACTAACAAGACACTCCGTTCTCCTTCTGTTTCTACTTAAATCCTAAACATTGCTTATTGGCGGTGCTTAACGCCGTAATTTTCAATTCAACCAGCAAGCAATATTCAAATAGTAGATTAAAATTATTAGCAAACGTCAATACTGTTTAGTATTCAATAGATAGTGCAAAAAACAGCTTCGACCGTTACAATGTTATTTGTTACCTGGCATTCTTGGAATTGACCACCATAGATTAGGTACCTATTATTAAAGCCCGGTGATACGTCGCGGTACTTTTTCAAATAATCTTAGTAGAAACTTTTTTTCTTTTTTTTTAGCTTCACGCTGTATCCCGCACACAGCAGGGTAGGCAGAGGGAACCTAGTGTAAGACAGTAGTGTAAGACACCCCGTTCCCTACTTTCTGCCGCATTCGGAGGCATTGCGTGTTAAGTGGCGGAACTTAACGGAAAAATGGAAATAATAAATATTTATACTCCTCGAATGGAAATCGAACCCACAACATGTCGTTTACAGTCACACGTTTGTGCCACTGCGCCACGACTGGTGCCTTAGTAGAAACTTTTAGTAATGAATCGCTTTGTGAAAGCTTTTGTGGTTCTAGATTCTATTCTGTTCTTTATTTCATGGTTTTAAGGCGTGTCTGTTGATCACAACTTCGCCAACGTAACGTAGAATGGAAAGGGTACGGTATAGATCGATAAGATTGATAAGTTATTTTTTTTGCTTCACGCTATATCCCGCACACAGCAGGGCAAGCAGAGGGAACTTAGTGTTAAGACACTCCGTTCCCCACTTTCAGTAAAAAGGAAAAGGAATTTAGCCATAAATTGGAGAACAAAGTTTTTAACACTAGATTTTCACTGGCAGTCATTCAGTTCATGGCCAGTCGTGGCGCATTGGCACAGACGTGTGACTTCAACGACTGGTTGTGGGTTTGATTCCCTCTCGAGCGATAGAAATATTAATTATTTCTATTTTCTTCGCTTTGATGTCGAGACAAAGCGCGGCGTTAAAATCTTCCACTTAACACGCAATGCCTCTAAAATTCAGCGGAAAGTGGGGAACGGAGTGTCTTAACACTAGGTTCCCTCGGTTTACCCTGCTGCGTGCAGGATACAGCGTGAAGCTAATTTTAAAAATTTAAAAAATATTTATAAAAATAGTAGAAATATTAAGTATGAATTTACCGGTAACTTTGAAAGCTTCCACATGATTAGAGGATTGTGACGGTCTGACAGTTTTATCAAAAAGGGCGGGAAACCGATTTTTCATAGTCGTTTTTTGTAACATAACTCTCGCGTGAGTTGTCATTAAAATATTAAGACAAAAGCTCCACTGCCCATATGAAAGTATTACCCGTGTGTAAGGTAAGCCTAGTAAGAAAAGTGTTATAAGATATTTAAAGAGAACGTATAAAAATTTGAACGCAGCGGGATTCGAACGCGCGCCTCCTGAATACCGTTCAGGCGCTCTAACCACTGAGCCATGCGTTCTACTAGCCGCTGCGTCGAAATTCTTATACGCTTTATTACAACTTATTTCTGTTGTTAGCATCTCTGTAGAGAGATTTTTACAAATTTCTGCTACCCAAAGATTATTCATCGAACAATCGTTTGGCAAGAGAGAATGCTATTTATTAAATACTTTAGTACTTTAGATTTAGTAATATATTTTTGGTTAATATTTATTGCTGAGGCCATCATGGTGGAATGATGACCCACTGCAAGTGAAAATTTTGAATTCAATTCCTATTCGGAGGATGGATTTTCCTTCTTTGGTAAGATAATATAATGTTGAATTTCGCCGCCTATATCTGTCACAGTTCCTTTAAATATTTATATTTAAAACAAAACAGGAATTAATAGCACTTTAACAAATATTTTATATCAAATTAATTTAACCGGAAGTACCTGTGATTATAGATTTATAGGTAAAGTATTTAAAAAAACGTCGAATTTTCTAAAAATATACCTTTTATATACCAAAATAGACCCAGATATAACAGCTTCATTTAAGAATTAAAAATAATTTCATTTAAAACGAACACACTATATTAAAAAAAAACATGACAATCACCATTATATATCATATTACAAATTAAAATTTGTATACATTCATATTATATTTCAGCATTCTGCAAATTCATACACAGATAGATTAATAGATTATTTATCGCTGACTCCTAACGAGGCGGTTCTTTCTTGTAATATAATATTACTGTAATGCTATAGTACCTATGTTAACATTTGAAATTGCGATTGTGTTTATTGTTAATATGAAACTTAGTATTATTTTTGATTATGTTTGATATTTTTTTTTAATTCTTCACACTTCATCGGGCAAAGAGAATCACGAGTATCTCGAGTGTGTCACATCTTGGTTCAATTTATCGCCTATTTAAAAGAAAATGTTTTTAAAACGACTGTCCTACATGATGTTTTTTAAGCTTATATAAAATATAATTATACAACACAGGTAAAGGGAATAAAATAAAATTAAATTAAATAAAATTAAATAGCTTCTTCTGGAGGCATTGCGTGTTAAGTGGCGAAACTTGACGCAGCGCTTTGCCTTGACACCAGAGCGAAGAAAATGGTAATATTAAATACTTCCACTTCGAGTGGTAATCGAACCCACAACCAGTCGCTTTACAGTCACACTTTGTGCCACTGCACCACGACTAGCCCCAACTTCTAGTTTTCTACCTGGGTTTATCAAATTTTATGAATATAGATAATCTTTAATAAATCTCGAAATCATTTGGACACAAATTACTTCAAAATTAATATACAATCTACATTCAAATCAAATATTGATTTTTAGCTTCACGCTGTATCCCGCACACAGCAGGGTAGGCAGAGGGAACCTAGTGTTAAGACACTCCGTTCCCCACTTTCCGCCGAATTCGGAGGCATTGCGTGTTAAGTGGCGGAACTTAACGTCGCGCTTCACCTCGGCACCAGAGCGAAGAAAATGGAAATATTAAATATTTCCACTCCTCGAGTGGGAAGCGAACCCACAACCAGTCGTTTACAGTCACACGCTTGTGCCGCTGGGCCACGACTGGCCACAATTATTAATTAATTTACACAAATTCAAAAAACATATGTGTATATATTTTTAAAAAATAAAAAACAGTTTCGTGCGCGACTCCACACACGCTCTGGTGGTCTAACCCCTTGTAATTTGTAATTTGGAGTCATTACGTTACAGCCCACTGGCACTATTTCGATACGGGTATTAAATATTTATTGTTAGGATAAATATTGTAATCTACAATCCGGTTACGGTTTTTATATGGAACGTGTGACGGAAATCGAACCCACTACTGAGGTAATTTAAGAGAAATTAGTATTTTTGTATTGCGTTTCGACAACTTATCCTTATATCCTTAAATAGGCAGAATTTTTCATAATATTATTTTATTAAATTTACATTTAATATATTATTTCATTATTAATTTAATTATTAATTTAAATTATTAATTTATTTATTAATTTAATAAGTTTTTATTCAATTAACATTCACATTTAAGTATTTTCTGTTTAATAAAAAGATTTAATATAAACTCGCAAGCCTCCGCATTCGGCGGAAAGTGGGGAACGGAGTGTCTTAACACTAGGTTCCCTCTGCCTACCCTGCTGTGTGCGGGATATAGCGTGAAGCTATTTAATTTTTTTTAATTTAATTTAATATAAACTTGTAAAGACAATGCGAGATGGAAAATAAGCCCATCGTGGTGCAGTTTAACAACTTCTAACTGCAACCGCGATCGGTTGTGGGTTCGACCCCCGTACCGAGGAATTAAATATTACATTTTTCACGTCTGGTGCAAAACAAACCGTTATTACGGAATTACGGAATTAAATATTTTGAAATCCGGATATAACGCTATTCAACAAGCATTGCACGATTTCGGGCAGAATAAGGAGAACGGAGTGACGTGACACTAGGTTCTCTTTGTATACTCTGCTGTGCGGAAATTAAACTGCTTGCAGTAACCATTAACAATAGAGATCTGAAATTCAAAATCATTGTGGCCGTAGAGTGATTAAAACTAAATTATTTTGATTTATTTGTTCTATAGACAAAAACGCGGCGTTAAGTTACGCAGCCACGACGTAAAACAAAATATTTTTATACTAAATTCTCTAATATACAATATGCATAATATATATTACTACAACCAGGTGTCATAAAATATTTACTGTTTTTTCTCTGTGAAGCTTCACACTGTATCCCGCACACAGCAGGCAGGCAGGCAGAGGGAACCTAGTGTTAAGACACTCCGTTCTCCACTTTTCGCCGAATTCGGAGGCATTGCCGTGTTAAGTGGCGGAATTTAACGCCGCGCTTTACCTCTGATACCAGAGCGAAGAAATGGAAATATTAAATATTTCCACTCCTCGAGTGGGAATCGAACCCACAATCAGTCATTTACAGTCACACCTTCGTGCCACTGCGCCACGACAGGCCATTAAAATATTTACGATTTCTCAAAATCATTTGCACAATACACGAGTTACGTTTAAACAACAAAGTTGGACATAATTAAATACGCCCAGCTATTTGCCTTTCGTTTATCCACAAAGCCGATATCATGTTGTTCCGAGACATTAAATCTAATGTAGAGGTAGGATAGGTTTAATTTTATAGACAATTATGTCTGCTGTATTGTATTTATTTATTTATTTATATCCTTTATTGCACACAATTTTAATAATAAATATGTACAAAAGGCGGGCTTAACGCTAAATAGCATTTTCTACCAGCCGACCTTGTCCTGTGGGAAATCATTGCGTAGGTGTGCAAAAGTTTATATTATACCTATAAATAATTGATAAATATATTTATATATAAACATAAACAAAGTGTACATATATATATACTATATACAAATATACTATAATACACTAATATATATGAATGATATTTAATACATACTAATTATTAAATAAAATACATAAACCTAAACACAAATACAAATAATTATATACCTATCAAGATAAATATTATACTTATGAATTATTCAAAAAGTACTCTTTTACTCGACGCTTAAAAACCTCCCTAGAGGGAGCACTTTTAATGGACACTGGTAAGTCGTTCCAGAGTCTTGCAGCAGTGACTGCAAACGAGTTAGACTTGAACCCTGACGTATGACTCGGTATAGAAATTAAGAGGTTAGCTTGGGACCGTAGGGACTTAGTATGGAAAGAAGAAAGATAGAAGAAGTCAGAGGACAAATAGGAGGGAGAATTGCGATCAAAAAGGATGGAAAATAGAAGAGAAAGGACTCTAGACTTCCTGCGATCAGTTAGCGAAAGCCAACCAAGCTGTCGCCTCCACGATGAAATACGGTCATACTTGCGCAGATTATAAATAAACCGAATACAAGTGTTGAAAACCCGTTCGAGTTTGTATAAGAGGTCTTTATTCATATCCAAACAGCAAGTATCACCGTAATCGATAATAGGCAGCAGCAGGGTATTCGCTAGCTGGATTTTAGTGCGCACAGGTAGAAAATTTTTAAGTTTCATCATTGAGTGCAAGGAAGCAAAGATTTTGCGCGAGATGTCACTAACCTGGTCTCTCCAAGTCAACTTGTTATCAATGATGATACCCAGATCCTTCACAGTACTGGTGAAACTTATGACAGTGCCTTTGTACATTAGGTTAGGCAACTTTTTATGTTCAAGTTTGGCTAGTTGTCGCGAGCTACCAACAATAATAGCCTGACATTTTAAGGGGTTAACTTCAATGCCGTATTTAGCAGACCAAATTGATATATGTCGAAGTTCACCGTTTAAAGATTCTATTGCGTGACTAATATTATCCACGCTAGTGTGCAGATAAAGCTGCAAGTCATCAGCGTAAAGATGGTATCGAGAAGTTAGGACAGAGGTAATGGAGTTGATAAATATAGAGAAAAGTAAAGGAGAAAGAATTCCGCCTTGAGGAACGCCAGCCGTCACATCATGCCAGTCAGAGTTAGTCTGATCTACACGAACCGACTGCTGTCGTCCTCGAAGATAGGAAGAAAACCATTCCAAAGCCGAACTGGAGACATTAGCTTGGGATAGAAGAGCAATAAGCAGATCATGATCTACTGCATTAAAAGCATTACTAAAGTCAATTAGAATAAGAACTGTTAGAAGCTGACCTTCCATTGCTGATCTAATGTCTTCAGTTACTCTCAACAAAGCAGTGGTAGTACTGTGTCCAATTCTAAATCCGGACTGCAGTGGATTCAATAAGTTGCATGTTGTAAAATGATTGGAGATTTGTTGATAAACAGTGGATTCTAAAACTTTGGAGAGGAAAGGGAGAATTGATATGGGACGGAAATGAGATGGCAGCGCAGGATTCGATATTTTAGAAAGTGGGAGAATAAAAGCCTTACGCCACATCTCTGGGAACTGATTTGAGGATAGAGAGAAGTTAATAATGTGAGTGATGACAGGGACAAGGATATCTAGAATTAAGGTGATCATAATGCGACTAATATCATCCGATCCCACTGCTTTAGATGAGATGGCGAGAATAGTTTTCTTAATATCAATATTATTGATAGAAGAAAAGGTGAAAGCTGGGAAATGAACTTTCGGCAAACTATGAATTTCAGAAAGAGTGTTGGTTTTAATGCAAGAGTCTAGTGGGTGAGATGAAGAAAAATACTGATTGAGGTCATTTAAATTAAGGTCAGGATTGACGGGAGAAACAGAAAGTTTACCAATACCGAGTGACTTTAAGAATTTGAAAGTCGCTGCGGGAGAAGAATCACAAATTTTATTAAAAATATATTGGCGTTTTAATTTTCTACACATCTGATTACACTGATTCCTGGCAGCCTTGTAAATCGACCAATTCAAACTGCTTCGATTGTTTTTATATTTTAAGAAAGCTCTATCTCTCTTAGCCTGAGCTTTGCGAAAGTCGTCATTGTACCACAAAGTAGAATGGTTTTTTAATTTAACGAGCTTGTGCGGAGCATGTTTATCAAAAAGTTCTAAAATATTTGAGTTTAGAAATTGAACTTTTTCATCAACTGTACACAAAGTCTCTATCTCCAACCAGTTAATGTTCGAAGCATCATTTTGCAGCAACTCCTTGTTTACATTGTGAAAACTTCTGACTAAACGAGTTATTGGCTTAGATTTATGTGGTTTAGCTCGTAGTGACGCAAAAATAAGATCATGCAAGGAAAATCCAGGAGCTGAAAATTGACCAAATTTTGAAACAAGATCATAATTGGAAGTTATTATCAGGTCTAAAAGTGTATCTGTATTATTGGTGTGGTGAGTAGGTTGCAGGGGTAATAAATGTAAATTGAGGGACGTTAAAATAGAATTTAATTTTCTTGCTCGAAAGTCATCACGCAATAAACATGTGTTGAAGTCACCCATTATTAAAACTTGCGTGTAATTGGCTAATAGGTCTTCCAACACAATCTCCAAATTTTCAAAGTAACTTTTGTTCGGTGGGCAATAGACAACTCCAAGTGCAATCTTTATTCCCAAACCTAATTCAATGAATAGATATTCAAGGCAGGTGTCAGGTGATGTTCTGGACTGGCAAATAATTTTATATGAAATATAACTCTTTAGATAAATGGCAACCCCACCACCAACCCTACCAAGTCGGTCATTTCTTATTAATACATAACCAGGTACAGAGAAACAGGTGGAGTGTAAGGTAGGCTTAAGCCAAGATTCGGAAATTAATACTGCATGTATGTTATTTTGATTGAAGGTGGAATAAAAATCGGAGAAATGTCTAGGAATACTTTGCGCATTTATATGACAAAAGTTTAAATTTTTGTGAAGGGTTGCGAATTCCGTCAATAGTACTCTTTCTAGCGACGAACAGGGTTCAACTAAGTCACTAAGGGAGTTATAACTATCGTCATTGTAACTCAGGGCAGAATGAAAAGAATCAGTACTTGAATTCATAATATAAAAAACAAAATATATATATAAATAGGTATATATTAAACAATATATATGTAGGTATATATAATATTAAAAATAAAAATATTAATATAATAATATATGTGTATGTATTATTTAAATATATTTAAGTTTAAATATAAACAAAAAAAATTATATATGTGAAATGCTAATAGAAAAAAAAAAAACAATATCGCACATGACCTGATGGCTTAAAAAAAAAGAACTATGTTAAAAAAACAAAGTAATATACAGTTACAAAACAAACAAAAGAATAAAAAACAATATCATAAAAAAAGAAATGATTACAAAATTGTGTAAAGCAGTTACAAACTAATATTGAAAAACTGAAAAAAATAAAATAAAAATAGAAACTAACATACATCCCAGAAGCAACAGAGGAAAAGTATATAAAAATAAAAACATAAACAAAATTCAATAAGAGAAAATATGACCAAAATACAGTTTTCTATGTCACAAAAAAAAAAAAGACCTACACAGTTTCAAGTGACAGCTGTCACTGACAGATAGGTTAATTATTGTAAACAATACATAAGTGAAATTAATAACTAATTTGTTAGTAATATTAAAACAAAAAAAAACAAAGTTAATTAATAGTAAAGGAATTATTAACTATACAATTAAATTAATAACAACATAAGGCATCATATAAATAGCTGATTGAAAAGCAATGAGATGGAAAGTTGCAGATACCAACAAACAGCACAAACATCAATACATTCTCGGGATGTACATAGCAGTGAACCAAAAGAAATATGAAAAATAAAAATAAAACAAAATAAATTAAGGTTTCTTCATACCAGTGCGCCTGGTGAGAGGCTTCTTGATTTGCTCACCAACATTCACTGGACTTACTTTTGGCCGCTCAATTGTAATCACTTTTTCAACCGGAGAAGAACTAGTATGTGGAAGCAGCTTCAAACACTCATCTAACTCGGTGGTGGTAGATATTCGCTTACGCTCATTGGTAGGCAGCTTGACATAAACATTGCCTTGGTATGTCCAGGTATTCCTGATCCCAAAAGATTTGCGCGCTGTAGCAAAAATAGACTGCCGTGTTTTGGTGAGAAACTCACTCAGCACCACTTGGGAAGATTTTAATTTCTTTTTATTACCCCAGAGTTCATTCTTCACCTTGAGGTCATTGAAGCGCACTACTATTGGTCGACTGAGATTGGGCTTCTTAGTCCCCAGTCGATGGCAGGATTGAATAGCGGAGGCATTTACATCAGAGACACCCATTAGTACCTGAATGGTGCCTAAGACTGTGGAAACTAGATTTTCTCCCTCTGCTTCCTGAATGCCCACAAAAAGAAGAGCATTTTTCCTAGTGGAGTTGTCGACCTCATCAATTTGCATGGATAAGTTGTATATCAATGACTTGAGAAGATCTAAGATACTCCATACTGAAGCCTTAAACTCCTTAAACTCACTGGCGAGCTTGTCCAGACCACCCTTGCCAGACTCATTGGTGCTATTTAATTGTTTTTCAAAATTGGTCATCCTGTTGCCAAGCGCTTCTGCAATGTTTCTATGGACTTCAAGGATATCCTCTACTCTGGCCATTCTGTTTTCTGGATGACTGATATAGTGCAGGATTAGTAACTGTATGTGAAAGCCAGCAGGTGTGTGCTACTCGAACTTTATACAGTGAAAGTCATTTAAATTACAAAACTGCGTGTATTCCAAATAACTGTTATCTCTAATTGTAACTTATTTATCACTTTTAACTCTTTAATATTAATTATAACTAGTTTAATAAAATAAAAACGTAGAGAGAAAAATTTTAGCAGTGTACACTTTTTTAACACCTACCCCCAAAAAGTTTAGTAAAGGAAATATTAAATATTGCTCAAGAGTCTTGTGATGAAATTTTGTAATGGTCGCCAGTTTGAATCTATGACAATATAAATTAATATAACAATAAGCACTAAGTAAGAATATTGACGCAGCTGGTAGCAGTACGCATGGCTCAGCGATGAGAGCGCCTAGACGGTATCAGGAGGTGCGGGTTCAAAATCCGCTGCGTTCAAATATTTATACGTTTTCTAAATGTATTTTTTAAATTCTCTTAAGTGTGGACCAACACTTTAAAAATGTTTAAAAGTAAATTAAGCACTATATGAATATCGATTGCTAAGTTACATAAGTATTTTTTATATAATTTTTATAACAAGCTCAAGAAACTCTCTTTTTATATACATAGGAGGGTAGTCGTAGAGAACCTAGTCAAGACACTTCGCTCTCTACTTTCTGCTCGAATCAGAATGCGTGGTAGAACTCAACGCCACACTTTGTTATACCAGAACGAAGAAATTCCTCGAGTGTTAATCAAACCCAGAAACAATGCAGTCTAACCATATTCCATGCTTTCCCACTGCGCAACGGTACAAGTTTAAGAGGAACACAAGTACTTATATACATATATTTAAATTTTATCACTTATAACCTACCGTTTTGAAATAGGAGGGACAGATGTTACATCTAAGTACAGATGTTATCTATTTATTCAAACGCTTTACTTAATTCTTCAAATTTCACATTTATTGCATTAATCAAATACAAAAACTTACTTTTCGTTACGTAATTCATATTGACAGAATAAATAAAGAGATAGAGAGAAAAAATAGAGTTTAATCACTACAAATACGCTTTAAATTATCATACAAAATTTTATATACCGGAAATCAATATCCCATAACAAATAATCAGAATAGAATTCGTATACTAAAAGCTGAGTTAATTATACAAGCTTAAAACAATGCGCAATATCAAATTTCAAACTTCCCCTAATTTTTGGCTTTAAAAGGAATTTATATAATAATAATTCAAGGCGCGTGTCCGTCCATCACCTGCAGGGCGGGTGTGCCTTCACAAAAGTGGTTAGTAACCAAATTTTACTTTTAGAAGTAAGAATTTAAACGTTGGTACACAATACACAAGCAATGTCTTAATTTCGGGTGAAAAGTGGAGAACGGAGTGTCTTGACACTAGGCTACTCTGACTATCCTTAAGTGGGAAAAAGCGTGAAGCTGTTATTTATGTCAGTTCGAATTCTGAACAAAGATTTTTTTGTTTAACTGATATATTTAACACTTTTATTATAATACTTAATATTTTTATTATGTACAAGATTAATCAACTTCTCCCTTTTTCCCCTCTTCTCTTTTTCTTTTTTTAAGCAGGGTAGTCAGAGAGAACCAAGTGTCCAGACATGTTCTGCGTACTGACAGAACTCAATGCCGCGTGTTGTATTACTACGTAGGAGCAATAAAAAAAATAAAATAAAATCATTCTTAGAGTGGAGAGAGTCCTATTGCGATACGACACAAATTTAAAACAAATATACATGATTAAGCTTTGTATTCATTTTATTCATAAAATAAAGAATTCAGGTGGCAAATACGAAACGGAGAGTCTTGACACTAAGTCCACTTAAATACCTCGCTATGAAATCGCTATAACTCGTTAAAAAAACGAAAAACTTTACCAGCTATAAAGATACAAGTCAAGAAAACAACACACACCCATACTTTTAAATCGTAAAATATACTTTTAAAAATTTAACGAGGCTTTACTCCAGTAGAGGGCGGGTTCGATGCCCGCTCCGTTCATTGTTTAACAAGACTCGCACGTTTAAGAATAAACTGTTTTACATCTTCATTCTTTTCTTTAAACTCGAAAAGGTTAAAAGAGGTGTTAAAGTATTTTTGTTGTTTATTTTGTTTTTGTCATATAGCTGTGACATTGTTATTATTGATTTTTATTATAAAAAATCATGTATTAGGGTGTGGCCAGTCGTGGCCCAGTGGCACAAGCGTGTGACTGTAAACGACTGGTTATGGGTTCGATTCCCACTCGAGGAGTGGAAATATTAAATACTTCCATTTTCTTCGCTCTGGTGTCGAGGTAAAGCGCGGCGTTAAGTTCCGCCACTTAACGGGCAACGCCTCCGAATTCGGCGGAAAGTGAGTAACGGAGTGTCTTAATACTAGGTTCCCTGTGCTTACCCTGCTGTGTGCGGGATACAGCGTGAAGCTAAAAAAAAATGTATTAGGGTTTATCGTGACAGTGTTCTGATTTGATTTCCACTCGGGAAAATTACTTGTTTTGGGATAATTAATGTACTATTAACATTTTTAAATGTCTTGGTATTTAATGTGATTTATTACGTACGTTCTGGCATACAAAACATAGCACAGCGTTTAGTTCCGCCACTTAACACGTAATGTCTCAAATATGGTAAAAAGTGGAGAACGGAGGGTTTCGAGTTGAACGAAAATGAATCTTTGGGTAGCAGAAACATGTAAAAATCTCTCTACAGTTATGCTAACAACGAAAATAAAATTAATTTTCTAAATCATAATATTTAAAACTATGAATAATAAGCTACTTGAACTGCGTTTTACAAAAAATTAAGCATTTCAAGCGAAAGCTCCAAATCTTTTGTTGAGTTTTGAATGCCTTTCATTTCACCTTTCAAAAGTAATCCTTTGTCAAAAATCGCAACTATTCTAAGAAAGTATATTGTGAAGACTGTCCTATACATAATCTTTTATATTTCGTGTAATGGAACGTTGTAATACATTGTAGCTACAAAAATTTTAACAAATTGTAACATAATGTGGAAAACGGAGTGTCTTCACAGTTTCTCTTAGTCAGTAATCATTATCAACTTAAAGATACTTTAGTTACGTAGGTTCGAATTTTTAACAACAACGAAATAAATATAAGAAAGGCAAGGAAAAAAGTGCTACATTAAATATTGAATATACTTTCTTTTTTTTAGCTTTACGCTGTATCCCGCACACAGCAGGGTAGGCAGAGGGAACCTAGTATTAAGACACTCCGTTCCCCACTTTCCACCGAATTCGGAGGCATTGTGTGTTAAGTGGCGGAACTTAACGCCGCGCTTTACCTCGACACCAGAGCGAAGAAAATGGAAATATTAAATATTTCCACACCTCGAGTGCGAATCGAACCCACAACCAGTCGTTTACAGTCACACGCTTGTGCCACTGGGCCACGACTGGCCACCTGGCACTGGCGACTGGATTCGAATTTTCAACAACAAGAATTAAATATGTGTAATACGGCAAAAAAAAAAAATGACGAGGTAGTTGCTAGATTAGGCCTTGAATATACTAATAACATAATAATTAAATATTATTAAAAAATAAAGGAATAAGGATATTTACAAATATAATTTATTACATAATTTATTTAAAATACGGAGAACAGAGTAATACATCACTAATGCCCACAAAAAAAAATCGGAAACGCATCTTTTAAAATGCAATCAAAATTCTAAACTTTGTAACGGCGCCATACAAAAATGCAGACGTTCAAAATTGTTAAGTTAGATTTCAGAACACCTTTAAACTCAGCAGGTAGAAGAATTTATACGAAAAAACAATATAAATGAAAAAAATGCGGTTTCTTTTATATTCAAAGTTGAGTGGAGATTACAACAATAGGCAAACTTTACTGTTTGCTTCTCGTTTTATCGTTTTAAGAACAATATAGGGGAAGGTGGGGTCCTCACCAAAGTAATTTTTTGACCAAAATTGATGTGGATATACTGGATATATGTATTTCTACGAATATATTTCTTAGTAAATAGTAAAGATTCATAAGACATGTGTTTAATAGTAGTTTTTTTTAGCTTCACTCTGTATCCCTCACACAGTAGGGTAGGCAGAGGGAACCTAGTACTAAGACACTCCGTTCCCTACTTTCCGCCGAATTCTGGGAGGGATTGCGTGTTAAGTGGCGAAACTTTACGCCTCGCTTTGCCTTAAAACCAGAGCAAAGAAAATAGAAATATTCAATATTTCCACTCCTCGAGTGGTAATCGAACCCACAACCAGTCGTTTACAGTTTCACGCTTGTGCCACTGCGCCACGCCGAATATTTTTTTTTAATAGTAGTATTATATAAATTTTTATTATTGAGTTTAAAAGTGGTTATTATTTATGTACGTAATGTATTTCTGTAAATAACTCATATTTTTAAAAAAGTTATAGGTAAGTGTTAAGAATTAACTTATTTTTTGAATAAAAGAAAATCATTAAATGTTGTTAATTTTTAGAAAATATCCTATCCTCCTAATAAAAAATAATGTATTATAAAGTTTTATTCACTTAACACACGTGGGCTGCTCCATCGTCCATTTGTACGAATTCCATATTAAGTTTTGACTCATAAGTAATTTTACAACTGATATCTAATACAATGAATCTACATGTTTCTTTAATTAATGTGTGATAAATAAAGTTCTTTACACAAACAGCTCTTAAAGGTGTATACGAAAAAAATAATTTAAAAACTGTACGAAAGCTCCCCACTTTCCCCTACTAATAAATACAGTTTTAGGTTAACTTAATCCAATTTGAACCTTATTATAAAGAACATAAGTTAAAAAATCAGTTATTGTAACTATAAGGTAAATTGGCAAGTAGTTTCGGTTATCTACAGTATCACGAATGTCCCTCACACAACTCTAAACGTCTTGATGACTCTGTTACGTACTTATTAGTGGTAATAAAGCAGATTTTCGTGAATCAGGTCGTTAAACTAACTAAAGTGATAAGGGGATCGTGGAATTCTTGTAATCGCGAATCGTAGTTTTTATTGTTTCTCAGAAATATATTTAGATAAAAATAAAGACTTTTTTTAAAAATAATTAAGATATTATAATGACGTCTTCGTGATATACTTGAGAGACGATGATGCGAATTTTACACTAGAGGTGCGAAACCCGAGACCCGTTTGATCATTTTATGCGGCCCGCTAAGCTCTTATTGATATTTATTACGAACATTCCGATATTATTAAGAAGTATGATTTTATTCCTTCAAAAATTTAAATATTTAGATAGGCTGATTAAGAGGTTGTTCACTCCTGCCTTATATTATTTATTAGTTCTGCGATCTGACTAGATAAATCGCAGTGCTAAGTTCCGCCAACCAGCGCGTAAAATGTTAAATCAACGGATTATGTCTGCCTTCTCATCCATAAAGTCGAAAGGATAAGCGAGCAAGCTAACGTATAGGCTGCCAGCTTACCGCACAAAGCCTATGATATACCGATAGAAAATAGCTATAGGTACTATAGTTCAGAGGATAGTTCTGTATTAAAAAAAATGTGCTGTAGTATGGTCAAAATATTAAATTATATTTTTAAAAAGACAACTTAAAAGTTATTTTTTCATAAATATTAAATTTCCCAGCATATCAGAGGCCATCTTTGCATAGTGGAAGGGTATCTAACTGTAGTCACGATTCATTCTGACTTCGATACCCAATCGGATCAGAGTTATTATATATTGAGCACATTAAAATGAATAAAGCGCGGCGTTGAGTTCCGCTAATCAACGCACAATATCTCATATTCGGTTGGAAGGTGGAAAATAGTGTCTTGACACTAGATTCTCTCTGAAGAAAAGGATAGATTTTTTTCCCATTTCGTTTACATCCATTAAATATATTATTCACTGTCTCAATAAATTTTAAAATAATTTAAATTTTTGTATTTTATCTCAACAATAGGTGTTGAAATTTAAAACCAAGGACGTAACCTCTAAATCATATAAGACAAGGGTTGACATAAATTATAATTTCAATGAAAAAACCACAATTCTATACAAAAACTGGACATTTTTTAGTATAGTTAGAAACGCACTCTGCAGGTGGCATTGTGAAAAGAACACCTCATTAGGTTTTCTGAGACAATAAAATTTTTATCTATTTACAATTTCTTATTTATGGCTTTGATTTTAAGTTTTGATTATCAACAATTTTTATAAAAACGTTTAAAATGTGTACCAAGGTGCATCTAAGAGCCTATTGGCGCAGTTTGATAGTATCGAACGAGTACCCCTTAACTATTTACATTTCTCTAGTACCTCAGATAAAGTTTGGCGTTGTGTTCCGCCATTCAAGGCAAGGTCTCGATTTTGAACGAAACAGAGAGTCTTGACACTGGATTCTTATCTATGATTTTTTTTTTAGCTACAAGCTGTATCCCGTACATAGCAGGGTTGGCAGAGGGAACCTAGACACTCCGTTCTCCACTTTCCGCTGAATTCGGAGGCTTGTGTGTTAAGTGGCGGAACTTAACGCTGCGCTTTACCTCGACAACAGGGCGAAGAAAATGGAAATATAATTTTCACACCTCGAGTGGGAATCGAACCCACAACCAGTCGTTTACAGTCACACGCTTGTGCCACTAGACTACTCAAACACACACTCTATGATTATATTTAAATTATTTTCATTTCTTCCCTCTGATACCTAAGAAGAATAGAATCACGGAACTTAACGTCGTCCTTGTTCTAATCAAAGTAGAGAAATAAATATAATTTAAATTTAAGCATTTCGAATGGGAATCGAACCCACAACCATTCACATTAATACTAATTTATTTATTTTAACTGAATTCTGTAAAAATAAAACGCAAATAACTGCCCGTTCAATAACAAGATGATGCACTTATCTATTAAGTAATTCATACTGATATATGATACTCGATCAGCTGCCGTGACCTATAAAACTCAAAGCTTACCGTAAATACAAAATATCAGTATATAGATAACTACATTTATATATTTCTAATTATAAACCAATATAAGTCGTGGTATTTTACAATTTGATGGAACCATCGTTGAAGAAATCATTAAACGTAAAACTTTACGCCTTTTCCTGCGTAGAAGGGCCACGTCAGAGAAAGCCTTGTATAAAGAAAAAATCCCAAGTACTGGAACTCTACGCTGCGTTTTTTTAGCAGAACGAGTAAATAAAAATAATAAATAATCATTTCCCCTAACAGAAATCGAACCTATAACCACATCGTTAGCCTCATGCGCGACGGCGTCCTCAAATTCAACGATATACTCAAATGGTTGTGACCATTTCACGATATCGTCGATATTTTTTTTTCATTTTATGAAAAATGGTTAATTTTATCATATAACTACAACATAAAGTTATCAAAGCGAGTCGACGTAAAAAAGTAAATAATATAAAAAGATTATTGTAGCGGTATTTGATCCATTGATATTATAGGTACTAAGGTATACCTAATAGACTTAACAACTACGCTACTACAGTTAGTAGTATGACATTTTTTTTATATAATATTTATATAAATTTGAACGCTTGATAAATTTCTTTTTTTATATAAATTTGAACGCAGCGTGATTCGAACCCGCGCCTCCTGAATCCAGACTCTCTCACCACTGAGCCATGCGTTCTACTACCAGCGGCGTCGAAATTCTTATACGCTTTATTACGAATTATTTTAAATATATAAAAAAATATTTTTATATAGTTTCTTATTGTTTACTATTTCGTCCTTTATTCTATTTATTCGTTATTTATAGCCAAATATGCCACCATGACATAAAAAATAACCTAAAAATATTTCAGAAAGTCGTCTGAATAATCATGGGCCGTATTCTTTATGGCGCCGAGAAGACGCAGTCGTTGCTATGGCAACACTAGTAAAGTAGGGGAAAATTCTTTATCTTGTCATTGCATATAGATATACTGTGTGTATGCATGGCAATGACTTTTATAATATTTAAGATGTGGGTTTTTGAGGCCCAGTTTCCAAATTACACCACTGGTAGTCTTCAAGGTAAAACTGTAATTGTTAAAAAATGCAGATTTATAAAGGTTAAGCAAAAAATATTTATACATTTTTATTTTGGTTCTAATATAAATGAAAAACATAACATTTTTATCCTTAAATTTCTAGTCATTCTTGCTAGTACAGCACTCTTCTCTCTTGCCAAAACGATTGTTTGTAAAATAATCTGCAGGTAGCAGAAATTAAAAAAAAATCTCTACAGAGATGCTGACAAACAAAAATAAGTTGTTATAAAGCATATATATATAAGAATTTCGACGCAGCTGGTAGTAGAACGCATGGCGTAAATGGCGCTTGGACGGCTTTCGAGAGGAGCAGGTTCATATCCCGCTGTGTTCAAATTTTTATACGTTTTCTTAAAATGTCTATTACAATTTTTCTGAGTAAGTATTTTATTAAAAATGTTAAAACGAATTAGGAATTAATAGAAAATACCTAATATATGTACATATAACTTTATATTGCCAAACGCTCCCCATCTCTCGCTCTACAAAGATTAGTGAAAGTGGGCCGCCTCTGTTTGATGTTTCGGAAAGACGTTAACACATTATTAGGTTTTGTATTACACATACACATATCATTACACTCAATGGAAAGTGACATACATTGGTTTTTTTTATAGCTTCACGCTATATCCCGCACACAGCAGGGTAGGCAGAGGGAACCTAGTGTTAAGACACTCCGTTCCCCACTTTCCGCCGAATTCAGAGGCTTGCGTGTTAAGTAGCGGAACTTAACGCCGCGCTTTACCTCGACACCAGAGCGAAGAAAATGAATATATAATTTCCACTCCTCGAGTGGGAATCAAACCCACAACCAGTCGTTTACAGTCACACGCTTGGGTCGCCGACATTGGAGAATACAATCAAACCTATAACAATTAAAGTCAGATGAAGTCAAGCGATGGTTTCTAGGAATGATCTGCATAATTCGCAGCTTCTCGCTTTTTTCCCGTATAACAGTCGAAGCGAACCTAGTGTAAAGAAATTCCGGTTTCGACTCCTCAAGTGGAAATCGAACCTACTACCAGTCGTTTTCAGTCACACGCTTGTGCCACTGCGTCACGACTGGCCCCTACTCCGTTTTCAATTTGCCCAAAGTCAATAAATTGCGTGTTAACTGGCGAAACTCAACGCCGTGCTTTGTCTTACGTATCAAGTAAGAATCGAACCTAAAATCATTGCGGTCATAGTCAGGTCTATCCCACTGCGCCACGAGGCTTATAACTTCATAAGTGATCTACTTCATAATGTATAAATAGAACGTTTTCTATTAAAGTTTTATTAAAGCTACCTTTGAAATCAGACCTGCCTGATCTAAAACCGATGCGGTTGACCTCAGTAATTAGTATCGTGTAAACTAAATCACTATTATTTGTGGCTACTGGCCAGATTAGGTTAAGTTAACTATATGATTACTAAGGTCATAGTAACTCAGTACGGGGTTTCACTGTAATGCGATTGGTTTTGAGTTCGATTCCCACTCGGTGGAATGGCTACAATTTTGTTATTTTCATTTCTCCGCTCTGGTACATAAGACAAGGCAGTGTTTACTTCCGTCACTCCACACCTAATGTCTTGTTTCGACCGGGAAGTGGAACAACGGAGTGTCTTGACACTAGTTTCCCTCTGCCTACCCTGCTGGTCAGGAAACCATGTAAACCTCATTATTATGAATGCTACAGGTTGAAAACAATCTTTCAAATGCATTTAAGATAAACTTTATTGTTTCGATGCACGCCACTTGAAAATCATCCAATCGCTTTGACATTCAAGAGGTGCAAGTTCGAGTCCCGTTAGGCTTAAATTTTTATCCTTTACATCATTTTACAATGAACTATTAAAAACATATAAAAATTCTCTTGCTCAGTGTGACAGTGTCTTCTTTAAACGCGATGGTTGTGTGTTCGATACCCGGTAGATAAATGATGATAATTAAAACATTTTCATTTCCCCGCTCTGATACGACAAAATTCAGCGTTGAGCTCCGCCAGTCAACGCCCAACGTCTCGAATGCATACGGAAAGCAGAGAACGGAGTGTCTTCACATTAAGTTCTCTCTAACTAACCCGTAATTGGAAGAAAGTGGGAATTCTATATTTTTATACTGACTGACAAATCAAACCTACTAACACAGTAGTCATAGGTCTGCCTATTAATTTCTTTATAAAAAAAATTACATTAAATTACGACGTAACCCAAAAAAAGCTAATTCCACGCGTAGAAATAGACTCACGTAAAAATAACATTGTAAATGCAAGCGGCAAGTTCGGCTCGAGAGTGAAGAGACGTGGCGTTCTTGTGAATCATTCCTATATATTCTGTGTCTACTTATATATAATAATAAACTTTTGTAAAATTAAATAGCCTATGTTAGACCCAGGGTTATTTACTATTTTCATTATAAAGTTCATCCACATCGGACCGGTAGATTAGCCGTGAAAGCGTGACAGACAAAAACACAGACTTTCGCATTTATAATATAAGTATGGAAGTATGGATTACATTCGCTTGATAATTATTCAATAAACCGGCTTATAATATTTTTAAAAACTTTAGATGAGTCAGAAGGTATATCGTATATTTTGCTTCTATATTACAGGTTTATATTCAAGTTATTTTACACATAGCAGGATAATCAGAGAGAGCCTAGTGTCAAGACACTCCATTCTTCACTTTTCATCAGAATTCGAGGTATTGATATTGATATTAGCTTTCTCAAAATAGTCTTTTTACAAATAACTCCTCGTAATTTCTAAGTAATAAACAATACGTGGCCAGAATAACATGTTACCTAAAAGCAAAACGCATTTTGAATAACTTAACAATTTTTAAAATGGTATAAATATAATTAGAAAAAAGCACATAAATATAATTAACAGCACAGCAGGGTAGGCAGAGGCACTCCGTTCCCCACTCTCCGCCGAATTCGGAGGCATTGCGAGTTAAGTGGCGGAACTTAACGCCGCGGTTTGCCTCTATACCAGAGCACGAGCAAGAAAATGGAAATATAAAATATTTCCACTCCTCGAGTGGGAATCGAACCCACAACCAGTCTTTCTGGGCCTCGACTGGCCGTCGTGGCCCAGTGGCACAAACGTGTGACTGAAATCAATATTAAATTACTATTAATTTAATATTAATTGGAATTAATATTAAATTACTAAAGTTAAAGTCCAATTAATATTAAGTTACTATTAATTTAATATTAATTAGACTAGAAAAAAACTTGAATATAATATTTTAGAAAAAAAAAATCATGGTTAACTACAATAATCTACTATAACGAGAGGTAAAATTAATATTCAACATTAAAATTAATCCTTTTTAAACCATATGAATATAGGCAAAGATAAGATATCAAAACACTCTCTTCTCCACTCTCCGTCAGAATTCCAGTGAATGCTAAGTAGCGAAACTTAAAGATATCTTAAAAGAGCGAAGAAATTTCATTATTGTATACAATAATAAAATATTGCCTCCATTTCATATTGAAATCACCAACAGATTTAGAACTATACTTAGCATATGAATCACGGGCTGGCCTTTGAGAATGCCGCCGTTACACAGCATCTTTTGTGATACATTCTTATGATATTATAATAATACATTTCTTCTGTATGAATTTGTTGTTTTATTTGTGAATCAGGTTGCGGGTTCCATTCCCGGAAAGAATGATCGGAATAATGTAAGTTACTTACAGCAGAATATAGAGATAGCAAGTTATTACTTTGGCAATAGCTAAAAGTTAACATATTTTTTTTTAGTTTTTCTGTTCTGGAAAAAACTTTACTAGTAAAATAAGTAGTATTAAGTTAAGTAGTCATACATTAAGAAATTAATTTATTTGTTAAAATACTCCGTTGCCCAGTTTTTGCTCGAATTTAAAACTTTATATTTTGAGTGGCGGACCACAATTTGTCTTCTTAAATAGTTAAAACATTATCATTCCACCGAATGATTATCAATAAAAAATAATCGAACCCACAACCGTTGCTTATATAGACAGCCATTGCCACACGAAGAGAGCTTCTATTATTTTATCAACAAAAATTTATACTGTCATTTGAAAATAGCCAAAAAAGGTTCCATTTAAACAAACACACGAACAATAAATCAATTACAATACCTGCCTGTGTCTTTTATTGAAAAAAAAAAACTAAATAATAAAGAAAATAATCATCGTGTCAAAACGCCGGAAGTCGGCCATAAATTTTTTGACAACAAAAAACGCGCCAAGTGACAGACAGGTTAAATTTAAATTTGGAATAGTTTTAAAAATAAACACGATTGTTAAGCTTTGTAGTGATGTTCCTGTGAATTGTCACGAAATTTATTGTACGCTTTCTCTTAATCGCTTATAATTTATTTAGTTTTGACTAGGGATGTCCAATTACAAAAAGAATCGATATAATATATCGGTACGCGATAAGAATCGATATAAATATATCGTTGTTCCAATTTGTCGAATGAATATAAAATTATGGATATTTATTTAATGTCGAATAAAATATTTTGTTTTTCGTTTTATTGCAAATATATTTCGAATGTATTTTTTTCCAGTGTTATGTTACTGATAAATGATATCAATTATGTAAAGTTAAAATTTACTTTGATTCTATATTGCCACTTGCGACTCGCTCGCGACCTCTCTTGGGTTAGTTGGGTTAGTTTAAAAGATCAAAAGATTATTGTAGTTAGCAGTTTAAAAGATTAGTATGCACATACAAATATAAAAACGAAAAAGAAATTTAAAAATCGTTATATATTACTTTGATAATTACGCCAAATAAGGGTTTTTATTATATGTTTAGATTATGAGCAGAGTTTGAACCGTTTATAAATTTGGTATTATTTAAAATATATATAGTATATCGTCTACAAAAATCTTTAACTACATTCAATCGATACATTATATTTCTAACATCGAGTAATTTCGATATATCGACGATAACTTAATATCCCTAGTTCCGACCGTTTTACTAAATTATTGAATGTCAAACGTTGTCTGTTTATGAGTTTGTTTATTACTTAATGTGTTTTAAAGTTAATTTGTTTATATTACAAGCTTGTTAAGTTAGGAACATGTTACTTAAGTTACGATATTTGATTTGACTATACAATACGTAAATCTGTGATTAAAATGATAAAAAGGCCATTGTGGCGCAGTGGGTAACATCTGACTGTGAACGCGATAGTTGTGGGTTCGATTCCCACTATAATAATAATATTTCTTTTAGCTTCACGCTGAATCCTGCACACAGCAGGGTAGACAGAGGGAACCTAGTGTTAAAACACTCCGTTCCCCACATTCTGCTGAATTTTGGAGGCATTTTGGCGGAACTTACCGCTGCGCTTTGCTTCGATACCAGAGAGAATAAAATGGAAATATTAAATATTTCCACTCCTCCGACTTCCAGTCGTTTACAGGCACACGTTTGTGCCACTGCGCCACGACTGGCCCCAGCAATTATTATATTTAAACTATTTTCATATTTTCGCTCTGGTACCTACGACAAACGTGGCGTTGAGTTCCGCCTCTCAACACGGAATATCGATTTCGGACGAAAGTGAAAAACAAAGTGTTTTGCCACAAAAATGTAATAAACGGGCCATCTCTCTAATCACTACTTGGGAAGTTGTAAAATTTTAAAATAATCTAATAAATATAAATAAAAACTTACGTTACGAAGAGTTTTACGAATTTCATGGGTGTATTGATAAAGTTGCATACCTGCAAAAAATAAAATAAATTTATTATTATTTTTTATAAACATATATTTATAAAAAAAATGTATTGTATATGAAAAAAGATGAATAATGTTAAAAAGGTACAAACCATATGGCCGTAGAGTGGTAGAATGGATAAGCAAAAAAATATACCACCGTGGCACAGTGGGCACAAATGCGATTGGGTTTTCATTCGATTCCCCATCACCTCAATTATTTTTGTCTCTGCTCTGCTTAACAGAAAAAGGGCGTAGAATTAATATGCGACGGAGTTCTTTTAAACATTTTTATAATGTTATTCCTCACTTAAGAAAACTGAAAAAGACATTTAGAAAACGTATAAAAAATTAAACGCAGCGGGATTCGAACCCGCGCCTCCTGGAAACCGTCCACACGCTCTGACCACCAAGCCATGCGTCGTTCAAGGCACGCACGTAAATTTGAACAAATTTTTATACAATTTTTTCCAATTTTCATAATAACACTTAAAAATGTTTAAAAGTAAATAAATATATATACGTTATCTAAATGCAACATAGTGTCTTGACACTAAGTTCTCTCTGAAAACCTCGCTTTGCAAAAACAAGCTTAAAACTATAAAAATAGTGATTCTTAGTCTAAAAAGCACAACATTTTGTTCCCCTCCAGCAATGTCCTATTTCCACACATCAAATAACTTTCAAAACCGAAACTGTTTTAGCTAACGTGAACAGAACAAGCTTCTAACAAGCTATTAATTGTGTTAGTAATGTTATTCGAATTGGTTACTAACCATTTGATTCTGTTTGAAGTTTAATATGGGGCCAGTAGTGGCGGAGTGGCACAAAGTGTGACTGTAAAGCGACTGGTTGTGGGTTCGATTACCACTCGAGAGGTGGAAATATTTATTATTTCCATTTTCTTCGCTCTGGTGTCGAGGTAAAGCGCGTCGTTAGGCTCCGCCACTTAACACGCAATGCCTCCGAATTCGGCGAAAAGTGAACGGAGTGTCTTAACACTAGGTTCCTTCTGCCTACCCTGCTATGTGCGGGATAGAGCGTGAAGTTAATTTAGGATTATTTGTTTTTTATCTCTTTATATAGTTATCTAAGTATATATATCACACTTAAGTGTAACTTAGACATAATATACACACTGGGCCAAGACTGGCCACTGTGACACAGCTAATAAATGAAAATTTAATTTAAGATATGTTAAATATAATCAATAATTCCCCGAGTGGGGATGGAAAGAACAATCGTAGCGGTCAGTCACTTTATACAAAAGTTCAAAAAATCTTTATTAAAATAGACTTTTGCAAGCAATTTCGAATCGTCGAACACAAAGCTACATTATAGAGGTACTAGCGGCCCGCTCGCGGCTTCGCCACGTGAACTATTTCGTTATACTGCAACCCACGGGGGCGCATTTTTAAAAAATAAAGTAGACTATGTTTAAGCTAAGATTATCAACTATATGTATGCCAAAAATCATTACAATTAGTCAAGCGGTTTAGATTTTTCATATAAACTTTCATCCCCTATATCAACCCTTTAGAGGTTGATTTTAAAAAAAATAAGTAGCCTATGTTAGACTTTTACTACTTTCATTCTAAATTTCATCCAAATCGAACCGGTAGATTAGCCGTGACAGACAAACACACAGACTTTCCCATTTATAATATAAATATGCAAGTATGGATACAAATAAATAAATAATAACCTTGTTAAGAAAATTTTTAAGTAAATAATAATAATTTTTACTGAATCATTAGTAAATCTCATAATAAATTACATTATTTATTAAAAAAAAACAGCCTTACATACTAATAAGAGAGAGAATGCAAGTAACACGTGTTGATTAGTAATTGGGTCACAGCTTCAAATCCGATACTAAACGACTATACGAATTGGTTGTTAACGCAAATGAATCCCCCGATGCCACTAATTCCGCATTGCTGACACCGTTTGTCGAAGAAATTTAAATCCAAAATTAATCTTACTAATATATTAAAGAATACAATGAAATAAATCACTAGATAGTATAAGGCAAAGTCGCTTCCCGCGTCTGTCTGTATATGTATATATGCTTAGATCTTCAAAACTACGCAACGGATTTTGATGCGGTTTCTTTTAATAGATAGAATGATTCAAAGGGAAGGTTTATATGTATAATACATGAATAATACAGTAGAGAAACTATAATTTATGTGATGTCTATGTGCCTATAGTGAAATAGTTGTGTAGTTGACGCTGGCGAGGCATATCAGAGTAATAAGATTGAACCTAGTGTCAGAACACTCCCTTCACCACTTACTGTATAAAATAGATATTTTAAGTGTTAAGTGGCGGAACTTAACGCGACATTATGCCATTTTATAAGAGCGGAGCAATGAAAATAATTTATTTATAAATTTCCCTCAAGTGGAAATCAAATCGCGTTTAGCCTTTACCATCAGACGCTGCCTCACTGCGCAACAATAACCTAATTTTAAAATACTAAAAATATTTATAGATCTTTGAACCCGCGGGTTCGAATCCCGCTGCGTTCAAATTTTTATACGTTTTCTTTAAATGTCTTTTTCAATTTTCCTAAGTGTGGAATAACACTTTAAAAATGTTTAAAAGTATTTAATAAATAGCATTCTCTCTTGCCAAATAATTGTTCGTAGAATAATCTTTGGGTAGCAGAAATTTGTAAAAATCTCTCTACAGAGATGCTAACAACATAAATAAGTTGTAATAAAGCGTATAAGAATTTCGACGCAGCGGCTAGTAGAACGCATGGCTCAGTGGTGAGAGCGCCTGAACGGTATTCAGGAGGCGCGGGTTCGAATCCCGCTGCGTTCAAATTTTTATACGTTTTCTTTAAAAGTCTTTTTTAAATATAGTCTTTAAATTAACTTTAACTAACAACTTCACTCCTTTTCCGCATAGCAGAGAAGTCACAGAGGAGCTAGTGTCAAAACACTCCGTGCACCACCCAAAATCGAGACATTGCCCTCCCTCGAGTGGGAATCGAATCCACAACCCTCGTGCTACAGTCAATTACAGTCAGTTAGAGTATCGTTGCTTAAATAAATATGAAAATTCTATACTTAGCGTCCCCATCTCGTAAGACAAGTGAAATAAGATGTCGAAGATAAGACGACGCATCCTGTAAGTCTTTTTCCTTTTACGATACCTCGTCTAAGGAGATTTCCTTCATATATAAGTTGGTTTAAAGAGGATTTTTGATTGACCGATTCTGATTGAGTTTTGCTGTTCGTTTATTTCAGTTGAAAGTTCTAGGAATATTATTTTATGTTATGTAATAATAAATTAGTTGAAAGTAGATGTTAGAGTTTAATTTAGACTATCTTTTAAAATAGCAAAAATATAATGTTTTGGAATAATACATTTTGTATAACAAAAATTACATTTATTTATCACGTTTTGTCTCGTAACCAATATTTGCCGCATTCAGTGGTAACCTAGTCTAGAAATAAGATTATAATAATAACACGTCCTGTGTTGAGTGGTGGTTTAAAAGTATCATTGTCTGCAATAAATCTGTATATCACTTTAAAAAAAAAAAGAAGTCCCGCTGAGTTTCTTGCGCCGGTTCTTCTCAGGTCTGAGGCATTAAATTTAGTGAACCGGTGGTAAACTATTTGACGTTCAAAAAATGAAGCTTGTAACTTCTTATTTTGAATAAAATTATTTGACTTTGACTTGACTTTGACTTTGAACTTAACGCCTCCTTTTTGTCTTCTCACCAAAGGGAAACAATTAAAATAATTTGTATATAATTATTCCCCAGAACGGGAATCGAATCTACAATCAGTGTTTAACATTAGACGCTGTCTCTTTATACTACATTTCGTTCTACTCTTCCTACATGTTATGTCGTTTTGTTAAATGCTAAAACACAATATCAAATAATATAATTTTTGATTATACAAATCTTAGAAATGGCTAAACCAATTTTAATAGAACTTTTATCATTTGAGTAAGTCAAATATCAATCTTTTAATAGATATAATGACAGAAGTAAATATATAAAGTAAACCAATAACACAAGACAAAACTAACATTAAGACGAAAATTGCAAATTTCCTCAAACTAATTACATAAGTCGCGTGGCCTAAAGCACCAATTTCCTACAGTTACAATCAAAAAGACCTCAACCAATATTGAACCTTGTACCTCTAGTAAAGAGAAACATATCAAATAATGAACAATTGAGACGGTCTTTTGGGGCTAGCAAATACAAAATCATTGTAAAGGAAATCATATATTTTGGTGATAAAACTCAAAATTGCTTAAAAGCTCAAGTTTTGTCAAATACCCCTATATCACAATCAGTGAATTTGAAGTTGACAGTATATTGACTATTGTCAGGAATGTTACATTAAAGTAGTAGATTAAGTTGACTCATATTATTGTACAGTACAAATATTGTAACACTAGCGATATGCTCGTGGCTTTTTCACACAAATTTCATCCCCCTTTTACCCCTTTTATGGATACCTGGATATCCCTAGATGGTTTTAAAAAAAAGGTAGTCTATATTTGACTTTACGATTATCAACTATCTTCCTGAGAAAATTTACAGAAATCGCTCGAGCAGTTTAAATTTTTCTTACAAATTTTATTCTTTAAATCAACTATTTAAGTATCATTTTTTTAGAGTAACCGATGTCTTACCTTCAATTCTAGATCTTCAACTATTTTCATTCCAAATTTAGTCCAAATCGGTAGATTCGTTCGGAAAATTAGCCATGAAAACGAAACAAACAACAAAAAATATTAGTATGGATTAATAAGAGGGTCGCCAATTTAAGATAAAAACTATTATTTTAACTACTTCTATACAAAAAAATTGAATTAACAATCCCCGCCCCAAACATATAACATAATTTAAAAACATAAGGTCTATTTGTAAAGTAGGTGTACTCAAGGGACACAAACTTGACCCTAAACTATTCCACAAATACATAAAACCAAACAATTTAATTTTACAAAATATTCTACAATCTGTTTAATCTATTAACTAAATACTAACATATGGTTAAATAAATTTAAATCGATTCCACCCAAATACAGCTTGACGCTTTATTAATTATAATTATAGTCAGGGAGGACCTAGTGTCAAGACACTCCGTTCTTCACTTTCCGCCCGAAACTAAGACATTTCGTGTTGAATGGGGCCAGTCGTGGCGCAGTGGCACGAAGTGTGACTGTAAAGCGACTGGTTGTGGGTTAACTCGAGGAGTGGAAATATTTAATATTACCATTTCTTCGCTCTGGTGTCGAGGCAAAGCGCGCATTAAGTTCCGCCACTTAACACGCAATGCTACTGAATTTGGTGGAAAGTGGAGAACGGAGTGTTTTAACACTAGGTTCCGTCTGCCTACCCTGCTGTGTGCGGGATACAGCGTGAAGCTAAAAAAAAAAGTATTATTCCCCCGAGTGGAAATCGAATCCACAACCATCAAGTTACATACAGACGCTATCCCACTGCGCAATAATAGCTTTATAATATGAACATATGGTCAAATAAATTTAAATCGATCCCATCGAAATCGATTCAGACTTCAATTGATTGGTTAATATTGCCAATGACTCGTCGCGTTAATTTAGCCTTAATCAGACATGTTTATAAAGACTTAAGTAATTTACGATTTGTTTCTTATTGGGAGAGATTACAAATTGTGATTAATTAATATGTATGTATGTAACTTAATTGAGATCACTTAAACAATAATCAGCTAGTGGTACAATTGCTTGACTAATTAAATTAAATTAAATAGCTTCACGCTATATCCCGCACACAGCAGGGTAGGCAGAGGGAACCTAGTGTTAAGACACTCCGTTCTCCACTTTCCGCCGAATTCGGAGGCTTGCGTGTTAAGCGGCGGAACTTAACGCCGCGCTTTACCTCGACACCAGAGCGAAGAAAATGGAAATATAATTTCCACTCCTCGAGTGGGAATCGAACCCACAACCAGTCGTTTACAGTCACACTCTTGTGCCACTGGGCCACGACTGGCCACTTATACCATGACCACTTGTTTAACTAATACGAACCTAATTGTGTCTTATACGTTATGGTTACTGACTGTAAGCACGATTGGTTCAGGGTTCGATTCCTACTCAGTGAAGTGGCTTTATTGCCTGATACCTCCGTTTTACACTGCGTTAAGTTCCGCCATTTAATATGCAATGTTTCAATTTCAGACGCAAAACGAAAAAAGAAATAGCGAAGTGTTATTGCTATAACCAGATTCTATCTGATTATGCTGTTATATGGAAAAAAGCATAAAGCTGTAGAAAAACCAAATTACATATAGTGAGTTTAATTTTTTTTTTATACAATACGAAGGTTACGTTTGAACGAATGTTTGTCCGTTCGTTAAATCGTTCATTTATTCTTTTTTTTTTTTTTTAGCTTCACGCTGTATCCCACACATAGCAGGGTAGGCAGAGGCACCTTGTGTTAAGACACTCCGTTCCCCACTTTCCGCCGAATTCGGAGGCTTGCGTGTTAAGTGGCGGAACTTAACGCCGCGCTTTACCTCGACACCAGAGCGAAGAAAATGGAAATATAATTTCCACCTCTCGAGTGGGAATCGAACCCACAACCAGTCGTTTACAGTCACACGCTTGTGCCACTGGGCCACGACTGGCCACAATTCATTCATGGGAATGGTTGATTTATTCAATAAAATGAATATATGTCAATATAGTAACTGATAGAAAACTAAAATCTTAATAACGATTTGAGCAAACCTAAAGGAAAATATACAACAATATATAAAGAAAAAAGTATAAATAAAAATTAAATCAATCAAAATTATAAATAATTCTGGTCATTTTTCACAATACACTGAACTAAGTTATCGATTCGATTCCCATTCGAAGTAATATTTTCCCTGTCATTTGGCAATTCCTTTTCATAAGCACCGACCAGCATTTGCAATGCTAAATAAGTTGCCTTGTATAGGGGTCGCACCCTTCTGTCCAAGAATCTTACTTTTGTATTAAATACGAAGGATACAATCAATTTTGTGCATTTTTCTAATTTAGCTTATGGTTACTTTTAAACATTTTTAAAGTGTTATTCCACACTTAGGAAAATTGAAAAAGACATTTAGAAAACGTATAAAAATTTGAACCCGCGCCGCCTGAGTACTGGGACCTCCAGGCGCTCTCACCACTGAGCTATGCGTTCTACTACCAGCTGCGTCGAAATTCTTATACGCTTTATTACAAGTTATTTTTGTTGTTAGCATATCTGTAGAGAGATTTTTTTTAGCTAATGGTTATCGAGCCTGTATACTGAACCAAGGCAATATAATTCAGCGTATCATTTATAAGCTTTTCTTAGCAGCTCTATGCCTTCACGTTTCCTCGTGGAAGATATTATATACAAGAATCACGCTGTATCCCGCACACAGCAGGGTAGGCAAAGGGAACCTAGTGTTAAGACACTCCGTTCTCCACTTTCCGCTGAATTCGGAGGCATTGCGTATTAAGTGGCGGAACTTAACGCCGCGCTTTACCTCGACTCCATAGCGAAGAAAATAGAAATATTAAATATTTCGAGTGGAAATCGAACCCACAACCAGTCGTTTGCAATCACACGCGTGTGCCACTGCGCCACGACTGGCCACCATATTTTAATGACTTTTTTTTTATTAAATTAAGGTTTTTAATTATCAAAAAATCTATATAATAACAAGAATATTATTAATATATACAAGCATTTAGCATTACCACATTACGATTTAAATCTTGGAACAGTCGCAAGAGAAATCGGCTCAAGCGATTCCATCCAAGGTTATAAGTCAAGAGGTCTCGTGTGCAAACGTGAAAACTTTGAACTTAAACATAAATTCTGTTTAAAGCTAATATTTGAATACTTTATTTATTTATATTATAATCAGTAAGTTAAAGTTGACTAGAGGTTATAAAAAGTAAGGGATTTCTAAAAAAAAATGTTTTTTTTAAACTAGTTGTGCCTGCGACGTTGTTCCTTAGTTAGTTCTTAGTACAACAGCTATTTGTCAGTGGAACTCCCAGCAAATAGGTCCAGACGTACCAGAGTTTAGTCGGCACAGCCAGGCAGATAAAAAATTAAAAAATATATATATTTCATTACATGTACCTTGTATACTATATACTACTAGCAGCTCACTCAGGCCTCACTACGGCTATTATACCGCATATTGCAACCCTCGGGCATGGATTATTGAAAAATAAAGTAACTTATATTTAAAATTGGATCATCAACTATATTTATTCCAAAATTTATTACAACCGGTCAAGCGTTTTAGATTTTTCATATAAAATTTCATCCCCTATTTGAACACTTTAGAGGTTGATTTTTGAAAAAATTATATTAGCCTATATTTGACTTTGGATGATTTACTACTTTCATTCTAAATTTCATCTAAATCGGATCGGTAGAAAGCGTGACAGACAAACAGACAGCCATTTATCATATAAGTATGGACAATATATGTACAGGATTATATGTATTTATACACGCAGAGTTCACTCTGCCTATCCTATGTGGATAAAAAGTGTGATTTTTTTTCTTAAGTTCAAACGTTATATAGTAAACATGTACCTAATTCATTGCTTATTATGAATGAGTATACTTCAGTTAAATTGTACTCAAAATATTGCGTCGTAAATAATTTATTTACCTATAGCCAAGTGGCACTTGTATAGCTCTGCGTGTATAAATACATATAATCCTCTACATATGTTATCCATACTTATATTATAAATGCAAAAGTCTGTCTGTCTGTCCGACGCTTTCACGGCTAATGCGCCGGTCCGATTTGGATGAAATTTAGAATAGATAAGTAGTAAATAATCCAGATTCAAATATGGACTACTTATTTTTTTAAAAATCAACCTCTAAAATGTTGAAATAGGGGATGAAAATTTATATGAAAAATCTAAAACGCTTGGCGGATTGTAATGAATTTTGGAATAAATAGGTATAGTTGATAATCCAATGTTAAGCATAAGCTACTTTATTTTTCAAAAAACCACCCCCGAGGTTTGCAATATTACAAAACATTTATGTAGTTCACGCGACGAATCCCTGAGCGGGCGCTTGTATGTACATATGTAATGTATAACTGAATTTTATATAATAAAAACCCTATTTTTGAACAGTATAATTAGATAAATACTTGTTTTTTTCTATGATTTACAATATTATAGGAAAAATATTGTAACTGTAATATGATTTTTTTCTATTTTTTTTGGCAGCTTCACACTTTGTCCAGCGTAGCACAAAAAACAAGAAGAACCTAGTATCCAATCTCTCTCAAAATCGGTACATTGCGTCTTGATTGGCGAAGTCTACGCTGAGCTTTGTACCAAAATAGATCAAGAGAGTGGGAATCGAACCCAGAAACAATGCATTTACAGTCAGACACTATCACACAACGCAACAACTACCTCTACTAGTTATAATTAATATATTATGCAGGTACTTTCCACATAAAACCCAACCGTTATTTTAATGAAAAAAATATAACGGGTTCCCAAAAGTCCGGAAGTAATTTGGTGTTGATGAAATTTTATGCAACTTTTTGTTTATCGATGTATCGATAATTTTTTATTTATATTATTTTTATTAATAATATGCTTTATGAAAGCTTCTATCACAAAGTAGTTTTATATCACCGCTCTATGAAGAATCTTGATACTTATTTTTATTTTAGCAGTCGTTGCTTGTGGGCACTAAATGTGACTGTAAACGCGACTGGTTGTGAGTTCGATTCCCACTCATGGTATTAAATCCATACTTATATTATAAATGCGAAAGTCTATGTGTTTGTCTGTCACGCTTTAACGGCTAATCTACTGATCCGATTTGGATGAAATTTAGAATGAAAATAGTAAAAGTTACTAAGTCTAACATAGGCTACTTATTTTTTTTAAAAATCAACTACTATTCAACCGTTAGTACCGTACTAACGGTTGAAATAAGGGATAAAAGTTTATATGTAAAATCTAAACCACTGGACCGATTATAATGAATTTTGGCATTAATGTAGTTGATAGTCTAAGCATAAACATAGGCTACTTTATTTTTCAAAAACCCACCCCCGAGTTTCAATAACAAAACAATTATCCCTAATTGCCAACGACTCCCACAAATGTTCACGCGGGCCGCTAGTTATTTAATATTTTATTTTATTTTCTTCACTCTGGTGTCGAAGCAAAGCGCGGCGTTAAGTTCTGCCACTTAACATACAATGCCTCAGAATTCAGCGGAAAGTGGGTAACGGAGTGTCTTAACATTAGGTTTCCATCTTTACACTTTTATCTGTGGTTGGTTAAGGGAGAGTAGTTATTTTATTTTAGCTTTACGTCAAGACACCCCGTTTTTAACTTTTCATCCAAAACATCACAATAGTTAATTTAAATATCATAATATTACAGAAGAAAAAAAAAATAGTAAAAAAAATTGTTTAATTGCTTAACTTAAATATACCAATTGAATGATAGTACATTTTTTTCTATACGCAAGTTTTAGTCATATTTACGTATTTTATGACACTCTTACATACCACAAATCGAACCCACACTTGCCTCGATCAATATATAACAAAAAACATCTACTAAAATAAACTAATTTCAATAATTAATGTACAAAAATTAAAAGAAACATCTAAATACATCGTCACTTTAACACCCAATTAGAACCAATATGGCGGACAATAACATAAACAATACGGAACAATAAATTCTTTTCCCACGATATTTCTATTTCTATCTCTTTCTATTTAATAGTGTTAGAGCGAGAGGGGTGGTTGAGCAAATGCACAGTTCGTTTCACGGCTGATCAATTAAATGCATTTTGAATTTAGGTTTAAATATTTAAATTTTAAATTAAAGTATGTACATGTGTGTATGAATCATAGATCTTTGTGAATTTTTTTTGGGAATATTTTTTTTAGGTTATTTGAAAATACAGGCATAAATAGTGTTTATTTTTTAGTCAATATCAGTTAAGGGGCCAGTAGTGGCGCAGTAGCACAGACGTGTGACTTCAAACGACTGGTTGTGGATTCCATTCCCACTCGAGAAGTGGAAATATTTAATATTTCCATTTTCTTCGCTCTACAATGCCTACGAATTCGGCGGAAAGTGGGGAAAGGAGTGTCTTAACACTAGGTTCCCTCTGCCTACCCTGCTCTGCTGAGTGCTCCCGCACAGCGTGAAGCTAAAAAAACATTTTTTTTTTTGTGAAAATGAAGAACGCAACGAACTATTGTGCAAATATTGGACTTTAATTTGACTTTTTTTATATAGCAATAAATGTGTAACGAATTTTATAATCTGTCAAACTTAATTATATTATAATAATTCTTCGACTACCCCGTTATGCTAAAAAATACAAGCTTTATGCATATAATCTTGATTTATGCGAAATTTTCCAATCCTTCATTCGTATATTTTTATAATAAATGGTCAAAAGATTTTCCTTTACCAAATATATAAATATTAGAGTAGCAAACTAATTAATTCTAATAATAACTATAATCAGCTTCTGACATGCGGGTAATAGAGATGTTACATAAATGTGACTTTAATTTGGACCTTCAATTGTTATAAATGTACCCAGTAAGTGTTTATAAAGTGACATGGGAACTACCTATGGCGGGTAAAAATGGAAAACATGGCATATTTTAATAAAATTTTCTTAGTTAAGTTACTATATATTTTTTTAGCTTCACGCTGTATCCTGCACACAGCAGTGTAGGCAGAGGGAACCTAGTGTTAAGACACTCCGTTCCCCACTTTCCGTCGAATTCGGAGGTATTGCGTGTTAAGTGACGGAACTTAACGCCGCGCTTTTACCTCGACACCAGAGTGAAGAAAATGAGTTACTATAATCAAAACCTAAATGTTTCCTGTAATACATTTTAACCTGAAATCATCGTCTTATGGTTTATGGGTGCCATTTTCACCAAGGAAATGATGATGTTTAAATTGTTAACGATTATATTAGTTTTATTTGGCAAGCCTGGTACGTTAATACTAAGCATGGGGTAATTTCAAATTATTGATGGTAAGCTGAGAATTGAGTTTTCTGTGTAGCTTGGTAAAAGGTTCAAAGCTTCAAAAATCATATTTTTGTAAAAAAACTTAAGATTTAGGTACATGTCTAAGATTTAGATGCTCATGTCATGTTTTTTGTTCCACTGTCAATTTATTATTTTTTTATGTCAAAAAATTAACAAAAAACTAACAATAATAATGACAATCGTAACATAAGGAAACTTTATCATGCAATGATTTACTTAAGAAGCTTCGTAAATACATGAAACAGTCAAACGTAATCAATTGATTTATTGACCGTGTTTCTTATTCGGTCATTAATTATTAAAAACTAGTTTTACCTGTCACTTTTATAATAACTGTCACATTAAAGATATATAAATGCTTAATTTAATATTTGCCTAATTTAATATATATTTTTTTCTTTTCAACTTCGCATTTTAACCCGCATATTAGAGTTGGCACAAAGAATTTAGTGCTGAGACACTCCGTATCTCATTTGCAACCGAATTCGGAGGCATTGCGTGTTAAGTGGCGGAACTCAACGCAGCGCTTTGTTTTAGTGTTTTAGGTACCAGAGCAAAGAAATGAAAATATATCCCGAATATACAATCATACTTTTTTTTTTAGCATCACGCTCTATCCCGCACACAGCAGGGTAGGCAGAGGGAACCTAGTGTTAAGACACTCCGTTCCTCACTTTACAATTTACAATCATTCCCCGAATGGTAATCGAACCCACAACCAACGCTTTACAGTCAGATGCTGTCACACTAAAAAATAACAGCCCCATGTTTGTTTTAGTTTTATTTCACTATGTACATCAATAAAACAGAAAAAAGTATATATAATTAAATAATAAATAAAAGCTTTTCCTCAATCAAAATATGAAGCTACAGCTTTAAAAAATATATATATTTACGTTTAAACCGGTTATAACATAACGTTATATAGAATAATGAAAACTATGAAATCGCCTTCTGACTTCTGATTGACACTGACAAATGATGCGGAAAGAGGCTTTATGTTTCTTGGTATTTTTTATTAACTTTAACGGATCTACTATGGCAGGGGTGAGCAAGCTTTTTTAAGCAACGAGCCTAAAAATCTAAACTTTGAATTTATTTAGTAGGCAAAAATTGGTCTTTTTAATAGTATTTAAAGGAAGACATATAATATCATTTTTTTAGCTTCACGCTGTATCCCGCACACAGCAAGGTAGGCAGAGGGAACCTAGTGTTAATACACTCCGTTCCTCACTTTCGGCCGAATTCGGAGGAATTGCGTGTGGAACTTAACGCCGCTTTACCTCGACACCAGAGCGAAGAAAATGGAAATATTAAATATTTCCACTCCTCGAGTGGGAATCGAACCCACAACCAGTCGTTTACAGTCACACGCTTGTGCCACTGGGCCACGACTGAAATATATATAATATCTGAAATATAAATATGCAGTTGGTGGGCTGCATAAAAATGTTAAGCGACTCGCAGGTTGCACATCTCTGTACTATAGCGTATCCATACTTGTAAAATAAGAGCTTTGCTTAGAAACATGATGAAAATATTTAAGGCTCTTTCTCTATTTGAGATCTATGTAGCTGACTATGTAGCTGTAAGTAGGTCGTGCGTGTATTTAAATAAAATTTAGGGAAATATTTGATATTTAAATCTATGTTTTTTTATATTTTTAAAGTGTTGTTTTCACTTTGAATATAATAAACTAAACGCAACGCAACGTAAAAAAATTAACATTAAAATTTCAATAAGCGATAAATAATTTTCAATGGCTTATCACATGTAAAACTAAAAACCAACATTAGGAAGCTCGAACATCAAAAATAATCCTTAGTTAACAATACCAATGTATTCTGTTTATCTATTCACCTGGTCAGTGAACATTACATATTTATTTAACCGTACAAAGAGGCGATACTCCTTATAGATTATTGAATGGAAGCATGAAAATTGACATACATGCCCATAATAATTGAGATCATCCTGTCTTAGTGGGACAGTGTCTGACTGTAAACGCGATGTTTGTAGGTTCGATTCCCACTTGGGGGAATAAATATATTTGTTGTGAGAACATAAAGCGAAGAAATTTCAGTTAGGCGAAGATAATATATACTCTTTGACACTATGTTTATTCTTGCCTACCCCGCTGTGAAATCTTTATTTTAACTCAGAGATAGTGACAGCTTTTCAAAAGACGTATAAAATTTTTAAATATATTGGTACACGAACCCATGCCTCTCAAAAATTCCCCTAACGCTCTAGCCATTTTGATCCCAGCTCAATCAATATTCTTTTTTTTTTTTTTAGCTTCACGCTATATCCCGCACACAGCAGGGTAGGCAGAGGGAACCTAGTGTTAAGACACTCCATTCCCCATTTTCCGCCGAATTCGGAGGCTTGCGTGTTAAGTGGCGGAACTTAACGCCGCGCTTTACCTCGACACCAGAGCGAAGAAAATGGAAATATTAAATATTTCCACTCCTCGAGTGGGGATCGAACCCACAACCAGTCGTTTACAGTCACACGCTTGTGCCACTGGGCCACGACTGGCCACTATATTCTTATACGCTTGTTAAAATTTATTTTTATTGTCATCATATCTGAGGACCTAGACTCTAGTATTTCTTGTTGGCTAGAGCACTCTGAGAGATTCCAAGAGGCGCAGGTTTATTTAATTTTTTTTCTTATGCTAAGTGCAATAAAAAACACTTTCAGATATATTTCATATCAGGACCTATACCGATTTTTTTAATACATCAGTATATTTTTATAGAAGTATAACTAAAAAGCTTCCGTTAGCACAATCGTTTGCCGCCCTCGTTGGTGGTATACTACACACTACACTCTCGAATTAAATTCGACATGCATTCTTACATTGTGAGTCACTCACTCAAAGTAACGTGATTAAATTACAAGTAGATAGATTCCGTATATGTTTTGTGAAATAAATATGTATTAAAAATTATATTTATGTATGATTTTTTTTATTAATTTACACACTTAAGAAATTAAGAAATATGTTTAGAAAACGTAAAAAAAATCCGCTGCTTTCATTTTTTTTATGTTTTTTAATATTAATGTTTTAAAAATGTTATTTGGGGCAGGCCGTGGCGCAGTGGCTCAAGCGTGTGACTGTAAATGACTGATTATGGATTCGATTCCCACTCGAGGAGTGGAAATATTTAATATTTCCATTTTCTTCGCTCTGGTATCGAGGCAAAGCGCGGCGTTAAGTTCCACTTAATACGTAATGTCTCCGAATTCGGCGGAAAGTAGGGAACGGAGTGTCTGGACACTAAGCGAGAAGCTAAAAATATTATTTTATGTATTTGAGTTTCCGTTAAGTATCTCTAAACATTCCCTCGGTCGGAAGTGTCAATTAGGGTTAGCAATTTCCCCCTGATTTGCATTACGATAACAAATATTATACAATTTCTTAGTACTCAATGCATTTACAGGGTGCACCCTAAAATGTGTCTATCAACTGTATCTTCCTGGCTTTCAAAAATGGCACGAGTAAAATTACTGTTGTTTTCGTATTGACATAGATTTTTTTTTAGCTTCACGCTGTATCCCGCACACAGCAGGGTAGGCAGAGGGAACCTAGTATTAAGATACTCCGTTCCCCACTTTCCGCCGAATTCGGAGGCATTGCGTGTTAAGTGGTGGAACTTAACGCCGCGATTTACCTAGAACCAGAGCGAAGAAAATGGCAATATTAAATATTTCCACTTCTCGAGTGGGAATCGAACCCACAACCAGTCGTTTACAGTCACATGCTTGTGCCACTAGGCCACGACTGGCCACCTGTATCTTACTGCCTTTAAAAATGGCTCGAGTAAAATTACTTTTGTTTTCGCATTGACATAGATTAAAAATGTTATTTTAAAGTATTATTTACATGTTTAAGAAAAAATAATTAATGTAATATATGGTTCTTTTTTTATTTTTTAAATGGTTGAAAAACCGTTAACAAATATAACACATAGCTTAGCGGTAGCTTTTTCAATTTCCTAAGTTTACCTCTTCATTAACACTTTAATATGTTAACCTCTTCTATACGTTAACTTTTTTTTTTAGCTCCACGCTGTATCCCACATACAGCAGGGTAGGCAGAGGGAACCTAGTGTTAAGACACTCCGTTCCCCACTTTCCGCCGAATTCGGAGTTTGCATTGCGTTTTAAGTGGCGGAACCTAACGCCGCGCTTTTCCTCGACACCAGAGCGAAGAAAATGGAAATATTAAATATTTCCACTCCTGGAGTGGGAATCGAACCCACAACCAGTCGTTTACAGGCACACGCTTGAGCCACTGCGCCACGGCTGGCCCCTATACGTTAACCTTTCTTATATATTTTTTTTATTTTACTGGTGGGTAAAAATGAATATATCAAAAACTTAACTAACTAGCTACCTAACCAATCTTAACTAATAACTTACAATCCTTCAATAGAAGAGAACTAAACACTAAATATGGTATAACCGTTGAAAACATAATTCAAATAACTTTTTTTCATACCCTCAGGCATATTTTCATAATACACCCCTCTCTATAAATAAAACGTGCGTGTAATATAAACATTACGATGAAATAACGAAGGGTGAAAGTAAAAGCTTAAAAACATTGTTTTTATCACTTTACCAGATTTATGAATGAAATAACTTATCTTTGCTATAAATATAATAAATTGTGGCCAGTCGTGGCCCAGTGGCACAAGCGTGTGACTGTAAACGACTGGTTGTGGGTTCGATTCCCACTCGAGGAGTGGAAATTATATTTCCATTTCCTTCTGGTGTCGAGGTAAAGCGCGGCGTTAAGTTCCGCCACTTAACACGCAAGCCTCCAAATTCGGCGGAAAGTCGAGAACGGAGTGTCTTAACACTAGGTTCCCTCTGCTTACCCTGCTGTGTGCGGGATACAGCGTGAAGCTATAAAAAAAAAATATCCTGCACACAGCAGGGTAGGCAGAGGGAACCTCGTGTTAAGACACTCCGTTCCACTTTTCCGCACACCTACACACTTTTTCCCGTATAGCAGAATACTATAGGATAACTTAATGTCAACTCACTTTGCTCTCTATTTTCCGCCCGAAAATAGGACATTGCAATGCCTAGTTTTTACTTAGGTACCAGAGAATATCAATAAAAATAATTTAATAATTATCACTCCCTCGAATGAGAATCGAACCCATAACCCTTCGCGCTTACGGTCAATCGCTGCACTGTGCCACGATGGCACCAATGAAATAAATTAATAATATAACATATTTAAATATTGCAGCTTAAAATATAATTTAATTAATTATGTTATCTTCAACAATAATTAAAAAAAAAACATTAAATCACCCAAATGTCACTTTTTCCTACGACCAATTAGTACATATTTGACAGCTCCTCGTTGACACACATATGTTCCACACGCATGCGCAGTGTGTAGGGGTATGCATATATACATGTTTAATTTAATATTTAGACAGTCTAAAACGGGTTCAATTCCCAGACGATGTAATTATAGAATCTGCTTCTTTTGTGTTATTCGCTTTTAAGTTTAATATTTTAGTATTAAAATTTATACTTTTTTTTAACAAGAAAGTAAACTTAAGTAAGTTATTGTCGAAATTTCTATAAAAACTATAAAATGTCCAGTAACTTTTTTTTATAATTAATAATAATAAATAATGTATATTTTATTATGTCCATTAATTACTTACATGTTAAAATATACTTTAAAACACCAAAGCGTAGCGTTAAGTTCGGTCACTCAAATAATGCTTTCGAACTGGACCGATGGTGGTTCTAGACAGGCCTAGATCCAGATTTTAGTACATCATAAATATCTCTAGCTCCTTCCTAGCTCTATAATATTACCTTAATTATAATTATAGTAACAGCAAGTACAAGTAATAGTAACATAATTCTTTTTTCCCTTAGCCAACAAGAACCTAGTATTAAGTCAAGATGTTCTCCACTTTCCGCCCGAAATTGCTACATTGTCTATTGACTGACGGAACTCAAACTTATATATACCACACCGAAGAAATAAAATTTCAAATATAATCATTCCCCCGAGTGGGAATCGAACCCGTAACTATCTCATTTACAGTCAAACACCTACTGCACCACGAGGGCTTTATTATATTTCGAGCTTCTGCTATTATAATAATTATTTAATTATCTATATATTATATATTGTGGCCAGTCGTGGCCCAGTGGCACATGCGTGTGACCGTAAACGACTGGTTGTGGGTTCGATTTCCACTTGAGGAAATATTTAATATTTCCATTTTCTTCGCTCTGAAGCCGAGGTAAAGCGCGGCGTTAAGTTCCACCACTTAACACCCAATGCCTCCGAATTCGGCGGAAAGTGTGGAGAACGGAGTGTCTTAACACTAGGTTCTCTCTGCCTGTGTGCGGGATACAGCGTGAAGCTAAAAAAAAAAAAAATAATTAATTATACTCGGGAAACGAACTCACTACTAACGTAAAGGTAGTTACTAACCAAAAAAAACTAAACCAAAGGTGACTTTGTAACGCGATTCATATTACAATGATCTTTTGTATGATGATTCATAGGAAATTTCGCAACTGATTGAGATCAATTGAGCTGCAATTAATGATTCATTATTTAGACAGTATTGTCATCATTTTGATTTATTATACTACGTGGGTTGTTTTTAACTGGTAGGTTAGTTGTGGGTTCAAATACGACATAATAATTAATTTTTTATTAAATTATATATTTGTTAATCTAAACTAGTAGTAAATTGTGAAAAAAGTTTTATTATTCAGATTTTTTCGTGCTTTACAAGCCAAGACACTCTTTTATCCACTTTCCGCCCGAAATCGAGACATAACGTTTTTAGTGGTAGAACTTAACGTATTAGGTATCAGCGCAAAGAAATAAAAATAATTTAAATATTGCTCCAAGGGGAAATCGAACCTACGACCATTACATTAATAGTCAGGCGGATTAAATTCAAATACGACTTGTCTAAATTGATTCTTATAACATATTCGATAATTATACTAGCCTCTAAAAAAGAACATTAGACTGTCCCATAGACGCTTTTCAAATTCAAATTCAGTAGCGGAACTTAACGCCGCCCTTTGTCTTATTCAATAGAACGAACAAAAGACAATAATTAAACTATATGACATGATTACAACTAACCTCCTTATACGAGATCTATTTAAAGTGTACCTAACTGAGCGTGTAATCCTCTCCAGTAAGAGTATCCATTGCCTTAATGCGGAGTTAACGAAGCGAGTCGTGTAAGGGTTGACTTTACTAATTAATTTTAACAAGGTCAAAACGACTTAAATTTATAATTATATGCTTTTTTCAGAAAGAACCCGTGGGGGGACGGGTTAAGAATACAATTCCCCCCCGCCGCTGGGTAGCGTCCCGTAAAAGGCGGGTAACCCAGTAGCTTGGTGGTAGGAGATTCGTTCTCCGACTGGCTCGCGACCACTATCATGTCAAAGACGAACCGCCAAATATCTTATGATGTGTTCCGGTTCGATGGCATGTAAGCCAGCTCTCCCTTTTCCCCTCATTCCCATCCTTCCTCCCTCCTTCTGTCCTATATTCCCAAGGCTGGCAACGCATCCATAACTTTAATGTTGTGGATGTCTATGGGCGAAGGTAACCACTTAACACCAGGTGGGCCATCAGCTCGTTTGCCTCCTTTATTCCATAAAAAAAAAAAACCTTAGTGTGGCACTCTATTCCGTTTTTTTTTTATGGAATAAAGGAGGCAAACGAGCAGAAGGCCCACCTGGTGTTAAGTGGTGACCTTCACCCATATACATCCACAGCATTAGAGTTATGGATGCGTTGCCAGTCTCGGGGATGTAGGACAGAAAGAGGGAGGAAGGATGGGAATGGTGGGAATAGGGAGAGCTGGCTTACATGCTATCGAACCGGAACACATCATAAGATATTTGGCGGTTCGTCTTTGACATGATAGTGGTCGCGAGCCAGTCGGAGAACGAATCTCCTACCACCAAACTACTGGGTTACTCGCCTTTTACGGGCTACCCAGCGGCGGGGGGGAATTGTATTCTTAACCCGTCCCCTTTCTCGAGAGGAGTTTTTACACGATTTTGAGATTTTAGCTGTTAGGTTAGTGGCGAAACTTAACGCCGCGCTTTGTCTTAGGTACCTGAGTAATTATTAAGAAATTTAAATATAATCCTTTCTTCTTCTTTTGCAGTTAGACGCTGTCCTTCTGAGCCATAATGGCACAGTTTTTTTTTATTCCATTAATGAGTGACTTTTTATTATCTCGAGAGAAGCAGTGAATTATCTCTCCGTTCCCCATTTGCCTCTAAATATCTAACAACCAGTTACTAGTACAGTGGAACGCATCCAAATTTAGTTCAATCATATCTTTATGATCGTCAACAATTTATTATTATTATTTTCTTAAATTAAATTTTAACTATTACAAGCAAAAAACATATTCAGTTCTTCATATTCCACCAATTTTTTTAGAAATTACAAGTGTAACTTAAAAATGTATTACAAATCAAGTGAAAGAAAGTAAAAAACGGAGTGTCTTAACACTAAATCCTCTCGGAATACCCCATTATGAATAAAAAGAAGTCACTCCATACCATCCCATACAAAATCAACATAAATAACATAATAAAAATAACTGGCAACCCCTTCTATTAATAAAAATAATAATCTATCAATAACTTGTCACGTTCTCACCGGCTTGGGGTTAATTAGTACGCTTAAAAATATTTAGGGGATGAAAAAATCAACAATGGATTTCTAAATATGGCTTTAACTAGCAAAGGGTGGTTGTTATTTATATATATATATTTTTTTTGTTAAAAATAGTTTGTTCAAAATTTATTTGAAGTCTGTTGTGGGGAAGTGTCTGACTGTAAACGAGATAGTTGTGGGTTCGATTCCCACTCGAGGGAATGGTTAGAGGAACTGTTTGGTGCCTAAGACAAAACGCAGCGTTGGGTTACGTCTCTTGATAAATTATATTAACACTACTACCATGTTGTTACCGATTATCGAGTCATCGAGTCGTCGAGTCATATCGATTCCGGTTAATATCGTTCGAAGTAGGTACTCACTGGCTTATGTCAAAAATCTCCTTTCACGAATTTTTGCCTTATAAGTTACCTGAAACAAAAGAAATTAAATCATTAGCATTATTTAGCTTTACACTGTATTCTGCACACAGCGGGGTAGGCAGAGGGAACCTAGTGTTAAGACACTCCGTTTCCCGCATTCCGCCGAATTCGGAGGCATTGCATGTTAAGTGGCGGAACTTAACGCTGCGCTTTGCCTCATTATTTAAATATAGTTTATTTTATTTAATACAATAAATATAAAGAGAAAGTGCGGGGTTGAGTTCCGCCACTCAATACATAATATCTTGATTTCTGCGGAAAAGTGAAGAATGGAGTGTCTTTCATTAGGTTGTCTAAACTAAAACTCTTGTTTCAACTATGTAATATCTACTAGGATGTATTGAAGAACGCTAAGAAGGAATTCCCAAAAATCGGGAAAATACAAGACATATTTTTAAGCTTCTCGCTGCGTCAGGCACACAGCAGGGTAGACAGAAAACCTAGTGTTAAGAAACCCCTTTCCCCACTTTCAGCAATTTTGCATAACATAGCGAGATAAGCGACTTATTACAGAAACATTTTGTTTAAAAAAGCAACTGTTGAGTTTCTGGCCGGCACTTCTCAGCAGAACTGCCTTCCGATTCGGTGGTAACTTTATGTACATTTGACTATTCAAAAGTGCTTACAAAAGTCTATTTGAATTAAGATATTTTGAGTTTGTGAATTAAGCGCTTTCAACTGAAAGAAACTCTTCAGCTTTATAGTAGAACCAGTGACATGTGATCTGCGGCTTTTATCCCCCATATTGGAGTCTCCTTTGTATTCTCTGAACTTTCTGTTCAATCATAATAAAATATATCCTATAGCACTCTTAAATAGCGTAGCTTTCTAATGGTGAAAGAATTTTCATGATCAGTTCAGTATTTCAAACTAAGTTACCATCTTACCTCTTCATTATATTAATATAGATATAATAAGTACATAAAATATAACATTGTTATTGCCGCTACAATGTCACCGATGCCCCAGAGACCGACTGTCAGAAAGGGCATAGCAGATATATTTAGACGTGCGTCATTTTGGCCAACTTAAGCTGTGACGAAGCTTGCAACCCTCTCAGATTAATATAGCTTAAGTTTTTTACTTTATTTAGTACTACTCGCACCTTCACTGCTTGAACTAAATGACTGTTTCATTATATTGCAACCCTCGGGGGTGGATTTTTGAAATATAAAGTAGCCTATTTTTAATCTTCGATTATAAACTACATATATTCAAAAATTTATTACAATCGGTCAAGCGGTTTAGATTTTTCATATAAACTTTCATCTCCTATTTCAGAGGTTAATTTTTAAAAATAAGTAGCCTATGTTTGACCCTGGATTATTTACTACTATCATTCTAAATTTCATCCAAATCGGACCGGTAGATTAGCTGTGAAAGCACGACACACAAACAGACAGACTTTCGCATTTATAATATAAGTATGGATTAAACAAATGAAATACATATGGAGGCCATATTGACGTAGTATGACAACATCTGTGTATATGATGGTTCTCCTTCTTCCTGGCAACTATCCCAGCTTTAGCCAGGGTCTGCCTTCCTACTCAACCTCCTCCACTTTGCACGGTCTTTGGCATCCTCGGTGGTAAGTCCATTGGATGGTTGTGAGTTCGATTCCCACTTGGGGGAATGATTATATTTAAACTAATGTCATTTAGTCACTCTTAGGATAACAACATGCATTGTCTTAAAATTACACTAAGAAACGAACGGAGGGCGGAATGGAATGTCTTGTTACTAGGATCTTTCTTCAACACTAAATAATAATATTTTCCCTCAAGTCAAAGTTACGGTGTAAAACAGTCCTGTTTAATTATACATTTTCAAACAAAAGGGTTGATTTCTGCGAAAGCACTCAAGGTGATGATCAAAGTAATTTGAAAGTTATTTTCAGCACATAAAGTTTATTTTGAAATGAACAATATTAACTTTATAACAGTGATTACAATTTGTAATATTTTTAGCTTTTCATTATAGCCTGTGACCGTTATGAATGTTTTTTATTGACAAAAAGAGAAGATGGTTGTGGGTTCGATTCCCAGTCGAAGGACGATTATATACAAATTTTCATTTCTTCCCTCTGATATCTAAAATAAAGCGCGGCGTTGAGTTCCGCCACTTAACACACAATGTCTCGATTTTCAAGTGGAAAGCGGAGACGGAGTGTTTTGACACTAGATCCTAACTACCCTGCTATGCAAGAAAAAACGTGAAGCTGCAAATCAAAAGGCAAACGAACAGAAGGACCACCTGATGGTAAATGGTTACCTTCGCCTATGGGCATCTACAACATTAGAGGAGTTGTGGATGCGATGCCGGCCTTGGGGGTGAAAGAATGGATGGAAATAGGGAAAGTTATACAAAAATACGAAGCAATACGCACCTGTTATGCCAGAGGTAACAAGTTCGAATTCAACTGCTATTAAACTATTTAAAATGTATAAATCATGTTTTAAATATGTATATATACTTGTTTCAAATAAGTGATATAATTGCGGTTGTTCTGGGGACAGCGTCTGACTTGCGTTACGTAATGATAGTGGGTTCGACTCCCACTCGGGGGTTGGTTATATATAAAAATTCGTTTCTTCGTTGCATTTTATGTTACTTAGCAATAATAAAAACAAAAAATCCTTTAACTTGACCATATTATTTTAATATGACAGATATTATATATGAAAATCATATTAGTTACTCCTCATTATATTATTTTCTACGATTTTTCAACTTAATATTCAAAAACGGCCGCTGTTTTTTTCCTCTTAAGGTAATTAGATCACCACATTAAGAAACTTTATAGTAAGATAAGAGTATGTTTGCACATTCCCCGCTAAGTCCCATCTAAATACACTTACGACACTTTTATATGACGTAAGATAGTATGTACTATGAAAACTCGATAAACTTAATAAAAAAATCTAATTTTGCACGCATTGCTCATTGGTGAGAGCTCCTGAACTGTATTCAGGAGGCGCGGGTTCGAATCCCGCTGCGATCAAATTTTTATACGTTTTCTTTAAATGTCTTTTTCAATTTTCCTAAGTGTGGAATAACACTTTAAAAATGTTTAAAAATCTAACTTATTAGCAAAATCGTTTAAAAAAGAAAGAAAAATTCGCTTATATAATGACATGAAATGAGGAACGGAGTGTCTTAACACTAGATTCCCTACCTACCCTGCCGTGTGCGGGATACTGCGTGATGGTTAAAAATAATTAATTTTTAAGCATTTTATTTGTCGTTATGGCAAAGACATGACGTTTATGTCATGAACATATTATTGTTTATTCGGATATATGTATGTGCAAAATTTTAATAATTTTTTTATATGTATTTTTTTTATTTTTTATCAATTTTTGGAAGATATCTTACAAGAAAATTGCTTTAGCCTCATAAACTACCAAGAAATAGTTAAGGAGTTAGGAGGTGTAAACTTTACATATCAAATTTCAACTCTCTAGGATTTCGAAAGTAGCTAAGCATTTCCATGAATATCAGTGAGTTAGTTAGTGAAAAAATCAAAACATGTAGGTACGTACAATGCTAACTAACTCAAAATATTATCTTAGGCATAATGATATCTTTTTATTAGTAAGCAAAGGGTAATTACATAATATTTTAATTATTAAGTTTAGTTCAACAAAAAGACGTACAAAAAAGTAAACTAAAGCAATTTAAATAATACATATACCTATCTGTGTCATTCCATATAAAATATACTATTAAATAATTAACAATAGTAACGATAACGTTCAACGTATATTAAACGTTAACTACTATAGTATCTTATTTAGGAACTTTCTTATCTATATTATGAAATTTATGATAAGGCCCTTCCGTACCAGATTTAGGGCACTTCCACGTCTTAAATTTAAAAGAATAAGGCTTTAAATATAGAATAAACTAATGACCTAATTAAAGATATGATAAAGATCTTAACAGGTACCTCTGTCCGTCTTTTGGGCGCCATTTTTTCTTTTCAATCTTTGGATTGTATTAATATATAGATGGTATAAATTTCTGAGACCATTGTGGCACAGGGTGTCAAAGCATGACTGTAAATGCAATTGTGGGTTTGATTTCCACTCGGGGAAATGATTATGTTCATTATATTTTTATTTTTAAAGTGGGGAACGGAGTGTCTTAACTCTAGATTCCCTCTGCCTACCCTGCTGTGTGCGGGATACAGCGTGAAGCTATGTTTTTTTGTCTTTTGTTATTTTTATTTCTCGGCTTTAGTAACTAAGACAGAGTATGGCGTTGAGTTCCGCTAATCAACACATAATGTCTCCATTTATGACCAAGAGTGGAGAAGTGTCTTGACACTATGTCCTCTCTAACTATACTAAGCGGGAAAAATCGGAAAGCCATAATAAATGTAAAAAAATATTGCAACACCATTTTTAGAGGCAGGGGGAGACCTCGGTTGACAATCGAGAACAGAGACATCGACGATACTGAAGGAAGGTCACGTAAAAAGCATGAGGACCCGTGGGGCGTGTATGAAGAGGTTGATGACAGTGGACGAGGCGAAAGAAGTATGCAGGGACCTATGATGCTAGAGATAGAGAGTGAATCTAAAAAAAAAAAAAAAAAATCGTGGCCCAGTGGCACAAGAGTGTGACTGTAAACGACTGGTTGTGGGTTCGATTCCCACTCGAGGAGTGGCAATTATATTTCCATTTTCTTCGCTCTGGTGTCAAGGTAAAGCGCGGCGTTAAGTTCCGCCACTTAACACGCAAGCCTCCGAATTCGGCGGAAAGTGGGGAACGGAGTGTCTTAACACTAGGTTCCCTCTGCCTACCATGCTGTATGCGGGATATAGCGTGAAGCTATTTTTCATAAAAACAAAATAGAGTGAATCTAAATTTAAAGAAATCTCTACATCTACACTATCAATAAAATATCTAACCTGAAAATGTCAGTCTACTTATAAAAACGTAAAACAATCCTAACACTTACAATTTTCTAAAGATTCAAGATAAAAATGTAGTGAACTGTTCTTGCATAAGTGCGTTATCAGTTGACCGATAACGGTTTCTTGGCAAAACTGTAAACAAGTAGGTAAGTACTAGAAAAGCAGTAGCACGCTTTCCGTCAGTCACTCCGTGACAGATGAATTTCATCGTAGTCATTTGTTCTGCTTAGCGAGGTGGTTATAGATTCGATTCCCATCCAAAAATAAAATTTATAAATAAAATTTCCCTATTATCCCTAATTGGGTTATTACAGTGTCTATTTTTACTTCTTATGCGGCTTATCGTTTATGAAAGACACATGGAAGCTAGGATAATTTACTACTTATTACTTTATTATGTTCCTCAGAATGGCGAAATAAAAAAAAAAAATTAATTATATCATTCCCCTGACTAAGGTTTGAACCCACATAACAATTACCGTGATAACGCTCGGACACTGCCACTGCGTCACGATCTTCACATTATTTCAGAAACAGACAGAATGTAGTAATAAAATCAGATATTCAGCCCGAATTCAATATATTTGTTATTAAGTTTCGGAATTCAATTTTTTTTGGCCCTGTTTTGGCTTTTTGGTGGCCCGCCGAGCGTTTTAATTTTTTTAAATATACCTACGTATAATTGTACTGATATATATATATATATATATATATATATATATATATATATATATATATATATATATATATATATATATATATATATATATATATATATATATATATATATATATATATATATATATATATATATCACAAATTTTGTAGTTAAAATTGGCCTCCCACTTGGAAAGGTTGCTCACGTATGGTCTACACCGTTGCTACTGAAAAACGCGATGAGTGTGGATTTGATTTCCAATACGTTGAGTACAAATTATTAGAAGCTAGGGTAAAACTAGGTAAAACGCCCCAGTTGACAAAACGCCCCACAGCCATAGCAGGCACATTAAGAAAGCTAGATGATACAAGTATTGCACGGAGAGTAGCCATAAGTCGATAAACAACATAGCTGATATGCACTTTGGGTTTATTACGCGCCGTTAAAAAATATTAATAAATTTAGTGTTTCAGTGAAGTTACAATTTGTGGTAAGTTGCAAACATTTTTTTATATTTTAATACTCATTAAATTTAAGTTAAATTGATATTAACTGTTGAAAATACACATAAATACACTTTATTATAAATGTTCGTTAAACGTGATAACTTTGAAATTGAGGCTTTTTTCTTGATAGGGCGTTTTAAAAAGCAAATTTTGCAATACGCCCCACCGCATGTTTTTTAAAATGCCCCCGTACTGAAATTACATAGATACCAATTTATATTGTATTTTAATTACAGAGTATGTCTCTTAAATATAAACGCAAGACTCTTCGAGCTTCTTGGAGGCAATGCGATCTGTATGAAGTAAAAAAATGGGAGAGAATGAAGCTTCAAAGCACTTCAAAGTTCCATCTTTGAGAAGCACCTTAAAACTGTTCGGATATGGACATAAATAAAAGCGTTGAATGTACAGAAAATTACTACATAACAAAGTCTCCTGAAGACTAGATTCAAGTTTGACACGTTCAGGGTACCACGTTTGTGTAACAACTATGGGCAGAAAGCTGAGAGAGAAGCTGTTAAAAGCAGCAACATTTGATTTTATTCTATTCAACTATTTTATGATGATTTTAATTTGGTTTATGTCAAACTTAATTGAAAAGACTGTTATGTTAGTCATTAATTTAGAAGACTGATGTTTTTTTATTGTTACAACTTTTCTTTTAATTAATTACTTACAAATGAAAATGTTTTTTTTTTATTTAGAGTTTTTAAGGACTTTTAGTCTTGCCTTACCTTTGAGTTATGTTTGTAAGTTATTAAACTATTGATATATTGTGTTTTTTTACGTTTTGGATAAAATTTAGGTATGGACATATATGAGGACATTTTAAATTGCATGGGGCATTTTATAATACAAGACGAGGCGTATTAGGTAACATGTACCTGATAAAACGCCCCACTCCATGTCTACAAAAAAATTGAAATAGATCTTTAACCATCGTTCCAATTACATTAAGCTTTTGTAAAATTATTGTTAACGAACCAATTAACGTCCAGGAATAAAATAAATAATGAAATCTATGATTATTTGGGTTTTATTGAAGTTTAAAAAAAAGTGGGGCGTATTACCAAGTTTTACCCTAAGTTTTGTATTAAAGCAAAGCTTTTGCCTCTCTTTATTCATTATTTAACAAACACTCCTTCATGACTAAGCGCAGCGTTGAAATCCCTGACTCAACGTAATGCAATTACGGGTGAAAATAGAAAAACGGAATATCTTAACACTATGTTTACTCAAACACTGCTATGCGTGAAAAAGCGTGAAAAAATCAAAAAATCAATATATACATATATAAAAAATCGATTTACTGATAGGTCCTTATATTACTTCTTAAACAATAGAAACCTTGATAACACCTAGACCGTGAAACAATAAGAATTACGTACACCATTGTTTACTTGCGGTTTGGCTGTTTCTGTATTCATTGGATTAAGATCCATATCAGATATGGAGATATTACTGAGAAATATTATGATTGAATATTAATACAACGTTTGTTTGTTTATTATTCATTTTATTGACATATTGTTGGTATTGATTTTTTTTTTTAGCTTCACGCTATATCCCGCACACAGCAGGGTAGGCAGAGGGAACCTAGTGTTAAGACACTCCGTTCCCCACTTTCCGCTGAATTCGGAGGCTTGCGTGCCGTAGCGAAGAAAATGGAAATATAATTTCCACTCCTCGAGTGGGAATCGAACCCACAACCAGTCGTTTACAGTCACACACTTGTGCCACTGGGCCACGACTGGCCACACGTACTCGAGTTAGTAACTGGTATTGATTAATGTATATGAGATTATATTTTAGACCGTCGTGGCGCAGTGGGACAGCGTCTGACTGTAAATACGATGGTCGTGAGTTTGATTCTCGTAAGGAGGAATTATTGTATACTTATATTATTTTTATTTCTCCACTCTGGTACTTAAGACAAAGTAGGGTTTAAATTCTTTTACTTAATGATGTTTCGATTTCGTGCGGAAAGTGGAGAACGGAGTGTATTGACACTACATTCTTTCTGACTGACCCAGATGTACGTGAAAAAGTATGATGCTTTTCAATTTTAGTTATTTAGCAATAATAAGTAATGGTCATTCATGATGACACATTTAAGGTTTACGCTGTATCCCCCACACGGCAGAGTAGGCAGAGGGTACCTACCTGTTATGACACTCCGTTCTACATTTTACGCCAAATTCTGGAGGCATTGTGTGTTAAGTGACGGAACTTAACGCTGCACGAATAAACCACGATATTAGAGCAAAAAAAATAGAAATAATGAATACTTCCACTCTTCGAGTGGGAATCGAATCCACAACCAGCCGCGTTTACAGTCACAGTGTGCCCGTAAGCCACGACTGGCCTCAACATACCTGTCTATTTATATTAAAGGCCAAAAATGTATTGTAATTAATTCAGACTAATCACCGCTACCAAATTAGCTTAATCAAAAGATCAACGAACGATCTATGTTGAAATTAGTCATATCGACAACCAGTCGTGGCCCAGTGGCACAAGCGTGTGACTGTAAACGACTGGTTGTGGGTTCGATTCCCACTCGAGAAGTGGAAATATTTAATATTTCCATTTTCTTCGCTCTAGTGTCGAGGTAAAGCGCGGCGTTAAGTTCCGCCACTTAACACGCAATGCCTCCGAATTCGGCGGAAAGTGGGGAACGGAGTGTCTTAACACTAGGTTCCCTCTGCCTACCCTGTGTGCGGGATACAGCGTGAAGCTAAATAAAGAGACAACCATGACCGTGAAATAGAAAAAATCTAAACCTCCACCCATATATATATAACCAGATATTATGAAACTTAGTATATTTGAATATTGTGAAACCGCATCGCAATCAGCTGCATGTGGGAATGTCGTCAAACATGTTTTGTATTGAAGCAATGCTTTTGCCTCTCTTTATTTATTATTTAACAAACACTCATTCATGGCTGAGCAAAATTTAAATTATTTGAAAAAAGTATTTTTTATTAGGCTGAATGTTATGCGGCCTAATTGTAATAATAATTAAAAAAGTGGGATGCTGTTTTGACGTTTATGTTTTAGTCAAATTGAAAGTTTTTTTATGTTTGTAAAATTAATTACGATTATTTATTTTTTTGAAATAATATTTATTTTTAATATACAAATATATCAAAATATCTTAATAATCTAATCTAATATTAAACGCTTAACTAAATCATATCATTCTTGAATTTAAAATCTTGAAACTTATGAAAAAGTTTATGTGACACTTACTATCAAAAATTTTTTTGTATAATTAACCTACAAATTTAGAACAAAGTAATGATAAATCTATAATTTACCTTGAAAAAATTTTATCCTTTAATTTTAATAATTATGATTTACAAGATATTGTATAAAAATGAACTTTCTGCTTTCGATTATTATTTGTGTTGTTTATTGATACTAAAAAAAATACATATACTACATAATACATAAAGTATTTAAAATAATGTACAAGTGTTAAGAAACTGGCAACAATTTTAAAAGTTCATATTGATCCTTTGAACTTTACTTTTAAAAGCTTTTTTATTTATCGAATGGCATTATCATGTTTTTTTATCTGTGCAATTTAGTTACTTTTCGCGCCAAACTTAACATATTAAATGTCAGAAATAAAATATGTTTGTGGACAAAAAAGATATATAATTAAAAATATACTGAAATATAAAAAAAATATAATTGTTTCAAAGAAAATAAAAGTTTGTAGATACAGGAAATAAACTTTAATACAAAAAATTAAAAAATATACGTACATAAGTATATAAAAAAAATTTTACAACCAAACCGTTTATATGAATCTTAAAATAAAAAATATATATATAAATAATGTAATTAACATTTTTTTTGCTTCTTGCTATTTTTATACATTGAAACTTAAATTATTCCAACAATTCGATTTAAATCATCCAAGTTAAAATGTGTGTATATTGGTATTCGAAAATACACATTTTTTTCTTTTTTTTTTTAGCTTCACGCTGTATCCCGCACACATCAGGGTAGGCAGAGGGAACCTAGTGTTTAGACACTGCGTTACCCACGCACCGCCGAATTTTGGAGGCTTAACGTGTTATTATTAAGTAATATGTTTTTTTTTGGAGTTACACGTTATTCTTTTAGAAGAGTACGCAGAAAGATCTAGCATGATGAGACTCCTTTCTCCACTTTCTCAAGATATTGCGTGTTAAATGACAAAACTCAATGCTGCGTTTAGTTTTACTTGAGCAGAGAAATAAGAAGAATTTAAAAATTACCATCCCCCTAATTTAAAATGGAACTCACAGTCATCGCATATACCTTCACGTAGCAGTGTAAGGGAACCTAGTGTTAAAACACTCTGCTCCCCACTTTCCGCCGAACGCCACGCTTTGCCTTGGCACCAGAGCAAAGAAAATGGAAATATTAAATATTTCCACTTCTCGAGTGGGAATCGAACCCACAACCAGTCATTTACAGTCACACACTTTTGCCACTGCGCCACGACTGGCCTCATGTACATAAATACGTCATATAAATTAGACCATAGACTGTAAATAGACCATAGAGAACATTAAAAAAATATATATAAACAGGCAAGTCAACATTACCGTATTCAATCACGTTCAACTAGTGATTGATTGATTGAATGAATGAATGAATGGGATTAAGGGAATGAACCATTGTGTGTATATATTGTAATTCACTCGATTGTTCAGTTACGTAATTTACATTATCGATTTAAATTGTAATTTTGTATTACCCATTACATTTACATTGCCGGATTCGTTTGCGATTACGTAATGGGAAACTGCTTATTGTGTGTTTATTTTTTGCAGCTTTACTCTTTCAGAAGACAGAACATAGTCAAAGTCTTAAAGAAATAATTTTATTTAAAATAAGAAGTTACATGCTTCATTTTTTGAACATCAAATAGTTTACCACCGGTTCACTATAGTTAATGCCTCAGATCTGAGAAGAACCGGCGCAAGAAACTCAGCGGGACGATTTTTTTTAAGTCAAGCATTTACAGATATTATATGATAATATATTATTCAATAATGATACCTTAAAAATGACTGGAGCGAGCATTTTATGTCCAAGGCGTGTTATCATTCAAAAACTCATTAATTAGGTAATAACCCTTAACACACAAACGTCGTTTCACAATTTTTTTGAATTGTGATATGGAACACTCTTGGACGTTTTCTGGGATCCTATTGTAAAGGCGTACATATTGTCCCATGAAAGAATTACGGATTTGCTGCAATCGAGTTAGTGTCTAGACACTCCGTTCTCGACTTTACGTCTGAAATCGTATTGGCGAAGGCCATTTCGAATTACTGTTGAGACTTGTTCTAGACACTAAAGCGGAGAAATTAAAATAATATATAATAATAATAATGCATAGTGGGAATCGAATGGAAAACTCACTACGCCACGACTGCCTTTATGTTTATAATATTTTATTTTTATTGTTATGATTTTGACGAAGAATAATGTTAAGTTTTGTAAAATATAGCAGATTTTAAAATAACATTGTCAGTATAATATGGCAGAATTATTATATTCCCTAGCTCAATCATTAAGGAAAAAAAAATATTGAGAAAAGATAAAAAAAACCTTATTTAAAATACACATAAAATTAAAATACCTACTTCTTGTATATTATTTTTTTTATTAATTTACGATCTTAACAACTAGACGATTGAAATTTTCATCAATTTTTTGCTGCAATCACTTGAAGTACCTAATAAAAATACCATAGAAGTATATAACAAACTTATAAAGGAGGTAAATATATAATTATAGCGGCAGTACAGAATCTAGCAGTACAAATATTAAGTAGTAGTAATTGTGGCGTTGAGTTCCGCCACTCAACACGTTGTCTCAAATTCAGAAAAGTGGGGAACGGAGTGTCTTAACACTAGGTATTTTTTGCCTGCCTTACTATGCTGGAAGAAGTGTAAAATTAAAAAAAATAAAAACTAATCTTTAGCTTATCTGTTTGAATGTATATCTGTAAATAAAACTATTCCATTACTGACTGACTCACTGACTCACACCGCACAGTCTATACTATAGAAACATGGAATTTTGTTTATTAGAGAGGCCTTCTTTGCGAGATTATATAAAAAAGATATCAATATTTTTTTTCCATTTTTTTCCTTTTTAAGTATATCATAAGGTAAACTACCTCTACCACTTTTAAAAATGTTTAAAAGTGTTTAATAAATAGCATTTTCTTCTGCCAAGCGATTGTTCGTACACCTTAAAAATGTTTAAAAATATATCATAAGGTATTCAGAGAAAACCTTAGAGTCGAAACACTCTATTCTTTACCTTTAGTGGCGGAACTCAACGCCGTAGCTCTTGTTTCATAATATTTTAAACAAAACAACTTATAGGTGGCCAGTCGTGGTCCAGTGGCACAAGCGTGTGACTGTAAACGACTGGTTGTGGGTTCGATTCCCACTCGAGGAGTGGAAATTATATTTCCATTTTCTTCGCTCTGGTGTCGAGGTAAAGCGCGGCGTTACGTTCCGGCACTTAACACGCAAGCCTCCGAATTCGAAGGAAAGTGGAGAACGGAGTGTCTTAACACTAGGTTCCCTCTGCCTACCCTGCTGTGTGCGGGATACAGCGTGAAGGTAAAAAAAAAAGAAAACTTATAGCTAAGTTAACTCTGTGTTATTTAATAATAAAATATTTGTCAACATTCTTCAACATGTCCACAATATGGCCGAGTATTTTAAATTACAAATTATACAACATTACTTCTATTCAACTAGATATATGATAATATCTTGAAATACCTTGTTTTTTTCTAGTTGTATTTACATAACATTACAATATGTGAGGGGAAAACTATGTTTTTGATTTTATCTATCGTGTTATAGAATGATTTACATTTTTAATAATATTTTGATAACGGCATGTAACGTACAGCCTTTTTCTAGGTGTATATATCTAATCGTCTAATATTCTTAAGTATGTAACTTTTATTCAGCTTCACGCTGTATCCCGCGCACAGCAGGGTAGGCAGAGGGAACCTAGTGTTAAGACACTCCGTTCCCCACTTTCCGCCGTATTCGGAGGCATTGCGTATTAAGTGGCGGAACTTAACACCGCGCTTTACCTCGGCACCAGAGCGAAGAAAATGGAAATATTAAATATTTCCACTCCTCGAGTGGGAATCGAACCCACAACCAGTCGTTCACAGTCACACGCTTGTGCCACTGGGCCACGACTGGCCACTATTATATATAAAAATATTTAAAACTGGAGGTCGGTTCCAATTTTTTCATGAAATTTCATATTAAGTTGTGTATGCGGATTTTCAAGAGCGAAAAATCGATCGATAAATGTTTAGAAAACGTTGGTTTATCTCTATTTTCAAGCAATGAAAAAATCGACTACAGTATTATTAGGCAGTATCGGAACCAGAACACTCCAGTTTGATTCCAAACTTGACTACTTTTTGTTTTATTTGTATTTTTTTTAATAATTATAATTTAAACTAATATTTTTTTTATTACAGTTATAGATACCAAAAAATATCGTCCGAATGTTATGAAATAATGCATAATATTTTTTTGTTATTTTTTATATTTCTATTAATTAAAAACATTGACTAAATTGACAGTTAAAAAAAATGTTGTTAATTAAACAGAACAAGATAGAATTTTGCTTAAAATTAATAATTAATATATTTTTCCGTTTTATTTGCCAAAATATCACACAACTAATTTGTGAATACAAAAAATATGACTGAAATCTAATATCAAAGATAAAATGTCAAATTAAAATTGCCCGCCATATTTTTTGTGCCCACAACATGCCGCAGATAACGTTGGTCTAATTAATTAAGGCTGATGATCCTAGGCGCGACCATTGATTAAAACGAAAACTGTTTATTTTATTTTTTTTTTTTTACTTCACGCTGTATCCCGCATACAGCAGGGTAGGTAGAGGGAAACCAGTGTTAAGACACTCCGTTCCCCACTTTCCGCCAAATTCGGAGGTATTGCGTGTTAAAAGGCGGAACCTAACGCCGCGCTTTGCCTCAACACCAGAGCTAAGAAAATGGAAATATTAAATATTAATGTTTCCACTCCTCGAGTGGGAATCGAACCCGCAACCAGTCGCTTTACAGTCGCACTTTGTGCCTCTGCTATAAAGCAGATTGATAATATCCCCTTGCTCGATAATTATTTAAAAAAAAATATTGAAAAAAAAATCATAAAACCATATAGATAACGTTGGTCTAATTAATTAAGGCTGATGATCCTAGGCGCGACCATTGATTAATACGCGTCTGGTTTAGCAAAATACTATTTATTCGTTTCTATCACGACATGCTATCATTAGAATATCTTTTATTTTGGATTAATCTGTTCTACAAAATATAATCTATTAAAAATTGACAGTTTCACGCTTTATCCCACATAGGAAGGCAGCCGGAGAGAATAGAGCGAGAGAGCTAGTGTCATGGCACTCTGTTCACCATGAATTCAATACCACGTTTTGTAACGAAAAGGAGATATGAAAATAATATATAATCATTCTCCGAGTGGGATTCGAACACTTAACCAACGCGTTTAGAGGCAAACGCTGGCGCCACAGTTATTTTTTGTTAAATATAAAAGAAATAGGATTTTGTATCAAACTTTTATATAGTTTTAGCTAAATAGAGATTTAAATTGCAAAAGTCATGAAAAATACAACCTACCTCCAACATTTTATGAAATATATCGATCTTGATTTGGTTAACAACAAATATAACAAATTATTTCAACCATATACGAAACTATTTAACCTTATGTGTATTCTATTGAAAAACTAACGGCACATTCTAACTCGTAAGTGTAACTTAATTTTGGAGGCGCACACAAAAAAACCCATCCAACTTTGACAGCTGTCACTTTGACATGTACGGTTAGGTATTTTGACGGCTAGTGTCAGCGGGATCTTTCATAATCTGTTAATAGGTAGTGAGAGATTATACGATTGTTACATAAAAACCGGTATCAAGGATTGACTGATTATTAGAGTAACAGCGTGAAGATCACGTACAAATCTGCGGCTACGTTTTTTACTAGCTTTTTTCTGCTAAATTATATCTCAGTAGACCATATTTTTTATTATAGATTATTTATTTAGTATATAATAAAAAATATGGTGGTATAAGTATTTGTGTGGCCAGTCGTGGCCCAGTGGCACAAGCGTGTGACTGTAAACGACTGGTTGTGGGTACGATTCTCACTCGAGGAGTGGAAATATTTAATATTTCCATTTCCTTCGCACTGGTGTCGAGGTAAAGCGCGGCGTTAAGTTCCACCACTTAACACGCAATGCCTCCGAATTCGGTGGAAAGTGGGGAACGGAGTGTCTTAACACTAGGTTCCTTCCTGAATATGTGCGGGATACAGCGTGAAGCTAAAAAAAATATTTAAATAGCGTCTCTTGAATTGAAGTCATAGGTAACAAAAAAAACATAAGAAATATCAAACAATGAAACATACTTCTTCCAATTATACCATATCTTCTTAATTATAAAATAAATCATACTAAACAAATATATTAATGACTTAAACAAAATTTACGGCGCTACAATTATTTAAAGCAAGCAAACAAGATGTCTAAATTAACTAAAATTAAAATACAACGTAGAATATACATACATTGGCTGTCTCATCAATCAATATAATTGGAACACGCATAATGAAGCCTACGCGAGTTACATTACCTCCGAACACAATAGTTTTATTAAGAAACAAAGCTTTAGCCCACACTTATTATGCCACGTCTTGATATATTTAATCTGTATTTATAAAAAGTTGCATCTCCTTTCTAATTGTTTTTTTTTTAGCTTCACGCTGTATCCTGCACTCTGCGGGGGGAGGCAGAGTTAACCTAGTGTTAAGATACTCCATTCCCAACTTACCGCCGAATTCGGGGCCATTGCGTGTTAAGTGGCGGAACTTAACACCGCGCTTTGCCTCTGATACCAGAGCGAAGAAAATGGAAATATTAAATATGTCCACTCCTCGAGTGGGAATCGAACCCACAACCAGTCGTTTAGAGTCGCACGTACGTGCCACTGTACCACGACTGGCCCCAAAATTATCTAAATATTGATAGTAGGTAAAATCTAAAAAATTATAAAAAATATACAATTTTAATTGCTTTATACCTTTAATTACTTTTTGATCGTCATTATTGTATTAATTTATTATTAATTATTATTAATTAAATTTAAGATTAATTTAAATTATTTAAATTATAATTCATTTAATTTATTATTAATTAGAAATGAAAATGGCTTGCTTTCTATAAGAGAAAGAGAGAGAGAGAGAGACAGATAGAGAAACATGGGCACGCCGCACAGCTTACAATAGCTTACTATAGCAAAAAGTGTCGTTAAAAACAAATGATTTTTTCAATAGTAATTATGTTAATTAACATTTGTGCTATAAAATAGTAAAAATGTGTCATGTTCATTTAATTTGGCTGTATATTGTCTAATCTATGCAACCATATCCATATCCAAATCTATAAAGATAAAGCAACCTAGAATTGAGATTACAAAGCGTTTTTATTTGGGACAGTAAGTGTGACTCGTAAGATATGGTTAATCATAGTTTCAGAGTATCTTTTTATTAGACGTATAACATGTTGGTTTATTTGGAGTTAAAATATTGGACAAAAGAAAGAAAAATACTGTAATACTGTTTATTTACCCAAATGAACTAAAAAGAGACAGAGAACGGCAAGCAACTATACAAATATTAGTCTCGAAATTAGCCTCAATAACCTTGATAGGATAGACAGCGATATATTAGTGTCATAACACTATGTTCTTTACTTTTAGACAGAATTTAAGGCATTGCTCGTTAAGTTTCGAAATTCAATTTTTTTGATTCGGATTGTCATAACACTATGTTCTCCTTAACTAACGTGCTTGGGAGAAAAAGAAACTTAACCTGCTTTCTTATTTAAAATATTGCAAGATTTTTAACTGCATCTCTTAAATTGCTAGTAAAATAAAAATCTATTAAAGTAATCTTTAACCGTTTTTTTGTTAACAGTACTTATTCAATTCGGTAAAGTCAAAGACCGATACAAATCACAAGCCAAACAAACGGCTTTTGGAAAAACAATTTCAGTTAAATTTACTTTCTTTTAGCTTCACGCTGTATCCCGCAAACAGCAGGGTAGGCAGAGGGAGTCTAGTGTTAAGACACTCCGTTCCCAACGCACCGCCGAATTCTAGAGCCATTGTGTGTTCAGTGGCGGAAACTTAAGAAATAATAAATATTTCCACTCCTCGAGTGGGAATCGAACCTACAACCAATCGCTTTACAGTCACACTTTGTGCCTCTGTGCCACGACTGACTACTTTAGCTTTATTATCTGTCTACCAAAAGTAGGTTGAACTAGTAACATCAACGTCATAAGATGATAAGTCTTTACACTAAATATGTCTTAAAAAAAATAAAATGACAGTTGTATGATCATTGTAATCGATACCTTATCCGCTAATGTCTGAATTAGAGTGTGGTGAAAGGCGTTTGAAAACCAGGTTTTTTTATATTTATACTTTTTATTTTGGTGCTAGCTCTGCCCACTCACTTATTCTTTGAATTGTTGCTAGATAAATAGACGAGGTGGGTTTGTTTATTTTTAATTCATTGTATTTTTGTGAGGAAAAATAAAGTAGAATAGATTTTAAATGAGGATATAATTTTTAAATATGTTATTTACATATTTTGACGGCCAGTCGTGGCGCAGTGGCACAAGCGTGTGACTGTAAATGACTGGTTGTGGGCTCGATTCCCACTCGAGGAGTGGAAATATTTAATATTTGCTCTGGTGTCGAGGCAAAGCGCGGCGTTAAGTTCCGCCACTTAACACGCAATGCCTTCGAATTTGGCGGAAAGTGGGGAACGGAGTGTCTTAACACTAGGTTCCCTCTGCCTACCCTGCTGTGTGCGGGATACAGCGTGAAGCTAAAAAAAAAAGAAATATTCGACATGGACGCACAGTCTCATTGCCGAAATATTTACAGGTTCGAATTCTTCTTTGAAATAATTTAGAATATTTATTTTACTTTCCTGAACGATTAAAATAATGATACTTGACTCTCCTCTCTGTAAATATGGCTTAAAGCAAAAAAAACATTTCATCCGATTTTTTTCATTTTTTTAATTTAATAGACTCAATTTGTTACTTCTTCATAGAAGATCACTACCAAATTAGGCAGAATACTAAGAACTCAACCTACCATATTAAGCAGAGAGAACGAATTGACACTCTGTTTTCCATTTTATACCCTACTTAGATATATTGCGTAAAGTAGTGGAAGTTATCTTTCTAAAAAAACATAATTTAAACAATTCAAATATAATCATTCCCCGGATAGAAATCGAACCCACTACCTTCCCATTTAGCCAGACGTTCTACCACTCCACCACAATGACCCCAATAAAAGATTATTATAACTTATATTAATAATACCTTTTTTTTTTGCTTCACGCTGTATCCCGCACACAGCAGGGTAGGCAGAGGGAACCTAGTGTTAAGACACTCCGTTCCCCACTTTCCGCCGAATTCGGAGGCTTTGCGTGTTAAGTGACGGAACTTAACGCCGCGCTTTACCTCGGCACCAGAGCGAAGAAAATGTAAATATTAAATATTTCCACTCCTCGAGTGGGAATCGAACCCACAACCAGTCGTTTACAGTCACACGCTTGTGCCACTGGGCCACGACTAGCCACAATAATACCTTTTGCAATAAAATCTTTTTAATCTAGATCTATATCACGAAATCAATGAACTCGTAGCGTTTTTGCTTCTCAAACCGTCACAGATAACACATTTTGTTCCGTCCAAAGAGCTTGGCCTCGTTATATTGAGGTGTTAAAAAAAAAGAATTAGTCACCTAGGTTTTTGCTAGATTTCTTTTAGTGTTCTCTTAATGACAAGCGTTAAAATACTCTAACACTTTGCTTATTGCAGTTTTTGTTAATGTAATGTTATATTTGAATATATTTTGTTATCTGTATATGGTTAAGTTGATGACAGATATTGTTTTAATTATTAATTAGTTAAATGTCAGTTTTATAATCTGTGTAAGAATAATTTAATTAAAAAAAATATTACTTAAGACCGTGGTTACGCAGGAGGACGTCTAATTACAAATTTAAGTGGTTGTGGGTTCGATTCCCTCTCGTTGGAAATATTATATTTAAATTGTTTTTATGTGCTCGCGGAGTGATTATATTAAATACATAATATAATATATTTAATGTATTTTAGTTACAAATAAACGTTTCAATCATCACACAGTAAACACATACTTACTTCACACTGATACAGTTCAATATAACTTGTTTTTTAAATTTATTATTCTACACGAATTGATTTACCAATAGTTATTTGATTATTACTATAAAAAATTGTTACTTGATTATATTAAATTATTATAACAATTTGCAGTCATTATGATTGATCTAATTATTTACCAAAATGCACACAAAACAAAATAAATACCTGAACATTGTGAGAGTTGAGCGATCACGAAGAACGCCATGCATATCCACAGACTCTTCATCTCCATTTTGATTCACAGGCACAGATTATTAAATGTATAAAAAAATATAATATATTTAGGCACTGTTTACACTGTCACTAAAGGCACATCACTATCTTCGTTAGGCACTTTCGTTAATCTGTAAAAAAAAATTAAACGTCAAATTTGGCATAATCTATGTATAAATTGGTAGAATAATAAAATTAAGTATTTATTAAAATAAAACATATTAAAAATATAAAAACCCATTTTTTGTGCATTTTGTGTAACAATTATATATCTATACAAATAATTAAAGTTGGAATGTCTTTATGTAATAGTAAAATAACTTTTAAAAATTTTTAAAGTGTTATTCCACACTTAAGAAAATTGAAAATTTATATTTAAATAAAACGTATAAAAATTTGAACGCAGCGGGAATCGAACCCGCACTAAGCAATGCGTTCAAATCATTGATCTCACTCATGCCAACACATGCATGGCTCAGTGGTGAGAGCGCCTGAAATGTATTCAGGAGGCGCGGGTTCGAATCCCGCTGCATTCAATTTTTATACGTTTTCTTTAAATAAGTAAAATAACAGTTTTTTTTACTAAATATATGAATTTGAAAAATTTGTTACAATTTTTGTCTGTTTGTTTGTTCCGGTTAATCTCAGGAACGGCCGGACCGATTTTGATGGAACTTTTACTAGCAAATAGCTAATGTAATAAGGAATAACCTACGCTACTTTTATTTCAAAAATTATAATTATTAAATATACAATGACCGCTATTTCTATAAAACATAATATAATTAACTCATTAACACTTATGTCATCGCTATAATAAAATTTAATAATTATAAACACACAGTAAATTGCAATAATTAGCTATATATTGGTACTAGAAATATAACAAGTATATAACTGGCCTTCAAAACAATTGTTGCAATTACTTCGCTAGCTGCTAATAATGGAGCAAGAAAAATTGCTTATCACGAGCGGAAACGACTTCGTAACCTCCACAATCGATACTTCGTATTGTATAATGTTGATTAAATGTTTTTTTTTTAGCTTTACGCTGTATTCCGCACACAGCAGGATAGGCAGAGGGAACCTAGTGTTAAGACACTCCGTTCCCCACTTTCCGCCGAATTCAGAGGCTTTGCATGTTAAGTGGCGGAACTTAACGCCGCGCTTTACCTCGACACCAGAGCGAAGAAAATAGAAATATAATTTCCACTCCTCGAGTGGGAATCGAAACCACAACCGGTCGTTTACAGTCACACGCTTGTGCCACTGGGCCACGACTGGCCACCTTCGCAGTGGGAAAGTGGATGGCTGTAAACGGGATGGTCTTAGGTTTGATTCCCAGTCGGACGAATGATTAGATTAGATTGGAAGCGATATTTTTAGAAAATGTATAATTTATTAAAAGTACAGAACGCTACAGAGAATCTAATGTTTTCTTAAAAGACTGTGTGCCTTTTTTACTATAGAGAAGAAATGTGAAAATAAAATTGCGAATATATTGAAATATCGTATGAATCAAAACCAACAAGTTACACAAGCCAACTCAACATTTTCAGCTTCGCACTTTTTCTTTTTTTTTCAGCTTCACGCTGTATCCCGCACACAGCAAGGTAGGCAGAGGGAACCTAGTGTTAAGACACTCCGTTCCCCACTTTCCGCCGAATTCGGAGGCGTTGCCCGTTAAGTGGCGGAACTTAACGCCGCGCTTTGCCTCGGCACCAGAGCGAAGAAAATAGAAATATTAAATATTTCCACTCCTCGGGCGGTAATCGAACCCACAACCAGTCGTTTACAGCCACATGCTTGTGCTACTGCGCCACGACAAGCCTCATCACTTTTTTCTTATATATTATATATAATATTGGCAGAGAGAATCTAGTGTCAAGACACTCCACTCTCAGTCTTCTACCGTTATCCCTTTTAAGTTAAATAACGTGTTTATCGGCGACCCTCAACGCCACGTTTATCTTGCCACCAAAGCAGAAAATTATAAAAAAATCAAATATAATGGTTCCAAATGCGAATCGAACCCTCAACCATGGCGTAACCAGTCCGACACTATCCCACTGCGCCACGACACGCTACAATTAAAATCGATTACAAAAGAAATACCAATCAACTAGCAAAACATTCATGTAAAATTATCAATGTAATTCTATACTATACTATGCATTTAATATTCAACTTTATGATAGTTTCTATTTCAACGTTGTTAGATAAGCCCAGGTCAACTTAAACAGACGCGCGGACGTCACTCATAGAGGAGATAAGGCACGCCGGGTGGCTATATATGTATGTACTATATAAGTAGCAAGATTTAACCAAGTATAGAATTTTAGGACTTTGTATAGGAACTATTAAGTAATTTTCATTTCGAAGTAAAAACTAATTTTTGTTATAAAATACACTTTTTCCTGAAAAGCAGGGTAGTCAGAGACCGCCCAGGTCCACGGACGATTGGGACCAGTGCCCGAGACCTGGGCTAGTGGCGGGAGAGGAGCACCGTCAGGTTTTAGTGGGTAAACGGAGGCGTTACCATCTTGCCAATCCGGAGTCCCACATAACCGCGCCCGGGGTAAAAAAAAAAAAAAAAAAAACAAAAGAAAAAGGGTAGTCAGAGAGTAGCTATTTTTTTATTAGCTTCACGCTGTATCCCTTGCGGGAAAGTTAGAAATAATTTGAATATAATCATTGCCCCGAGTGGGGATTGATCTTATAACCAATCGCGTTTACAGGCACTGGGCCATCATGGCCCCAGAATTCAGAAAAATGTAAAAAATAAATGAATAAAATGAATTTACTTTGAATTGACCTCATACTATTTGTATACCATCTTGGCAAAATGAGACAACGCCTCTCAAAATAAGAGTGTTTAGAATAACTGTGGATTCGATTCCCACTCGTGGGAATTATAAAATTAGTAAAGGAATTATTTTCATTGATCTCACTCATGCCAACACATGGCGTTAAGTTCCGCAACTCAACACTTAATGTCTAGAATTGACATCTGCCTTTTGGATACCGTCCAAGCGTTTATTTAGTTAAGCTACATGTTCGAATGGTGTCAACTCGATGTCCATACTAATATTATAAATGTGAAAGTCTATCTCTGTTACGCTTAAACGGCTAATCTGCCAGCCCAATTTTGATGAAATTTGATAAAGATAGACCAAGGACATGCATAAGGTTTTTTTTTTCAAACTCCAGGGTTCATTTATAAAAGCTTGATATAAAGAATGAAGGTACATATATATGAAAAATTAAGACCACCTATATAATTGATACAGTTTTTTCTTTTCTGTGGCCAGTCGTCCGCCCGTAGTGGCACAAAGTGTGACTGTAAACGACTGGTTGTGGGTTCGATTCCCACTCGAGGAGTGGAAATTATATTTCCATTTTCTTCGCTCTGGTGTCGAGGTAAAGCGCGGCGTTAAGTTCCGCCACTTAACACGCAAGCCTCCGAATTCGGCGGAAAGTGGGGAACGGAGTGTCTTAACACTAAGTTCCCTCTGCCTACCCTGCTGTGTGCGGGATATAGCGTGAAGCTATTTTTTTTTCTTTTCTTGATATAAAGGCAATAAATATAGGAAAAGTGACATACTGACTTAAAAATATGAGATCTATAATAGGAACAAAAAATATGAATCAATGAAATTGTTTTAAATAAATTAATCGTTTGGCTTAATATATTAAAAAATACATCTTAGTAATACGACGTATCGAACACTTTACATCACAAGTGACTAACCTAACATTGTGTGACTTACGTTAAATTTTGAGAAAATATAAAGTAATCCAGAAACGTTATTTTATTTGTTCTTTTTTAACATTTTTTAACATTTTTTTAACATTTTTAAAGTGTTATTCCACACTTAGGAAAATTGAAGTGTTATTCCACACTTACGAATTATACGTTTTCTAAATTTTTTTTTTTTTTTATTCGTTCTTCTTTTCTATTTCTTAAACGAAATCAGATAAAACACTGGTTTAAGTTCTTTTTGAGTTATCCCATTGAACACATAGCTTAGTGGTGATAATGCTTGGGCAGTTACCAAAAGGCGCAGGTTCGAATCCCGCCACCTTCAAATATATATACACACACAGCTTTTTAATAATATACACTAATCTCTAATATCACAAGTGTGTCAATAATACTTTAAAATTATCAAAATCACTTTTGAATTCCCATCTACTTCGATACAAAGTTGTAGATAAAAAATGAATCAATAGGATCGTTTAACCCGTAACGGAAACGCGTACTTATAGGGGTGTTCAAAAATAACCTGCATTTATTAGTACAGCGGCTTCCTTCCGCATCTTTGATCTTGAATTTGTATGTATAAGAACAGCTTATGTAAAGCAGTTAAGACTTCTAGTAAATATATATTGTGACTTATTTTTATTTTTTTGCTTCACGCTGTATCCCGCACACAGTAGGTAGGCATGGAAACTAGTGTTAAGACACTCCGTTCCCCACTTTCCACTGATTTTGGAGGCATTGCCCGTTTAGTATTCGACTAATCTTGTTGTAAAGTCAATAAAAGCACAGACAGCTTCTTGCCCACGTAGTCAGAAAATACATAGTGTTAAAACACTTCGTTTTTCACTTTCTATACGAAATTTAAAATAAAAAAAAAAAAAATTAACAACATGTTAGAAGGCGTAATCCAACGCCACGTTTTGTCTAGGTACCATAGCAAAAAAATGAAGATAATATAATTATCCGTGTAATGTAATATAATAAAAGTATTTTAAAACACTCATGTGTAATAGAGTTCCGTCACTCAACAGGCAATGTCGCCCTTACGAGCGGAAAGTAGAGATTGGAGTGTCTCGACTATAGATCCTCTCAGATTGATTATATGGGACCTAATGAAGCTGTATAAAATTCAAGGAAAGCGGAATCTTGGCTGCCCTAAGCAAACTTGGCGACGGACTGTCATTGCAGAAGGCGATAGGAAAGGTTTGGAGTGAGATGTCAGAGTCAAAGTCAAATAATTTTATTCAAAGTAAGAAGTTACATGCTTCATTTTTTGAACGTCAAACAATTTACCACCGGTTCACTAAAGTTAATGCCTTAGACCTGAGAAGAACCGGCGCAAGAAACTCAGCGGGACGATTTTTTTTTAAGACGAAGCGTGAAGCTCAAACCCGACTCGCGAAGCACTGTGGACGCCCTCTGCCCCATCTAGGGGACATAGGACCTCATGAGTGGGACGAGTCTCTCTTATCATTCTAGTAAGGACATAGTATGAAAACTGTATAACCAATTTTCATGTAAATAGGAGAGCATGACTTTCTTACATTCATAAATAGAACGGAGTGTTTTGACACTAAGAAAAAACCAAAAAAGACAGAAAATGTATAAAATTTGGCATAGAATCTAATAAAATCTAATTAGAAATAATAAGTGGCCCAGTGGCACACGCGTGTGACCGTAAACGACTGGTTGTGGGTTCGCGTCCCACTCGAGGAGTGGAAATATTTAATATTTCCATTTTCTTCGCTCTGGTGCCGAGGTAAAGCGCCGCGTTAAGTTCCGCCACTTAACACGCAAAGCCTCCGAATTCGGCGGAAAGTGGGGAACGGAGTGTCTTAAGACTAGGTTCCCTCTGCCTACCCTGCTGTGTGCGGGATACAGCGTGAAGCTAAAAAAATAAATAATAAATAATATTTATAACGTCGTTCGTCAAAGAAATCCTAAAATTAGTATATTGAGTCAACAAATGTAAAACAAAGGCTCATAAGGGCCAAGGTTTGGTTGACATGAAACATGCTTTACGCAATATCATCTTGCTCACTAACTTTATGACTTTGACTATGTGTTTGAATATGTAAGGAATTTTTGTTTAAATTTATCCATCCATACTTGCTATAAATGCGAAAGTCTGTGTGTTTGTCTGTCACGCTTTCACGGCAAATCTACTGATCCGATTTGGATGAAATTTAGAATGAAAGTAGTAAAAGTTACTGGGTCTAACATAGGCTACTTATTTTTTCAAAAGTCAATCTCTAAAGAGTTGAATGGCATAAATATAGTTAATAACCCAAGCTTAAGCATAGGCTACTTTATTTTTCAAAAATGCACCTCCGAGGGTTGCTGTACAACGAAACAGTCACGTAGAATGAATGGTCCTTAACAGAACAGACAATTTATATTGATTAAAGCATAATAGAGACAATAATAATGACACTAGGTATACATATATATATATATATATATATATATATATATATATATATATATATATATATATATATATATATATATACATATAGTGTGTTTAAAGTATTCACATTATGACTAATAGTTAATTGTATTGCATAGTTAAGTGATCCTAGAAGTAAGGATAAATATTATCACAGTACAAGCAATGTAATCTGTTGAAGTGTAGTTGTAAAGTGTAATTCACTTGTATTAAAAACGTGACTTTATATTATTTTAAAAATAGATAAAATATATTTTTAAATATTTGTTTAGTTTTTTTTTCACAGCATGGTAGGCAGAGGAAACCTAGTGCTAAGACACTCCGTTCCCCACTTTCCACCGAATTGGGAGGGATTGTGTGTTAAGTTTTTAAGTGGCGGAACTTAACGAGGTCTCTCGAGGATCTCAATGGACCTATTCAAAAAATATATTTCTAAATTTCTTTTACACTGACTTTATTTAATCTTTAATATCAAATTACACCTCATACAAAAACATTTTTACAACTAACTATACTAGATATAAAAAAATAGGATTCGAACCAGCACCTTTCATTTATAACCTTAAGTTAATTAATGACAATAGCAACTAATTTAGACGTAGAGGTGTCTAGACTCTCCGGTCTACGACTTCTGTCATAATTTGAGAGATTATGTATTTAGTGGTGGAACTTAACGCCGCGGCTTGTCTTATACCAGAGTGAAGAAATTAAAATAACTTGATATACAATCAATCTTCTGAGTGTAACTTTTAAAAAAAAATATAATATATCTAAGTACTTTACACTGACTATACTAAGTTTTTTATATCAAATTACACCTCATACAGAAGCGTTTTTTTTTATTCATAACTATACTAGATATAAAAAAAGTAGGATTCGAACCAGCACCTTTCATTTATAACCATAAGCCCATCTAATGACAATAGCAACTAATTTAGTCGTAAAGGTGCGGCTTTCCCCTAAATAAGGAGGGTTCTTTACGTCATAACACTAATAAATTATATTTGTAAAGAACATTTGTAATTTTGTGTTTCGACATATCGACATGTTTATGGGTATTTTTTTATTAGAAAAGTTATATTATTTTTATTATAGCTGTGAAGCTTTTCTCGCGTAGCAAAGGGAGAGAGATATCAGTGTCACTTTGTCCTCCACTTTTTGTCCAATTTTTTTTTATTGATGAAAGGAAGGCAAACGAGCAGAAGGACCACCTGATGGTAAGCAGTTACCTTCGCTCATAGACATCCACAATATTAGAAACGTTGTGGATGCGTTGCCGACCTTAAGAGGGGAGGAGGACAGGAGGGGGGAACGATAGGGATGGTGGGAATTGGGAGAGCTGGCTTACATGCCATCGAACCGGAACACATCAGATGTTTGGCGTTTCGTCTTTGACACGATAGTGGTCGCGAGCCAGTCGGAGAATGAATCTCCTACCACCAAGCTACTGGGATACCCGCCTTTTACGGAACGCTGCCCAGCGACGGAGGGGAATTGTATTCTAACCCGTCCCCCCACGGGTGAAAACTTTGTCCGATTTAGAGATTCATATATTCTTTATTGTGTGTTTAGTGACGGAACTCAAGGCCTTGTCTTTTTCACAAGAGTGGAAAAAAATAATTAAAAATAATAATTAGTGTTAAGACACTCTGTTCTCGAAGAGGCATGTTTCTGTCTGATTACTCAGCTTTACGGGAAAGAATATAACCATTTCTGAAGTTGAACCTATTGCGTATGCAGTCAGACGATAGAACAGAACGATAGCAAAGAGATGCGAGTTTACATCCTCAAAGATTCAATATTAATTTAGAAAAAAGTTTAAATTAATGTCAATAAAGTTGAGAAACTCCATTTTAAAAAAGCAATTTAAAGAAAACGTATAAAAATTTGAACGCAGCGGGATTCGAACCCGCGCCTCCTGAATACCGTTCAGGCGCTCTCACCACTGAGCATGCGTTCAGAACGCATTGCTCCAAAAAAAACTCCATATTAAAATGAGAATCTAAACCAAAAATATATTTTTTTAAATACACTCATACCCCTGAACGGGATTTGAACTCAAAACTAATCGTATTTACTGCCCACTGCGCCACAATGGCCTCAGAACTTCAATATAAGAGATATCGATACTGCTATCTCATTCTATAGTATATAGCTGTCTCTGTCTAATAGAAAGCGAATGCTGTTTGTTCGTTTGACAGTTTGTTTAATGTACAGTGACCACAATTTTTTCTTAAAAAAAATTAAATATATTTATTTTTTAATATGTTATTTGTTACTTAAATTATTGACTTTATTATATTAAAAAATATTACAAAACAAACTAAGTAAAATAAAGAAAATTACGAAAATCATTAAAAATGGCTATTTCTTGTATTAATGGTATAGGTAGTGTTAATACACTATAAAAACTACTAAATTAAAAGAACTAAAATTTTGGCATAGTAAGATTATATATATATATATATATATATATATATATATATATATATATATAATATATATATATATATATATATATATATATATATATATATATATATATATATATATATATATATATATATATATATATATATATATATATATATATATATATATATCTATATATATATATATATATATAAAAGAATTGCAGAAAGTCAAAATTTTCTATAAACGTGCAGTAAAAATGAATTAAATTAATAAAATAAATATTACACACATAATTATATGAGCGACTCACGTTGTACAAAGTGGACATACACTAATAATAAATGTAACTTTAAATAAAAGAATGAAGTGACTTAACACTACGTTATTATATATACCTAAGTCTGAGCTAAATAAAAAAAAATAAAAACAAAAGAAGAATCTACACTTTTAACAATACAAAATGTTATTCACACACTTAAGAAACTGAAAATGATATTTTTAAATATGCTAAATTTTAAATATGGCTAAGCGTTAAAGGCGCTTAGACGGTTTTCAAGAGGCGCGGGTTCGAATCTCAAAGCGTTGTTTTTTATATGTTGTCTTTTTCAAACAGAACCTACAAGAATATAAAAGAGTTTTTTTTTTAATAATAATAAGAATATATCCAATGCGGCGTTAAGTTCCGCCACTTAACACGCAATGCCTCCGAATTTGGCGGAAAGTGCGGAACGGAGTGTTTTAACACTAGGTTCTCTCAGCCTACCCTACTATGTGCGGGATATAGCGTGAAGCCAAAAGAAAAATTCAATTTCGAGCGAAAAATAACGAACGGAGTGTCTCAACACTATATTCTCTTTAATTACTTTGCTATGTGGATTAAAACATGAAGCTTCTATATATATATATATATATATATATATATATATATATATATATATATATATATAGAGAGATATAGATATATAGAGTAGAGATAGTATAGAGAGATATAATAGATATAGATATAGAGATATATAGATATATATATATATATATATAGATATAATATATATATATATATATATATATATATATATATACGTATATATAAAATAAATTTAAACATTATAGTCATTCTACATCATATTGACACGCACAGTGTGCTAACCTTTATTTGTACAAGAAATTCACGCGAGCCTCAAGGATGTTGATATTACACATTTTATGTTAAACTATATAGAAACGAAATAACAAAATTAAAAGTTAAATAAATTTGAGACCTTTATGGTGCAGTGGAATAGCATCTACCTGTAAATGCGATGGTAGTGGGTTTGATTTCCACTCGAGAACATTATTTTTATTAAAATTATAAACTTTAAGATAAAGCGCGGCGTTTAGTTTTGCCACGCATCATAGAACGTCTTGATTTCAGGCAGAAAATGAAGGACGGAGTGCCTTGACACTAGGTTCTGTGTAACTACGTTAAGCAGTACAGTTTAAAATATATATACATTTTATTTTTTAGATTTACACTGTATCCCGCAAGCCACAGAGTAGGCAGAGGGAACCTACTGTTAAGACACTCCCCACGCACCGCCGAATTTGGAGGCATTCCGTGTTAAGTGACGGAACTTAACGCCGCGCTTTGCCTCGGATACTAGAGCGAAGGAAATGGAAATATTAAATATTTCTACTCCTCGAGTGGGAATCAAACCCACAACCAATCGTTTACAGTCACACGTTCGTGCCACTGCGCCACTACTGGCCTTTTCCTTTTCCCTCAGAGTAAGGTTACAGAGATCCTAGTGTTAAGACACTCTCTTATCCACTCAAGACATTCCGTATTAAGTGACGGAACTTAACCCCGCAATATGTCTAGCTATAAATAGATATATATAATAATTATTAAGAAAGTATAACCTATATATCAGTACAGAGATGGTCTCATCTCGCTATCAAGAAGCTGCGACCTGGGGGCAAGATTTCACAACGAAACGGTTGTATTCAATAAATGATTTGTTGAGATTTCTATAAAGGTAAGTTCACAAAATTTTAAACGAAAATTGTTGATAGAAAAGTGTAAGATAAGGCGCGGCGTTAAGTTCCGCCACTTAACTTTAGATTTCGGACACAAAGTGGAGAACGCAGTGACACTAGTCCGAAGACAGGAAGACAAGAAGGATATGTCATTTTTTTTAGTTTCAAGCTGTATACCGGACACAGCAGGGTACAAGCGTGTGACTGTAAACGACTGGTTGTGGGTTCAATTCCCACTCGAGGAGTGTCAATATTTAATATTTCTACTTTTAAACATTTTTAAAGTGTCATTTATTCCACACTTTGAAAAAGACATTTAAAAAAACGTATAAAAATTTGAACGCAACGGGCAGCATAAAAAATTCTTTAAATGTCTTTAATATTTCCATTTTCTTCGCTCTGGTGTCGAAGCAAAGCGAGGCGTTAAGTTCCGCCACTTAATACGCAATGCCTCCGAATTCAGCGGTGCGTGGGGAACGGAGTGTCTTAACACTAGGTTCCCTCTGGCTACCCTGCTGTGTGCGGGATACAGCGTGAAGCTAAAAAAAAAAGAAATCAGTAAACAAGTGTTTTTATTGTGGAAACACCTTGATAGAAATGTATGACATTTTATGAGGCCAGCGAGTTACGATTATTGGGCAGATAAGTATTAGACCTAGTTTGTAATCAACTTACTGACATGAGTTCGCGGCTTATCAATTTTATGTATGTATGTATGTATGTATTTTAAATTGTATGATTGATATTAAAAAAAGTAGCTTTACAGTTTAACCCAGTACACAGAAACGGTAGTGTTAAGACACTCCGTTCTCCACTTTCTGTCTGAATTCAAGATATCACGCTATTTTACGTCTTGCTAGAGCGAAGTATAAATTACTAGCTGTTTCGGTATATTGCAACCCTCGATGGTGGATTTTTGAAAAATAAAGTAGCCTATGTTTAACCTTGAATTATTAATTATATGTATGGCAAAATTCGTTACAATAGGTCAAGCTTTGTAGATTTTTCATATAAACTTTCATCCCCTATTTCAACCCTTTAGAGGTTGATTTTTGAAAAACTACGTAGCTTATGTTAGACCCTGTCATTTTTACTACTTTACACTACACAACCAGTCGTTTACAGTCACACGCTTGTGCCACTGGGCCACGACTGGCCCCTTTTTTTTCTAATAAATAGGAGCGATTTCATATTTCTTTTAAATTCAATTTTTTTTCGTCAATTATATAAAATCTTTAACCGAGCAAAGTCAGAGCAATGCCCTAGTTATATATCACAAGAGGCCATATCATTGAAATTACGCTTTATACAGACATAATAATATTTATTAATTCAGCTGACGACAAAAATGTAATCTAGCGCATAAAAAACGAGGTATTTAGATACTGCGATAACGTAAATTGCTAGTGTCAATGCCGTGAAAGCAAAGTATCATAGTTTTTTTTTTAGCTTCACGCTGTATACCGCACACAGCAGGATGGGCAGAGAGAACCTAGTGTTAGGCACGCGGAACTTAACGCCGCGCTTTGCCTCGACCCCACAGAGAGGAAAATGTAAATCCATACTTATATTATAAATGCGAAAGTCTGTGTGTTTGTCTGTCACGCTTTCACGGCTAATCTACCGGTCTGATTTGGATGAAATTTAGAATGAAAGTAGTAAATAGCCATGGGTCTAACATAGGCTACTTATTTTTTCAGAAATTAACCATTAAAGGGTTGAAATAGGGGATGAAAGTTTATATGAAAAAACTAAAACGCTTGACCGATTGTATTGAACTTTGGAATAAATATAGTTGATAATCGAAAGTCAAAGATAGGGTAGGGCTATTTTTCAAAAAACCACCCCCGAGGGTTGCAACATAACGAAACAATTAGGCAGTCCACGCGGCGAAGCCACGAGCGGGCCGCTAGTATTAAACTATTATTCTACTCCTCGAGTGGGTACGCTTGTGCCCTGCTGTGTCCGGAATACAACGTGAAGCGTAAAAAAAAGACATATCCTTTTAAGATACCTATAATCCTTAGACACTCCGTTCCCTACGCACAGCCGATTGCCAATTTCGGAGGCATTGCGTGTTAAATGACGGTACTTATCGCCGCGCTTTACTTACTTACTTACTTCCCCTAATATATATATCCAATACTTAGTGACAAATCACTCCGTATAACAAAAAGCTAAGCTTAAAACAGTAGAAAATAAAAAATTCAAAGGCATTTTATAAAAATATTCCACTCGAAAATTAGATTTGTCCGTGACCATGTACTGAAACGCAGATAGCGTTTTACACATTGACGCAAAACCGATAACGTATCGATTTTATATCCACCATGTTTCTATCACGTTTTACACTTTTTTATTAAAAAAACTTATGTTCGTCGGCCAGTTGTGGCGCAGTGGCATAAAGTGTGACTGTAAAGCGACTGGTTGTGGGTTCGATTCCCATTTTAGGATTGGAAATATTTAATATTTTCGTTATCTTCGCTCTGGTGTCGAAGCAAAGCGCGGCGTTAAGTTCGGGCGCTTAACACGCCACTGAATTCGGCGGAATGTGGGGAGCGGAGTGTCTAACACTAGGTTCCCTTGCCTACCCTGCTGTGTGCGGGATACGGCGTGAAGCTAAAAAAAAATCTTATTTTCGTTTGGGTATAAATGCGATTGGTTGTGTATTCCTAATGGAGAAATGACTGATTTCCACACCACTGCGATGCCCTCTCAATAGAGATATCGATACTAAGGTTTTTTTTTATCTTCACGCTGTATCCCTTGCGGGGTAGTCAGAGAGAACGGAGCGCCAAACGCTACGGTCCCTGCATACTTCTCTCGCCTCGTCCACTGTCATCAACCTCTTCATACACGCCCTCCGGGGGGTCCTCATGCTTTTTACGTGACCTTCCTCCAATATCGTGGATACTGTGTTTTCGAAGGTCACCCGAGGTCTCCCCCTGCCTCTCTTACCACTCACCTTTGCTTCATAAATCTTTCTTACTATCTTCCACCACTCATCCTCTCGACGTGCCCAAACCACCTGAGCACACCCTTCTTCATTCTTACTACTAATGATTTTTTGTTATTTTACATTAAATTATTATATTTTATTCTTTATTTTCTTACTAATGCGGATGTATTCGGCTTTGCCATTCTTTACAATAAGTGGTATACAATTGGCGTTTGACGTCTTTATCTTCACCAAGGGCGTTGTAATAGAACGAGAGGTTACATCAATTGACCACCTAGCGTTATAAGATTATCGCACACTGATCGTTGTCGAGTGACATTGTAATGATAGCTATCTATATACCTAAGTACTTTACTTAGAACAGAGAGTGCGGAGAAAAGAAATATAAAATATTATTTTATCTACAATATAGGCATTGCGTGTTAAGTGGCGGAACTTAACGCCGCGCTTTGCCTCGGATACCAGAGCGGAGGAAATGGAAATATTAAATATTTCTGTGGCCAGTCGTGGCCCAGTGGCACAAGTATGTGACTGTAATCGACTGGTTGTGGGTTCGATTCCCACTCGAGGAGTGGAAATATTTAATATTTAATTCGGCGGAAATTGGGGAACGGAGTGTCTTAACACTAGGTTCCCTCTGTCTACCCTGCTGTGTGCGGGATACAGCGTGAAGCTAAAAAAAATATAATTATATTTCCACTCCTCGAGTGGGAATCGAACCCACAACCAGCCGTTTACAGGCACATGCTTGTGCCACTGCGCCACGACTGGCCCCAATAGTTATTAACATATATTTTATCAAAAGATTAATATAGGTTTATGAACGCAAAGCTTGAAACTATGGAAATATTGAAAACGGGAAAGATTAGGTTTACGTTTTACGGTCTAAACGCTTATCTAATGTAAAAAGATTTTGAAATAAGACTTATTTAACTGGATGAATCGCGTATATTTTGATTGAATGGGAACTAACTCGTTTGAATAAATTATTATTGAAGAAATTATTTTTCATTTTTTTTTTAATTTTGATAAATTGAAGCTAAGCTGTCCACTTTACGATCGAGTAAGGGAAACTAATATATACTTTTCTATGGTTTTTTTTATGTTTTTTACATTTTTAAAGTATTCACTATGTTATACATTTCGTATCTCTTAAAGACCGTCCAAGTGCTCTGACCGCTAAGCCATGAGTTCTCTAATTTAGTCAGTTATACGTTTAATAAAAATCCTTTTTCATAGGCATTTCTTGTATTTTTGAAGCAAAATTTTAAATTGATGTTAGTAAAGAAAGTCGATGCCTCATGCTTTTTGAGACATTACCATACGTACCGGTTTAAAACAAGTTGGAGTACAGTCAGCAAAAAACATATGGAAGAAAATATTATCGTTATTACTTTTTTTATAATATTTAAATAAATATCGACTCAATTTTTTTTATGAATTTGAGTTTGTCATTAAAAAAGATGCACCTTTAAGACATTTTTCTAGAGGCATAATCGAATTTATAAGCGAGGGAATTATTTATTTATTTTTTAGCTTCACGCTGCATCCCGCACACAGCAGGGTAGGCAGAGAGAACCTAGTGATGAGACACTCCGTTCCCCACACACCACTAAATTCGGAGGCATTGTTTACTTTATTTGAGTAACGAATATTTCGATGTTTTGTTATAGTGTCTTATACATTTTATTTTTAATTCTTTTTCACAAATCTAGTATTAAAACACTCCATTTTCCACTTTATGTTTTACATAAATTAAGACCTTGCGTCTTGGTGGAACTCAACGCCGCGCTTTATCTTAGTTACCAGAAATTTTATTTTTCTTCTTTTTTTACACAAATATATAAAAAATAAATAATAAATTAATAAATTTAATTTATTTTTCATATACCTACACATTAAATTTAAAATATTTAACTAAAAATCTATACTAACCATAGATTCAAAATATCGACTATCGATCAAATCTGTCAAATTCTGGACAGATAAGAGCATATTCTAAGATAAATCATTATTTTTTTTTATTATCTCGATCATAATGGGCACAGATAAAAACCTACGCACCTGATTTATATGGAAGTAGATCTAAACTTTTATTAATGGTACTTTTAAATACTTGAGGCATTCGTGGCACAATGTTTGAATGTAAAGCGATGGTTTTAAGTTCGATTTCCACTCTAAGAAGTCATTATATAAAAATTTTGAATTTTTCGCTCTGATATCGAAAACAAGGCGTGGCGTTAAGTTCGGCTACTCAAGACGTTAATGCTTGATTTTTTAAATACAATTTGAATAATTCAATCGTAAAAAGAACGACAAAATCAAAATAGGTGGAGAAAGTTATAAAGAATCACTCTGTGTTCCGTCGGCTATACTTCTTCAAATCAGTTAAAGAAAATTCATTATTCTACTAATATATAATAATAATTATAACCAATGAAGCCAGAGGAAGAGAAGAAATAGTGTATTCATATAAGGCATTCCGTATTCCGCTTTGCTTCTGAATTTTCATTGCGTGTTTAGTCCAGATCATAACACGCACGTGCTTTGTCTTTGAGGGGCAATGAAAATAGCTTCAACATCCGTAAGGATATCGAACCTACAATTATCGCGGTGACAAACAAACACTACCCTACTACATCATGATGGCCATAATTCTATTTAGTTTATTTTCGTATTTTGGTATATTCACTAAATATTGACTGTGGCCAGTCGTGGCCCAGTGGCACAAGAGTGTGACTGTAAACGACTGGTTGTGGGTTCGATTCCCACTCGAGGAGTGGAAATTATATTTCCATTTTCTTCGCTCTAGTGTCGAGGTAAAGCGCGGCGTTAAGTTCCGCCACTTAACACGCAAGCCTCCGAATTCGGCGGAAAGTGGGGAACGGAGTGTCTTAACACTAGGTTCCCTCTGCCTACCCTGCTGTGTGCGGGATATAGCGTGAAGCTAAAAAAAAAAAAAAATATGAATGTTTTAAGAGTGATTGTTCGTGTAATTAAATAAAATGACGCGCAAAAGACATTAAGCCCAAAATGAAATAATTTAATATTTATTTTTTATATTCATAATAATTTATGTTATCCGTACTCGAGAACTCGCAAAAACTTGACCTATGGCTGTATATTTTTCTTACAGATCGCACATTACGTATGCATCGCGTCTCAGGGTCAACAACCTGATCGAATTATCTTTTTTTATTTTATTTTTATTTTTAATTCCGAAAATAACTTGACTAAGGCCTTTTATATGAATTTTGTGTATAAAATCTGCATTTGTATTTTAGTATTATTGTACATTTTTTTTAGGTTCACGCTATATCCCGCACACAGCAGGATAGGCAGAGGGAACCTAGTGTTAAGACACTCCGTTCCCCAATTTCCGTCGAATTCGGAGGCGTTGCGTGTTAAGTGGCGGAACTTAACGCCGCGCTTTACCTCTGATACCAGAGGGAAGGAAATGGAAATATTAAATGTTTCCACTCCTCGAGTGGAAATCGAACCCCCAACCAGTCGTTTATAGTCACACAGTCGTTTACAATGTTTTAGTAGTTGCAATAATAAATCTAAATATATTGATATACTAGTTTTTATCCGTGACTTTGTATGCATAATAATAATCAGATATTTAGTAATAATCAGCTTTAAGTTCAGCCCTGTTACAAAATTATTTCTTCGCTTATGTCTCCTATTCATAAAGTAATCATGGGAAAACCAGTAGACCTCCTTAATCCGACACTGTCGCAAAATCTAGTTCGTTTTAATAAATATCATCTAACTATATATCGTCGACAGAAAACGTATTTGCTGTAAGTAGAAAAAGTACAATTTGAAATAAAGCCGAAAAACGTTTTTAAATTTGAAAAAAAAATCATAGCTCTGTTAATATAAGCAGTATAGACATGATTTTTGGTACGTGAACAAACTTTAACATTACTAATATACTGAAAATATCTACATGTGCCTAAAATAAGTGGAAGTAGACTTTTCATTACTTACAGCAATTCGTTTTCCATTTATGGAATATAAAAATGTCGTAAGTAAGAACTGAATTTGTATGGCGAGTGAGGATTCTGATTCTTTTGAAAGGAATTTAAATACTGTAAACGATAAATAACACTAAATAAGTATTATCTTAAAGACTTGTATATGTTTTTGAAATGAAGTTGACATAAATAAGCTCTAAGTAGTAATAGGTAATAAGGGCAGACTGCGTAAGTCACAATGGATTCTTAACGTCGTCACAATTGCTGTAAGTTAAAAAAACACCGCCGACACCGCAAAACGCAGGACACCGGATTTTTGGGTAGTTACAACAAATTGGATGAATATTTTTTCAAAATTGAGAACGCGTAAGTATTTTTTTTTTAATCTTAGCAAAAACCTACCTAGATCATTCGACGCAGTTTTTTTTCTGATTCAAATGATATATAAAACCAAATTTTGATATTTTCTACTTACAGCAAATACGTTTTCCGTCGTCGATATAATCATTGAGCTAATCATGGCGTAGTGGAATATCTGACTGTAAACGCTATTGATTGTGGGTTCGATTTCCATTACAGGAAATAATTATAGTTATATTATATTTTTTATCTTTAAATTTATTACTCCACTCTGACAAAAAGACAAAAGGTTAGGACGCTAAATTCCGCTCAATACACAAAGTTTCGATTTCAGGTCAAACATGGAGACAGAGTGTCTTGACACTAGGCAGACACAGTGTCTTATATATTTAACCCCAAAAAATATAAGAAAAAAAAATAAAGGAAACAAACGCGGAATCATAACAGACTATTTAACATAAAATTCAAGTATTACTAAGAAAAACATCCAAAAACAAGGCAAAGACAATAAAGAGATATATTTCGACGAAAATTTAATAATATAGTAATAATAAATTATAATTTTTTACTCTTCCATGTTTTGCAAAGTGTTTCTATGAATTGTTTTAAATAATTTATATAATAAAGACTTTTTGTTTCAATTATAACTTTTTTTGCGAAACCATGTTTAATGTTTTCGTTACAAAATTATTTAAACTATGTGGAAATTTAAATTTAAATAATATTATAGTAGTTATATGGATGAACGATTGGGGGGCAGTCGTAGCGCAGGGGCACGCAAGTGTGACTGTAAACGCGACTGGTTGTGGGTTCGATTCCCACTCGAGGAGTGGAAATATTTAATATTTTCAATATCCTTCGCGCGGGTGTCGAGGTAAAGCGTGGCTTTAAGTTCCACCACTTAACACGCAATGCCTCCGAATTTCGGCGGAAAGTGGGGAACGGAGTGTCTTAACACTAGGTTCCCTCTGCCTACCCTGCTGTGTGCGGGATACAGCGTGAAGCTAAAAAAAAAAAAAAAAAAATATATGGATGAAGGAGTATAAAATTTTGGCATTCATTTAAAGTACGCGCATTGTAACTTGAAAGGTCCGAAGTTAGCTACAAAACGCATCGCAGAACCGACTTTTAGGAAATGCTTGGTGTTAAGTGGGAGAACGGAGAGACTCCATTATGCATGGTGTGTTGTATCTCAGCCACTTGTCAACTCTCATTAGCTCGTTATTATGCCAAAGCGAAATTTCGGAAAGCGTAGTTATGACTAGTGAAGATAAAATACCCGTGCTATAATATATGTATATAAAGACAAATATCAAAAAGTCAACATTTGTATAATATGTATTTTAGCTTAACCCTTTTTCCCGTTTAATAGTGTAGTCAGAGAGAACTTAGTGTTAAGACACTCCGATTCCGATTTCCGATTTCCGATTTGTGACCGAAATCGAATCGAGATATTGGGTGTCGAGTGACTGAACTCAACACCACGCTTTGTCTTATATAAAAAAAATAATAAAATAAAAAGCCTTTATTTGTTCATTTCTGCAGTTCAACTTAAAAACTAATTACACTCATATACTAATAATATATTTTATTGTATATAATATATATTTTTTTACTAAATTTAAATTTTGACCAAAAAAATATTAAAAATTTGTCTTATATACCAGAGCAGAAAAAATAGTATACATAATTTAAATATAATCATTTCGTATAATATAATGATTCCATAAACATATTATTAAAATAATAAAATAAATATTCCACTTTCATGTATTCGAAATACACTTTTATAAAAAGTGACATACAGGTTGCCATGGCAACGCATATTATACTCTTAAACGGGATTACCCATTTAAAACACAAATAATACAATCAAAAGCTCTCAATAACGACCGTTACAGTAACCTTTCACTACTAAACTTGCTTCGCGTACAAACAGTTATGAGACACAATTAAGTTTTAATCTTATTTGCGTTTTAGTACATTTTTCGTTATTATTTTATTGGAGGACGGAGTGTTTAGTCACTAGGACACTATCAGGCTACTCTGTTATGCTGGAAATAGCGTGAAGCTGTATTACACTTTACTCCAAGCAAGTACGAGCAAGACTATCAAAAGATTGACACTCTTTAGGAATTGTTTTTTCTGTCTATAAAAGCAATTTTACGTTTCTTCCCGCAAAGCAGGGAAAGCAGAGAGAAGCTAGTGTCAAGACACTGCTGGAATACGGGAAAATGCGTGTTAAGGAAGGAAAAGCCACAATTTGTTTCTTGATCAGAGCAGAAACGACGTAGATATCGAACCCAATACCATTGCGTGTACGATGTTAGATCCCAAAGTATAAAAAAAGACATTTAATTTAAAATACTAAAGTATATTACTTTACTTGTAGATTGCTTAATGCCGCGTTTTATTATAATTTATACTAAATTTAAAAATTTCTTCCCCGTATTCAAACCTATCATGTTCAATTTAACAAATGTCAATTGTCACTTTGACATATTAAAAAAAAACATTAAAAATATAAAAAAATTTAAGGAAACTCCTTAAAAATCGATTATAATCTGCCATATCCAGACGAAAGCCTTGAAGCAATTATAATACAATGAATGATAAATATTTATATTGCACGATATGCCGTAGAAGCTTAATTTTGGTAGTAACATGTTTTTGTGATACATCCTCAAACGGGTAATAAAAAAATTGGATAATTATATGAAGACGGCGCGGCGTTAAGTTACGCCACTCAACACGCAAAGCCTCAGAATTGTTTGAACACCGTAGAAACAGAGTCAAAGTTATACTTTGTCTTACTGGAGTTAAGGAACATTTATACAAGTTCGCCCGAAAATCGAGACATTGCGTGTTAAGTGGCAGTACTTAACGCCGCGCTTCGCTTTTCTTACCGGAGCGAAGAAGAGCGAAGAAAAGAAAATTTTAATTGAAACATTACTCCGAGTGGGAATCGAACTCACAACCATCGCGTTTACAGTGAGACATTGTCAACGTCTTACCATAGTATCTGATCATTAATAAATAGCTATAATCATTTATATATTGCTCAAAAAAATGCTTTTTAAATTGGCTGAAACTTCAATTTACGTAGACGAAGACGCGAACGGCTCACTAGTGGAAAAGATAATAATCTTAATATTTAACCTTTCTGGCATCGAACCGACGACTATCGCGTTTAACTACTAACACAGTCAAACTATCATTGTGCCACGTTATCACAAGGTAAGAAAGAACTTTAGTGTCTGACAGGAAATTAAGACATTACGTATTAAGTGGCAGTATTCAACGCCGAGTTATTCTAAGTACCAGAACTTGCAATTGTATTAAGTCGCGTAACTCAACGCCGTACTCTATCTTAGGTATGAGAACGGAGATTTTACATTACATTTTATACGCTACATAGTCAAAGCAATAAATTCACATGTGGTAGTCGACATATCGCGACGTCGCTTATAAATAACTACGTCTTCACTGTACGTGAGGTAGCGCTAAAAATATAATTATGTATTTATATTACTTTTACTAACTATTTGTATTACTTCTATATATTTGAACCCCTTTGTGATAGAGGAGAGTTTTAACTCTATTCTTTTAGTTTTCATTTTACGAAAACACTGTTTTTAATGCAGGAAATAATAACATTTCGTTTTTTACCTATCGTTTAATGATAATACAACTGGTTGTGCATTCGATTCTCACTACTGATCCATACTTATATTATAAATGCGAAAGTCTGTGTGTTTGTCAGTCACGCTTTCACGGCTAATCTACTGATACGATTTGGATGAAATTTGGAATGAAAGTAGTAAAAGTGGCTGGGTCTAACATAGGCTACTTATTTTTTCAAAACCCAACGTCTAAAGGGTTGAAATAGGGAATGAAAGTTTATATGAAAAATCTAAACCGCTTGACAGATTGTAATGAAATTTGGTATAAATATAGTTGATAATCCAAGCTTAAACATAAAGTATCCTATACTTTATGTTTTAAAAATCCACCCTCGAGGGTTGCTATACAACGAAACAGCTACGTAGTGCACGCGGCGAAGCAGCGAGCGGGTCGCTAGTTACTAAAAATTATATTTAAATAATTTTCAAGTTTCCGCTCTGAAACCTAGGATGGAATGCGGCGTTAAGTTGACACTTAATGTCTTGATTTTAGGCGGAAAGTGAAAACGGAGTATCTTGTCACTTGGAACTGCTTTTTTAAGACAGATAGAAATAACACAGGTTATAAATACGCAAGAGGATCACATACAGGAAGGTATATGTATATGTTCAAATACTGATATTTATCACACCTTCAACCGAGAAATCCTTGTGTATATAAAACTATTAAATACAATAGTGGCCAGTCGTGGCCCAGTGGCACAAGCGTACGACTGTAAACAACTGGTTGTGGGTTCGATTTCCACTCGAGGAGAGGAAATGGTATTTCCATTTTCTTCGCTCTGGTGTCGAGGTAAAGCGCAACAAACGCAAGCCTCCGAATTCGACGGAAAGTGGGGAACGGAGTGGCTTAGTTCCCTCTGCCTACCCTGCTGTGTGCGGGATACAGCGTGAAGCTAAAAAAAAAAATATAACCAATTAACGAGGAGGAATCGAATCCGAAGCCACTGAATGTTGAACAGACGTTGCCCCACTGCGCCAAAACGTTCTCAAGATTATAATCACTATAATTGAATTCTAAATATATGTATATATTTACTGTATATCATTCCTTCCTATATATTATTATTACCTGTGAATGACTACTGTCTATCTAATATCTCCGATGATAACTAACAAAGGCAAAATATTAAATAACCAGCTGACAACCGTGAGATAGTACTTTTAACCTTGAAATCTAATAGGGGAATTAAGTAAATAGGGTACGAATAATGGAGCTGGATAAAAAAAACTCAAGGTGTCAAAATTAAAGGGAGAATTGTGAATTAGAATGACAATAGAAAATGTTTAATCATTCATGAAATTATGAAATGTTTTGAGGTTATTATATAGATTAGAAAATATTAGGGGTGCTCTATAGAAAATAATGAATTTAATATCGTAATGGAGCAGTGGTACTGTTTAACAGATAGTATTAGAAGAGTTGGGTTCATTTACAGCTTTACGTTTTATTACGTTTTACCCTTCTAAGATAAGCAGAGAACCTAGTATTAAGACACTCTGTTTTCACCAATCGGCAGAATAAGTGTGTAAGTGGATCAAACCCAGCAACCAATCGTGATTCAGCCAAACATTATGCCACTGGCCTCAATATTATTAAGTAGGTAAATATTTAAAAAAATGTATGTTTTTATATAGGCACAAAATCAAAATCGAATACTAATTCGTCGAATTTTATATACATTTTATTTTTTTTATATAGGCCAGTCTGGGTGCAGTGGCTTAAAATGTGAATGTAAATGCGGGTGGGCTGTGCGTTCGATTCCCACTCGAGAAATGGAAAAACATATTTAATATTTCTATTTTCTTCGCTCTGGTGTCGAAACAAAGCGCGACGTTACCTTCCTCTACTTGACGATTCAAAAGTGCTTACAGAAGTCTATTTGAATAAAAATATTTTGAATTTGAATTTTGTATTTAACACGTAATGCCTTAAAAATTCGGTGGAAATTGGGGAACGGAGTGACTTAACACAAGATTCCTTCTGGCTACCTTACTGCGGAATACAGCGTAACGCTAAAAAAATATAGCTTAAGTCTGTAAGTCTGATACATTAAGTTTTTTCGGCCAAAGTCGAAATTAGAACAATTTCAGCTTATCAAGAATTGATTTTGTAGGATATCACAATCTCTTATCGACTGATAACATTATCACTCGCATGTCTGTTCAACACATTTTGGGTAAAAGGGTGAATGGATCAAAGTATATCTATTTACATATTTAAAGTAATAAAAAAAATATTTATTTTAAGAAAACATAGCAGGATTCGAACCCACGTCTCTTGGGCGTTCGAATCGTTATTTTTTTATGTTTTTTTTTGACATAACAATGTTAAAGACAGCCTAATGTCAAGACACTCTGTTTCCTTCCGCTTTCCCTCCAAAATTCAAGAAATTGTGTGTTCAGTGGCGGAACTCAACGCCGCACCGTCTCTTATTATCAGGGCCAAGAAATGAAGATATTTAAACAATAACCATTCTAGCAAGTGGAAATCGAACTGACAACCATCGCGTTTAGAGTCACACTGAGCCACAACGACCTTCAATTATTAATTAAAAGAAGTTTGCAATTTCAAGGAATCGACATTGGAAATATTATGCGTAACGAGGTCGCATTATTTTTATCATTTTTTTAATATTGAATATTTCTATTAAATCTTGTTTGGTAGTAGGTAATTGCCACAAATTAGAATCATTTTAAATAAAAAACACATTACGAGTATGTTACAAAATACTTTGATTCAGAAAACCTATGTCGTATTTCAAAAAAAAATAATTTTAATTTTCTTAGCATTGAAATATATATTAAAATTGCGGCGTTAAGCTCTGCCATTTACCACGCAATGTCTCCAAAATTCGGCGAAAAATGGGGATCAGAGTGTTTTAACCCTAACTGTACGGGATACAGCGTGAAGCTAAAAAAACTATAAAAAAATGATACGCAGCAGGGATTCGAACTAGTGTCTCTTGACAATCCATTTATTACGTCCAAGCGCTAAGCCATTAGCATTATAAACATCTAGAAAAACAAAATTCGACCCGGTTTTATTGAACCCGTATACAAAAAATCGCAATTTCAAAATGGCAACTGACTCATTATTATATATGTATACTCGTATTTATTTCTTAAATCTTCACACTTTTACCCGCATTAGAATAAAGAAAGACAGAGAATAATTAGTGTGAAGACACTCCGTCTTTCCCCTTCCACAATAACTTGATCACAAAAAACTTTCCACAATAAATAGAAATACAACGAAGAGTGCAGAACGAAAACATTGAATTGTGTATATGTCATCATTACTCAGAGTGGAAATCGAACCTACAATCATTGCGTGGTAGAGACGGTATTAATATGAGAGTTTTAGGTTAAAGGTAAATTTAGAGTCGTGGCGCAGTGGGACAGCGTCGGAGTGTTTTTTTTATTAAGTAAAGGGGACAAACGAGCAGAAAGACCACCTGATGGTAAGTGGTTACCCTCGCCCATGGACATCCATAATTAGAGAGTGGATTAGAGTTGTGGATGTTCCTCCGACCATGGAGGTGAAGGAAGGTAGGAGGGAGAAAGGATGGGAATGGTGGGAATAAGGAGAGCTGGCTTACATGCCGTCAACCCGGAACACATCATAGTTTGGCGGTTCGTCTTTGACACAATAGTGGTAGCGAGCCAGTCGGAGAACAAGTCTCCTACCACCAAACTACTGGGTTACCCGCCTTTTACGGGACGCTATCCCAGCGGCGCGGGGGAATTGTATTCTAAACCCGTCCCCCCATCGGTAAAAAGTGTGTATAAACGCGATAGTGGTTTGTGGGTTCGATTCCCAATCATAGTATGATCATATTTAAATTTTCATTTCTTCGCTCGGGTACCTAAAACAAAGCGCGGCGTTAAGTTCCGCCACTGAACACGCATTATCTTGATTTCATGCCAAAAGTGGAAGACAGAGAGTCTTGACACTACGTTCTCTCTGACTACCCTAATATCCGGGTAAAAGCGTAAAAATGCTTTTTTTGCGGTTAAAATAACAATACACAGTTAGTCATCGTCTCTATGGCGTATTGAATGTCAAGGCTTATGTAAATTCTCATACATATTCTTCGCTTATATACATATTGTTAATTACGCAATTACATTTGAATGTATTAGCATTTTATATTGTTATCGCAATTTTTCTTCTACTATATTAAACAGCTTATATATAGTAGTATAATAATCTTTATAAAAATAGGTGTAAAAAACTTGGGACGATTTTTTACGCAAATTATGAGTACTTTTTTCCCTTATTTCAACCCTTTAGCGGTTAATTTTTGAAAAAATATGTAGCTTATGTTAGACCCATGGTTATTTACTACTTTCATTCCAAATTTCATCCAAATCGGACCGGTAGATTAGCTGTGAAAGCGTGACAGACAAACACACAGACTTTCGCATTTATAATATAAGTATGGATTACAACTGCTAAAAAAAATGCAACTTTTCTTGATGATAAGTTCCTAAAAAGGAGAACTGGTTGTACCATATGGTAGCCTTAAGTATCATATATTCGCATATTATTAATCATGAAATATATGTGGAGTATAAAATGTCTGCATATAATTGTCTAACGGATCTAAGTGGCTTAATTCAATTTTAAAAAATTGGGATTATCATTTGTTAAAATATATAAAAAAATCTTTAAAATGTATTAAGTTACAGTTAAACGAATATTTAAAAAAAAACCTTTTTTTGACGTTTTAAAGTGTAATTCCTACATTTAGAAAAATGAAAATAGACTTTTAGAAAACTTATTAAATTTTGAATATAACGAGTTCTGAACTTGCCTCTATTGGAAACCGTCCAAGTGAGTTTAAATCTTAATTTTCAAAAAATATAAGTTACTCAATATTTCAAGTGTGTGAATTTACACTTTAAAAATATTAAAAGAGGAGTGTTCTACAATATAAGAAAGCACAAAATATGAAATATAAATATCTAGAAGTTTTCAACTACAAGTTTTTTTCACGTATAGTAGGTACAGTAGTTAGGGAAAACCTAGTGCCCAGACACTCTGTTCTTCAATTTGTATTGATTGTAATTGCAGAGAAATATAAAAAGTTAAATTATAATTGTTTCACCGCGTGGGTATCGACCTCACAACTAATCGCAATTACTGTCAGATGGCCTACTGCGCCACGATGGCTCCAATGACAAGAAACTAACTAGAAATGTATACACATATCACACATTTTTTTTTAACTTCACGCTATATCCCGCACACAGCAGGGTAGACAGAGGGAACCTAGTGTTAAGACACTCCATTCCCCACTTTCCGCCGAATTCGGAGGCATTGCGTGTTAAGTGGCGGAACTTAACGCCGCGCTTTACCTCTGATACCAGAGCGAAGAAAATGGAAATATTAAATATTTCCACTCCTCGAGTGGGAATCGAACCCACAACCAGTCGTTTGTAGTCACACATTTATGCTACTGCTCCACGACTGGCGACTGGACTGGAAAAATATAATAAATAAACAAAAAAATCATATATATCTCAAACAAGTAAATATAATATATAGCGCAAAATATTAAAAAAGATAACAAAAATTTTTTCACACGAAATCACAGCTATTTACTTACGCACTAGCAAATAACATTTTTGGGTCACCGTAACGAAATGCAAAAACGTCAATCAATGATAAGCTTTTTATTCGATACACTTTCATATTGCACTTTCTCACACGAAATATAAATATATCACTTTCGTTTGTGTATTTAGTACCGGGGGCCAGTCGTGGCGCAGTGGCACAAAGTGTGACTGTAAAGCGACTGGTTGTGGGTTCGATTACCACTCGGGGAGTGGAAATATTTATTGTTTCCATTATCTTCGCTCTGGTGTCGAGGCAAAGCGCGGTGGTAAGTTCCGCCACTTAACACGCAATACATCCGAATTCGGTGGAAAGTGGGGAACGGAGTGTCTTAACACTAGTCTTTCTCTGACTATATAATTGTTTAGTTCAATTCTATATTTATAACGATTTAAATGTAAAATCTAATGTCATGCTGTATGAAGAATACAGGAAAGAGATCGGTGAAAGAGAAATAAAGTTAACACTATTTTATAAGCTAGAAAACAGTTTCAGTAAAGTTTTTTTTTAAATAAAATAAGGCTAATGTCACGCTGACAGAAGAAAATAATCGTTTTTTTTTAAACATTACGCAATGTGACATATAAAACTTAGTGACCTATTATTCCGTTCTCTACTTTCTGCTCGTTTTAAATAAGTATAAGTTCCGTCGTTGACCCTCTTTGTTGATTTTTTTAAAAATCGCTTTTTAAATCCTTCTTCTAAATATATTCTATATGTTTAACCTATCTAATGGTAACTTCTATATTTAATTAATCTATTGTCATTATTTATTCTGTTTTTTTTTAATACTATTTATCCGTTTCTTATCTTAAATAATATTTTTGATAGTACTTCGCACATTTTTTTCTATAAATAAGAGAACTGGGGGTCAATATCTAAGGCCCTCGATATTATAATAAAAATAACTACTACAAACTCTACTACATTATGTTACTTATTATTAAGTAGTAATTCAAACTATGGCCAAAAAACCTATATCAAAAAGCCCCGGAATGTATTAAAAAGAAACAGTATGTAAAAGAAGCGGGAATCAAACACACAAAATTCAGAATTAAGATTCAATTCTTATCATAAAGCCAAGAAAAGGAAAAATAATAAATGCTATAAATAAAACTTATATTATTTATATATTCCTTTTCAAATAATAGCAGAATTTATTATTGTAATATCGTAAATAAAGTTTCCCAATGACTTACCGAGCAATGCTAAATTAACACACGCGGTTTCTTTCAAAATATATTATATTTTAAATATAAATATAATTATATTAACTAAATGAATTAATAAAATTGGTAATAAAACCTATTTAGCAATTTTTTGACGTTTCTTTTTTTTAAATTCCAAAATATTTGAACAGGCCGCAAATTAACATTATACAGCCTAATCAAAATCAAACATAAAAATTTAACAACTAGCAACAATCATAAATAATATGTATAAATCGGTCTGTTTATCATAAAATTTTATTACTATATATCATTCCCTCCATAAACTTGCGCTGCATCTATTCTAATATCTTACCACAGATCTATTTTGGGTTTTCGCAATGAAACGAATTTAAAGAAAAAAAAAAACAATAATCCAAACACAGAATGCACAAAAAATAGCACAACACTACACAGAGAAATAGAAAAAAAAATGGTAAATTAATATTTGGTGGTAAAATTAAACTTTTTTTGCTATTTACCGTTGACACGACCGTACTGTCGCGTTACCAAAGTGAACTGAACCGACGTCTACTTTCGAACTCTCGATTCGACGATTTCTGAATGTAGGTACTTCACTATAGCATCTTGGTGGAGTGTTGTGTGTATATCGATAAGAATAATCGATTAGATAAATTGTTTTATTTCGTAATATTAGTATGTGTAAAGATTATGTCAGTTATTAACTGTTTGTTATTATGTTTATTTTGTATATGTGGATATTAATTTGTTATGCAGTTGTTTTTTGTAGATGAAATACTTTAGAAATAAAGAAGTTTCATAGGATTTGTTTTGTTATTTATAGAGAAATATTTAATTTGTTCTTTAGGTATAGTTTGAAAATGATGTATAATAGTACTTGCAAAATAAAATCGAGCGCTCCGTTTTATTAAACCAAATGAAGGAAATGAAAATATCTTCAATATAAATAAATATTTCTACGTGTAGGAACCCAGAACCATATTATAATTTCAACATGTTGTCTTCAATTAGCATACAATATTGTGAAAATTAACCCATCTAAGAGTATGTTCTACAGCTTCCATTTTGTGTACAAATTCGAGATATAGTGGAAGTTCCCGGAAATAAATGTCTCGCTCTAGAGAAATAGAAGAATAAAAAGAAAAGGATATTTCCGAATGAAAAATCGTGGTTTTGATCGATGACTGAACTCCTGTCTCACGTTCTGACAGTGTCCAGTCTTACTGCGTTACTAAAACTAAAAATATTCAAAAATAGTTGAATTCGCATTTGGATCACATTTCTATATTTATTATAATGGAAAATATTATTTCAACATAACCACCTCACGTTACAGCGACGCGCATTATATTATATAAACAAAGATAAAAGTATGCATCTTGCAAAGTCTTGCTAATGTTAATGTTAATGACACTTTTGTAGAACAATACTTTGTTGATATTTAGGTTTTAAATCGCAATCGTTTTTAAATTTGTTGTTTCCTCAATTTGAAATTCAAATTCTAAATATTTAAATGTTTCTACGAATGTTAATGCTATAATACATAACAATTACATGTAAATAACTATGTATATATTTTAAAGTTGCCTTTATAGGAACATAATCACAATGAAGAATGAATGAATCACATATAGGTTTTCATTATCTAGTGTTCTTAATAATATCTAGCATTATTCAATAAAGATAATTCATTTAAATCCTTTTTAAAGAAAGTTTAAATCCTTCTTACTAAAACATTTAATTCATCTGTCGTATATATTTAGCTATCGAAAGCGGACAATCAAGTTGTGTGTTGATTTCATCTTTACCTAAGGTTGTTTTTAGTCAAGTTTACGACTTTACTGCTATTTTATATTGTTAACGTATATAAAAATTATGCACTTATGCACATATGCATTCACGCGTAATATCACGCGTTATTACTGATTTTATTTTTATATTCCTTATACTCCATTTAAACGGAATAAAAAAAGCACAGTATTCGTCTCCTTATATCTTGATACCTTTATTCACAATTCTAATTTATTTTCTGTACCTACATAAACTATCTTTATATTTCTTACCCAATAACTGCAAATTTTATTTACATAAAATGTTAAAAATTTGAATAAAAAATACACCATCTCAAAACTATCGATAAAAAAGTTATCCCACCACTACTCCTGAACCCATAATACACATACAAATTTGCTGAACACTCACACATACAAACTAACTAGAGCTTTGAGCTTTTATGAGTTTCAAACGAAAATAGACTTTGACACTGACTAATAAAGTTGAAATTAAAACGTTAATTAATATAGGTGACGTAGGACAAGTCTAAATATTAGATTTTTATAGTGTTATCTTGTTTTGTCTTACTTTTATATGATATAAAGTAAGATGAGCGTTTAAGATAAGAATCAGCTTTTGGGGAAGGAAACTGGGAAAAGTGACTTATTTGTGTCACGCTTCATCCCGAACACAGTGGGGTAGGTAGAGGGAACCTAGTGTTAAGACACTTTGTTCCCCACGCACCATCGAATTCTGCGGAACTCAACGCCACGCTTTGCCTTGATACCAGAGCGAAGAAAATGGAAATATTAAATATTCCAATTCTTCAAATGGGAATCGAACCCACATCCAGTCACTAGACTAGCATTTTAAAAGTGACTTATGCTAATAAGTCTCTTTGTCTATTGTAGCACAGTTGGAAATCATCTGATTGGAAACGCTGTTAGTTACAGGTTCGATTTCGATTCGGGGACAGAGTATATTTAAATTATTTCGTTGTTCCGCTCTAGTAACATTTTCCTCTATATAATATCAGTATTATTAAACATTTTTAAAGTGTTATTCCACACTTAGGAAAAAATTCTTTAAATGTCTTTTTTTATATCTGTATTTCGTGTGGAAAGTGGAGAAATAAAGTACTTTGACACTAGATTATTTAGGACAAACCGTGAATTTGAAAATATATTATGTTTATTTACTAATTACTTTACTAGTATTTCATTTTTTATTTAGAAAAATAAGTAAAAACAGTATAAAAAATGCAATATATGTAAGTGGAAAACTGTTATTGGCTTTGTTTCTGTAAATCTTTGTTTTTATGTGTTGTAATAGTGGAATGCTGTTGTTTTTCATAATACTAAATAAATAAATAAATATTGAATAGGAAAGGACTTCAAATTCTTAAATAAATTTTGGATCAAAAATACTAATGTTAATGACTATAATTAAATTAAATAGCTTCACGCTATATCCCGCACACAGCAGGGTAGGCAGAGGGAACCTAGTGTTAAGACACTCCGTTCCCCACTTTCCGCCGAATTCGGAGGCTTGCGTGTTAAGTGGCGGAACTTAACGCCGCGCTTTACCTCGACACCAGAGTCCCCTCGAGTGGGAATCGAACCCATTTACTAATGTTAATGACTAGTAATTATATATGTACTATTTATTCAAATCATAAGCAGAGTTCTCATGGTTAGTTCAAGTTTAGTTCAACGTACTTTAAATATATTTTATTATATGTATCTATATTACACACGTAAGTTATTTCAAAAAAGATTAGATTTTTAGATTATCACATGACCACAGTTGGGCAATATTTAATTGCAATTAATAATTAAATATTACCAATTGAACATATAGTTTTTTTGTGAAAATTGCATTTGATAATTAAGTCATTATGAATTGTAGTGTATAAATTATAAAATAAATAATTTTCAGGTAATAAATATTTTTATGACATAAGGCACACAGCAGGGTAGGCAGAGGGAACCTAGTGTTAAGACACACCGTTCCTCACTTTCCACCGAATTCGGAGGCATTGCGTGTTAACTGGCGAAACTTAACGCCGCGCTTTGTCTCGACATCAGAGGGAAGAAAATGAAAATATAAAACATTTCCACTCCTCGAGTGGGAATCGAACTCACAACTAGTCGTTTACAGTCACACGTTTGTGGTACTGCGCCACGACTGGCCACAATGTCATTCATTTCATTTCCCCACATACAAGTAGCTAATGGTTTGTTAATATTTAATTCTTATTTGCAATTTAATTTAGGTTAACACTGTAAGTATGACTCGCTGGTACACAAAGAGAAGAGAGAGAACGAAATTTCAAAACACTACGTTTTCAACTTTCTCCTTTTTTTGAGGATATTGCCTACTCTTACTGCACGAAGATTTAAAAATCCAAGTCTTCCTTAAATAGGAATCGAAGCCACGACCACCTTTTTTTTATGGTATAAAGGAGGCAAACGAGCAGAAGGCCCACCTGGTGTTAAGTGGTTACCTTCGCCCATAGACATACACAACATTAAAGTTATGGATGCGTTGCCAGCCTTGGGAATGTAGGAGAGAAGGAGAGAGGAAGGATGGGAATGGTGGGAATAGGGAGAACACAACACCTAAACACCTAAAGTACACCTAAAGTACAACTAAAGCACACCTAAAGTACACCTAAAGTACAACTAATGACTTAATTGAGAAGTCATTAATTCAACGATGGCGCCATCACCAAAATGATTAAAGTTAATTATGAATTAACATGATTACACACTACATTTCCTTATTCCCTATCGATAGATTGAATTATTTAGTTTATGTGCTGTAGCCCACTACTTTGCTTGGACTATAAAACGTAAAATTCAACCTTTTTCTGTTCTCGTAGATATTTTGTAAATTCCTGTGTTGTCTTTGCTTCTGAAGGATCCTAAATATAAAGAACATTTTGAACAACTACGCCCAGTAAATAGTAACAAAAATGACTGGACTCTCTTAGGGTATAATTTTATAAGTCTTAGTTTAAGTACTAAAATTGTAAAAATAAAATAATTTAATATTTTTTTAAAAAAAGGAACAGATGTTATGTCTGTAGAATATAAAAATATGCTTTTCCCCGTGGGGGGACGGGTTAAGAATACAATTCCCCCCCGCCGCTGGGTAGCGTCCCGTAAAAGGCGGGTAACCCAGTTAGCTTGGTGGTAGGAGATTCGTTCTCCGACTGGCTCGCGACCACTATCGTGTCAAAGACGAACCGCCAAATATCTGATGATGTGTTCCGGTTCGATGGCATGTAAGCCAGCTCACCCATTCTCATCATTCCCATCCTTCCTCCCTCCTTCTGTCCTACATCCCCGAGGCTGGCAATGCATCCATAACTCTAATGTTGTGGATGTCTATGGGCGAAGGTAACCACTTAACACCAGGTGGGCCTTCTGCTCGTTTGCCTCCTTATTCCATAAAAAAAATAAAAATAAATTAAACTTAAAAAAAATAATACACACACAAGTCTAGATACGACACCAATTGACTCTCGATTTGAAAATCCTTAAATTGTACGACTTTACGACTTTACGATTGATATTAATTATTCAAAACAGTTGTACAAATTAAAAATATCCTTCATTCAAATAGACTTTACCACCGGCTCGGAGTGCAAGTCTGGTGAGTCGGTACTTTTATTGCATTATATAGAGCGAAGCGAAGCTCTTACTGGTAAAAAGTGTGTTTCGTTGTGGTTTAACTCTTCCTGGACTATTTGTACCTCTGAAATTTGGCAGGGATATCGAGCTCAGTGTTTTGTGTGCTGTGAAATTTTTTGGTGACAATTGTAATTGTAGTTATTGAATAAATGGTAATTAAATGGCCAAAAAGTGTCCATAGACTTAGGATGTGTAATGTTTTGGAATCGCACGCGTGCCCACATTTTGCATATGTAATAACATTAAATATGTACTTCGCTCAGCTCTTTCCGCCATGCAAAGAGGCGGTTTCTCGTTCTTTAAGTATTCTTCAAATTATATATTAATATAGATTTATTAAACTAGTTAACATATAATACATCCTTGTAGATATTTTTTTTACATAAACAACGAAAAAGTGTAGTAACATGCCTATTGTTCCTAGTAAATATATTTCTCTTATGAATTATGAGTTTCGTCATCGATTTTTTTCGACAAATTACAAGCGGAAGAAGTCGCTGTCATATCTAGTTTATTAATAAAAAAACAATTCACTTTAAACAAAACTGCAAGCAAGATCTATCTGTACTGTACTGTCATTTAAACACCAGTACCTGTATTTGTCAATCGTGATCGATAGCAGTTGTAAACTGTCTCCATTGTCATAGTTTTTAACTGATGTTATGTGAAATATTAGTGGATTAGTGGAAAGTCACTCCGCTTTTCATTTTTGACCTTTGTTAGTGAAAAGACACCTTAAACATATTTCTGTACTTGTGGACTCTTGCAGCTTCTATCAGGAGTCCACAACCAGTCCAAAGAACCGGACCAGATGGTACATAAAGAAGAGACTTTATTGCATAAAGGAAACCAATAAGCAGAAACATAAGAGAAGTTGTGGATGCGTTGCCGACCTTGAGGACGAAGGAGACAGAAGGATAAGAAGGGGTAAAAGGGAGGTGGCGGAGAACTCAAAATGCATAGCAGGAATATCGCAATGAATTTGACTATCTCTAAAATCAAAAAAGTTGAATAAGAGGAGTGAATCTCATTAGGTCAACGTTGAACGATTGCAATGTTTCCTGTCATGATGCCTCCAGTAGAATGAGATGGAAGGGAAAGATCCGATAATCACAAGACTTATAATGTATAACAAAATTAAAAGCATGTAGAGGATCTTAAACAAAACGAAAGCTTGCTGCGAGCGTATTCACACGTTATCGCTTGTAGTTTGTGAAGGCTTGCCAAAGCCAAGCTTGTCACCTCTACAGATTTACCACGTTAGATTAAGTTAGACGGCATTTCACACTGCACTTTGTTCAACTATGTTGAGAAAATCGTATTTCATGGGAGTCGAATAATACGCTTTTTTTTACTTTTGCTTCCCAAATAAAATCAAAAGCTCTAAAGCTTTTCATAGAACGATTTATGTTTGATGTATTAATGTTATATTTTTTTCTTTAAAACATTTTAAAAAACTTAATTTATATATTTTTATATATTTTTTGAAATATGTTAATATCTCTATATATTAAAATCATGAAATGGCGTTAATCTCCGCCACTCAACCTGCAGTGTCTCAACTGGACTGAAAGTAGAGAACGGTGTGTCTTGGCACTAGGTTCTATCTGACCCTGCCTTGCGGAAAAAGGAAAGTATGAACTTTTAAACATGAAGTAATTTATCAAAATCATTTATATTAAATAAAATTACTTATTTACCGGAACTTCATATATAAAGATACAAGGTTGTGTTTAACTACATTCTTGGCATTCTACGGGAAAAAACCTATAGCTGCAATAATAATTGACACCTACAATAATAAATGTAGGCTTAAATTGATTTATATGGTAATCATCATCTTGAGTGGAAATTTTATTCACGTAATATTTATTTTTTAGTTTCACGCTGTATCCCGCACACAGCAGGGTAGGCAGAGGGAACCTAGTGTTAAGACACTCCGTTCCCGTTTCGTTCGTGTATTGTGTATAATAATTGTATATTGTGTTAATTAAGAGTTCATTTAAATGTAGAAATAAGTATAGTAAATGTAATACTCGCTTAGGTAATTTAAAACGTCTTTTTAGTTTTGAGTAGTATGTAATTTAAGATTTGTAACCAAAAAAATTAAGGAAAAAAAGAATACGAGACCGGGCTGTAGACTTTCAGTATTTCATAAAAAAAAAAGATATATTATCTATGTACCTAAAATTAATATGTAAGTGGAAAACTGTTTTGTAAATTTATTTTAATACTAGCGGCCCGCTCGCGGCTTCGCCTCGGTACTACATAGTTGTTGAGGTATATCGCAACCCTAGAGGGTGGATTTTTGAAAAATAAAGTAGCCAATGTTAACCTTGGATTATTAACTATATTTATGCCAAATTTCATTACAATCGGTCAAGCGGTGCAGATTTCTCATATAAACTTTCATTCCTTATTTCAACCCTTTAGAATTTGATTTTTGAAAAAATAAGTAGCCTATGTTAGACCCAGTTATTGTTACTATTTTCATTCTAAATTTCATCCAAATCGGACCGGTACATTAGCCGTGAAAGCATGACAAACAAACACACAGACATTCCCATTTATAATATAAGTATGGATAATTGGAATGCTGTTGTATTTTGTAATACTAAATAAATAAATACATTGAGGTCGTCATAGTGCAGTGTGACGTCTAACTGAAAACGCGACGGTTGTAGTTTCGATTCCCACTTGAAGAAATTATTAAATTTACATTTTCCTTTCTTCACTCTGGTACCAAAGACTAGCCCCGACATCATATTCCGCCACTTAACACACTATGTCCCGATTTCGGACGGAAAGTGGAGAACGGAGTGTCTTAACACTAGATCTTTTTTGACTATCAAAACATAAAATCGAAAATACATAAATAAATATATAAATAATATTGTAATCTCATAACTACTAATACAATGGAATCATGCCACCACGATTGTTATGAAAGGCTGTATCGAATCGCATCACGTTCCGTCGTCGGGATAGTCACAAAAAATGAAATTACAGACGCCTTCATCTTTGTTGAATGAACTGAACGCAAATTATACACTGCTGATTGTTTTTGGATTCTGAACAAATTGATTTGACATTGTTTTAAGTTTCTTGATGAAACCGTTGTAGTACAGCAGTGAGCCCTATGGTTGCGGGTTCGAATAAATGTATTTATTTTAATGTATATTATTTATTATGTATCATAACTTTGTTGCCAGGGGGCCAGTTGTGGCGCAGTGGTAGGAACGTGTGACTGTTAACGACTGGTTGTGGGTTCGATTCCTACTCGAGGAGTGGAAATATTTAATATTTCCATTATCTTCGCTCTGGTTTTAGAGGTAAAGGCTTATAATTACTGATGTAGAATTATAATAGAAAATTATAAGACCCCTTAACTAAAACTATTCAAAGTGATAGGCATTTTCCACTGACCCTACAATAAAGGTCCGGAAAAGATCTGATTAAAGATAGACCAAGATAGACCAGATAAACTATAAGAAATATGATTTTACAATGCTTCATTCTTCATTAATAAAAGTTTTCCTTGTGATGGGCAGTTTTCATTAACAAAATAATAAAAATAATTCAACTTTGCGTCAATTGTGTCGCAGTAGATAAGAGTGTGACTGTAAACACGATGGTTGTCGCTTCGATACCCACTTGAAGTATCTTTTTTTTTTTTTTAGCTTCACGCTGTATACCGCGCACAGCGGGATAGGCAAAGGGAACCTAGTGTTAAGACACTCCGTTCCCCACTTTCCGCCGAATTCGGAGGCATTCGGAGGAATTATGTGGCGGAGCTTAACGCCGAGCTTTTTTCTCATGTTTTCTTTATAGTACGACAAAGATGATTGATTTTCGACATTAAGTAAACTCGTGGCCAGTGGCACAGTGGCGTGTGACTGTAAACGACTGGTTATGGGTTCGATTCCCACTCGAGGATTGGAAATTATATTTCCATTTTCATCGCTCTGGTGTCGAGGTAAAGCGCGGCGTTAAGTTCGGAAAGTGGGGAACGGAGTGTCTTAACACTAGGTTCCCTCTGCCTACCCTGCGGTGTGCGGGATACAGCGTGAAGCTAAAAAAAAAGTAAAGTTAAAAGTTGGAAAATAAAGAAAATAGCAAATTCAAATTCTAAATTTCAATACATTTAAGCTTTACCAAAATTAGAAGCAACAGTTTCGCACGACTGCGTTCCCAATGACGACATTTTATTGTTCAAACAACAAACAGTATAGGTTTAAATACGGATCCATGACTCTGAGGAATTATTTTCGTTTATGCATCATTTGTTTTTATGTAAGCGTTATTTAGGTCTTAGTATACCTATTGTGAATCCCTAAGTCCTAAAATGTAGACCACAATGACATTTTTTTTTATTTATATAAAAATATATATATGAAACTTAGAATACTAAATTTATTATTTGATATGCTTGTATTTTTAATATATTTAAAAAAAAAACAGTTTCATAGTTTTTGCACTTAGCAGAAAAACCAGAGATAACTTAGTGTCAAAACACTCCGTCCAGATATCTGCCAGACATCGTGGCATTGTGTGTTGGCTGACGGAACTCACCGCTGTATTTTTAAAAAGCTTTTATTAACTTAACTTATTTAAAAAAATCTTGCGACAATTTCTTTAAAAATGTGCTTGCTATATACGACCTAAAACTTGTGACGCTTACAGAATTATTGTTAAGGAACTAGACGCAAAAGGAACAGAATATTACACTTACAAACCAAAACAAGAAAGGACGTTTAAAACTATTCTTAAGAACATGCACCCTTCTACAGATATAGATGAAATCAGAGAAGCTTTGGCCAAACTTGGACATACTGCCAACAACATATGGAACATGAGGCAAGCGTTATCAAAAAACCCATTACACATGTTTGTAATTGAACTCCAGACAAATTCAAACAATAAAGAGATTTATAATATAACGAACCTTCTACATTGTCGTGTCAAGTTTGAGCCCCCGAAAACAAAACGAACAATCCCTCAATGCGCAAACTTTTTGGCCTATGGACACACAAAAACCTACTGTCGACAGAATCAAAGATGCATCAAATGTGCTGGAAGCCACACGTCCTCTGCATGCTCGCGAAAGGAACGCTCGGATGATGTTCGATGTGCTCTATGTGATGGAAATCACCCGGCAAATTATAAAGGCTGCATCGTCTACAAAGAGCTGCAGAAACGGAAATATCCTCCCCTTCGTGTTCCGAAACTATCCGAACCAAACCAGGCCATCGTTGAATCTACAAATAAAGATCATAGTAGAACACAAAATCAACAATACGCTGACGTTGTCCGTAACAACTGTAGTGAAAATAAATCAAAACAAGCTGCCCGCATACCCCACAAGACAAAAGAGGCAAAAATCCCATGCCCACCACAACAACCACACCAAGAAAAAACTCAAATGCCACGAAAAGAGACACCTGCTAGTAGCGTTAATGAATACAAAGAACTTATCGACATGTTCAAGCAAGTTATGAATCAAATGACCACCATGACAAACCTACTATTGAGTTTCATGACTGAATTACGTTCACATTCCCTTCCACACAGGTGCAGTCAGGATTTTTTTCAGGAAGGAGACAGGCGGCCCACCTTGCCCCTCCGCGATTAAGTCCATTTAAAGCCATTCTCCTCGCCTTGTGGAATGCTAATGGGCTAACAAACCACACTCAAGAATTAATATCTTTTTTACATATGTATAACATTGATGTCATGCTAATCTCTGAAACGCACTTCACTGCCAAAACTCATTTCCAAGTGCCTAAGTACAACCTATACCACACAAACCACCCAGATGGTACAGCACACGCAGGATCTGCAATACTTGTAAGAAGCAATATCAAACACCATGTTCATAATCCCGTTAGAAGTGAAGAAATTCAGGCCACTATCATTTTTATTGAAAGTTTTAATGGTCCAGTGTTGATTTCAGCCCTTTACATACCTCCCAAGTACAACTTAAAAACTGAACGTTATACATCTCTATTCCAACAACTGGGTGGCAAATTTATCGCTGGAGGTGACTACAACGCGAAACATATTGACTGGGGCTCAAGAATTACCACTACAAAGGGGCGTGAACTCATGAAAACCGTCCAAAAGCTTAATCTCAGCGTCAAATCGACTGGAAATCCCACATATTGGCCAACCGATCCAAGAAAGAAACCTGATCTAGTGGACTTTTTTGTCACCAAAGGTCTTCCTACTTCGGCTTTCCACTGTTTCCCTACACATGATTTGTCTTCAGATCACACAGCTATTGTCGCCCAACTGCACAATGACTTCGTGGAAGTGGCAAAACCCTGCAGGATTCACTCGAAGAACACCAACTGGGATTTCTTTAGAAAAGTCATTGATAAAACACTGGTAAAAAATATCTCTCTTAAATCTGATAATGATATTACCACAGCTATTGAAATTTTCAATAAATGCGTACAGTCTGCCGCCTGGAAATCAACTCCCCAGCATAGTGCCAAAACAACTGTGTCTATTTACCCTCATACAGCAATTAACTTGATACTAAAAAAGAGGCAAGCTCGAAAACAGTGGCAATTAACTCAACATCCCAGAGACAAAAGAAGGTTTAATAAATTAATCAAGGAAGTTAAAGCCCTCCTCGATAACATTAAAAACAAAGACGTCGAAAGCCGGCTAAATGGTTTGGATGCAACTTCTGCAACTGATTACTCATTGTGGAAAGTAACAAGATCCCTCAAAAGACCAATTACATTTCAAGCACCACTACGCAAGGACGATGGCTCTTGGGCAAGGAGTGATGCTGAAAAGTCCTTATTGTTTGCAGAGAACTTGTCACGAGTATTTACTCCAAACCCAGCAACTGACACAAATAAAATGCAAGATGTAACGGCAGCGCTTTCAGCCCCCTACCAACTTTCACCACCAGTTACAAAGTTCACAATTAAAGAAGTAATGTCTACAATCAGAAAACTTTCTCTAAACAAGGCTCCCGGTTATGACCTCATAACAACAAAAGTTATGAAAGAACTTCCCTATTCGGCGATTCTTTTACTTACTGCCATTTACAACGCTATCCTGCGACGAGAATTCGTTCCTGCTCAATGGAAAGTGGCTGAAATCATCCTCATTCTCAAACCTGGCAAAGACCCGGAAAGCGTTACATCCTATCGTCCCATAAGTTTACTGCCCGTAACCTCAAAGGTATTAGAAATCCTTATCTTAAAACGCCTAACTTCAGAACTTACCAAACGTAACATAATACCATCCCATCAATTTGGCTTTCGCGAAGCTCATGGAACTGTTGAACAAGTTCATCGAGTGGTCGAAAAAATACACGATGCATACGAGCACAAGAAATACTGTTCAGCTGCATTTCTTGATATATCACAGGCATTCGATCGTGTGTGGCACGAAGGTCTCCTTTATAAGATTCGACAAGCCTTGCCTATTAACTACTATCTCATCATTAAATCATATCTTGAACAAAGGCACTTTTACGTAAAACACGGAGAAGACAAAACTTGTCTTTACCAAATAAAAGCAGGTGTTCCCCAGGGCAGTGTAATGGGCCCTGTTCTTTATCTAATATATACCTTCGATCTACCAACCACAAACGACGTCCTTGTAGGGACCTTTGCCGATGACACTGCTCTTGTCGCATCCCACGAAAATCCCATCACCGCATCAGAAATGCTACAGAAAAGCTTAAATGATATATCGGTCTGGCTAAAAGACTGGAGAATAAAGGCAAACGAAGCCAAATCAGTCCATGTAACTTTCACACTTAGACACGATACATGTTCTAGCGTTGACCTTAATGGAGTAACGATCCCTCAGGCTGAACATGTACGTTACCTGGGCATATACCTAGACAGGCGTCTCACATGGAAGAAGCACATATTTACTAAAAGAAAAGCACTAAGCCTACAACTTCGCAAGCTCTATTGGCTCTTAGGACAAAAATCTAACCTGTCGTTGAACAACAAACTCTTTGTATATAATTCTATTCTCAAGCCAATATGGTCCTATGGAATGGAAGTATGGGGAACTGCAAGTAATACATACTTGGACATAATACAACGCTTCCAGTCAAAAACTCTCCGAATGATAACCAATGCCCCATGGTTTGTCACGAATTCCCAGCTGCACCGAGATTTGGAAATACCTACAGTGAAACAGGAGATAGCCAAAAAACTGACGTCATACTCTTGCCGTTTAGAAAAGCATCCCAATGAACTTGCTTGCCATTTGATGAACCCTACTCGTACCTTTCATCGCTTAAAAAGGAGAGTACCGCGGGACCTAATTCCGTCCTAGAACAAGATCTCATGGAAGATCTTTAACTTATATGTGTATACGTCACTGGGCGTGTACCATTAATGTCTATTTTAAACTCTCAACACCAGCTAAATGCCCAGACGAGGCAGATTGCAGGTCACCTGGATGTTAAAAAAAAAAAAAAAAAAAAAAAGTTGTGTCCAATACCTATATGTTAGTCATGTTTTTTTCTTGAAAATAATAATTTGTAATAGTTCTATTTGGGTAAAGCCTTAAAATAATAATAAGAAATCATTTTATAGAGGCTGGCTTGTAGGCACATAAGTGTGTAAACGCGACTGGTTGTAGGTTCGATTTCCGATCGAGAAGTGGAAATATTTAATATTTTCATTTTCTTCGCTCTGGCTTGGCCAGCAGAGGCAAGGTAAGAAAATAGGACATAAAAAGAAGAATCGATTCTCGATTCTACTTCGGGTTTTATAAATATCGATTCTTTGAGTTCATTAATCTATTTTAAGAATCGATTCTTTTAAATAAAATCGGTTATGAGTTACATGAAAGAAGTCAAAAATGGCGTTTTTAGAAAACACAAAATTTTGTGAAATAGATGTCTGAAAATACAATCACATAGGGTTGATATGAACATACATAGTAAAAATACATAAATAGTACACTTGATTATTTCGAAGAATCGATTTATGGTCGTAAGGATGGATCCATGGTGAATTTTGGTAGCTAGGAATCGAGTCAATCGACTCTCAGACTCAAAAATCGATTTTTTATTCAAGTATCTATTGTCGGGTAAGATCGGAATAGATTTTATAATCTCTGCCATTTAAGTAAAAATTGAGAAAAAATGAATAATCATCATATTTATAGTTAATGTTAAAGTGCACATTATTTTTTTCAAATAAATATACTTATTAAATTAATTAACTCTTCGTTTTATATGTATTTATCAGTTACATAATTATTATTATCGGTTATTCCAAATATCGTCATCTTATTATAAAAAAATGATGGCCTTGTGTACGAGTAAAATACTCGTTGTCTTAGCGATGTGTATAATCCATACCTATATTATAAATGTGAATGTCTGTGTGTTTGTCTGTCACGCTTTTACGGTCTGATTTTGATGAAATTTAGACCGCAAGTAGTAAATAATCATAAGTCTAACATAGGCTACTTATTTTTTCAAAAATTAATCGCTAAAGGGTCGAAATAGGGGATGAAAGTTTTTATAAAAAAAATAAACCGCTTGTAATGAATTTTGGAAAAAATATTGGTATAGTTGATAATCGAAGGTCAAACATAGGCTACTTTATTTTTCAAAAATCCAACTCTGAGGTTTGCAACATACCAAAACAATTAGTATGTGTATACAAAAGTGTACATATATCAAACACATGGTTTATTTTACTAACTTAATGTCTTACTAATAATGCATTACCATGAAATATGTTGGGATTTTCCCTTTCTTCTCCATATAAACTGTAATCTGTCAAAATTGCTTAAGGAAGGAGTTCTTAGCAACTTTTATATAAAAAGTTCGTTTTTATTATATGTACTTATTAATATATATAGAGGACATCGCAGCGCAGTGGGCTAATACATACATAATATTAACTTAACTTATAACACCATTGGGGTCAGTCGTGGCGCAGTGGCACAAGCGTGTGACTGTAAACGACCGGCTGTGGGTTCGATTCCCACTCGAGCAGAGGAAATATTGAATATTTCCATTTTCTCCGCTCTGGTGTCGAGACAAAGCGCGGCATTAAGTCCCACCACTTAACACGCAATGCCGCCGAATTCGGCGGAAAGTGGGGAACGGAGTGTCTTAACACTATGTTCCCTCTGCCTACCCTGCTGTGTGTGGGATACAGCGTGAAGCTAAAAAAACTTATAACACGTTCTAAGTAGTTTTCTTTCTTGCGTAGGGGTTTAAAAACAATATTCAACGTGAAGCTTCTCAACTAGGTCACGATGGCGTCTTTAAGCTCTTTTCATTAGTTTTATTGACATTACGTTATTGCGTTCTTCTTTCGTTCATTATTATGTTTTTATTTATTTTATTTAACCTTCAATCTACATATATATTACTTTTAACAGCTTCGAGGCAAAGCGCGACGTTAAGTTCCGCCAATTAACACGCAATGCCTCCGGAATTCGGCGGAAGGTGGGCAACGGATTGTCTTAACACTAGGTTCCCTCTGTCTGCTCTGCTGAGTGCGGGATACAGCGTGAAGCTAAAAAAACAGCTTCACGCTTTTGCTCCACAGTATGATACTCAAAGAGCACCTAGTGTTTTTTTTTTATTAAATACTCAAACACTACATACACCCGGTCTCGTATCCTTTTCTTCCTTAATTCTTTGATTACAATTCTTAAATTACATTGACATGCTACTCAAAACTAATAACAATACAAAACTTTGAACATAATATTTATTTTTCTTAATTTTTTTTTTACAGCTGCATACGTATTTGTATTAGTTTTACAAAATTAAGTATATCATTAAATATGAAAGTCTAGGAAAGAACCAAGAACCTAGTGTTAAGACACTTCGTTCACGATCCCTTTCGAAGAAATCGAGACATTGCGAGTTGAATGGCGGACGACAACGCCGCCTTTTGTCTCATTCACCAGAACGGATAAATATAAATAATAAAACTATAAGGGCCAGTCGTGGCGCAGTGGCACGAATGTGTGACTGTAAACGACTGGTTGTGGGTTCGATTCCCACTCGAGTCTTAACACTAGGTCCCCTCTGCCTACTACTGTGTGCGGGATATAGCGTGAAGCTGTAAAAAATAATTATTATAAAACTATAATCATTTCTCAAAGTGGGAATTGAACTACCAGCCATTGCGATTACACTCAGATGTCCCACTGCGCCACGATGGATGGCATGGACATACATATATATTTTTAAATGAATAAAATTAAATAGCTTCACGCTATATCCCGCACACAGCATCGTAGGCAGAGGGAACCTAGTGTTAAGACACTCCGTTCCCCACTTTCCGCCGAATTCGGAGGCTTGCGTGTTAAGAGGCGGAACTTAACGCCGCGCTTTACCTCGACACCAGAGCGAAGAAAATGGAAATATAATTTCCACTCTTCGAGTGGGAATCGAACCCACAACCAGTCATTTACAGTCACACGCTTGTGCCACTGGGCCACGACTGGCCACTAAATGAATGAATTTAAATGAATAAAAAAATATGAATTTGAATCTGTAACTAATAAGCTTTCATAAATTATGTTTTAAACTGCGCTATGGCATTACACCAAGTCTGTTTGTACGAGTATATGTAGTTCCCATCAGTTGGCAGGAAGAGGACACGACGTAACAAGATTTATGGTTTTTCAGAAAGACACTAAAAATTGTAGTTTGTCCTACTTTTTCTATACACTTGTGACTCAGTAGACGTTATGTTTTTTAAAACAGATGTAAAGGGGTTCATTAAAATATAATGTCGACTTTTTCAGATACGAGAAATTGAAAGCTAGCTAGCAAACAGTACGTAATTTTTTTTATAAAACATATAAAAAATGAACAGAGTAGGATTTGAACCCACGCCTCTTGGTATCCGTCCTCTAATCAATAAGCTATGCGTTCTGCGAAACAAAAACACACGTATGATTTTTTTTGAATATTTATAAGTTTTCCCTAAATTAAAATTAAATAGCTTCACGCTATATCCCGCACACAGCAGGGTAGACAGAGGGAACCTAGTGTTAAGACACTCCATTCCCCGCTTTCCGCCGAATTCGGAGGCTTGCGTGTTCAGTGGCGGAACTTAACGCCGCGCTTTACCTCGACACCAGAGCGAAGAAAATGGAAATATAATTTCCACTCCTCGAGTGGGAATCGAACCCACAACCAGTCGTTTACAGTCACACGCTTGTGCCACTGGGCCACGACTGGCCATTCCCTAAATGTGTTTTTCAATTTCCTAAGAGTGTGAAGAACACTTTAAAATGTTAAAATTAGTAAGTCACTTCTTCGTTTTTATACGAGACATTATTATCTAAGACAATTTTGAATTAAAAAATATTTTTTATTAAAAATCATCTATTTGGATTCTTCATGAAATTACTAACCAAATACGTAAGTAAACTTGTGTTGTTTTATCCATACTTATATTATAAATGTGATAGTCTGTGTGTTTGTCTGTCACGTTTTCACGGCTATTGTACTGGTCCGATTTGGATGAAATTTAGAAAGAAAGTAGTAAAAGTTACTGGGTCTAACATAGGCTACTTATTTTTTCAAACCCACCCCCGAGGGTTGTAATATAACGAAGCAATCCTGTAGTTCACGTTAGTAGTAACATAATTTAAACTATACTTGTGTCGTTATCTTTATGGTACGATTTGCTTTCAAATTTGTACACGTGTCCGGATTCGATGAATACAATATAGCGAGAAATCTCTTAATATATATTTTAATTTGGTGACATTCCTAGGGCATTGTGTGTTAAGTGGCGGAACTTAACGCCGCGCTTTGCCTCTACCAGAGGGAAGGATATGGAAATATTATTATTTCCACCCCTCGAGTGGGAATCGAACCCACATCCAGTCGTTTACAGTCACACGCTTGTAATAATACATTTAACATTCTGATGATAAATATGATTCCACTTACTTGACAACACTAACTGCACCTGTGTCCGACCACCACTGTATATAAACACTCCACTACACTCCATAATTCCGCAGTACACATTCGATCACTGGTTTTAACTTAATTCATCGTTTCAGTTCAGTTTACTTACTTATAGCGCTTAGAAGACCAAGTTTGCTTTTAGTGACTGTTAATCTCCGTTTGACATACGTCTATTTTCGTCGTCGTCCCCTACCTCTATTAAACATGTAATAATAAAAAATCGGGATACTTCATACATTGCACAACCTACCCTACATCATATCTTAACATTTTTTGTTAGAGGCAAAATTGTATAGAAATGTAACAGAAGTATAAATAGAAAAAAAGAACACTTTGCGAACGCTCCCGCGACTTCTTCTGCGTAACTATAATACATCTTTCACACCCAACTTGACTATCCTAATTTTCATTAGGAGTTGAATCATTTTGGAGTAAAGTATGTTTGAACCCTGAGATTTTTTTAAACTATTTTTATTCTGTTTCTATTAATAACGTGGCCGGTAGATTAGCCGTGAAAGCGGTAACAGACCGACATACTTTTGCATTTATAATCAACCTCAACTACGACAACACTTTGTTTTTTGGTATAACTTCTGTTTTTGCAAATAAAGTAATTTTTATATTTTATAGAAATATCCCGGGGGGGACATGTTAAGAATAGCACTTTTCCCCCCGCCCGCTGGGAAGCGGTCCCGTAAAGGCGGGTAACCCAGGTAGCTTGGGTGGCAGGAGATTTCTTCTCCGACTGGCTCCGCGACCACTATCATGTCAAGACGACTGCCCAAACATCTGATGATGGTTCCGTTTCGATGGGGCAATTAAGCCAGTCTTTCCCTCTTTCCCACCATTCCCTCCTTTCCTCCCTCCTTCTGTGCTACAAATCCCAAGGCTGGCAACCTCCACAACTCTAATGTTGTTGGATGTCTATGGGCAAATGTAACCGACGTACACCAGGTTGGGCCTTTCTCCGCGTTTGGCCCCTCCTTTATATTCGCAATACAAAAAAAAGATGGGTCATCACGGAGGTTGGTATGAATCATACAAATCATGCGTCGACCCTCAATCTTTATGAGTCTGTTCATACTAAACGACACACTCCTGATTCTAAGGCCTAGAAATAACAATATAATAATAATTAATATATTTTTTTTATTATATTTTTTCTAATCATGTGTTTTTATAATTTTTGCGTCGTTGGATTAAATATTATATGTATATTTTTTCATCAAATTTTTAATTAAAGCGTCCCCATAGTCATTGAATACAGATAAAAAAGAGGGGGTCCATTATTGAATGCTTGCCGCGTAAGCGATCCCACCCACCTACGTGTTATGGCTGCAGAGTTCCATCCGCCACGTCCCCAGCACAGTAGTTTGGGCGTCCCCCGAGGCGACGCGCACCAGCGCTTCCCCCGTTGTGTGGAGCAGTGGGGATGGGGTAGTAGACGAGTGCGGCGTTTGGGACCGCCACCCGACACGCCATGTGTCCAGACGCGGGGGAAGTGGAATGACGGAGCTACAAATAGCTACGTGCAAATAGTAGTAGGGATGAGAACAGAAGATGAATGAATTACTAGATGTGATGGATGATAGGGATCTGGATGTGATCTGTGTGACTGAGACCAAGAGGAAGGGCAGTAACGCTACCGATCTGCCGGGCAGTCGCGTGGCTCTCTGGGCCGGCGTACCAGAGAGTGATCGTGGGTGTCAGGGGGTAGGTGTGTTGCTGTCCTCTCGATTGGTGTGTGCAATGGTGGAATACAAGGCGATCAACCCGAGGCTCCTTTGGGTTCGCTTTAAGCTGGGGATAACAAGATTATTCTTGTTAGCGGCCTACGCGCCAGTATCCTCAGCTCTATCAGGCGAGCTAGAGGAGTTCTGGGAGAGTGTCAGGGAAGTTCTAGGTAGCGTAAGAGCGAATGAAAAATTAATAGTGTGCGGTGACTTGAATGGATGGGTCGGAACCGAGCGGATCGGTTACGAGCTTATATTAGGGAAGTACGGTGATAGGAGAGTGAATGAGGCTGGTAAGCTTATTTTGGAACTTTGTAAGGAGAAGAATTTGTTTGTGGCAAACACGATGTTTGACCACAAACAAATTCATCAGTACACATGGGAGCGAATGGAAGAGAAAAGTATGATTGACTTATTCCTGGTGGATCAGCGTATTCGGAACCAAGTTATGGACACACGTGTGTTTAGGGGTGCCGACTTGGGAACGGACCATTATCTGGTTGTTACTAGAATAAGGGGTCTGTTCACAGGCTGGCGCGCCCGCACGAGGTGTCCAAACTTGGAGGCGAATAACCGCATAAGAAGCTGGAAGCTTCAAGATCCACCTATTAAAGAGGAATATAAAGAAAGGGTTTCCAAGAAGCTAGACAGTTGCGAAATAGGAAATGAGAGTGTAGAAGTATGCTGGCAGAATCTTAGGAATAGTATGACTGATGCAGCAACAGAAGTGTGTGGTACTGTGAAAAGAGGCTTTAGTAAAAAGCGTGATGAATGGTGGGATGATGAAGTGAAAGATGCCGTAGAAAGAAAGAAGAAAGCATGGCAGGATTATAAAGCCTCTGGTAAGAATAAAAGTATGAGAGAGATCAAGAAGAAAGAGTACAAGTTGCAAAAGCACCAAACGAAAGCACTGATTAAGGCGAAGCGTGAAAAGTCGGAGAATGAAAGAGATGAAAGGTTGACGAACAACTTCCGAGAAAACACGAAGCTTTTCTGGAGAGAAGTTAGTGATTCTCGGGGTTCTTCGTCAACCTGCAGAATGAAAGGGGTGCTTTCGAAGGACGGTGAGATATTAACTGAACAAACACCCGTTTTGCAACGATGGGCGGAATTCTATAAGGAGATGTATGAATGTGATGACGCCTCTGTCTCAAGTAACAGCGATATGCTGAATCTTGATGTAGCAGACGGCGAAATCAGTATAAAAGAAGTAGAGAGTGCCATAAGAAGTCTGAAATGTGGTAAGGCAGCGGGAGCAGATGGAGTTACTACTGAGATGATCAAACATGGTGGGCCGCGCGTCTTGGACCTGTTCTTTCATCTGTGCAATTTATGCTGGAAGAAAGGGGAGGTCCCAGATGATTGGCGAGGCGCAGTCATCGTGCCTTTGTATAAAGGCAAAGGTTCACAGATAGACTGTGCAAGCTATAGGGCTATCAGTTTGATTAGCTTAGGTAGTAAAATTTATGCTAAAATTTTAGCGAGAAGAATGCAAGAGAGATCTGAGAGGCTGTTGTGGGAGGCCCAAGGAGGCTTTAGACCTGGAAGAGGGTGTATGGATCAGATCTTCTCCCTCCGCATGATCACAGAAAAATTTTTGGCTGTAAACCAAAAAGTTTTCTGTGCTTTTGTGGATTTGGAGAAGGCATTTGACAGAGTTGTGCGAAAGAAGTTATGGGAGATACTGCCTCGGTACAATGTGAACGGACCCTTGTTGCAGGCTGTAAAGTCTCTTTACCGAGATCACTCAGCCTGTGTACGAGTAGGAGCTGGCATGTCGCCTCGGTTTGATATTCAATCAGGTGTCAAACAGGGTTGTGCCATGTCAGCTTGGCTGTTCAATTTGTACTTGGATAGTTGTCTCCAAGGAGTGAAACAAAGCGATATGGGAGTGAAAGTGGGTGACTTGAAGGTAAACTGCCTGTTGTACGCAGATGATGCAGTGCTTATTGCATCATCAGAATGCGAGTTGCAGGCATTGGTCACCATCCTGAAAGATGGGTGTGAAAATAATGGTCTAAGCCTGAATGCGAGTAAAACTAAGATTCTGGTGTTTGAAAGAGACGAAGAAAGAACGGAATGTAAGATCATGGTTAACAGAAAGAAATTAGAACAAGTGAATGAAGTGGTATATCTGGGAAGTATGTTTAGCAGAGATGGAAGGTATGATATGGATGTTGAAAGGCGTATTGCTGCCGGTAACAGGGTTAACGGTGCCCTCGCTGCGTTGATGCGACGGCGGAACGTGAGCATAGCCGCACGTTTAGCTGTGCACAATGCAGTGCTGGTACCGACGCTGCTATACGGCAGCGAAACGTGGGTATTGCAGAAGAAGAATGAAAGAAAGATGAATGCTGTGGAGATGAGATCTCTTCGAAAGATGTGCGGAGTCAGCTTAGCTGACCGAATCCGCAATGAAGAGATACACAGAATGGCAGGTATTAGCGAGAACGTCATAGTAAGAATGAAGAAGGGCGTGCTCAGGTGGTTTGGGCACGTCGAGAGGATGAGTGATGGAAGAATGGTAAGAAAGATTTATGAAGCAAAAGTGAGTGGTAAGCGAGGCAGGGGGAGACCTCGGTTGACCTTCGAAAACACAGTATCGATGATACTGGAGGAAGGTCACGTAAAAAGCATGAGGACCCACCGGAGGGCGTGTATGAAGAGGTTGATGACTGTGGACGAGGCGAAAGAAGTATGCAGGGACCGTAGCGTTTGGCGCTCCGTTCTCTCTGACTACCCCGCAAGGGATACAGCTACTTATTTTTTTTCAACCCACCCCCGAGGTTTTAATATACCGAAGCAATCCTTTGTTCCACGTAGTAGTAACCTAATTTACACGATCTTGTGTCGTTATCTTTATGGTACGATTTGCTTTCAATTTGTACACGTGTCCGGATTCGATGATTACAATATAGCGAGAAATCTCTTAATACAGATATATTTAATTTGGTCCCATTCTAGGAAGGTGACCAATGCCTAGGCATTGGGTTTAAGGAAGTGGCGAAAAATAACGCCGCGCTTTGCACCCTCGCATCAGAACGAAGAAAAATGGAAATATTATTATTTCAACCCTCGAGGGGAATCGAACCCACCTCCCTTAAGTTTACAGTCACGAAAGTCACACGCTTGTGCCACTGCGCCACGACTTTCCTCATATTAATAATATATAATAATCATTTAGCATTCTTTGACAATAGTTTCTCCCCCTTACTTGACAAACTAACTGCACCTTGCTCCGACCCCACGTATAACGTGACCACTCCATTCCACTCCACAATTCCTCACTACACATTCGATGACTGTTTTTTTACTTAACTCAATTCAGTTCAGTTCAGTTACTTAATTATAGCGCTTAGAAAGACCAAGTTGCTTTTTAGTGACTGTTAATTCCGTTTAATACGTCTATTTTCGTCCCCTACCCTCATTATATGTAATAATAAAAAATCGGATACTTCATACATTCACAACTACCCTACAATATTCTTAACATTTTTGTTAGAGCAAAATTGTAAATAGAAATGTAACAGAATATAAATAGAAAAAAAGAACACTTTAGCGAACGCTCGCGACTTCTTCTGCGTAACTACACAGCTTTTCATACAATCTTTCATATCCTATTTCATTTAGGAGTAGATATTTGGAAGTAAATGTATGTTTAACCATGGATCTTAACTATTATTATTCTGAATTTCATCCAAATCGGGCCAGTAGATTAGCCGTGAAAGCGTAACAGACAGACAGACTTTCGCATTTATAATCAACTCAACTACGAACTTTGTTTTTGTTAATTCTGTTTTTGCAAATAAAGTATTTTTATATTTTAGAGAAATATCCCGTGGGGGGACGGGTTAAGAATACAATTCCCCCCCACCGCTGGGTAGCGTCCCGTAAAAGGCGGGTAACCCAGTAGCTTGGTGGCAGGAGATTCGTTCTCCGACTGGCTCGCGACCACTATCATGTCAAAGACGAACCGCCAAACATCTGATGATGTGTTCCGGTTCGATGGCATGTAAGCCAGCTTTCCCTATTCCCACCATTCCCATCCTTTCTCCCTCCTTCTGTCCTACAATCCCAAGGCTGGCAACGCATCCACAACTCTAATGTTGTGGATGTCTATGGGCAAAGGTAACCGCGTAACACCAGGAGGGCCTTTTCCTCGTTTGCCTCCTTTATTCCATAAAAAAAAAAGATGGGTCATCACGGAGGTTGTATGAAGTCATACAAATCATGCGTGACATCAATCTTTATGACTCATATCATACATAAACATGACACATCCTGATCTAAGGCCTAGAAATAACAATATAATAAATAAATTAATATATTTTTTTATTTATATTTTTTTAATCATTGTTTTTATAATTTATTGCGTCGTTGAATTAAATTTAATATGTATATTTTTAATCATTTTTTAATTAAAGCGTTCTCATAATTAATTAAATACAGATAAAAAATCAGCGTCACGCTATTTCCGCAAAGCAGGGTAATACAAAGAAAATGTAGTGTCAATTTACTACATTCTTCATCAAATATAGATTATACATTGTACAAGATAGCTTGATCTTTTTGACAGATGTCAATTTTTCTGATCGACATAACTTTGCAATGAGAAATATATTATTAATTTAATTTAATGATTAAAAAAAAAGAAGAAGTTTAACATTAGAAGTCTCTAAATATTCAAGTGCTACCCGAATTTAAGAATAAAATTTTAAGAATTTTCATTGCTTCAAAGTAAAATTTTAATAGGAATACTGAAAGTAATATACGCTTGTACAATGTTACATCAGATGATAGTTAAAAATGCGCTACGTACACTTCGACAATTTTACTTACTGAACAGGAACTAATATTGATTATTATTTCATAATAATATTAATTGTCAATTCGAGATGGTGAAACGACTCTTGTTATGATGATCTTGGCTGTGCTCCTCTTCCACATTTTATTTTTCAACATTAATTTTTATATACAGGATTACTTTTGGACCTTTAATAGGTGGTTCAGACCATGAGACCAAACGACTTTTCCAAAGAAATATGGGTAGAAAAGTGTAAATCTCGTCATGGTTACATGTATTTTAAAACGTTATTATTTGGACTGCTAGATATTTTCTGTTTCCCATCACTAGCCCACCTGTAAATTGATCTTTTTTTTTCTTCGTCTTAGTATTTTTTTTTTATAGCTTCACGCTGTATACAGCTTCACACAGCAGGATAGGCAGAGGGAACCTAGTGGCAAGACACTCCGTTCCCACCCAATTCGGAGGCTTGCGCGTTAAGTGGCGGAACTTAACGCCGCGCTTTGCCTCGACACCAGAGCGAAGAAAATAGAAATATAATTTCCACCCCTCGAATCTAGTATCTTTTTAAATAATAATATTAAATTACAGCGACGTTTTTAGACATGTTAGACTATTGTTCACACGCTTATGATACAAAAAACATTTTTAGAAAACTTAGAAAAATTTGAACGTAGCAGGACTGTTTTCAAATTTAAAAAAAAAGCTATACAAATATCTTTCTTACTATTTCACCCTTCCATATCATTTTCTACTATAATCCCTACTAATATTATTATAAATGTCTATCTGTTCGTCTGTCACTGCTTGAGCTGTCACAGCTAATTTACCAGGCAGATCTGAAGATTGTAAGAAAAATGTAAACTGCTTGACCGATTTTGATTTTTTTTTTTCAGGGAGATAATTAATGACCCAAGATCAAATATAAGCTGTCATTTTTTTTTCAAAATCAACCCCTTAGGCACTAAAATAGGGTATGATAATTTGTATAACAAAATATAAACTCCTTAACTTAACTTTTAGTGGGTTACCATCTTGCCTCACCGGAGTCCCAGATAACCACGTCCCGAATCTCCACTCCGGCTGGTATCCGTAACGGATTTCCTTCGTTAAAAAAAAAATTAAAAATAGGCGAAGCCCCGTGCAGGAGGTTAGTAAGAAATGTATATATTATTAACATTGAAAGTAATCGTATAACTTCAATTGCATTTCGAAGTTTTAAATGAAAATGGTAAATCTAGTTGTATGTTCCATACAAAGTTCGCAATAAAGCTACTTGTAAGTTACAAAGTAAAATGTTCTTGGAAACTTTTGACAGCTTCAATATGGCGTACCGAGAATGTATCACTTATAAATAACTATTTGTCACTCAGCGAATATCCATACTTATATTATAAATGCGAATGTCTGTGTGTTTGTCTGTTACGCTTTCACGGTTAATCTACCGGTCCGATTTGAATGAAATTTAGAATGCAAGTAGTAAAAATTACTGGGTCTAACATAGGCTACTTGGTTTTTCAAAAATCAACCTCTAAAGGGTTGAAATAGGAGATGAAAGTTTATATGAAAAATCTAAACCGTTTGACCGATTGTAATGAGTTTTGGCATAAATGTAGGTAATCCAAGCTTAAACATAGGCTACTTTATTTTTCAAAAATGCACCTCTGAGGGTTTACTACAACGAAACAGTTACGCAGTTTACGCGGCAAAGCCGCGAGCGGGCCGCTAGTCTTTTATATGAATGTAGGCTATTGTGGTATAGTGGGATAAGGTATGACTGTAGTCGCGATTGGTTTTGGGTTCGATTCCCAATTGATGCAATAGACAGAATTCAATTATTTTATATTTCTCCGCTCTGCTGATTCGTGTTACAAAGCGCACCGTTTAATTCATTGTTAATTGTAGTGTAAACATTAAGAATTAAGTAATTTTCAGCTAATTATGATTTTTATGTGATTACCCAATGTGTTACCTACTATGTTATTTGCAAAAGAAGTCACATTTGTAGTAAATGTTAATTTGTAGTTAAAGTTCACATTATTTTCAACTTCAATTCATTGATTGCATTCAATGATTCATTGATTGACTGATTGATTTCGATTTGAGTTTCACCTCAAAATGCTTAGTAATCGATCGGAAAAAGGAGAATAGAGTGTTATGACACTAGACAGAGAGACTGCCTTCCATACCGTACGGGATAATGTTGAAAAGACAATAAGTAGTGATTTGATCCTGCGGAAATTTTTGCACTTTTAACTATAATTATACCTATCGTGGATGTAAAAAAAATATTATGACTAGCTTTAGTATTTATTGCATTTTTTCCTTTAATATAAGACAATAATTTATACTTGAAATATAATTTGAAATAATTTTATTATTTTTTCTATTTTACCGCATAGAAAATAGCCAAAGAGAGCAATTAGGCTCTATTTTCCTTATTTTTGCTTAGCAAAAAGCGTAAATCAAAAATTTACTACTTTCATCAAAATATCTCAAATGCATAAATATGACGAAAATGCAGTTTAATTTTTCCTTTTCTATTTTTGCATTCATGATGTAGCTTTGTTTGTAGTTAATTGCAGTTAAGGTCACGAGATAACATTACAGCTACTAGCTGCAGTTAAACAAGGAAATTAGGTCTCGCTTACAACTTCAATGAAATGAGCGTCGTGTGTCGTGGTTTTTAATGTATGAGTACGTAGGTATTTAGGTAGCTAATTATGTGCAGAATTGTGCATTTTATTTTTAAAACGTATTTTTTTTTCTTTTTTAGTTTAACACAGTATCCCGCACACAGCAGGGTAGAGGGAACCTAGTGTTACGACACTCCATTCCCTACTTTCCGCCAAATTCAGAGGCATTGCGTGTTAAGTGGCGGAACTTAACGCCGCGTTTTGCCTCGACACCAGAGCGAAGGAAATAGAAATATTAAATATTTCCATTCCTCGAGTGGGAATCGAACCCACAACCAGTTATTTACAGTCACACGTACACGTTCGTGCCACTGTGCCACGACTGGCATCATGTTTCATGGTCAATATATGTTTAATGAAATTATGTATATATTAACATTATTCATAATACAAATAAATATATTTATTGCAATTAACTAAACAGAAGACGCATACAAGTGATCTAATTCCCATTGACATTGTGACCTCGCGATTAATTAACCGCTTCATTCATATTAACATATTATATTGTTTTGTTGACGCCGGTGACTCAGTGGCACAAGCGTGTGACTGTGAACGACTGGTTGTGAGTTCGATTCCCACTCGAGGAGTGGAAATTATATTCCCATTTTCTTCGCTCTGGTATCGAGGCAAAGCTCGGCGTTAAGTTTCGCCACTTAACACGCAAGCCTCCGAATTCGGCGGAAAGTGGGGAACGGAGTGTCTTAATACTAGGTTCCTTCAGCCTACCCTGCTGTGTGCGGGATACAGTGTGAAGCTAAAAAAAAAAAAAAAAAAAATTGTTTTGTTGACGCCGGTGACTCAGTAAAAATATATGTTAGTAAAGCTAATGGTTTTGGGTTCTAATCCGTTGCGAATATGAAAAAAGATTGTAGAAAATCTGCGACTATTCTTATGAAGTGGGATAATCCTGTGGGTTGTGGGTTCGATCCCCATTCGGGGGAATGATTATGTTTTAACCGTTATTATGGCCTCATTCTGGTACAATATAAAATGTGGCTTTGAGTTACGCCCTTCAAGATGCAATATCTTGAATTAAATCATATAACAAGTTTTTTTTTTAGCTTCACGCTGTATCCCGAACACAGCAGGATAGGCAGAGGGAACCTAGTGTTAAGACACTCCGTTCCCCACATTTAACAAGTCTTAGTGATAATTGGAAAACAGAGTGTGTTGATACTAGATCTAATACTCTTTTAATACGCCAGTAGGAGTAGAAAAGTGTAAAACTGCAAAGCAATATATGTGATTTATCGAAACATGATAATAAAGAATTGAAATCAAATTTTCAGACTTATTTGTAAAAATGTTTAAGGACTTTTTTTCCCGTCCCTGTAAGAATTTCGTATTCTTTTTCTTTTTTTTAGCTTCACCCTGTATCCCGCACACTGCAGGGTAGGCAGAGGGAACCTAGTGTTAAGAGACTCCGTTCTCCACGCACCACCGAATTCGCAGGCATTGTGTGTTAAGTGGCGGAATTACCTTTAAAATGTTATTCCACACTTAAGAAAATTTCTAAATGCCTTTTTTTTATTTAAAATCTTTTCTTATTCCATATTTACTAATAAAACCCAGATCTATACATCCTATGTAAGTCACACACAGAATAACGGAACAGTTTAATATAAATATATTAATAATGATTAATGAGTATTAGTCACGTCTAAATAATAAACGCATGTGTTCAAATTTGCAATCATTACAGCCGCCTTGCCTTTGATATTTGTATACGGAGTGTCAAATAGCATGCCTCGCCATTTCTATTCAGTTATCAGTATATGCAGTGTATATTAATGATATATCAAAGGCGTATTAAATAAATGGAAGCTTATATTTGCACCTACCACACTCAATGTCTGTTTGCATGTTTGTTAGATATATCGCGAGAAATTGTTAATATACGAAAATAGCCTAGAAGATAAGATATAGGTATATGACGTTAACAAGGTCTATGCTCAATTAAAGATCTATAAATAGTAAGTCTGAAAAATTTAAGTTTAATTGAAATAATTTATAATTTATTATTATTATTTAGTCAAATTTTGTTCCACGTGGGGCCAGGCGTGGCGCAGGGGCACGCAGGTGTGACTGAAACGCGACTGGTTGTAGGTTCGATTCCCACTCGAGGAGTGGAAATATTTCATATTTCCATTTTCTTCGCTCTGGTGCCGAGGTAAAACGCGGCGTTAAGTTCCGCCACTTAACACGCAATGCCTCCTAATTCGGCGGAAAGTAGGGAACGGAGTGTTTTAACATTTGGTTCCCTCTGCCTACCCTGCTGTACGCGGGATACAGGGTGAAGCTAAAAAAAAAGAAAATAATTGTTCTAAAAAGTCTTCTACAAAGTTCGTTCATAGAAAGTACTTTGCTACGAACTAAAACAACAATAAGGAATGGAAAAAATCCGTGGATTTAACATGTCGGTGCCAATTGTATCGGTGTTACAGTAGGAGAGAAGATCGGAGCAGTGTCCAAGACATACGACTGTCCCAGCTCCTCTTTACACAAACAAAATTGAGAAAAAACTTTAAAAAACTTATAATACCGCCTTTGAAATGTATTTAGTACTAGCTAGACATAAACTCTAAACAGACCGAGATATTTTGATTAAAAAAAGCGTTAGCTATTTATTGAAAGTATTTTGCTTTCTTTATATTGAACAGTTAGGACGAAGAATAAGAAGATAAGTCTGGTAAATAGTTAGGTAACTCCGACACTACGAAACTCTAAATGATCCAGAATGTTAATAAGGTATGAAATATGAATAATTTTCTTTTTTTTAACTTTACACTTATTCCAGTGTACAGCAAGGTAGGCAGACCTCAATGCCGCGCTTTGATTTACCAGAACCAGAAAATTAAAATTTAAAAACATAAAATAATTCTTCCCAGTAGATATCACACCCACACCACAGCCGTTAGTTTCTAGCTATATGCTGTCCTATAGTACCACAACCCCTCACAAATTCTTTAAAATTATAAAAAAAAGCATTAAATTAAAAAAAAAAAATGTTTTAATAAATTGGGGCCAATCGCGGCGCAGAGGTAAAAAATGTTACTGTAAAGCGACTGGTTGTGGGTTCGATTCCCACTCGAGGGAAGGAAATATATTTCCATTTTCTTCGCTCTAGTGTTGAGGCAAGGTGCGTTGTCAAGTTCCGCCACTTAACACGCAATGCCTCCGATTTCGGCGGAAAGTGGGGAACGGAGTGTCTCAACACTAGGTTCCCTCTGCCTACCCTGCTGTGTGCGGGATACAGCGTGAAGCTAAAAAAATAATAACGGTAATCACGTAGCAATGTAAAAATACTCACTCTATGATTTAATTAAAGTAGAACGCATGTATTGACATATTTCGTTTAATTTATGACTTATGCTTAACAATGGACCGTCTATTTAATATGTAAAACGCGGCTTTGAGGCGCCAAATACTTCTAGCCTAGAAAAGGTAACTTTTTATAGTCCTTCCTCGAAGTTTATGAAAGTTGATGAAAATATTTTGATTTTAATCTTTTTGTATAGTGTGAAACGTTGTATTGAATTTGTTTTTGCTAATAAATTATTTTGATATATCGTCATATTGAGGCTACATGCAAAAATCGCATATATAAAATCTTCAATCAATCTTTTGTATGGACAGAATTATATGTAATTCCCTCCGTACAAAGGAGACGTTTATAGTGAAAATATTAAAGAATATCATTCATTTATTCAATAATATTATAGCGTCTTTAAATATAATGCTTTGTTCAATTTTTTATCAGAACTATCAGAAATCGAAAAAAATAATAATGTGTAAAATAATTAATGAGTGACATAAATCACTCTTATTAAGCATATAATAATTTTTTTTCTAGCTTCACGCTGTATCCCGCACAGAGGGAGCCAAGTGTAATGACACTCTGTTCCCCATTTTCCGCCGAAATTCGAAGACATTGCGTGTTTAGTGGCGGAAGCTAACGCCGCGCTTTGCCTCTATACCAGAGCGGAGAAAGTGGGAATCGAACCCACAACAAATCGTTTATCGTTTGACTACACGTTTGTGCTATGATTATAATGTTTCGTAATTGCAATAGTCATTTATTTATTTTTCTCCTCATTTTTACGTACACCATTTTCCATCCAGTTGTTCCGCACTCATTCACCTCCACAGGTAGACTAGACTGAAAGAGATATCTTTGATGGATAATTGTACCTTTGTAATAAACATAATTATATTTTTTTTGCTTTCTCATGTAGTATTGTAGTATAATGTAGCTTCATGCTGTATCCCGCACACAGCAGGGTAGGCAAAGGGAACCTAGTGTTAAGACACACCGTTCCCCACTTTCCACCGAATTTAGAAGCATTGCGTGTTAAATGGCGGAACTTAATGCCGCGCTTTGCTTCGACACTAGAGCGAAGAAAATGGAAATATTAAATATTTCGACTCCTCGAATGGGAATCGAACTTACAACCAGGCGCTTCACAGTTACACTTTGTGCCACTGCGCTGTAACTGGCCCCAGTAATGTAGTTATATTATACTTTGTAAGTACATTCAACAATATAATACTATGTATATCATATAAATCGCGTATTACCAGTAAACGGTAATAAACTACCGAAATTCTTAGGCCCATAACTGTTCGGATTAGAATGAAAGGAATACAAATAGCCACTTAAAAACCCCTTAACGCTCTCGCGGAATACTGAGGGCGTGTGTAACTGAACGTGGAAATTATAAATTTAAAGAAATGTTTATTGTACACAGCAGGGTAGGCAGAGGGAACCTAGTGTTAAGATACTCCGTTCCCCACTTTCCGCCGAATTCGGAGGCTTGCGTGTTAAGTGGCGGAACTAAACGCCGCGCTTTACCTCGACACCAGAGCGAGGAAAATGAAAATATAATTTCCACTCCTCGAGTGGGAATCGAACCCACAACCAGTCGTTTACAGTCACACTCTTGTGCCACTGGGCCACGACTGGCCACCAGTCAGTTTTTTTTTTTTTTTGTTTATTGTACACTGGTATTTATCCGATCCATAGACTAGCTATGTTTAGAGTGGTAGATATGATAGAGATGGTGGCCAGTCGTGGCGCAGTGGCACAAGCGTGTGACTGTAAACGACTGGTTGTGGGTTCGATTCCCACTCGAGGAGTGGAAATATTTAATATTTCCATTTTCTTCGCTCTGGTGTCGAGGTAATGCGCGGCGTTAAGTTCCGCCACTTAACACGCAATACCTCCGAATTTGGCGGAAAGTGGGGAACGGAGTATCTTAATACTAGGTTCCCTCTGCCTACCCTGCTGTGTGCGGGATACAGCGTGAAGCTGAAAAAAAAAAAAAAAAAGTATTTATCCGATCCATAGACTAGTTATGTTTAAAGTGGTAGATATGGTAGAGCTAAGAATGGATATACTTAAGTTATTAGCTTATGCCTAGCTTTCTTAGTGTTAATGTTTATAACCTAACTTGTGGCTAGCAAATGCAATTCACACGCCGACGACCCAAAGGCCTACAACAACGAGGTCTTATAGGCGGATTAGATGATGATGAGAGGCGTATATGGGACTCGTCAGTGAACCCAATACCTTTATTTACCAATTTAATGTAGCAATTGTATTGAAAACACTCTTCAAATTTATTACAAGTTGCAGTATCGCTCTATGAATTTACATTACAGAAGAAGCTCACAGAAGTAAAATCTAAGTTAATCGAGGTATAAATTTGAAAAAAATAATGGTCAGAATAATTCAGTTCAGTCAGAACATTTAGTATTAGTTACTATTTTTACCGACTAGTTAATAAATTTTCAAGTTCTACTCAAAAATTTGAAGATTTTCCGTAAAACGGGTTTTTACACTAACTTAAACACTACTAATAGCTTCATGCTGTATCCCGCACACAGCAGGGTAGGCAGAGGGAACCTAGTGTTAAGACACTCCGTTCCCCACTTTCCGCCGAATTCGCAGGCATTGCGTGTTAAGTGGCGGAACTTAACGCCGCGCTTTACCTCGGCACCAGGGCGAAGAAAATAGAAATATTAAATATTTCCACTCCTCGAGTGGGAATCGAACCCACAACCAGTCGTTTTTTTTTTTTTTTTTTTTTTTTTTTTTTTTTTTTTTTTTATTATTTTATCGATGTTCCTCTGACGTAATCAGAGAACTTTTTCATCAGTGCTTGATTTCAAAAAAAATTTTTTAAGTAAATGTCAGTAGTTTTAATTTAATTTTTAAACAGTTTCGTCACGTCGCAAGTAAAATGGCAAATTTCTTTATTCACATAGCATCCTCTTCACTTGTTTCTTTTAATTACTTTTTCTGCCACACTAATGCAAAATTTTATAAACAGTTTTCTACTTTCCTTGTTTCCAATTAGTGTGCTTAAGTTCTCCACTTTTATTTTCATTGACAACTCCTGCTCAGCCTGGACTCGTTCGTGACCATGGACGGGGCACTCACACAGTATGTGGGCCACCGTCTCCCCCATGCCCGGCTCACAGATACACGATGGGTCCTCCTTGCACTTGAAACGGCACAAGTACTCAGAGAACCCACCGTGGCCGGTCAGTATCTGCGCGAGGGTGCTATTTAGTCTCATGTTGCGTATAGTCCTGTAAGCAGCAGTCGCGTCAGGGAAAAATATTTTCGTCCCGGCCGCGGTAGTACCAGCCTGGTATCTGCGGTTCCACTCGTCAATCGACTCCTGGCGAAGCAGTCGTTTGACGAATGAAACCGGACATCGATCGTAATTCGGTCTTTTCCTCAGCAAGGCGGCCTGCTTGGCCAGCTCGTCCGCGCGCTCATTTCCCTCTAACCCAGCATGTGCTTTAACCCAGAATAGAGACACTATTTTATTCTGGGTGTTACAGCACTGTAGGTTGTCTCTTATCTGCACCACCAGTGGGTTTAGGGATTTTTGGCCTATCACCGACTCTAGGGATGACCTTGAGTCGGTGTATATGCCAAAAGAGCTAGCCGGGCTTGCTATGATCCAAGCAGTCGCCCTACACAGGGCCAGCAGCTCCGCCTGGTAGACTGAGCAGTGGGAAGCAAGTTTCAGCTTAAGGGTTCCGGTCTCCACGGCGTTATTCCAAATTGATATCGCTGCTCCTACCCCTTTTTCATACTTACTCCCATCTGTAAATATTCGCACTGCTTGACAGTTGTTTCCCTCTACCTGCTCTTGCTCTTCCAGGCAAACGAATTCTAGAGCCAAATGCTCCGCCGGATGCTTTAATCTGTAGGGCCCAACTCTTTGCTCTATTTGTCTATCTCCTATGACCACCCTGGATATACCTTTCTTGGCTTCGTAAAGGGCGGCTGCCTCTCGTAACCTGAGGTCAAGCGGTAGTAATCCAGCCAACACCAGGACGGAGTGCAGGGAAGCCGTCCGATGGGCCCTAACTATTTTCTGTGCGAAACCGCGCTGGATTGTGGCCAGCCGCTTGCGAAACCCTAGCTTGTTTGCTGCCGATGCCCATGCGCTTGCTGCGTACAATATCATCGGCTCGATTACCGCAGTATATATTATCTTTAGGACCTCGGGCTGGAGTCCCCAGCTAGTTCTCGCCACTCTAGAAATTTGTTTAAAGATGTTGCTCACCTTTACACCCACTTTACTCAAGTGAGAATTAAAGGTGAGCTTATCATCGATTGTGAGTCCGAGAATCTTAATTTCTCTGCAGATACCAATGCCGGTCCCACCCATAATCAGGTGCGGGGTATCATATTTTAGTTTGCGGGTAACCACCATAGCTTGGGTTTTGTGTGGCGCAAACTTTAGTTTATTGCTAGTCCCCCACGCCTGAACATGCGCGAGAGCGACATTGGCCCGCAGAGATACCTCGAGACCCGTATCCCCAGCGAAGGCGAGAACCACATCGTCTGCGAACGCTTGGCAATATACTTGGTTGCGTTCTAGTTCGCGCAATAGTGGATTTAAAAGCAGATTCCACAATGTAGGCCCACCTATTGATCCTTGGACGCAACCTTTTGTAGTACCCTTTAGGTATTCCACCCCGGCATATCTTACCGACACCTTTCTGTCCTGAAGATAGCTGTCAATCACTCTTCGCAACCCAATTGGACAGTCTTCCCCAGCCAGTCTGGTTCTAATGGCTGGCCACCATGCATTATCAAAGGCTCCCTCTATGTCCAAAGATATTATTACGATGAGCTTCTTTTGATGAAGCTCATCTTTAATATATTTCATCAGATCGTAGAGGGAGTCTTCGGTGCTTTTTTGGGGCATGAACCCGTACTGGCGGGTGCTGAGGTTAGGCAATATATACCAACGAATGCGCGCGATCAGCAACTTTTCCAACATTTTCCCCATTACTGACAAGAGTCCAATCGGTCGGTAAGATTTAGGGTCAGAATAGTCGGGTTTTCCGGGTTTGCGAAGGAATATCACGGTGGCTATCTTCCAAGTCCTGGGAAAATGTCCAATCTCCAAGCACTTATTCACAATTCCTAGGAAGACTTCGGGGCGTGAGATTATGGCGTTCTGGCAAATGTCCGCGGTTAGCCCATCCGGACCGGGTGCCTTTTTGGGATTAAATCCGTTTACCGTCGCGAGGGCCTCATGCATCGTAAATGGGGGCTCCAAGTGTTTATCTTGTGTTCCTTCATTTACTCCGTCCGCAAGCTCTCTAGTCCGACGGTGCTGGGCCCCATCCTGGGCTGGGTCGTCGTCCGGATAAAAGACCTCCGCTAACAGGCGGGCCGAGTCTACCGGGCCATATGTTTTACCCTCCCTTGTCAGAAGTATATCCTGCTGCCTTTTTGTTGTCCTTCCTATTACACGGTAAATACCCTCCCAGACTCCCTCCCTATCCTGTTTCTCACAGAAACTCCTCCAACTAGCCAGTTGTGCACTCTTTTCCTTGTCCTCGTACTCTTCCTTTGCCCGCAAATATTCGCCCACGACTTTGTCCCGGCGCACCGGGGCAGCACAACGAATTCGACGCTTCAGAGTAGCCACTCGGTGTTTGAGCTTGGCAAGGTCTTCGTTCCACCATGGTAATCTAAAAGTTACTTTATTTTTCTTTTTAGGTATAGATTTTTCACAAGCATTACTTATAATTTCTATATACTTATCCACTATGTTATCGATATCCATTTTATTATTTATTAGTTTAATATTAGCTTCTGTTATGTAATTTTGATCTAGTAGTTGTAGCAATTTTAGTCTAAATTTGTTCCAATCTGCTTTTCTTGTGTTATAAATTCTGGTTGTATTTTTAATCATTATACCTTTGGCTTTTTGTAAGTTAATTTTAAAAATTATAGTATTATGATCCGAGCTTGTCACGCCTTCATCCACCCTCCAGGCTTCCACCCGATTAATTAGATCGTTAGTGCATGCTGTTATATCTATATAGCTCATATATCGCCTGGTTCCCCTGATGGTGTCGAATGTGGGCATATCACCTTCGTTAAGCACCTGTAACCCAACTTCGTCGAGGGCCCCCGACATGTCCTCGCCTCTAGCGTCCGTGCGTGTGCTGCCCCACCATGGGCTTTTGGCATTAGCGTCTCCCCCAATAAGAACGTTTCTGTACCCGCTATCCCGGCAAACTCTCTTCATGTGGACCAAGTATGGTTCAATAGGCCGGTCCGGTTCGAAGTAGTACGAGACAGCGGTGATCTCCCAGAATTCAGTTAGGATCCTAACAACCACGATGTTGTTGGTTGTAAGTTCTGGGCACTGTATGACATGCAGGTCACCATCAAAGACCGCTATGGCGGCTTTTACAATGCCATCTCCTATGTTACTATTCTGGAAAATCCTCGCCGTTCCATAATGCTTCATACTTCTAATCCTGCCCACGTACGGCTCCTGCAGAAGGGCCACGGCCGTCCCACTGTGAACTGCATACATCATGAGTTCATTTGTAGCCAATTTACTTCTCTGCAAATTGGCCTGAACTACAGTATATCCAGCACTAAGTAGGTCTCCTGGGGCGCCCTTAGCAGTAGGCTATGCTAGCTCTGGCTAGCGCGTCCCATTTATGCCTAATTGGACACTCAGTGCTAAATGCATTGTGCCCCTTCTGTTCCACTCCAGCACCTATACAGTTGCAGCATGATGGTGCTGAGTTATTGAGCCAACTGTCACACTCAGCCTTCACGTGTGGACCTCCACAGTGGCTGCACTTCGGGACAGTTTCCTTACAGAACCGTCTTCCGTGTCCATATCCCAGGCATAGAGAGCATTGCACGAGCGGCGAAAAGTCTTCCACTCTGACTTTTTGCAAGTCTATGTGCAGCGCTCCTGCCGCGACCGCTTTGTTCCACATTTTAGGGGACACCCTCATGACAACATGGCCGGTCTGTGGGTTCCTAGCCTTACGGCGGAACTTAATTTCGGCACGGAATTCCTCTTCCAAGATGCCGTCGAAAACACTCCGGTTTTGTTTCCTAAGGGCGCCCAAGATGTCGTCATCCGTGTTGTACATTAAGACGTCCCTGAGGATCAGAAGCGGGTCCTTATTCTTTATTTCTTCGACATTCAGTGTATCGCTCGCCATCTTTAATCTTTCCTTGACCCTATCACGCTCCGCTTCCGAACTGCATCCCAAAATCACTTTTCTATCCTTCGCCTTCCTTACTCTTTCCACTTTAACCCATCCTTCTTTAGCGTTAACTACCTTTCTTACGTGGGCAAGAACTTCCTCTCCTGTATCAGTGACGTTCTTTGAGGAGATCATTACCGAGTGCATAGCAGTGTGTTGTGGGCTATACTTTTTGTTTCACTAGCCGCTGCCACACTCGCGTATGTGGTCTTCTCCAGCGTTACCTTTTGTTTTTCTATTGCGTTTTTGAGGTCTTCCATTTTTTCTTCGTTCTTCTTTAAAAGTGCTGCATGTTCTTCCATTTTTTTCATTAGCTTCTCCTCCTTTGTATCTTTCGAAACGTTTCCTTCCTTTTCCTCTTCGTTCTCGTCCAGGCCTTTCCCGCTTTTTACGTCTTTGTCTCTTTCGGTTTCTGCTTCCCTTACCAGCTGGTATAATCTGTCTATGGCTCTGGTAATTTCTGCCTTGATATCAGTCTTCAGGTACCGTGAGTTGCCTAGATGGAGTTTTGCTTTGGTAAGACATGCCTTAGCTTCAGCTGTTTTACGGAAGTAAACCGTTTTTATCGAGGAGCTTGCCGCTTCCTCCGTCGTCTTGCTCTTCCGGTCTTCCTGGGTAGAGGGCAAGCGGGCTTTCTGTCTCTGAGAGCGGGACGGTACTGTACCGGGGCTGGGGGTTCGTTGTTGAGTTTCAGGCGTCCGGAGTAGTGTGTTCTCCAGAATTTCAATGTCCTCGGTAGTTCCCGAGAGCTCGTCTTCCGTATTCGGCATCTTATTTTTGGCTGGTGTGCGGAAACCAAACATACCGACTAACGTCGAGGGACTATTTATTTTGAGTGGTGTAAAGAGCCACCCAATGTCAAAGTAAATATTTTGTATGTAATTAGCTTACAGTAATATAATATAAATATATACCTAAAGAAGAAAAAGAAATAAATTAATAAATAAATAAAAAGTAAAAAGAATAATAAAAGAAAGAAGAATAATAATTGTGTGAGAGGAACTAAAAGATTTTTTCTGGCAAAAATCTGGTTTTCCTCTCTAGGCCTACCGTGTCAAAGTGTAAAATTTTAAGTGGGATAATTATTTACCCACAGTATATATGTGATCAAGCTAATTACTATTATTAAGTAAATTGGTGTTAATAACCAATAGTCTGTAAGTTTTCTATAGATTTAGCTATAAATGTTCGACGGTGTAAAGTGCCGCCGATCGTCACTCGCTATCTACATCCAGTATCATTTAAAATAAAATAGCCACCCTTCAATGTCCTAAGGCACCACTAAAAGATAAGCAAAAAGATTTCTAATAAATCTTGAATATTGTTAGGACAAAATATAAACAATAACCAAATGAAATTTAAAAACAAAACAATAACTTGTACTTATATAGTCACTTATCTTGTTGATAGTTGTTTCTATCGAAGAACTTGCTCGCTATCGAATGATTCGTCACAAATATAATATTATAAACTAAAATGCACGTGTTTATAATGTTACAATGCGGTGCGATTTTAAATACACTTTACATAATAAACCGGTTTGCTCTGAGACGTAGAAGGCACGTCCGTACCGCTTCCAACCAGTCGTTTACAGTCACACGCTTGTGTCACTGGGCCACGACTGGCCACAACTAATAGTAATTAAATTATATATTCCTTAAATTATTGAAAACAAGAAATAAATTTGTTACTATTATATATACAGTAATATAAAGTTCATAAAATCAATTCTTTAGTTATAGTTAAAAAAGTAATGAGAAATGTCAAAAATCATTATTACTTTGAAAAAATATTATGTAAGACGAGTCGTTTTGACTGGTCTGCTAAATCTACTATTAAATAAATTACAGGCCAGTCGTAGACTGTAAAGCGACTGGTTGTGCGTTCGATTTCCACTCTTGGAGAGGAAAAATTTAATGTGTCCATTCTCTTCGTTCGCAAAGCGAAAGTAAAGTTAAAGTTCCGCCACTTAACACGCAATGCCACAACACTAGGTTCCCTCTGCCTACCATGCTATGTGCGGGATACAGCGTGAAGCTAAAAAGTAAGTAAATTACGAGCTAACATTCTTATATGAGATGTTAGAATAGCCCGGCCGCTTTGAAGTCTAGGAAACAAAAGTATCAACTTCCTGTTGATGATGTCACCGATCGCATATTGAATTAGCAAAAAATATCAATGTAACGAATGTACACCACAAATTTTGAATTTTTATTTCCTGTTACGTGAACCCATTTATAATTATTTCTTCCCGATATTTTGTGGGATAAAAGTCGTTTCCGTTTGGCAAGGTTAAAATAATGAGGTAAATGGTGTTTTTCAATTCATGTAATCTATTTGTTTCTATAGATAAGAATTTAGTTTAAAAAAAGCAGACAGAAAAAGACATAAAAATTTAAATGCAGCAGGATTCGAACCCACGGCTCTTGGAAACTGTCGAAGCGCTCTGACCGCTAAGCCATGCGTTCATCGTAGATTTTTTTTCATTGTTCAAATTTTTATACGTTTTATATAATTTTAAATGTCTTTATAATTTCCCTAAGTGTGGAATAACACTTTCAAATGTTAAATAAAAAAAATAGAAATGTCATATTTAAAATAGGCAAAGATTTAACATTTTATACCTTACTCTCTCTCTCTCTCTCTCTTCTGTGCATTATTAGCCCCAGACTGCTCTCATTGTGTTTTCTCTCCACCTTGGACGCATCGTGAACGGAAACATGTCTCTCTTAATGCCATCTGCCCAACACATTTTACAACTTACATATATCGTACTTGCGATTGCTTGGAGTTTCGACTGCCTAACTACACAACATTATATATGAACCTATTCCAACGTTTTAGGGATTGATTTTTGATAAAAAATAGCGTCTTTGACTCCGAATCATCAACAATTTTCCGAATTCCTTCCAATTCGGTCCAGTAGACAAGCGGCAAGTTGACGTGTTAAACTTTTTAAAACAGCAAGTTGAAGCTGGATAAACAAGTTATCCGATCCATATTTAACCATTTTATATTATAACAGTTAAGTTGGTAAAATAATGTTCAAAGTTTTTAGACCAAAGACAAGAACTGAAAAAATTTCAATATTTTTTCTCTCTCGGTATTCATTAGAATAGAGCGGGATACGTCGTGCGATTTTTTTTTCATCCTAAGATATCAAAACTAGAAACTTTACGCTTTAAAATGTTTGTTTTCAATTTCAATTTGACCATTTTTGAGGAAAATACAGCCACTTCAAAAAATTTGGAAATTTATTATGATTCTTTAATTTTTTCCGCTGGTGTACGAGTACGATCTCGTATATCTTTTAATTATTTAAATTGCAATTAACAATAAAGTATGTACAATTGTATTATAGAATAAAAATTATGAATTAATTATTTTTTAACTAATTGTGATTTCCCCACACACAAATGATAAATTATTAATATTTAATTGTTAATTGCAATTCAAATTCGCCCAACTTCGCCCTATTGTAATTTGAAACTTATTGCGAATGTTGTTAGATATTTTTTTTTATAATTTCATACATTTTTGTGCAGCGCCTAAAAAACTTCGTCTCAACCTAAAAAGAAATTTGATAAAAATATATAAAATATATTATCTCGACAGATTAAAAAAAATTCTAAGAATTTTTATCACTTCCCCATTTTATTATTACAATAAAACCTTAAACAGGCCATTAAAATAGTCATGAAATCATCGCCATAGTAACAATGTGAGTCACCGTTATACATTTAGCACGACACGCGTTGCGTTTTTGGTACGTCCCGTATGAAGACGTGTCTAACATACGAATGGAAGAAATTACTAATCGTATTTACTACTACATACATATATAATTTCATTCATTCCTTTGATACGTTGTATTATAATTGTTTAGTTGTTAATATTTAATTTAGTTTGTTTAAATATTTGAATACACTAAAAACGTCGTTACAAAAGTCTTTAAAAAGTAACTTTCCTGTTTAGTAATAAGAGAGAAATTGTGAGTAAAGACATTTCCTTCTCTACTTTAATGTTTCAATGCCGCGTTTTATTTTAAATATCAGAGCGGGTAAATAAAAAAAAATTCAATACAATCCTTCATACAGAACTCACAAGCAAACGTGTTTACAGTCACACACTGTCCCATTGCGCCACGATTGCCTCAGGTTATTGGAATATTTGCATGTAGTATATTAAAAATATTAAGGCTTACAACTATACTAGGATTTCTTTACGATAATTACTACTACTCCTTTTCTTCTTCCCTCCCTTTTCGCACATATATGGGGTCGGGTCTCCTTGGCAGTTACAGGTTTTTTAGTCAGATCTCTCGATTCTGCTACTACTGTTCTTGATCTAATACTGTTGACAATTTGAAAAAATATAAACCTTAGTAATTATGATTAATAAATTTTTTTAACAATTATGTTATAAACTTATAAATAGATAATAATATACTGTTAAAAAGTTAAAGATGAATGAACATACTAAAGTCACTAATTTACTTTTAGTGTCATTGTATTCTCCTTGAAAATATTTTTTTTCGGCTACTGCTACACTAGAGACAATAATTAGCTGAAATTAAATTGATTAAAAACAAGTTTGAACTGATTTAACGTGAGTTGCAAAGTAATCTGTGTCTCTTTTTAAGCTTCGCGCTGTATCCCGCACACACCAGGGTAGACAGAGGGGACCTAAAGTAAAGACACTCCGGTCTGCCCTGAATTCATTTTAAATGGCGGAACTTAAGTCGGCACCAACACCGTCCAACGACACCACAGTAAAAAAGAAGGAAATATTAAAGTTTTCCACTCCTTAAGATATAACCAGTTACGTTTACAGTTATACTTATGGGCCCCGGCGCCTCTACTGAACATTTTTGTTCATAACAACTACGTCACTACATTTTCAGTTATTTTTTTTTTATGTAATAAAATAGATATTTGGCGGTTCGTCTTTGACATGATAGTGGTCGCGAGACAGTCGGAGAACGAATCTCCTACCAACAAGCTGACTGGGTTACCCGCCTTTTACGGGACGCTACCCAGCGGCGGGGGGGAATTGTATTCTTAACCCGTCCCCCCACCGGGGACAACACATATTAATTGATTATTATTTACTATATAAAAGTATAAATATTTCTAAGCTGTACAATACCAATATGGAGCCTAACGTCGAACCGCATACACTAAAATAATCATATACATGAAAAAAAAAAATATCTTACTGTATAATTATCTTATTTAAAGTTAATTGACCTCCTTAGCCCGTATATCTCATAAAATGTTAATATTAGAATGTATAATCCTCTTAAACCCTCTAAATATTTACACCAAAATTTAATACAAAATGTGGATATTGTTTTTAAATTTTTTACACATTTTTGTCTTGTTTTAATAAGCTGTGTAAAAAAACTGTCATCTTTGACAATAAAAGTCAATGTCATTTTGACGTATTTACATTCTCGCTGTCAACTTTTAAACGATAACATTCTCGCCAACGAGTTGAATTATTCAGACTTTGGACTTTGCTCAGTTATAATACCTTTTTTTAGTTATTATTTCATTATTTATAACTTAACATTATTTTTTTAAATATGTCTTTATTTACCAAGCCTATGTTTTTGCTTAGACACACAAAATTATCAGCCGGTAAGTGTTTTGTTTATATACTTATATATAATGATTACCAATACTTTACTAGTTGCTCCTATTGTTTTTCTTCCATGGCAAAATACTTCATTATTATCAATTTTGAAGCCAGAATGAATACATTATATGTATTGAAATGAAAATAAACAATAATTTGATATGTTTACAGGTATACTTTCCAAATTATACTCTTCGAATGCTATACCTCAGTTTGAGACACTAGCTATAACTGTGCCTAAGAAGAATGTGTTTCATGTAGAACTAAACCGTCCGAAACAAATGAATGCTTTTAACAAAATTATGTGGCAGTGAGTATCTTTATCTATATTAAAAAAAACACAATAAACTAGTACCTATTAAGAAAAATTGAAAAAAACAAGTTAAAATATTTAATTTAGTTAGATTTGAGAGGTACTCGTTACTAATTGACTCCAATCTTCAAATCCTCCTCAGTTTATATGAAGTAAAAAAATATAATTATTATTTGTTACCTCAAACATACATATATCGAACCTGCAACCATCCCACAGACAGTCAAATACCCTCCACTACACTATAATAGTCAAATTTTATTTATAGTATTAAGCAACAAAAAAATATAATCTGTTCTATTGTCTTAATTCAATATTATGTTAATTTCTAACATATTATGTTAATTCGTACAACCATTCATACTTTATTTTCTCACCAATATTTTTTATGATATGTTTTCATTTAGTATATGACTTTCAATTATACAAATGTTCTTTTACACTTAAAAGGTTATTAACATAATTAGGAAATTGAAAGAAAATGTATACAAATATCATATGTATATATATATAATAATATCTACACAGTGGGATTCAACAGTTGCCAAGATTTTATTTTGAAAAAGTATTTATATTGTGGAAAAGTTTACTTAGGAAAAAAGGGAAAAAGAGCTTTTTGCACATAGCCAGAGAGAGTAGTCATAGAAAACATAGAGTTAAGACACTCCATTCTCCAATTACCGGAAATTAAAACATTAGAAGTTGATAAGCAAAACTATACTTTGTCTTTCAAAAGACTTGAAATATGTGTTCCTTAGAGTGGAAATATAACCCACAACAAATACAAATTAGTTATTTAAGTAATTTATTTAAAATTTTTGATTTCAGGGAATTAAATGACTGTTTTGCATCACTAAATGATAATTCGGAATGCAGAGTTATTGTTTTGTCTGGAAGCGGGAAACATTTTACTGCAGGTTAGTTTTTAATACTAATTGTTATTATGTCTACTTTATATTTATTTTGTGTTTTATCACTCTTATACTAAGTGCAATATAACTTTTTTTAAGTGTTACTTACATACTGAGAATATAATAATAATAAAATAATAAAAAGAGATTTATTCATATAAACTATTATTTTATGAAAAACATATTAGAAAATGTCTAAAATATTTTAAACGCTGGATTGATCGCATGGCTTAGCGGTTACAGCGCTTAGACGGTTTCCAAGATCTGTGGATTGGAATTCTGCTGCGTTCAAATTTTTATATGACTTTTAAATTGATTTTATAATATATAGTAAAATGGATATAGTATATATAAAATAGATATAGTACATATTCATTTTCAATTATGGTACTTTTGATTTTGAAATGTTATTTCAATTATCAAATTTACAAATGTTTATATTTAGAGGATGACTATTTTAATTATTTTTATTGATATATCTATATTCTGGCAAAGCAAAGCGCGGCGTTTAGTTTCGCCATTCAATGCGCAATATTGCATTTGAACAAAAAGTGGAGAACGGAGTGTTTTAACACTAAGTACTTTTTCTACTATATTAACACTTTGCTGACCAGTGACGAGCTAACTTGTTTTTTCATGTCCAAAAGTTGTTGAATGGTGACGACTTAACTCGTCATTGCACTTGCATTGTCTTTTTCAATTTTTTTTAAAAAGTTTCCTAAATTAGTAGGATGTGACATGACAGTTTGAACTGACATTGGCAGTTAAACTCATTTTTTATTAATAATAATTAATTCAAGGTATCGACTTCAACAGTCTTATAGAAGAAGGGCAAAAAGCGCAGGAGTTCGATGATGTAGCGCGAAAGGCGCGCGTTTTACAGAAATTAATCGCCCATTGTCAGGTAAAGTATTTGTTTCTTTTAATATTATCTGTGTTTTTTATTATTTTTTATAGACAATTAAATGGGACATTAATTTTATTCCATACGTAAAAGTTGTTCCAGCAATTTCAGAGATTAATCGGAACAAACAACCGGAACGGACGGACAGACAGACAGAAATTATAAATAAAATATCATTTTTTACATTGGCGTTAATAAAAATCGGTTGTTTTAATATTACAAACACTCCAATTTATAAAAGTATAATTGAAAAACTAGAAAGAATATTTTTTTTAAATATTATGAATATTAAAAATGTTTTTTTTTATCTTCACGCTGTATCCCGCACATAGCAGGGTAGGCAGAGGGAACCTAGTATTAAGATACTCCGTTCCCCCACTTTCCGCCGAATTCGGAGGCATTGCGTGTTAAGTGGCGGAACTTAACGCCGCGCTTAACCTCGATACCAGAGCGAAGAAAATGGAAATATTAAATATTTCCAATCCTCGAGTGGGAATCGAACCCACAACCAGTCGTTTACAGTCACACGCTTGTGCCACTGGGCCACGACTGACCACAAATTAAAAATGTTGACGTAGCATATTTGAATCAGTGCCTCTTGGATACCCACAAAGTGTTGTAGCCATTTAATCTATACGTTCTTATCGAGACATATTGAAACTTATTTTTATTGTTAGCCTCTCTTTAGCAAATTTCCACTTTACAAAGGTTATTACTGCTAATAATCATTTCCTAGGATACAAGGACAATTAATTAATTATTATGATCTTTCATTTATGTTTTCTTGCCCTTATTATCATAAATATATAATAATAAGAGCAAGAAAATATTTAAAATCTGGAGGGTGATGGTAGTGTACCACTCGATTGATTGATTAAATTTTGATCGATTTTCACTTCTCCACTCTGATAAAACAAAGAGCGGCGTTAAGTTCCATTACTCAACACCACAGTGCCTGTAAATTGAATGGAAAGCTTCACGCTGTATCCCGCACACAGCAGGGTAGGCAGAGGGAACCTAGTGTTAAGACACTCCGTTCCCCACTTTCCGCCGAATTCAGAGACAATGAAAAGCGGTCTAACTACCCTTTATGAAAAAAACTAAGCTATAGGAAATAAAAGAATAAATATTTTAAAAGTCATAAATTATATGTTTCCAGGACGGTATAACATCTTTGGAAGATTGTATCAAACCGATTTTAGCAGTAGTTCATAGTGCGTGTGTTGGCGCTGGTGTGGATCTCATAACCGCGGCTGATGTGAGGTAAATAATGTATATTTTTTTAGCTTCACGCTGTATCCCGCACACAGCAGGGTAGGCAGAGGGAGCCTAGTGCTAAGACACTCCGTTCCACACTCCGAATTCTGGAGGCATTGAGTGTTAAGTGGCGGAACTTAACACCGCGCTTTTTCTCGACACCAGAGGCATCGAACCCACAACCAGTCGCGTTTACAGTCACACTTATGTGCCCACAAGTCACAACTGGCGTAATATATATTTATTATTATTACTTACATGAATAGCAGGGATTAACTTTAATTGAATTTAAAACTTAAAATAGGGTGAAAATGATATATAATTGAGGTTATCCGTACGGGATTCAACGTGAAAATTTAAAAAATATACGTATATAAAATGTAGAATTAAATCTATATACTAATGTAATTGTGTCCAGTCGTGGCCCAGTGGCACAAACGTGTGACTGTAAACGACTGGTTGTGGTTTCGATTCCCACTCGAGGAGTGGAAATATTTAATATTTCCTTTTTCCTCGTTCTGGTGTCGAGGTAAAAGCGCGGCGTTAAGTTCCGCTACTTAACACGAAGTGCCTCCGAATTCGGCGGAAAGTGGGGAACGGATTATATTATTACTAGGTTGCCTCTACTTTGTTTGTAAGGGGTAATCTTCGGAAATACTGAACCGATCATAAAAATCTTTCACAATTAGAAAGCTACACTATTCAGGAGTGCTATAGGCTATATTTTATTATGATTGAACAGAAAGTTCAGAGAATCCTTAAATAATGGAATAGGGGAAAAAGATGGAAAAAGCCGCGAGCGTGTCGCTAGTAGTAAATAAACTTGTTTTATTTTATTTTCACTTATATAAATATATATAATTACCAGCCCGCCCCCGGCTTCGCCGCGTGTACTATTTCGTTATATTGCAACTTTCGGGGGCGAATTTTGAAAAAATAAAGTAGCCTATGTTTAAGCTTAGATTATCAACTATAAAATTCATTACAATTGGTCCAGCGGTTTGGATTTTTCATCTAAACTTTCATCCCCTATTTCAACCCTGTAGAAGTTGATTTTTGAAAAACTAAGTAGCCTATGTTAGACCCAATCACTTTTACTACTTTCATGCTAAATTTCATCCAAATCGGACCAGTAGATTAGCCGTGAAAGCGTGACAGACAAATACACAGACATTCCCATTAATAATATAAGTATGGATATAAATATATATAATTATATGTAAATCCTTTTTATTACTCTTGTACATATATTAAATAGCTTACCTTCGAGTCTTTGTAATTCGATAAGATCTATGTTAGTAATTTCCACAAATAAACAAATCCTTTGTTTAACATTTTCCCACAGCGCTGTTAATACTCGTATTCTTAATTTATTTACGTTCTTTTAACACCTTTTTTATGTTTTTTAATGAACTTTTAATGCAATTATCTCGGAAATTTGAAACGATTTGACTTTTCACATATCAGGGTAGTGGCAAAACACTCCGTTTTCCGCCCGAAATTGAGACATTGTGACGGAACTCATCGCCGGGCTTTGCTTTATTAGCTTCACGCTGTATCCCGCGCACAGCAGGGTAGACAGAGGGAACCTAGTGTTAAGACACTCCTTTCCTCACTTATTGCAATAATTAATAATATGTGTATGTATTCCCCTAAGTGGGAATCGAATCTACAACCGATCGCGGTTGCAACCAGACGCGATAGACTACGCCACGAAAGCTGAAACGATTATTATTTGAAAAAGACATTTTTTAGAATACGTATAAAAAATCGTATGGCTTGGCAGTCAGAGCGCTTGGACGGTTTCCAAGAAGCGCGGGTTCGAGTCTCGGTGCGTTCAAATTTTTATACGTATCTTTAAAAAATGATTTTTTTTATCAATTTCCTAAGTATGCGAATGAACATTTTAAAATGTTAAAAAGTAAATTAACAAATATTAAATATAGGTTAATATAACTTTCAGATATTGTACGGAAGATGCGTGGTTTCAAGTGAAAGAAGTGGATTTAGGTCTTGCAGCTGATGTAGGCACTTTGCAAAGACTTCCTAAGGTATATATTTTTTATTATTAGATAAATATATTGAAATAAATTTAGAAATTATAGAAAAAAAATTATAAAGAAAATAACTCATACCCTTTTCATGTAAAAATTACTTACCTCTTAAAATAATCACTTTTGTCTCATATCTATATAATAAATATGCAACTAATAGTTGTCTGTATGTTGAAAATATGTAAGAAAATACATTATTGGGGGCCTTTATCAATGTAAAAAATCCAAAGCATTGATTTTTAAATTTATTTTCTGTGTTTGTTTGTCTATGTGCTTATGCACACTTATCTCAGAAACGGCTTAACCGACTTATATGCAGTTTTAACTACTGTTTTTTTGTGATCTTACCTTAAAAACTGTGTTTTTTTTTATTTCGAGCGGTTACAACAATTAAAATTTTATTAGATAAAATTGCTATTAAATTATTGTTTTATTAAATTGGCTAAAAAATAATGTTAATTAATGATTTTTAGCGTAAAACCCCCTTTTTCTACATATTTATTGTTAAATTATATGCAATAAAGGATATAAATATATAAATAAAATATTTTTCAGGTAGTTGGCAATACTTCAATAGTAAGAGAATTATGCTTCACCGCTAGAAAGTTACCTGCAAAGGAAGCTTTGGAACTCGGTTTGGTTGGCAAAGTGTTTAAAGATAGAGATAGGTTAGTTTTTATTATACTTTATTTAGTGTCTTGGCACTACTTGTTTATTGTTTTATTATGCTAATTTTAATAGTATTTATTATTGGTCCCATTTGATACATGTGTCTAATATTTATTTTATTTCTTCAACTCTAATGCATTATCATACTCTATTATCTACAATATTATGTCGAATATAGTGTCAAGACGTTCCGTTCTCCATTTTAAGTTTGAATTAACGTTGCACTTTGTCTTGTCACCGGAGTGGAGAAATTTAAATTCAATTTAAATATAATCATTTGGGCGACTAGGAATCGAACCTACTACGGTCGTGTGTACAGTAAGACACTGGCCCCCTACGCCAATATAGTATCAAGAAACTAGGGGCGCAACCAGACCCTCAATTTCGATCCACTGCACTCGCGTAATCTCGGGTGCCGTTTACATATTGAGCGAAACGATCAAATGAAAATCATTTAATTCAGTTCAATGGGAAATCCGTTTTTTTGGTGATAATTCCTCAAAAACGTCATCTTTTTTTCATTTTTTTTAAAAAACCATCGCTATATTAGTGAAGGTGCAAAATATCATAAATATCTGACGTGTAGTTTTCGAGCCTATTCGTCGCTTCGCTCCACTTGCTTCGCTCAATTATTACATTTAGAGATATATTTTTTATGCTAAGATTGTTAGCTTCAACCAACATTCAAAGCAATTGGGATAGACAAAATGGAGAATAGTGTCTTAACACTTTGTTTTCTCTGTCTATATGTAAATAAAGAATTTATTTAAAAAAAAAGCTGTTCATTTTAAAATAAATTTAAATTTATAATAAATTTAATTTTTGGTGATAATTCCTCAAAGACGTCAATTCATTTATTTTAAAACCATCTCTATATTAGTGAACGTGCAAAATATCATAAATTTCTGACGTGTAGATTTCGAGCCTATTCGTTACGCTCGCTCGCTTCGCTCCACTTGCTTCGCTCGATTATTACATTTAAAAATATTTTTTTAGCTCCAACCAACATTCAAAGCAATTAGGATAGACAAAATGGAGAATAGTGTCTTAACACTTAGTTTTCTCTGTCTATATGTAAATATAGAATTTATTTTTAAAAAATCTATTCATTTTAAAATAAATTTAAATTTATTTATCTATTTTTAAAATATATATTTTATTTAATTTCAGTGCCCTTCAAGAAATTTTAGATACAGCTGAAGCAATTGCATTAAAAAGCCCCGTAGCAGTACAAATGACTAAGAAGTCGTTAGTCTATTCACAGAGTAGACCGAATAAAGATGGCCTTGAACATATAGTGAGTATAATTATTATTAAAGAGTAAATATTTTTTTGTCTGTTATAAAGAAAATAGTAAAGGCACCAGAAATAGAGGCGATTGGTTGTGGGTTCGATTCACAACCAATATTATTTTTTTTTAGCTTCACGCTGTATCCCGCACACAGCAGGGTAGGCAGAGGGAACCTAGTGTTAAGACACTCCGTTACCCACGCACCGCCGAATTCGGAGGCTTGCGTGTCAAGTGGCGGAACTTAACGCCGCGCTTTACCTCGACACCAGAGCAAAGAAAATGGAAATATTAAATATTTCCACCCCTTGAGTGGGAAATTACTAGTAATTTAATAATATATTGCATTTCTCCACTTTGGTTAGATAAAGCACGGTGTTGAGTCACGGCGTTGAGTTCCGCCACTCAAATTTGAAGGGAAAATGGAGAACAGAACCTCTAGGCACTAAGTTCTCTATATTTTCCTAGTATGCTGTATTTAAATCATGTGTATTCATGTACAGACACACAAATGAAAAAATTTCTACCTATTTACGAAATATATGCGGACAAACAAATAAATATTATAAGTTTACCACTTCTCAAAGTTAAAATTTATATGGAGATGAATTCTCAATATATTTCGAATTTAAAATAAATTAAAAATACTTTAAATACACTTTAATATCAAGATATAATGACATACATGTTGCTATGGCAACGAGCATTTTACATACTTACAATACCACTACGTTTTTTTTTGAGCTTCACGCTGTATCCCGCACACAGCAGGGTAGGCAGACGGAACCTAGTGTTAAGACATTTCGTTGCCCACTTTCCGCCGAATTCGGAGGCTTGCGTGTTAAGTCGCGGAACTTAACGCCGCGCTTTACCTCGACACCAGAGCGAAGAAAATGAAAATATAATTTCCATTTCTCGAGTGGGAATCGAACCCACAACCAGTCGTTTACAGTCACACGCTTGTGCCACTGGGCTGCGACTGGCCACTATTATATTATTAATTTCTTTTTCTTATTCTTTCCAGAAACTAATAAATCAATTAATGTTACAAAGTGAAGATTTAAGAAACGCAGCCATGGCTCAAGCTAGTAAATCGACGACGGAATTTGAAAATTTATAAGAAAATAGTTAATTTTAATATTTTTATACCCATAAAAAAATGTATTTATATTTGTTAGACAGGTATGGATCAAGGTGTATAACAATATTAAAAGCGACTTTACACGCTTTAAATTGTTAAATGTTATTGTGAAGCTATTATGACACAGTTTATTGGTTGTGGGTTCGATTCCCACTCGTAGTGGTTATAATTAAATTACATTCATATTCCGGCTCTGGTGAATAAGACTAAACGCGGTGTTGAGTTCCGTCAATTAATATGCAATGTCTTAAATCCAGGCTGAAAAGAAGAAACGTATCTTAACACTAAGTTTTCTAAGGAAAATCTATATTTTTATTATTATTATATATTTTTATAATAGTAATTAACGCATAGAAGTACGATATATCACCTTCATTCATAGATGTCTTTATCTAGAAAGTAAGGAAAGCTTTGTTATATAATTATTATTTTTTGTAATATATACAAAAATGTTGAAATAAGAAATCGTTTTTGAAAAGATTAACATTTTTTATTACCTTTCTACGAAGATATGTCTAATATACTTATGTATATTTTGAAAGTATTTTTCCATTTTCTATTCAAAAAGTTTTTAATATAATAAGTATTCATCAATCAATCAAGTAGTTCATCAATCAATCAATATGTATTCAATAGCTATTAATCTATCAATATATATAATAAATTTTTAGTTCTATATTCAAAACAAATTCAAAGAGTATTAAATGTTCATATAATGTTTAGGTTAAATATTTTCACGAAATACGGAAGAAAACTGTACAATTTAATTTATGTTAATCAGTATTAAATCACAATTATTGCATTCTTTCCATCAATAGCTATTAATATCTATTATCTGTCAATGTACATTGATGAATATCACTCAAAAAAGTTAGATCGCAATATATCTAAAAAAATATCTATTAATATAACCTAACCTCTACCGCTACTAAGTTAATGGGAGATATAGGGAGTGAAATATGTAAGCTTCACGCTGTATCCCTCACACATTTGGGTAGGCAGAGGGAGCCTAGTGTTCAAACACTCCGTTCCCCACGCACCGCCTAATTCTGGAGGCATTGCGTGTTAACTGGTGGAACTTAACGCCGCGCTTTACCTCGATAAGACGATATCAGTGCTAAGAAAACGGAAATATTAAATATTTTCATTCCTCAAGTGGGAATCGAACCCACTACCTGTCTCGTTTATCGTCACACTTTGTGCCCTCAAACTACGGCTGAACTCAAAATATCTAACACGGAAAAAAACGTTAACGTTTTTCATCAATGAGACCATAGTGGCGCAGTGGGACAGCATGCGATTGTAAACGCGATTGGTTGTGAATTCGATTCCCTGTCGGAGAAATGATTATATTTCAAATATTTTAATTTCTCCGCTATAATAAAATGCAGCGTTAAGTTACGCTACTTAACACGCAATGTCTCGAATTCAGATGGGAAACAGAGAAAAGAGTGTCCTGACACTAGGTTCACTCTGCCTTCCACTCTCCCCATCTTACGGCATAAAGCTTAAAAAAATATTAAATAGAACAAAAGAAATTGTATATAAAATAAGACATAAAATAAACGAAGTCACGGGCGAAAACTAGTTACTATAAAGACTAATTTATATTTATAATTTAAATTATTAATTTTTATCAATATTTCTTATATTTAAGAAAAAATAACAAAGGAATACATAACATTACATACTACTCAATATATTCTACAGAACTATAATTAAATATAATTTAATTAACTCAAATACTGGATTCGAACTTGTTACCTCCGCGCGAACTACAACCTAATATTTAAGCTTCCCATCATTTAAATCAATACATCAAAAATTTTGTATATTTATAACCATACTACATGTCATAAGCTTATCCTTATCGTATCGATCGTGTATAATTTAATTTTATGTAAATATAACTTACAAATATCTTTAATATAATATATTTATGAAATATAATTGTAACATTCTTTCATTACACCCTTAGTCATATAAAAACTAAAATTTTCAATTCCAAACAAAGGAAATAACTTTTCATTCTAAAACTTAATATATATGATTGAATTATAAATGCTTGTTTCAAGCTGACGTCAGAGCTATGACGTCATCGCACGTAATACAAGTAAATAGGGTAACCTACTTTACGGAGGCATTACCTGTCCCAATATAGATCTTCTATAAATAGAATTGGAGGTCCAATACCGTGACTGCACGCTGCAACTAGGCCATTGCAATGATTTGACCTATATATTTTTCAATGGTCGGCATGAACGAGAGAACAGGGTGCTTCGCGACTTCATTCAGTAACGAACTCGAAGGCCGGGCTGACCTACTTTAACGCTCACAAACCGGCTATATTAGTTTATTACTGCGTTCTGTTGCATTGTTTTTTGTAATAATCAATGAAAATTGCATTATTGTCGAAGATTTTAACTTAAATTATTAAGGGGGCAGTGATAAGTGTAATAACAGTGAAAAACGTCAAAATATTTAAAATTGCCCGCGTAAATCTATCGAGGCCGTGGTACGGAAATCTGGGGTTTTGATTGGCTATTATCGAGCTAGAGAGCTCTGATTGGTTGAAATTTGTGCTGTGATAGAAACAGCCAATCGCGAGCCGAGTTGCGCGTGTACCATACGACAACCACGCCACCTGTCGCTTCACGTTGCGTTCATTGAATACCGCCCGGACTGTTTGACGCAAGCGCATTGAGGCCCAACAAAGGGCCGAAATAAGATTTGCAAGTGAAACTGATGTATTTATGTTATAAAAATGGTGAAATCTGTGAAGTGGCGAGTAGAAATTAGGATATTCGACGTGTCGAATCATGACCGAGGCATCTGAAAAGTAAGTGGGGTCTTTGTAACACAGTTTTTTGGATACGTGTTTCGCCCTGCACTGGATAGGTAGGGCCTTACCCCGGCCATTTTCCGAGCTCAATATATGTTTTGTAGGATTTATTACAGGTTCTGAGAGTTGATTTTGGGCTCAAGAGCTTAATTGAGACCTAAAATGAGGTATATAATTGAAGAAACATGTAAAATTTCGATGTACGACCGCCGCCCTTAGGTCACCCTGTGGTGTATAGCTATAATCAATGAGTCGACGTTCATTCACAATAAAGTACATCACTCCTTTCGGGGTCATTTGAAGCTGGCTCGAACGAAGCTGTTTCTCTCAATGAATTACATACGAAATTTACAACGCTTATAAGTATGCTATAAAAGAAATTAAACAAACGTGAATGAATATGCCTTTGTATCAATTCATTGATGATTATGATATGAAACTAGTTCTAGCATAGTTTTTGTTATAAGATATATAAAATAAATATTAAATTATGCTGTTTTAACAAAAAGAACAATAAATTTAAAGTAATTAATGAGAACAATAAAACAAAAACGATACGATTTTGGTAAATCATAGAATATGACACACCTTTTTCAATTTGTATGTCAAAAGCTTATTTTATTAGGAATACAGAACGAAATCTATTTCTAAATTAAAGTTTAAAAAAAAACAGTTGATTTTATATTGATTTGAAAAATGTGTCTAAGAAATTATTTGAAATAAATTTACCCTTTACACTTAATGTCATTTATGAATGACTTAAGAACCTTTCAATAATTTAAAAAATTATAATGTTGTAGCTAATTATAATATTTCAATTTTCAATTATAATATTTATAATAATGATATACATATTTTTTAATATATTTTATTTAATGTTTTTTTTTAAATATAATAATATTTAAAAGTAAATTGATAAGGCTCAGCAATGTGAATATATAATAAAATAGCTTGTACTTTATAAATTAACATACTCAGTTTATGAATACTTATTTTTTCATTTACATTCTATGTTAGATAATTCTATTGTTTTTTTTTAATTTGACATTAAAATGTTAAGTTATATGTTTTTGGAACCATAGATGAAATATTATTGCAAAACAAAGATAATGTCAAAACAAATTAATCAAGATTACTTGTTGTTTTTTTACCTTTGTTATATTATAGTATGTATTTTATTTATCTCTGGGTTATAATATTTATAATTATTTATAATTTAAAATAATTTAAAGCCATAGTGTCGCAGTAGGACAGCATCATGTTTACATGGTTGGTTGTAGAACTGATTGATCATACTAGAATAATCATATTTAAATTATTTTCATTTTACTACTCTGACTGGACAAAGCACGGTGTTGAGTTCCACCACTCCATATGCCATGCCTAGAAGTCAGGTAGAAAGTGAACAGTACAATATCTTGATACTAGGTTCACTCTGGCTACCCGGCTACACTGAAAAAGTGTGATGGTAAACTTGTCTCAGATGTCTAATACCATTTTTATTAGACATTAACTATATATGATATTTTTTTTTTACTTAGGATTCTTATTCTATTACAGTATCAGTTAAAACTTATTATAACCATTAGAATAATTGTTTTCTGTCAAGTGTGTATGAAAATACAAATATAATGCTAAAATTTACTTCTTTTTTGCTTCATGCTTTTCCCCACATTGTAACTCAACTGAAACACAAACTTCTTTATTTTCTCCTAAATTGTAGACATTGCGTGTATCAGAACTTAACGCCGCGCTTTGTCTTAGGGCTCACCTGAGCGGAGTAATGAAAATAATATAAATATAACCTTTCCCTCAAGTGGGCATCGAACCCACGACCATCGCGTTTGCAGTCAGATGTGTAACTACGCCACGATGGCGTCAATGGATGTAATCAAAAGTTAATTCATTTTTTTTCATATTTAATCTAACAACACATAGCATACTGCTTAATTCACTAATGCCCAATATTAATAATCTATCCTGATCTAGAAACTGCAAAATTAGATTGATCTAGCAATTTTATTTTCGAGTAAATCGTTTTTTTTGAGTAATGTAAAGGTTGAATATATGTAATCCTTGAATGGTTATTGCAAATAGTCAATCGATGTTTTTTTAAATTATGTTAGTTTAAAAAATATATATTTACCAAAAATATTGATTGCTAGATCAATCTAAGGTTGCAGTTTTTGGATTAGGATCGATTATTGATATTGGGCGTGAGTATGACACATGTGATAATGCACCTCAACTACTAAAGTTAGAAAGTTTATTTATTTATATTTATTTGTCTTTGGGGAGAGAAGCACCCTTAAATGTAGTTTCCAAAATTCCTAAGAAAAATGGGATATGCTTCAGTTAAAACTATGGCTAAATGAAAGAAAAAATATGATAAGGCAAATCGTAAAAATAGTAAACGAAGTCAACAACTAGTTTTAAATAGTGATACTTAAACATGTGTATAATTTTTCTAGTAGATTTTTTTAAAATAAATCCTTTGCATAATAAAAGACAGTCGAAAAACTAGTAATTTAAAGGTTCGTAGGTTCGGGGCAATCATAATATTTAAAAAAATCATTTCTTCGCTCTCGTATATCTTTCATATATAGACAGCAATCAATTACACTTTTATTATATGTATAGATTTGTTTCATAATGTTTCATAATAAAGCATGGCGTTGAATTCTGATAATCAACACGTAGTCTTTTTATTTTGGGCGGAAAGTAGAGAACGGAGTGTCTTGATGCTAGGTTCTCTCTGACTATGATTCTATGCATGCACATCGTTAAGCTGTAAAAAAGTACTATTTTAATACCTATTTATACGTTTTCTAAATGTCTTTTTCAATTTTTCTAAGTGTGGAATAACACTTTAAAAATGTATAAAAATATTTAATACATACCATTCTCTCTTGCTAAACGATTATTCGTAGAATAATCTTTGGGTAGCAGAATTTTGTAAAAATCTATTTACAGAGATGCTAACAACAATAAGTTGTAATAAAGCGTATAAGAATTTCGACGCAGCTGGTAGTAAAACGCATGGCTCAGTGGTGAGAGTGCCTGGACGATATACAGGAGGCGCGAGATCGAATTCCGCTGCGTTCAAATTTCTATACGTTTTCTAAAAGTCCTTTTTAATTTTCCTAAACGTGGATTAACACTAAAAATGTATAAAAGTACTATTACATACATATGCGAAATAATCTGTCGGTCTGTAAACAAGTTTTCATGAATGAACTGCTGAATGATCGTTACGAAATTGTCATGAATTGGTTGTTTGTAACAAGCTTTTGTTTTATTAACTTCACATGTATCTCCTTTCTTTCGATATTTGCAATAAAATTGCATTCCGCGTCTATCCGTCTGATAGATTGTAAAATTTGTACATGTGTCCGGATCCGATATATCCTAATTTGCAGTATGAATCCGTTACCTATGACTGCGACAGCACTTTTAATTTATTTTCTTTTGTAATTAGTCGCAGTATGCAGGGACCATAGCGTTATGCGTTTCGTTCTCTTTGACTACTGCGCTAGGGATATAGCGTGAAGTTAAAGAGAGAGAGAGAGAGAGTTTGTTAGTAAGTCAACAATACTTTTGTTGTAAGAAAGGCTAATCAATTTAGAAAAACTGGACTCTCTTAAGGTATATCTTATAAGCTTTAGTTTAAAGTGCGGTTTTTTTAGTGTCAGGTTATATATCGCACACACCAGGGTTGGCAGAAGGAACCCAATAACTTAAGACTCAGGCACTCCGTTCCTTATTTTCCGCCAAATTCTGGAAATATAATTCTGTTAAGTGGCGGAAATCAGTGCCGCGCTTTGCCTCGACACCAGAGCGAAGAAAATGAAATATTAAATATTTCAATTTCTCTAATGGAAATCGAACCTACACCCAGTCGTGTAGTCTTTCCGTCCCTACGCCATCACTGGCACTGAAAATTATTATCGAAAAAATTGTAATTCATGAAAAAACGACTATATTTAAAAAAAAAAAACATTCTATAGACACGTCGTATAGTAAAAAAATAAATTAATTAAAAAATCAGCAGTACTTTTAGGTTATTATGAAATAAACGTTTCCCACGAGAATTTTAACTGTCACTCGCTTATTAAGCCAGTATTCAACTATTAGGGTGTCAAAGTTCATACAGAACTGTATGACTTGTTTGCTTGTTACTGCCGTCGTTCATTGTGAATCAGAAATAGGTCTTATATATTATAATTTTAAAAAAGTTTAATTTTTTTAAAGTTAGCTTTAGATTCGTTTTTGGATTTTTTGTATATGTAATTTTGATATTAATAAAATAATAACTTTTATTTCTCTTATGCATTATTAGTTTTTTCAAATATCTATGAGTTTTAAAATCTATACTATACTTTTTTTTTTTTAGCTTCAAGCTATATCCCGTACACAGCAGGGTAGGCAGAGGGAACACTCCGTTTCCCACTTTCCGCCGAATTCGAAGGCTTGCGTGTTAAGTGGCAGAACTTAACACCGCGCTTTACCTCGACACCAGAGCGAAGAAAATGGAAATATAATTTCCACTCCTCGAATGGGAATCGAACCCACAACCAGTCGCTTACAGTCACACGCTTGTGCCACTGGACCACGACTGGCTATACTATACTATTACATTAATTTATAATGCCTCGATGTACGACATACTTAACGTCTCCATTTTAGGTGAAAAGTAGAGATTGCCTGGACGAATATGTACCTCTTACCTCTGCTTTGTGGGAAAAAGTGTCCATTTGTTATTGGGATCCAAAATTTGATATCAAGATTCGCTGTCACATATGGGAGTCGTGGGACAGTGGCACAAGCGTGTGACTGTAACGACTGATTGTGGGTTCGATTTCCACTCGAGGAGTGGAAATATTTAATATTTTCATTTTCTTCGCTCTGGTGTCGAGGCAAAGCGCGGCGTTAAGTTCCGCAAGAATTTGGCGGAAAGTGGGGAACGGAGTGCCTTAATACTAGGTTCTCTCTGCCTACCCTGCGTGCGGGATATAGCGTGAAGCAAAAAAAAAAATTTACCTGACAAGAATAGAATAGAAATGAAAGACATAAGCCATAAGCCTTTTTAAAACCCCATATCAAATAACTTTCTAGTATTACACACTTACTTACATATATCTTGATAGCCAACTCGCATGTCTAATTAACTAATCAACGTTTGTAGACAGGATATGACAAACTACTTGCAAACGAGTCGAGTTTTAATTTGTAAGACGGTTTGAATTTTTTTTTAATGTGGTAATCTAGCTGTAATATAGAGTTATAGATGTACTTGCTGTATATACGTATAATAAAAATGTAATGGAAGATATATTAAAAAGAGGAAACATATTATTAGGTATTTATCAATTTAATAGAATCTAAAAGTTACTTTTTTTTTGTTGTGGGTTCGATTCCCACTTCGTATTATCATTATATTGAGTCACTTTATTTTCTCCGCTTTTCTCAAGACAAAACGTGACTGAGTCACAAATTTCATCGTCTGAATACTCGTGATGGTTGTAGGTTCGATTCCCACTTAGTATAATAATTAAAATATATTTTAATTCTTCTTATTGAAATATATTTCAACTTATATTTATTGGGAATCTATGCCTACAGGCATATTTAAATTAATTTCATTTCTCCACTCTGATTATAAGACAAAACGTAACATAGAATTCTGCCACTCAACACGTAATTACTCGAATTTGTACGAAATCCACAAAGCGGACTATCTTGATACTAAATTTTCTCGACTGTGCGTGAAAACGCGTGAAGCTGCGTGAATCCATATAATGGGGTGCATAAATATGTGGGCCAGTCGTGGCGCAGAAGCACAAAGTGCGACTGCAAAGCGACTGGTTGTGGGGTCGATTCCCTCTCGAGGAGTGGAAATATTTAATGCTTCCATTGTCTTCGCTGTGGTGTCGAGGTTTGCCTCGACACGCGCGGCGTTAAGTTCCGCCACTTAACACGCAATGACTCCAGAATTCGGCGGTACGGAACGGAGTGTCTTAGCACTAGGTTCCCTCTACCTGTTCTGCAGTATGCGGGATACAGCGTGAAACAACATGTTAAATCTACAGAATGCTAAGACGTTTCTCATGAAAGTGGAGAACGCAGTCCCCTGATACTAGTATCTATGCGTTCTACTATGCGTGAAAACGCGTGAAGCTGCGTGTTTAAACTAATATATAATTTTGCACGTTCCACAGTAGTCCCCACCTGGTGCGCGTACGAGCGCAAGTAATGTGTCGGGATGAAGGCACTGGCGGGTGGATGGCGCTGGGCGGTGGTGGGCTTGCCGAGGTTATGGTCAGTCGCCGGACAGGTATGATGTGTTAATATAGTTGGTTTTTAATATAAAAATATAATATATGATAATTCAATATTGTATTTCGTGTAAAGAAAAAAATTGGATTAAGCTTGGATAATCTACATACATACAAAACTGAGAATGTTAACAGTAATACTAAAAGTGTCTTAAGAACTTGTTTGCGTACTTTACTTTACATATTACTAAAAATGACATGAATATACATATTACTAAAAATTACATGAAAGGGAAACTTTCATCTTTATGACATCATATCGAGCACCCCCAGAATTAAAGTGGCCTAACGAAAAAAAAAAAATAAAAAATCCCTTGCAATTTACAGCAACACGTGCTCTACATTATAGTATAATCTTAGAGCACAGCTTGAAGCTTCGAGTAGGCTTTTTTGATGGATTTTTAGCTAAACCAAAAAATTGCCAATACTTTGAATTAAGTCACATTAATTCTGACGGTGTGTAGCTTCACTGTAAATACATAGAATTCTAAGTAATAAATGATTTAATTTATTATTGTAACAATCATCATTGATCCCAATAGAGTCGTACGTTAAAGCTACCTAAGTTTACAAAATAGACACTTCACTTTATTTCCAGTATAGGGTAATAAGAGAGAACCTAGTGTCAAGACACTCCGTTTTCCACTTAACGCTTGACATCAGACATTATTTGTTGAGTAATGTAACTCAACATCTATGTCTTATTTACCAGAGAAGAAATGAAAATAATAGAAAATCATTCCCCCGAATTGAAATCGAACCCACAACCATCGCATATACTATCAAACTCTCTCATTAAAAATAACATATATTATTTACTTTTTATATTTTTTTAGCTTCACGCTGTATCCCGCACACAGCAGGGTAGACAGAGGGAACCTAGTATTATGATACTCCGTTCCCCACTTTCCGCCGAATTCGGAGGCATTGCGTGTTAAGTGGCGGAACTTAACCTCGACACCAGAGCGAAGAAAATGGGAATATTAAATATTGCCACTCCTCGAGTTTGAATCGAACCCACAACAAGTCGTTTTACAGTCGCACGTTCGTGCCACTGCGCCACGACTGGTCCCTATATTAATATTAAAAAGTATATATTTAAAGCTAGTCGTGGCCCAGTGGCACAAGCGTGTGACTGTAAACGACTGGTTGTGGGTTCGATTCCCACTCCAGGAGTGGAAATTATATTTCCATTTTCTTCGCTCTGGTGTCGAGGTAAAGCGCGGCGTTAAGTTCCGCCACTTAACACGCAATGCCTCCGAATTCGGCGGAAAGTGGGGAACGGAGTGTCTTAACGCTAGGTTCCCTTTGCCGACCCTGCTGTGTGCGGGATATAGCGTGAAGCTAAAAAAGAAAAAAAATTAAACATAGTGATTTATCACTACATTTTCACATTGGAACGCAGGTGCATGAAAGACTTTTTTTCATTAATAGAAGGCGAAAGAAGTGTCGACACGGCACCAGCGTGCTCACAAAATGCACCGAAGCCAGAATATTATATACACGGCCGGCGTATCAGTGATAACGTGGTGAGTTGAAAAATTTTTTTTTTGTTTTTTTTTAGCTTTCCGCTGTATCCCGCACACAGCAGGGTAGGCAGAGGGAACCTAGTGTTAAGCCACTCCGTTCCCCACTTTCCACCGAATTCGGAGGCTTGCGTGTTAAGTGGCGGAACTTAACGCCGCGCTTTACCACGGCACCAGAGCGAAGAAAATGGTAATATTAAACTTTTCCACTCCTCGAGTGGGAATGGAACCCACAACCAGTCGTTTACAGTCACACGCTTGTGACCCTGGGCTACGACTGGCCACTTATATTATACTTATCATTATTATTTATTTAATAATTTATTACACTGTGAACTTTCACAGTAAAACCAGGAAAAAAATTCACGCTTTCCGCATAGTCTGAGGACCTAGTGTAAAGGAAAGTTTACACTAGTGTCATGTCACTCCGTTCCGCACTATAAAAGCGTGAAGCTCCTTTTTTGTAACGGTAAAGAATTATAAATATGAAGACTTAAGCATTTTTTAATTTGTTTATAACAGAACGTTTCGAAGTAAATAATATCAACTGATTTTAGGATTGAGTAAAACTAAATCTACACATTTAATACATTAAAAAATTGGGAGTGTCTGTGTGTAATATTAAAATTACTGCTTATATATACACGGAACATATACCAAAATACCATTTTTTACATTTTTGGTTGTCTATGTGTCCCGGCTAATCTCAAGAACAATTACACCGATTTCAATGGGACTCTCTTTATAACATAGTTAATGTAAGTTACCACTGGGTGTCATGGATATGTAATGCATTTACGAAAAAGCTGAAATTTTAATATTAAAAGCAAACATTCCAATTTTATTTATTTGTATAAATAAAACACTCCAAGTGGTTACCCATTTTCCGCCGAATTTTCTCGAAAATTCGGTATAAAATGGAGAACGGAGTATCTTAACACTCGCTTCCCTCTGCTGTGTGCGGGATACAGAGTGAACTTAAAAAAAAGTATACATAAAAAGTTAAAAAAAAAACGTTTTCCTTTCAGCTGGTCCTCGATTGCACGCTCAAAGACGACTTCCAGTACCATAAAGTGATGCCCACGTTCCACCACTGGGTGTCCGACGAGAAGCGTTTCGGCCTCACGTTTCAAACTGCAGCCGACGCAAGGGCCTTTGATAAGGGCGTTAGGAAGGCAGTCAGCGAACTGTACCGTGAGTTGCTTTTTGTGGATTTTTTGTGTCGGTAAATGTGTTTTTTGGGGTGGTAAAAGTGTTTTTGGGGGTGGTAAATGTGTATTATGTATGGTAAGCGCCAAGCGCGTTTTAGTTTGAATACACTGAAGCTAGTTAGCTTAATTTTTTGTTTTTTATTTGTGGTTTTTTTTTGTTGCTTTGCGTTCTTTATGTTTTTTGTGGTGAAAAATATGTCTTTTGTGTTTTTTTTATATGGTAAAGTAGTAAAAATTTGGTCGAATCAACATCATAAGGAATTTGGGGTTAAATAGGCTATTGCTTTCTAAGTGATTTTTTTATGTGGAGTGACTAAAAATAGTGGGTAGGCAAAGGAAGGGAAGGGATAATGTTAAAACTCACTTTATTTCCTATTTTCCACCTAATATTGTAATAGGGGATGAAAGTTTATATGAAAAATCTACACTGCTTGACCGATTGTAATGATTTTTTTCATAAATATAGTTGATAATCCAAGGTTAAACACAGGCTACTTTATTTTTAAAAAATCCACCACCGAAGGTTGCCAATATAACGAGACAGCTAAGGTAGTTGACGCGGCAGGCCGCTAGTTTACTATATAAGAATAAATAATACATAAGAAATGTGTGGTCGTCGTTGCGCAGCTTTTAACTTTAACGCGATGGTGTAGGTTCGAATCCCTCTGGGGGGAATGATCCATACTTATATTGTAAATGCGAACGTCTGTGTGATTTGGATAAAATTTAGAATGAAAGTAGTAAAAATTACTGGGTCTAATATAAGCTACTTAGTTTTTCAAAAATCAACCTCTAAAGGGTTGAAATACTGGAAAGAAAGTTTATATTAAAAACACTACATTGCTTGACCTATATAATGTAATGAATTTTGGCATATACATACTTGATAATCCAAGGTCAAACATAAGCTACTTATTTTATCAAAAATCCACCACCGAGGGTTGCAATAAAACGAAACAGCTAGATACTTGACGCGGCGAAGCCGCGAGCGGCCCCTAGTTTACTATATAAGAATAAATAATAGATAAGAAATGTGTGATCGTGCGTCGTCCTTACGCAGCTTTTGACTTTAACGCGATGGTGTAGGTTCGAATCCCACTCGGGGGAATTATTATAATTTATTTTCTTTTCTTCGCTTTTGTGACATTACGCGGAGTTAAGTTAAGTTACTTAACACGCAATACTTCCATTTTAGGTGGAATGTGGATAACGGAGTGTCTTGCCACTAGGTTCTCTCTGACTACCCTGCCATGTAGGAAAAAGAATGAATGAACGATTGAACGTGACTGTATATGTATATTAATAGTTAAAATAAAATAGATTTTAGTATAGCTTGTCAAACTGCAGCTTTTTGCATGCTTTTAACAGAAAGGTTATTGAATTATACTGTGAGCTTGTGCTTTTATTTTCGTATGGGATTATTCGTTAATACTGTTAGAGAGGGAAGTGAGGTTATATGGAATAGTTATTAAGTAGGTTTTTTAATGATTTTGTTTTAACAGTAGTAGTAAATATACTAAGGATAACGTTCTGAGCTAAAATTCCAGATTTAAGAATAGAGGGAACAGGACTCAAGTATTTATTACTGTTAAGACTTCATTAAAAGTTTTTTTTTTTCATTGGATTGTTATTTGACATGAAAATTATTTTTTAGATAATATAGTAACGCGTATTTTATTTAGACCATTGTGGTGCAGTGACAGCATCTGATTGTTGTGGGTTCGATTACCACTTGGAACAAAGCAATTAAGTATTTAATTTATTTTCATTGCTCCGATATGGTGAGAAGGCAAAACGTGGCGTTGAGTTCCGCCACTCAACACATAATGTCTCGATTTCGAGCGGAAAGTGAAGAACAGAGTATCTTGACACTAGATTCTCTGACTATTCTGAATTTAGTGTGAAGCTGTAGAATATAAGATCCATATTTATGTATACATTTTATTATAATATATTGTATTGTAATGAGCCGACTTATCTAATGTATGTTTTTGCTTTCCCGCTACTGCTTTCTTATGTGGTGAGTATTTATGATTAGATTTAAAAATAAAATTATATTTTAATTTTTTAATTTACAAAAATATAACATAACATAAAAAATCTTTATTTTACACTAACATTAATTATACATGATTTGAATATCTTAAATAAAAGTTAAATAGTATGAAAGACGTTCTTATTTAAACAGAGAATATTAATAATAATTTTTAAACCATAAAAAAACATAGCATACACATATATAATACCAGCGACACGCTCGCGGATTCGCCGGGTCTGCCATTTTTATCCCCTATTTGAGCCTCTTTACGATTCTCTGAACTTTCTGTTCAATCATAATAAAATATAGTCTAAAGCACTCCTGAATAGTGTAGCTTTCTAATTGTGAAAGAATTTTCATGATCGGTTTTCAGTATTTCCGAAGACAACCCCTAACAAACGAATTTACAAACTTTACCTCTTTATTATATTAGTATAGATATGATGATTAAAACATAAAATATATCCTTAGTCTGTAAATACCATTTTAAAAATATTAAAAAATATATAAAAAAGCTTTCTTTTTGCCAAAACAAAGAAAAATATAATATTTCTAAAATAAATCTACATAGAAAAATAAATAAACTACAACATGTAGGAATCTCCAAATAGTTGAATAGACCATATTGCTTAGTTGCTAGAGCGCCTCAATGCTAAACAAGAGACGCGGCTTCGAGTCCCGATACTTTCAAATTGTTATACGTTTTAAAAAAATGATTTAAAAAAATATTCAATTAAATACTTGTTAATTTTTACTTTTAACATTTTAAAAGTGTTATTAAATCACTTAGGAAATTGAAAAAGACATTTATAAAACGTCTAAATGGAACCCGCGTCTCCTAGTCGGTGTCCAGGAGACGTGGTTTCGAATCCCACTGCGTTCAAATTTTTATACGTTTTCCAAATGTCTTGTTCATTTTTTCTGTTTCTTTAAAGACTACTCTGTAACGCCGTAAAAAAACAGTTCTTTCAAAATTTACACTTAATTTTATATTTATTATACATAAGTAGTGGTGCAGAGAGGCACAAAATATGATTGTAAAGTGGGCGGTTTGTGGGTTCGATTCCTACTCGAGGACTGGAAATATTAAATATGTTCATTTTCTTCGCTCTGATATCGATACAAAGCGCGGCGTCGAGTTCCGCCACTTAACACGCAATGCCTCTGGAATTCGGTGATGCGTGGGGAAAGGAGTGTCTTAACACGAGGTTCCTTCTGTATACCCAAATGTGTGCGGGATACTGCGTGAAGCTTAAAAAAACCTTTCTATCACAGCATTTACAATATAAAAAAACTTAAAGTAAAACAAAAACAATAAATAAATAGATTTTTCATGTATATAATATAATTTTATTTTCAGGTCTGGGTGGCGCCTGGCCGTCAATGTACGGATACAAAGGCAAGAAGAGCGCAATGAAGCCGGCCGAGGATGACGAGGAGAATCATATATTTGAAGTAAGTACGTTATTTGTTCAAGCGGGAATCGAACCTTGAGTCGATAAATCGAACCATCACTTAAACGGTTTGTTTTTAATTGATAATTAGACCTTTTTATAATGAGTGTAGAAGTAGTTGTAGTGGAAAAATAAATATATATAAAATTTGAAGCAGATAAAAGTGTGTGTTAAAAAATAAAATTTCAATTATTCTCAAAACAAGAGATACGAATGTCATAAAGTCTAAAAAAAAATATTGCAGATTATAACGCATTAACATTATTATGAAAATTTTAGACTTTAATATTCAAATCAAAAAATATGGTGAAACGAAGTTCGCCGAGCCTTCTAGTAGATTAATATTTTTCTAATTTCCCTGCTTACTGTTAGAAAAATATTTATGTGTTATACGCACGGAATAGTGTTGTGGTTGGGGGATCGATTCCCATTTAGGGTAAGGTAGGTACAAAAACTAAAAAAAACTAAAATTAACTATAAATTCTATATATGCCTAGAAACCTACTCGCAATACAGTAATCAAGGAGAGAAAGATTATTGTAAACTAACAAAAAAATTTTTTTTATTATGTCATAAATCTGTACATAATAAAGAAACGAAACGTCCAAACGCTCTAGCTGTTAGGCTATGGTTCCCAACAAGCAAACGTTCAAATGTTACGTTCAAATTTTTAAACATATTACTAAAAGTACCTACTTATTTGCCATTACTTGAGTTTTATTGACAAATAACACTTTAACTTTCAAGAGACATGAGATTTATCATAGACATTCGAGGAGTGGAAATATTAAATATTTCCACTGCTTGAGTGAGAATCGAACCCACAACCAGTAGTTTACAGTCACACGTTTGTGCCATTGCGTCGTTACTGGTCTCAAAAAAAAAAATGTATCACCTATCATATAATAAAACAGTAAGAGGACTCAATTCTGCTCATCCATACTTATATTATAAATGTGAATGTCTGTGTGTTTGTCTGTCACGCTTTCACGTCTAATCTACCGACCTGATTTGGATGAAATTTAGAATGAAAGTAGAAAAAGTTACTGGGTCTAACATAGGCTACATATTTTTTCAAAAATCCACATCTAAAAGGTTGAAATAGGGGATGAAAGTTTATATGAAAAATCTAAACCGCTTGACCGATTGTAATGAATTTTGGTATAAATATAGTTGATAATCTAAACTTAAACATAGGCTACTTTATTTTTTAAAAATTCACCCCCGAGGGTTGCAATATTACGATATAGTGCACGCGGCGAAGCCGCGGGCGGGTCGCTAGTTGAATATAAATTTAAAAAATATTTTTACGAGTTTTATTTAAGTAACAGAAACCAAATTGTTTTTTTTTTTTTATTTTTGTCTGTTTCTCTGTCTGCCTATCGTTAGCGAGTTCACGTCACTAGTAAGCAACAAGAAGAAAGAAAATAATCTCTTCGTAAAATACATTTAGAAAATGTATAAAAATTTATACGCAGAGGGAATCGCGCCCGCTGTCTGGGAATCGCCCAGGAGGCGCGGGTTCGAATCCCGCTACGTTCAAATTTTTTATACATTTTCTAAATATCATTTTCAATTTCCTAAGTTTCCTCTTTTTTTTTTAGCTTCACTTCGCTGTATCTCGCTTACAGCAGGGTAGGCAGAGGGAACCTAGTGTTAAGACACTCCGTTCCTCACTTTCCGCCGAATCCGGAGGCATTGTGTTAAGTGGCGGAACTTAACGCCGCGCTTTGCTTCGACACCAGAGCAAAGAAAATGAAAATATTAAATATTTCCACCCCTCGAGTGGGAATCGAACTCACAACCAGTCGTTTACATTCTCATGCTTGTGCCACTGCGCCACAGTTGGCCCCTAATTTCCGTAGTGTGTGAATACTACTTTAAACATGTTAAATACAATCTCTCCGCATTTCTGTCCGCAGTGCCTCGACCTGCCGTCGGAGTCGCGCTCCAGCTCGGAGAAGTCGACCGCGAGCCGCCGACACGACGAGCTCACGCAGACGCCCATCCTGTCCGCCATCACGCTGCCGCACCACCACCACGCGCACCACGCACACCACGCTCACCACCCGCTAAACGGTGAGTGTTTGTGTAGTCGCCGCACCACCACCACGCGCACCACGCACACCACGCTCACCACCCGCTAAACGGTGAGTGCTTGTGTAGTCGCCGCACCACCACCACGCGCACCACGCACACCACGCTCACCACCCGCTAAACGGTGAGTGCTTGTGTAGTCGCCGCACCACCACCACGCGCACCACGCACACCACGCTCACCACCCGCTAAACGGTGAGTGCTTGTGTAGTCGCCGCACCACCACCACGCGCACCACGCACACCACGCTCACCACCCGCTAAACGGTGAGTGCTTGTGTAGTCGCCGCACCACCACCACGCGCACCACGCACACCACGCTCACCACCCGCTAAACGGTGAGTGCTTGTGTAGTCGCCGCACCACCACCACGCGCACCACGCACACCACGCTCACCACCCGCTAAACGGTGAGTGCTTGTGTAGTCGCCGCACCACCACCACGCGCACCACGCACACCACGCTCACCACCCGCTAAACGGTGAGTGCTTGTGTAGTCGCCGCACCACCACCACGCGCACCACGCACACCACGCTCACCACCCGCTAAACGGTGAGTGCTTGTGTAGTCGCCGCACCACCACCACGCGCACCACGCACACCACGCTCACCACCCGCTAAACGGTGAGTGCTTGTGTAGTCGCCGCACCACCACCACGCGCACCACGCACACCACGCTCACCACCCGCTAAACGGTGAGTGCTTGTGTAGTCGCCGCACCACCACCACGCGCACCACGCACACCACGCTCACCACCCGCTAAACGGTGAGTGCTTGTGTAGTCGCCGCACCACCACCACGCGCACCACGCACACCACGCTCACCACCCGCTAAACGGTGAGTGCTTGTGTAGTCGCCGCACCACCACCACGCGCACCACGCACACCACGCTCACCACCCGCTAAACGGTGAGTGCTTGTGTAGTCGCCGCACCACCACCACGCGCACCACGCACACCACGCTCACCACCCGCTAAACGGTGAGTGCTTGTGTAGTCGCCGCACCACCACCACGCGCACCACGCACACCACGCTCACCACCCGCTAAACGGTGAGTGCTTGTGTAGTCGCCGCACCACCACCACGCGCACCACGCACACCACGCTCACCACCCGCTAAACGGTGAGTGCTTGTGTAGTCGCCGCACCACCACCACGCGCACCACGCACACCACGCTCACCACCCGCTAAACGGTGAGTGCTTGTGTAGTCGCCGCACCACCACCACGCGCACCACGCACACCACGCTCACCACCCGCTAAACGGTGAGTGCTTGTGTAGTCGCCGCACCACCACCACGCGCACCACGCACACCACGCTCACCACCCGCTAAACGGTGAGTGCTTGTGTAGTCGCCGCACCACCACCACGCGCACCACGCACACCACGCTCACCACCCGCTAAACGGTGAGTGCTTGTGTAGTCGCCGCACCACCACCACGCGCACCACGCACACCACGCTCACCACCCGCTAAACGGTGAGTGTTTGTGTAGTCGCCGCACCACCACCACGCGCACCACGCACACCACGCTCACCACCCGCTAAACGGTGAGTGTTTGTGTAGTCGCCGCACCACCACCACGCGCACCACGCACACCACGCTCACCACCCGCTAAACGGTGAGTGTTTGTGTAGTCGCCGCACCACCACCACGCGCACCACGCACATCATGCTCACCACCCGCTAAACGGTGAGTGTTTGTGTAGTCGCCACGCCATCATCACACTCATCACGGTCATCACGCTCATCACCCACTAAATGGAGAGTGTCTTTGAGAGAACCTAGTGTTCAGTGCTCATCACGCCACTCATCACATTCATCACCCGCTAAATAGTAAGTGTTTTTGAGAGAACGTAGTGTTGAGACACTATGATTTTTATGATTTAACCGAATTCGAGATTCCGGGCTTGTCTCAGAATCCAAAACGCATCATCACACTCATCATGCTCATCACCCGCTAAATGGTGAGTGACTTTAAGAGGACCTAGTGTTCAGAGTGCTTATCACGCCGCTCATCACACTTATCACCCGCCAAATGGCAAATCTCTTTGAGAGAAGGTAGTGTTGAGACACTACGCAATTAAAAATTATTAGTAAATTTCATAGAGATATGAGATTTTATAAACATTTATACTAATTACGATCTAGCCTTTGTGTCCTACAATTATGTGTGTTTCTGCTGCCTGCAAAAAATAGATGGATAAAGAATTTTATCTATCTATTTTTTAATTACTTTAAATTACTTATTTTAAATAAAAAATACTTCCTTTATTTCAAAAAAACGAGTAAAAGAATTTGAACCAATTATTCCATTTGTCGTCCGCACGCTTTGACTGCTAAGCCATACATGATAAATCCAGCACGTAATATAATATCTTCTCTCGTGGGGGGACTGGTTAAGAATACAATTCCCCTCCGCCGCTGGGTAGCGTCCCGTAAAAGGCGGGTAATCCAGTAGCTTGGTGGTAGGAGACTCGTTCTCCGACTGGCTCGCGACCACTATCATGTCAAAGACGAACCGCCAAATATCTTATGATGTGTTCCGGTTCGATGGCATGTAAGCCAGCACTCCCTATTCCCACCATTCCCATCCTTCCTCCCTCCTTCTGTCCTATAATCCTAAGGCTGGCAATGCATCCACAACTCTTATGATGTAGATATCTATGGGTGAAGGTAACCACTTACCACCAGGTGGGCCTTCTGCTCGTTTGCCTCCTTTATTCCAACAAAAAAAAAAAATAGTTTCAATTTATATCTTTAAAAACAAAAGAAAGATTTTAATTCGCTATGAATGTTTCAGAATCACTGAACATTCCATACGAGGATAGGCAAGAGGATGGTGAAGGGGAACGATGTCCGTACGTCCATCTGTCCGCTGTAAGTATATTGTTAAATAAGGATTTTTTTTCTATCCCTTTGGCGTATAATCAGCCATAATCCAATGATTTCTGGGTTGGGATGTTTTTTTAATGGGATTCCATTGAATAGCCTGAATAGATAGATTTTTTTTTTAGCTTCACGCTGTATCCCGCACACAGCAGGTTAGGCAGAGGGAACCTAGTGTTAAGACACTCCGTTTCCCATTTTCCGCCGAATTCGGAGGCTTGCGTGTAAAGTGGCGGAACTTAGCGCCGCGCTTTACCTCGACACCAGAGCGAAGAAAATGGAAATATAATTTCCACTCCTCGAGTGGGAATCGAACCCACAACCAGTCGTTTACAGTCACACGTTTGTGCCACTGCGCCACGACTGGCCACAATGATGAAGGATGTTTTTTTCTTTTTCAGAATTACTTTTAGTCGGCATAGCAATTTTTTTTTTCGAAAAGTTTTAACAAAATGGAAAGCAAGTTTATTTTCTGTATAACTAGGTTTGGTAGGTGGCTTTACTGCAATCATACATATTTGTGAAATTGTCTATAGGTTGTTTCCCTAGGAAACAATATTGTTAGAAGTATTAAGAGCTTTTTAGGTAGTTGTTTAAGATCTTCACCCGTTATTAGATCAAAAGCCTTTTTTGTTTTCCAAAGTTCCAAATAGTATAGTTGGGGCCAGTCTTGGTGCAGAAGCACAAAGTGCGACTGTAAAACGATTGGTTGTGGGTTCAATTCCCATTCGAATATTTAATATTTCCATTTTCTTCGCTCTGGTGTCGAGGCAAAGTGCGGCGTTAAGTTCCGCCACTTAATACGCAATGCCTTCGAATTCGGCGGTGCGTGGAGATCGGAGTGTTTTAACACTAGATTACCTCTGCCTACCTTAAAAGCTAAAAAATATATATAAGGCACTTTACATTTTTCTCTTTATTAACCACTATTAATATATATAATAATAAATAATATTAAATGTTTCCAGGTGCACGAATACACTTACCCGCAAGTGGGCGCGGGCGCCATCAGCTCGGAGAGGTCTTCACCCAACTCTAACACACGACCTCCTCTTCTTAAACGGGATTCCGGTAAATTATTTAGAATATATAATATATGTGTAGTAGAATTGTTATATAGCTAACGAAAACCGTAACCGAAACTATCGGTTAATCCGAAATAAATTACTGTGTGTAACCGAAATAAAAGTTTCGTATATAGGCGGAATAGAAATGAGAGCTGCCAAATATTAAAACACCTAGGATGAAAATAATATCCATTAAAAAAAACAAATTAGTGACCGAAAATTACTTATATTCCAGAGAAACATACGCAAAATAATGTAAAACCGATTTAGTATATCATGAACCTGATTTACCTTTGTTACAACCAGGATGTGATGATAAGGAATTTCTTCTTTCGAGTCTTTCTTTTAATTATTTTTTTTAACACTTAGTCAAAGAGAATCTAGTGTTAAGACATTCTGTTTTCCACTTTCCGCCACACCCCTAAACATAACATGTTAAATTACGTGTTTTGTCTTATCACATGGTGGAGGTGAGAAATGAAAATAATTTAAATACAATCACTTCACCGAATAGGAATCGAATCCACAACTATTGCGTATCCAATTCTACTAAGATATACTGTACTTTGATGCCCTCAATATTTTTTTTAGCTTCATACTGTATCCGGCACACATTCTGGTAGACCGGAACCTATAGTGTTAAGACACTCTGTTCCCCACGCACCGACGAATTCGGAGGCATTGCGTGTTAAGTGGCGGAACTTAACGCCGCGCTTTGCCTCGACACCAGAGCGAAGAAAATGAAAATATTAAATATTCCCAACACTTCTCTGAATCGAACCCACAACCGGTTGTTTGAAGTCATTCATCTGTGCCACTGCGCCACGACCGGCTGCAATATATATTTTGTATTATTTAATTAAAAAATATTATTAGTTTAAGTTTTAAGTTTATGATATCTTCAAATATTGACATTTTTTATGAATATTGCGTAAATAAATTAACAAAATATATATAATACAAATAATTTATTTAATTATAACTTCAGGGTCAATAAAGAAATGCACTTGTAGCGGTCCCCCGCCTCTACCCGAAAAAAAACCGGCTGAAGTATTCCAAGCAAGGGTTAAATGCAGGTAAAATACATGCATGCCTTTATAATATTAATAGAATATATTTATATATTAATGTTAAGAGTTAAATGGCTTTGCGATTTTAAAAAGTATTAACTTCAAAATATGCAAATTTTCATATTTTTATCCAAACTTCGTAAAAACGCATAAAAATTAGAATACAGCGGATTTGAACCCGCGCCTCTTGAAACGTTTTTCATCGTGCGTCGAAATTCTAATACGCTTTATTACTACTTATACTTATTTATCTTATTTTGTGGTTAGCATTTCTGTAGAGAGATTTTTACAAATTTCTGCTACCAAAAGATTATTCTGTGAACAATCAATTTGAAAAAGACATTTAGAAAACGTATAGACTTTTTCATAAATTTATTATTAGGGATTCGAACCCTCGCCTCTTGGATACCGTCAAATTTTAAAAAAAAATCTAAATGTTTTTTTTAATTTTCTAGGTGTGGTAGTAACATTTTAAAAATGTTAAAAAAATGTAAATTAATCATTTATTTGTAATATGTAAGTAAATAAAATAAGTTGTAATAATTTTGACTGGTAGAACGCATGCCTTAGCAGTCAAAACGCTTAAACGGTTGCCAAAAGACTTGGATTCGAATCGTTCGAATTGAACGTAGCGGACGTTCAATTTTTGCAACGTTTTCTAAACAAAATGTGATTTTCAATAATTCATAAATAATATTTTTTTTTTTAGCTTCACGCTGTATCCCGCACACAGCAGGGTAGGCAGAGGGAACCTAGTGTTAAGACACTCCGTTACCCACTTTCCGCCGAATTCGGAGGCTTGCGTGTTAAGTGGTGGAACTTAACGCCGCGCTTTACCTCGACACCAGAGCGAAGAAAATGAAAATATTAAATATTTACTCTTCGAGTGGGATCGAACCCACAACCAGTCGTTTACAGTCACACGCTTGTGCCACAGGGCCATGACTGGCCACCCAACTGGCTTCAATTTTTTCAAGGTTTTTAAACAACATATGATTTTCAATAATTCATAAATAATATATTTATTTGTTATTAGTAGCCAGTTGTGGCCCAGTGGCACAAGAGTGTGACTGTAAATGACTGGTTGTGGGTTCGATTCCCACTCAAGGAGTGGAAATTATATTTCCATTTTCTTCGCTCTGGTGTCGAGGTAACACGCAAGCCTCCGAATTCGGCGGTGCGTGGGGAACGGAGTGTCTTAACACTAGGTTCCCTCTGCCTACCCTGCTGTGTGCGGGATACAGCGTGAAGCTATTTTAATTTTAAAGCTATTTTTATTATGTTTCAGACATTGCCACGAGTGGTACCTGGAAAGTGCGAACCGCGCGGGCGCGTGTGAATTCGCTCCGGATTGCTTCAAGTCGTGCATAGATTGTGTTACTTGTATTAAATGTGCTCAGGTATTATGTTTTTTATTGTTATTGTTATTATTGTGTATTTGGTGTAAAAGATATGGTGCGGGGTTAAGTTACGCGTCTAAATGCGTGGTGTCTAGGGTTCAGGCGGAAAGTGGAGGGAGTGTCTTAACACTAGGCTCCCTCTGCCACCCTGCTGTGAGCGTGAAACTAAAAGAGTACATTGAAACAAATATACCATAGTCAGTATACGTTGCTATGGCAACGCGTAATATACGTATCCACGAGCCTACTAACATATTATATTAAATTATTTAATATACATTTCCTGTATATGTTGGTTATATATAATTATTTAATAAACATTCCTATACATTTCCAGTGTATGCTTTACCACTGCATGTCGGACTCGGAGGGGGACTTTGCAATGCATCCCTGCACTTGTGGGCCTCCTGATGAACATTGTGCGAAACGGTATTACTGGTTTATATTTATTATTTGACTTTGACTTTTTGGGTTGTGGGTTCGATTCCCAATTGAGGGAATGGTTTTTGATATTGTTAGTTAATGAGCGTGTTAGTTGTTATGTTGTTGTAGTTGTTATATGTCCATTTTCAAGATATACAAATATAATGTAATAAGGATATAAATTATTAAACAAATTATGCAGATACTAATTGTTATACCCAGGTGAAGGATAAACTTTGAAAACTTTTTTGCGAAAATTATGCAGATGTATATTATGAACTTCAGCATAGATAAAGCTTGTATGTACAAGAAACACAGAAATTCAATATTTTTCTCTAGTATTATGTACATAAATAATACATTAAAAAAGTATATTGATATTACGCACACTGTTAAGTGTTTGACATAGACTGTTATACAGATTACAAAGAAGTATAGTACCCGGCAACAAATAATGCACATCGATGCTTAGAATGAAACAGTCGGTCAGTTTCGTTTTCGTAGAGCGCTGTCTTGGTCACTCAGTTGATATGTGACGTTTCTCACTGGTTCGTCAGTCTTTGTATAGATACGGTAGAGTACGGTCGGTTTCAGGTTCAAATATATATATAGAGTTGTTACTGTCCCCAAAATTTTATTTTTAATTACATCTTTGACAAAAAGAGGAAAAATTTTGCACGGTCAGTCACGTGAAATTATGTACAATGCAAAAAAACAAGCTGTTAAGCCTACAAATAACAGAATTAATTGAGATCTATTTACACATAAAATAAATATGAATATTATAATGGGTCCCGATTAGTTCCAATTTCTCTTTATTTTTTAACCACCTTAAAAAAAGGTGAAGGTAGTCCACTCGTTTAGTTTTTTTTTCATTTTCAAGCGTCAAATTTAATTATTAAAAAAAGGAATCAACTTCATTGAAGTTGACAACTATTATTATCGCTTTAACAGCTTTTAATAGATACCGGACTGTTATTATTTTAGTGACAGAGACGACGCTCTACGAAGTCGAAGCTAACCGATTGTTTCATTCTAAGCAACGATGTGCATTATTTATTGCCGGGTACTATACATTATAATTGTTGCCTCAACCAAACGTATTTTGGTCATCCATAGGTTTACTAATGCTATTTATCATTTCTTGAATTTTGTATATGACAATACATATATTATTTTATTTTGAATATTTCCCAGATGGCTCGGCATAACAGTGCTCAGTTTCCTAGTGCCGTGTCTCTGGTGTTACATACCGCTGAAGTGCGCGCACCGCGCCGCCCGCGCCGCGCGCCTCGCCGGCGGACTGCACGCGCCCGTGCACAAGTGAACACGCGCGGGAAGCTGCGGGAACGGGGACGTCAACGAACTTGCGTGAATGTGGGGAGGTGCAGGAAGATGTGGGAAGATGTGCGTACGTGCCTGAAGATGGGGGAACGTGTGTGACGGTGGGGGGGAGGTGTGGGGAGGAAGGGAAAGGTGGGGGAACGTGGGAAGAGGTGTGGGAACGTGGGGGAGACTTGGGGAAGGTGTGGGAACGTGAGGGGACTTGGCGAAGGTGTGGGTACGTGCATGGAGATGGGGGAACGTGCGTGAAGGTGGAGGGATGGGCGTGAACGTACAGGAACCTGCGTGAAGGTGGAGGAAGATGGAGGGACGTTCGTGAACTGTATGTAGTGTTAGACTGTGTTGTGAAACGGAACTGTTAATGGACTGGACTTTGGTAAAACTATATGTGTATTCGTGTACTGTATTCGTATTTTTTAATGGTGTAATATTGAAATGTGTGTAAGGTAAGAGGCGTTTTATATGCCTGTGGTTTTTATAAAATATTCGAAATTAATATTGATCTTTTTGAATAAAGAAATTGTTTCACAATTTTTTCCTTTTTTTTAACTTTTAATTATTATTTTTTTTTAAGTTATGATTTGTAATGTTAATTGATATTTTTAAAGTGTTTGAGCATTTGTTGTTCAGTGTTGCCATATATTAAAAAGTGAATATTAAAATGTTAACTTTCTATTTGACGTTTAAATGGCAACACTTTAATTTAAAATGAATATTTTTATCGTTTCCAACTTAATTAGTGGTAATTCACGTTTTTTATACAAATATTAATAAAATTCCATAGGTTAATCAGTGTTTATGTGTAATAATAAATTGTATAGTAATGTTTTAAATGTTCGATTCGCCACGGTTTGTGCATCGTGCCATATCTTTATGAAAGATTACACAATTTCTGTCTTTGACTTAGTAAAATTTTGGTCTTCCATATATCTTTTTTCTTTTATTTTGAAAAAAAAAGTACTAAAATTGTTATATTCATATAATGTATTAAGGAAATGAGTTATTTACCGAGATATTTATTAATTGTTCTCTATTAGACAAGTTATATTTACATATCTTTGTATTGTTGTAAATTGTTTTATATATATATAAAGTATTCTTCTATAGTTCTTCTATGAAAGTCGTTGGTTTGTCTGTTTGTAATAAATAATATGGTCAGTATTACAGGTTCTTGAAATTGTTTATAGTTTTAAAATATACTATATATTTGTGTTTAAAATAAAGTAATTTATCGCTACAAATGTAAAATTTCGTACAAATATTGCATTTTCTTTAATATTAATATTATATTATATAGATCTGATCTTATTACGGGTAGCGTTCCTTCTAACGCCATATTTATTTTTTAAAAAAATCGATTTTTATATTTAAAACGAAAAAATAATTATATTATATTTAATCGATAATGGAAATTAAACGTAATGTCACTTTTAACAGCTATAATCATATTTACTTAGTGTTAATCTGTTGAAATTTTATCATATTATGTGAAATTATATGTATTACTAGTATGTAAGTGTAGATCTAACATCAGTTTCTAATCTAGTCTTTATAATTTTCAATCAAAAAAAAAAAAACATTTTTTTTAATTATTTCTTTAAAAAAATGACCAAACATTTTTGTAAATTTTTGAATAAGAAGTGGATACGATTTGGGTCTTGTGTAGTTTGATGTTGTTCTCTCGAAATTTAAAAACAATTTGGCAGATAAATTATATTAAAAATATTAAATATATAATTAGTAATATAAATATATATATACATATGTATATATATACTAAATCTTCACAATTTTTGTAAGAACAGGGCTCACTTACGGAAATTTTAGTAGATTTTGTATATCGCTTCATTGTGGTGATGCATTTTGACACTAGTATAGCCACAACGAAGGTCAGGATCTATAACTGGTTGAAAACTAAACTCGAGTACTATCGAGTCTTCTAGAGCATAATGTCTCACAGCGCACACCCAAATCTTGTTCACAAATGTTACTCTGCATTTAAATTTCAATTATTATTACATATATATAGTATTTTAAATATTTTTTTAATATGACAGCTGATTTTTTTCCTTTCTTCGTCTAACGCTGATTAGAATGTAAGAAGACTTTTATTTACTTTAGGCTAATTAAGAATCAATGTTAGTGTTCTATGAATATATACTATTTAAGATCCATTTAAATAAAACCAAAGTAAATTTATGTAAAAGAATGTGAAACTCAAAACGATATAAATGTCATAAATAAAAGTACAGAAATTGTTTGGTGGTATTATTTTAATTATAACTCTTAACAAAACGACATATCATATATATATATATATATATATATATATATATATATATATATATATATATATATATATATATATATATATATATATATATATATATATATATATATATATATATACATAGGAAGAAATGAAACTATACCCAAACATTCTGGCCCAGACTCTGATGGATGGACATAAGGGAACACGAGGACTGAAACTCAAAATACCCCAAGATTTAATCCTGCAAAAAAAACTCTTAATTTAGAGGATGTGACAGGTCGCATACCGAGTGTGGACACTTTGGAAATACCCAAAATACTGTTGAATGTCCCAAGATTGCAGTACATAAGAAAGAGTCACCCGTGGGGGGACGGGTTAAGAATACAATTCCCCCCCGCCGCGGGTAACCCAGTAGCTTGGGGGTAGGAGATTCGTTCTCCGACTGACTCGCGACCACGATCGTGTCAAAGACCATTCTCATCCTTCCTCCCTCCTTGTTTCCTACACCCTCGAGGCTGGCAACGTATCCATAACTCTAATGTTGTGGATGTCTATGGGCGAAGGTAACCACTTAACACCAAGTAGGCCTTCTACTCGTTTGCCTCCTTTATTCCATTAAATAAAAAAAACAGAGACAGATTGCAGTACATAACCACAGAAAAAAATAATAATAACAGTGTACCCAAATGTTTACTTTATCTAACCACTGATTAAAGTAAACATTTGGTTAAGACTATCAGCTTAAAGATACAAAAACCGACTTGCCTACCTAACACTCCAATATCCTTGCATCGAACTTCTTTGTATAAGTTACCACAGCGCTTAAAGCGACACCATATTCAAGATCTAGACTCCAGCCATTAAGGAAGGTTGCTACCAATGGGAAGCAACTTGGCAAAATATTGTTACACAACATCCGCTCATAGTGATTGACTGATTGCAGATCATCTAAGAAAAAAAAAAACAAAATTTAACCACAATGGTGAACACAGGATTAGAGTTGCCAAATAATTAAGTAAGTAAGACCAGTTAACACTAGGCTCCCAAAATTAGAAAAGAAAAGCGAACATCCAGATCAAATTTTCTTATGACGTCATATATTTTTGGTCTTCATGTTAGGTTCCTTAGTTATTGTGTTCATATTCCGAATCACACTATTATAGGCCAATTTTAAAACGGCTGTAGCTACCTTTTTGAGGGTGGATCCGCCACTACGCTACACTGAAAAGAACATAAAGCGTTGGAGGAGGCTAGGACCAACTAAGGCCCGTAATTGCTAGCCATTGATGTTAATAATGAATATTTTAGTTATAAAAAATCTGCAAAAATTAGGAAACGGGTTGGTGGTCTTGGTGTTTCTGCTAAGTTAAGCAAAAAAGTTGAAAGATTTGTATTAATTATTCCTTTTTTAATATAAAAATATTTAAAGATTAGGGTAAAATAAAAAACTAGTTTTATCATTAATTTATTTACAAAAAATATATTAAAAAAAGTAAAATCTTTAATTAAAAATTAGAATCCTTCAAACAATATTAAACCAAATCATTTATTATTTACAATTAAACTTTATTCTATCTGTTATTGTTCCTAACCTATCTCAACAAGTACGTCACTATGACAGTTAAAATCAAGATGGCGGTTAAAAATGGCGTTTCGCGCGCTTTATTTGGCACTACATTAAGCCTTTCGAAAATATGAGCTTGAGATATATTGTGTGCTTCTGGTTCTTCTTCCAATACGGGAGTAAAGTCGGTGTAATCTGATGTTGAAGGAAGAGTTCTACCAACTGGAAGTAATTAAATATAATACTATTTAAAATACAATTATTTTTTGTTGGATTAATCGCGTATATATTTTGTATTCGAAAATACATTTTCATTTATAGTCTGTGGTCGCAGTAAGAAGAAGAAGAAGTCTACCTGTATTTTCGAATATCAATAATAAAAGCGACTAATCAGGTTAAAAATAGGTTTATTAAAAAAATACGAGAACAAAAGATTGTATTATGTTGTTATTTAATTTGGCAATTGTAGCAGAGTGGCATAATGTCTGATAGAGAGTCATGAGTGGGTAGGATCGTAAACACGATTAATTTACCAATGTATGAAGATTAATTGCTAAGTGCGCTTCTACGGTATCTTAAAATGCTTCAAACCCTGCTACACATTGAATTTCTTATACGTTTTCTAATTATAGTTCTCTAAGTTTTTCCTTCACACCCTATAGTAACTAAGCCACTGATACATCATATTTTAATATCTTTTTGTAAAAAATAAGTATGTTCTTTTACCTCCAGGTTCCGTGGCAAAATGTAAAACCGCAGACGGCTTGCTCCAACCAAATCTGTCAAAGAAATAATATTTTTACAAAAATAACCTAAACATTCATATTTACTTGTCTTCTTAATCGATAAACTAAATAAATCCAGCCAATTAGAAAAGAATTCTTAAAAATAATTTATTCAAAATAGTTTATTTTTACCTGTTCCTGGATGTTACAATCGCTTCGTATACGGTAGATGGCGTTAAACCCCGCACTGTGTAAGTCGCACTATGAATAGGTCCTGAAAATATACTTTATATTAATTTGTGGCTTTTAATGCAGATTTACAATAATTATGTGAAGGACGTAAAAATAATATAAATACATATAAACATTCCGAGTGACGATCGAACCCATAAGCAATCGAGCTATATTATTCTACTCAGATCGAAAACAATTCAAACATAAGCATTCCTTCGAGCGAGAATCGAACCCACAACCTGTCGCATTCCATTACGCAAAGATGACTTTCTTAAATATAATTTCTTGATATTATGATGATAAATGAAATTGATTTATTTTCATATTTCTTAATAATTTTATTTCGCCACTCAGAAAAAACGACAACAACCATATTCAATTCTAATAAAAAGTATAAAACATAGTCACTCCGTTCTCTCGGCCTATAAAATAATAATCTAAAAAAATCTATACATTACATTTATTCCATTTCGGGTAAAAACTGAAGAACGGAGTGTCTTAACACTACTTTATCTCTGCCTCTTACACAATATATATAGTATCTATACATTACCATCATTAGAATCTCCTGGAACTACAATTTTACTCCAGCTGTTCGCCGGGGCGGAGGTGGTGAACGCGTCAGGCTCAGGAGTAGCCAGCCTGCCGTAGTACGGACGTATCCATAGGTGGTACTCTGTTCGAATATTGAAATAAAAAATGATAAACTATAGTGTTCTTTATCATGTATCATTATATAATATGTATTTATTTGGATTTTAACACGTTATTTACGCTTTTGGGAAGTATTAAACGGTTAGTGGCCAGTCGTGGCCCAGTGGCACAAGCGTGTGACTGTAAACGACTGGTTGTGGGTTAGATTCCCACTCGAGGAGTGGAAATATTTAATATTTACATTTTCCTTGCTCTGGTGTCGAGTTAAAGCGCAGCGTTAAGTTCCGCCACTTAACACGCAACTCGTCCGAATTCGGTGGAAAGGGAGGAACGGAGTGTCTTTACACTAGGTTCCCTCTGTTTACCCTGCTGTGTGCGGGATACAGCGTGAAGTTAAAAAAAAAAATAAACGGGCTCCACAAAACACGGGTTCGAATTCCGCTATGCTTATATTTTTAGGCGACTTCCAAAAGGAGTATGTTATCGATTCGGAAAAAGTTGAAGGTTTTCAATTGTTTTCTATTATTTACTTACTTACAGCATATCTTTTTACTGAGTGAATCAATTTTGATATTTCTTTTTTTATATAAAAGCTTTGGCGTGTAGTAACATTTTAACAAGTTAATCTGACGAGTAAAGTACTCGTCGTATCATAAAAAGTATAAGATTTTAAATTATTTTTTATGTACTTTGCGATCCTACAATCAATTGCGTTTACAATCAGATGCTGTCCCACTGGGCCACGATAGCCTCAAAATTGTTTTTCATATTTTAGGTGTTTTAATAACACCTTAAAAGTGTTTTTTTATAGCTTCACGCAGACAACAGGGTAGGCAGAGGGAACCTAGTGTTAAGACACTCCGTCCCCCACTTTGCCGAATTCGAAGGCTTGCGTGTTAAATGGTGGAACTTAACGCCGCGCTTTACCTCGACACCAGAGCGAAGAAAATGGAAATATTAAATACTTCCACTCCTCGAGTGGGAATCGAACCCACAACCAGTCGTTTACAGTCACACCCTTGTGCCACTGGGCCACGTCTGGTCACGCCAATACCTATAATAGTAATAACGGAATAATTACCTATAATAGTAGAATAAGAATCCACTTCCCATATAAGCGTGAAGCTTGTAGGCGACGCTTTGTTCAACGCTTGGTCCACTTTGAAAGAAGCTGTATTTGGTACACCTGTATAAAAAAAACTTTTTAAAATGTCATAAATATATATTTTTTTACTTTATCTTTTTACCACATAGTACTGCTCAGAGAGAACCTTACGTCAAGTGGCGTTGTATTGTAGATATCGATGACGACTCGTTTCAGCATAGCAAAAAATATTTTTTTTTTTCATAACTATATTTTTTATATATTTAGTTCGTATTTTTAATAACTATAAGTTAAATTTCACCAATCACAATGTGGAGAACGGAGAGTGGACACTTGATATGCGAAAACAAGGAAGAAACTAAAAAAAAAACGTGAAATCCAAATAAGAAGTGTCTGCTATAAACAATACTATTACGTAAATATACAATTTCAATTTAAAAACATGATTATGAAAAGAAATGATTAATTTTGTTATTATTTTCTCTAATAATGACTTAGAAAACGAACAATAATGTGTACTTACATATATACTACATAAGTTTTAATCTTTATTGAACAATTTTTTCAAGCCAGATTTGAACAGACAACCACCGTCTAAGCTTACCAGTCAATTTAAAGGACACATCTGCCATTCCCAACTTGTTCTCAGCTCTGAACGTGTAGTTACCCAGATCACTCTTCCTCACCGTCCTGAATATCAGCTGGTGTATATTATCTTGTACTATTGTTATTACTCTGAAAAATTAAAAATAAATATATAATAGTATTTGGCCAGTCGTGGCGCAGTGGCACAAACGTGTGACTGTAAACAGCTGGTTGTGGGTCCGATTCCCACTCGAAGAGTGGAAATATTTATTATTTCCATTTTCTTCGCTCTGGTATCGAGACACAGCGCGGTGATAAGTTCCGTTACTTCACACGCAATGCAATGCCTCCACAAAAATGGACGAAAAATGGGGAACGGAGTGTCTTAACACTAGGTTCAGTCTGTCTACCCTGCTGTGTGCGGGATACAGCGTGGAAAATTTATATAAAAAAGGTATAAATGGCGAAATATTAAAAAAAATACTCCAAAGGAATGCCCCTGTTGTGTTGAAACGCATTTCCTTTTATTTTGGTTTTGGTTTCAAATAATATTAAATTTTTCTGCAGCTTCACGTTTTATTCCACATAGCAGAGTAGTTTCACCCCTGAAGGGTTAAGAATACAAATCCCCCTCCGCCGCTGGGTAGCATCCCGTAAAAGGCGGGTAACCCAGTAGCTTGCTGGTAGGAGATTCGTTCTCCGACTGGCTCGCGACCACTATCGTGTCAAAGACGTACCCATCCATACATCTGATGTTCTGGTTCAATGACATGTAAGCCAGCTTTCCTTTATCCCACCACCCCATCCTTGCTCCCTCCTTCCCCTCCTTCATCCCCAAGGTCGGCAACGCATCCACAACTCATCTGACGTTGTGGATGTCTATGGACGAAGGTAACCACATCAGGTGATCCTTCTGTTCGATTGCCTCCTTTTACCCATAAAACATAATGTCTAGACACTTTCTCTAATTTCCCCTCGAAATTGACACGTTATGTGACAGAAGTCAACAGTAAGTTATCTCAGAATTTCTTGTTATGCGAGAAAAAACATTAGTCATTATACTAACAGTAAATAAAAAAACAATTTCTAGTTAAAATATGTAAAAATTTGAACGTGTGGGAATCGAACCTGTGCTTGTGACCACTAAACCTTACTTGTTGCATTGTTAAGCCTATCAATTGTTTTTTATTTTAATATACGTTATAAAAAAAATGTTTTACTTCTCCTACCTCCATTACAAACGCTTTAAAAGTATAAAAAAAATAACCAAACATAGTGTCTCAACACTATATTCCCTCTGACGGAGAAATAACTCACCTTTCGTCAATCTTCACGGGCTTCCCGTCTCTATACCAAGCGGTTCTCGCTGGTGGTATAGCGAATTCCAACTTCGCAGACAAAACCCCTCGCAAATCTAATGCCGTGTGGACGAAGCTACGGTCTGTAGTCACTACTGGGGCGTCTGGAATTAATATAGATTATTATTAATAAATTATTTTTTTCAAATTCACGATTTTTTCTACCATTTAACATTTCACACACATAATGTCTTGAATTCGATTAGAAAGTTAGGTTAGAATGAAGAGTAGATTCTATAAATAATATAGATAAAGTACCATTATTTTTTATATTAATAATAATTTGACCATTTTTTAGTTATATATAAAAAACACGTAATTTAAATGTAATTAACGATTAATTTTGATACTTTATTACTAAAAATACATAATTATAATTTTGTTCTTTTCTTATTATAATACAATCTGACAATATAAACTATGTCACCTTCATCTTTTCTCTTTTCTCGCATTCACGCTTTTCTCGTACAGCAGTTGTTTGAAAGACCAGTAATTTTAGCAAGATCTTCACTTTCCACCCACAGTGTGTTGTGTGGCGAAAATCGACACCATGACGGTCTTATTACCAGAACGGATTCTCTTTTTTTAGCTTCACGCTGTATCCCTTGCGGGGTAGTCAGAGAGAACGGAGCGCCAAACGCTACGGTCCCTGCATACTTCTTTCGCCTCGTCCACAGTCATCAACCTCTTCATACACGCCCTCCGGGGGGTCCTCATGCTTTTTACGTGACCTTCCTCCAGTATCATCGATACTGTGTTTTCGAAGGTCAACCGAGGTCTCCCCCTGCCTCGCTTACCACTCACAAATTATAGTCACAAATTAAAAATTACTCACAAATAAAAATTAAAATAATTTAAATATAATCACCGAGTAGGAATCGAATCCACAATCGTCGCATATATCCACTTAGACCTTAATTATTGCCTAATATGAAAAATGTTTAAAATAATAGAAATATATAAATACCTTGTATAATAACAGTAATGGCAGCTGTCACGGGGTCTCCTATACCATTGTTGGCTGTACATTCATATACGCCCGCCAAAAGGCGATGCTCAGCGCGGAATCGAAGCCGTGACCTGTGTTCCAGTATAGCCATTGGCTCACCCTGAAAGTATTATTTAAAAAATATATTATAAACACACAAAGAGTAGATAAAAAGCGGAGGTATGCGGAGCAAGATTATTTCAAGAGCTTGTTTCACTTGAATAATAATTCACATTTTGACGCTACTTTTGCTTGGCGTTACCTCGTAGAAGGGAAGTCAGAAAGAATCTTGTGTCAAAATACTCCGATCTCTATTTATGCTCCAAAATCGTGACATTGCTTATTAAGTATTGGAATGCGGCTGCAGTAAAGTCGGGAAATAAATATAGGTAATAATGAACCCAGTGAGAATTGAACCTACAACCAATTATTCTCTTATTGTGCTGCGGGGGTTCTTCTGCCTATCCTCCCATACGGTATAAAGCCCGAAGCTGAAAATATATTTTATCTCATCCACTATTTATATTTAAGTGTGACATACATATATAATTGTACATGTTAATCACTTCAAGGCTTTTCAGTTTCTCAAATAGCAACTAAGCTTTTAATTAAAACTATGTGGGACAATTTTATTACATGTAACGAATTTGTTTGGTGTCATGTTCTTACTATTACTGTTTATTTTACTCTATAGAGCAGTAGTCAGTAACCAGTGGCCCGTTTAGTAGTATACGAGATCAGCAGTTTCGAAGACTAGCGTGCAAATGTACAGATAAACAGAAAAGAAAATTGAAAATATATTTATTAGTAAAAAATAGTCTTAACAAATATACTAGTTAACAGTCTAGAGCTACACTCGGTTTTCTGATAAATTAAAAACTAAAAACATTCCGAAAGTAATTTAAAATTTACATTACAAAATAAATTTGAAAATAATATTTTTTTGGGTCATTTCATATATATTCTACGTTCCAGACTAATCCCTACAGTTACATATTTGTTTTATTTATAATAGATATTTTCTCGCTACTTTTTTTTTTTTTTAGCTTCACGCTGTATCCCGCACATAGCAGGGTAGGCAGAGGGAACCTAGTGTTAAGACACTCCGTTCCCCACGCACCGCCGAATTTTGGAGGCATTGCATGTTAAGCTACTTTTTTAAACACTATAAAGAACTAGCGACTTTAGTACGCCAAATAAATTTTATAGGTCAATCTTGTGAAAATTCGTTCCGACAAGAGAGCACCGTGGTGCAATGAGACAGTGTTTAACCATAACATTATTGGTTGTGGGTTCGATTCCACAAAAATAATCACTTTATTTCGTTTTGGGAAAACAACAAAACGTAGCGCTGAGTTTCACCACTCAACACGCAATGTTTTAATTTCGAATAGAAAATAGAGATATACTCGTAATAAAACATTATGTACACCAAGTTCTTTCTGACATAGCATACCTGGATAAGGCATGCTGAAACTATCATAAGGCTGTAAAAAAAGAATACAGGATGCATTGTTTTGTCTCTTTTTACTACCTTCTCTTAGTTCTTCCTACATTCCTACCTTGAACATTATGATTTATAAGTAATAAAATAATTAAAATAAAATAAAGTATAGCTTACATTCTTCTGCCAATTCACAACCGGAGTGGGTGTTCCTGTCGTCTCACATCCTATGTCTACGTATTCACCTTTCTTAACTTCTAAATACCCGTCGTATGGTAACGTTCGGACTGAGGGTGGATCTAAAAACAAAATACAATGTTAAAAATTCTGTAAGCAATGGTTAGGCTAAATTTGCATATAAATTAATTTTGATAAATGGTAAATCCATACTTATATTATAAATGCGAAAGTCTGTGTGTTTGTCTGTTACGCTTTCACGGGTAATTTACTCGTCCGATTTAGATTAAATTTAGTATGAAAGTAGTAAAAGTGACTGGGTCTAACATAGGCTACTTATTTTTTTAAAAATCTACCTCTAAAGAGTTGAAATAGGGGATGAAAGTTTATATGAAAAATCTAAACCATCTGATCGATTGTGATGAATTTTTGTATAAATATAGTTGATATTCAAGCTAAAACATAGGCTACTTTATTTTTGAAATATCCACCCCCGAGGGTTGCAATACAACGAAACAAACATTTAGTTCGCACGGCAAAGCCGCGAGCGGTCCGCTAGTTAGAAATATTTTAATTTTTACGTTCTGGAATTTAATAACAAGGACTACATTGAGCTCCCCCGTTAGAAGTGCCTTATATCTAGGTTCTCTCTGACTCGACTGTGCTGAAAAAAACGCTTTTTTTATTTCCTGAAGGAATAAAATTTGAAAAAACTTTCAACTGACTCCACAAGCTCAGTAGGCAAAGAAAAGGCACTCTTTTTCTTCTTTTCGCCCGAATTTGTAAAATAATGAAATAAAAAATATGGAATTTGTATTAAAACTACAATAACATACTATCAATTGATTAAAATTATAAGCTACATTACAAATAAACAGTGTCTATTCATAATAACTTACACTGTACTTCTATAGAATGTGTTTGTCTTATCGGTTTCCATGGCTCTTGTCGTATCACCTGTAAATGAAAACTTTAAATTAATTATTATAATAATTTAATTTTAAAGCCCACACATAGAAAGGGCTGCTTAATATAAAAAAAATATAACAATATATATGAAATGTGAATGATAAACACTTTATTTCTTCAGCTTCACGCTTTTTCCCGCAAAGCAGGATAGACAGAGAGAATATAGTTTCTTAAATCTGGACACAAGACTCAAGATAATTCTTCCTGCATTTTCTGCTGAAAATCGAGACATTTTGTTTTAAATGGCATTAAACGCTGATCTTGCCAGAGCCAGAAATCAAAATATTTTAAATATAATCATTTTTTCAAGTAGGAATCGAACCCACAACTAATAGTGATTACAGTCAAACTCCCCCACTACGCCACAAGGGCCTCAAAAGAACCAACATACACATCACTATAGCATAAAGCAAAGTTGCTTCTCGCATCAGTTTGTATATATGTATGCTTAGATCTTTAAATTTACACAACTGATTTTGATGCGGTTTTTATACCAGATAGAGCGATAGAAGAGAAAGTTTTATATGTATAATATGTACAGTGTAGTACAGTGGCCAGTCGTGGCGCAGTGGCACAACGTGTGCCTGTAAAGCGACTGGTTGTGGGTTCGATTCCCACTCGAGGAGTGGAAATATTTAATATTTCCATTTTCTTCGCTCTGGTGTCGAGGTAAAGCGCGGCGTTAAATTCCGCCACTTAACTCGCAATGCCTCCAAATTCGGCGGAAAGTGGGGAACGGAGTGTCTTAACACAAGATTCCTCCTGCCTACCCTGCTGTGTGCGGGATACAGCGTGAAGCTAAAAAAAAAACATAATGTACACATAGTATAGTCGAGAAACACTAATAATTTTAGAGGTTTCTAATATGATAGATGAAATAGTTAAGTCGTGTACACAGGCGAAGCTGTGAGCGGGTCACTAGTTATGTATAATTCCTATACCCACACACGATATTTACACAGTAGCATGCATTCCAATTAATTTTAATTAATTAGTGAACTGCCGAAGGGCTAATTTGTCTGTCAGACAGCGTTAAGTACCGCCTTCCTCCAATGGGAAGGGACTACATAGGCATATATATTGCGACATGAAAGATTAATTTAAGAGCATCATGTTATATCCATACTTATATTATAAATGCGAAAGTCTGTGTGTTTGTCTGTCACGCTTTCACGGCTAATCTACCGGTCCGATTTGGATGAAATTTAGAATGTAAGTAGTAAAAGTGACTGAGTCTAACATAGGCTACTTATTTTTTCAAAAATCAACCTCTAAAGGGTTGAAATAGGGGATGAAAGTTTATATGAAAAATCTAAACCGCTTGACCAATTGTAATGAATTTTGACATAGATATAGTTAATAATTTAAGATTAAGCATAGGCTACTTCATTTTTCAAAAATCCACCACCGAGGGTTGCAATATACCGGAACAGTTGTGTAGATGACGCGGCGAAGCCGCGAGCGGACCGCTAGTAATAAAATATATTTAAAAAGTTTATTTAATAAGTGGAGTGGTATAAGTGTGAAGCTGTAAAAATATTTAAAATATCATTAAAGAGTTAATATATCTTCAGTAAATTCTACATATGTATGCCTACATATGAAAATAAACAAAAAATTTAGTCTTAAAAATACACATTTCTAGAGGAATTTTATAATAAATAGATTTGTATAAAAACAATAAAGAATCTATGAATGAATATTTTGTGTTATATTTTATAGCTTCACGTTTTTCCCCAGATTTTACCCAGATTCAGATTAATCAGAAAGAGTTTAGTGTCACGACACTACATTATTTACTTTCAGCTCGAAATAAAGATATTGCATTAAGTGGTGGATTTCAAGGCTGCTATTTATCTTACCAGTTACCAGAGTCAAGTAAGGAAAACAATATACATAGTATAATCCTTCCCCCAACTGGGAACGCTAATCTGTTCATTATAATATTTTTTTTTTATCTTCACGCTGTATCCCGCACACAGCAGGGTAGGCAAAGGGAACCTAGTGTTAAGACACTCCGTTCCCCACTTTCCCCCAAATTCGGAGGCATTGCGTGTTAAGTGGCGGAACTGAACGCCGCGCTTTGCCTCGACATCAGAGCGAAGAAAATGGAAATATTAATTTCCATTCCTCGAGTGGAAATCGAACCCACAACCAGTCTTTTAAAGTCACACTCTTGTGCCACTCCGCCACGACTGGCCCCACAATAATTATATCCGTGGGAATAAAAAAAATATACATATTTCTGACACCCATATAACAGTTTCAACCTAAAAAATAATATACATATCCACGAATGGGAATCGAACTCAAAACTATCACGTGTAAAATCAGCTACTGTTCTTTAACTTTGTTTATTTGACCGTATCGACTTTTTAGATACTTATCTAAATTTTACTTAATAATAGGTTACATTGATGTATCGTGTGATTGTTCGTTGTAGCGCAGTGTGACAGCAACTGACTCTTAACGCGATGGTTTTGAGTTTAATTCCTTCACATTCATTTATTTGCTCTTATGCTTAAGACAAAACGCGGGGTTAAGTTCTGCCATTAATAAGCCATCACGCAATGTCTCGATTTCCGGCGATAGGTGGGAATCGGAGGGTTTTGACATCAGGTCTCTAAACATGTTGTGCGAGGAAAAATGTAAAGAAGTTTTCTTACTATTTTTATGTGTTAATAAATGTATGTGGGAAACGGAGTGTCTTAACGCAAGGTTCCTTTTGCCTACTCTGCTGTGCGCAGGATACAGTGTGAAACGAAAAAAATAAATAAATAAATATATTTAATTTAATTCCTATATCATAATTCTTAGTACATATAAGATAAAAACAAACAGATCTATATATTTTAGTTTTTATTCTGTTAATTACAGTGTAGCCATACGGGCAGTGATGGGCATCGCGAAACAGTTGGGCAAATTGATTAATTGTATAATTGCTCGATACTTCACTTTACAGTCGGTGTTTAGTGTTGTTAATAAATATAGATTTAAATATCGATATTTTTTTTATGGAATAAAGGAGGCAAACGAGCAAAAGGCCAAGCTGGTGCTAAGTGGTAACTTTTGCCCATAGACATCCAGAACATTACAATTGTGGATGCGTTGCCAGCCTTGGGGATGTAGGACAGAAGAAAGGAGGAAGGATGGGAATGGTGGGAATAGGAAGATCTGGTTTACCTGCCATCAAACCGGAACACATCAACGGATGTTTAGCGGTTCGTCTTTCACACGATAGTGGTCGCGAGCCAGTCGCAGAACGTATCTCCTACCACCAAGCTACTGGGTTACACGCCTTTTACGGGACGCTACCTAGCGGCGGGGAGAAATTGTATTCTTAACCCGTCCCTTCACGAGTAAAATTTTTTATTAGATAAGATTCTTCTTTTATTGTTTTATTCATTCTCAAACAAGACATATTATTTTAATAAGTCTTTGACATATTAAAATATTTTGTTTTGTTTGAGGTATTAATTTTATTAATTTAATTAAAAGTAAAATATTATAATTCAATTGTATTTTTATTATTCTCAGGAATACTTTTGTTAATAATTATTTAAATATAGTTTATGTAAATAGCAGTAAAAACTATTATGACATTTTTTATGTTTTCTTATGTAAAAAATAAACTAACTTTAATATAAAAATGTTATTCAGATTAGTGTACTCATTATACACACATTCTCGAGAACTAGCAATGTTCAACGCATAGTTTAACGTTGGTTAACCTTCAAATATTTGATATATTCACGCTTTATCCCTAGCTGAGTAGTCAAAGAGAACGAAGCTTCAAACGCTACGGTCCCTGCATACTTCTTTCGCCACCTACCAACCTTTTACACCACTATCAACCTTTTACACCCCTCTCGAGGAGTCCTCATGTTTTTTACGTAGCCTCTCTTTTTTCTTTTTTTTTTAGCTTCACGCTATATCCCTTGCGGGGTAGTCAGGGAGAACGGAGCCACTGTCATCAACGTCCACAGTCATCAACCTCTTCATACACGTCCTCCGGGAAGTCCTCATGCTTTTTACGTGACATTCCTTCAGTATCGTCGATACTGTGTTTTCGAAGGTCAACTGTGCCTCTTCATTAAACATGTATGATATTAATATACAATTTATCACAAAAAAAGTGTTTTAGAATTTAGTTAAAACATAAATAAATATTAATTATATTCAATGCTTGTAAAAGTAAAATATAAATAAACAAAACGTTAAAAAATATCGATAATTATCGACAATTAGTATGAACATCACAACAAACAAACAGCGTTAGTTAAGAGTTGAGAGGCAAAGGGCCGAGTACCGGTTAAAGTGGTGATACAACTAAATGATACTTGAACTACAACAGTTTAGTTTCAACGGACGATAAAAAGAATTTAAAAATGGGTCAGTGATGGCTGTTCGTATTGAAAAGTTTAACAATTTTTGTATAGACATCGTTGGCGTATACATTTTTTAAGTACTTGTAAATGATTTTAATTATAAGTACTTTATTTAGTAAAGTACCTTCTTTTTCAAACGAACATATATTTTATTACTTTTCACGATTTGTCCCGCATAGGTGGGTGGTCAGAGAGATCTTAGTTTTATCGTATTCTGGCCTCTACTTCCCGCTCGAAAACAGGGCATTGCGTATTATTATGCAGAACTTATGTATCAGAGCAGAGAATTTAATATAAAATATATTAATTTCCCCGAGTTTAGCCGAACCTACAACCATTACGTTCAGAGTCCGACGTTGTGCTACTGTGCCACGACGGCCTCTAAAACAAAGTTCGAGATCGAAGAACAATTTTTTTTCAAAACTCCACTTCTGTCCCTGCGGTCTGCATACATTTCCTATTTCCTAGCATCACAAAAAGAAAAATAGTTGTAGCACCGCCTCTGTTTGAAACGCTGATTGTAACGCGATAGATGTGTGTTCGATTTTCTCTCGAGTAATAGAAATATTTCCATTTTCTTCGCTCTGGTGTTTAAGGCAAAGCGAGGCGTTGAGTTCCACCACTCAACACGCAATGTCTTTCAAGTGGAAAGTGGAGGACGAAGTGATTTGACCTTAGGTTCTCTCTGACTACCCGGCTATGGGGGAAAAAGCGTGAAAGGCAATAAAATGTATGTTCGTTTAAAAAAAGAAGGTACATTTAAACATTTTTAAAGTGTTTCTCCACACTTAGGAAAATTGAAAATTACATTTAGAAAACGTATAAAAATTTGAACGCAACGGGTTTCAAATCCCGCGCCTCCTGAATACCGTCCAGGCGCTCGCACCACTGCACCATGCGTTCTACTACATGCTGCGTTGAAATTCTTATACGCTTTATTACAACTTATTTTTGTTGTTAGCATCTCTGCAGAGAGTTTTTTACAAATTTCTGCTACCCAAAGATTTTTCTACGAACAATCGTTTGGCAAGAGAGAATGATATTTATATGCTATTTATATACTAGTATTCAGGAGGCGCAGGAGCAGCGCGGGTTCGAATCCCACTGCGTTCAAATTTCTATACGTTTTCTAAATGTCTTTTTCAAGAAGGTACTTTATTAATTCAAACTACTTACTTGCTACAAAAAACTTTAAAAAGGAGTAAAAAGTTGTTAAAAATAAAGAAAAGCTAGGCAAAGAGAACGTAGTGTTCTGTCTTACCACGAATAACTCAATAATTTACCTCGCATGTATATTCAGCAGTGTCCTTCGCAACTAGATCGTCTATTTCCAGGCTATAGTTGGCGTACATGCGCGTGCGAGGTGGTAGCAAGTGGTTGGGATCCTGACTGTCACCCAGGAGAACGTTGTCTTTGTACCAGCGGACGCGTTGCTTTGTTTCTGTACAAAAAGGATATTTGGTCAAGAACGGCTGTTTCCTATTTATTTAGAGAGAATCTGGTGTCAAGACACTTGACTATTCTCTATTTTCTGCCTGAAAGTGGAGAGTTATGAATGGTGGAAGGTAGCAGAGCGGAGAAATGAAAATAATATATATTTGCCCACAGTGGGCATCGAACCCATATCGTTTACTGTCAGACGTTGTTCCGCTATACCACGATGGCCTCAAGACATTTTATTCCACAGGGATTACAAGAACTATATTTTAAAAAAGAAAAAGACATTTAAAGAAAACGTATAAAAATTTGAACGCAGCGGGATTCGAACCCGCGCCTCCTGAATACCGTTCAGGCGCTCTCACCACTGAGCCATGCGTTCTACTAGCCGCTGCGTCGAAATTCTTATACGCTTTATTACAACTTATTTATGTTGTTAGCATCTCTGTAGAGAGATTTTTACAAATTTCTGCTACCCAAAGATTATTCTACGAACAATCATTTGGCAAGAGAGAATACTATTTATTAAATACTTTTAAACACCTAAGTGTGGAATAACACTTTAAAAATGTTTAAAACTATATTTTATTAAACAACCGAGACTGAAATCGTGGTGCAGTGGAAACATTTCCCACTGCAAATGCAATGTTTGCGAGTTAGCTTAGATCCTCATTCGATGAAATGATTATGCTTCATGCTTTGTTCCTCATAGCAGAGTAGTTAGATAGAACCTAGCACTAACTAACACTTCACATATTTTTTATTTTTCTGACCTGTAAAGAGAAAGCGTGCCGTTGAACTGAACCACTCAACAAGCAAGGTATATATATAATTCCACCGGTTCTATACAGATATTTACTGTTTTTTGTATATCATATGATATATACAGTCAAAAGACAGTAAATATCATCCAAAAATTTAGTTTTGTAAGTAAAATTATTCTAACGTCTAATTCGAAAACAATATGAGCTTAATATCCGGCAATGGCTTTTAAACTTTTCTCGCATGTCAAGTCAAAGATGAACTAACGTCAAAACACTGATTTCTCCTAAATGACATTTCAATAAATGAATATAGGAATTCTTTCTATTATACTAAATATGTAACTAATATACAATTTATTTAAATAAATAAATTGCGGCCAGTCGTGGCCCAGTGGCACAAGCGTGTGACTGTAAACGACTGGTTGTGGGTTCGATTACCACTCGAGGAGTGGAAATATTTAATATTTCCATTTTCTTCGCTCTGGTGCCGAGGCAAAGCGCGGCGTTAAGTTCCGCCACTTAACATGCAAAGCCTCCGAATTCGGCGGAAAGTGGGGAACGGAGTGTCTTAACACTAGGTTCCCTCTGTCTACCCTGCTGTGCGCGGGATACAGCGTGAAGCTAAAAAAAAAATATATACAATTTATCCTTCTCACTTTTCCCTACATACGATTACCCTGTTTAATCATAGAGAACCTGGTGTACTACACATTCAATTTTGTTACTTTTCGCCCGAATTGGACACATTGTATGATTTCGGGCGGTATACAAACCTTACCATTTCTTAAAATAAAAATAATTTAAGTATTCCTGAGCGGTAAGTCTGTCAAAACGGTCTCAATACAATATTTCAATGTTAAACATCAGATTAATCTAAAATAGATCCATTTACCGTCAGTAAAGCGATGTAAGTCTTTATTCGTCTATTAATGTAAGTAGCGGGGGATTGACGGGCAATTGGTACACAAAGATTTGAATCTAATGTCTCTTCCTGTATACAACGAGCCGCTTTGTGTAGCTCAGTTTTGTTATTGGATATGGTATATTTTTTTTTTATAAGTCTATTGCAATGGGGGTTCAAAAAAGTACTGAATTTAGTGGTTTTTAAATATATTGCGAGAATAAATGTAGCGTGTATGTTTAATTATACATTTTTACATTTACATTTGCACGGTCATTATACTTCCGCTTATATTTTTATTTTACCCTCATTCCTGGGTAGCAGGGTAGTCAGGAAGAACTTGGTGAAAACCTAGGAGAACGTCAAGAGAATTCGTTCTCTACTTTCAGTCCCAAATCGAGACATTGCATTGCAAGTGGCAGAACTTAACGCCGCGATTGATTGAGCGCCTGTCTTAGGTACCAGAGCGAAGTAATGGAAATTTATGTATATAAAATAACTTGATATATATAATTATTCCCTTTAAGGGAAATGGATCCCTCAATGCTGTTACACGGCACCACGACAAGTATAGACCGTACTTGTATAATATTTGCTCAGAAAAGAGACAGAAAATATTCCTTAATAACAATAAAAGAGATATCAACATAAGCAGGTATTAATTTTAATAATTCAAAAAACGACGGCCGAAGATAAAATTATAACCTAAAAGTAATAAATCATTAATGTCATTATTTTTATCGACTGTCAGAATGAAATTGTAACAGATAAGTACAAATATTAAAATGTCAGAATAATCTATGGTTACTTGAAAAGTTACTCGAGAGTCGAGTCAAATGATAATGGTTTCCTTTTTTTTAACTTCACGCTGTATCCCGCACACAGCAGGGTAGGCAGATGGAACCTAGTGCTAAGACACTCCGTTCCATACTTTCCGCCGAATTCGGAGGCATTGCGTGTTAAGTGGCGGAACTAAACGCCGCGCTTTGCCTCTGATACCAGAGCGAAGGAAATGGAAATATTAAATATTTCCACTCCTCGATCGAACCCACAACCAGTTGTTTACAGTCACACGTTCGTGCCACTGCGCCACGACTGGTCCCTTATTAATTTATAATTGATTATGTAATATCATTATAAGAAAAATTAGACCATTAAAGTCAGAACATCTCAGATTAAGTAATTGGTCATTGTACTTGATAAACGTTTGTTGTTTTTCAGCTTCTCACTTTTTGTTCGTGTAAATTAACGCGGTTAACCCAGTGGAATATAATAGCTTTATTTTAGCTTCACGCTGTATCCCGCACACAGCAGGATAGGCAGAGGGCAACCTAGTATTAAGATACTCCGTTCCCCACTTTACGCCGAATTCGGAGGCTTTGCGTGTTAAGTGGCTTAACGCCGCGCTTTACCTCGACACCAGAGCGAAGAAAATGGAAATATTAAATATTTCCACTCCTCGAGTGGGAATCGAACCCACAACCAGTCGTTTACAGTCACACCCTTGTGCCACTGGGCCACGACTGGCCATGAATATAATAGCTTTATTTAAAATTTATTTGAAATATTTTTATTTAAAAAATCTTTAAAATATTAATAAAAGTTGCTTCATAAGACGGCCAATTGTGACACAGTGTCATAACGTCAGGCTGTAAACACGGTGATAGTGGTTGTGGGTTTAATATCACTCGGTGGAATGTTTACATTTAAATTATCTTCGTTTCTCCGCTCCATTGAATAAGATAACACGCGGCGTTGAATTCTGCCACTCAACCCGAAGCCTCCATTTCGGGTGGAAAAAGAAGAATGCAGTGTCATAACACTATATTCTTTCTAACTCTGGGATAGTAATAACTATCCCGCATTAGTAATAATAACATAGTAATAACTTTCACCCGTGGGGGGACGGGTTAAGAATACAATTCCCCCCCGCCACTGGGTAGCGTCCTGTAAAAGGCACCCGCCTTCTCACGATTTACCACCAACCCAGTAGCTTGGTGGTAGGAGAATCGTTCTCCGCCTGGCTCGCGACCACTATCGTGTCAAAGACGAACCGCCAAACATCTGAAGATGTGTTCCAGTTCGATGGCATGTAAGCCAGCTCTTCCTATTCCCACCATCCCAATCCTTCCTCCATCCTTCTGTCCTACATCCCCGAGGCTGGCAACGCATTCATAACTCTAATGTTATGGAAGTCTATGGGCGAAGGTAACCACTTAACACCAGGTGGGCCTTCTGCTCGTTTGCCTCCTTTATTCCATAAAAAAGAAAAAAAAATGCATAATAATGCAAGGCGAAAAAAAGCGTAAAACCTCCTTTTCCACTTCACAAAGTAACACATCCAAAAAATTATACTTCACAGCACATATTTCCAACGTATACCGGACAAGGGTGACGTACAAACGTGTGTAACACAAATACACCACGCTTTTGTCCCTTTGTCAATTACCCTGCCGTATCTGATCGTTTGCAAATTACTCGTACACTAAAACAGATTCCAATGTCGAAACTGGCTTTTATTTATTTGTATACATTATTACATATTCTGCGCGGATGTCCATATCGTTAGATGATCGTGATAAAACCTGGTTTGTGGTAAATGGAAGAGATATATATATATTTATACATAAAAAGGCAAACAATTTTGCATTAATTACGAAAATTGTTTATACGGCGGAGACATAGTTCAAATTTGTAAGAAGATATGTGAAACTATCTGAAACTTCTGAAAGTGTGAAATATTTTTAGCTTCACGCTGTATCCCTTGCGGGGTAGTCAGAAAGAACGGAGCGCCAAACGCTACGGTCCCTGCATACTTCCTTCCCCTCGTCCACTGTCAATATTCTTAGCAGTAAGAGCGATTTCATAAAATCTTAGTACTATTGTTATATACTTTGTATTATGTGGTCTCTTATCCATACCCGATGATACTAATATAATATTTTCATGGCCTAAACTTATAGTTAAAAGAATAGCCTGAACCTTTCCAGAAAGACTAGAATTATATTTTTAGCTTCACGCTGTGTCCCGCACACAGCAGGGTAGGCAGAGGGAACCTAGTGTTAAGACACTCCGTTCCCCACTTTCCGCCGAATTCGGAGGCTTGCGTGTTAAGTGGCGGAACTTAACGCCGCGCTTTACCTCGACACCAGAGCGAAGAAAATGGAAATATAATTTCCACTCCTCGAGTGGGAATCGAACCCACAACCAGTCGTTTACAGTCACACGCTTGTGCCACTGCGCCACTACTGGCCACTACTATTATACACACTAGAATTATAGTATTATATTAATTTCTTTTACGTTTGTTAAAATCGTGCAAAGAACCTAGCAGGTCACTTAAAGCTGAGTGCTACCCATTTAGAGCAACAAAGGCATCTTTGCGGTGCCGTCTATTATTAAATTTGTGGAATCGTCCCTACGGAGTCCAACAGCGTAACCGTGTGAAGTGAATTAGTCCTCCAGTCCTTACACCGCCTTAGTGATACTGGTCAGGACTCCTCAAGTCGTGACATAATAAACTTTTTTTAATAAATGGTAATCTAAGGCAAAGCGCAGCGTTGAGTTCCACCACTCAACACGCAACGTGTCAATTCTGGGATCAAAACGGACGAACGAAGCTTCCTGACACTAGATTCTCTCTAACTACTCTGTTATGTGGTCAAATTTATTTCTAATACAAAATAATCAAACAATTTTAATCCATTAAAAATATCCATTATTCCATTCTCCCCGCTCCACTCGTCCAAAACTATTAAATTATGGGACAAAAACCGTAATTTAACTACATTTCACAACTAGGAGTTAATAAAAACCGCTCTATATTGGGTAACATTATTAACTCCATTATAAAAGAACCGGTTTAACATCAAAATAAATAACTTAAACACAGCAGTACTATAATCTAATCATTAATAAAATGACCGCTACAGAGTTGTGGTAAGCTATTTGTTTAAACTAATTTGAAAATTTTAGGCTGCGGACATACGATGTTACTGATGTTTTTTATGGAATAAAGGAGGCAAACGAGCAGAAAGCCCGCCTGGTGTTAAGTTAAGGTTACCTTCGCCCATAGACATTCACAACATTAGAGTTATGGATGCATTGCCAGCGTCAGGGATGTAGGACTAAAGGAGGAGGGAGGGATGGGAATGGTGGGAATAGGGAGATCTGGCTTGCATGCCATCGAACCGGAATATATGAAAAGATGTTTGGTGGTTCGTCTTTGACACGAAAGTGGTCGCGAGCCACTCGGAGAACGAATCTCTTATTACTAAGCTACTGGGTTACTCGACTTTTACGAGACGCTACCCAGCGGCGGAGGGGAATTGTATTCTTGACCCATCCCCCCCACGGGGTAAGGAAATCGATGGATTCTGACATATTTTAGTATTTGAGTGACACATGTGGAAAATGATATCACTCGTAAATCCAAAACGTGAAAACCCATTTATAATTAGAAAAAATAGTTCTAATTCTTGTGTTCGACGAAATCATAATGCAATATTAGCCAAGGGAACATAAAACATTATTTTTAGTTAATCAATGTTAGTGCTTAAAATTGTACATTCTGTTACATTTTTACATACAATACAGATTTCTCTCATTTAATTATTGGATAGCCCAGACTAAAAAATACGTAAGTATATATTTTCCAAATTCTGATCAGCCTCTTTGTACAAATACACAGGGTTTTTTTAGCTTCACAATATATCCCGCACACATTATGGGGCTTCCCTGTTGTGAGTGGGATACATTGTAACATTCCTAGAAGAAACATGACGTCAAGACACTCTGTTCCCTACTCTCCGCCGAATTTTGGAGATATTACGTGTTCAGTAGCAGAACTCAACGCCGTGCTTTGTCTCGCCACTAGAGCGTAGAAAAACACAATAAGATCCAGTTCGTATGTAGAAAGCCTTATTTTTTACGACAGCCATATCGTAAAGGCAAGTCATTGATGATAGAGTATTATAATATAATAAATAGTTTTGGACTAACTCTATTACTATTTAAATGCGTTAAATGTAATGGGAGTCATATAATACAAGAACTGTACTTAAATAAATAAATTATTCCACTTATTATGCTTTACTTCTTTTTCTTATATAGTTTTCCTTTAGCTTCACGGTGTATCCCGCACACAGCAGGATAGGCAGAGGGAATCTTGTGGTAAGACACTCCGTTTCCCATTTTTCGTCGAATTCTGGAAGCATTGCGTGTGTTAAGTGGCGAAATTCAACGCCGCGTTTTTCCTCGACGCCAGAGCGAAAGAAAGTGGAAATATTAAATATTTCCATTCCTCGAGTGAGAATCGAACCCACAACCAGTCGCGTTTACAGTCACACTTTATGCCCACAAGGGACGCCTCATATATAAATGCATCTAGTAGGTACACATATTACGTCCCTACTGCATCACGTTGACTAGCGTTTTATAAAGGAAGTATCAGTTTTCCAACTTAACTAACTTAAATTACTAAATCTTAGCTCTTTATTATTAAAGAATTTTGAAAATTTAAAAAAGTAACTTAGTTTTTTTTAATTTTCAAGTATAGTCACGCGAAGCCATGGTGGTTTAGTGGTAAAGCTTCTTAATGCTCACGCCCAAATGTAAACACTTTGGGTTCAATCCCCATTCGGACAAATTTAATCATATTTTCATATACGTGTCACTTGGAGTACAATAACCTAAATTTAATTATAATTAAATAGCTTCACGCTATATCCCGCACATAGCAGGGTAGGCAGAGGGAACCTAGTGTTAGACACTCCGTTCCCCACTTTCCGCCGAATTCGGAGGCTTGCGTGTTAAGTGGCGGAACTTAACGCCGCGCTTTACCTCAACACCAGAGCGAAGAAAATGGAAATATAATTTCCACTCCTCGAGTGGGAATCGAACCCACAACCAGTCGTTTACAGTCACACTCTTGTGCCACTGGGCCACGACTGGTACAATAACCTGTTTTTGTCCTATCACTCCTTATCCCATATAACAAGGTTGGCAGAGAAAACGTAATGTCACGACACTCAGTTCCTAGATCGTTGTCCGAATTAGAGACAGCGTGAGTTGAGAGGCAGAACTTAACTCCATTCTATGTCTTATCTGAGCAGAAAATAAAAAAAATAATAAATATAATAATACCCTAGTTTCGAAATCGAACCCGCATCATCATATTATCAATTAGATACCACCACTGCGCCACAATGGCTTCATTCAATCAAAGCGTTCTTTAAAATGTTATATAATTATTTATTTTTATTTTTTTAGCTTCACTCTGTATCCCGCACATAGCAGGGTAGGCAGAGGGAAACTATTGTTAAGACACTTCGTTCCCCACTTTCCGCCGAATTCGGAGGCTTGCGTGTTAAGTGGCGGAACTTAACACCGCGCTTTACCTCGACACCAGAGCGAAGAAAATGGAAATATAATTTCCACTCCTCGAGTGGGAATCGAACCCACAACCAGTCGTTTACAGTCACACGCTTGTGCCACTGCGCCACGACTGGCCACAATTTAAAAAATGTTCTTAGATATTTTAATAACTTAATATAAATCTAATTTAAAGAACCTTTTAACATTTTTAAAGTGTTATTCCACACTTAGGAAAATTGAAAAAGACATTTAGAAAACGTATAAAATATAAAATTGAAAACAACAAAAATAAGTTGTAATAAAGCGTATAAGAATTTCGACGCAGCGGATAGTAGAACGCATGGCTCAGTGGTGAGAGCGCCTGAACGGTTTTCAGGAGGCGCGGGTTCGAATCCCGCTGCGTTCAAATTTTTATACGTTTTTTAATCTAAAGAACTCAGACCATTTTTTAATATTTTACTAAACATTTTAACAACTACAACAATCTGTGCCTACATCAAAGTTATAAAAAAGACTATAATTTATTAAAAAACGTGCCGTAAACATGCGCCGGCGCATTTACCTCATTATTATTCAAAGGCGTCAAAAGCTTTTGTGTAGAGCTTTTGACTTACGACCGTGTTGTTTGTTAGACGACAGAGAAAATATAATTAAATTTTGTATTATTTAAATGTAACATTAATGTTTTGAATATATTTATTGATATTATTTTTATATTTTAGACCATAGTGGCACAGTGCTGCAGTAAGATAAGTGACTTTGTGGTCGGTGCTCACTCGAGGGAATGATCTGCTATATCTTTTAATTCCTCCGCTCTGGTATCTAAGATTAAGCGCGGCGTTAACTTCCGCTACTTAACTTGCATTGTCTTAATTTCGGGCGGAAACTGGGGAGCCGAGATCTTAATACTAGGAGAGAGTCTTTGTACAACTCCAACATTCAAAGCTTGCATGTAAGAGATCGCTTTAAGAGGTAAGGCCGCCTTATTGTACATTTTTTTCGATTGTTTGTGTGTTTTATAATGTAGTTATTTGAGCAATAAAGAGTATTTTGTTTGTTTGTTCTCTCTGACTACCTTGGTGAGTGGTAAGAGAGGCAGGGGGACCTCGGTTGACCTTCGAAAACACAGTATCGACGATACTGGAGGGAGAGTCACGTAAGGCGTATGAGGACCCCCCGGAGGTCGTGAAGATGTTGATGACAGTGGACGAGGCGTAAGAAGTATGCAGGGACCGTAGCGTTTGGCGCTCTATTCTCTCTGACTACCCCGCAAGGGATACAGCGTGAAGCTAAAACACAGGACAGTGTCGGGCTATAATCCCGATGGGTTGTTGGTTCGGTACCCACTAGAAATGATTTTACTTAAATTATTTACGTTTCTCCGTTCTGGTTACCAAGACCAAGCGTAGCATTGAGTTACACCACTTAACTGTCAATACCTCGAATTCGCGCGGAAAGTGGAGAACGGAGTGTCTAGACACTAGGTTGACTCTAATAGCTTTGGCAAGCGATAAAAAACGTGAATCTATAAGAAAAGCCTCCATATTTTCAAAGTCTGGTTATAAAAAGAGTAGCTTAAGCTTTACACCCGCCGCCCTTACACAATGCCTTCAATATAGATTAAAAGTGAAGAATCATTAGTAGGTCCTGTTTGTGTATGGTTAAGAAAAAAAATTGTTAGTCATTCGTGTATTATTGTGGTGTCATTTTAATTAATGTGTTTGTTTAATAAAGAGTTAACCTTGAAATATGAAACCATTTTAATATAAATAGTTATTTTACTGTTTTTACTGTAATTAAGTATACTGTATAAAAATATTCAACGTAAGTATTCTTTTTTTAGCTTCACGCTTTAGCCCTTGCGCCAAACGCTATGATCCCTACATACTTCATTAACCTCTTATAGACGCCCTCCTCACTCATGAGTTTTACGTTACCTTCTTCCAGTATCTTAGATACGGTGTTTTCGAAAATCAGCCGATTTCTCCTCTTATCTCCTTTATTACTTCATATATTATTACTAGCATTATTTTATGCCATGAATGAAATGGCACCTCTACAGAGGTGATTTTTCAATAAAAATATCTTAAAATATTCATTGTTAATAAAAAAAAATATTTGAAGTACATTGTTTTTTAACCTAATGATATATCATTATATACTTTTTGCTTCACTTTTAGGATGTTCTGGAGGTTGAAATCCACAATACGAAAGATCCTTACATTGTTATTCATGTGTCAAATGTGAATGACGATTTGATATTCTAGACTCTCTTTGCCTAATCTGTTTTTTTTAGCTTCACGCTGTATCCTGCACACAACAGGGTAGGCAGAGGGAACCTAGTGTTATAACACTCCGTTCTCCACTTTTCGTCGAATTCGGAACGAAACTTAACGCCGCGCTTTACCTCGACACCAGAGCGAAGAAAATGGAAATACTAAATATTTCCACTCCTCGAGTGGGAATCGAACCCACAACCGGTCGTTTATAGTCACACGTTCGTGTCACTGCGCCACGACTGGCCCCTAGTCTGTTAATTTGCTTAGTAGCGTAAAGCTGCTAAAAATCGCCCGACTGGGAATCTATGGATAAACGCTATGGCGTTTATACACCACGATGGTAACTGACATAATATAGTAGTTGCTTATTCGAATTACTTAATCCATACTTATATTATAAATGCGAATGTCTGTGTGTTTGTCTGTCACGCTTTCACGGCTAATCTACTGGTCCGATTTGGACGAAATTTAGAATGAATGTAGCAAACATGACTGGGTCTAACATAGGCTACTTAGTTTTTCAAAAATCAACCTCTAAAGGGTTGAAATAGGGGATGAAAGTTTGTATGAAAAATCTACACCGTTTGACCGATTGTAACGAATTTTGGCATATATATAGTTGATAATCCAATATTAAACATAGGCTACTTTATTTTTCAAAAATCCACCACCGAGGGTTGCAATATACCGAAACAGCAACGTAGATCACGCGGCGAAGCCGCGAGCGGGCCGCTAGTCTGTAATAATTTAAAATGTGCCAAGAAGCTATAATGTATTTTTCAAATAACGTACCTGTATATATTAGCTAACCAGTCAAGAGTAAGATTTCCAAATTCTTCCACAGGGAAAAGACTAAATAGTTTTATGTATACGCAATTTTTTTTTAAATGTAGGTGCGCATATTTTGTATTATGCGGGCCAAAATTTTAGAAATAAAGCCTTCAGTTCTTTGACTTGCCCATTTTACAAGCTATATGCTAGAAAACTTAGTATAGCATTGAATATGTGTCATTTATAAACGTAAAATATAAATCTCCTCGTTTCCGTAGAAACTTTATGAACATTTTCGTGGCCGGAGTAAATGCAAACTTTTCTAGTGTCACTCAGTGGAAAAATAAGTTTTAATATTTCACTTACTTGGTTTTAAAATCACCTAATAACAAAAGTCTAGTTATACAATATCTAATAGTCTAGCTATAAATAAAGTTGTATTTAAATATTATTATTATTAGTCCTATATTTTTTTACGTTTATTTAAAAATTTTAAGTCATGAATGAATACTTAAATTATTTTAAGTACCGCTCTAGTAAGACAAAGAGCAGCGTTGAGTTCCGCCACTTAAAACGCAACGACACACTTGAATTCGGGTGGAAAACCAAGAACGGAGTGTCTTAACACTAGGTTCCTTCTGAAAGCTTAAAACAGAAAAAAAAACAAAATACACATACCCGAATCATCCACATAACAGGGCAACAGAACAGAGTCGTTCTCGTAAGTTTTAACAGTCACTGGAACACTCTTAAACACTTTCTCACATAAAACAGTTTTTATAAATAATAAAATTATCACTTGCCAAAGTAAACCCATTTTTAATAAATAATAAAATAAAAATATAAAAAAATTAGAAAATAACAAAATATTTGACAGATTAATTAATATGTTTTTTAATCTGTCACTTTTTTTTAAACGTCAATTCTAAACGTCAGTTGCGTTTGAAGTGATGGTTTGGGATGCGCGCGCGCAACTAACAGATCGAGATACGACTCGTGTGCGTTCAATGGTTAGATGGACGTCCTGTGGCACAGTGGGTTTAAAAATATTTCCATTATAATTCCTATATTATATAGAGTGGGCGGGTTAATCATAAGTTTCCGATTAAACGGCTACTGCAAAATATATATTATTGTAAATACTGTGTGGCCAGTCGTGGCGCAGTGGCACAAGCGTGTGACTGTAAACGACTGGTTGTGGGTTCGATTCCCACTCGAGGAGTAGAAATATTTAATATTTCCATTTTCTTCGCTCTGGTGCCGAGGTAAAGCGCGGCGTTAAGTTCCACCACTTAACACGCCTCCGAATTCGGCGGAAAGTGAGGAACGGAGTGTCTTAACACTGGGTTCCCTCTGCCTACCCTGCTGTGTGCGGGATACAGCGTAAAGCTAAAAAAAAAGAAAAAAAAACTATATAAATGATTATTTTTGTAATAATTGTTATTGAATATCAGTATATAATACACATTAATATGTCTTTTTTATCTTCGCACTGTATCCTACACACAGCAGGGTAGGCATAGGGAACCTAGTGTTAAGACACTCCGTTCCCCAATTAAATTAATATGTTATTTCTATTTATTTACAATTATGTCCTCGTAACATGGAAAGTGCAGAATGGATTTTTTAGATATGTAGGTACCTTTTAAAAAACAAAGAGCGAAATTGAAAAAAACGAATTTATTTTATAAGAATGTCTAATAGTTTAGTAATATTCAAATTTCCATTCTTAAAACTTCCAATTTCAGATATAAAGATGTTATATTCACGCACGGTTTACCCTTATCAATCAGTAATCAAAACAAGTATTTAAATTAAACAGAAAATAATAAAAAAAATGACTCTAGCTTTTACATGGATAATGCCCCCAATAATATAATTTCTCTTTCTCCCAAAAATATAATTTTCAAAATCTAAATCTCCCATGTACAAACAGCGATCATTTTTATTATATGTATAGGTTATATTGGGGCCAATCGTGGCGCAGTGGCACAAGCGCGTGACTGTAAACGACTGGTTGTGGGTTCGATTCCCACTCGAGGAGTGGAAATATTTAATATTTCCATTTTCTTGACTCTGGTGTCGAGGTAAAGCGCGGCGTTAAGTTCCGCCACTTAACACGCAATGCCTCCGAATTTGGCGGAAAGTGGGGAACGGAGTGTCTTAACACTAGGTTCCCTCCTCTGAGGCTACTCTGCTGTGTGCGGGATACAGCGTGAAGCTAAAAAAAAAACGTATAAATTAAAAGTTATCAGGCGCTAAGTGTACCCCAGCCCTAACCGCATCCCGTCAATTAATTGATTCACCTTTGTAAAGGAGTCGGCATTTAGTGAGATTAGTCATATAAGACGCGTTCAGATCACATGTCCAGTTTGAAACACTTCCTCTTATGTTATTATATGCATTACACTTAGATATTTTTAGTTAAATTAATTTTGGTTTTAAAATTTTTGGGATTTATTTCTTTGAGTATTTTTTATAATTTGAGATTTATTTTTTAAGTAAAGTGAAATGTGACAGCATTGACTATTCACGCCATTGTTGTTAGTTCGATTCCCATTCGGGGGTATGATTATATAGTAAGTTAAAAAATAAATAAATAGCTTCACGCTATATCCCGCACACAGCAGGGTAGGCAGAGGGAACCTAGTGTTAAGACACTCCGCTCCCCACCTTCCGCCGAATCCGGAGGCTTGCGTGTTAAGTGGCGGAACTTAACGCCGCGCTTTACCTCGACACTAGAGCGAAGAAAATGGAAATATAATTTCCACTCCTCGAGTGGGAACCGAACCCACAACCAGTCGTTTACAGTCACACTCTTGTGCCACTGGGCCACGACTGGCCACTATAGTAAGTTAAGTTTTTCATTTCTTAGCTCTCCTATAAAATGCGACGTTGAGTTTCGATTTAACGCACGGTCCATTTGAAAGGAGTGAAAGGAGTTTCTCTCTGAAGTATTGACAATAGGTTCCTTCTGAAAAACCGTGAAGCTCTTTTTTTTTAATCAATCTTTTAATAGACAGGCTTCGAACCTAAACAATAGACATAGTACCAAAAAATATTGCAAATAATTATTAATTAAAATTAAATAGCTTCACGCTATATCCCGCACACAGCAGGGTAGGCAGAGGGAACCTAGTGTTAAGACACTCCGTTCCCCACTTTCCGCCGAATTCGGAGGCTTGCGTGTTAAGTGGCGGAACTTAACGCCGCGCTTTACCTCGACACCAGAGCGAAGAAAATGGAAATATAATTTCCACTCCTCGAGTGGGAATCGAACCTACAACCAGTCGTTTACAAATATTGCAAATAATTATTATTTTGATATTTTTAAAGGATTTCGTTTTAAAAAAAGACATTTAGAAAACGTATAAAAATTTGAACGCAGCGGGATTTTTATACGTTATCTAAATGTTGTATGGTTTTTTCAATTTTCTTAAGTGTGGAATAACACTTTAAAAATGTTAAAAGGATTTCGTTTTAATCGCTACGGATCTGAATCTATTGCTTTTGTTAAATTTTACATTTTTTTCTCGACATTATTCAAAATATTGTATCTACATTAAATACTACACTGCAATTAGAACTTAAAACCACAACTGTCTTGTATATTAAAATCAATTTACTCAATTGTTAGTAATAATGGTAGAGCAAACATTTGTTTTTAATAATGGATTAATAAGTCTTTTATAGGGGAAAAGCTTTGACTTTGACTTTCATTATTTTTTTCCGTTAGTGTTTTTACATGGTTTTATTTGTACGAACTTAAAATATATATTTGGTGACTGTCGTGCCGCAGAGGGACAACGTATGACTGTAAAGCGATGGTTGTGGGTTCGACTCCCACTCGAGGAATGATTATATTTTAATTTTCAATTCTTAGCTCTTTTGACCCGTGGGGAGACGGGTTAGAATGCAATTTCCCCCTGACGCTGGGCAGCGTCCCGTAAAAAGCGGGTAACCCCGACGCTTGGTGGTAGGAGATTTGTTCTCCGACTGGCTCGCGACCACTATCATGTCAAAGAAGAACCGCCAAACATCTTGTGATGTGTTCCGGTTTGATGTCATGTAAGCCAGCTCTCTTTACCTACTCCCACCATCCCCATCCTTCTTTCCTCTTTTCCTCCACTCCCCTTAAGGTCGGCTACTCATCCACAAACTTTCTAATCTATTGGATGTCCATGCGCGAAGGTTACTACTTACCATCAGGCAGTAGTATGGCTTCTGCTCGTTTGCCCCCCTTTTTTCAATAAAAAAAAAATAGTACTTCCGTCATTCAACACGCAATGTCTCTATTTCGAATGGAAATTGAATGTCTCTATACTAGGTCCTCACTGGCTTCTCCGCTATGCAGCGTGTAGCCGCAAAAAATCATAAAAGATAAATGACTGGTTATTTTTTCCAATAACAATTAGACATTCTTAAAAAGCGCTTAAAAATTTGAACGCAGCGGTATTCGAACCCCCCTGAATACCGTCCAGGCGCTCTCACCACTGAGATATGCGTTCTACTATCAGCTGCGTCGAAATTCTTATACACTTCATTACAACTTATTTTTGTTGTTAACATAGCATCTGTACGGTTTTCAGAAGACGCGGGTTCGAATCCCGCTGCGATCAAAGTTTTATACGTTTTCTAAACATCTTTTTCAATTTTTCTAAATGTGCAATAACACTTAAAAATGTTAAAATATTTTTACATTGATTTAATAGAGGAGAGAAATTATATTTTTTTATTATAACCATCTCACCTACCATATTTACACTAAGTCGCTGTCCCACTGCCTCTATATAATAAAACATTGTTTAAATTAAACCTATTCATAGCGACATACTCAATGAGTCAATGTTAAGAGGCTATTCGAGTAACACACGTAGATTATTAGATACCTAAAAATAAACTAAAACCTTATTGTTTCATTAACAAGATGTATTTATTATCTGCGCCTCCGGCTGTATAACAATATTATTTGTCTGTGCCACTAAGATTAATTGGAGGCAATTAAAAAAATAGGGTAAGTGGAATTTGGAGCTTCGGAATGGATCTCTTATAAATTATGAGATAAGCTACTGTAGATTTTATAAGAATATATCCATACTTATATTATAAATGCGAATGTCTGTGTGTTTGTCTGTCACGCTTTCACGGCTAATCTACTGGTCCGATTTGGATGAAATTTAAAATGAAAGTAGTAAAAGTGACTGGGTCTAACATAGGCTACTTGTTTTTTCAAAAATCAACCTCTATAGGGTTGAAATAGGGGATGAAAGTTTATATGAAAAATCTGAACCGCTTGACCAATTGTATTTTGGCGTAAATATAGTTGATAATATAAGCATAAACATAGGCTACTTTATTTTTTAAAAATGCGCCCCCGAGGATTGCAATATAGCGAAATAGTTCACGCGGCGAAGCCGCGGGCGGGCCGCTAGTATAGAAAATATAACAGTTTCTTTTTTAATTTCACGCTTTTTCTTATAGTTAGAGGGGTAGGGAGAGAGAATCTAGTGTTAAGACACTCCGTTTTCCACTTCCCTCTGAATCAGGGACATTGCGTGTTGTGGAGGAACTTAACGCCGCGTTTTGTCTTGTCACTAGTAATAAATATAATGTCAATATAATAATTTGGCCAGGTGGGAGTTGAACCCACAACCAATGCTTACATTCTGATGCTCTACGTTAAGATGGCCAATATTATAATATTCAATAACAGTGTAGATTTGTAACATTAATAATATTAAAAAGATTTATTATTTTGAAAAAAATATTATGAAAGTAAGTAAATAACACGTTAGTTTACAAAAAAATAGAAAGTAACAAAAAGTAACTATAAAGTTATTTTAAAATTATATTATAAGCAATTATTTTAAAATTATATTATAAACTGTTGGGGCCAGTCGTGATGGCACAGACGTGAGACGTCAAACGACTGGTTGTGGGTTCGATTCCCACTCGAGGAGTGGAAGTATTTAATATTTCCATTTTTTTCGCCCTAGAACCGAGGCAAAGCGCGGCGTTAAGTTCCGCCACTTAACACGCAATGCCTCCGAATTCGGCGGAAAGTGGGGAACGGAGTGCCGTAACAGGGTTCCCCTAGCCTAGCCCGCTGTGTGCGGGATACAGCGTGAAGCTAAAAAAAAAAAGTTATAATTTTTGCTTTCTATATATATTTGAGGTATTTAAAAGCAGTATAGCAAAAAAACGCTCTACTGCTGAATATCGGATACCTTCCGGATATCACGACAACCTTCACTATCCTCAACTTCGGTGAGTCGTTTTCTGATGAATGATTTCATTCCTAATTCTATCCCACAATTTTTATTCTATCGCTCGCTCCTTCGCTAAAAATGGAGTTCATATTCTTAACATGCGGGAGAAGCATGAAACTGTTAAAAGGAGCTCCATATTGTCGACAATATACCTACTATGTACTTATATTTAATTAATGGATAACTCCGTCCATTTTTCAATGCCGGACTTTGTTATTGTGATCGTCGGTCGAAGGCATTACAAGATCAATTCATCTCTTCAAGTGACAGATTGTATTGAATTGTCGGTAAATTAAATAAAGTGACCCATTCATAATAGAAATAGCGCTTTGTGCGAGTCAACGACCGAAATGGTGTAATTCTAGAATGGTAGAGAATGTAAGAACATAGGCTTGATCGTAGAACTTAATTAAATATAATAAAAAAAAAAATTATACGAAAGATGTTTATAGACAACAAAAAATATACAAAAAAAAATATCACAATACAAAAGTTATTAAAAACAACGGTGTAATTATTAAGATATGCCATGTATTTTGCGTTGTAAAGAGCTAAATATTTAGATTCATTCCTAACTTTAAGTAATTTACACTTTCTTATTTTTTTGGCAATAAGGAAGCATAAACGAGTATTACAAAGTATAAAATGTATTTACAGTCATTGTAATTTTATTGAAATTAAAAAATATATTTTAATAACTTTATTTAAAAAGCAAAATTTTTTAATTGCGCCATTTTGTAACTTTTTCATTGTTGTTTTTGTTGGTAAGTAACCAACCTTACCATGCATATTTGCATTTTGTATCAACAACATTATGAAATGAACTATATGAAATAATTTAAAATTGCTTAAATAATTTATTATTCTATTAATTTAGTTGACTAAATCTAGTATTAAATATTTTATGCAAATACTTTTTTAAGTATAATGTATTTTTATTTTTAAATGGCAATTTTATTTAAGCGTGCTCTTATTTTAAAGATGGCAATATCGTCACAAAATGTCCGACGGTAATTGCCAAAGCGACGTTATTGTACCGCCTTGCGCAAAGAAAATTAAAAAAGACGAGCAAAATGAAAACGGCGTGTCAGAATCGCAATTAGAACTGAAAGACTTTATACCGACAAAAATAATAAACAATAATACAAATAGAAAAACAGTGTGTGCGCTCGGAAACTTTAAAGACAAAAGTGGTGTGGCGTTGATTCTCTTAGAAAAAAATGCTTTCAAGGAAGAAGATTTAGACAACAATGGTTATTTTTCTACTGAAACTGAATTGAAAACGTTTTTCCAGAACGATATTTACGGAAATTTCGAGTGTTTCCCGAAAAAAAATATAAACGGTGAGGAAAAGTTTATAACCATTTTCTTTCAAGTATATGAACTTTCAAATCTCAAGGTTTTTGATATGATTGCTCGGTTTGTCATTTGTGTTTTACAATTTAAAGTTATTTTTGTCTTTGTGAGTAAAATATTTATTCCTGGTATTCTTGCTACCGTGAAATAGTATTACGTCAACGTGTTATCTTAAAGTCGAACACGTTTAACATTAAGTTAATTAATATTCAACTTTAGATAAGGGTAAACTGTGATAAAACTATTTGAAATGGTTAATAGTTCTCGCGAATACATTAACACCTTTCTTTGTGGTTTAAAAGAAATGTAACTTGAAAGTGATTTACGTCTAGATGCCTTTCTAAGAAGCAATCTTAAAATGGTATTTAATATGTATTTATATTTTAATTCTTATAAATATTCCTTTGTGAGTGCCAATGACATTATAACAAAATCTTTATATTATCTATACTTTTAACATTGAACTTGTTGAATACAACCATATGGTAGTCTTTAAGTCAAGCCTTTGTGTTGTAAGTATTTGGAGTAATATATATAAAATATTTTAGTAGAAATAACTTATTTGACTGGTTTTGTGCATTATAACAAGTAAGTATTAGTTTTTATGTTTATTATTTTATTAATATAGAAATACTAAGAAAAGACATACAAATAATACAAAAACAACTCCCATATACACTGTTACCATTTTTAGTAAAGGTTTTTTCAATAACTCTGTACTTTGAAACTATTTTTCCTCGTCTCAATATATATAGGTATAGAGATTATACAGGGCTTAAATTATAATGCATACTTTTGAAAAGTAACTTAATTTTTTAATGCACCTGACTAATTTTCGTGCATTGTAGACAAAGAAAAAATTCTTTATATTCCACCAGTTTTGTGACTTGTTTCATATATATTACAGTTTTTTGCTTTATTGACAGAAATGTTGCGCAATTGAGAAGTGCTTGCAATGGTTTTGAAATGATGATGATTTGACGAACTGTTTATATTTAAATTACTTTTAGCTTATTATTATATTCTAATGCAATGTTATGATAATGTGCTTTAGTGTTTATGTACTGGTTTTAACTTTATTTATTGATAATTATACATGTTTTAAAAAAGCTATAAAGAATCTTTTATTACAAGAAGAACAATAAAAGAAACAATATAATTAAAAAATTACACAACTCACATTCAGCGACACTTGTATGAATAGCCCGAAACAAATTAGTTATTATAAAATTTTTACTATTGCATGAATATAAGTATAATTTACATTTCCGACATATAATATATCATATATGAAGAATCACAATTAGCCGAAAAATAATTACTTCTTTATTATATTGCACAAACAAATTATCAATTTCTAATATTTAATTGTTAAATGCAATTAAATCTTGCCGAATACTAAATTGGAGCTATATTCTAAACAATAGCAGAATTCAACACGGTGCTTTTTCTTTGATTAATATTTGATTTCATTAAACAATTCAAGGGGCCAGTTGTGGCGCAGTGGCCATGCATGTGACTGTAAACTACTGCTTGTGGGTTGGTTTCCAACTATAGGAGTGGAAGTATTTAATATTTCCATCTTCACTCTGGTATCAAGGCAAAGCGCGGCGTAAAGTTCCGCCACTTAACACGCAATGCCTCCGAATTTGGCGGAAAGTGGGGAACAAAGTGTGTTAACACTAGGTTCCCTCTGCCTACCCTGCTGTATGCGGGATACAGCATGAAGCTATAAACAATTCAAATTTTAAGTTTTTTTAAATACAATTTAATGTTGTTTTTCAGGTGTAAAAACAACAATAATATATCCAGCTACAGATAAACATATAGCTAAGTTCAGTCAACAAGAAGCTCACATTATATTAGAAACTCCAGACTGCTATAATAAAGTGACATTGCCGCAGATAGAAAAGGATCAATTCAATTTACAGGTAATTAACATATAGCAGCTTTTTGTCACACTTTTTCCCTAATAGTAAAATAGTCAGAGAGAATCTAGTGTCTAAACACTCAGTTTTCCACTTTTTGCTCAAAACTGAAACATTGTGTATTGTGTGGTGGAAGTCTATGCAGTGTTTTGTATTACTTACCAGAGCCAAGAAGTTAATATAATTTCAATATAATTATTTCTCCTTACTGGAATTGAACCCACAATTAATAGCATTTACAGACAGATGTCTATTAATGATAATATTATAAATGCGAAAGTCTGTGGGTTTGTTTGTCACGCTTTCACGGCTAATTTACCAGTCCGATTTAGATGAAATTTGGAATGAAAGTAGTAAAAGTGACTGGTTCTACTACTACTTCATAGGCTACTTACTTTTTTAAAAATCAACCTCTAAAGGGTTGAAATAGGGGAAGAAAGTTTATATGAAAAATCTACACCGCTTGACCAATTGTAATGAACTTTGGCAGAAATATAGTTGATAAACTAAGTTTAAACATAGGCTACTTTATTTTTTAAATACGCGCCCTCGAGGGTTGCAACATAATGAAAAAGTTCACGCGGCGAAGCCGCGAGCGGGCCGCTTGTGATAATATATTTTTATATATATTATTAATGATAATATATTTTAAAGTTTATATTATTATAAACAGGTAATAAGTATTGATTTTTTTTAACAGATAATTAAAATTTCTTTTTTTTCTTTATCTGTATACATTTCCTACACTTTGTAGAAAACAAGGAAATTTCACATTTTTATTCTTCACGCTATATCCCGCACACAGCAGGGTAGGCAGAGGGAACCTAGTGTTAAGACACTCCGTTCCCCACATTTTTATTCAAGGTTTAGTTCAGGAAAATCGCTTTAATTTATTAGTGACCTTACCATAAATATGGTACCTGGTACCAAGTATATAGACAGATAATTCATAAGTAAAATAAATTGAGCTAAACGATTACCTATTATTTTTTTGAAAAACCACTAATACAAACCACCATATTATTAAATAATCCAATTTTTTCAATGACATTTTATTTTTTCTAGTCAAAGTAAGAACTCAGTTATCCGGTCCTCAGTTATACGAATTCCCAATAGGGAATTTTATTTTATAGGGGATTCCCAATAGGGAATTTGTCCGGATAATAAACCGGACTGTTTTTAACCAATTATATTATTTAACCAATTAAGTAAATAAATAAAAATAAATAAATAAACCAATTATATTAAATACCTACATAATAAGTAGATATTATGAAGGCATGAACGCATCTGAACTGATTTTATTAAATATACTAGTGGCCTGCTCGCGGCTTCGCCACGTGGACTATTTCGGTATATTGCGACCCTCGGGGGCGCTTTTTAAAAAAATAAAGTAGCTTATGTTTAAGCTTAGATTGTCAACTATATTTATGCCAAATATCATTACAATCGGTCAAGCGGTGTAAATTTTTCATATACACTTTCATCCCCTATGTCAACCCTTTAGAGGTTGATTTTTGAAAAACTAAGTAGCCTATGTTAGACCCAGGCTGAAAGGGTGACAGACAAACACACAGACTTTCGCATTTATAATATAAGTATGGATTTACCTTCTAAATATGTACAAAACCAGCTTTTCTTTATATACTCGATTATTCCGGAATGTCGATTATTTGGATGCGTAACAACAATAATTATTAGTTTGGCTAATCGATTTTCTACTGTATTTTAATTCATATTCATTAAGTTAATTGTAAATTAGATTTTATATTTTTTACTCGTTAAAATGACCTGAAATATCATATTTTTTCGGTCTTTTGTCTATGATGTCCTATTTTCGCAATTTGTTATAAAACGCCTTTGCCTTCGTCCATGTCTTCATTTTTTTTAGCTTCACGCTGTATCCCGCATATAGCAGGATAAGCAGAGGGAAACAAGTGTTAAAACACTACGTTCCCCACGCACCCCACATTTTGGAGGCATTGCGTGTTGAATGGCAGAACTCAACACCGTGCTTTGCCTCGACACCAGAGCGAATAAAGTGAAAATATTAAATATTTCCCTCGAGTAGGAATCGAAGCCACAACCAGTCGCTTTATGCCACGACTGGCCCCATAGTTTTTTACGTATTTCCAAGAAGTGCGGGTTCGCATTTCGCTACATTTAAATTTTTATACCTTTTCTGTTTTTTTCTTGTCCTAATTATGCAATAACATGAAACTTCAAAACGAGATATCAATTTCAGGAACTATGTTTCATTATTTCACATGGCTGATTTTTTTATTAGCTTCACGCTGTATCCCGCACACAGCAGGGTACACTTCGTTCCCCACTTTCCGCCGAATTTGGAGGCTTGCGTGTTAAGTGGCGGAACTTAACGCCGCGCTTTACCTCGACACCAGAGCGAAGAAAATGGAAATATTAATTTCCACTCCTCGAGTGGGAATCGAACCCACAACCAGTCGTTTACAGTCACACGCTTGTGCCACTGGGCCACGACTGGCCACAACTTTAAATTAATTCAAAAAAATAACATTTTTTAACCCATTTTCTTTCCAAATTCCAGTGGGTATACAACATATTGGACGGTAAAAGCGAACAAGATAGAATAGTGTACAATAATAAATGCGAAAAGGAGGGTTTTGTACTACTACCTGATCTAAAGTGGGACGGGGTCACTAAAGAGACACTATACCTGCTGGCTATAGTGAGGCAGAGAGGCATTAGGTCACTGAGAGACCTCAATGAGAATAGCTTGCCGCTGTTGAAGAGAATTCGGGACGAAGGAAAGGTTAGTAGTGTTTTTATATTAACCTTTAAAGAACGAATGCCGTTAAAAACTGTTAGGTTATGCCTTTTTGCTTTGTTTTTTTTTAGGATGTAAGTCGCTATCAGAACTATCGTAGTAATGACGTTTACCTTTTTGTACTGAATTTCTCTCATTTCCTTTTTCTACTGGTACTTGGTTTGGTTTCTACTGGTACTTGGTTCTTCAACACAACGTTTAACGTTTATAACGTTTATTAAAGATACTTTCTTGATCTATATGTCAGCAGATGTCACTACGTTTTCTGGAACGGGTAGCGCCATCTGTTATTGTATTGATATAACTTTATAACTTAACTTTATTGCACACATACAATCTTATTAGAAAATAGAATACATAATAAACCATAAACCATATTTATAGAGCTCCAAAAACGACTGAAAGGAATGCTTCAGATCACATTGCATGCATATTAAAGGCATAACCTAACTAATTTCTGAAATATATCGGAATCCGTTTAACTTCTAAGTTAAAATATTAAATTGGCTGCTTTAATCCTGGTTTTGAAATATTGTGTGCTAAGCAGGGATAGATGAACAGAATCATTTTTTTTCTAAATTAGTAAAATGTAACGTATACGGGATTCGAACCCGCTAACTTAATGCTAACAATAAAAATAAGAAGAAATAAGAAATAGTAAATAATGACTCAATTAATAATTTACGCGTTGCCAGATGTAGACAACGTGGTTTAGTAGTCGGAGTGCTTGGACGGTTCCGAAAGGCGCGGGTTCGAATCCTACTATATTTATTTTTTTACGTTTTTTAAAAAAAATCATATTAAATAACTATATAAACTTTTCGTTGTATCGCGCACACATTCGGGTAGGCCAAGGGAGTGTTAAGGCACTTCGTTCCCTAGGCACCGCCGAATATTGGAGAAATTGCGTGTTAAGTGACGGAACTTAATGCCGCGCTTTGCCTCGATACCAGAGCGAAGAAAAAGGAAATATTAAATATTTTTTCTCCTCGAGTGGGAATCGAACCCACAACCAGTCGTTTACAATCACACGTTTGTGCCACTGCGCCACTACTGGCCCCATTAAAATATAATTGACTTTTTTCTTAATTTCTTACAGAAAGCAATCCTCGACAAATACAAAGTATCAGGTAGTCAACTAAGAATATATTTACACTACCAGCCCTCCTTCTACCACCTTCACGTCCACTTTACCTACTTGAAGCACGAGGCGCCCGGCATTTATGCCGAAAAATCACATTTACTCGATTCCGTCATCGATAATATTGAAATTATGAACGATTATTATCAAAGGGCGACACTACCTTTCACTGTACGCGAGATGGACTCGCTGTTCGACGTTTACGAGACAAATGGATACGTGCAAAAGATTAAACCACAATTAATCGATAAATAAATCTTTTGACGTGTTGTATATTGGTTGTTTCGTGTATTTTTTTGTATTTAGTACCTGTAAATATGATAGTTAAACACATTTTTATGGAACTACGTTCCCGATTGAGGAGCTGTAACGTCTATATAATAACGAATGTCGATTTCAAAAAAGTTAACCTAAAAATTAGTATACAATCTAACTGTATCGTTCTCAATTGTTACAATAATCTCAAAAGACGCGATAGTCTAAGCTCAATAGACAGCCTGTCAGATTATTCTGACGATGAAATGGATTCTTGTGTGATTCCCATCCACGAATTCTATTTTATAGTACCGAATTCCATGTCGTGTCTTAAAATCGACAAAAACACAATATCTTTCAGAATTTTGACAGAACCACAAAATGGCGGCAACTTTTATACCGAATACTTAACTCCAACAGAGAATAAAGAGATGAAAATCGATAAGTTGAATGTCAATTTGAAAATCGATGATGCGACTCGGTTTGTTTGCGCGAACTGTTCGAATGTTATATCGAATGAATCGATTAAATTTAATAGAATTTTAGAGTTGCCGTCCACTAATTTGGACATGTCGGAGTGGTTTTGTCACGGACATGGCAACACTCACAGCGAAGTTAAAGCAAACAAATTAGATTTTCTACACAGACTGACTTATTTTACGATAAATAATGATATTTTTAATGAGAAATTAAATAAGTTTAACGCTAAAAGGGCGGCGTTTCATTGTAACCGCTGTCTCGCTTGGTTGGGAGCTAAGAATAAGGATACAGTGAAATTATTTAACTCAGAAGTGAAAATTAATCAAAATGACTCGATAAAATATGTTTTTTCACACAAAAATACTACACAATCGATTATAAAAGACGATTTTATATACACAATTGAATGTTTAACGAAAGAGTTCAATCTCGGCCTGCAGTATGCGATGATGTGTAAGATGATATTAGAATGCAACATATCGGCTTCAAAAAAGCAATTTTTACTTATTTGGGTGATAGACAAAGAGTTGCAAGTATTGAGAAACACCGAAACACATATGAGTGATCGAATTATACTACAATCCAGTTACTTAACTAAAATTTTGTACAAAATTGAATTGGAATTGAATGAGGAAGTTGAAAATTGGATGTCTGACCCCGGAGTGGTGTCAACGGAAATATCTAAGAACATGTTCTATCAGGGAATCCAGCATTTTGAACAGATGTCCTTGAAAATGCCGGAGTCTTTTCGTCATACGAACGGTTTCTGTGTCAGTTATCTTAAAGCTTGAGCAATAAATCTGCAATTGTATGTGTGTTTTTTTTTATTTTAACTTAATTTTGTAAAAAGACCAAATTTTCCTTTTCAGCTTCACGCTTTTCCTCGTATAGCAAGGGTAGTCCGATAGTATCTAGTGGTAAGATACTTCAATTTGCTTTTTCTAAATCACAACACTGCTTTTGTTACCATCAGAGATGAAAATATCAGAGAAATGAAAATAAATTATAATCTGTATCCGAGTGGGAATCGTTACTCAACCAATCACGATTACAATTCGAATGACATTTAAAGAAAACGTATAAAAATTTGAACGCAGCGGGATTCGAACCCGCGCCTCCTGAAACCGTTCAGGCGCTCTCACCACTGAGCCATGCGTTCTACTACACGCTGCGTCGAAATTCTTATACGCTTTATTACAACTTATTTATGTTGTTAGCATCTCTGTAGAGAGATTTTTACAAATTTCTGCTACCCAAAGATTATTCTACGAACAATCATTTGGCAAGAGAGAATGCTATTTGTTAAAAAATTTTTAAACATTTTTAAAGTGTTATTCCACACTTAGGAAAATTGAAAAAGACATTTAAAGAAAACGTATAAAAATTTGAACGCAGCGAGATTCGAATCCGCGTTTTTGTTGTTAGCTAACGACATAAATAAGTTGTAATAAAGCGTATAAGAATTTCGACGCAGCGGATAGTAGAACGCATGGCTCAGTGGTGAGAGCGCCTGAACGGTATTCAGGAGGAGCCGGTTCGATTCCCGCTGTGTTCAAATTTTCATACGTTTTCTTTAAATGTCATTTTCAATTTGAATCACTTGCGCCACGGAGCCCTCTTATTTTTTAAACGTAATAGTTAATTACTTTATATTTGAAACCATCGTGGCACAGTGGGATAGCGTTTGGCTGAAAGCGATGGTTGTGAGTTCGATTCCCATTCAGGAGAGTGAGGTATTTAGGTTTTCATTTCTTCGTTCTGTTAGCAAAGATAGAGCGCGGCGTTAAATTCCGCCACTCAACACACAATGTCTTGATTTCGTGCGAAAAGTGGAGGTACTACATAAAGTATATATAAGACTGTTTTTTTTATTGTATCCAACTTCTCACTTTTCCGACTACTTCTTCATAGAAAAGCTAAAGGAAATTGATTAATCGATGTAGTGTCAAGGCACTCCGTACCCTTTCTCCACTTTCCGCCAAATTCGTGTTCCTATGGTGGAACATATCATCGTCAGTGTTACTATTACCAAAGCAAAGAAATATATATATATTTAATTTAAATGTAATCTTTCCGATCGTGAACGAACCCACAACTGATGGCGTTTATAAACAGATGCTATTCTACTGCACTTCAATGGCTTATAATTAAATTATAATCTTTAGTATTATAAATACGAAAGTAACTTTGTCTGTCTGCATGTTAGATTGCTGTGTTCAATCACGTGTAATCTACTGAACGGATTTTAATGAAATTTGGCATAGAGATAGGGTTAGGATAGGGTTGAAATAAGGGATGAAAGTTTGTATGTAAATTGTCATTTTTAAAGTTAGAAGTTTAAAATTTATTTTGTAGTAGAATTAGACATTCAAAATTTGTATAAAAGGGTAAGGGGATGAAAGTTTTTGTATGACAATGTCGGTATAAAGCTTACGGCTCAGAAAATAAAAATATAGAAGAAGTACAGAGAATTATGAATACATTTCGAACTGTGAAACCAAAATTAGAGCAAATGAGACACCATATATTGTTAAATAAAATAAAGGATTGAAAATTTGTAAACATATGTCATTTTTTGAGCCTGGGCGAAGCCGCGTGCGAGTCGCTAGTAATATATAAATAAAATAATTATGATCCAATTTAAAATAATCGATAAAACTATCGATATATCGGTTTAAGTATGTATTAGTATGCAACCACGATAGGCAATATCTTAAATAGTTATTATTATAACAATTGGAAGAAGGCGAGAAAGCGACCTAGTTCCTTATCAAAATTTAAATTTTCTTTAAAAATTAACTTAAAGATATGTTCTTTTGTTTTTGCAACGTAATATATGTACCTATATATTGACAGTAAACGACAACTGGAGATTTAAATTTGTTATTAAAGTATTTTTTTTATTGATCAGTTTTGAATACTATTTATTACTTAATTTGTACTGATTTAGTCCCGATTTACACCTCTATAGCCTACAAGTGACCGCAAACTACTGTAAAGACATAAAAATTAACAAAATATATTAAAGCATTTTAATTCAATTTTCATCAATTAAATCAAGACCAGTCGTGGCTCCGAAGCACAAAACGTGACTGTAAATCGACTGGTTGTGGGTTCGACTTCCACTCGAAAAGTGGAAATATTTAATATTTCCATTTTCTTAGCTCTGGTGTTGAGGAAAAGGTCTAGGTTTTCCTGCCTTCCCTGTTGTGTGCAGGATTTACCGTGAAACTAAAAAAAATTATACAATTAAAATAATATAATTTAAATTACGAAACGATTTTATTAAACTTTTGTCATTACATTTCACGGTCTAACAAATGAAGTCGATGACAAATGCAACTGGAAATTTGACGAATACAATAATATCATTAAAAATTAGTATTAAAAATAAAGCAATATTAAAAACTTACATTTGTTATCTGTTAAACTTCACTTGCAAGTTGCATATATTACATTAACATAAATACATAACAAATAATTATCATTTTCCTTTCCTCAAATTATTTAATTAAGCCAAACCTTGGCCAAAAAAATGGCTTAGCTTCCGTGCCATTGTGTATTTTGATTATTCATTGTAATAAGTTTTTTTTTAGCTTCACGCTGTATCCCGCACACAGCAGGGTAGGCAGAGGTAACCTAGTGTTAAGACACTCCGTTCCCCACGCACCGCCGAATTGGGAGGATTGCGTGTTAAGTGGTGGAACTTAACGCCGCGCTTTACCTCGACACCAGAGCGAAGAAAATGCAAATATTATAATACTGTCTGTTGATTATTATAAAAATTCGAATATGGAGCTGTCAGTGAATGACAGAATGGGTGTTTTGTTTGAAGCGGGGCCGAGATTATAAATAGAGGTGACAATGGATTTTTTAGGGAATTCTTGTTAAAATTTTGTAGTGAAAACTCTGTTCGTGTAAATCAATAAATACTTGGAATAAAAATCGTATTTTAAACATTCCGCCGTTTTAGTACGTACTGTGAAAACTTTTATCAATAATTCTGTTTCAATAAAGGAGCTTTATTTATTCCCCAACAAAATTACCAAATCCAAATGGTAATATCAATACTTTATTAAAAAAAAAAAACTTTCTTTTTTTTTTTAGATTCACGCTGTATCCCTTGCGGGGTAGTCAGAGAGAACGGAGCGCCAAACGCTACGGTCCCTGCATACTTCTTTCGCCTCGTCCACTGTCATCAACCTCTTCATACACGCCCTCCGGGGGGTCCTCATGCTTTTTACGTGACCTTCCTATCGTCGATACTGTGTTTTCGAAGGTTACCCGAGGTCACCCCCTGCCTCTCTTACCACTGACCTTTGCTTCATAAATCTTTCTTACCATTCTTCCATCACTCATCCTCTCGACGTGCCCAAACCACCTGAGCACGCCCTTCTTCAGTCTTACTATGACGTTCTCGCTAATACCTGCCATTCTGTGTATCTCTTCATTGCGGATTCGGTCAGCTAAGCTGACTCCGCACATCTTTCGAAGAGATCTCATCTCCACAGCATTCATCTTTCTTTCATTCTTCTTCTGCAATACCCACGTTTCGCTGCCGTATAGCAGCGTCGGTACCAGCACTGCATTGTGCACAGCTAAACGTGCGGCGTGCAGGGTGTGCTCAGGTTCCGCCTCCGCATCAACGCAGCGAGGGCACCGTTAACTGTTGCTGTTACCGGCAGCAATACGCCTTTCAACATCCATATCATATCTTCCATCTCTGCTAAACATACTTCCCAAATATACCACCTCATTCACTTATATTCGTAATATCAATATATTCGAAGATAATTGATTCGTAATATTAATATCGTAATATCAATATATTCGTAATATATAATGTTAATCGTCGTTTTTGAACAAACAAATGATCAATTGCAATTAAATTTTGTCCAACACTGCTTGTTACGCCCTGAGGTCCTTTCCGTTTCATCATAGTAGTGATTCAAAGATTGTGATCAATGCAACATGCCCAGCCTACCTCTAGAATAGGATTTGAGTGGAATGCATAAGAGTATCGTTTACCTTATTTATATACTAGCGACCCGTTCGCGGCTTCGCCGCGTCAACTACATAGCTGTTTCCTTATATTGCATCCCTCAGTGGAGGATATTTGAAAAATAAAGTAGCCTATGTTTAACCTTGGACTATCAACAATATTTATGTCAAAATTCATAACAATCGGTTAAGCGGTGTAGATTTTGCATATAAACTTTCATCCCTTATTTTAACCCTTTAGTTAATGATTTTTGAAAAAAATAAGTAGCCTTTGTTGGACCCTGTAATTTTTACTAATTTCATTCTAAATTTCATGCAAATCAGACCGGTAGATTATCTGTGAAAGCGTGACAGACAAACAGACAGACATTTGCATTTATAATATAAGTATGGATATTCAAAATATCTTGACTACGAGCTGAAAGTAGGAATGGAGTGTTTTGACGGTAGGATCTTGTACGAAATTATTATATTCTTTATCTTATCATTGCAATTTAAATTGAGTTATAATTTATATGTATCTTATACCTCAAATACGCAAATTCGAGTAACGCGGTTATCGCTCAGAGCCTTCTAACTCATATGGCGATACATAACAAATGGTTATAAACGTTCAGGCCATTGTGGCACAGTGGGGCAACGCTTGATTATTTTATGAGACTAGTTGTAGATTCGATTTCCACTCGGGGCATGATTATATTTAAATTACTTTCATATCCCTGCTTTGGTGACTAAAGCGTAAAGTTGTCTTGGAAAATGGAGTGACGTGACACAAAATTTCTCTCCGGCATATCTGTTTCTGCTTTTTTGATAATAATATAATAATAGTACATCAATTTTTTTGTTACAGTATAAAATTGGGTTAGGGTATAATATTATAGTATTAATATTGACATTTTCTAAAAGAAATACCCTGCAAGGCAGGCAGAGGGAACCCAGTGTTAAGACACTCCGTTCTCCACGCATCGCCGAATTCTGGAGGCATTGCGTGTTTAAATGGCAAAATTTAACGCTGCGCTTTGCCGACACCAGAGCGAAGAGAATGGAAATATTAAATATTTCCACCCTTATGTGGAAATAAAACCAGTCGGTTTAATCACACTTTTTGGCCCTGCGCCATGACTGGCCTCCAAAACAAATAAAACTCAGTACATTTAACAAATACTTAATTTATTAAATACAATATTAATTTAAACAACATTATAACTCGGCGATGGCTTCAGAAGACTCCCGGAAGTGCGATATCGCGCTGACGATGATAGAGTAGTTGAAGTACCAGAACAAACTGAAGATGATGCCTAAGAGAATATCTGGAGAATGTTGTTAAGGAAATTATAGATTGTTTTGTTTTAATAATTTTTTTTAGCTTTTCTCTGTATGATACACAGCAGGATAGAGAGATAGATCGTAGTGTTAAGACACCCTGTTCCTCATTTTCTGCTGAATTATGGAGGCATTGCGTGTTAAGTTGCGGAACTTAACGCCGCGCTTTACCTCGACACCAGAGCGAAGAAAATGGAAATATAATTTCCACTCCTCGAGTGGGGATCGAACCCACAACCAGTAGTTTACAGTCACACGCTTGTGCCACTGGGGCACGACTGGCCTTTTTTTTGTAATGTTATGTCATTTAATAAAATATAGTGTTAGTACACTGTTTCTTACTTTCAGTCTATTTACATATAAGAAGAAACTTCTTAGCTTTGCGATTCTGATTTTGATGATAATTTTGAAATTCATTTTTAAATTAAAATTAAAAAACTTGTACTCCACATGTTCAAAACCTATTTACAAGGTGTACACTATATTACATTATATTTCTTGCATAAATGAGGTAAATATTATATATTTACTGTGGGATTTCTGTTCAAATCAAAACAGGAAAGTAATGGGTATTCACACATCTCGAAGATACTAACAAGTCACTTGTAAATTATAGTTGTTAATAGGAAAATGTAGGTTATTGTTGTTTCAAGGTGATTGCAATCAAAAGAATATAAAAAGAGCAGAGTTAAATTTAGTTGAATATTTTAAATAATAAGTGGTCATGTATATTTTTTAAACAGACTTTAAATGTATTGTTTATAACAAATAAATATCATTTTAATATGTTACAAAACATTTATTTTTTGCTTTAAGGAAAATAAATGTAAAATACCCAATATTAACATGAATAGGACCGTAATAAACTTTGAAAATACTGATTGGAATTCATAATTTGTAAAATATCCTATAAAATTAGAAGGATAAGCTGTAATTTTGCTTCTAAAGAGCTATAAGTTTATCGAATAAACAACTTCACAACTGAAGCTCTAAAGAATTTTAGATTTTCAAACTTATATTAAGTTTTTAAAAATACTTACATACAACTTTTTCACTGTATTTATATATTAAAAAAGGATACGAATAACCACCTTCTCCCAGGGCTCTACCATATACAACTCTGTGGACACCAAATATCTAATGTACCAATGTTTGATGAAATTGCGAACTTTCTTTACACTATCCATGTTTAAAGTTATTAAAAAGTAAAATAAATTAAAAAAATATATTTAAATTAAATTTTGCTCTAGAATTGTTAAGGGAGTGCGCTGTCTGCAGCAGTTTTAAGGCAAATAACATATAATTCCAAGTAGTTAGAAATTAGTAAACTTTTCTGTATACATTGACAGTTGACAGCTAATAGATGCAAAAAAAAGACATTAAACTTGTCAACGTCACTTTGACTTTTCTAGTGACAACACTAGACGTATTGAATTTTATAAACATCGATTCCACGTTCTCGATTTATCATCTTGTTTTAAAGAATACTTATATTATGAATATTTTTATTGTATCAGCGCAGCTTTTAGGTTATAAAGCAATTGGTATTTAGCAAAAAAATGTATGATAAGAAAATTAGTGGTATTTTCACAAAAATAGTCTAGTGTCAAGGCATTCCGCCCTTCTCGACTGAAATCGAGACATTACGTATCATTCCTATTGTTTATCTAACTACCTTCATATCCGTTTGCGTATTAGTGCCATTAGATGTGTGATTCCATATATGTGTTATCCGAAGTGTTATTTATTATTTAATATATTACATTCTGATGTAAGAGGGATATATTATTTTTCTATTATAATATCGCAAGTCGGATCGAAGAGTTTAAAAGTTAAAAATTTAAAATATCGTGAAAAGTACCAATTATCGTGGATCGTTGTGATATGTGAAACGTGTGATGAAGAAGAAACATTTGCTCCGGTCGTGTAGCAATACTGCGACAAGTATAAACATCATCAGGTGAGCTCGTTCTGCTTTTATTTGATAATTATTGATATCTTTCTTCTTTTATTTTAGCGTCACTGATTTCATAATTAATAATTTTACGATTCGGTAAATTGGAAGTTCAACAAAGTTTGAGTCAAAGTGGCCAGTCGTGGCGCAGTGGCACAAGCGTGTGACTGAAAACGACTGGTTGTGGGTTCGATTCCCGCTCGAGGAGTGGAAATATTTAATATTTCCATTTTCTTCGCTCTGGTGTCGAGGCAAAGCGCGGCGTTAAGTTCCGCTACTTAACACGCAATGCCTCCGAATTTGGCGGGGAACGGAGTGTCTTAGCACTAGGTTCCCTCTGCCTACCCTGCTGTGTGCGGGATACAGCGTGAAGGTAAAAAAAACAAAGTTTGATAGTCGAAGTTCTTTATTTAGTGTAGTAGTTAGTAGTTGACCGTGTCGACAGCTGACTATGTTACGTGTATTAGAAAGATTAATTTTATAGAATTATAAAAAAGCGGGTAGTATTGAAATAAATCTAATGCAGAGATCGTTGTTATTATAAAATAAATGGGTGTAATGATATAAATTGTGTATTAAGTGCCAGAGGTGTAAGAAAAAGTGTAATAGCAAGAAAGTAGAAAAAAAAGCAACCAACGTTAGTAAAAAGTTGTGAATGTAAGTTATTATGTAATACAGTCGGTCAAAGTGAGAAAATTCAAAATAACTGATATATTTAGTGATTGATATATATAGTGGCCAGTCGTGGCCCAGTGGCACAAAAGTGTGACTGTAAACGACTGGTTGTGGGTTCGATTCCCACTCGAGGAGTGGAAATTATATTTCCATTTTCTTCGCTCTGGTGTCGAGGCAAAGCGCGGCGTTAAGTTCCGCCACTTAACATGCAAGCCTCCGAACTCGGCGGTGCGTGGGGAACGGAGTGTCTTAACACTAGGTTCCCTCTGCCTATCCTGCTGTGTGCGGGATATAGCGTGAACCTATTTAATTTTTTTTTACTGATATATTATATTTATTCTATTGTATTCATTTTATTATATTTATTTTATTGACGTATTATATTTATTATATTATATTTATTTTGTTCAGAGTTAAGATCCCAATACCAATGTTAGCGTTGAGGCTATGAGGTTATTTTATATGTGGGACACTGACGTCCATGTGTTAACCAATGGTAAAATTCGATGTGATTGTAAAGTGTGGTAAGATCAAGATGGCGAGCGATAAGATTTGAGAGTACTGTGGGTGATAAAATTTATTAGAAATAAGGTAAAACGCTTCTAAACATTTTTAAAGTGTTATTCCATGTGCTAAATGCCTTTTTCAAGGTAAAACGCTGTTTTGTAGGCCGCACGGAGACCGGGCGATTGTCAGTCAGTATGGTCGTGTCGGAGTATAGAGTAGCGCCATCTATAACACATTTGGTAAACTAATTGTAGCTATGACTTAAAGTCCTATTTGTAAGTTCGGTTGCCCTTATGACTGATGCGTGGTGGGGAAGCTTGTTTTATTTAAATAAAATATACATAAAATAAAGGCACGATTACTATAAATATGAGCGTTGGACCGCCACGTGAAGTTCAGAATAGATTTTTACGAATCGCGTCGGGTTGCCCCTGGTACGTTCGTAACGTCGACCTTCATAGAGACTTCGAACAGCAATTCCACAATAAAAAAAGTAAAAAAAAGTCAGGTGAACAGTAGACGTTGCACCGCGATAGTTTCGTTACTAGGCGGGACGCCTTGTCCTTATGTTATTTCTATCGTAACGTTATTAAGTGTTAGTTAGGTGGTGAGCGGAGCTCGGGCAGTGGAGGTAAGTGTTTTTATAAAGGATATCCTTCAACTTGCACTTGGGTCTCAAGCCCCAGGCACTGCCTAAGAGTTCCTCTCCCTGTAATCGCGAAGGGTCCGGTGCCCTGGTGTTGAATGTACAACGTGTATAGTGAACTGTGTGCGTCCGTATAGTTTATAACGTGCCCAAAAGACATTTTCCTCGCCCGTTACCTGCGCCCAAGTATCAATCCTGACGTTTATCAAACTACCTACATATCCGTTTGCGTATTTGTGGCATTACATGGGTAATCCATATATGTGTTATTTATATCGAAAGTGTAGATTATTTTTGCATATATTCAAAGTATATATTTAAAAATGTATATTTTAAAAGTTTATTAATCAAACTATAACATTTAAGTACCGTGTTTGTATGTACCGCCTAAATAGTCTTACTGCAACTAAAGAATGTCAATTACATTCGTCTTCATATCCCAATCAGGGAATATATTTATAATAAATACATTGATTTCGGCGAAACGACGACTTAAATTATTACAATAGTTAGATTAATCGATTTAAAACAACTTTTCATAATCATTTGTAAAGTATTCAGATTTTTATCATAAAGCCAATGCAAAAATAATAATAAAAAGTAGTGGGTAATTTTAACTTGCTATTTACAGTATATATACGCCGGCATTTTCCAAAGTCAGGGGTCTCGCTTCAGTCTTAGGACAGTGTGGTCCTCTCTGTAATATCCCAGTCGTGGCTCAGTGGCACAAGTGTGTGACTGTAAACGACTGGTTGTGGGTTCGATTCCCACTCGAGTAGTGGAAATATTGAATATTTCCATTTTCTTCGCTCTGGTTAAGTTCCTAACACGCAATGCCTCCAAATTGCGCGGAAAGTGGGGAACGGAGTATTTTAATACTAGGTTCCCTCTGCCTACCCTGCTGTGTGCAGGATGTAGCGTGAAGCTGTATAAAAAAAATATAAAAAAATAAAAATTCACTGTTCAATACGGAATGTCTCAAAATTAGGCAAACATCGGTGTCATGACAGTAAATTATCTCTGCGTATCCTGAGATTAATCCGAGAAAAGAGTTAAATTGACAAAAATATATACAAAAGTTTAAATGGCCTTGCTGTGTGCGGGATACAGCGTGAAGATAAAAAAAAACTAGGCTTTCAATAATATTAAGCAGTTTTATTTTTAGACCTACCATCGTCCACGATCATCAAAACCATACGAGTGACGTCATCTGTAGTGATGTTACTCCATTAAAACATAGCTATAGGTAAAAGAAATACTTTTCGACATATGTAGATATTAAAAAAAAAAAAAAAAAAAAAAATATATAATTAATATTTTATTTCATTTAGATGCTTTATTAATTTCATTAAATGTGACCTTACACTATATATTGGTATCAGCCATTCCTTACAAAAACCAACACAATCCTTAGCTAAAGTATTTATACACTGGTACGATCATGATCATGATTTCATATAAAATAATTTTGTACTTACAACTTTAGGTAAATGCAGTACCGAGAATATATATAATACAGTTGAAACTCGATTATCCGACCATCATTTATTTCGGATTCGTGGTTATCCCGATCAGTGGTCAATTATAAATATCTAAAAGTTGAATTTGGCGGAAAGTGGGGAACGGAGTGTCTTAACACTAGGTTCCCTCTGCCTACCCTGCTGTGTGCGGGATACAGCGTGAAGCTAAAAAAAAAAAGATTAGTCCGTTTAATCGAGTTTCTACTGTATATTATAAAAATTAGGCACAGTTAATTGAAAATGGTTGAATAATTCTTATGAAAGAACGAAATTACAAACTAAAACACATTCTATGGACGTATTTACATTTAAGTAACTGTACCTTGGATTGATAAAATTATTTATTAAAATAATTAAAATATAGTATAAAATGAAATCATGAAAATTACATTTTTTATTATAAAAACCTATCTTTATTTGAATAATCGATAATAAAATCGATTATTTCAATCAAGCATATTATTATAACTGAAATACTTATTAAAATCGAGAAATTGCTTAAGCAATTAATAACAATCGATTTATTTTACTTAAGCAACAAAATATTATAATTATTAAAAAAATCGATCAATAATAATAATCGATTTTAACTAAGCATATTTAAAAAAATCTAATTTTCACGATTTCATATTATTAAGATATTATTAGCTTCAAATATTCGATTCTCAGGGCAATGTAAAGTTGCCACATTCATTTCATTTCGTATGGTAACATTCGCATTACTAATTTAATAAGCGTGCATAATATTTATTGGGGGATTCACCTTATTTTATTAATAATTAATTAGATATTATTAATCGACTAATAGTTAACTTATATGAGAAAATTCATGCACTCAAAATTCCAAAAACCATTATATTCGGTTGTGTAAATAAAAAATTAAGCATATAATAAAATCTTTCTAAAGAAATCAATTCATATTTTAAACATTTATTCACACAACCGAATTTACATTTATTATAAAAACCGTAATTTCGGTTTACCATTCACAACCGAAACTTTATAATATAATAATATAAGTGTATATTCATATAAATATGGTATTTAATAGAAAATTGACTTTATAAAAGCGGTCATTTTACACATTTCGACTTCAGTCTTGCAAAAGGCACCGATATTCCAATAAATTTATAAAAAAATATTTGTAATTAATCGATTTTTTTTAATACACATTGGCACTGTTTATTGTCTTATATATGTACTATATAATATATATTTATTTAAAAAAATATAGAACAAAAAAGATATAATTTTTTTTTGCTGGTAACTATTAAAATTTAAAAAAATCTGCATGAATTTATTAAAAAAAAAATATTTTTAAAAATAATTAATATTATAATAATATAATTCATTTCATAGGAAAAGCTGTATGTTATATATTTTGTGAACTTTGTAAAATACTGTTTATCGTTACATTATATTTAAAATCGATTTTATAATTAACTATTAAAATCGATTTTTTAAGCGTGAGTTAAAATGTATGAAAGTTATATGTTATATCACAATAATAATTGTAAAATGTGTTTATTTCATTAATAATATTCTTATATTAGGTAAGTTAATAGTAGATAATATAAAATTGATAAATATGGCTTATATAAGTTGCATAAAATGATAATGTTTCTCGATTATATAAAATCGATATTTACGAAAATCGATTTAGTAAAAACGTTTAATTTTATGTAATATATAGTATGTATGTACTTACAAAAACTCTTGCTTCAATTATTAATACAATTCAATAGAATTCACTTCTGACTCGCATATAAAAAAATAATTCCCTATTTTTTTTAAAAAAAAAAACAGTACCGAAGCTGCCATTGACAATTAATTTACACATTATACAATAAGAAAAATAAAATATAAGCAAATACTTATTCGTTTGGTAAAAAAAGTTGCCACATGCAAAAAGAAAAACACCCAATACACCATCTTGTACCAACACAAAGATTGCCATATGCAAAAACATTTCCCCGTTTTTGGGGTAAATTTTCCCCACTTTTTTACATTTTCATTCTAAATACTCAGTATAACCTTGGGCCCCGGTAAACAATACATCTATCCATATTCTTGCAGCTTCACCTGAAGGAGCCATTAAGTAATACCTCCTTTGCCGTGTTTTTACTATGAAGGTTGTTTGTGGGTTTGGTGATTTCGATGTGTTGCCATGATCGAGGTACACTTCTTCGATTACCTGAAAATTGAAATAAAGGAAAATAAATAAATATATATTTTTTTTAACATATTTTCTTCTTATTTAGTAGTCCAGGTTATTTTTTTATGACAGTAAAACAAAGAAATATTGGTCTAAAAAGTCTGTTTTTTTAAAAAAAATGCTATTGTAATGGCCACTGTATATATTGGCCAATAGTAAATCTTATTAAATAAATAGAAAACAAAAACATCCAATGTTTTTTTAATAAATAAAAGAATATCCATAGATAGTAAATTTTAAAGCCTTGAAAAAGACATTTAGAAAACGTATAAAAAATTGAACGCAGCGGGATTCGAACCCGCGCCTCCTGAATACCGTCCAGACGCTCTCACCACTGAGCCATGCGTTCTACTACCAGCTGCATCGAAATTCTTATACGCTTTATTACAACTTATTTTTATTGTTAGCATAGTAAGTTGTAATAAAGCGTATAAGAATTTCGACGTAACTGGTAGTAAAACGCATAGCTTAGCAGTCAAAGCGCCTGGACGGTATTCAGGAGGCGCGGGTTCGAATCCCGCTGCGTTCAAATTTTTATACGTTTTCTAAATATCTTTTTCAATTTCCCAAGTTTATATATGATACTTTAAAAATGTTAAAAGTACTAATTTAAATAAGTTACCTGAAAATATGCGCCACCGCGCGGTTTCTTCTCGCTCTTGTCCCAGTAGTAGACGAACGTTTTCGTTTCTCTGTCGAAAACGAACCACCTAACAACAAATATATATTCACTTTAAAATGATAAAATTAAAATAAATATATAAAAAAAGTATTAAATACACGGAAACCATAGGTTCGTGAGTTATTAACATATTTTTTTAGCTTCACGCTATATCCCGCACACATTCGGGTAGGCAGAGGAAACCTAGTATTAAGACACTCCGTTCCCCACGCACCGCCGTATTCGGAGGCATTGCGTGTTAAGTGGCGGAACTTAACACCGCGCTTTACCTCGACACCAGAGCGAAGAAAATGGAAATATTAAATATTTCCACTCCTCGAGTAGGAATCGAACCCACAACCAGTCGCTTTACAGTCACACTTTGTGCCACTGCGCCACGACTGGCCCCAACTGTTTCTTTTATTGTAAGTGTAAATTATTAAAACGTAATTAGTTGAAGATTCGATTCCCGCTCGTCACGTAAAATAATTTTATTTTTTTTATTCCTACACTCTGGCAATAAGTCACTTAATAGTCAATGACTCGAATGCCGACAGAAAATATAGAATAGAATGTCTCCCGAGGCTATAGGAAAAAAATATATAAAAAAGCAACAATATAATAAAAAAGACATTTAAAGAAAACGTATAAAAATTTGAACGCAGCGGAATTCGAACCCGCACCTTCTGAATACCGTCCAGGCGCTCTCACCACTGAGCCATGCGATCTATTAATCGCTTCTTCGGGGTTCGAGTCCCGCTGCGTTCAAATTTTTATACGTTTTCTTTAAATGTCTTTTTCAATTTTCCTAAGTGTGGAATGACCATTTTAAAAAAAATGTTAAAAAAAATATAATAAAACTTTTAACAACATAAATAAGTTGTAATAAAGTACAGTTGTAGTGTATAAGAATTTCGACGCAGCGGATAGTAGAACGCATGGCTCAGTGGTGAGAGCGCCTGAACGGTATTCAGGAGACGCGGGTTCGAATCCCGCTGCGTTCAAGTTTTATACGTTTTCTTTAAATGTCTTTTTCAAAAGTATATATTTTTATTATATAAATATTAACTTTGTACTAGTATGATGACGTTACCTTTTGGACCAGGTGTGGAACTTAGCGCCCAGCTTGTGCAGGTATCCGCGACACGACGTCGAGTTTATCGTCACGTAGGGACAAAGCTCGATTTGGTGACCTTTAAACGTTATATAATTAAATTTAAATAACGATATATTAAAATAGATATAGTTTTTTAAATAATAAAATACATAATATTTTTATTTTGTTCAGCTACAGATAGAATCTAGTATCAAGATACGCTACTGGTTGTGGGTTCGAGTCCCACTCGAGGTGTTGAAATATTTAATAGGTATTTCAATTTTCTTCGTTCTGGTGTCGAGGCAAAGCGCGATGCCTCTATAATTCGTCGGTGCGTGGGGAACGGAGTGTGTTAACACTAGGTTCTCTCTGCCTACCCGAATGTGTGCTGTATATAGCGTGAAGCTAAAGAAAAAAATATTAAGAATAAAACATTATTACATATTAAATGACTATTATTAAGTTACTTCTGTAAATTCCGTTTTTATATCTTTTTGAAGTGAAAACTTGTTTAGGCGCGTTGAGCGTTTTGGTAGAGGGTAAAATCGTCGGTTCGCGTCACCGACATGCGACATGATAATAGTATATCTATAGCTATGGAGAGCCAGACTAGCGCACGCGCAGTAGCCTGTGTACACGTATACACTAATACATCGACTATTTCTGACTGTATTATGTGCGCGTAAGACAATTGTATATTAATTATTTTTTCAACCACTTTGTATTTATATTTTGTTCATGATTTGTTTAACCCATCATATGTAACTAATAAATAAAACATAAAAAAATTCATATAATTTTTGCATATAGTTTTAATTACACTCAACTTAATAGTTCCGTTTTCACTTCTATCAGCAGTCCCACGACTGCTACTGTTTGTTTTTTTTTATTTAAAAGTGTTGGAATAGCTAGAATTTATTTTGATTTAGTGATCTATTCATCATATAAATAACAGAAAATCTGACTGACGCTTATTAATATTTTCATACTGTAGTATGCAAGTCGACTTATCAAAGTTACTTCTTCATGCCTGTACTGATATTAAAGTAATTACATATTTTTTCTCTTTATGTTTTCAAATTGCGTTTTTCCTTGTTGTTTGTGATTGTTTTTTTATTTATTTTAACGAGTGAAAGCTATTTTTTTTTTTTTAATTTAAAGTAATTAAAGTAATTACAGAAGTATGCAGGGACCGTAGCGTTTGGCGCTCCGTTCTTTCTGACTACCCCGCAAGGGATACAGCGAGAAGCTATTTTTAAACATATATACAATAATTTTGTTAAAAATATTTACATTATAAAATTATATTTTTTTCCAGTTTTGCGATTTTCACTACAAATCAGACTACCAAGAGAAACTAGTGTCAAAATTCTCTGTTCTCCAATTCCACCAGTAATTTAGACATTGCGAGTTAAAAAGGAACACCAGGTTTTGTCTTAGATACCTACCAGAGCAGAGAAATAAAAATAATTTTAATATAAACTTCAATTTGGGCTACAAATATTAATAACAATATAGAAAAATAATCACAAATAAAGCAAACATTAAGAAACCTAAACATGTTTTTTTTTATGAAAGGGAGGCAAACGAGCAGAAGGACCACCTGATGGTAAGTAGTACCTTCGCCCATAGACATCCAGAACATTAGAAAAGTTGTGGATGCGTTGCCGACCTTAACCCGGTGGAGGAAAAGAGGGAAGAGGGATGCGGATGGTGGGAATAGAGAGAGAGAGCTGGCTTACATGCCATCGAACCGGAACACATCATCAGATGTTTGGCGGTTCGTCTTTGACATGATAGTGGTCGCGAGCCAGTCGGAGAACGAATCTCCTACCACCAAGCTACTGGGTTACCCGCCTTTTACGGGACGCTGCCCAGCGACGGAGGGGAATTGTATTCTAACCCGTCCCCCCACGGGAGAAAATAAAGAAATATTTATGAATATTATTCGTACCTGCAGATTCAACATGTCGTCGTAGATCAAAGTCATCGCGGTCGACCGGCAAGTATCTCGTGAGAGGTCTTTGCCACTCGTTGGCGATGGCGCGGCGACTGCGACGCGGTGCATTACCCACTACATGGGAAAAATCACGTAATTATATATATGTTAGTGTAATTAGGCTGTAGTTTCACAGTGGGACAGCGTTGTAGGTTCGATTCCCACTTAGAGAATTTTTTTTAGCTTCACACTGTATCCCGTGTATTTTTTGCTGTGGTACCATGGATAAACGCGGCGTTGAGTTCTGAAACTCGACCATCTGTCTCGATTTCAGGCAGAAGGTGGAGGACGAAGTATCTTGACATAAGATAGTCCCTAATTACCCCGTTATGCGAATCATTAAGCTGTAAAGGAAATGTTACTGCATAGACAATACTACGTTAAACGCTAAATATCCACTAAATTCTAAGATTTCCCAATGTAATTAATAGTAATTGGCCAGTCGTGGCACAGTGGCATAAGTGTGTGACTGTAAACGACTGGTTGTGGATTCGATTCCCACTCGAGGAGTGGAAATTATATTTCCATTTTCTTCGCTGTCGAGGTAAAGCGCGGCGTTAAGTTCCTCCACTTAACACGCAAGCCTCCGAATTCGGCGGAAAGTGGGGAACGGAGTGTCTTAACACTAGGTTCCCTCTACCTACCCTGCTGTGTGCGGGATACACCGTGAAGCGTGCTAAGTGGCGGAACTTAACGCCGCGCTTTACCTCGACACCAGAGCGAAGAAAATGGAAATATAATTTCCACTCCTCGAGTGGGAATCGAACCCACAACCAGTCGTTTACAGTCACACTCTTGTGCCACTGGGCCACGACTGGCCACAAACTGGTTTTGTTTTAACTGCACAAATAAATAGGAGTCAGTGGGGGCGCAGTGGCACATACGTGTAACGTAGTAGTAAACGCTGCTTGTGGGTTCGATTCCCACTTGAGGAGTGGAAGTATTTAATATTTCCATTTTCTTCGCTCTGGTGTTGAGGCAAAGCGCGTTTAGTTCCACCACTTAACACGCAAGCCTCCGAATTCGGCGGAAAGTGGTGAACGGAGTGTCAAAAACTGCACAAATAACATTTTCACGTTATTTTTGTATCTTTCTACTTATACTGGCAGAGAACCTAGATATTCTTTTTTACTTTCCGCTTGATATTGGCACATTATGTGTTGAATGACGAAACTTAATGCAGTGTTTTTAAATATAATCATTTTCTGAGCAAGGATGGAACCCACGACAAAAAGAATGCGTTTTTTAGCCTCAAACATTTTGTAACAAATATATAAAAAAAAGTACTTTACTATTTAAATAAAGTATGACTGATTTATATAAAACATAAATATAAATCAATTTAAAGTACATTAGCCACTCACATATATTATCCCTGCTGAAGTCAGACGCGTGGCTAAGCGGTCGGCTGTCATCGCTGCGCTTATCGTCTTCGGTCGATTCGGTACGGGAATTGCGAACTTGAAGCTGTGGACAATGCAATCATAAATTAAAATTATTAAAGTATATATAAAAAATTGTGGCCAGTCGTGGACCAGTGGCACAAGCGTGTGACTGTAAACGACTGGTTGTGGGTTCGATTCCCACTCGAGGAGTGGAAATTATATTTCCATTTTCTTCGCTCTGGTGTCGAGGCAAAGCGCGGCGTTAAGTTCCGCCACTTAACACGCAAGCCTCCGAATTCGGCGGAAAGTGAGGAACGGAGTGTCTTAACACTAGGTTCCCTCTGCCTAACCTGCTGTGTGCGGGATACGGCGTGAAGCTAAAAAAATATATATAAAAATTTAAAGATAAAGGGGAAAAGACACAGATTATTCCTTATAAAAAATGCTTCATTTCAAATCATTGGTGTAACTTTAATATCTAATTTCTAGAGTTATTCTATGGGTTCACTCTCCACTCACTCATTGGTCAATTCACCTTGTCCATAGGATTACGGAGAGAGGAGCTCGGGACAGTGCCTGGGACTTAAGATCCAAGTGTACTTGTACGTCCCTTTAAAATGTACATTTATGTTTGTCGCCACTGTCAGAAGCTCCTCTTTTAACCTAATTAATTTTATGCCACTGGGCAATGACTGCCCTTATTTATTATAACGGAGAAATGAAAATAATTAAAATATGATCATTCCACAGAATCTAATTCTAAGTAGAAATCGAACCCAAACCAATCGCAGTTACAGTCAGACACTGTTATACTGTATCGCTATGGCCTCAACATTACATACATATATTTTCTATAATACAAAAAATAAAATACAGAGAAAGAGAGGGAGAGATCAATTTATTTAAGTCAATTATTAAATAAATACTTACAAATATAGGTTTAGAAGAGCAGCTATTCAAACCCCAATGAGAACTCTTTATGAGAGTGAGCCAGACAGACATAATGTATCATTTATATATTTTAATTACTTGCAACACTAAATAATTTATTTATTATTTAATTTTTTTTAATTCCTATTAATAAAAAAATAGATGATGTATTTATATTGTTAGACACTTTAGTTCCATCAACTTTATTTGCCTCGACTTTATGACCCTATATGAATCTAGTATTTAAAGTTTATTTCTAGTTTCCAGTAAAGAAATTTTTGTTTCTATTTTTGGTAATTTCTTACTCTCGTAGGAATGTAGAAACATATTTTTATGAAAATCATTTTTTGGAAACGTATAAAAATTTGAACGCAGCAGAATTCGCATCCGCGCTTGTAGAAAACCGTCCAAGCACTCTAACCGCTAAGCCATTCGTTCTACAATTGGCTGTGTCGAAGTTCCTATACGCTTATAACAAACTATTGTTGTTGTTAGCATCTCTATGGAGAATTTTCTAATTATGAATAACTCTGTGAAAATGTTAAAAAATCATTTCTTGGTTACATTTAGCAATAAACTTAAACGTCAAAAAATCTCCCTACACTCAGTCGTTAGAGGCCAGTCGCGGCGTAGGAGCACGTGAGTGTGACTGTAAACGCAACTGGTTGTGGGTTCGATTCCCACTCAAGGAGTGCAAGTATTTAATATTTCCATTTTCTTAGTTATTTTTTCGCCGAATTCTTTCAACATTGCGTGTTAAGTGGCGGAACTTAACGTCGCCCTTCGCCTCGATAAACAGAAAATGGAAATATTAAATATTTCCACTCCTCGAATGGAAATCGAACCCACAACCAATCTCGTGTACAGTAACACTTTGTGCTTCCAAGCCACGACTGACCTCTGAATCATTAAAAAAATATGACAATTCCTTCAAAAATTTTTTACATCTTTTAAAACAATTTACGCTTGTATAAACACTCTTGAACTAAATGAAATACGTTCGTTCTCAGTTTATTTATTGGCCACACGTAAACATCGACACACGAAGTTTGTTTGAAATATGATGGAACTAGGGTTGCCATTAATCCGAGTTTTCCCCGGATTTATTCCAGTTTGAAGACTTCCGAGGTTAGATCATAGATAGAACAATTATGGTCTTCACCAAGCAATAGGTACATGAAAAATAAACGTCGAATAGTAAGCTCTAAGGGGCCAGTCGTGACCCAGTGGCACAAGCGTGTGACTGAAAACGACCGGTTGTGGGTTCGATTCAAACTTGAGGAGTCAATATTTCTATTTTCTTTGCTCTGTCTGGTATCGAGGCAAAGCGCGGCATTAAGTTCTGCCACTTAACACGCAATGCCTCCGAATTCGGCGGTGCGTGGGGAAACGACTGACTTAACACTAGGTTCCCTCTGCCTACCGTGCTATGTGCGGGATACAGCGTAAAGCTAAAAAAAGAATAGTAAACTCCTTCCTCCATTTATGGCCCGAAATTATGAAATTGTGTGTTTAACTGGTGGCACTCAATATTGAAGACATGACCCCCGAAACTCTGAACTTAGAAAACATACTTAGTTCAAACGTCCGGGATTCAAAATCTTTGATTTTGGCGTTTCTTGTCCCAGTTTAAAGATTTCGACATGGCAACCCTAGTTGGAAGGAACTTTTTAATGCACGAACAACTTATAATATTCGTATAATTTATTATAAACACAGACGTGGGCACGCCGGTGCAAATGTGTTCACTTTTAGACTGGACGAATCATTACCAATAGGTACGTTTGTATGTAAATTTGGAAAAACTAAACAAACTTTGAATTTATAGTCGAAAATCGTGTTAAATTATTATGTTATAAATCGCACGGTTTCAAGTAAATTTATTTGGCGCAAAGAGCGGAACACTTAAGATAATTATACAATATATAAATTAACAGAAAAACAAGGTTGGGTCAGCCAGTCGTGGCGCAGTGGCACGAACGTGTGACTGTAAACGCTTGGGTGTGGGTTCGATTCCCACTCGAGGAGTGGAAATATTTAATATTTCCATTTCCTTCGCCCTGGTGTCCGAGGCAAAGCGCGGCGTTAAGTTCCGCCACTTAACACAGAATGCCTCCGAATTCGGTGGAAACTGGGGAACGGAGTGTCTTAACACTAGGTTCCCTCTGCCTACCCTGCTGCGTGCGGGATACAGCGTGAAGCTAAAAAAAAAAAAAACAAGGTTGTAGTCACGTGATGGAAAGCTTCGCAATTCAGATAATGATTATTCATGTATTCATTCATGTGTTACTAGTAAGAAATGACTCAGCTTCCTCCAGTCTATACTGGTAAAACCGAACTTACAATTATTTTAATTAATTTAGCTTCACGCTGTATCCCGCACACGGCAGGGTAGGCAAAGGGAACCTAGTATTAAGATACTCTGTTACCCACCTTCCACCGAATTTGGAGGTGTGGCGTGTTAAGTGGCGAAACTTTTTTTGTACGCGCTTTTACCCCGACACCAGAGCGAAGAAAATGAAAATATTAAATATTTCCACTCCTCGAGTGGGAATCGAACCTACAACCAGTCGTTTATAGTCACACGACTGGCCTCACTTAAATACAATTATCAAAGCAGAATAAGGAAGATTTTCTGTTCGTTATAAAAAAAACATTCCCCATTTTCCTTGCATTGCAATGTTCCTAGTCAAAGAGCTGCTAATGTTAAGACACTCCATTTTTCTCTTTCCTTCCGATTTCAAAATTGTGTTTTGAGTGGCGGAGCTTAACGCCGAGGATAATCAAAGCAAGTAAATAAAAAAAAAAATTTTATTCTGTCTAAGGAGAATCAAATCTACAAGTCCAATCGCGTATGCAGTCCGACATTGTTCCACTTAGTCGTCATTTATAACTTAGCAATGAGTAATCCTATAATTCTCATAAGTTATATATTTATATTATAAGGGTCCATAAAATATATTGCCGAACTAAAAGCATGGGTACATTGAGGCTAGTCGTGGCGCAGTGGCACGAACGTGTGACTGTAAACGCTTGGTTGTGGGTTCGATTCCCACTCGAGAAGTGGAAATATTTAATATTTCCATTCCCTTCGTTCTGGTGTCCGAAGCAAAGTGCGGCGTTAAGTTCCGCCACTGAACACGCAATACCTCCGAATTCGGTGGAAAGTGGAGAGCGGTGTGCACTGACACAAAGTTCTCTCTGGCTACCCTACGAGAAAAAAAAGGAAATAAGAATTACGAACGTATAACACTACATATTTTTGTTATCACTTGCCAAAATATAATATTCACGTACTCAAATAATATTCTTTTTGATAATTCCTCGCTTGAACTAACACTTCATAACACTAATATAAACAACTATTAACACTGTCAACAGTTCAAAATATTTATTTTGGATCACTAAAGCAGCGTCGGCAGTCACATGTCATAAAAATTATTATTATGACGAATTAAGGACCAAAAACGAAATGTCCTGAATTCGGGCGGAAAGTGGAGAAACGGAGTGTCTTAACATTAGGTTCTCTCTTACTACCGCGAGAGAAAAAAAATAGAATAAAAAATTAAGGAATATATACATACACTACATATTTTTGTTACCACATGTCAAAATTTAAACATTCATGTACTCAAATAATATTCTTTTTCATCAATTTAACACTTAATAACACTAATAAAACTACTATTAACACTGTCAACATTTGAAAATGTTTATTTTGGATCACTAAAGCCGCGCCGGAAGTGGTATGCCAAGAAAAAATTATAAAGACGATAATTAGTGTCCATTGCGAAGATCAAAAAAACACTCCGCCGGTTAACACGCAATGTTTCAAATTCAGGAGAAAAGTAAACAACGGAGTGAATTGACACTAAATTCTCTCTGACTATTCTACGAGAAATTTTTTTTTAAATAAAAATTACGAACATATAAACACTACATATTTTTGTTATCACTTGCCAAAATATAAACATTCACGTACTCAAATAATATTCTTTTTCATCAATTTAACACTTAATAACACTAATACAACTACTATTAACACTGTCAACATTTGAAAATGTTTATTTTGGATCACTAAAGCCGCGCCGGAAGTGGTATGCCAAGAAAAAATTATAAAGACGATCATTAGTGTCCATTGCGAAGATCAAAAAAACACTCCGCCGGTCACCACGCAATGTTTCAAATTCAGGAGAAAACTAGAGAACGGAGTGAATTGACACTAAATTCTCTCTGACTATTCTACGAGAAAAAAATGAAATAAAAATTACGAATATATAAACAATAAATTTGTTACCACTTGCCAAAATTTAAACATTCACGTACTCAAAGTAATATTATTTTTCATCAATTTAACACTTAATAACACCAACTATTAACACAGTCAACGTTTGAAAATGTTTATTTTGGATCACTAAAGCCGCGCCGGAAGTCGCATGTCATGAAAATTGTTATAAGGACGACTATTAAACACTCCGCCGCTCAAGACTCAGTGTCTCGAATTCTAGACGAAAATAGAGAACGGAGTAAATTAACACTAAATTCTCTCCGACTATTCTACGAGAAAAAAATTAAATAAAAATTACGAAAATATAAACAATATTTTTGTTATCACTTGCCAAAATATAAACATTCACGTACTCAAATAATATTCCTTTTCTCTTCATTTAACACTTAATAACACCAACTATTAACACTGTCAACATTTGAAAATGTTTATTTTGGATCACTAAAGCCGCGCCGGAAGTGGCATGTCATGAAAATTGTTATAAAGACGACTATTAGTGGTCACCGCTACGAATCCCGCCCACGCTGCGAATTCAACGCGAAAACTTATTAAGCGCTGCAATAAAGCGATATTTCAAAAGCCAATGTTTATATGAAAATTATTTTAATAGATATATCAAATTTTATTAGCGTTTAATTTGTAGTTTGAACTTGACCGTACGTAAAAATAAATTAAATTGGAGTATCTGTCTGTTTGTAATATTCAAATTACTGGATTTTTACTCAATACTTAATATAATATGTATGTACTTAATATAATATGTATATACAGTACATATGCTAAATCAACATTTTACACAATTTTTGTCCACGTGTCATTCGCTGGACCAATTTTGATGGGACTTTCCCTGAATGATAACTAATGTTATCAATCCACACTTATATTATAAATGCGAAAGTCTGTGTGTTTGTTTGTCACGCTTTCACGGGAAATCTAACGGTCCGATTTGGATGAAATTTATAACGAAATTAGCAAAAGTGACTGGGTCTAACATAGGCTACTTTATTTTTCAAAAATGCACCTCTGACGCTTCTTTCATTTTAGAATTTAATAGTTTTTAAAATTGAAGTTTCATGTGAGCAAAGTCGCGGGCACAGCTAGTGTTGAAATAAAACGCGTGTTTACGAGCGTTTGAAAAAGTAATATTAGTTTGAAGAGAATATAAAATTTTGTGTGTAATGTGTGACATAATGTTATTTGGCACTAGTTCATATTATTAGATTTTAAAACGTCTGATGCTGAAATACTCAACAGTTGGGTTGTATTATCTAATCGTACATGATTGTAGATTCAAATTCCAATTAGGGGAAATATTGTATTTTTTATTATAAAATACTTTAGGAGTCGTAACGTAGGGGCAGAAGCTATGACTGTAAGCGCGACTGGTTGTGAGTTCCATTCCTACTAGAGAAACTGAAATATTTCATTTCCATTCTTTGGTGTCTAAAGCGTGGCGTTAAAGTCCGCCACTTAACATTCAATGCCTCCGGATTTAGCGGAAAGTGGAGAACAGAGTGTCTTAACACTAAGTTCACTCTTACTAGCCCTGCTGTATGCGGGATACAGCGTGAAGATAAAAAACAATAACAAATTTAATTAAAATTCGTAATAAAATTTACATGTTTAACACCCTTTATCAGCAAACACGCGTAACTATCAAGTATGTGACATTCTCAATGCCGACGCGCGTTTCGAACGATAACATTATTGGTTTATCTTCCTGAAACCTGGTAATGACATTTCAATGACTGTAACGTCGTATATTCGAAAAATATTTATACTTTGTCCGATTTAAAATTAACTTTTAAATGTAATTAAGTTTTTTTTTAAAGCTTATTTCTATATTAAAGTTATTACATTTTTTTTTTCAATAGGAGAATGTAGTATTAAGAGATTACGTTCTTCGCTTTCTACCCGAATTTGAGCCATTGTGTGATGAATGGCGGAACTCAACGCCGTGTTTTGTTTTACCAAAGCCCACGAACCTTTATTACTTTTTCAATTCTAATGAATCAAATCAGAACATAAGTTCAAATCTGAATATGTGTTTTTATTTAGCTTCCTGTAGGACTGACAATACTAACTGACTATTCAAAATTTATTTCCTACTAGCGGCCCGCTCGCGGCTTCGCCGCGTTGACTGCCTAATTGTTTCGTTGCAACCCTCGGGGGTGGATGAAAAATAAGTATCCTATGTTTGACCTTCGATTATCAACTATATTTATTCCAAAATTCATTACAATCGGTCAAGCGGTTAAGTTTTTTCATATAAACTTTCATCCCCTATTTCAACCGTTTAAAGGTTAATTTAAAAAAAAATAAGAATTCTGTATTAGACCCATGGTTATTTACTACTTTCATTCTAAATTTCATCCAAATCGGACCAGTAGATTAGCCATGAAAGCGGGACAGACAAACACACAGACTTTCGCATTTATAATATAAGTATGAATTACATGGCCTATTTGAATATGGCTTAGATGGAGAAGTGGAGAAACAAGTGTTTTAACAATAGGTTCCCTCTGACCTCTGACCTTGCTTTGCGGACGGTTGGTAGAAAAATTATCCAGGAATATTTGAACCAAAAATATTTTGTTTTTTAACTGCCAAAAAAAGCCGTAAGGCATTCCAGTAGAGTTATTTCAAAAAATGAATAAAAAAAAGTGAAGCATATTGCAATTCTTGGCACAATATTCGCGCTATATTTTTGCATAAAAATGCAATAATTTTTAATATAAACACAGCGCTTAATGTAAAAATGCTCTTAACCGCAGTTTAATGACGTGCGTTAAGAGATTCTTCTCTACCAAGGTCAGGGACGTTTATAGTTTTAATATCTATAGTACATTTAATAAACTACTTTATAGTAAAAAAGACATTTAAAGAAAACGTATAAAAATGTTTGAACGCAGTGGGAAAAGAAATGTTATACGTTTTCTTTAAATGTCTTTTTCAATTTTCCTAAGTGTGGAACAACACTTTAAAAATGTTTAAAAAAGTTTACTCCACGATTTTTCTTTGAAAAACATTTTTAGAAAATGTATAAAAATCTGAACAGGATTCGAACCCTCGCCTTTTCCAAGCTGTCAAAACGCTCCAACCGCTAAGCCATTCGTTCTACATCCGGTTGTGTCGAAATTCTTATACGTCTAATATTACAATTGTTTTTTGTTGTTAGCATATAATAAATTTTATACATTTTCCAAAAATGGATTTCAATTTTATAACTGTGTGAATAACATTTAGTAAGTCTTAGTCTTAGTTTTATTACTAATTATCAGTTATATACTAATTATCAGTTATATAGCCATATTTATTACTAATTAACAGTGTTTTTATATTATTTTACTATTGTATTACACTGCGCAACGCTTTACAACAATCATTCATAAATTTTGACTTTCGTTTTTTGCCCCAATCATTAAACTATTTGATTTTCGTTCTTCTACAAAAAATACATTTTTTTTGTATAATGACTTTATATTCAGGAACACTGTGACAAAACACAGAAAAACTGCAGACGTCCCGTTTTTCAATGTCACGTTAAGTTTACTATATTAAAGAGGCTGGTGTAGTGGTACCGCTTGTAAGCACCATGGTTGTGGGTTCGAATCCCACTCTGAGGTATGAATATATTTAAATTTTATATAATTTTATTACATTGCTCTGCTAGAACAAAATGAGGTGTTTAATTTAAGCACTAAACACATAGTATTAATTTCGGTGCGAATTTTTTGAACGTAGTATCTTGAAAATGCGTTAAGCTGATAAAAATTATGAATTATACTATAAATAAAATCTTTTATCAAATTAATCCAAAAAATAAATTAAATATATAGATATATATATATATATAGATATATATAGATATATATATATATATATATATATATATATATATATATATATATATATATATATATATATATATATATATATATATATATATATATATATATATATATATATATATATATCTATATATATCTATATATATATATATATATATATATATATATATATATATATATATATATATATATATATATGACTTGACTTTAATTTAATCAATTATTATTTCCTATAATCTACATACGAGTATTATAAAAATGTACATAGAAGATAGAAGAATAAAAATATTATTGACGGTTTTAATATATGTAATAGAACCTAAGACAATGTTTTTATAAACTTATTTTCTGTTTGTCCGTGTGTGCTAATCTATTAAACAGCAATACTGGTTTAAATGCAGTTTGAGTTTGCCTATTATGTTTTGGTAAGCTTCATTTAAAAGTTAATATTTAAATTTGTGTTAAATTTATTTCAATGAAATAGCTTCACGCTGTATCCCGCACACAGCAGGGTAGGCAGAGGGAACCTAGTGTCAAGACACTCCGTTCCCCACTTTCCGCCGAATTCGAAGGCTTGCGTGTTAAGTGAAGGAACTTAACGCCGCGCTTTACCTCGACACCAGAGCGAAAAAAATGGAAATATAATTCCCACTCCTCGAGTGGGAATCGAACCCACAACCAGTCGTTTACAGTCACACTCTTGTGCCACTGCGCCACGATTTATTTCAATCGTAACTAAAATAAAAAAAAGTTATAACAATTTAAATAAAATAACTATTTTATTAAATTGGCTGAAATTTAGCAGACCAAATGGCGGGAAGGTAGTGCATAAATAAATAAAATTCTATGTAAGGGTCCAAACAAAAGTCACTAAAATGGCCGGAAGTAGAGAGCAGAGTGATTTATCACTAGGTTCTTTCACTTCATCATGCAGTAAAAGGGACTTATTGTGTGAGGGTAAAAAATAACAATTTTTCAATTGAGTTTACAATATAAAGTACCTACAATGTCGACGCCATTTAACACTTAACTAACAATGGTTATCAATTTTCCTTTAAAAAGGAAGTTCTGCAACTGGACGATTACTACACAAGGCAATGGAGTGATATAGAAAAGAGGCATGTTATAATCTTAAATTCATTTACGTATTGAAGTTTTGAAATATGAAAATGATGACTATTTTTTTCAGCTTCACGCTGTTACACGCGGTTGCACGCTTCGTGCTTCCCTTTCGCCCGAATCTGAGATATTGTGTCTTAAGTGGTGGAACTTAACACCACGCTTTGTCTTGTTAATCAGAACGTGGAAAGGAAAATATGTAAATTATGACTATTTCATCGAGTGGGACTCGAACCCACAACTGAAAATTGCTCTAAATTATTTTCTTTATCTCTATATCTTGGGCCATCTGGTAAAAACATCAGGCTCATTAAAATATAGTATGTATTGTCATCAATCCGGACACGTGTGCAAAATTTTAAGCAAATCGGTCAAGAAAATAAGAAATGGGTTAACATTATATTGTAAGATTTTCTTCCATAGGTAAATACGAGATAAGTTAATAGAAGTATGTTAATAAAATATAAATTACTTCTTTCTAAGAGAGATCAGAAAATTAATATATTAAAAATATTCTCTCCGTTCTAGTAAGGCAAAGCGCGGCGTTGAGTTCCGCCATTCAAGACACAATGTCTGAACAGATTTTTACACTAGGTTCTCTCTTACTTCTCTGATATACAGAATAAGGAACGAAACTGCTTCTCCTGTTCACGATATGAGCAAAAAATCTTTTTTTTTAATATTTAAAATAAATCTAACATTAATTTTAACTAACATTAAATTTTAGTTATAACTAATAATAATAATAAACAAGCGCCGCATAAATTATTACAATACGTAGAACTGACATCACATGTTTTCATTACAAGAAACCGTGAATAAGAGGTGGCCAAATTATTGTTTATTTTATACTCCCGGTTCCGGAATTCCAATATTTCGACTATTGGTTATACCTAGTCGACATATTGATTTATTTTTATATACTAATATTGGAAAGTGTTTTATTTAAATAAGTGTTAATTTTCAAATTATCTGTAATAATATAATAAAAAGGTTAAGTTAATATAATAAAAAGGTTAAGTTTGTAATTTTGTTTGTAAGGGCTAATTTTTGGAAATACTGAACCGATCATGAAAATTCTTTTATAATTAGAAAGCTACACTATTCTGGAGTGCTATAGGATATATTTTATTATGATTGAACAAAAAATTCTGAGAATCGTATAGGGATTCAAATACGGCTTTAAGTAGCAGAATACGCGGCGAAGGGCGAGCGGGTCGCTAGTATTTAATATAAGACAAAAATGTAATTATTATCTTTGTTTTTTTTTTTTTAAAAAAAGGCCTTAATTTTCAAATTATAATTATTAAGGAGAAATCATATTTATTATTTTTGTTTCTTTTTTTATTTTAAATCTTTATTTTTATGAATGAAAATATAGTCTGCTTTTTAATTATGGGTCATAAACGTCAACAATTAGTCACCTAATAAACAAATTAAAGTAAATTAAAAAATAATTTAAATGAGAAAAAAATACAATACTATAAAAAAACCACAAATACTCAATAACCACTCCACTTAATCAAATAAATAAAAAAACACTTTAAAAAAAAATAATCACGTCAAATTGAAAGAAAGTTTTCGCGCCAACAGAAACGTCATAAATAACTTTTTAATTTTACACAATTTCGGGTCGCCTTGACACTAGCACCGACAGCCGGCCATAGACTGAGACTACGACGAAATTAAAAGTTTATTTTAGTTTACTAAAATCGTGGGCGGGGACAAGCTTGAAGTATTAATATTATGTTTACGTTCGTTATAAGAGTAATACAAAAAAAAGCTTCACACATTTTCCCGCCTAACAGAGTAGTCTGAGACAATCTCATCAATGTTAAAAGTAAGACACTCCGTTCTCCACTTTTCGCCTGAAATCGAGATATTACGTGTGAATTGGCGGAACTTAACGCCGCGTTTTGTTTTAGGGAAGAGCAAAGAAAGGAAAATGATTATAAAATGATTAAATCAACATTTTCATCTCAGATTCATAATTCATTCATTTCAGATTCATTATTTTTAGTTTTTAACGTATATTTATAAGTTCCATTCGTGGCGCATGGGTAGGTGGTTTTAAAAGCGATTGGTTGTGGGTTCGATTACCACTTGAAGAATGGAAATATTTAATATTTCTATTGTCTTCGCTCTGGTGTCAAGGCAAAGCACGGCGTTGAGTTCCGCCACTTAACACGCAATCCCTCAAGAATTCACTGGGAAATATAGAATGGAGTGTTTTAAACATTAGGTTCCCTCTGTCTATTCTGCTTTGTGTGTCAAATAGCGTGACGCTAAAAAAAATACTTCCACGAGTGAAAATCGAACTCATAACCACCGTATTTACAGTGAAATGCTGTCTTACTGTGTCACTACTTACAAAGACATTTTTTTAAAAGTAAAAAGTTTAAATTGGTTATTTTTTTAATTGCCTTTGACGTTAGAGGAAATGTTAGTCGACGTAACAGCACATTGTGACTTCTGATATATCGTTCTGGTATTTTGTAATAATTATGACGAATTACGAGAATTTGATCATGTCGTGGGTTGAAATCCTACTCGATGAAATACTCATGTGTTTAATATAGTTAGTTCTAGGAACTGACTGCTACTATATGTTACTATATGTTCTAATATAAACAACGTTTTCTTTTTTTCACACATAGCAGGGTAGGCAGTTCCCTCTAGTGTTAAGACACTCCGTTCCTCATTTTCCGCCAAATTTGCCGAAGGCTTTGCATGTTAAGTGGCGGAACTTAACGCCGCGTTTTTCCTCGACACCAGAGCGAAGAAAATGGAAATATTAAATATTTCCACTTCTCGAGTGGGAATCGAACCCACAACCAGTCGCTGCCACTGCGCCACAACTGGCTCCTAGTATATATAAATAAAGTTTTATTTATATATACTAATATTCTCGTTAACAAGAAAAGTACGCGTGCCTTATTCACTTTATACAATTGTGTAAATACCTAAAATATATTGTATTATGAGTAATATATTTAATTTAATTTTTTCATTTAATGTACATAGTTCTAATGTATTTTTATAAGAAAAATGCTATCTGCACTTTATCTGTCTGAATGTCTGTGTGTTTGTCTGTCACGCTTTCACGGCTAATCTACTGGTCAGATTTGGATTAAAATTAGAATAAAAGTAGTAAAAATGACTGGGTCTAACATAGGCTATTTAGTTTTCCAAAAACCAACCTCTAAAGGGTTGAAATAGGGGGTGAAGTTTATACGAAAAATCTACACCGCTTGACCGATTGTAATAAATTTTGGCATATATATAGTTGATAATCCAAGGTTAAACATAGGCTATTTTATTTTTCAAAAATCCACCACCGAGGGTTGCAATATACCGAAACACCTACCTATATCAGGCGCCGAAGCCGCAAGCGGGCCGGTAGTATCTAATATATTTAATTTATTTTTTTCATTTAATGTACTTCTAATGTATTTAAATACGAAAAAATACTATCTGCAATTTATATCTATATATAAATTTTAAATTATGCCATTAAATCGCAATTTCATTCACTTCTGCCTGCATAATTAACATGAAAATCTAGTATTATTATAATAACGGTGTGTTCAAGTGAGTCACAGAAGTGATATCATAAAAATAAACAGGTGAACAGAAAACATACAAGATAAGCGAAGAGCACGATAACATGTAGTTTGAGAGAATATTTAGTTATTAATTACAGCTTCAGCTTTAAGTTTTTCCCCGCATAGCAATTTGGCAGCGGGAAAGTAGTGTTAAGACACTCCGTTTACCACTTTCTGCCCAATGCTAATACAAGGCATTGTGTGTTGAGTGGCGGAACATAAAGCCGCTCTGTGTCTTATCGCCAGAGTGAAAAATGAAAATAATTTAAGCATAATCATAACCGAGATTAGGAATCGAACCCACAAACATTCAGTATACAATGAGACGCTGTCATACTGTGCCACGGTGGCACATGTCAGGTCTGCCTCTACATGGTGGATGTTATTAATTAAATGTGTACAACATATATAGTAATAAAAAAAATAGAATAACTTCACGTTATATCCCGCACACAGCAGGGTAGGCAGAGGGAACCTAGTGTTAAGACACTCCGTTCCCCACTTTCCGCCGAATTCGGAGGCTTGCGTGTTAAGTGGCGGAACTTAACGCCGCGCTTTACCTCGACACCAGAGCGAAGAAAATGGAAATATAATTTCCACTCCTCGAGTGGGAATCGAACCCACAACCAGTCGTTTACAGTCACACTCTTGTGCCACTGGCCCACGATTGGCCACATGGATATTTTAAATTACCAATTATTTTTTTTATTAAATAATTAATCATGAATTAGCTAATAGTTGTTTGTTTCTAAATATATTTTCAAAGTTATTCTCAATATTTAAATAATACTATATTATTCTCTCATTTCAAATTCAATTGAAAAGTAAAGAACGGAGTGTCTTAACACTAACTTCCCTCTGACAACCCTACAATACCTGAAACGGCATCACATAGCTTATTTCACAAAACCCATATCCGCTTTCCATACAAGCCGCACAATAAAGAAACTAATAAAAAAGTCGATTTGTCAGTTCGTCTAGTTATGAAAATAAATGGTCCTAGCGACGGAAGTCGTGGTTTCCTTTACAAGCTTTATAATAGAGTAAGGACTAAAATAAATTGACAAGGAGAAAGAAATATTGTTTTCAGCCGCGTTCACTGACTTGATCGTTTATTTTCTAACACTTATATTGTGAGGGATATGGAGGGAAGGTGGTGATGGTGGCCAGTCGTGGCCCAGTGGCACAAGCGTGTGACTGTAAACGACTGGTTGTGGGTTCGATTCCCACTCGAGGAGTGGAAATTATATTTCCATTTTCTTCGCTCTGGTGTCGAGGTAAAGCGCGGCGTTAAGTTCCGCCACTTAACACGCAAGCCTCCGAATTCGGCGGAAAGTGGGGAACGGAGTGTCTTAACACTAGGTTCCCTCTGCCTACCCCTCTTTACTGTGTGCAGGATACAGCGTGATAAAGGAAATTAAAAAAAATAGCTTCACGCTGTATCCCGCACACAGCAGGGTAGGCAGAGGGAACCTAGTGTTAAGACACTCCGTTCCCCACTAAATATGAAATAAAGAAAATATACGTAAAGGAAATGAACCTGTTATCTTAAATACGTCTACCCATATGAGTTCATTTGTGGGTTCAAAGCTTTGTATAAGTTGTAAGTTAGACATAGGTTGTTCTTTTGCTTCACGTTTTCCTGAAAGGCGGGTACTGACTATCCCGATACTAGTGTCTGATAGATACGCTAGTGTCAGGACACTCCTTCTTCCACTATACGCCCGAAATCGAAAAAATAGTGGCTGGCGTGTTAAGTGGCGGTAGTCAACGCCGCGCTTTGTCATTGGTACCAGAACGATGAATTGAAAATTCGAATAATCATTCCCCCTAGTGGGAATCGAATCCACAACCATCGCGATTACAATCAGACGATGTACGACTGCTCCCTTCCACCATCGCGAGTTTGGACGGTTTCTAAGAGACACGGGTTCGAATCCCGTTGCGTTCAAATTTTTAGACGATTTCTTAAAATATTTTCTTAACACATTCAAGGAATAATGAATGAAAGTTAAATCACTTTAAAAATGTTAACAATATTGTATAGTCATAGGATACGGAGACATTTACAAATTTTCATTTAAATTAAACAGAAAGAAGTTGATAAAAAATGGCGTTCCAACATTTTCTTATACTTACCTATCATCAATATAAAAAGTAAAAGTTATATCTATTAAAGGAATATGAAATAATAAAACTCACCTCTTCTATTGACGACGACATAAACCCAGAACTGTAACAATAAAAAAGTCAATTATAATTTATGTAATATTCTACCATTATTTTATTATTTACTGCTTTAGTGTATATAATATGTTTTTATGGCTTTCATATGAACATTTTTATTATATTTTAGAATTAATTGAATCTGAAAAAGATTGAGCCAGTCGTGGCGCAGTGGCACGTGCGTGTGACTGTAAACGACTGGTTGTGGGTTCGATTCCCACTCCAGGGATGGAAATATATTTGTTTCGCTCTGGTTCAGATTTCGGCGGTGCGTGGGGAACGGAGTGCCTTAACACTAGGTTCCCTTTGCCTACCCTGATGTTTAAACACATATACAGCGTGAAGGTAAAAAAAAAACAAAATAAAAAAAAGTAAGTATTTCTCCGCTTAGGTGAGACAAAGTGCGGCGTTAAGCTCCGCCAATCAACTTTGAATGTATATATTTAAGGTGGAAAGTGGAGAACGCATTGTTATGACACTAGGTTCACTTTGACTATTCTGTATTTGTCCTGTATATGACTTAAGTTATATTTAGCTTTTTCTTATTAAGTAGTAGGTATTCTAATAATAATTATATATATTTATATAAATATTCTTAATTTTCCTAGAAGAATTACTGGCATTATATAGATCTATTACTGCTTCTAATGAATTAAATAAAAATCAAATTAAAAAAATATTAAATCGTACTAAATACTATAGATATTATGATAATTAATAATAATATTATATTAATAATAAAGATTTCAGCAACTATTTACTGTGTCCTTATATAACTTACCAGCACACTAATGAGCTTTTGTTCTTCTTCTTCTCCATTGTATTTTTTTTATTTAAAATGTCACTAACAAAGTTCACAGGAATGATAAATCACTTATGGTCACTTTTTATGAGAAATGAATAATTTCAATATAAATATTTTTCTGAAATCTACCTATGACATTCAGTTTAAAATATATATAATACTAGCGGCCCGCCCGCGGCTTCTCCGCGTGAATTATTTCGTTATACTGCAACCCTCAGGGAAGCATTTTTAAAATAAATTGATGAATGATTTTTCATATAAACTTTCATCCCCTATTTAAATCCTTTAGAGGTTGATTTTTGAAAAAATAAGTAGCCTATGTTAGACCCAGTCAGTTTTACTACTTTTATTCTAAATTTCATCCAAATCGGACCGGTAATTTAGCCGTGAAAGCGTGACAGACAGACACACAGACTTTCGCATTTATAATATAAGTATGGATTTGTATACTGTATCTAAATTAGAAAACGTTATTGTAAAATTTAAATTAAAAGGATCGTATATTAATAATGAAAACAAGTGTCTTAATACTTTCAGATAGGTTATCTCAGACTATCCTGCTATGCATTAAAAAACTGAACAATATAGTATTAAAGTAGTAGTAAAAATATAGTAGTAGTAACAATATAGTACATATTAAAAAAAGTCCCTTTGTCAATCCGTAACGCTTGAAACGCATGAAGATAAAAGAAACTCATTCATTATATGGCCATAATTAATAACTAATTAGACTTAAATATAAATTGAGATCAAAGGGCGTATAATGCATTTACTAGAGCGAAGTAATTAATGATTGACATCCGTGTAAGTTAATACGTTACGTAAACATAGTACAAATCTATACTATAATAAATTAGTAAAAAAGTTATATCTGTACATTGAAATTTTTATACAAAAAAAAATATTCGGGATATATAAAAACAATTAAAAAATAAATGCCGTTCAGGGGCCAGTCGTGATGCAGTGGCACAAGTGTGTCAGTGTAAGGGGAGTGGAAATATTTAATATTTCCATTTTCTTCGCTCTGTTGTCGAGGCAAAAGCGCGGCGTTAAGTTCCGCCACTTAACACGCAATGCCTCCAAATTCGGCGGAAATTGGGGAACGGAGTGTCTTAACACTAGGTTCCCTCTGCCTACCCTGCTGTTTGCGAGGTACAGCGTGACGCTATAAAAAAAAATGAATCTATGATATTTAAAATCTATATCTAATACCAAAGACAAAGTGTAACGTTAAGCTCCGCCACTTAACAAGCAATATTTCCATTTCAGGCGGAAAGTGAGGATGGAGTGTTTTAGCACTAGGTTCTCTACAACTACCCTGCTTTGCGAAAATTTCTTAGCCTCCTGACCTAATAAATAAACATTTATTTTTGCGCAATCAATATCTTCACACAAATCAAAGACTGTTCGAATTCTAGGCATTATGTTGCGTTCTGTTGCGTAACTCAACGCCATGAATTATAATATTCTATATTACATATATGTATTTAAAAATAATTTTGTTATTTCTACAAATAATAATCTTATTGCCTTGGACTACTTTAAGACTATGATAGATGGACGTGTGGACAGTAGTCAAATTGAATAACAAACGTTAATCAAGCTGAAATAAAAAAAATAACGCTTGTTTGATAGTTAAATGCTTTATCCTTTATTTTTTAATAACTAGATAAAGCATGTACATTTGTCTGAGAGAAACTAGTGTCAAGACACTCCGTTTTCCACTTTTCGTCCGTATTCGAGACAATATTTATTTATATTTATATATATATATATATATATATATATATATATATATATATATATATATATATATATATATATATATATATATATATATATATATATATATATATTTTTTTTTTTTTATATATATTCATAATTGCACAATTTAACAATAAATATGTGCAAAAGGCGGGCTTAAAGCTAAAAAGCATTTTCTCCCAGCCAACTTTGTTATGTGGGATATCATTATGTAGGGGTGCAAAACTTTATATTACACATTAAACAAGTGATAAGTACAAGTATATATAAACAGATATAATAAATATAAATGTTATTTATATATAAATATAGTATAACACACTACGTGTTGGGAAACGGAAAAATCTATTAAACATTAAAAATCAATATATAAAAATATATAAGCACACTAGCGGCCCGCTTGCGGCTTCGCCACGTGAACAATTTCATTATATTGCAACCGTCGGGGGCGTATTTTTAAACAATAAAGTAGCCTATGTTTGAGCTTAGATTATGAACTATATTTATGCCAAAATTCATTACAATTGGTCAAGCCGGTTTAGATTTTTCATATAAACTTTTATCCCCTATTTCAACCCTTTAGCGGTTAATTTTTAAAAAAATAAGTAGCCTACGTTAGACCCATGGTTATATACTACTTTCATTCTAAATTTCATCCAAATCGGACCGGTAGGTTAGCCGTGAAAGCGTGATAGACAAACACACAGACTTTCCCATTTATAATATAAGTATGGATATTATTTAAGCTAATACCAATGCCAGTAAAGTTATATAACTGTATACTATACCAATATTTCAAAATCAAATAAATATAAACTTTCTAACTAAGCCAAGAACAAATTTCTGTTAGAAGACGATGTCAAATCATTTATGTACACAAGTGTGACAAGAAAAAAATGTAAATTCATTTATAATATTAAACTATTGTTTTTTTTTTTAAATTATAAATATATGATCTTGGGCTACTTAGTTTTGTTTAATATGTAAATATTTTGAATACATGGTATCTATAACATTAGAGCTTTTAGATTTGATAAGATTATTATCAATTATAGAATTATATAAAACGTTGTAGAGGGAATAGAAAACGGAAACGGAAATAAAAAAGAAAAAGTACTGAACATAAAAAAAAAAAATTGCTTGCTGGTAGTCCTATATAATATACGGTAGAAAATAAAAAAAACCAAATGATTTAAGCCATCTTAGCGCAGTGGTACTGCGTTTGACTAAGTTTAAGCTCGATTCCTACTTGAAGGAATGGTTAGAGGATTCATGTGGAAAGTGAAGAACAGAGATCTTGACATTAAGTTCTCTCTGTCTGACCTGCTATGCGTGAAACAGCGTGAAACTAAAGAATAAGCTTATAAAATATTTAGCTCTTATCCTAAATATATTTTTCAAACAATACTAACTACACCTAAAAAAAAACCGCAAAACGGTTATGTTACAAAAATACAACATATAACACGACTCTACAAAAAAAAAATCGTTCTTTGTCCTAAAGTTTATACTATTATTTTCCAGTTAGTTATGCACAAAAACGAAAAGAAAATACCTTTTTTCGGTATAAAGTTTGCTTTTATGATAGTTATAATAATAATACTCATTTTTCAATTTTTTCATAAATTTTAATTGATTTTAATATTTTTAAAAAGACCGCGCGGTGAGAGTGGGGTATTAACGTTTACACTGTGCCGCTAGATGGCACCCGAGTGTTAAACAACCATCAGGTGTTATTTACAAGCCCAGAATAACTTAAAATGTCGTCACGAAAGTGCAAATACGATGCTGATGCATTTTGTTTTATATGTGGTCAATTTATTAAAGTTCGAGACGTGAAATATGAACTAAAGACATCTCACGTTCTCTGTGAAGCCTATAAAGCATATTTTGACTGTCCTGTACGGAATCAAGATAAGCCATGGGCTCCACATGTTACGAAAAGTTGGTTGAGGATATGCTTACAAATTTTAAGGCCATGGGCTGCAGGATGTCATTAAAAGTACATATGCTGCATGCTCATTTATCCAAATTTAAAAACAATATGGGAGCCTATTCCGAAGAGCAAGGAGAACGTTCCATCAGGACATCATGAATTTTGAACAACGCTATCAAGGCCAATACAATGAAAACATGATGGGCGACTATATTTGGGGTTTATTGAGAGAAAGTAGCTATGAACATAAAAGAAAAAGTAAAAGTGTACACTTTTAAGTTATTTTCCACTTTTCTGTAAGCTAATTTGATAGTAAAACTTAATAAAAATAATAAACATTTTTATTTCAATAGTTTTATTATCAAACAAATTAAAATCCGATTTTTTTTAAAAATTCGTTCAATCAGTCTTCTAAGCACAAAAGCAAAGTTCTTCATGCCATATATTTTTTTCCGTCTTATTACGACCTAAATAAACTACCGAAATTTAATGCTTTGCAATCAAAGTCAAATTTCATGTTGACCCGTGTAATTTTATAAATGACCCTAAAAAAAATATTTAAATTTTCCTCAAATAATTATATACTTATTATAATATAAGAACAATATAAAAAATATATTCTTGTCCTTGTATTTTTTTACATTGAGTCTTCACGATTAACAAAACTCGGTCGTATGCCACTTTACTGAATTTCATGTCACCACTATTACAATTGGTTTGAATATTTATCTTCATCCAAGAGTAAATTGTAATCAACTGGTACGTACTATATACATAAACCTAATCTCTTCTCTATATATAATAAAAGAGTAGAAAAGTCAATTCTGTACATGAAAAATTTCAGAAAAATTTTAATTGGGTGCGTTAATATATCGATAACAGAGGCCAAAAATCCACTCAGTAGAATTTTTGTCTGTCTGTCTGTCTGTCTGTCTGTCTGTCTGTTAATTTGTTCGTCAATCACGCAAAAACTACTGGACAGAAATAGATGAATTTTAGTATGGTGATAGCTTATAGTCCCAAGGTACATATAGGATAGTTTTTATCCCGGTTTTCCAAGTAGTTTTTTTGGAAAAAATAAAAAACCGATATAAGTAAATCATTTGTATATCGGTATCTACCGGGTAGAAATTAATGAATTTTTGTATGGAGTTAGCTTAGAGGTTAGAGCAACATATGGGATAGTTTTTATCCCGGTATTCAACATAACTCCCGCAGAAAAATAAAATTAAAAAAAAACATTCAAATTATGTCGATAGTTCACGAGTGAAGCTAAATTTGTTTCAATATCACTAATTAAAATAATTATAAAATAAAATATGCATAACATTTATTAAATATACATTTGACCGGTCTATAAAACTTAATATAATCTATATATTTTTATAATCTATATGACAACAGATGTCACTACGTTTTCTGCAACGGGTAGCGCCATTTGTTATTATAGTTGACATTGTATTAGACATATCCGCACTCATTAAAATTATTATTATAAAAATGCAAAAATCTGTATCTCTTCTATTTGTTATGTTTTGATGGAAATTCGTAAAGATTGTTGAAGACGCAGGGTCATATAGGCTACTTTATTAAAAATCAAACCCTAGGAGGTTGAAACAGTGGATGAAACTTATGTATGTTTAGTATATAGTGAGAATGAAAGATCTAAACTCCTTGACTGAAATGAATGAATTTTCTCAGGAAAATAGTTAATGAGGCAAGGTCATCACAAACATAGGCCATCTCTCTTTTTTTTAAAATTACCCTGGTATTCAAAACAGTTCCCGCAGAAAAGTAAAAAACTGGCAAAGTCAAATTGCATTGATTATTTGCAAGTAAAGCTATTTTTTAATATCAATAAGTAACACAATTGTAAAATAAAAAGCTTAAAGTTTATTTAAGATATTATGACCGGTTTATAATACTATATACCAGATGGTATATATGTACGAAATTTACTATCATATGATAGCAGATTTCATACGTTTTCTTATCAAATAATATATGTTATATGTCGCTATATGTTATCAAATAATATAGACATTGCACTAAATGTATCGATGATTTTCTCATGAACATAATAAGTGACGATAGTCAAATATAGACTACCCTCCTTTTATAAAAAAAAGCAATCCCAAATAGGCAATAGAGGACGAAAGTGGTAGTTCACGCGGCTTCGCCACGAGCGGGTCGCTAATACATATATAAAATTGTTGCATTACTAAGAGACAACGAAACTACTGGGGCGTAGAAATCTGAATATTAGCTTATAAGTTCCTTATAAAGAAGAAATAAGCCAGGAGAAGAAATTAACAAGAAAGAAAGTGGGGAACGGAGTGTCTTAACACTAGGTTCCCTCTGCCTATCCTGCTGTGTGCGGGATATAGCGTGAAGCTATTTAACACGTGAGTAAGTTGTGATAAGTATAGAAGATATTTGAAATGAAACTATTTTTAAGAGTATATTTTTGGTAGACTATCTAGTCTACCTGTGACCACGGACTAGGTACTATAGTGTTCGAAACGTCGGGTTTCTAAAAATATATTTTCGAATACCAAAAATATACGCGATTAATCCGTTTAAAAAAAAGTTTTATTTCAAAATGTGTAATAATCACGAAAATAAGAGATAATATTAGCAGCCTGTAGTAGAACGCGTTCAGAGCGCACGGACGGTTTTCAAGAAGCGCGGGTTCGAATCCCGTTGCGTTCAAATTTTTATACGTTTTGTAAAAAAAATATTCATTATCCTAAATGTGTGATAACACTTTTATATTTTGAAATTTTCTCCTTAATATGGTAAATTCATTTCGACTAACTTTGAGGATACATGAAAATAGAATAACCTTAAAATAACAAAAACATATACAACATATATCTATGTAATAAATAGGAAACTTTATGAGGTCGTGCTTTTTATTACTCATAACTGTAATAGGTATCTACATGTTTGTTAGTCATACAATACATGTGCTTACTAATAAAGATTCATCGAACTTTAAATATTTACAATAATATCTAATGTAACTGTAATTGCGATCGGTTGTGGGTTCGATTCCCACACGGTAGAAAAATTAAAATTTTATTATTTCCATTTCTCCACTTCGCGGGAACAGGATAATGCGGCGTTGAGTTACGCCATTTAACAGACAATACATTCTTCACTTCCCCCTCAACGTTGTAAGACATTGTATGTTGACTGACGGATCTTAACACCACGCTGCCTTATTTACCGGAGTAGAAAAATGAAAATAATTTAAATATAATCATTACCCTTATCGGTAATCGAACCCGCGACCTATCATGATTACTGTCAAAGTCAAATAATTTTATTCAAAATAAGAAGTTACAAGCTTCATTTTTTGAACGTCAAACAATTTACCACCGGTTCACTAAAGTTAATGCCTCAGACCTGAGAAGAACCAGCGCAAGAAACACAGCGGGATGTTTTTTTTTTTTTTTAGCTTTACGCTTGCATCCCGCACACAGCGGGGTAGGCAGAGGGAACCTAGTGTTAAAACACTCCGTTCCCCACTTTCCGCCGAATTCGGAGGCATTGCGTGTTAAGTGGCGGAACTTAACGCCGCGCTCTACCTCGGAACCGGAGCGAAGAAAATAGAAATATTAAATATTTCCACTCCTCGAGTGGGAATCGAACCCACAACCAGTCGTTTACAGTCACACGCTTGTGCCACTGGGCCACGACTGGCCACAATGATGATTTTTTTATTTTATTTTTTTAGTTATGCATTTACAGATATTATATAATTATATATTGACAATGATACCTAAGTATCCGGTCTAAACCGGAGCGAGCATTTCACTCTCAAGGCGTGTTAAATGTGTCAAACAAAACAATATTGTCTTTTTTTATTTTTTTTAGCTTCACGCTGTATCCCGCATACAGTAAGGTAGGCAGAGGGAACATAATGTTAAAGCACTCCGTTCAACATTTTTTTAAATTAAATTAAAATAAATAATACAATTAAATTCATAATTAAATAATAATATTCAAAATAAAAAATAAAATATCGGTTAATTACTCAAACAATACGTGTTAGATATTAACAGTGGTGGTCGATCGATATCGCGAGAACAAAGAAACCCGTGGACATGCAAAGACAAGGTTATTTAAATGACAAAGAAATTAAGAATAATAGAACAATTGTTTATTATTCTATCTGAGAACAAGACTATATTAATTGGGGCCAGTCGTATCAGTCAGTGGCACAGTGGCACAAGCGTGTGACTGTAAACGACTGGTTGTGGGTTCGATTCCCACTCGAGGAGCGGAATATTTTCATTTCCTTCGCTCTGGTATCGAGGCAAAAGCGCGGCGTTAAGTTCCGCAACTTAACACACAATGCCTCCAAAATTCGGCGGAAAGTGGAGAACGGAGTGTCTTAACACTAGGTTCCCTCTGTCTACCCTGCTGTGTGCGGGATATCGCGTGAAGCTAAAAAAAAGACTATATTAATTTAAGTACAGTGGACAGTGTATGACTACATACGATGGTTTTGGGTTCAATTCTAACTTGGCAAATTATTTTTTTTTAATTTCTGCATAGTAAAATAATGTGCGGCGTTAAACTCCGCTATTTTAAACACAACGTCTATAAAATGAAAGGTTAATGAAGAACAGAGTGTCTTAGCACTACGCTTTCTTTACCTACCTTGATAAATGTGAGAGATACGTGAAGCTAACAATATAATAATTTTGTTTTGATACATGATGACGCTCATACTCGTATAGTTACAAAGGAAATACTTAGTAATTACTCATCATTTTACGTGTAATAGGTATTCTCTCTATTCCATATTATAGATGTTATGGAGCTCCATAAATAACTAGTTATGGGTCCCCGATTCCCATTCGAAGAGTACAAATATTTAGTATTTCCATTTTCTTCGCTCTGGTGTCGAGGCAAAGCGCGGCGTTAAGTTCCGCCACTTAACACGCAACGCCTCTAAAATTCCGTGAAAAATGGGAAACGGAAACACTTGCCACTTCATTTCCCCTGACTACCCTGCTGAGGACGGGATAAAGCGCGTAACTAACGGGTATCCGAAATAAAAAAAAAACTATCCGTAACCGAAACCGAATCCGATATAAAAGTTTTGAATAATTTCAGATATGGACAGAGTCTAAGTAGTCTAATAGTCTCGAGGTATATTTCACAGTATAAAGGTAACCTGAGTTGAATTTGAACATACAAACAGACAGCTAAACTAAAAATAAAATGACTTCTATAATAATTCTCTGTGCCTAACTCGTTAACCAGAAAAAAGCGTAAAGTTGCTTTTTTCTATGATTCCATCAAAAACATTACAAAAAGCAAGGTAAACAATAAAAAAAAAACATGGACTCAAAGACTATGCGAGGTCTTTACCAAAACTAGTTGCTTTAAAAAATATATTACAGATACAAAAACAAAATTATTACAGTATTAAATAATATATTAAATAATCTCTTTTAACTTCACACTTTTCATACATAAGGTAGTTAGAAAGAACTTAGTGCCAAGACACTTCGTTTTTCACTTTTCACAAGAATTGAGACATTCCTTGTCAAGTAATGGACTTCAAAGCTGCCCTATGTATTTTCTTAGCCGAGCGGAGAAAAGTAATTAAAATATTGATCATATTATGATCATATTCCATAGAGTTGGAATCGAATTCTTAACCAAGCGAAGCGAACCAGAGCGAAGAAAATGGAAATATTAAATATTTCCACTCCTCGAGTGGGAATCGAACCCACAACCAGTCGTTTACAGTCACACGCTTGTGCCACTGGCCCACGACTGGCCACAAATATATAGTTACAAAAATATATAGTTTTAAAATTCGTTTTAAAACGTCAACTCTAGTGATGTTATAAAATGGTATATATAAATATTTGACATTAAAATCTCTCGACCCCAGAATTTTGTTACGCGACCCGAGTTTTAGAAGCCCTGGCCTATATAGATGCTACTCTGGCACAGTTAAGGAATACAGACATTTCATCAGACACCTTTCGGCGTTAAGTTACGCAAAACAACAATATACCTTCACTCTCGTTAAAGTACATTAATATATCAATTTTGTGAATAATTACGATTACGCGAGTAGATAAAAAAATTGCCTACAATGACCTTCAAAACAACAGAACAAATATAAACATAGTTATATTTTAAAACAAAAGTATGCAAAAAAATGAAACCTCAATCACTTTGAACTTTACACTTATGTATAATATTAAATTACGAACTAAACCATCACATATTCACAAAACAAACAAAAAATACACTTTTTAACCAAAAAATCAACCTTTTTTTAAGAAAACTTTAAAAAAAATATTAAAATATAAGTATTTAAAATATATAAAACAAAGAATTCACATATATATTTCAACGATAAACCAGCGTTACTCGCTACGCGTACGCGACTCGACTAGCGTCTGATAACCTATCAGTAGATTAAATAATGTATTGACATTGGTTTTAAAGTAACAGGGTAGGCTTAGTAATAGTCATTTATTATATTGTGCTAATAATACCAGTCGTGGCCCAGTGGCCACAAGCGTGTGACTGTAGACGACTGGTTGTGGGTTCGATTCCCATTTGAGGAGTGGAAATTATATTTCAATTTTCTAAGCTCTGGTGTCGAGGTAAAGCGCGGCGTTAAATTCCACCACTTAACACGCAAGCCTTCGAATTCGGCGGAAAGTGGGGAACGGAGTGTATTAACACTAGGTTCCCTCTGCCTACCCTGCTGTGTGCGGGATACAGCGTGAAGCTAAAAAAATACTTAATATTTAAAAAATATCATTATTATAATAATACGATAGTTTGGAGGTCGATTTCCGCTTGAGACAAGTTTCTTTTTTAATAATATTTTTAATATAATCCAGATATGATTCAATGAATGATTGTCTCTAAAAATAATATTGGAGAAATGTGTTAACATTAAGGATGATTTTCCCTAAGGATACTATTTGATATTAAGATATTTCAATTGCAAATAGATATCCCGTTGGCGCGTAAACAATACGTTGCCTTAGCAACGCGTATGTCATCCATACAGATATTATAAATGCACAAGTCTGTTTGTCTGTCTGTTACGCTTTTACGGTTAAACTACCACGCTGAATTTGGATGAAATTCAGGATGAAAGTTGTCTACTAGGGTCAAACATAGGCTATTTTTTTTCAAAAAGCTATTCCTAAAAGGTTCAAATAGGAGATGAAAGTTTGTATGAAATATTGTGTTTTTACGCAGGCCAAGTCGCGAACGGTCGCCAGTGTTATACATGTAAACGTAAGTTAAACACATGGTACTGTAGTATGTAGGTTTTATAAAAATATTACAAGTCTAAATAATATGTATTTGTTAGCTTTTGGTAGATTACTATAAACGGTAAAAGGTTCCTTACATTATAAAGTACTATATTTTATATAACCATCGTGGCGCAGTGACACTACGTTTGACTGAAGTAATCGCGACTGATTGCAGGTTCGATTATCACTCAAAATAATGTTCATAATTAAATTATTTTCATTTCTTTACTCTAGTGAATCAGACAAAGCGCAGTTCCGCTGTTCTGATAACTGTTATGCTATGCGTTAAATAGGTTTTTCGTTTTTTTTCTCAACTTCACGCTGTATCCCGCACACAGCAGGGTAGGCAGAGGGAACCTAGTATTAAGATACTTCGTTCCCCACTTTCCGCCGAATTCGGAGGCATTGCGTGTTAAGTGGCGGAACTTAACGCCGCGCTTTACCTCGACACCAGAGCGAAGAAAATGGAAATATAATTTCCACTCCTCGAGTGGGAATCGAACCCACAACCAGTCGTTTACAGTCACACGCTTGTGCCACTGGGCTACGACTGGCCACAAATAATAGGAATTAAAAATATATAAATAGCAGTTAAAAACGTATATGTTTCACAATCACGAAATCCTGTGGATTCTAGCCTTTTAGCTGACAGCTTTTCATAGTGGGCGATTGACCGTTTGGCCTAATTTTCTCGTGTGCAAATATGATATTTTCTTATCTATGTATGTTATCTTTTACACCCAGTTAGGAGTTAGAACGACAGGGTAAAGTACTATGGTAACGCAGTTAAAAGGAATCTGTTTGACATATAATATATATAGAATTCAGAGATTCTTTTTATAAAAATTACTTACTATAATTGTGTTTTTATAATAAATTTTTAAAAAGTTTTAAAAAACAATAAGTAACTTTGCAGGTTCACTCTTATCCGTATAAAAGCAGGGAGATTGTAGTGTCAATTTACGCGTTTCTCCGCTTTCCGCTCGAATTTTAGACATTATGTATGGAGCGATGATGTCAAATGATGTCAAATATATTTTTTTTTAATGTCCAGTTTTTAGTTTTTCCCGTATGGCAGATTAGTCAGAGAGAATCCAGTGTTGAGAGTATTTAATATTATAAAAGAAAATGAACTCTAAACCATTCTCTTATACACATAGACCACTGTGCCATATAGGTATGTATTAAGATCGAAAGTGTTAATAAAAACTACATACTTATTGGTAAAACTTTCTGAAAATGGAAAGCGTTTCTCTTTTCTACAAAAGTATGCAGTGTACCATTTAACGGTTTGCATATTAAATATATTAGCCGCGTGAACTACATAGCTGTTTCATTATATTGCAACCCTCGGAGGTGGATTTTTGAAAAATAAAGTAGCCTATGTTTAATCTTGTATTATCAACTACATTTATGCCAAAATTCATTACAATCGGTGAAGCGGTTTAAATTTTTCATATAAACTTACATCCTATATTTCAACCCTTTAAGGGTGGATTATTGAAAAAATAAGTAACCTATATTTGACCCTGGATTTTTTACTACTTTCATTCTAAATTTCATCCAAATCGGTCGAGTAGATTAGCCGTGAAAGCGTGACAGACAAACTTTTGCATTTATAATACGGAAACATACATTAAATGCTATGAAGCCATGTGACTGTCAATGCAATTGGTCGTGGAATCAATTCCCAACAGGTAGAATTATGAAAATTAAAGTATTTTCATTTCTTCTTTATGGTGTAGAACAAAGCAAAGTGTTGAATTCCGGTACAAAAAATGCAATGTTTCTGTATCGAATGGATTGTGGAGAACGGAGTGTCTTAACACTAGGTTCTTTCTGACTACTCTGCTTTGATGTTAAAGTGTGAAGCTTAAAATAAATAAATAAATAAATATTATAATATATATTTTTTTTATAGCTTCACGCTGTATCACGCACACAGCAGGGTAGGCAGAGGGAACCTAGTGTTAAGACACTCCGTTCTCCACGCACCGCCGAATTCGGAGGCATTGCTTGTTAAGTGGCAGAACTTAACGCCACGCTTTACCTCGACACCAGAGTGAAGAAAATGGAAATATAAAACATTTCCACTCCATGAGTGGGAATCGAACCCACAACCAGTTGCTTACAGTCACACGCTTGTGTCACTGCGCCACTACTGGCTCCTATAATACTTGACTTTAATAATACACAGTAAATCAAATTATTATGGACCAATCAATATATTGTCGCCTCTCACTTAGCCATAATGTGGTGATAAATCATTATAAATGTTTGTAAACGTCAATTATAATCATTTAGAAAGTTATAATTAATATGATTAATGGAATTGGTAAAGTTTTAGAAATATATCATTTTTTCTTCAGGCAGAAAGAAACCTAGTCAAAAACGGAAAGCAGAGTGGCTTTCCGTTTCCCTTTTGTCTAACCAGAACGGAAAAGTAAGTAGTTTAATTAGTATAATCATTCCCTCGAATGTGCATCGAATCCACTACCATCGCGTCATCGAGTCTGGTGTTCCTTTGATTGTTACAATGGCCATCATTTAACATTTTTTGACGTATAATAATTTAATGATCAAAAGCGTAATAGGAAGTAAAATGAGACCTTCGCTTATATTAACTCAATGACAAAAGCATTACATTTTTTTAAAGTTATCGAAAAAGTTTAGGTTCTAAGGAATATTTTTTCTTAATACAGATATCTCAAATTAACATTTTTAGCTTCACGCTGTATAAACACTCGCACACAGACGGGTAGGCAGAGGGAACCTAGTGTTAAGACACTCCGTTCCCCATGCACCGCCGAATTCGGAGGCATTGCGTGTTAAGTGGCGGAACTTACCGCCGCGCTTTGCCTCGACACCAGAGCGAAGAACATGGAATTATTAAATATGTCCACTTCACGCGTGGGAACCGAACCCACAATCACTTTACAGTCACACTTTGTGCCTACAAGGCACGATTGGCCCAAGCACTAGTAAAACAAATATCAGAGATCTCAAAAGCATAGAAACTAAATAATAAATAGATTCAAAACATTCCGTTCTTCGCTTTCCTTCCTTACTTGAGAGATTACATCGGACCCTTACAATTAAACTGACCTAATACTCAAATTCCCCGTTTTGCTAAAAACGACTATAAAAATCCATACTTATATTATAAATGCGAATGTCTATGTGTTTGTCTGTCACGCTTACACGGCTAATCTACCGGTCTGATTTGGATGAAATTTAAAATGAAAGAAGTAAAAATGACTGAGTCTAACATAGGCTACTTAGTTTTTCAAAAATCAACCTCTTAAGGGTTGAAGTTTATATGAAAAATCTATACCGCTTGACCGATTGTAACGAATTTTGGCATATACATAGTTGATAATCCAAGGTTAAACATAGGCTACTTTATTTTTCAAAAATCCACCCCCGAAAGTTGCAATATAACGAAACAGGTACGTAGATACCGCGGTGAAGACGCGAGCGGACCGCTAGTCTTATTATAAGATTCTATTTAAATTACATTAAAGTTTTGAGTTACATAAGTCACTTTAATTCTAAGAGTGCGACATGTCAAGTAGCGGAGCTAAACGCCGTGCTAACAACAAAAATAAGTTGTAATAAAGCGTATAAGAATTTCGACGCAACTGGTAGTAGAACGCATGGCTTAGCGATGGAGCGCCTGGACGGTATCCAGGTGGCGCGGGTTCGAATTCCGCTGCGTTCGAATTATTATACGTTTTCTAAATGTCTTTTTCAATTTTCTTAAGTGTCGAACAAAACTTTAAAAATGTTTAAAACTCAACTAAACGCTATCTTATCAGGATGGGGAAATGGAGTAATGTTAATGTAATCATTCCCCTCGAATAGGGGACATTAATCACAGCGTTTATAGTCAGACGGTGCTCTATCTCACTAATATGGAATGTCCTTGACTTTAGTTTATCTATGTAGAAACGATTTTGAAAGTATGTGAATGAGTAAATTCTGAGAGAAAGAAATATGGCAAGAATCATTTTTTTGTTATTCTTTTTATTTTATGCATGTTGGTTGAGCACAACTTATTTTTTCAATGTAACGCACTAATACGAGACTAATAAATCAAACTTTGAAAAAAAAAACATGTAAAATATTAGATTAACGGTTAGTAATTCATATTTTTGGAAGTTTTAAATATTTAAATATTCTGTAAAAAGTTGATATCTTGTTTCTGAATTTAAATAAAAACGTGAATAAATTTTCTAACAAAAAGTAAAACAAATAAAACTAACCTCTCATCATAAATCGTAGAGTTGGTCATGTTGAATTCATCAAAACTGTCTTCGATTGCGCCAAACATTTTCGCGCCTTCCACGTTGCTGTCAAACTCTGACAGCTGACTGACGTTTGACAGCTGGCTGACATTCGACAGCTGGCTGGCGTTTGACATTTGGCTGACGTTTGACAGTTGGCTGACGTGTGACACCTGACTTGCGGTTGACATTTGACAGCTGTCAGTCTTGCCCTTGTTGCGCTGGTCCCATAGCTTTTTGGTTTCATCCTGAACTCGTCGTTTTAACTCGGATATTTTCTCACGTTCGTTTTCTATTACTTGGCAGCCTATAATAAAGTTTACAATTTAGCTTACAAAATACGATTTTTATTATATGCAACACATTTTTTTAATATTATTTTTATTATGATTATGAACGGTTGTTACCTTTGTATATATCTAGTAAATTAATCGTATATAATACATATTACAATTAATGTATTGCCATTTGCCAGTAAACCCCTCACAAGAGAAAATGTAAATTTAATGGAGATTTTAAAGTAATTGAACAGAATATAAAGTTAACCCCTAATAATAGTACAATACTAAAACTACAAGCAAAAATACACTAACAATATCATAATTTTATATTCACATATCATTTTGTAAAATAAATTACGGCGCTGACAGAGTTAACCCAGCAATAAAAACTCTACTTCATGATTGTGGTCATTTAGATTAATTTCTCACTATTTTAAGAAGCCTTATGACATTTTTGACCTAACACGAGGAAGAAAACAAAAATATTGTAATAAAAATCGAACCTATAATTTTTTTATATATCAAACACTTCTTAAGTAAGCTATGGCCGCACCAATTTTTATTACTTTATTCATTAATATCAAAATTAGTTTATGATACTGCTATGGGATCTTCATATAAATGTCACGAGACCTTATGGGTCATATGCCTAACCAAAAAATTTAAAAATAATCAACTCACCTTTTTCTTCTAACATCTCAATCCTCTTTCGCTCAATCTCCATTAAGCTATCTAACGTTCTCTTTCCCAACGAATTAACATCATCACTGGACAAAATCGGCGCATCTAAAGTTATTTTAGATATCCTATCTATATCGTCTTGAGACGGTATTTTCCCTGAATCTGTTATTTTACTAAATTCTCGAACATTCGGTTCGTCTCCACAACTCTTTCTGTGTAAAACTTTAACTTCTTTGAAATTTTCATTTTCCTCCTTTATTGTATCTGTTTTATCTGGAGATAGAGATTTTGATTTGACATATTTATTATCTGTCACAATTGGTTTATTTTTGACGTATCTGTTCTTTGAATCTTCTTCGTTTTTGCTCTCTTTGCGTTTTAATGAATCCTTTTTAATAATCTTTCCTAAAGCGGCAAATGTAGGTATTTTTGACGACGAATTACTTTTAACTGGGCCGTTTTCTTTTTTATCTTTCTTCTTAGAATTTCGAAGGCTATTGAATTTATCTAAGGACGTATCCACTTCTATGTTCTCGTTGTAAAATATATTTTCGTTTAGACTTTGGGACATTAAATCGATTTTAGGCTCGATTTTCTTCTTATCTTTACTTTTCCGCTTTAGCGAGTCGAAATTCCTTTCCCAGAAGCCTTTCTTTTCTTTGGATGAATTGGAAGATTTGGACGGACTGCTGTCAACTTCTATTGGATCATCCAAATCAGTGACCCGCCTTTCTATATCAACTATCATAGACTGCGACATTTGATCTATAGAATTAAACTTATCTTTTAGTAGCTTAGTATGATTTTCAAAGTTAGATATTTTAGCAACGTCTAAGTCATCGCTGTCTGAATTTTGCGGGGAATACCCGAATTCTCCAGATTTTGCTCTAGTTTGGTCAGTGTAAAACGCACTATCAGGTGATTGCGTTCTTTCTATATCATTTAATTTAGAAACGACAGGTTTCATTTCCTTTTCTATAATCTGTACTTTGCCAGTCAAATGTTCTACGTGGTTAAGTAATTTTACATATTCTGCCTGTAATACTTTGGTTTCTTCTAACGCTGATGTTAGGTTGACATTGGCTTCACATTTTAACGTGAGTATTCTTTCTTTTTGAAGATCTATTTTTTTAGCTAATAATGTTATTTCATTATCTAGTGCTTCTCTATTTGCTAATCTATAAATGGGAAAAAATTGTTTATGTTAGATATATTTATATAAATAGTGAGGTTTTTATTAATGGCTTCTTTAATACATATAAATATAAATTAAATATTAAAGAAAGTCACTAGCTTATTAATATAAAATTTTAAATCTAAAATAAAATATAATAAAATTTTTGTATGTATTTTTCTCTTAGTTCGTGTTTTTGTAACAAATGTTTATGAAATGAATACATTTTTTTAAACACTAATAAGAAGCAAGCATGGCTTTAGCCAAAAAGTTTTGAGGAACCCTTGGAGCTAAAAAAGGCAGCTAGCGTACAAAAATAGGGTACAATATAAATTTCATACATTCATATCTTTAATTATTAATTTTTAACTTACAATTCAGATTCTTCCTCCAATTGCTGAAATTCTAGATCTTCGAATATTTTCGTCTCATTATCCAATATGTCTTGAGCATTCTGCAATTCCTCTAGCGTGGCTTTATTTTCTTTTAAGTCCTTTTCAATTCTATATTAAATAAAAAAATAAAATTATTTATTTATTTTATTATTAAATATAATCATGGTGCAGTAAGGTAACGTCTGATTGTAAACGCGATTGTTTGTGGGTTCGATTCCCACTCGGTGGAATTACATTATTATTAATTATTAAAGTATTTTCATTTCCCCGTTCTGGTAAGACAAAGTGCGGCGTTAAGTTCCGCCACTCAATTCGATTTGTCGAGGAAATCTGAGAACGGAACGACTGACTATGCTGCTAGTCGGGAGCTATATTTTTATAAAAGTTTATAAAAAATAAATAACTTTATAAATATAAAACAAATCATGCTATCAATTTAAATGTACATAATGATTGTGAATCGATATTCGTCTATATTTGTTTCTAATTTAAAGTTGTTTTTATTAAAGACTAGCTGCCCACTCGCGTGAACTACTAAATTGATTTGTTACATTGCAACCGTCGAAGGTGGATTTTTGAAAAATAAAGTAGCCTATGTTTAAGGTGTATCATCAACTATATATGCATGTTTAGATTTTTCATATAAACTTTCATCCCCTATTTAGAGGTATATATTTAAAAAAATAAGTAGCCTATGTTTGACACTGGGGTTTTTACTGCTTTCATTCAAAATCTCATCCAAAGATTAGCCGTGAATGCATGACAGACTTTTGCATTTATAGTATCCATGGATACTAAAGCCATTATGTCGCAGTGGAAAAACGTGAATACGATGGTTAATGGTTCGATTCTCTATAAGGTAAATAATTATATTAAAAATATCTTGATTACTAGTAAGGTAGATCACGGCGTTAAGTTCTGCCACTCACCACACAGTGGTCTAAGATTCAGGCAAAAAGTGGAAATCAAAAACTAGGTTCTCTCTGACTACCCCATTAAAAAGAAAAAAAAATAAATATATATTTATAATTTACCTTTCAATTTTCATAGTGGCAACCTCAACACGATCTTTCATTTCATTTTGCCGCGATTTTTGTTTCTCTATCAGATGTTTAATTTCCTTTTCAATAGATTTCGCTTTGTCCGTCAAATCTGCTTTTTTCTTCTGCTCTATGTTCAAGATGGCTATTTCTGAGTCGTATTCACCTTTTATTAAAGCTTTCTCCATTTCTAACTATAAAGGGGGAAAAAGATATAATTACTAATTATTTAAAAAAAAATGTATAATTATTTGGGTACTATAATTACGTAATTATAAAAAATTATAATTACGTGGCTCTTTCGGTATATTGGAACCCTCAGTGGTGGATTCTTAAAAAATAAAGTAGCCTATGTTTAACCTTGGATCATCAACTATATATATGCCAAAATTCATTAGAATCTGTCAAGCGGTGTAGATTTTTCATATAAACTTTCATCCCCTATTTTAACCCTTTAGAGGTTGACTTTTGGAAAACTAAGTAGCCTACGTTAGACCCAGTCATTTTTACTACTTTCGTTCTAAATTTCATCGAAATCGGACCAGTAGATTAGCCGTGAAAACGTGACAGACACACAGACATTCGCATTTATAATATAAGTATGGATTGACATGGTGATGGTTGTGAGTTTAAAGTTTTAAAATTAAAATTTTGTGTTAAAAATATACGTTTAATATTTATTAAAAGTATTACTAATTTAACTACTATTTACAATAATTTAAAAAATGTACCAGAAATGGTGAATTTTAATATGGAAAAATTTTCACACAGGTTATATCAAAAAAATACATAGTTTTCTTATTTACTTTTGTTTTTTAAAAAAAAAAAAGCGGACTGAGGCTTGAAAAGAATCTTGCTAGATTCAAATTTTCATAACATTTAACCTTTTCATTAACGTGAAATTAAATGGAATTATTCAAAATATTAAATTGACTAATACTCTAATTTACAAAATAACTAATAATATATTAAAAGAATTATGCAATAAATACGTACCTCTCTCAATATATCATCCTCTTGCGATCTTATTTCCGTCATTTTACACTTAATCTCATGTATTTCCGCAACAAGCTTCTTCCTTTCCTCCTTTAAATTTTCAAATCTAGATTTCAATTCATCCAAATTTTCATCCAAAACTGCACTCCCTATAGAATCTACTTCATTATCAATTTTCTTAATATCCTCAGAAACATCTTTTATAAGACTTTCACGTTTATTTTGCTTTAAATCTTTTTCAAATTCTTCCAATTCTGGTATATCAGCCATAAGTTCCTTTTTAACGTCATCGAAACTTTTATTTTTAGTTAAAGTCTCTATATTATCTGTTTGGTCATTAATTTCAATAGAATCCATATTTTCCTCGTTTTTATCAGATATTATTTTAGAATATCTAAATTCTAAATCGTTAGTCAAATCATCATCAATCATCGGTATTTCTTCTTCGAGACTTAATTGTTTCTCTATACCACTTATTTTGTCCTCTCTATTACTTTCTATAGTATTAACAGTTTCATGATTAACATTTGTATCGAAATTAGGTTTCGTCGAATTATCTATAGGCGGAGGCGTTGGGAATATAAAATACTGTGGAGACGGCAAATTTTTGTGAGCAAAAGTTGTTTTAATTCTCGTTCTGGGACTTTGAGTGTTAGGTGACTTTGGTTTGAAGCCTAAATTATTTTTAAAATACACATTTTCGTAAGGACTGCCTAATGGAGACATATTATGATTCTGACTTTGCAGTTTCCTTATCATAATCGGACTAGATAGATCGTTTCTAGGTTCATCAAATATGGGAATGCCAATTTCGTCCATTCTTCCTATATTTTCGTAATTATTATCAGTTATAGTAACTTCAGGGGTTAAACTGTCCAAGTTAGGTTGTGATGTATCAAAGTTTTCGTAGTTCGACGCGTTTCTTTGCAGAGATTGGTTCATAGATCTGTTGTGACTAGTATCAAATCTGTAAGATAAAGCTTATCTTGGTTTACGAGTAAACAATATTGTAAGACATTGATGATAAAGTACGATAAGAGATATTTTTTCTTATTTTTTTTTATATATATAACTTTAAACTATATTAGAAAATCAACATATTCTTTTTAAAATAGAATAGTTAAAATTTAAAGTACGTAAGCACTTTTTAATCCTTTTAACATTTTCAAGTGTTTTTTACTCACTTAGGTAATGGAAAAGGTCATTTTTAGAAAAAGATGGAAATATTAAATATTTCCACTCCTCGAGTGGGAATCGAACCCACAACCAGTCGTTTACAGTTACACGTTCGTGCCACCGCGCTACGACTGGCCCAATTAGATACAATCAGTTCATTATTATAAGTCTTCTGAGTGAGTGAAAGATAATAATACTCAAACAATACTTTTGAACATTTTTAAAGTTATATTCACAAAAAACGCATTATAAGTTTTCTAAATGTCTTTTTCTTTATACTTAAACAAAATAAAAAAATAATTCGACTTGTCAGGGAAAACCTAGCGGCCTCAACGATTATTTACATGTTAATTCAATTATAATCAGGGCTCAACTGTTGTCACCATATCATTTTTATCTTTTATTTGTTATGTTTTTCAAATAAACAAGTTTTAATACTTGAAATTCTTTACATCTGTCGTATACGTGTTGTGTTCTATCTTTGCGCAGTGGGACAGCGTCTGACTGTAAAACATGATTGGTTGTGGGTTCGATTCCCTATGAAAAATAAATTGCTCTGAGGTAGTCAGAGCAATCAGTTTTTTATGATTATTATAACACGCAATGCCTCCGAATTCGGCAGGAACTGGGGAACGGAGTGTCTTAACACTAGATTCCCTCTGCCTACCCTGCTGTGTGCGGGATACAGCGTGAAGCTAAAAAAAAAAATTAATACATTTTGTCTACCCCGCTCTGATAAAATCAAAAACAGTGTTAAGTTCCGCCATTCAAACATGCAATGTGTCGAATTCGGGTGAAAAGCGAAGATCCGAGTGTCTTAGTATTACGTTCTCTCTGTCCTGATATGCATAAAAAAGTTTATATTGTTTATTTTAGCTTTACACTGTATCACAAGGTAGGCAGAGGGAACCTAGTGTTAAGACACTCCGTTCCCCATGTACCGCCGAATTCGGAGGCATTCCGTGTTAAGTGGCGGTATTTAACGCCGCGCTTTACCTCTACAGAGCGAAGAAAATGGAAATATTAAATATTTCTACTTCGGCCTCTGCGCCACAACTGACTCCATATTGCTTTTTTAATATTTATATATTTCTTACTTATAATATCCATCGTTGGTTTGAACGAAGTTCGGGTTATTCGCAGCAACGCTTCTAGGTAACGAGCCGTTGGTTATAATTTTATTATGAGGCCTTTTCTCTGTTGGTGTTATTGGTACACCTGTAAAATAAAAAAAAACATATATTATCGTAATCTTATTTTATAAAACAGTAAAAATATAACAAAAATAATTAATGCAATTGCTAATCGTTATATATTGTAGTTGTCGTGACGCAATGGGACAGCGTTTGACTGTGGTTACGATCGGTTGTGGGTACAATTCCCACTCGAGGGAACTGATTTTTAATAAATTAAATTTTTCCGCACTTATGAAACATAGCGCGGCGTTAAGCTCTGCCACTAAACACGCAAAGCCGCGCAAATGTCAAAGAGAACATAATGTCAAAAGATATTAAGTCCTCTCTAACTACTCTGCTACGCGGGGAAATACGTTAATCTAAAAAAATACTTTAAAGTAAATAAAAATAAAATAAATGCAACATTTTAATCCAAAAGAAAAACTAACTAAACAAAGGAAGATACATAAATAAATAGATATGAAATGTCACATTGTCGAAATCACACTGATCTTTGCAAAAGTAACAGATAAATTAAAAAAAAAAACAAGGCTTATAACTTTTTACGCAAAGTTTAAACTTTTTGCATGCATTTTAAAGATATAATAATTAAATAGTTTAAAAAAAAACAACAAATTAGTTTAATCGGCCGATGTGCTACTAGATAAGCTAATCTAATTGTCACAGATATGTGTATTAATTAAATGTAACACAAATACAATCACCAATTTGACCGACTCTGATTGATTGGGTTTTGGTTCGATTTCCGGTCAAAGTAAGGAATTTTATAATAAGTGAGTTTTTAGCCCTTCTTATTAAGAAAGTTATAAAATTTATAGCTTCGGACGAAAAATAGAAAGCTAAATGTTTCTCTTAATAATAAATAATAAACTAGTAAAAATAAATATTATAGTTAGTACAAAGTGACTAATATCCACTTTAGTATAAAGTGACATCTACGTTGTTATGGCAACGCGTACTTTACGCATGAATTGGACCTATCTGTATATTAAAATGAGTCCATTTAGGTCTACGTGAAGATAATTTTGGAAGGAACGGACAGACTTAACACTATGTTTTTTTTTTGAGATATAGAAAAAACAAACAGAATCTAAGCAACAATCATTCAAAATTACTCAATACAAATTATTCAAATCACTTGAGCGATTTTAGGAAACATAGCAAAGAACCAGTAAAACAACTAGCAAGCCACTTGCAAATGAAAAAAATCGCATCAAAATCGGTCCATCCGTTTAAGAGCTACGATGCCATAGACAGACATCAACTTCAAACTTATATCTATATAAAGTAGAGAGTTACAAACTAAACAACTTACCTGAAGTAATCTGCCTCTCATATTCGGCGCACATATTGAGAATTTCCTCCAAACGGGCCGTTTCCGCTTCTTTTTGCTCTTCCTCCTTTACTCTATCTTGGTAAGCCTAAAACATGCGTTATCAAATAAATTATCATTGAATTTTAATTTGTTATTAACTTGAATGTTATCATCACGTGTCTTTTTTGCAAACGAGTTGTAAATAGTGTCTCTTATACTACGGTAGGCAGAGAGAGAGGACTAGTCAAGACTTGTCTTGTCAAGACACTCCACCGGAATCCGAGATATTCTTGTTATCTTTAATAATTATTTTATATAATATATATATTTTTTTTATATAATATATCGAAAATTATTTTATATAATATTTTTAATAATTATTTTAATTATAAAAAATAATTCAGATAACGAAGATTTTTATAATTAATTTTATAGTTCATTGTAAACTATAATATGTTAAATATGCATAAGAAAATAAGCGTTTGTTAAAACGCTCGAAAGCAGATATAATTTTAAGTCAAGTTGAAACTAAGGCTACAAAAAGGCTGGTAATATCTATCTTCGACAATATAAAATTGAAATAAGGTAAAATTAATTTCTTATAAACAAAACCATTATTGACCAATTACCTTCAAAATAATATACAGTAACAAAAACACAACAACTTATATAAAAAATATACTTATATAAATAATATATTAATTTAAATAATATATTAATTTAAAATAACATTTGGACACACACAAAAACATCACAAAAAATCACAATTTTAATAATAAACTCCCATTAACTAATAACTTACCAAACCACAGAACAACTTATCGATTTTCCTAATTATTGTATTATAAATTTGATTCCTCACATACAAATCATTAAACTGGTTAACTTTCATATCATTGCCAACCATAATGACATTACTATTCTGAATTGGCGCCGAAATATTTTTCTTACTGGCAACATCGTCCGCCATCTTGGAATTAATGTCATTCCTTAAACTGTCATACGATTGTAGAATTTGTTTTTCCAATTTGATTATTTTCGCATCGATTGTGTTTTCGTGATTTCTCGTTTCTTTTATATAATGGTTTGTCAATATTGTATTAATTGTTCTATATATCTTAATGTCGTTTCGCAGTTTGTGAACAACTTCGAGTTTTTCGTTGACAGAATTCGCAATTTCGTTTACCTTGTCTATATTTTCTTTCACATGGCATTTTTTTTCGAAAGAGCTTTTTAAATCTTTAAGGGCTAGTGTATTTTTTTTGAGATTCGCCACGAACAGTTTCAAAAGACGTTTGCGGGAATAACCCTTGCTTGATTTTGACGATTTTTGCGTCATTTTGCACTAATTTAGTTATTTAACGTGGCTTTTTCAATAATACTTTTAAATTTAGATAGATATGTTTATTCTGTGACCTAAGAATAATTGAAAATTAAAAAGTCTAATAGATTAAAATATTATATTAATAAGTCAAAAAAAATTAAATAATTTCGTTACTTTACCTCTGTTTTGTCACACAAAGCAATAAACATAAAAAAATTAAACAAGAACAAAAAACAAAACGTAAACGATTACATTTTGTTTAAACACTATTTAATGCCACGTCTGAAACACTCCAACACAAATCGATTTAAAATCAAATTTTCACACAAAAAATCATGATAAATCGATATTATTAATAAAAAATCGATATTTAATATAATTTTTAGGCAGAATTATTCCACGAGTGTCTTTCAACTGTCTTGCCGCAGTACAACTGCAATGTACTATTTGTTAATGTTTATCTCACCGTCACATTATCTTAAGATATAATAATTCTCTTTTGTTATAGCAAGATATAATTAAAACGTTATCATTTCTATTCAATAAATGTTGATCTGTAGATTATATTATCATGCCGACGACATAGTTTAATATTTATATTATTTTGTTAAATACAGGAAGAAGTTTAATATGTGATAAGGTTGATAATTAATTGTTTTTTTTTTAATGTGATTTTTTTTTGGTTTTTACCTAACTAATGAGTTTTTATATGATAATCATCCAGTCCAGTCCATTTGAAAGGTGTCATTATTAAAAAAAGTACCGCTGAGTGTCTTGCACCGAAACTATTTTGACGTGGTCAGTCTACATGTGACCGCAGACTACTGTAAAGTGTTTGAAACGTCGGGTTTTCTAGACATGTATTTCGAATATCAATAATATACGCAATTAATGCCGTTAAAATATCTTTATTTCAAAAAGTTATGGACATTTTTGGATGAACAAAAAGTTATGGAACTCTCTGAACGCTCACTATGATAGCCATTTCGTATAATCGATACTCATAAAAACTACCCACAAATCCACAATTTTATACGCAAAATAATGAATTTAAGGTTAGATACCTAATGTGTAGACATAATTGTTATTACTAATGACATTATTTAAAAAATAGGTCCAAATAAACAAAAAAAAAATAAACGACATACCTTTTGTATCACCATTCTATTTTAATTACTTAAAAGAAAAAAAAAATACTCTTACCTTCATCCTCATACTTTCAGCCTCAACACTCCTATCGTAGTGACAAATGGCATACACCGGCGAATATTGCGGATTCCTTTCAAAAGCGGGCGACGGCAAACAAACGACTTTCCCCACCCCACACAAACGCCCATATTCACTCAAATCCATGTTCAAATTAGTCTTGCTATCCAAAATATTCTTGCTAGATTCACTCTTGCAGTCCAAATTATTCTTGCTAGATTCACTCTTGCAGTCCAAGTTATTCTTGCTAGATTCACTCTTGCAGTCTAAATTATTCTTGCAATCCTTGCGATCGATGTTGATTTTACCGTATATATTGTTATCTGGTCTGCTTTGTTGATCGTTGTTAACTTTTTTTGGTAATTTAACATCGTTTTTTAAATTGTCATCGAAATTTCGAACTATATCATCGATTTTTGTTTTATTTCGTATAGCAACATTGGCGTATGAACAGTTCTTGGGATCGAGACTATTATTTTCGTTCAACATGATCATTTTCTGTTCTTGCTTCTTGTTCATATAATTAGGTATATTTCGATTGCCCAAGACATCTTTTGCAGGCGTATTGACTGTGAGTGAATTAGCACTGAAAACTTTAGGCGATATTTCAATTTCGTTCGTCGTATAAAATTGACTTCTACCCACATTTTTTTGTTGTTTCGCGTAATATTCGAATTTGGATACTTTAGCCATAATACTGCCGATTTTGGGTCTACCTTCTTGGTCTGAATTTGAATCTGTATCGTCTTTATACGGTTTTCTAGGAGCCACTGGCGGTTTTTTTCTAGACATTTCTTTTAACGTCATGTCTAATTCGTGGTCGAGTTGTGATAGGGAATTGTCTTTGTATATTTTTTGTATGTTTTGGTAACATTGGTTCGTTGGGTCTGAATGATGGTTGACGTATCCTGTAATTATAAACAAAATAAAGTTAAAATTTAATAATGGAATTAAATGATATTAAATAATATGTGTTATTAAAAAGTGCTCTTTCAAGCGAAATATTTAGGATTTATAGGTACTTTAGGTAGTAGAAATTTGTAAATATATTTCTATAGTGTACAAGAATTTTGACAGTCGGATGTAGAACTTATTACCTTAGCCTTAGCCGTCAGGACGATTGGACTGGCTCAACTCATTTTTTGGTAAATCTCTGTTAAATGCCCTTAGGTATGGTATTGTCATCGGATTCAGGCACTTGAGCTAATTTTTAACTCAACTCAAAAACTGAACTCACTTTGCTTCAACACCAAAGCGAAGAAAATGGAAATATCGTATATTTTCACTATTCGAGTGGTAATCGAACCCACAACCAGTCGAATTTATAATCACACTTTGTGCCAACAAGCCACGACTGGCCTCAAACAATAAAAAACTCGTAATAAAATAAAAACAATATACTACCGTATAATATTATTTTAAAAGGTAATAAAAATTATAAAAAACAACATATTACCAGTGGGCAAACACTGCTCATTAGGCGTAAACTGTATGGGAGCCATCGACACGTGACCTGAGGGTAGGACTGATTTCATAAGCTTTGCTTCTTCTGGATGGTTGAATCGGAGGTAGTTTGAACGACCGATTGTTAACATGCTACCTGGAAATTAGAAATGTATATGTAAGATAAAAATATATATATGTTTGGTGTAATTTTTGTATTCTTATACTTATAAAGAAGTATGCAGGGGCCGCAGCATTTGTTACTCTATTCTCTCTGATCTGATTTGATCTCCCCCGAGAGGGATCAATTACGAAGCAAGATGATGAAGATGATTTTTAATAATATTTCATATTCGCAATGTTATACATTTTGTTACTATTTAAACCGCATTAGTAAAGTATATATTTGGTACTCGAAAACACGTTTATACCAGACGATTCGATTTCTTTACATTAGTTCGTGAGTACACGCAGACTGACCTGTTGAAACAATTCCATTTCAAAAATATATTTTTCAAGATAAAATTTTTTGTTCTTGATCCTATCACTAAATCATTTTTTTTAGGTTTGTTACAAATTTTTAATTTAGTCAATAAAACAGCAAACTGTATAACAGTTATCATGAAATAATTTAATATAATCACGATAAAAAGTAAAAGGTGTAATTGTAAAAATACAATTTCAATAGTCTAGTAATAAACCGATGGTCCCTAAGCAAAGTATCGCAACTGTATTTTACCAATGTCATAAGAAAATCTAGAAAAAAAGTTGTATGCAGATTTGAAATTAAATTAATATCGCAAAAGACATACGGCCTTATTCATAAAAAATGCTTATAGAACGCTTAAAACGTTCATTAGTTAAAATGCTCTATAAGCTTATGAAACGTTCCATAAAAATGCGTATTCATAACAGTACTATAAGCCTTCTATAACTAATATGCTGTTTATAAGCTAAAATGTTGCCACTACGATGAAATTGGCAAGAAAGTTTTTCAAACTTTGCAAATTGACCACAGATAATGTGTATAATTTTACTAAATTCGACTGATCATAGACATTATTAAGGATAAAAACCATATTTTGTTGTTTGTGGTGCGATAAGACTATTGACATTTGTTTACTAGTAGTACGTACGTGTTAATTTTATTTTAAATATTACTCCATTACTTATAATATGGCATCGGAATCAAAAATTGTAGAGAGCAAGAAAAGGCAGAGAAGTGAGAATTGGTTGGAGGAGGATAAGGTTGGTTTTACTGATACGGTTAATTCGAACACGTAAGTTTTGTTTTGTAAACATTCATACGCATGTTATGTTTCAATGCTTATGCTTCTATTCCATAGATGATCTTGAAAGAATTGCTGAGGAAAAGTATTTGTGTAGTTATTTTATTAACACGGCACTTAATGTTTCAGTTTTAACAATATGGCAAAAACCCCTTGAAGAAGAAGAAGAACAAATTAAGGCTCAAGGTATTATAAAAATGTCAGCTAAGAAGCTCAGGGTATTATAAAAATGTCAGCTAAGAAGCTGATATTTATAGAAAAAAAAACAAATACTAAAAACAGTAGGTAACCCACCACCTACTACAGAACCAGCAACTGGTGATGATATTTCAGTTTGGCTCCCTCATGAGTTCACAGTATACTCAAATTAATTTTACTCAGATAACCAGGTACATTTAAAAATACGATCATTTGGCCAATTAGTGTATCATTTTGAATAAAGAAATATTTATGTAATTATTATCAATTCTTGTTTAAGAATAGAACAGAAAATAATATAAAAGAAGAAAAAAGTATGTGTAATAATAATATTATGAAATAAACAGCAGCACACAAATCTCACTCTGTCACCTATCTTATTTTAAATGATATTCATAAGTAATGACATGTTAAGTATAATTAATTGTGGTGCATGACATATTAAATGAATGATAATACCACAATACCTAGAAAGTCATTTCAATTTTATTATTTTAGTCAATTTAGTTCAATTTTATTTTCAACAAATAATTTGATGGGAAGCGGGACAAAATTTATTTTCCATTATAAATACATTAAATAGCTAATACTACCTAAAAATGCTCAGCAAGGAAATCTGATTATATTCTTTTTAGATGGTGCATCCAAGTACTAGCACTAGTACACAATCTTGGTAGATTAAAGAAATGTCTATGTTGAATGAACTTATCTTTATTTTTATTACTATAATATATTACTAAGTTAGAATAACTAAAATCATTCAGTACTATCTTATATCTACAAGCAATATTAAATTTGGATTAACAAACTTAAATTGAATTGAAATAAATAAAATGTGTTAAGCTTTCAACAAAATAAGTTTTATTATTAATTTATAATACATACTTCTTTGGAAAACATATTAAAAAGAATAATAGATATATTACATTTTTGGTTACAGCATGACAATAAGCTCAAGAATAGAAGCAAATGTAATTGTTTACAGAAAGGAGCTTCCTGAGATCCAGATGGCCGTAGAAAGGCAAAAATTAAAAAATTTAGAACAAAAACTAAATAATTCACTATTAAAGGAAGAATTACTTAAACGTAAATTATTGTATTACACATCTTAAGAATAAAATTTATAGAAATAAACTGTTTTTATTAACCAAAATCTAACAAATTGAGGTCAGTGCACCAGCACGGGCACAAAGTGAACATGTAACAAGACTACTAGTTGTGGGTTCGATCCTCACTCCAGGCAATAAAATATTTACTTCAATTTATATTTTCATTTTTTTGCTCTGGTGTTGAGGGAAAGCTTGGCGTTAAACTTACTATTTTATAAAATTTACTAACTAAAATTTCTCCTAGTTAAAACTTCACTTTATTAATAAGATTGTCTAATTGCATGTCTTCATGGTTAATCTACGCACAAGGTTTATCATAAAAGCAGTATATTTATGAAAGCGGTAACGCTTTCGAAACTCTTCGTCGTATAAGGAAAACGGGTCAACCCCTGCTTCTATACACTTTTCTTCGCTCCGAACTCTTCTCCATTATTGCTATCGTTTCCGAAGCATGTATGCTTTGTAAAGCTTTCATTTTAAATATAAAAGTGGAAAATTGACACAGAGCAATAATTATTACTGGATTGGATTAATAAGTTATGCAAATTCGATTAGCTAACATTGACGAGTCACTTACGTCAAATGTCATTTTCAACGATCAGCTGTTGAGAATCGGCCATTTTTTGTCTTATAGAGCCGCTATAGTAGGGTTCTGGCCACTATAACTTTATAGTACGCTTATAGTACTGTTTAGCGCTAAAATGCTGTTATGAATACCATTTTTTGACGTTTCTCTTATAGTGGGCTTATAGAACACTTTAACTGTTCCATAACTTTTTATGAATAAGACCGATACACTACAATTTACAAATTTGTTATTATTGTGTCTCTTTTTTTAAGCCAGTAATTTCATTTATTATCTGTATACAGATTTCATTTATTACATTTATTATCAAATACATATTTCATTTATTACATGTATTATCTGTATACAGTTAATAAATGAAATGAATACAGATTTCATTTACAATCTTTTTCTAATCTTACTTGTAACGTTGGTAAAATACAGTTCCAATATTTTAGACATGGGTAACACAAAATTATTCCTTAGAAATATGTTATTCCTCTAAAGAATAATTTATCACTAGACTCTCTTTACCAAAACCACAATATATATTATTTCCACAAAATACAAATAGTTTAAAACTTTTCAAAGTACATAACATTTTAACATATTAACATTACTAATGGCATATAAAACAACGTTATATAATTATATAGCCGATGTTTACGACCGCGTTGTAAATCCTCGACGAGTGCTTTACTGACCACTTGAGGGACTTATATAGAATTTTCACACAACTCTTAACTTTTTATGGGGGTTCAACCCCACATTGTAAACAAAAAGATGTGTTACGGTTAATTTTTATGTTTTTCTTATAATTTTACTTTTAGCTTCAAGTTTCCCCAGCATAGCGGGAAACTCAACGAAAACATAGTGTTAAGACACTCTGTTCTCCAGTTTACAGCCGAAATCGAGGCCTTGCATATAAAATCGGAGTGCAACGTCACTCTTTATTCTAGATACCAGAGGAGAGAAGTAAATAAAAATAATTTAAATACATAATATAATCATTGTTCCAAGTAGGAATCGAATCTACAACCAATTTCGTTAATATCATTTTAATTAAACTTACGTATAAGTTACACAAACAAAAATTGGACGTTTATAATTCTTCTCAGGATGAAATACCCTTTAGCTTTTACCATTTAACATCCCTATTTATCATAAAAATGTATAAGAATTAGGTTAATTTATTTATTTTAACTTCACCATTTATACCGTACACAGCAGGGTAGTCAGAGGGAACCTAGTGGTATGGCACTCCTTTGCTCGTTTTTCCAAAGAATTTTGGAGACATTACGTGTTATGTGGCGGAACTTAACGCCGCTCTTGGTATTAGTACCGAGCGAAGAAAATAGAAATGTTAAATATTTTCACTCCTCTGGTGGGAATCGCACCCACCACTTTTTGCTTTTACAGTCACTTAACACATATAGCTTTCAAAATTCTGCGGAAAATGGTGAAAATCTTAACACTAGGTTCCCTCTGCCTACCCTGCTGTGTGCGGAATACAGCGTGAACCCTAAAAAAGCAGTATTTAAATTCAAAATACACAAAAAATAACGAAAACTAAAGTTAATCTCTCTATTTCTCCGCTTTCCACTCACCTTGAGACAATCTCGTCGGTTTCTCCACAGGCAAGCCATCAAGTAGTGTTGTACCGCTTATGGGGTACAGCGTAACCACACCATGGGAGTTCTCCACTCTACAGTGTACGTTGGCAACACCTGTGCCCACTACGTATATGTCGCATGTCGGGTCAGAGCCTATTGTTACTCGGCCTGGAAATAATTATGAAAGGTTATAAGTAAATATAATGCCATCTAAATTCCACGTTGCGTGGGAAACGTAGTGTCTTAACACTAGGTTCCCTCTGTCTATCCTACTGTATGCAGGATACAAAGTGAAACTAAAAAAAGTATATATATTTAAAACGTTTTAAAGTGTCATTCACACATCTAGGATTTTTTGTAAAAATGTATTTTTTAGAGACAATATATTTCTATTTTTAAAGTTGAATATTTTTATATTTAACTTTTAATTATTAAAATTACGTTTACATGTAAACATTACTCTAGTATTTTAAAACTAGTGTGAGGTAAAGATCACCGTAACGCAATGGGACAGCGTTAATTGTGAACAAGATAATTTGTAAGTTTAATCTTCACTCGGAGGAATATTTAAATGAATTTTAATTCCTCCTTACCAGAGACTAAGTGAATCACTGTACTGTGTTCCTGCAGTTAGCACGCAATAGGCTTCGGGCCTCGAATTCGTGCAAAAAGTGAGTGTCGAAACGGAGTGTCTTGACACTAGGTTCTCTCTACCTACCTATACAGGAAATAGCTGAAACTGAAAAAAATATATTTATCTATTACTACTATTAAATAGGGGCCAGTCGTGGCGCACTGGCATGTACGTGTGACTGTAAACGACTAGTTGTGGGTTTGATTCCCACTCAAGGAGTGGAAATATTTAATATTCCAATTTCCTTTGCTCTGGTATCAGAGGTAAAACGCGGCGTTAAGTTCTGCCACTTAACACGCAATGCCTCCGAAATCGGCGGAAAACGGGGAACAGAGTGTCTTAACACTAGATTCCCTCTGCCTACCTTGCAGTGTGCGGGATACAGCGTGTAGTTAAAAAAAATCTAATAAAAACATACCTTGCTTAATAGGATGCAAGGTGACCGCGGTGCTAAGACGACCCGTCCCGAGGCTGACGAGGTGCGGAGTGTTAGTCGCCACCCTGGAAGTAAATAAACAATTCTTTAAATAAATTCTTACAAAAACTTTTGTGTTTTTAGATGTTTTACAGACACTGAATGGTATGGAACACATCATTGGTATGTCCAATTCAACTTAAATATTGTTGTTTAAGAAAGATATTCAATAAATTTCTCATACTTGATATACTATAAGTATATATTTTATAATAGTAGATAGATTAGGTTAGATGCGATCGCACTGGGAGAGCGTCTCATTGTAAAAGCCATTGGTTGTGGGTTCGATTCCCACTTCGGGTATCAATATATAAAAAATATCAAACAATATATATAACTATGGTACTTAAACCAAAGGGCGTTGTTGGTAATATTAGACAACATAGTGTCTTACTTATCTCTTTAGCTACAAATTTATGCGTGATAAAGCGTAAAATTGCTTAAATAGTATCGAATGTCTGATTTAAACCTACAATCCAAAGCATTTCGCATGTTCACAACCACTGTGCTATAACGGTCTTTATTCTTATATAACCAGAACTTAACGCCGCATCGTTATAAATGTCTACCTTACTTTATTAGTACTTAGGCACACAATAAAACAAAATCTAGGCAGACGTGCGGAAGCGTGAAGTCACAGGAAGTACTATTTTCAGCCCAGCCTTTGTTAGTTTCGCTTGCAGCTTTTATTTGCTTGCGTTAGATCTAAAATGTTAGTTTAACCGACTTAGAGAAAGTGGTTTATTTCAGCTTTACTCTTTAGCCATACTTATGTTAAAAATGCGATAGTCTGTCTGTTTGTCTGTCACGCTTTCCTTACTGGTCCGATTTGGATGAAATTTAGAATGAAAGTAGTTAAAAATCCAGAGTCTAAAATAGGCTACCTATTTTTTCCACCAAAAACATTATTATTTAAAAAATGTATGTTTTAAGATATATCAATCTTTTTGAAGTTGACAGCTGCTTTAGGTATACCTATAGTTTTCCATTTTTTAAGATTTACGAAAGACACGCATTTCTAAGCAAGACTAATATTAATAAATATATAGTATAATAATAGATCTAGTGAATACATTTGGAATGAAACTATTTTAACGAAATTTATCGAAGAGACCTTATTATGCCAAAGCGAGTTTATTACCAGGCCGCAACGAGAATATAAATTTATGCATATCTACTATGAAATACAATAAAAAAAAACATCTAAAAGCTCTTTTCGGCACAGCAGGATATTCTGAGGGTACCTGGTGTCAAGACACTTCAAACTTTCCACCCGAAATTATTACCTTTAAAGTTGCGGAACACAACGCCGCGTTTTGCCTTAGATACCAGAGCGAAGAAATAAAAATTAAAATATAACCATTCCCCCAACTGAAAAATTATAATAACTTACAATTAAAAATAACAACATATAATTTATACCTTCGACCACATACTTCATCGTCATAAATAATATTTAACGAACATTAATAAATCGAAATTCATTCATAATAAATCAGGTAAATTGTCAATGAAGCAAAAAGAAGATAGAGGGCTGTAAATATAAATATGGCATGTGGCTCGCGACGCCACGTTCATCTGTTGTGGGTATTTCTGTGACGCTAGAGATACCATAAGTTGGTATTGATATTACGAATTTAGGATAAAATAAAAGCTTAAAAAAATGAGTGTAAAGATTTAACTGTTTGGATATAAGTTATGTTAATAATATGTAATAGTTTTTTTTTCTTGACGCTGTATCCCGCACACAGCAGGGTAGGCAGAGGGAGCCTAGTGTTGAGACACTACGTTCCCCACTTTCCGCCGAATTCGGAAACATTGCGTGTTAAGTGGCGGAACTTAACACCGCGCTTTGCCTCTGATACCAGAGCGAAGAAAATGGAAATATTAAATATTTCCACTCCTCGTGGGAATCGAACCCACAACCAGTCGTTTTAAATCATACGTCCGCGCCACTGCGCCACAACTGGCCTTAAAATGTAATATGTAATAGATATAATTTACATTTAATATTTAAGAGATTAGATTAATATTGAGAAACTAAAGGAAACTGGACTCTCTTAGGGTATATTTTCTAAGCTTCGTTAGTTAAAGCTTACTTAGTGTTAAGCTCTGGTATTGTGAAGGAAAAAAGGAATTTATATAAAAAAAAAGATTATTTAAAAAATAAAGGTACAGATCTTATGTCCGATACTAGGAACCGCTTCTTTGCTCTGCATGGCGGGAAGAGCTGAGCCAAGTACATATTTAATGTTATTACATGTTAAAAAGGTTGAAAAGCAAACACTTAGCACTAGCATAACACTTAATGTTCCACAGTCTGAGCTATGGGCGTTTTTTGACCATTTAATTACCATTTATTCAAAATTACAATTGTTACCAAAAAACTTCACAGCACACAAGACACTGTGCTCGATATCCCTCACTGTGCCAAATTTCAGGGGTCTACTACAAATAGACCAGGAAGAGTTAAACCACAACGAAACACACTTTTGACCAGTAAGACCAATAATTTGGATTATAAAAAAACTGTTAAGGAGACGGTTCGAATCTCACTCGGGGGAAAATATACTTAAATCACTTTTACTAAAAGAATGTACAAGACAAACCGCGGCGTTGAGTTCCGCCGGTCAACACAATGTTTCGGATTCGGGCGTAGAAAGGGAAAAAAGATTACAACATTATTACATTTTTAAAGTGTTATTCCACATTTAGGAACATTTAGAAGACAGTATTTATCATTATATGAAGTTGTAAAAATAAAAAAAAAATCGTTTTTTAAAAAACTTTGTAATACTAACGCCTTGACAAAAGCCGTTTAAAGATTACTCTTCGACTTGCTTTTTTTGGATGAAGCTAGTTATTAAGTTTATGGCCTAATTTTAATAACATTTTAAATAGAGAGAGATAATAATTTTCTCAAGTATAACGTGACGAAAAGAATGACCCAGGCTTACTTAAAAAGTATGGCCTTGTGACCCCACACAAAATCACTACACAGCAGAGAATGGAATAACGTAGCACTAAGTTCTTCCTCTTCCTGCATAAACAATAAAAAAACTCAATTAAACATAATAAAAAAGTACTTTTAATTTTAAAATCAATGAGCCCAAAGTAAATTATTTATCACATCATTGAATCGGTTTCGGAGAAAAGGTGGGAATCGCGTAAAAACTTGCTGGCTCCGTAAATGGTATGTACCATTATAAAATACTTTATAAATACTTCGAATGTCCATATAATAAGGCGTCCGTTCATTGTTCAACAAATTCCGCTTTCGTATCAGGAAGTGTTTATTTCTTTTAGTAGCATTTCTTTATTTAAACAGGATTTTTATTGATAAACTTTTTTAACGGTAATTGTTTTAAAAATCATTACTTTTGGACTAAAGTAAAATTACTAGGCAACTTTAGGTCGGTTGTGGCGCAAGGGCACAAAGTATGAAACGCGACTTTTCGGGTTCGGGATTCTATTTCCACTCGAGGAATGGGAATATTCAATATTTCCATTTTCATCGCTTTGATATAGAGGCAAAGCTCGGCGACAAATTCCGTCACTTAACATGCAAAAAACCTCGGCAAGAAAGGGGAATACAGTGTCTTTTACTTAACCCTAGGTTCCTTTTACTTAACCCTAGGTTTAGCCTAAACTGATAGAAATTGAATTATATAGGTTAGTAGATTAGTGGTTAGACGTGGTATCCAAGATCGATACTATTTTCTTAAAAAGTTTCTACGACAATGACATTGAAACTAAATTTTTTGGCATATAAATAAATAACATAAGTAACTTAGTATATACTACGAAATATCTTACGAAGTATTCACATAAATAACATAGAAATAACAAAATATGATCTTGCCTATCACATTTATTTACCAAACAAAAAAATATTTTTACATAACCTACGCATGAGAAAGATAAAAACACTATAATGCAATCTTATTTCATTTTTTACAGTTTATTTTTAAGACAATCCTTTTTTATATTCTCGCGAATAATGTGTTAAGTGGAGGAACTTAACGCCGCGCTTTGTCTTATCAAAGTGGGTAACAAAGAAGCTTAGACATTCCACCGAGTAGAAATTGAACCTACAACCACTGGCTTTTAAGACTGTCGTCGCCCCATTACACTCGGATGGCCTTTACGCATGAATAAAATAGTTAGCAATTCAATTAAATCTATAAATAGTGCTTCCACAGATATCTATAATCACTTGCAATCTGTAAGCGTTTCTTATTGTAGTTCTAAGCTTCAATTTCAACTGTTAATGTTAACTATTCAATTAGTCACTAAGCATGAGTTAATGCATTTTTGTAATAAGATCTTCTGTTTTCGCGATTATTACACGTTTTGAAATAAAACTGGGGCCAGTCGTGGCAAAGTGTGACTGTAAAGCGACTGATTGGAGGTTCGATTTCCGCTCGAGGAGTAGAAATATGAAATATTTCCATTTTCTTCGCTCTGGTGTCGAGGCAAAATGCGGCGTCAAGTTCCGCCACTTAACACTCAATGCTTCCGAAATCGGCAGAAAGTGGGGAACGGAGTGTCTTAACACTAGGTTCCCTCTGCCTGCCCTGTGCGAGATAAAACGTGAAGCTTAAAAAAAACTATTTTTAACCGGATTAATCGCTTATATTTGTGATATTTGAAATTACATTTTTAGAAAACCCGACGTTTCAAACACTTTACGGTAGTCCGTGGTCACAGGTCTTTAACACAAAGTTCTATTTCTATTTGCAAATAACACATTTTTTCTCGTATTGCAAATTAGACAGCCCAGTGTCAAGACACTCCATTCTCCACTTTCCGCCTTAATTTAAACACTGCAAGTAAAGTGACAGAACTCTACGCAACCTAACCAAGCAAATACATTATAACAAAAAAAAATAATTTAAGTATATTACCGTGATATATCCTTAGTAGACTCACGAGCGAAGAAACTTTTCATACAAACGAAATAATCTTTCATATCCAACAATTCTCTTCTCAGAACATCTGAATAACAAAACAGACTGAACAAATTGAATCGTGTGCGAATTTCCGTTTTATCGTTTGATAAGAGATGACTTGAGTGATAAGGAATATAAACACTTGTTGTAAACTTGATTTTGATATAGCAAGTAGGTATTTGCTGAGAAAAACTAGGCCTAGGATGTCTATCTTTTTTTATAGAACAGAACAAGTTAAACGTAGATTTCCCGGGAATGGACATAAATAATACTGGTATTGAATTATACTCGATTTTCTTGCATGTTGAATTGAAAAAAGTTAATCTTTTATCTAGATATAATTTTAAAATAAAAGTAATGTATTCCTTATATATCAGCTATCTAACAGAGAAAGTCCCGTCTAATAAAGACAGACAAAAATTTTAACAATGTTGTTTCGATATATGTACTTATATATGCACCGTGTACATAGCAATCAGTAAAAAAACAGTTATTTCAAGGTTACAAATCGACATTTCAATTTAATTTAATTATATTTATTATATGTATTCATATTTATGTATTGTAAACAGCAGATGTTATAATATGTGTTTAAAGAAATTGTTAAATCATTTAGATGTCGAGAAGACAGCTACAAATTTTAAATCTAATATAGCATACACATTTTGCAATGAATGCTCCTGTATGTACAATTCTTATCATTTAGCATAACTGTCCAATGTAAATATTTATATTGAACATTCTTCCTAATCGTTTGTTATCAGATCTACCTATGTATGACATTATGGAGAATTGAAGTGATTCCCACTCGGTGGAATGATTATATTAACATTATTTTTATTTCGTTTACTCTGACTAACTTACGGTGAGGGGAAAAGAAAAATAAGTACATGATATTAAACTATAATATCTGGTGACCGAACCCTGCTCGGTATTCTTTTAGGGAAATCGTTATTTTGAAATAATGATTATAATAATAAAAAAAAATTTAATAAATTAATACAAAAAAACTAAAATAAAAAATATACTAAATGAAAAATAATAAAACAAAAAATAAAATATAATAAAAACAAAACAAAAAAAAAAACAAAAATATAGTAGTCTGGATGTTAGTATTGCACCGTGGACTTCTAGTTTGTAAATTGCTGAAAGGTAAACTAAAAAACTATCTATTACAACCATTGGACCTCCAATAGGTGGTTTAGACCATACGACCAAACTATTTTCCAAAGAAACATGGTTCGAACAGCGTAAATCTCGCCAGTAAAACACTTTTGGTATTTTAAAACGTAATTTTTTGGAATACTAGATATTTTCTGTTCCCCATCACTAGCCCGTCTGTCAAAAAGATCAAGCTATCTTGTACAGAATATAATGATATTTTAGCCGCTTCTAAATATATAAGATTATACTCCATACAATTTATATACACATACAAAAGCGCGTGCATTAAGTTGTAATATTATATATCTACAAGTCACCATGTCTCAGTGTTTCACATTTCCTAACCCTAAGATTGTCTGGAAAATCGCTAATCAGCTTATTGCTAGTCTACTTTTATGCTTAACAAGTTTTTTTCCTTTACTTAGGTAATATTAAGTTTCATTGCAATTACCTATAGCAGAAACAAAATATCCTTTAGTAGAAAGTACATAATAATATTTTTACTTATTCAAAGTATCGATCCATTATATGTATAAGATTAAAAAAGCAGCTTCTTAGAGAATCTAGCAGTGTCAAGACACTCTGTTCGCCACTTTCCACTCTAAATCTAGACATTACTCGCTAACAGGCGGAACTTAACCCCTTTTTATACAAAGTACCAAAGCGGATGTAAAAAATCAAAAACTAACCTAAAACTGAAGCACAGAGTGACTCATCACTATTTATTTTACCATTCTATGTAAAAACAAACCAAAATCTTCCAAGACAAGGGGCAACGGGTATTACATTTTTTTTAGCTTTACGCTGTAACCTGCACACAGCAGGGTAGGTAGAGGGAACCTAGTGTTAAAACACTCCGTTCCCCATTTTCTGCCGAATTCAGAGGCATTGCGTGTTAAGTGGCTTAACTTAACGCCGCGCTTTACCTCGGCACCAGAGCGAAGAAAATGGAAATATGAAATATTTCCACTCCTCGAGTGGGAATCGAACCCACAACCAATCGTTAACAGTCACACGCTTGTGCCACTGGGCCACGACTGGCCACATACATTATTAATTAGAGTGAAATTACCGGCATTAGTATTATACTTGCAGCTATACGTTCACTTTCACATTATTTATTCAGCATTGTTAAGATCGTTAGCGATTCTTAAACTTCTAACTGAATTATATGCAATTAATGTGTTATATAATATTTTAAGACCATTGTAGTACAGTGGAATGTGCCTGTTGAACGCGATGGACGCGGTTCGATTCCCAATTGAGAAAATATGAGTATAGTATAATTAAGAGTCTTTTTAGTCTTATAGTAGCCTTTTGGCATACCTATGCGAACATAATTAGAAATAAGTCAATTTTTAATTTTATTTTCAGCTACACGCTTATTTCCGGATAGCGGAGTAGTCAGAGATGACCCAATGTCAAGACACTCCATCCTCCACTCTCCGCCCGAAATCAAGACATTGCGTGTTGAGTGGCAGAACTCAATGCCTCATTGGTACCAGAGAAAAAAATATATATAATCATTCCCCCGAGTAAGAATTGCATCTACAATCATCGCGTTTGTGTCAGACGCAGATCCACTGCGACACGATGGCCTCTGAAGCTCAGTTATTTTTTTTTAATGGAATAAAGGAGGCAAACGAGCTGAAGGCCCACCTGGTCTTAAGTGGTTACCTTCGCCCATAGACATCCACAACATTAAAGTTATGGATGCGTTGCCAGCCTTGGGAATGTAGGACAGAAGGAGAGAGGAAGGATGGGAATGGTGGGAATAGGGAGAGCTGGCTTACATGCCATCGAACCGGAACACATCATAAGATATTTGGCGGTTCGTCTTTGACATGATAGTGGTCGCGAGCCAGTCGGAGAACGAATCTCCTACCACCAAACTACTGAGTTACCCGCCTTTTACGGGACGCTACCCAGCGGCGGGGGGGAATTGTATTCTTAACCCGTCCCCCCACGGGAAGAAGTTATTAAGCAAAACAAAATTACGTTTTCTTTTTGTTAGGTATAAATATACATTACTTTTTCTTACAATACACGTTATATAATGAAGCGACAATGATTATTTTTCTATATTTAGGTTATAAAAATACCTGAATTTGACATGAAAAAAATAAAACAAATGTATTAATCACATCGTGGTCACTCTACTCTCTCCTAATTTCATATCACCTTTAACATTTAGCCTGTAAGAGTGTAAATTGTGTAGCAATCAACGTTATTTATAATTACTTTAAATATAAATTGAACACTGCTCTTTATCCCAATATCATAAGATTGTATTTACCTTGTTGTCATTCATTCAAATATCACCGTTAACCAAACGCAATAAGAATGTATTTGCTTCAACTGTTTTTCTTCTTGTTTATTAATAATTGAAAAAGAAATATGCTTACATGCTGTGAAAAATATTTTGTTCCTTAATCTAAATATAACTGAGTGTTTTTTTTAACTAATTACTATTTTACCAAGGGCAGTGGGACAGCGTCCGACTATAAACACGATCGGTCATGTATTCGATTACCACTGGAAGTAATTATTATTTTATTTTAATTATTATTTCTTCGCTCTTATAGGACAAAGTGCGGTGTTAAGTTCAGCCGTTTAACACACAATATCCCGGTTTCAGAAGGAAAATGGAGAAAGGTGTTCTTGACACTAATTGTCTAATGAGACATGGCTACACATTGCATTTGCTTAATGCCACAATTAATGTAAGAAAACCTTAATATGGTATTAAGACTAACTTTTGTGGCCAGTCGTGACGCAGTGGCACAAGCATGTGACTACAAACGACTGGTTGTGGGTTCGATTCCCACTCGAGGAGTGGAAATATTTAATATTTCCATTTTCTTCGCTCTGGTGCCGAGGCAAAAGCGCGGCGTTAAGTTCCGCCACTTAACACGCAACGCCTCTGAATTCAGCGGAATGTGGGGAACGGAGTGTCTTAACACTTGGTTCCCTCTGCCTACCCTGCTGTGTGCGGGATACAGCGTGAAGCTAAAAACAAAACAAAATGACTAACTTTTTATCATCTAATTGCTTAAAAAAATACACCCATAGTAGCTCGATTCGATGACGATACAATACAACATGAAGCTTTATCAGGTTTCTTGTTACCAGCATAAATAAGAAAACCATTCTTAAGTTTTATTTTTTAAACTAAAATGTTGACACGACTGCAAACAATATTAAATAATATTCATTTAACCTTTCTACTCTAACAGTAGTTACCATTTTATAAAAGCTAAAACCTTTATTTCCTTAAAAATATTATTTTAAAGAATAACATTTTTTTTTTCAGCTTCACGCTGTATCCCGCACAAAGCAGGGTAGGCAGAGAGAACCTAGTATTAAGATACTCCGTTCTCCACTTTCCGCCGAATTACAAGCATTGCGTGTTAAGTGGCGGAACTTAACGCCGCGCTTTACCTCGACACCAGAGCGAAGAAAATGGAAATCATAAATATTTCCACTCCTCGAGTGGGAATCGAACCCACAACCAGTCGTTTACAGTCACACGCTTGTGCCACTGGGCAAGATCTTAGTGATATTGTAACTTATAAGACCTTGTCAATGGCAGGAAAATGGTAAGGATAATAAAAAAAATACAACATCTGCTTTAAGATCAGCACTGTACTCGTGCGATTAAAATCTCACACATGAGCTGGTTGCTTTAAAAAGTATTTTACATCAATATTTTTAAAAAGCTTGAAAGTAAAAAGGGAATCTTGTAATCTTATTCGATAAATAAATACGCAAATGCTTATTTTAATATTTTTGTATATTATACGAATTATAAGAAAAATATTTTTAGTAAATGTAAAAGAATGTGATTGTAACGGGATTCGAACCTGGAACCTAGAACTCTAGAGGTTTTCTAGAAACTGTCCAAGCCCATTCAATCGATATGCTTTTAAGAAGTTACTTCGAAATTCTTACAAACTTGTTACAACTTAAATCCATTTCTTTAAATAACTCTAAATATCACTAGATTTTTCAAGATTTTTTTATTTTAATATTAGTGATAAGACATACACACGATTAAATAATACATAGTAAAACAAAAGACATGGCAAATCACCGTTTACAAATTGTTTTACAAGAAGCCATAACGAATGTAAGCATGTTTATCGATTTCCACCTGTTAATGACGAGAATACTTTGCCTAATCAGTACTCCAACTACATGTAAAGAGAAAAAATAACGGATAAAACATATTTTTTTTATATTATAAACATAAAAACCTTTGGAACCCGTTTTACGAAATTAAAGCGGACGGAGTAATATGAAATTTGGGCTTATTTAATTATATACATACGTCATATCTCTTGCAAAACCGATAACCGTTACAATTTGTTCTGCAGTGCTGACTTCGATCAGGTAAGCGTTAATGTATTATACCCTCCAGCTTGATGGAGTGACGATATACGCAAAGTGGCTGGCAATATTTGGGAGTAAAGTGATGAAGATCAGCCTCAGGGGCGTGCTTTTAAAGATATATATGTCTAGAAGTAGACGGAGAAAGACTGATAACTGACTGACTGACTAAAGTTTATAAGAAGAATAAACGCAGAAGACAAACATATTTTAAAACGACCAAGTAAAATATATTAAATCGACAATCATACCTTTAACAGGCCCCTCATATACATTAATGTTTCCCAGACATCCCACCTACAAAGAAACGCAACCCAAATCACTAACACAAATGAAACCCAATATCAATTCCTTATAACAAATCAATGTAATTACACTAATGATTACTCAAATCACCTCGCCGGTACTTGAACTTTGACCTGCTCTCATCTCGACTATCCGAGTCGTTAACCATTTAAGAGCATCAGCTGATATCAACAAGTGTCGATGACACGGGAATGCCCTTGAGTTATAAAGTTGTTTAGTATCAATGAAAGCTCGGATATTCTATTGAATTTTTACATTGGAACGGATTTTTACATTGGACCATGTACATGGGGCCAGTCGTAGCGCAGCGTGAGACTATAAACGACTGGTTGTGGGTTCGATTCCCACTCGAGGAGTGGAAATATTTAATATGTCCATTTCCTTCGCTTAGGTATTATAGGCAAATCGCGGCGTTAAGTTCCGCCACTTAACACACAAACCGAATTCAGCGGAAAGTGGGGAACGGAGAGTCTTAACACTAGGTTCCCCCTGCCTACCTAGCTGTGTGCGGGATACAACGTGAAGCTAATGAAAAAAAAAAAAAACAATTTACGCAAACGAAATTCCAGGTGACTACTTGAAAAATAATTATCTAAGTTTCGGACTTATTAATAACAAAAACACACACAAACAAACAAACAAATTGCCCAACGTGCACCACATAACCATCAGAGCTGATCCGCATGTGTACTAGTATTACTATCGCACACGCGTCGGGTTACCGGCAGGTGTCGGGTTGCTCACTCTGCGGCATTATTGTTTATCGTCATTTGTGGTTTAGAGACATTTGTTAGGGGTTAGGCTTTACTTGTATCTATCAATCAATCAATTTATATATTTTTTTAGCTTCACGCTGTATCCCGCACACAGCAGGGTGAACCTAGTGTTAAGACACTTCGTTCCCCACTTTCGGCCGAATTTGGAGGCATTACGTGTTAAGTGGTGCTCAACACCAGAGCGAAGAAAATGGAAATATTAAATATTTCCATTCCTCGAGTGGGAGTATTTAACCCACAACCAGTCCTTTAGTCGCATGTTTGTGCCACTGCGCCACGACTGGCCTCAAATATAAAATACAAATAAATTAAATTGGATAAATAAAATTGATTGTCTGTTGGTTATAATATAACCAAATAACTTTTTAGTAAATGTTAGTGGCGTTAAGTTCCGCCACTTAACACGCAATGCATCCAAATTTGGCGGTGCGTGGGGATCGGAGTGTCTTAACACTAGGTTCCCTCTGCCTACCCTGCTGTGTGCCTATAGGTAAGTTTGTACTACAGAAAATCTCGCAATGTTATTTTGATCCAATTCTTACATTTCAATAGATAGAAAAAATAATCATAAGAAATAATTAATCATAACATTTATTTAAGTTTTGAAGTCCATATGTATATTGTATGTTGTTCTAAGTGCATCTTCAGCTTTTCAAAGACGGGTATAGGGTTTGGGACCAAAAAAATTAATTGTCATAGTATCCTGTTCGTCAATAAATCATTGCTTTACATTGTAAATAAATCATTGCTTTACACTACTAGTGGCCAAGTGTGAAATATTTGTAAAGGTAAGCCAGAATTAAAAATATATTAAAACTGTATGATCCCAGGATGAATCATTTATAAACGTCAAATCCGTGGGAATCGTGTTATATGAAGACTTCGTCATTGACGTTAAAATAATATTAAATACCATATAAAACCTCCTCTAAAACTTTGCGTTGTATTTGTATAAAAGATACTATATGAGAAAAAAATATATTTTTACGTCCAGTAGTTTCAGTTATCAGTCTCGCTGAGACAAGTAACGGAAGAGATTTAAACCATTGAATTACAAAAAAAATACTTTTCATAAATTTTAATAAGTTACAACTACTTTTAACTAGTATTAAGTCTAATTTGCTTAACTTAATCAGTTAACTGATAGACTTCTTGAGACGGGCATTCGGAAGTAACTAATTTAGTCATCCGGGCTGACTGTTATTCACCTTAATATATTGATTGTACTGACAGACTACTAATATATGTACATAGATACTTGTAACTTTTATAAATTAATACGAAAACATCTAGTGTCCGGACTATTTTCCATGTAATATTCGTCGAATGCGGAGCTTAACACCGCGTCTAGTCTTATCAATGAGAAAATAGAAAAAATGTATATCCCCGAGTGCGGATCGAACCCACAACCATCGCGTTATAGTCAGATATTGTCCCATTGCGCCATTCTGAACATTTATCATTACTTACTCAATTACTTTCCGCCGAATTCTAGAGGAATTGCGTGTTAAGTGGCGCAACTTAATGCCGTGCTTTGCCTCTACACCAGAGCGAAGAAAATGGAAATATGAAACATTTCCACTCCTCGAGTGGGAATCGAACCCACAACCAGTCGCTTTACAGTCACACTTTGTGCCTCTGCGCTACGACTGACCCCAATATTTTTATAAGTATATAATATATTAATATAATGAGCAAAGAATTAGTAATAATAACAAGCCAAATCAAATAAATCATTTACCCTATCAACTAACTGTACAATTATTTACAATCTATCATCGAAAGCAATTGATATTCGTTTCGACAGTCGCTTGCGTCAACATGAAATCATCGGCGGCGTTTGTAGAATTTTAAATTGTGTAAATATTTGCACGATAAAATAATGCTTAAAACGATCTGTGTATTTGGCAAATTATGGTAATATTTGTTCCTATTCTTGTTTTTTAGCTTCAAGCTGAATTACGCACACAGCAGGATAGACAGAGGGAACCTAGTGTTAAAACACTGTGTTTCTGATTTTCGCCGGATTCTGGAGGCATTGAGTGTTAAGTGGCGGAATTTGCCTCGACACCAGAGCGAAGAAAATGGAAATATTATATATTTCCACTCCTCGAGTGGGAATCGAATCCACAACCAGTTTACAGTTACACGCTTGTGCCACTGCGTCACGACTGCGCCCTATTCATTTATTTTTATTCAATAAACAATTATTAAATGTGGTAAACAGCCAGAATCTTAAAAAAAGGAGACATCCCGGTAACTCAAATATAATCCGGGGACAGATTTTGAATACTTTTAATAATATTTTCATCATGAGTATTACGTTTTATTGATAATCCCCTTATCCTAACATAATAGGCAAAGAGAATTTAGAAAAAAATATCAAATTTGATAAACTTTCTTCTTCATGACACCAGATATTCTACATAGAAGTCTGTCTTAAATAACTTTTACAAAACCAAAAGTAATGTTTTCATTAACTATATTTTTTTGGTATTATTATTATTGCTTTGCTTACCAATTTGTGTCGATACCTATTTAATAAAAACATTTTTTTGTTATTTAAAGCAAATGAAAAAATATTAGCTTTACACTATATCCCGCACACAGCAGGGTAGGCAGAGGGAACATAGTGTTAAGACACTGCGTTCCCCACTTCCGTTCTCCGTTCCGACACACACAAAAAAAATATATATTAAGGTCATTCAAAACCAGATTGTTTTTTAAATAGTCAAAAATATCTTATAGAAAGCAATATAAAGAGAATCAATTTATTATATTTTAACTAAACAAACAAACGAAAATAGCAAAGAAATCTTTCTACTTATATGAATGACACCTAGCTTATTTTTACAATTCGGACTTCCCATAAACGAGTCTCATACCGCATACAAAATAATATAAGGTACATAAGAAACATCTATACTAATAAATAAAATTTGAATTTCTGTTTATAATATTAACATAATCTTTTTTTACTGAATGTATATGTATACCAAAATATAGTAAATATACCAAAATATCAAATTTTACAATATTTGTCTGTCTGTGTGCTTGTTCCGTCTAATTTCTGGAATAGCTGGACCACATTTCACGAGACTTTCACTGGCAGATAGCTGATGTAATAAGGCGTAAGTAAGGCTACATTTATTTTAAAAATATACTCTACATTTTATTTAATTCCACGCGGACGATGTCGCGGGCACAACTAGTACTATACTAGATATTTAAACGTATGTAAACATAGGCACGTCCTCAAGTTGCCTCACCTATGGCTGACAATGCCAAGGATATTCGTCATTCACTAGTCTTTGGGAATAAATATATAAATATTTAATTCAACCAGGCCAGTCGTGGCTTGTGGGTGCAAAGTGTGACTGCCTATAAGCGCGACTGGTTGTGGGTTCGATTCTCATTAGAGGAATTGAAATATTTTATAAGTCAATATCTTCGCACTGGTGTGGTGGCAAAGCCTGAAGTTCCGCCACTTAACACGCAATGAGTCTAGAATTCGGCAGAAAATAAAAAAATGGAGTTTTTACGACACTAGGTTTCCTTCTGCCTACTGAGACTTTTTTGTCTAGCAACGATGAATATTAAAGATTATTTTAACCAGCGAAATAGTAAACATAAAAGGCTACTAAAATAAGTAATAAACGATGAGCAGAGTGTCTTAACACTACGTACATCAGCTTATACCTCATAGAGTATCTAATTCATAAGAAAAAATATATAATAAAATATATATTTTATATATGGATTGCCAGTCGTGGCGCAGTGGCACAAGCGTGTGACTGTAAACGAAGGGTTGTGGGTTCGATTCCTACTCGAGGAGTGGAAATTATATTTCCATTTTCTTCGCTCTGGTGTCGAGGTAAAGCGCGGCGTTAAGTTCCGCCAATTAACAGGCAAGCCTCCGATTTCGGCGGAAAGTGGGGAACGGAGTGCCTAGGTTCCCTCTGCCTACCCTGCTGTGTGATAAACAATGAAAACATTACAAGCTAGTGTCTCAAGCAAATGTTAGTAATTGACAAGTTATAAATCAAAACAGTCAACACCAATCTAGTTTCTATTTAGAGAAATCATTAGTCTAGACTTGAATTATAAATCACATATGCATGAATAAAGTAACATGGACTTTGTTCCAGAACATTAAATCAATTTGTGTTTGTTCTATTGACTTTATTACGTACAATAACTATACAAATTACGACACGTCGTGTATTTTGAGGAGGTGGTAGTCGGTTCGATATCATTCGAAGGTTTTTTTTCGTTACTTTTATTATGTAGTTTTTCATATAACATCCTTAGTAGAAGTTCAATTATTCGGCCCTCAGGTTTCTTTTTTTATTGAAGAAAGGGGGGCAAACGAGCAGAAGGACTACCTGATGGTAAGTAGTTACCTTCGCCCATGGACATCTATAAGATTGGAAAGGTTGTGGATGCGTTGCCGAGCTTAAGGGGGGTGGAGGAAAGGAGAGAAGAAGGATGGGGATGGTGGGAGTAGGGAAAGAGATATATTAGGTATACGGATTCGTGATTATCCGTACTAGTGACGTGACCATTATATTAAATACCTACCAGTAGAGACTTATACAAGTACGAACGCCTAGAAACTAACATTAAAAGATCTTGAAAGATCGTCCTGCTCGTAGCTAGAAATACATATCTTTGATATACATTTGTTTTTTACAATAAACACATATATATATGTATATTGAAAACATTTTTCTTCGTACCTTCAATTATCCGAACGCCTAATGACAACAATTAGTCCTTTTAATTAAGTTTCTACTTTACTTAGTCTATTTTGAAAATATTAAAACTATGACAAACTTGATAAAGCTTTTTCCCTAAGGCCCTTCGTAATTTGCTATCGTAAATATATAATAAATATATGAAAGGAAGGCTTAAGATTAAATAAGTTTATAAGAAAATGATGCGAAAGGACGAATACCAAGTAAATTAGGTATATTTAAAATTTATACAAACAAGAATTAAAGAAAGTCAATATTAGTCATAAAAATTGCATTAGTAATACATGAAATTAATAACCTAAATATTTACAAAACTTTATCATATGTTTGACGTACACTTTTGTACAAAGTGACGTATACGTTGCTAAGGCAATGCATATTCCACTAGTACTCGTATAAACAAGAGGCCGCAGACACAGTTTGACTACTGACTGTAAAAGTGATGATTTTGGGTTCGATTTCCACTCGATGTAATGAGTACTTAAATTTTCCTTTGTTCGCTCTGGTACTAAGACAAAGCGCGGCGTTAAGTTCCGCCACTCAACACGCAATATCTATATTTCAAGCTGAAAATGGAGGAAGTGTTTTAACACTATGTTTTCTCTGACTACCCCGATAAAAGTGTTACCATTGTTTACCTTTCATAATACATACATATATACTTAAACCATATGTAATCATATATGTAAATCTGACCTAAGTACAAGGCAATATGCAAATAAACGGATGTTTACTGATTTACTAAGGACACTAATTAAGATAACATCATTCAAATAGCACTCGAGTCCTCTAGAATACTAATGAGTGTGTAACTATTGGTACAGAGGCTGAGATAAAAAGTCAAATGACGTAAATCTCCTTCAAAGTATTTTAATGATTTTCCGTAAGAACGATAAAAAGTAGTGTAGTTTTATTACAAAATGTATACGTTGCAAAATGATAGTTAAAGTAGCTTGTTATTTTAGTTATCTATATAAGTATATCAACCACGAAGCCCCCATGGCGCAGTGGTTGTGGGTACCAATTTTAGTAATAATTACAATTAAAACTGAAGAGATACACAGAATGGCAGTTATTAGCGAAGAATGAAAAAGGGCGTGCTAAGGTTGTTTGGGCATGTCGAGAGGATGAGTGATGGAAGAATGGTAAGAAAGATATATGAAGCAAAGGTGAGTGGTAAGATAGGGGGGAAGCCTCGGTTGACCGTCGAAAACACAGTATCGACGATACTGGACGAAGGTCACGTAAAAAGCATGAGGATCCCCCGGAGGGCGTGTATGAAGAGGTTCATGACAGTGGACGTATGCAGTAGACATGTGTAAGTAATGCGAGTGATGTATTACATGTAATATCACTCGACCGCGTACTGTAATAGCACACTTCACGCGGCCGAACTAAACATCACATATTACTTCTAAGTTCTAAACATCACATTACACTGCTCGGACCGCTGTCGGCCGAGCGTCGTGCATTGTGCGCTGTGTGAAGAGGACGACATGACGTGCGTCTCGTGTCGTGAGGCGACACTTCGCTCACGAGGGTGGCTTAATGTTTATTTAGAACTTTATTGAGAGATACATAATAATAATAATAATAACCCGCAGGGCAGCTTGTGGCGAGCTGTTGGGGAGTGGCGACCCCACGGACCTGAGACCTCCAGAGGGGAATTGATATCTATCCCCCGCCTCTGGCTTGCCTTCGTTGGCTGGCAGAGTGGAGCGCAAGAGCTATATGCTCGGAAGGGTGGAAGTGCTCAATCTGCGTAATAGCGGGGAAACCCGCTCTCGAGCTTGCTCGTGATGGTGAAACCGGTGCACACCTCTCTACACCCTTAGCCGACCACGCCGATGTTGCGCCCGAGGCATTACGCCGCTTTGTGGGGGCCCATCTAGTGGGAGGCGAGTCACCGTCCGTCAACCACTCAATTTGAGACTGTTGAAATGGCGGACGTCCGGTAGTCTCACTCAATAGCCCAGTGCTCAGTCCATCCAAACTCCATTCCATAGTCCTAGTTTAGTTTTCCATATTTTTCTATAGTTCCTACGCATTAGCCGGTGACCATCTCTGGGCAATTTACTGTAGTTACTCAGAGATGGATCCCGGCTGATGCGTCACAGTAAAATGTTTTATTGTCTCTAAGGGGCCTCTACGTGTTGGACCTGTGTCCCCACGCAAGCCTTCCAAAGGACCGGGTTCTTCTGAACCCGAGATATCCTAACGGAGATACATAATAATATAATACAATAAATAACTTCACGCTATATCCCGCACACAGCAGGGTAGACAGAGGGAACCTAGTGTTAAGACACTCCGTTCCCCACTTTCCGCCGAATTCGGAGGCTTGCGTGTTAAGTGGCGGAACTTAACGCCGCGCTTTACCTCGACACCAGAGCGAAGAAAATGGAAATATAATTTCCACTCCTCGAGTGGGAATCGAACCCACAACCAGTCGTTTACAGTCACACTCTTGTGCCACTGGGCCACGACTGGCCACAATATTATAAACATAAGGTTTATATTTGTGCCTGCACATTTCTTAGAGTGCAAAGCAAGAAAGCGCTCAGTTAAATGATAACAATTAGTTTGTTTATTTGCGGAATGCTACAATTAATAAATTCATATATATTTTTTTGCAAAATCATGAGATAGCTACAAATACTCGCGGTATAATTTATGTTGTTGCGACTATTACCGTACTATGAAACCAGTATTACGGTACCTATATAAAATTCAGAATTGGTATCAAAAGTAATTATTATTTTTTTATAATATTGTGGGACCTACATTACCTACCACACGCAGTGTTCATACATAACATGAAGCATATGACCGTCGCGAGCCGAAGGCGCGCGGTTACTAAAGCGTAGGAGCATATACGCCGATGGCACCCCCCGCGGTGACGGTGCGCCCCTCACCTCTTGTACAATTCGTAAGAAATAATCATTGTTCTTACATACTCACTTGCTATTGGTAGAAAAGCCAATGTTTTGATTTGTACATAATTTTACTAAAGATTTTTATTTTTAATATAGCCCTTCCGATTGGTAAATCAATAATTAAATTATAACTCACATTATAATCCAATTTCATTGGTTATAATGTGAAAGTTTTTATTGGAGACGAATTTCTGTAAATATTGTTTATTGGTTATTTATAATTGTCGTTTTATATGTATAAGTGTAATTTTCAAATAAAATCATTCCACCTGAAGCATCAACAAGTGTATTTACTATACCTCCAAGAAACCTCCGAAATAGTTAGGGAAGTAATAATCCCCTACAATATAAAAGTAAAACATTGTTTTACTGTTTAGATAGCTAATTTTAATATAAATATCAATACCGCAGGAGTGATAGTAATGTATGGCATTACGTGCAATTGCGTGTTATGTTTGAAATAATGGTAAAACCATACGACATTTCGAAAAATCAAGAGTTAGCTACTATTCAATCAACTTTAGTTCATTGTACAAATAGCGGTGCGATGGGCATGCCGTATTACTTATTACATTTCATATGACATGTCATCAGTATCTCAGTAATATCACATCACGCGCTGCCATGTGTGATATTAGTGTAATGCCATTACGCGACATTACGCGTGATGTTTAAAGTAATGCTAAAATGTGATATCACGCGGCACGAAATGTGATGCCATATCACATCACTTCATGGCGCACTGTTTTGCGCATGTCTAGTATGCAGGGACCCTAGCGTTTGTCGCTTCGTTCTCTCTGACTACTCCGCAAGGCATACAGCGTGAAACTAAAAAAAATCCATTAACATTGTTTTCAATTTTAAACACTAATAAGAAACATAGTTGTGCCATTTAACGGAGTGTTATAACACTGTGTTCTCTTATCTACTCTGCTATGTCAGAAAAAGCACACACTTTTTTTGTAGCTGTAAAAATGTGTATATACAGCATATAAGTAAGAGTATTTATCGTATAATTAAGACTCAAGTATTTATTTTTTGCATTAGGTCTTAAAAAAAGAGTCTAACATGTTTAAAACATGCACATAGAATGAAGCAAAAAAAAGGCAAAAAAAGGGAAAAAAAAGAAACCTCATTAGTATAATTCAACTACCAGCATTTCATAGACGTTTAAGACGATCTTAGAAAGTGAAATAAAAATAAAATCTCGATAATCTTGTAATACGCAGTAAGAATTTAGAAAAAACTTGATAAGTATTGATATAACCTTATGAAGATGGTCAAGAAAACGTGGAAAAAGTCGTCATATCCATTTGCAGCGAATGCCAACGATGACGCAAGGTTTTTTATTTAACTCTTAAGGAGTAGAAGGAATCTACGTTATGATATCTATTTTCAGTGTAAAAGACTTCACGTGGTGATAGTTACGGAGTGTCTTGACACTAGGGTTACTACCCTGCGAAAAAAAGAGAGAAATAAATGTTTTTTCCAAATATTTGAAAAAGCATTTTTTTTTTAAATAAATATATTCTTTTAAAATATATATTTACTTCTTATAAGATGATGCAAATAATTTATTATCTACCTTCTACAGAGCAAACCGAGCCTAGTGTCACATCACAAAGATATATTTAATATATCCGACGTTTTAAAGATAGTAAACTGTTAAAGGTTACAAATAGTTAACAGAGAAAGGAGTGTCTTGACTAGGTCCTTCGTGTTAGTTGAATGACTGATATGATATGAGCAAGTGCATGAGACTGAAACATTGTTGTATTTTTTGGGAAGTAAGCTTTTAATTAGTGTCCGACGGTTTTCGGTTGAAAGCCCAGTTTCGGTCGTAGTGTTTTAACCATTTATTTTAAATTCAAATATTAATAATTATAAGTGTTACAGATTACAAATATTAATTGGAGAACGGAGTGTCATTAGGTCTCTCGTACTACCCTGCTATCTAAAAAAAATCGTTAAGCTGAAAAGTTATCACATATTTTAAAAGTAACATACTGTTTATAAGATCACTTTTATCTTAAATATAAATAAGTATAAATACAAAACGTTTATATATAAATAAAAATTTATAAAATAAAATTAAGCGTTTATATATAAATAAAAATGTATATATAAATATACGCCCCTTTCAATTAAAATAATAAAGATAGTCAGAACACATTAACCAACATGAAATTGTAAACACTGAGTCAAGTTCCCAGCGGTACTTTCTTTGAAAATGATTCAGAAAATTCACACAAACACATGTGACATCTGCTTTTATGTCATATAATTTGGTCATAAATTGTGGATGACGTGTGAGCAATACGACGCGTTGCAACTTTACTAACATTAATGTTGCCACATGTTATTGGAGGCAGCGTGTATCAAGTGCTTTTTTTTAGTCTAACATACAAAGCATATTTACTTCAATTTTATTATTATTATATTTTTAGCTTCCCACTGTACCGCACACAGCAGCGGGATCCTAGTGTTAAGACACTCCGTTGCCTACTTTCCGCCGAACTCTGGAGGCATTCTCGACACCAGAGCAAAGAAAATGGAAATATTATATATTTCCATTCCTCGAGCGGGAATCGAACCTACAACCACGCGTTTATAGTCACACCTATGTGCCCACAAGCCACTACTGGCCTCTTACAGACGTAACATTAATGTTCCCACATATTATTAGATAAGCAAAATATATCACGTGCCTGTTTTTAGTCTAACATCAAAACACATTTACTACAATTTTATTATTAATTAGCGACCTACTTGCAACTTCGTCTGCCTAAACTACACGACTATAACTATTGTGTATTTCTTCCGCCTGCGGTATGATTTATATTGCTGTAATAAAATATTATGCCAAAATACAATAGTCAAAACTGCATTTAAATCGGTTTAGCCGTTTCTGAGATTGGCATGCACAAGCACACAGAGATGCTCAGGCAAATCATAATTGTTCACACAACACTGCCATATACAGAGAGGGATTAGTTACATGTTTATTATTTGTGTAGGTCATTTATTTTTAATTTTAATATAGCAATAATATTAAGCCACAACATTATTTATGTTATAATCTTAATAGACTTTCTGTTGCATTTCTCAAGTTCTTGCATATGAGTAAAACCTGGTCATAGTTCTACTCATATCTTTTTAATCCCCATCCCTTATCCCCATTTCAGATATGCGTGTGCTTTGACTAAAACAGATATTATTATATAATATACATATACTATAGAAAAATACTTAATAAAAATATAATTTAGGATGATAAAAAAAACTGTAATAAAATACGACGATTAAAAATAAAATTTTACCTGTTTGTCAGTCCTTACACGCACTACCTTATAACAAGAACTGCCCGAATTTATAAACACAGAAACATATTTCTAAAATAATTCACACGTCCCTTAATTGAGAAAGCATATGAATCATATGCCAGTGTAAATTTAGAAAAGCTGAAACTCTAAAACGCGAGGGCATCAGCTATCATTCGTTCGTCGCAGTGCAACTGTGCGCCGCACCGTCATAGAATAAAACGAACATCAAAGGAAATCAACTGTCCGTACGTTCAATGTTGCGTTTAGTGACGAATGAAACTTATTCATAATAGTCATGTATATTAGCTTCCCGCTGTATCCCGCACACAGCAGGGTAGGCAGAGGGAACCTAGTGTTAAGACACTCCGTTCTCTATTGTTCGCCGAATTCAGGAGGCATTACGTGTTAAGTGGCGGAACTTAACACCGCGCCTTATCGATACTAGAGTGAAGAAATATCTGTATTTTTTTTTTGTAAGGTTCACGCTTTATTACACAAAGCAGGGAAAGTTGACTGAATCTGCTGTCACTGCGTTCTCGAAATTAGTATAACACCTATGAAGAATATAAAATTATTAATCAGTACTACTATAAGAGCTATTGTTTATGAACATGAATTTAAAAAGGAATCGAAAAATTTTCCGAACAAATGGTAACCTTAATTTTATTTTAAGATTAAACACAAATCATACAAATTTAAATAGTTTTGTAATAAATAACCATATAACAAACCTTACGTCTTCATAAGGAAATAGCTACTCTGCTACGCGAGAAAAAACATGGTACCTACTGCTTTTTACTTATTTTCGAGGACACCAGCAAGTATGGTCACAACACTTTACGCAAAAGTTGCTGAAAACGTAAGTCTACATTAGCGACAGTACGTTTTCTCGCAAAGCGTTGTAGTTCGAAAGTACATACTTATAACTTATTTGCTCAAAAGGGAATTGAACCCACAACTTCGGTTATTAAGTCAGACAGTCTTTCACAGCTTCCCTAGTGAAAACTTGGGGAAATCATTATATTTAAATATGTGAATTAATGTTCCGCCACTCAACACGTTATAATCTCTCGGAAAGTGAATATCATTAATTTAATCAGAACAAGGTAATTTTTCATTACTCATTATTTTAAAGCTTCACACTTTGTCCCACAAAGCAGGGTCTTCTTCTTCTTGGCATTTATCCCGATCTAGCCAGGGTCGGCCTTCCTACTAAAACTACCCCACTTTGCGCGATAGCCAACTAACTTTGTGGTTAGTCCATTTTCTCTCATGTCCTGTTTCATGATATCCAGCTATCGCTTCTTTGGGCGTCCGAGGGGTCTTGCTCCAGGGATTGACCTCCTTCCGACATAGCTCTCAGGTGATGCTCTTGGAGATTATCCGCTACGTCACGGACTCTAAGACTACCTCGGATGAATGTGTTGCGTATGCGGCCAGCCCGCGTAAGGCCACACATCCGCCTCAGCACCTTCATTTCCCACAAGGCAGGGTAATTAGAGATAACTCTAGTGATAAGACACTCCGTTCTCCACTTTCCACCTGAATCCGGAACATTCCGTGTTAAGTGGCGGAAGTCAACTCCGCACTTTCATTCTTTTGTTTCGTTTTATTATTGTACTATTGTTTACATAAAACCTTTCTTAACTAGAATAGCGTAGCATATTATTAAGTCACTTTGTATATTACGAAAGTTTTAAATTGAGGAGATAAATCTTAATATTTCACATCGTCCACTTAACTATTTTAAAAGGAAACGATTCAACAACAACTTAATTTGAAAATCAGGTCAAACTCTGTAACAATCTTAGAACTGGTGGTACAAATTACCACGTGCCCTTGGTTGTGGGTTCGATTCCCACTTGGAGGAATATACATCAAAATATAGATATTTTTTAAGAAATCAACCCGTGGGGGGACGGGTTAAGAATACAATTCCCCCCCGCCGCTGGGTAGCGTCCCGTAAAAGGCGGGTAACCCAGTAGTTTGGTGGTAGGAGATTCGATCTCCGACTGGCTCGCGACCACTATCATGTCAAAGACGAACCGCCAAATATCTTATGATGTGTTCCGGTTCGATGGCATGTAAGCCAGCTCTCCCTATTCCCACCATTCCCATCCTTCCTCCCTCCTTCTGTCCTACATTCCCAAGGCTGGCAACGCATCTATAACTTGAATGTTATGGATGTCTATGGGCGAAGGTAACCACTTAACACCAGGTGGGCCTTCAGCTCGTTTGCCTCCTTTATGCCATAAAATAAAAAAAAAAGAAATACATTTTTTTTTTCATTTCACGGCTCTGTTAAGACAAAGCTAAGAAAACGGAGAGTATTGACGCTAGATTCTTTCGACTTTTCTTACTGTGCGAAAAAAGGGTGCAGCTGGAAAAAATAAAACTTAAAAAAAAATGAAGTACAATTAAAAAAATATTTTTATATTATATTTTTTTTTTTATTAAAAGAGGAAAATCATCGACCAATTTTTATGGTAATTTAGTTAATGGTAGAACAAACAACAGTATTTACAACTATATATTTACTTAAAAACTCAAAGTTATATTATTTTAAAAACAAATATTACCCCGAAACAAATCAAACCCAGTACCACCGCTATATTACCACGATCATAACCCAACAACTTCAAAGAATAACAAACCGGAAATACAAATACTTCCGGTTCATTACAATACAAGGAAACCTAACATCTAAAACCTATATATAAATCAGATACATCTTTATTCTATCTAATCTATGATCGCGGCCAGGAATAGAAGGGGTCACCGACCTATAGTTACATCAATTCTACTTAATTGTTACTGCACTCGGTCAACTGTTTACTGACTTTGATGCTACGCTTCCTTTCGTACGCTCAGATAGCCGTGGCACGGTCAGTATGGTTTAAAAATGTTGTTTTTATTGGGGAGAGAAGATCGTTTGATCTTTCTATGGTTAGATTATAAAATACAGCTAAAACCATAAGGCAAGTGTTGCAATTTTGAACTATAAACATCGTGGTTTGACGGTAGACGCAATTCGTTGTGGGTTCAGTATCCACTCAGGGGAATTATTAAAATTTAAATTATATTAATGTCAGTCATGTCATTTTGTGGCCAGTCGTGGCCCAGTGGCACAAGCGTGTGACCGTAAACGACTGGTTGTGGGTTCGATTCCCACTCGAGGAGTGGAAATATTTAATATTTCCATTTATTTCGCTCTGGTGTCGAGGTAAAGCGCGGCGTTAAGTTCCGCCACTTAACACGCAATTCGGCGGAATTCGGCGGAAAGTGGGGAACGGAGTATCTTAGTACTAGGTTCGCTTTGCCTACCCTGCTGTGTGCGGGATGCAGCGTGAAGCTTAAAATAAACACTGTTCAATACGGAAAGTCTCAAAATTAGGCAAAAATCGGTGTTATGATACTAAGTTATCGCTGTTAATCCGAGAAAAAAGTTAAATTGACAAAAAAATATTTATACATACTAAAGTGTAAATGGCCTACTAATTTTTATTATGTATTTTCTGCTTTCTATTTACGAACATTCTAGTACATAAAGAAATTGAGTGGGTACATTATTTTGTCAACCTAGTAAGTCCCGTGAAATTAAAGTTACTCTGAATTAAATTTGAACTCCTTGTTATTGCATACAATGTGGCAATTCTCCACTGCGCTACTAACCTGAATGTTATAAATATATGAATTTCTTAACTCAACCAAAACAGGAAGGAAGAATAACTTCCCCTTAAAACAACCTTCCAAAAAGCTACCAAAACCCAAAAAAGATGACACATCTCCATTTACCATCCGAAGAAACCATCAAAACCATAATAAAACAGTGACATGAATAAAAACAAGGCAGCTGAGCGTGAGTGTCGCAAACGTTTATTTATATGTTAACTTAAACGCCTATTTCCGTGCCCACTATTCGTGGAAGACGTACCTACGTGCTTCACAATTGAGTATTTATTGTGTAATATATGCTACAGTGTTGTTGCACTTTAAAATATAAATATAATTTAGTTATAATAATAATAAGCAAATGTTTTTTAATAGTCATTTTATGTTAATTTGGAGTTTTCTGTAATTTGGCAATAGCTACATGTAGACGGGAAATCCCCTTTTTCTTTTATCCTAGGAAGAAATTTAGAAGAATGAAATTTAGATGAAAAATAGGCCAAAAATTAGTTTACTACGTAGAACGAACGTTAGTAATTTTGGGGAGTGTAGCTTTATATTAAGTAAAATTCCGAAACGGGATAATTGACGGATTTGAATGATTGGATTGTAACGGAACTCAACACCGCGCTTTGTCTTTGATAATAGAGCGGAGAAAATAAAATAATTTTAGTATATTCAATTTCCTTAAATGAAAATCGAACCGAAAACCAATGGCGTTTGCACTTAGACGCTACCCCAATGCGACACGATGATCTGCATATTTTATATCCGTATAAACGTACTATTGAACGCCTGGGATTTTGCCTGCCTGCACCAATTTTCATACAAACTTACTTTCTCTATTTTTACCCTAAAACCTAAAATCTTTCGTTTTTTTTTCCTTGGGTCTTCAACTACTTTCATTCTGAATATCATCCAAATCGGCCCGTATATTAATTGTGAAAGCTTAACAGACAGACAGAATTTAGCATTTATAATATTAATTTTTATTCACATTTATAATATTAATTGAAAGTCAGGAACGGAGTGTCTTAACACTACTTTCCCTCTGCCTACCCTGCTGTGTGCGGGATATAGCGTGAAGCTATTTAAAAAAAAATAACAATATGGAAGTATGGATTTTTTATAATATCTTAATATACTTTAAATGCATATTAGTTAATAACATTTATACTCCAGTTCTATTTTAAGCGGAGTGTAATATGAAATAACCGTATTAATACATTTAAAACACATGTCAAAGTCGCATGTCTCGTATTTGTATGACTTCTGATTTGTAACCTTGTAAAACGCTGACGCAATTAGATTATACACGCACAGATTAAAATTTATATTAATTATGCAGGTGAAGGTAAAAAAAACTGTTTACTTGTTTTATGTTCTACGTAATATAATAGAGCTATACCTATAAGAAAGCTTTTTATTATGTTCATTGTTTCCGCATAGCGAGGTAGGCAGAGAGAACCTTGTAACAAGACACTCCGTTCTCCATTTTATCACGCAAATCCGAGATATTAGTTGTTTAGTGGTGGAACTGGACAACTAGACAAAACATTCTAAATCATATATCAATTTCTATTTACAATTAGCTGTGCTAGCGACTTCGTCCGCGTGGAATTTAAAAAAAAAGCTGCCTACGTTACGTACTATTACATGAGTTATCTGTCAGTGAGAGTCTCGTCAAAATCTGTCCAGCCGTTCCAGAGATTAGCCGAAATAAATAGACAGACAGACAGACAAAAATTGAAAAAAAAAATAGTATTTTAGAATATGTACCGTGTATACATACATACATATGCGTTTAGTAATTTTAATAATACATACAGACACTCCAATTTTATTTATATATAGATTTACAGGACTAAGAACATAAAAAAATCTTGCCAAATCACTTTTTCAATCTTATATACTAGGTTTCGCTTGTAAAATTCTACATGTCTCCGATTTCGATGACAAAACATCTTTAAAGCGTGAATATATTGCCTTTAACAGGACTGTGCTTGTCCTGACTTGAAAGTTTTTAAGTGCATGCTTTTAACCGTTATGGTGAACCAAAAACCACTTTTTGTTGACAAAAGTTTAAAATACATTTAAATAACAGACGAAATTTCTTCTACTTTACTTTTTAAAACAGAAGTATTAATTTATAATTGTATAGTATATTTTTTTCAGCTTCACGCTTTTCACACATATAACGGGATAGTTCTGAAAGAACCTCTTACCCAAGACATCCAGACGACCAGAGCGAAAAAATAAAAATTTAAACATTTAGATATTGTGGCCAGTCGTGGCCCAGTGGCACAAGCGTGTGACTGTAAACGACTGGTTGTGGGTTCGATTCCCACTCGAGGAGTGGAAATTATATTTCCATTTTCTTCGCTCTGGTGTCGAGGTAAAGCGCGGCGTTAAGTTCCGCCACTTAACACGCAAGCCTCCGAATTCGGCGGAAAGTGGGGAATGGAGTGTCTTAACACTAGGTTCCCTCTGTCTACCCTGCTGTGTGCGGGATACACCGTGAAGCTAAAAAAAAAAATGATATTATTGATTTTGCCGAGAGGGATTCGAACTCACAAGTATCACATTTAGAAATAAACACTGTCACCTGCGCCACTAAGGCCTTTATTATAGATATTTCATATTCAAATATGAAAACGTGCTCAAAAGCATGTATTTTCAAAAGCTTACTTGCACAAACTAGTCATAGACGCTTATGAAGTCAAGTTTTAAGAACGGAACTGAAGTGTGGTTTACATTTTAGACAGTCATGTTATGCACTACTATACATCCTCCATAATACAAAAAAAAAACTATAATAATTATATTAAAAAAATACTACTAAAAATATCTTAATTTATTATATACCTTAAATTATTGGACTATTATGATAAGTCATTGACAAATAATTTAAGATAGGATTTCATTCATTCAAAGACACTTAGAAAATTAAAAAAAAGGGTATTCCATATATATATATGCATGGATGTATGTAAATATGTTCCGATATAAACTGAGTGAGTGACAGACAATATACGGCTGATACTACTGGGTATAAAAAGCTGAAATTTGACATGCTGATATATTAGGAGCCTATATGTCGTTAGGGTATAGGCAGAGTTAAGACAGGATTTCCCAAAATAATTACCTAAATAAGTACTCTATGGAATCAAAAACGCAATTACACAGTTTAAATTAGATATTATATAAGAATTATAATTATGCGAATAGCATGTTTGGTTGCATTATATATATACTTTACTACTTGGTCATAAGCAAGGATGATAAAATTTATACAAACGAAGATGCATGAGGCGACTTCTAAGTTATTAATGTAAATAATCATTTTATGACATTTGATAAATACTATTTTTTTTAATTGATACCTGAGAACGAGACTATAAAACAATATATTTTTATGAGTTGGCACCATCATGACGCAAACGGACAGTTATAGGTTCTGTTCCGATACAGAGATTACCCCCATTTAACAAGCAATTACAGGTGAAGAAAAGTACGGAGTGTCTAGACACTAGGTTCTCTCTGAATACCCTACTCCGTAAAAAAAAGAAAAGTTGATATTACATAATATGCACCTACTATAATACGACCACTTAAAACAATTCCAATACTAGACATAAACAAGTCACTCACAATTTGTCTCTCTAACGAATATAGGCTCAAGGTCTCTGACGTAAGCCTGTGTTGATTTTAGACAATACGATTTCATGGCTGGCTATTAAGATACTTATTATACATATATGATATAGAATGCAATCTATATTTAGCGAAATATTTGAAAAATAAAAAAATAATAACTTTATTATGGCCAGTCGTGGCCCAGTGGCACAATCGATTGACTGTAAACGACTGGTTGTGGGTTCGATTCCCACTCGAGGAGTGGAAATATTTAATATTTTCCATTTTCTTCGCTCTGGTGTCGAGGTAAAGCGCGGCGTTAAGTTCCGCCACTTAACACGCAATGCCTCCGAATTCGGCGGAAAGTGGGGAACGGAGTGTCTTAACACTAGGTTCCCTCTGCCTACCCTGCTGTGTGCGGGATATAGTGTGAAGCTATTTAATTTAATTTTTTAATAACACTATTATAGTGCAGTGCACTCGAAAAGTAGAAATATTCCATTCTCTTCACAGATTGCCTCTCTAAGTTCCCTTTGCCTACCCAGCTGTGTGGGACACAGCGTGAAGCTAAAAGAAAAATAAAACAAAAAAAAAATACTTAAAGAGTAGCCAGTCGATTACAAGAAATATTTGCAAGATAAAGAATTACTTTGACATGGTTACACTGTAATGACCTAAATGCTGGCAGCTGACTTGACGGATGAATGCGCGTTTGTAAATAATCAAATTTCTGCTTACTTCACTAAAGCGATTGTGTTACATCAATAAATTTCAACGCCCTAGTGGTTCAGATGGCAGATGTTTAACAAAAATCAATGGTTGTAACCAATTCAAATCTAATTAAAAATAATTTTAATATAAATATAATATAATAAAAAAATATAATATAATAAAAAAATAAAATATAATAAAAAAATATAATAAATAATTAAAAATAAAATAAAATTTCTATACATTTTTCAGTTTTGCGATTCATCAGTAGTAATAGAGAAACTAGTGTAAAGACACTTTGTTTTTCACTTTCTATTTGAATTTAAGATCTTGCGTGTAAAGGGGCGGAAAACAACACTATGACTTACTCTCTTACTTGCACCAGTCAGTCAAAAACACTTTTTGCAATTTTCACTTATTTTGAAACAAACAATTTTAACCAGATTAATCACTTCTATAATTTTTTTTTTTTTTTTTTTTTTTACCTTCACGCTGTATCCCGCACACAGCAGGGTAGGCAGAGGGAACCTAGTGTTAAGACACTCCGTTCCCCACTTCTATAATCGTACTCATAAATACATTTTAGAAAAACCCAACGTTTCGAACAATTTATAGTACCCGGCAATAAATAATACACATCGATGCTTGCACTCAGTTGATATGTGACGTTTCTCATTGTTATTATTTTAAGCGACCGAGACAACGCTCTACGAAGTCGAAGCTAACCGACTGTTTCATTCTAAGCATCGATGTGCATTATTTATTGCCGGGTACTATACAGTATTTCGTGGTCAAAGTAGTGAAAGTTGTCCAAAACACAAATATAAATAACACAAACAAATAAACATAAAAATAAATAAATGCAAATATTCTTTAATCGCATACCAAGTTTTATTTAAAAAAAAAATCTCTGAAGATACCATGTTTTATTTCTTATTGCGCAAGACCGGTAACTCACTCCCGCCATACCAGATACGTTGAATTCTTTAAGGATAAGTCACTAGTGAATATTTACTTAGGGCGCCTAAGAGAATATATTTCGTATATAATTATATATTATATATTTCATTTTTTTTTAACTTCACGCTGTATCCCGCACATAGCAGGGTAGGCACAGGGTGCCTACCCTGCTATTGCAACCTAGTGTTAAGACACTCCGTTCCCCACTTTCTGCCGAATTCGGAGGCATTGAGTGTTAAATGGCGGAACTTAACGCCGCTCTTTGCCTCGACACCAGAGCGAAGAAAATGGAAATATTAAATATTTCCACTCTATGAGTGGAAATCGAACCCACAACCAATCGTTTACAGTCACCCGCTCGTACAACTGAGCCACAACTGGCCCCGAATTATGTGTTTCGTATATAATAAAATTATTGTTAGGCTTTAAGATCCGCCACTCATTACATAATTTCTCTGAATTCGGGCGGAAAGTAGAGAACGGAGTATCTTGACACTAAGTTCTCTCTCACTCCCTTCTACGCAAAAAACGAAGCAAAAAAAAAAACACAATTTAATATTTACAATAATATGACGAATTTTCAATCGTCTGAACTAAAATTGACAGATGGCAGTTGAAATCTGCCGAAGGAAATATTTCCTCAACTTTATTGATATGCTTCTATTGTATTCTGATTATTTACTTAATATAGCAAATTGCATTATTTAAACGGTAACAGAGAGAATAAAAAGCAAAAAAAATATAAAAAGAATCTCAGTTAACAAATAGAGATCACAAACAAACAATAAACATCTTTGCCCAACCTCTTCTTTTAATACACAAATATAATCACAAGTCAAAGACATTATAATTTTGTAAGAAACAGAACCAGAAAACGTAACATTTAATACACGAACAGCTAGTACGTTGGTAATGAGTAATTTTTCGCTCCGCTGACCATCCCCGGATGCATTACTTGTAAACTGTAATAACGGTTTACACAAATTTCGCCTTTAAGGTAGAAAAATAAGCATATAGTTTAGGTAGCATATGCTTTAATCAGTCTAATCTTGTTAATGAAATCGAATTATTCTTTAATACTACCGACAATAACATATATATATAACAATGGCCACATTATGACGGAACAGAGTGATTGTAAATTTGAGCGATTGTAGGTTCAATTTCCACTCAAAGGAATTATAGATATTTTTTTTAGCTTCACGCTGTATCCCGCACGGTAGGCAAAGGGAACCTACCAGTCGTTTGAAGTCACACGTCTGTGCCACTGCGCCACGACTGGCCCATTTATATATTTATTATTATAACTTCTCCAGCCATAACTAAGTCGCAACATTAGGTAATTGCTACCACTTAACACACAATATTTCGAATTCGGACGGGAGGTGCAAAACAGTGTCTTAGTACCAAATTCTCCCTGCTTGCTATGATAAAACCTGAAGCTAGTCATATACTATATAAAAAACAGCTTCAAGCTTTTCCTACATAACAGGGTAGTCACAGAGAACATAGTGTAACGACATTCCGTTCTTCATTTTTCACCCGAAATTAAGAGCGTGTAGAGTCGCGTCACTCCATGGCGCGCTTTGCCAAAATATGTTAAAAATCATTTTCCCGGCTAGGAATCGAACCCACAACCAAACGTATTTACAGTCTACAGTGCGCTACAATGGCCTCATCCAATAACAGCACATAACTGATACGCATATAAATTAATAAAGCGCGTTGCACCTTAAATAATCCTGTTAAAAGCCCCAGTAATCATATTAGAATTATATGAATGAAATGAATATTATTATAAAATAGTCTTTAATAATCTTTTTATAGTAATCTTTTAAATAGTAGGTACTTATTGAAATCTTGCCAGTATAATTTAAACTCTATTGACATTACTGTAACGATGTAAGAAGCAATGAAAGCACAAAAAAAATGAAACCTAAAGAGTCTAGTCAATCCCTTACCTTCACCATGCAATATCTATATTTAGGCTGAAAGTTAGTAAAAAGCGGAATATTAAAAACTATATTTATGATGTGGCCTCGAGGGACAGGTAGTATGTTCGATTCGATTAAATTATTTTCATTCTTTCCTTTTGGTATCTAAGGAAAAACGTGACGTTGAGAACCGTCACTTAACACGCAATGTCCAAACATCAGGTGTAAAATAGAGAACGGAGTATTTTGACACTAGGTTCTCTCTGATTACCATACTATACGAGAAAAGCGTCAAACTCCAGAAAACGTGTTTTTACCCGGGGGGGTGGGGTTAAGAATACAATTCCCCCCCGCCGCTGGGTAGCGTCCCGTAAAAGGCGGGTAAAACTCAGTAGCTTGGATTCCTTCTCCGACTGGCTCCGGTGACCACTATCGTGTCAAACACGAACCGCCAAACTGATGATGTGTTCCGGTTCGATGGCAATTAAGCCAGCTCTCCCTATTCCCAATCCCATCCCACCAATCCCATCCTTCCTCCTTTTTTCTGTCCTACATCCCAAAGGCTGGCAACGCATCCACAACTGTAATGTTGTGGATGTCTATGGGCGAAGGTTACCACTTAACACCAGGTGGGCCTTTTGCTCATTTGCCTCCTTTATTCCATTAAAAACAAGAAGAAAAAAGAAACAAAAAAATATACATAGCCTAGCAAACCCACTTACTAGGTAAATGTTAAACTCCAAGGTAGCTACACTAACCTCAAAGCGCTTCCTTGCTCTCGAACATCGACGCCATTAATCGAGTCCTCGGCCCTACTCGGCAATCCAGACATTATGGACCAATCGGAGCACAGGACGCAATCCTCGACCAATCAGGGGCGAGATCACGTCATCGCGTCACCCATTCAGCCAATAGGTACCATTACCTATAACAAAAGACAGTTGCAAATTTAAATTCTAAACGCAAATCAGTTAACCAAATACAGCGAAAGGAAAGGAAGTGTTGTCGATATAAGTCGCCGTTACATAACTGTTAATCAAATATAAATTGGATTATGGCGGTTTTGTATGTGGTTGTGTGAGTGATCACGTAATATACTGTTTTGTTTTTTATGTGTTCATAGATACAAAAATAAAGAAGTATACTTCCATATACAAATCGAATTAGCACAGATATAATATAATGTCAGAGATGGTTTGAAAATCTAGAGTCAAAATTAATATCTATTAACGAAAACAATACTAACAGGTTTTTTAAAACTAGTGCTTGTTAAGCTAGGTGAAAGAGGGAGAGAAAGCCTGCAACCTAGTGACTTTACACTCCGTTCCCCACTTATACTAATTTAAGTAAAATAATTTTCTCTATGACAATAAGATACTAAAAAATAGTACTTAAATATAAAACGATCTATTATATTGCAATTATAATTACTATTTTAAAAAACAAAAGACAAATGCCTTTATAATACGTGCAAGAATCATATGTAATTACAAGTATATTAAGGATGTATCATTAACAATCTTTGACTTTGAATAGTGCAATAAATATTTAAAAAAAAACTTGTCGAGTCAAATAGACGTTACCTTGGTAACGTATATGTCAATCAATTTATACAATGTATGTCAAATATTTTGTAGTGTGAGTAGTATCAATTATGGGGGCAGTCGTGGCGCAGTGGCACAAGCGTGTGACTGTAAACGACTGGTTGTGGGTTCGATTCCCACTTGAGAAGTGAGAAGAGAAGTGGAAGTTTTTAATATTTCCATTTTTTTCTTTTGGTATCGAGGCAAAGCGTGGCGTTAAGTTCCGCCACTTAATACGCAATGCCTCCGAATTCGGAGGGACGTGGGAAACGGCGTGTCTTAACACCAGGTTTCCTCTGCCTACCCTGCTGTGTGCGGGATACAGCGTGAAGCTAAAAAAAAATGTGATATGCCCCAGTGACGCATAAACATGTGTTGCTTAGTAACGCATTTCCAAACATATGGCAGAGTATGTTGCATTTATTTTATCAATTTAATGTAATTTTAATGCATTATTATGAGAAATATGGTTTTGTGCATTACTTCTCTATATAAGCATTTAATATGTTCGTAATTAAAAAGGGAACCAGACATTTAACTTTTATCAAACCAATCATTTCGACTTTGATTATTATAACATAATATACACATAATTAAATGGAGTCAGTCGTGGCGCAATGGTACAAAGTGTGACTGTAAAGCGACTGGTTGTTGGGTTCAATATCCATCCACTCGAGGAGGAGATATATTTAATATTTCCATTTTCTTCACTCTGGTGTCGAAGCAAAGCGGGGCGTTAAGTTCCGCCACTTAACACGCAATGCCTCCGAATTCGGAGGGACGTAGGATACGGAGTGTCTTAACACTAGGTTCCCTCTGCCTACCCTGCTGTATGCGGGATATAGCGTGAAGCTTAAAAAAACATAACTAAATATAAAATAGGAAAACCACTATAAATAATGCATGTCCTACAATCCTAAGTCCAAATTACTTTCTAAATCTCTTAAGATAAGAGTAAATTAGTTAACCCTTAATCTATCAAAGTCATCTCATGTATTGAAAGGGTAAAGGAACACAGACTATATATTACTTAGTAGCGGCCCGCTCGCGGCTTCGCCGCGTGAACTATTTCGATATATTGCAACAATGGCGGGCGCATTTAAAAAAAATTAAGTAGCCTATGTTTAAGCTTAGATTATCAACTATATTTATGCCAAAATTCATTACAATTGATCAAGCGGTTTAGATTTTCATATAAATTTTCATCCCCTATTTCAACCCTTTAGAGGTTAATTTTTAAAAAAATAAGTAGCCTATGTTAGACCCAGTCACTTTTACTACTTTCATTCTAAAATTCATCCAAATCGGCCCGGTAGATCAGCCGTGAAAGCGTGATAGACAAACACACAGACTTTCCCATTTATAATATAAGTATGGATACAGCTCTAAATTCTATACCGAACAAATAGAAGCTAATCTTTAATGGACTACTAAGTAAATCATGTTATATCAAAGAGCAGCTTTTCGCTTTTTTCCTGCATAGAAAAGTTAGAGTTAAACCTAGTGTCAAGACACTCTGTTCTTCACTTTATACCCGAATTCAATATATACCAAGTGACGGAACTCATCGCCGCGTGTTGTTTTGCACCAGAAGGAAAGAAATAATTTAAGGTAACCAATATAAGCATTGGCATAAATTAAAATCTAATATGAAAACGTATTCTTTAAAGATAATAATATCAAAAATTATCTACATTCTTAAGAACCTAACCACGAGTGAAGACGGAGTATATCGTTAGTTACATATATAGGCAAGTAAACTTGTTTAGTGGCAGTAATAAATTCTCATTAAAAAGTTATAAATTGTCAAAATCATAATTGAATATCGCCGCATCAGTGATTGAGTTAAACTAATATCCTGATATATGGGGGTCAGTTAATGTATTATGTAACACTATTTGTGACTCGCGACTTCCTCCGCGTGGTATTAAAAATATATATAATTCTAAAACAAAAGTAGCCTGAATTGATCCCTATTACTCCAGCTATCTGCCAGTGAAAGTCCCATCAAAATCAGCCTACCCGTTGCAAAGATTAAACGGCACAAACAGACAGACAGACGAAAATTTTAAATATTGTTATTTTAGTATACGTATCGTGTATGCATTTAGTAAGAAATATTACAAACATACACTGCAATTTAATTTATTTGTATAAACTCATAGTAGTCATTTTTTCATATAGACTGAAGAGAGAGATTTACAGAGAAAAGATTCTTCACCTTTTACTTGTTCAGATACTGCAAAATATGTAACCACATCTCATCATCTAAGAGAAAAAAAAGCCACTATAATATGCAACTGGTATTTTAGCTTCACGCTTTGTTCTGCTAGAGAGGACCTAGTGTCGAGACACTCCGCCCTCCACTTTCCGACCGAAAACGAGACATTGCGTGTTGAGTGGTGGAACTCAACTACGCAATTTGTCTTAAGTAGCAAAGTGAAGAAATAAGAATAACTTATATTTCCCCGAATGAGACTCAAACCCGCGAACAATTTATACACGCCCTCTACGCCACTCTACAAAGTATAAGTCTTAATATTTTTTTTTTCAGCTTCACCCTATATCGCGCACACAGCAGGGTAGGCAGAGGGAACCTAGTGTTAAGACACTCCGTTCCCCACGCATTTCCGAATTCGGAGGCATTGCGTGTTAAGTGGCGGAACTTAACGCCGCGCTTTGCCTCTGATACCAGAGCGAAGGAAAAATGAACATATTAAATATTTCTACTCCTTGAGTGGGAATCGAACCCACAACCAGTCGTTTACAGTCACACGTTCGTACCACTGGGCCACGACTGATATCACGACTGACTCGACATATTATTAATATATACAAGCTTAACGGTAATCATATAATAATATCACATAATAAAAATATATTTCTTTGTATTGGAATATATTATTCATAACATTTTATAAATTATACAATTATTTAATGTATTTAATGCTCTCGTGATGCAAATGGAAAGTGGCGGACACAAAGTATCTAATGTATTATACATACATAAACATAATAATACTTCCGTTTTAAATGACGATGGTATTAGGTTCAATTTTACGAGTACAATTTTTATAAATATACTATAATATACAAGGCTGTAATGTAATTTAAATTAAAATATTAATTGTGTAGAATATTATATTAAGTGACGAAATAAAAAGTATTTTTGAATAATAAAATGACATACTAAAAAACTCTCGAATGTCATAGATGTTACTAATAAATACACATGTTTTACCTGGTCTGGTAAAAAGAATGAAAGATGCTAACAACATAAATAAGTTGTAATAAAAGCGTATAAGAACTCCGATGCAGCTAGTAGAACGCATGGCTTAGCAGTTAGAGGACGGTTTCCAAGAGGCGCGAGTTCGAATTCCGTTGCGTTCATTTTTTTATACGTTTTCTATAAATGTCATTTTTTTAAACGAAAGTTATTGTAATATATCTATTAACGATATTATAGTTAGGGGCCATCCATATACAAATACACCGACTTCAGTATAATTTCAACCCACATACATTTACTCGTATAGTTAAACGTTAGAAATCTCATCTATTATAGCAGTAACCTTGTACAATTGGCCCATTTTTCTCTCAAAGTCGGCAAGCTATCACTTACATAAGCGCTAACAATCACTTTACACCGCTAGAATTGTTTAACGAACAAACATTAATTGGTGGTGTAACCGAACGGTTATTAATACGATAGTAAAATTATATTGATATGCATTTTTTTCAACTTTTTCTGTATGGCAAGGTAATCCTAGTGTTAAGAAACTCCGTTCTCCATTTTTGCATTTTTAATATTGAGATATTACGTATTAAGTAACGAGTGGGAACCGAACTTACAACCATCGCTTCCGTTACAAGCATCGTTTACAGTCAGACGCAGTATATATTATTTATTTAAAATATACTTCAACTATTTTACATTAATAATAATTAGGAGTATTTTAATGTATACTATGATTACTGGTACAATTCATTATATAATTTATTATTAATGCCATTTCAGACATCGTTGATAAGAATCTATTCAGATCGGAATCGGGATCGAACACACAACCAACCATAATTATTTAAAATACCGTTAATAATAATAAGAAACTTGTTAATAAATTATATAAAAAATATTCAGAAACAAATAACCATAATAAGATTGATTAGATTAAGCAATGCTTACTATGATTATAAGTGGATGGGTGTGCAGATGACCTCACCTGTGTTTCAAAAAAACATTAAGCAATTGATCCCAAATGTAGAACAATCAATAATACTTGTTACTATTTAGCTGCCTGTATATCTAAAAAAGCGCTTCACATTTTTCCCGCATAGTAGGGTCCTAGAGTACCTAGTGTCCAGACACTCCGTTTTCCTCTTTTCGTCTTAAAATCAAGACATTGCGTGTTAAGTGGTGGACCTTAACGCCGCTCTTTGTCTTTGTATATTTTTAATAACGAAAAAAAAAATATGCTTGTAACGCCGAATTAACGCCCCTAAAAAATAAATAGTCTTTTAACGGTATCTTGTATTTGTATGCATGATACGCATCTACAGTACAATTACAGTTTAAAGTCACTATAAAAACAATATTAAAACATAAAACAGTTTATTATTATGTAAAAGAATATTAAAATCAATTTGAAAAGGGATATATTTTGAATATGAACTATCAGTGGCGACCGGAGGATGACACTATGTGGGAAAAGCGTGAACTGCCTACCTTCATAATAAAATATTTTGTCTTCGCGGTTTTTTAAAAAAAAACTTTTTTAACCGATAGAGTCAACTAGATCAGTTTTTCTAAAAATGTATTTTCGAATACCAAATATATACACGATTAATGCACTTACAAATAGTTTTATTTCAAACCGTCTACCGTCAGTTAATGGATGTTAAGTCAGTCAGTCAGTCAGAATAAACACATAAAACGACTTACAAGACTTACACTAGAAAAACACATACACAAATACACTCTTTTTTCCTTTTAAAACGTTTTAATACACTGTCTATGTCTATAGACGAACAAAATTTCTACTGCGAAGACTGGCAGAAAGCCATATTATTTAGGAATTCGCGCATGCGATCTAATTTCTGTTAAATATTATTCTATAAATCTATATCTATAGATAATAACACTAATGTTTATATTAGTTTGCTTTTATTACCTTCACCTGTATCTATCTATCAATATACAATGATCATTTAACCGACCGATTAACTTGATTTTTTTTAGCTTTACATTGTATCCCGCACACAGCAGGGTAGTAAGCAGAGGGAACCCAATGTTAAGACACTTTGTTCCGAATCACGCGTTGGGTGGCGGAACTCAACGCCGTGCATTGCATCGACACCAGAGCGTAGAAAATAAAAATATTGATATTTCAATTCCTCGAGTGGGAATTGAACCCACAATCAGTAGAGTCACACTCTGCCCCTGCGACGAGACTAGCCTCAATTTCAAACAAAAAAGTTATCCACGTATCCGATTACATGTTAGTTATGATAGCCAGGGATCATTGCGGCGCAGTGGAAAGCGTCCGACTGTAAAAACGATAGGTTATGTATTTGATTCGCACTTGTGGGAATGATTATATTTATATTGTTTTCATTTTTCGAATTCATCCATCATACAGGCGAAAAGAGAGTGGAGTGTCATGACACTAAGTAAACTTTGACTATCTAGCTATACTAGCGTCAAGCTGCTTTTATTTAGTTTTCAAATAGACGAGTGTCAGTATACAGAAATTTTGTTTATTCAAGTTTAGCCTCAGAAATATCTTAGTTTCAAACTTTATCATACACCATGAAAACATAAAAAAACCTTCAGGAACAAATACATAATTAAAAATAAATTTTAACACGCTATATTTCCACCAAGTGGGAATCAAACTCACAACCTTATCCTACAGTTCCACGACGATTTTAAATAATTAGAGAAAATATTCATTAAAAAAAATGTACATAAAATTATGCGTATGTTATCTGTATGTATGCAAATGTACAATAGTTTAATGTTATATAAAAGACAATACATTTAAAATATACGTTTTTTTGGTCAAAATACAAAAGAAACTTTAGGCATAATAAAATTTACGATTTAAATGAGAATCGGCGTGAACCGACAGTCAATAACCTTAATAAATAGCACTCTATATTCCATTAAGTACCTACCAGTGAAATAATATTGATTGTATAAGAACTTAGACGTATAACGTTTTACGTCTTTTTAGTTATTATTTAATATATATACTAGCTGAATTAATTAAAGGATCGGTAAAATTTTCCAAATTTTTGACTTTTTTTAAATGGCTATATTTTCCTCAAAAATGGTCGCATTGAAATAAAAAAACAAGCATTTTAAAGCTTAAAGTTTCTATTTTTGAGATCTTAAGATAGAATCTATTTTCACGTTCCGCTATATCCTGATGAATACCGAGAGAGAAAAAAATCTAAATTTTTTCAGTTCTTTTGTTTCCTCTAAAAAAATGGATTTTTTTTTTTTAACTTAACCACTATATGGATCGGATAACTTGTTTATCTAGCTTTAACTTGCTGCTATTGAAAATTCGCTACATATACCTACTTCTCGCTGAGATATCGAACTCTGACTGGAAAACGATCTTTTTGTCTTTAACCATAAATAGGTATCTCAGTAACCGTTGATCGCACAAGAAATGTAAGGAGTATTTTAAAATCTTCAGCAAATTTCCCATAAACTTTACAATCGAAGGGAATCGAATCTTCTAATCTTATTAATATTATAAATGCCAAAGTTTGTAAGGATGTTGTAAAAACTACTTAATGGATTTTAATAAAACTTTACAATAATATAGCATCACAATAAAACATAGGTCACAATGTTTAAAGATATTTAGTGAATCGTCCAAAATGTTAAGTAGGCACCTTTGTTTTAAGAGTTATAAGTGCTTCTGTAAATTATGCACGGAAAAAGTCGCAGGCAGAGCTATTTATACATATTCAAAAAAAAAACTCTGTTCTGTAAAAATTTGACAAAATCTTTTTAACAGTTGAATAATAAATAATTTGTCCCAGAATCCAGTCTAATTAATTTTATACTATAATGTACATATTTATACAAAAAAGAAGAAGCAGCTTTACACTTTTTTCCGTGTCGCAGGGTGAAATAGAATCTACTGTCAAGACACTCCGTCTTCCACTTTCTTCCCGAAATGGAAACGAGTTCCGCCACTACGCTCTCCACTCACTTAATTTTTCGCTCGAACTCAAGATATTGCGTGCCGAGTGGCGGTATAAAGATACAGAAGCAGAGTTTGTTTGGCATTAGGATAGCGTCTGACTGTTATCGTGATTGGTTGTGGGTTCGATTTCTACTCAGAGAAATAATTACATTTAATTCTCTTAGGTACGACAAAAAACATTGTTGAGGTTTGCCTGCGCCTAACCACACAATATCTCGCGTTGGGCGGAAAGTGGAGAACGGAGTTATTTGACACTAGGTTCTATCTAACTGACCTACTATGTAAGAAAAATATGAAACTAAAAAAATACAATAAATTGACACCACTGAAGGATATTAAATTAAAATAATCAGATTTAAAACTGTCAAAGTGACAAAACTAACTGTCTCTAACATACGTCTTAACATAACTCAAAGACAGCATCTTTAGAAAGTAAATAGAAGTTTACTTCATAGGTATACAGTATACAGTAATATATACAGGTAGTTTAAACTTAACAAGGTAACGCAACCGATGCAGATGTATGCAAAAACCTTTAGTCTCTGCGTGCGTAGTCATTTAAATTGCACAGTACATGTGATTTGCTTAAAACATTGAGTTATGGGTAATGAATATTAATGTATTTTTGGTGTCATATATTTTTATATGAATATATATTATTATGTACACTATAAATATTTGTACATATGTATATAGTTGTGTAACATTATTTTTAGTTAGAAAAAAAGTAAAAAGCGACATAAGCTAAATTTTTTTATATAACAAAAAAACATTTCACTGACTGCATGCTATTTCAAAATTTGCTTAAACATAAAAAGGGATTAATGTTTAATTAAGGACATTAAATGTTTTCTTAGCTTCACGCTATATCCCTCACACAGCAGGGTAGGCAGAGGCAACCTAGTCTTAAGACACTCCGTTCCCCAGTTTCCGCCGAATTCGGAGTCTTTGTGTGTTAATTGGCTGAACTTAACGCCGCGCTTTACCTCGACACCAGAGCGAAACTGGAAACATTAAATATGTTTTATTACCCTACCACCCATAAAACCCTACTACTAAAATCTGACATTAAATCCTCAAAAAATAATTAATCATATATAAAAAAATCACATAAATTTCGGCACACAAACCTCGCCATAAGCTACTTGCATAATGTCAAGGCGAACATAATTAAAATAGTATCGAATCATTTTAAATGAACTCGTTTAGTTTGTCACGAGTCACGATTCAGTTGTTCTGTAATTACTTTATTGTTGTTTTAATAAGGAGCTTTTGTCTTTGAGGTCGTGGTTGGGCAATATGGTGAAGGTATATGAATAATATATTACCTACGTTTAATTTTTTCTTGTCTCGTTAGTATTAATATGAAAAAATAAATAATTGTACTAAGTCATATAGAATTCGAGGGCAGTGGCACGAACGTGTGACTGTAAACGACTGGTTGTGGGTTCGATTCCTACTCGAGGAATGGAAATATTTAATATTTCCATTTTCTTCGCACTAGTGAGCAAAGCGCGGCGTTAAGTTCCGCCACTTAACACGCAATTCGGTGGAAAGTGGGGAACGGAGTGTCTTAACACTAGGTTACCTCTACCTCCCCTACCCTGCTGTGTGCGGGATACAGCGTGAAGTTAAAAAAAATGATATAGAACTACCAGTGGAATTGTATATGGTATATATATCCTATTTATGCAATTAGAAAATGACAAATCAATTTTGATTTTAGTTCATCACAGTAGAAATTACATTCTGTTAATGCTTCTAACATCATCTTGTTTTTAATTACATCGTTGAATGCATCATTTTTACTTAGTAGTTGGCTTCACATACTTCACTAGCAAAGCAACGATATGTACACGAATATATGATATATAGTGTGTACTTTATATTATATATCTATCTAGACCTTTTAGCCTATCAATTTACATTGCAACTTTAAAAACCACAAAAAAAATATAATAATAAAAAAATAATAATTGAAAACATTAACAATTCCCAAAGCAAATGTAAACCCCAAACCATTACATACAGATGACATACTGTGCCACAACAGCGTTAACATAACAGGCGTAAAGAAATTACATTTAACGCTAATTACTAATTGGTTCATTCAGTTCAGTCTCAGTTAGTTATAATTCATTATAGTAACTGATACGCTCTGCGGATTTGATATCATATAACACCTGTCAATGAGGTTTGTAAGCGTGCCTTAGGATTTATTGAAAAAACAAATATATTGCCTTTATTTGGAAGATGAAGAGGCACAAAGCGTGAGTATAAAGCGACTGGTTGTCGATTCGATTCCCACTTGAGTGGATATATTTAGTATTTACACTGTCTTCGCTCTGGTGTCGAGGAAAAGCGCGGCGTTAAGTTCCACCACCTAACACGCAATGCTTCCATAATTAAAGTGGTGAATGTAGTATCTTGAAACTAGGTTCCCTATGCCTACCTTGATGGGTGCAGGATACATTGTGAAGCTGAAAATATCACAAGAAATAAGTATAAATTTTTAAAAGAATCGGCCTTCATATAGAAACATAATCAGAATATCAATTCATATAATTTAAAAAAAATATCACAAATAATTTAGATTACGAAAAACAGAAATATGTACAAAAATACCGTAGTAGAGAATTCACTTTCGCCTCTTAAAATTAACCATATTCGACGTAGCTCGATAAAAACTCAACGACTCATTCATTAGACTACTTTTTTTTTTTTTTTTTTTTTTTTTTTTTTTTTTTTTTTTAACGTCAGGAAATCCTTTACGGATACCAGCCCGAGTGGGGACTCGGGACGTGGTTATGTGGGACTCCGGTGAGGCAAGATGGTAACGCCGCCGTTACCCACTAAAACCTGACGGTGCTCCTTCTCGACCGCCATTAGCCGGGCCACGGGGACCGAAACAATCGTCCGAGGACACCGGCGGCGGGAGCCTGCAAGGCACGTCGCGGAGTCAAGGGTGGTGTAGGTCACCCTCGACGGCCTGCTCGGAGTAGCGCGCGGGAGCGACCGCGCGCGCCTACTCGGGCCAGGTGAATAGGTGGTCAGCTAGCCCCACGCTCAATTCGTTAGACTACTTGAACGGATTACAAGAGCCGCGGGTTCAAATCTTGCAACGTTTAGAACAAATTACTTTTATAAATTCATATTTAAGAAAAAACATTTTACATACGCATCCCACTGTATAGACTGACCAAAGAAACAAAAAAAAGGAAATATTAAAAAAGTCTTGCAAATGAGAATCAAACCCACAACCATCTATTCAAACAAAAATTAATAACAAAATTAACTGCATAGCAAAGCTAAGGTAAAATCATATTATTATTGAATTGATTAACCATGCCTCACAACGTAGGACGTATGACCTTAGTCCGACGGCCTTATTACGAAATGCGACATATGGATACACAGACATGAGTAGAAATGTAAATAATGCCTATAATTACTATAGTATATAGTTACTATATAAGTACTATAGTATTCTCATGTAGTTTCTTGAAGTTATACGTTAATTGATAAATGAAGAAAATTGATTTCAGCTAAATAATATAGTGTTCTTTTTAATGTACGTATTTTTTTTTTTTTTTCATTTACTACGAAGTAACATATGGTCTGTACATTTCGCTAATTATTGCATTTTACAACATTTTGATTCCTTTTTGAAATTAATGTGTAAAATAAAAATATTTCCGTTTTATAATAGCCAACGAAATACAGCGTTGGGTTAAGTAATATAACTAACAATAATTATAAAAGATTCTTCTTAAGTACTTTTACTGCTTATAAAACAAATCATTAAATTTTACTGCCTGCCCATAAAAAATATATAAAATGACTAAAACGCAAAATAAATATTATATTAATACCTAATCTCAGTCATTTCATTCTGCGTAACCTCCTAAATAGGACAGTAAGTCAACCCATAAACTTTTAATAAACAAACAAATCAAGAAAACCATCAAATCTAGATCTAGAAATAGCTATAGTATTCGTGTCATCAAACGGGAAGCAACCCAATACCCCCCTGTAACCGTAATCCGTTAGATATGTTGAGATTCAAAATACGTTCATTTACTACGAAGTAAAATATGGTCTGAACATTTTTTGATAACTATTGCATTTTATAAAAAAAAATCATTCTTTTTTCACATTAATTTGTGAAATAAAAATATTTCCGTTTTATAATAGCCAAGGAAATGCAGCGTAAAGTAAATATTTATAAAATGTATTTCTTTTCTTCAAAACCAATCATTAAATTTTACTACCTTCCCATACAACGATTGAAAAATCTACCTATATATTATACTAATACCTAATCTCAATAATTTCATTCCGCCTAACCTCCTAAATAGGACAGTAAGTCAACCCATAAAACTCATAGAAAACAAATCAAGAAAACCCATCAAATCTAGACTAGAAATAGCTGTAGTATTCGTGTCATCAAACGGGAAGCAACCCAATACCCCCCTGTAACCGTAATCCGTTAGACATGTTAAGATTCACAATACGTGGAAGCCGGCGCAGCTATAAACGCTGGCCTAATTACAACTTTCCAGTTGTTCCTGTTATCCTAACAAAACGCATATGTTTCTATTTTATGCAAATAGTCGCAGCACAAAGTATGGCTGTAAAGCGACTGGTTGCGGGTTCGATTCCCACTCGAGGAGTGGAAATATTTATTATTTCCATTTTCTTCACTATGGTGTCGAGGCAAAGCGCAGCGTTAAGTTCCGCCACCTAACATGCAATGCGTCCAGAAATCGGCAGAATGTGGGAGACGGAGTGTCTTAACACTAGGCTGCCTACCCTGCTGTGTACGGGGTACAGCGTGAAGCTAAAAAAACAAGAATACATCGTTCTGTTGGTGTACAGTGGGAGTATTTGAATGTAAACGTGATGATTGTGGGTTTTATTACATTTTAAAAAAAATATATTAAATAGCTTCAAGCTATATCCCGCACACAGCAGGGTAGGCACAGGGAACCTAGTGTTAAGACACTCCGTTCCCCACTTTCCGCCGAATTCGGAGGCTTGCGTGTTAAGTGGCGGAACTTAACGCCGCGCTTTACCTCGACACCAGAGCGAAGAAAATGGAAATATAATTTCCACTCCTCGAGTGGGAATCGAACCCACAACCAGTCGTTTACAGTCACACTCTTGTGCCAGTGGGCCACGACTGGCCCATTTATTACATTTCCCCCCCACCTAATACAAAGTTTAGCTACGTCAATTCGGGATTTCGGGAAGAAAATAGAGAACGGAGTCTTTTGACACTAGGTTCTCTCTAATTAACCTGCTAGGTGAAAATGCTTAAGCAACTTTTTTATCTAAATTGTGTGATTATTGCAACTAAGTGTAAAAACTTAGTGTCAACACACTCCGTTCTCCAATTTCAGCTTAAAATCGATACATAACGAGTGCCTTTGCACTTTAAATAAATATAATTTAAATATGATTCCACCGAGTGAGAATCGAACCTACAACCACCGCGTTTAAATCAAAAGCCACTTCCTTATTCGGTATTTTTATGTTTCATATCACGTTTAACTAAATATTTTGACTATATTATTCAAAACTAAAGATAAATTTACGTTTGACCGCAAAATTATAAAAGTGCATTATCTCATTTTAGAAAACTGCTTACAATGTTATTTGTAAGCAGTTTTCTAAAATATATTATTTTTGAAATTTCGAGTAGATACAGAGAAAGTTAACCACATCAACTACTTTTATAATATTATAATAAAAGTCTGGAACTGTTCTTATGTTATTCTTTTGTTTTCTTTACCTAACAAAGTTCTTTCACATTACGCGATTACGCGGGAAAGTCAAGAAAACCTAGTGATTTATCTTACCTTCACGCTGTATCCCGCCCACACCAGGGTAGGCAGAGGGAACCTAGTGTTAAGACACTCCGTTCCCCGCTTTCCGCCGAATTCGGAGGCATTGCGTGTTAAGTGGCGGAACTTAACGGCGCGCTTTACCTCGACACCAGAGCGAAGAAAATGGAAATACTGTATACTTCCACTCCTCGAGTGGGAATCGAACCCACAACTAGTCGTTTACAGTCACACGTTCGTGCCACTGCGCCACGGCTGGCCCCTGATAGATTTATAAAATTAAAAATAGCATATACAACAGCGAGGCCATCGTTGTGCAGTACTTGACCGTAATTGCAGTTGGTTGTGAGTTCGATTTCCACTCGAATGAAACAATACATTTAAAACTAACTAACAGCAGGGTAGACAGAGGTAACCTAGTGTTAAGACACACCATTCCCCACTTTCCGCCAAATTCTGAAGGCGTTGTGTGTTAAATGACAGTACTCAACGTCTTTTACCTCGGACACCAGAGCGAAGAAAATGGAAATATTAAATATTTCCAATCCTCGAGTGGGAATCGAACCCACAACCAGTCGCTTTACAGCCACACTATGCGCCATGACTGGCCCCTAGAAATATTTCAAAATAACAAAACGTCAACAACCAAAGCGTCATCATTCCATTGCACAAGCAAATCAAACCGCTCTAATCGTGTAAAGAGACTCAGTTTCATAACACGCTTAGTGGTTTACCCGTGATGCGTAAACTGTAATAGTGTTGTGACACAGTAGTTATCTGATCAACGCTAACTAGAGTAAAAGGTTGCGAGACGTCTATATATGAAAAAAAATTATTAAATTAAATAGCTTCACGCTATATCCCGCACACAACAGGGTAGGCAGAGGGAACCTAGTGTTAAGACACTCCGTTCCCCACTTTCCGCCGAATTCGGAGGCTTGCGTGTATATATATTCCTTAATCTATTTCTATGTTTTGTATATTGTTTTTTCCTCATTTTTAGCTTGACGCTGTATCCCACACACAACAGGGTAGAACAAGAATAATTAAGGGTAGAATCAAAATAATAGTAATAAGCAGTGCGTCTCGAGTGACGGAACTCTACGTCGCGATTTGTATAAGGTAAGTAAGTAAGAGATAAGTAAAAGTGAAAAAATCTTCCTTTAGTAATTTTTACTACGAGCTTAACAATCACAAAATTTTGTATTCATGCAGCCCGTTTGAGGAAAACACCCGATATTCAGACAAGAAAATTATTTACATTCATTTGTTAATTTTTTGACTTTAAGTAGTGTGTTCTGTCTCTCTCTCCAAGTGTTGCTGTAAGGCTCAATAAGGCATGCAAACTAGTCGTTTACCCGTGATGCGTAAAATGTAATAGTGTTGTGACACAGTAGTTATCTGATCAACGCTAACTAGAGTAAAGGGTTGCGAGACTTGTATATATATCTTCTTTAATTTATATCTATGTTTTGTATTTTTTTCTTATTTTTAGTTTCACACCGTATCCCGCACACAGCAGAATAGACAGAGGGAACCTAGTGTTAAGACACTCCGTTTGCCACATATTTTTCTGCACAGCAAAGTAGTCAGGACGAACTTAGTGTAACGCCTGATATTAAGACATTGCGTGTTGAGTGGTGGAACTCTACGCCACGATTTGTATAAGAGGGAGATAAGTAAAAGTGAAAAAATCTTTCATTTACTTAATATTACTATGTGCTGGACAATCACAAAATGTTGTATTCATGCAGCCCGTTTGAGGGAAACACCCGAAATTCAGACATTAAAATTATTTACATTCATTTGCCAATTTTTTGACTTTAAGTAGTGTCTTTCCAAGAGCCGCTGTAAGGCTCAATAAGTCATGCAATCTAATCGTTTATCCGTGATGCTTACAGAATAACACTGTAATTGTGACATAATAATTATCTGATTGACACTAACTAGAGTAATGTTAAGGTACAAGACTTGTATAAATAATAATTGAAATCGGTCACTAGTTACATTTTCGAAGATTATCTACTTGTTGCAATATCTAAAGATTATCTACTTAAAACATACGAACACACAGTCTTTATAATAACAACAATTTTATGTTGTGTTAGAGATAAGTTAAATAAAAATCTTATAATATGCAAAAATTAATGGTCTTTTAGCTCGTTGAACGGAGCTTGCTTCCGCTTTCATGAGTGGTATAAGCCTGGTAATGTGTAAAGTGTGTTAATAATAAAAATGCTTTCAGTTATTTATATTTTTTTATTAATTCTTTGGTTTTAAGTGCTCTTCAAGCTTTACTTTTCATAAGTCGCAGTAAAGATCAATAAGTCAAGCATCAAAAGCAATCTAGTCGTTTACCAGTGATGCATAAACTGTAACACAATCGTGATGATAATAGCTATTTGATCGAAGTTATCTAAAATAAATAGACGAACATATATTTAAAAAAAATGGAGATAAGTAAAGGACGAAACGCGAAGAACGCCCCAAATCAAGGTGTTAGGAAAGGTCCTAAGGTCAATCAAGGTCTTAGGAAAGGCAAGGGTAAGGACCCTGGACGCGCATTTACAACGCGACGCTGACATACTACGCTACGATGGCTTAATTTTACTGGTTACATTTTAATTTAAGGTAAATTAGAAAAATAATAGTTTTCTGTCGAGAAGTTTGTTGCCGGTACCGGTACTATAATCAAGTTACTTAAGAATAGTCAAATGATTATATTAATGGATTAAAATATAAATTAAAATTCCAAAATAATAATAAAAAGGCAGTTATCATTCAGAAATTAACATAAAAACCTTTATCTTGTAAGCTAAAGGCTGATACTATCAAAAATTATGTAGGTACAAGCTGTTTGGACAATCGAGTGGTATCGCCGAGTCACCCAATTACTTGTATGGTATAAGTGAATATAAAAATGAATTAAAACAATACTATAACTTTAGGTTGGCGTTAAGTTCCGCCACTTAACACGCAAGCCTCCGAATTCGGTGGAAAGTGGGGAACGGAGTGTCTTAACACTAGGTTCCCTCTGCCTACCCTGCTGTATGCGGGATATAGCGTGAAGCTATTTATTATTTATTTATTTATTATAACTTTAACATTTTTAAAGTGTTATTCACAAACTTAGGAAATTGAAAAACACTTTTAGAACACGTCTAGAAATTTGAACGAAGCGAGATTCGAACCCGCGCCTCCCGAAAACCGTCATATATAACGACATATCAAATATATAGGATGTCCAGTCGTGGCCCAGTGGCACAAGCGTGTGACTGTAAACGACTGGTTGTGGGTTCGATTCCCACTCGAGGAGTGGAAATATTTAATATTTCTATTTTCTTCGCTCTGGTGTCGAGGTAAAGCGCGGCGTTAAGTTCCGCCACTTAACACGCAATGCCTCCGAATTCGGCGGAAAGTGGGGAATGGAGTGTCTTAACACTAGGTTCCCTCTGTCTACCCTGCTGTGTGCGGGATACACCGTGAAGCTAAAAAAAAAAAAAAAAAAAAATATATAGGATGTCCAATATTACAACATAACTTTTTAATACCCTTCTTACTTAGTCGTTAACAGTACGAGTAAACTTACCAGATGGTACAAATGACGACTTAATAATATATTTTTTTAAATTACAGATTTTTAAATATGTTTTTTAAGTTACTATGTATTTTTTCCATATTAAAAATCGTATAAATTTAAAAAAAAACATTTACAATAAAAAAGTCAAGTACGAATTAAAAAGTAAGTAATAAATAGCTGCAAATTTATAATTTTTATTAAGTTTCGTATCATTTGACCTCTGAAAAATTTAGTGTTAAAGAAGTCTAAAACGCTAAAAGTTTGCCAAAAATATTGTTCGAATTCAATTTTAATTATCTTTCAGACAATTCACCTTAAATTATGTTTGGGACTATTGCACACAAGTCAAAGCCATTTTTTTTAGCTTCACGCTATATTCTGCATACAGTTGGCTAGACAGAGGGAACCTAGTGTTAAGACACTCCGTTCCCCACTTTCTGCCCAATTCGGAAGCATCGCGTGTTACGTGGCGGAACTTAACGTCGCGCTTAACGACACCAGAACGAAGAAAATGGAAACATTAAATATTTCCACTACTCTTCCCATATATAGGCGCCTATAAAGCCTAAATATACTACCTAAATTAAAAATAAAACGCTCCCGCTCATCCCACACACCACACCCGCTCCACGTACATTAGAAAGTGATCGACAATCACAGTATGGGTAATTTGGACAATTTATACATTATATATGCGTTCAGCACAGTAATGGGCGGGTCAGAGAAAGGATGGCGACAATAAAGGTTTGATCGTTTTGATCTTTGATATTTAAACTACGTTTAAATACTTTCTTTCACCGTTTATATGTTATTTGGTAAAATCTGTTTACGATGTTACGTGGAAGATGATGGTCAATCTAGCATAATCGGTATTAGGTAATCATTTAAATAGATAACTTTGTTCCTAACTACTGGTTCTAAGTATTTTTTTAAAAATAAATAGCTTCACGCTATATCCCGCACTCAGCAGGGTAGGCAGAGGGAACCAAGTGTTAAGACACTCCGTTCCCCACTTTCCGCCGAATTCGGAGGCATTGCGTGTTAAGTGGCGGAACTTAACGCCGCGCTTTACCTCGACACCAGAGCGAAGAAAATGGAAATATTAAATATTTCCACTCCTCGAGTGGGAATCGAACCCACAACCAGTCGTTTACAGTCACACGCTTGTGCCACTGGGCCACGACTGGCCCCAAGTGGTTAAAGTTATAGTATTTTTTTTAATTTTTTAAAAAGTCGAAGTATCAAATAAATTTATAGTAAGTACTTGTATTATCAAGAACAAAAGAGTAGTTATAAAACGATGGATTTCTAAATATGCCTTACTTATTGCACTGGACTTGCAAAAACAAGTCACCATATCGAAACGTAAATCATATTAGGGTACATTATATTAGTAGACCCGTACACGCGTATAATACACGCTTTGCCTTACCAACCTTTTAGCAACACATTTAACCTCTTAACAACATGTTAGTTACTTTATATGTATGTGTATGTAATATTTATTATTATTATTTTTTTTAGCTTCACGCTGTATCCCGCACACAGCAGGGTAGGCAGAGGGAACCTAGTGTTAAGATACTCCGTTCCCCACTTTCCGCCGAATTCGGAGGCTTGCGTGTTAAGTGGCGGAACTTAACGCCGCGCTTTACCTCTACACCAGAGCGAAGAAAATGGAAATATAATTTCCACCACTCGAGTGGGAATCGAACCCACAACCAGTCGTTTACAGTCACACGCTTGTGCCACTGGGCCACGACTGGCCACAATTATAATTAATAAATAATTTAATATATTTCTAATGTATTTTAACGAAAAATATTGACAATTGAATTCTTCTCCACATAAAGTTTATCTGTGTCAATTTTCGTATTCCTCCTATGAAAAGGGGTCCAAAGAATTTTTCTCCACTTACATAATATTATTCGAGTTATATAAAATTCAGATGAAAGATTAACTTGTATGAGTCACAATAGATGAAGTTTTGATTAAATCTAAATGTAATTCTTGAATAACGGTAAGTGTTAAAGTTGTGAATCATTACATTCCTTCAACCTACATCATAAAACAGAGAAAAAGTAAAATAAACATTATTTTTAAAAAACGTAAATATAAAATTGAACGTATAAACGTATAAAATTGAACGGTTCAACGTATGGCTTTGACCGCTAGTTAAAGCGATTGAACAGTTCCAAGTGGCATAGGTTCGAATCCCGCTGTGTTCAAATTTTCTACGTTTCCTAAAAATGTTTTTAAATTTCCTTAGAATATGTGAATAAGACATTATAAGATGAACATTAACAAATATTAGTATAGTTAGCCAAGCTCAGAAAGCAACTGATATAAGTACTTAAAATACATGAGTTAGGATGTTTCGCTCTTAACCTAAGGACAAGTAAGAATTTTAGAACAATTTATAACAATTTTAATATGTACATATTTTTCTTTTCTTTTTACAAGAGAAGTATATAAGAATTACCGTCTAAAAATTTGCAGTGTCTTTACAACGTTTACCGGCAAGACAACTGACAGCATTCAGTTGTATCAAATTCAAAAAGACCTCAAAAATACCTTTTTTATTGGATAAAGGAGGCAAACGAGCAGAAGGACCACCTGATAGTAAGTAGTGGCCTTCTCCCATGGACATTACAAATCTACTATACATCATGTCCACAACATTAAATTTATTTTATTTATTTTTTTTTTTTTCGCTTCACGCTGTACACAGCACGGTAGGCAGAGGGAACCTAGTGTTAAGACACTCCGTTCCCCACTTTCCGCCGAATTCGGAGGCTTGCGTGTTAAGTGGCGGAACTTAACGCCGCGCTTTACTTCGACACCAGAGCGAAGAAAATGGAAATAATAAATATTTCCACTCCTCGAGTGGGAATCGAACCCACAACCAGTCGTTTACAGTCACACGCTTGTGCCTCTGGTGCTTGTGCTTTTGCTAAATAAAAAATAACTTATAGGAGATGAAGATAAAAATAATCAAATATCTCTTATCGGTTACTGAGATAAGCGTGTGTGGGCTAGTTTGTTTTGCCTACATTGGTGATGTTGTGAAATATTGCTCACCTTGTGTCCTAATTTTTTGTGTAAACTAATAAGCAGTCGCGACTTTGTTAAATGTCATGTAAAGTATATATGTAAACTATCTAATATAACAATATATACTTTTTAAACATTTTTAAAGTGATATTCCACACTTAGGAAAATTGAAAAAGACATTTAAAGAAAACGTATAAAAATTTGAACGCAGCGGGATTCGAACCCGCGCCTCCTGAATACCGTCCAGGCGCTCTCACCACTGAGCCATGCGTTCTACTATCCGCTGCGTCGAAATTCTTATACGCTTTATTACAACTTATTTTTGTTCTTTAAATGTCTATAACAATATATTACTAGCTTGGACTTATCAGTATTGTGGCATAATCTGTACTAATATAATAAAGAGGTAAAGTTTGTAAATTTGTTTGTAAGGGGTAATCTTCGGAAATACTGAACCGATCTCAAATTCCCTCTCCACTATTCTTAAATAAGGGATAAAAGCTGCAGATCACGCGGCAAAGCCACGAACAGCTAGCTCACAATAAAACAGATTAGGATACTTGTCGAAATTTTTAATAACTCTATACTCTAGAATTTGCATATTCCAAGATTTCTAGGCCAGTCGTGGCCCAGTGGCACGAACGTGTGACTGTAAACGACTGGTTGTGGGTTCGATTCCCACTCGAGGAGTGGAAATATTGAATATTTTCATTTCCTTCGCTCTGGTATCCAAGACAAAGCGCGGCGTTAAGTTCCGCCACTTAACACTCCGAATTCGGCAGAAAGTGGGGAACGGAGTGTCTTAACACTAGGTTCCCTCTGCCTACCCTGCTGTGTGCGGGATACAGGGTAAAGCTAAAAAAAAGGATTTCTAAGTTACTTCAATAATTCATTATCAGGAAGTATAAAAAGTTTTTATCACAATACATATTTTTACAGCCCCATGTTTTATTCCGCGTAGGGTAGTCATACGCAATTAATGCTAAACAATCACTTCTCTAATTTCCTCCCTGGATTAAAACATTCTGTAACGTGGAAGAGCTTACCGCAGCGCTTTATCTTAAGCAAAGAATCTTTCCTCCCATTAGGTATAGAACCTGCAATCGTTGCGTCAGATGCTGTCCCACTGCACAACGACGGCACTATTTTTATTCTTTCAACCGCACACAGCAGGGTAGGACAGAGGGAACCTAGTGTTAATACACTCCGTTCCCCACTTTTCAGTGAATTTCGGAGGCATTATGTGTTAAGTGGCGGAACTTAAAGCCGCGCTTTGCCTCGACATCAGGCGAAGAAAATGGAAATATTAAATATTTTCACTCCTCGAGTGAGAATCGAACCAACAACCCTCGCGTTTACAGTCAGATACTATCCCATTGCGCCACTAAGGCTCCATGGAGTATATAATTAACTAAAAGAGCACATGTCGCGAGACACCAAGACAAGTAATTTTGAAGATTACGACGTCAATTACGACATAGAATATTGTCACGAATCATAGTGAAAAACGCTTTTAGTTAGAGAAAGTTAATAGCTAAATGAAAATCATATACCATGGCCGACTATAAACATATATTCGTATGGTGGTATTATTGTAGAACTGTGTTGAGTAAATACTTCTAAAATATTATATTATACATTTAATATATGGATAAGTATATAAATATATATTTTATTTATTTTTTATATAATTATTTTTTTTTTTTTAGCTTCACGCTGTATCCCGCACACAGCAGGGTAATCAGATGGAACCTAGTGTTAAGACACTCCGTTTCCCACTTTCCGCCGAATTTTGAAGGCATTGCGTGTTAGGTGGCGTAACTTAACGACGCGCTTTGCCTCGGTATTAGAGCGAAGAAAAGAGAAATATTAAATATTTCCACTCCTGTCGTGGGATCGAACCCGCAACCAATCGTTTGAAATCACACGTCTGTGCCACTGCGCCACGACTGGCGTCTAATACATACATATATACAGTAAATACTTATTAATGGCGCGTGGGGTGGTGTTTTATCAGTCATCAAAATATTGGGCAGAATGCAGATAAAGTAGTGTCATGACACTAGGTTCCCTCTGACAACCCTGCTACGAGGCAAAAGTGAAACTGAAAAAAAGTTATGATTAGAAATTTACACCTTTATCGCTTCAATCCCTTATAATAAACCCCATACAACGAACAAGCCAGTCAATTACCTACATAAAAAAATAAAAAATAATAATAACTTGTTATTAATTTCGTTAATCAGTAACGTCGATGACTTCCGCTTTATTACAAGTTAGAAGGTGATAAGACTCAAAGAACCGTAATCGTAATCAATAAATGTTGTACAAAAATCGTGTAAAACATATATAAGTATGTATATTTTAACATTTTTAAAGTGTTACTCACTTATGATGCAGAAAACTTTTATAAAAAAATTACGTGTGAGTGGGAATCGAACCCACTACCAGTCGCTTTACAGTCACACTTTAAGCCACTGAGCCACGACTGGCCCCAATAATATATTAATACAAATAGTCTTCAAGCAATAATATAATAGTGGCCAGTCGTGGCCCAGTGGCACAAGCGTGTGACTGTAAACGACTGGTTGTGGGTTCGATTCCCACTCGAGGAGTGGAAATATTTAATATTTCCATTTTCTTCGCTCTGGTATCGAGGTAAAGCGCGGCGTTAAGTTCCGCCACTTAACACGCAATGCCTCCGAATTCGGCGGAAAGTGGGGAACGGAGTGTCTTAACACTAGGTTCCCTCTGCCTACCCTGCTGTGTGCGGGATATAGCGTGAAGCTATTTATTTATTTATTTTAATATAATAAACACAAATCAAAATCATATCACAAACATATATACCTAATACATATCCAGAGCTTTGGTATGCAACTGCGTTCGTAGAAGGTGTTATATAAATAAACTACTGTTTGAGAACGAATCGATTCTTAGAATCGATGTCTAATATAATAGATACGCTTTGTAGGGCGAAGACCTGTAATTGGACTGATGGTAATATCGCATCTATACTACTACTGTTATTATGAATGTTTGCTACAGTGTATGCAAATTTGCAATTGAGAAGAGTCGTGGCACAAAAGTGACTGTAAATACGACTGGCTGTGGGTTCAATTCCTACTCGAAGAGTGGAAGTATTTATTATTTCCATTTTCTTCGCTTTGGTGTCGAGGCAAAGCCCGGCGTTAAGTTCAAGCAATTCTATTTAACACGCAATGCCTCCAATTCAGCGAAAAGCGGGGAACAGAGTGTCTTAACACTAGGTTCCCTCTGCCTACCCTACTGTGTGCTAAATAAATAGAATTTAAATCAATTCTTTTAATATTTTGATCCTATCAGGTGCAGTGGAAAGTCCGAAATGTTATTGCTACTGCACGTAGGTAACAGATTCATATCTGATTAAGAATTATGTCACCTTAAGGTCACAATATCGACATTCTAAATTATAGCGCATGATTTTGGTGCTAAATTCTTAGGAGTTGCATTTATTTTGAAGATTTTTCATGTATATTAAATCATACACAATAAAAGGCTTTACCTTAAATTAATATTATGTGTGTATATGCCAAAACTACACAAAATCTTAGAATTTTTGACGAACAACTTACTTATTTACCAACATTTATAATAAATTTCCGAATTAATTTTAAACTAACCAAGACAACAGATATTAACCGTGTATCTTAGTAATAAAACTTAAATTATACCGAGATATACATATTACTGGAAAATAATCCATTACTTATCGGGCATTTATTATACCTACAATAAATCACTGTGGCACTGTGAAAAAAAGCGTCTAACTACGAAGACGTAAGTTCGATTCCCTCTTAAATCAAAACTCTAATATTAAAAATATTTTCCTTTCCTTCAATATTATCAAAAAAAAACTTATACCAATTTCACTTAGAAACCATAGCAGTAATATATCCGGTAAAACTTTGTTATTACGACCCAAAAACCTAGTTGTTGTTTAGAAATGACAAACAAGCATATTCAGAAACGACTAAGGCAATTCTCACATAACCTTTGACAGGTCAGCGACTTTAATATAATGCGTGGTGTTCAAATTGGGAAAATATTTAACTGGCTGGTTATGACTCATGACTCAAGTGTTGTGTAAGTTAGAAAAATATAAGGATATATATTGATGAAAGTGATGTGTTATTTTTTTTAATATTTGCAAAGATCTTCACCTACTTCTGCGTTTCTAAGCATAATAACAAATAATTAATGTATTTAATTTTTCATAAAATGTATTATATATTTTTTTATAAAAACCGTCTAATTATTCTGACCGTTAAACCATACGTTCAACGTTTATACGTTTTATAATTATTAATTAATTTCCTAAGTGTGTGAGTATTACATTAAGTTATGTGCTATAATTACAATTTAGGCATTAAATTTCTTAAATAAACATTATCTTGCTAGAAACTGTATCTATAACGAGATGACCTTTGCCATACTTCTTCCGTAGTTTCGACCATTAAAACCTCAATTTTCGGCTATCCCTTAAGAATTAACAGAAACCCTCTATTAAGTATAGAAAATAACACATAAATTATATACTTAATAAATGGGGCCAGTCGTGGCGCAGTGGTATGAACGTGTGATTGTAAACGACTGGTTGTGGGTTCGATTCCCACTCGAGAAGTGGAAATATTTAATATTTCCATTTCCTTCGCTCTGGCATCCGAGTTAAAGCGCGGCGTTTAGTTCAGCCACTTAACACGCAATGCATCCGAATTCGGCGGAAAGTGGGGAACGGAGTGTCTTAACACTGCCCTCGGTTCCCTCTGCGTACCCTGCTGTGTGCGGCATACAGCGTAAAGTTAAAAAAACATCTTAATAATAAAAATCTTAATTTTCAAATTTGCATGTGAACCTACAATCCTACATGCAATCTGTCATACAAATCACTGCACCGATGGTTAGTACAAATTTTCGTTACGTTTACAATTTAAATTAAATAAAGCTAATATATAAAATTTTAAATATAAAATCAATTATTGATACTACAAATTGCCATTATTACCTCATTTACATATTGATTACGTAATACATACACATTACAAACGTCTTCATTTAAACAAAAACCTACTCTACTGGTTTGGAATAAAGTTAAAATTTAACTACCTTAGTAAATTAACTCGTTGTAAGGATAAAAGAAACTTGTTCAGCTAATAGCTAGAAACGATATTAAAACGATAAAAAAAACATATTTCGACGTCATATTATCTACTCCGCGAAACTTTTGAGATTAACTCTTATATAAATATGGTTACGTAAAGTCGAAAAGCAGTAGAACTCTTCAGAAGTGAATAATCGATAACATAGCATTTTTTTCATGTTATTCCTGTATTTTCGATATCTTCTGCACATTTTAGACATTATGTGCTAATTAACGTAACCTAACGCCGTTTTTTGATTAATTGTATAAAGACCAGCTTTACGCTTTTTCTGCATAGAAGGTAATTAGAGAAAATCTAATTTCAAGACACTCTGTTGTCCACTTTTCGCCTGAAATTGAGATATTGCGTGTTATGTGGCGGAGCTTAACGCCGCGCCTTATGTTGGTCCAATGCGGGGAAGTGAAAATAATATATTATCATTCCCCCGAGTGGGAAGCGAACCCACAACCACTGTACTTACAGATAGACCGTATGCGAAATGTGTGTAATATTTAATTTATTAATTTTACGTTAGTTTAACGCACTCATTATGATCTAATCTTAAAAGGTCTAAAGTTTTTATATATTTACATGTACATATGGCTAGTTCCATTTTACTTCAACGGAGTGACTTAACACTATTTTCTCTTTATCTCTATAAACAACATTTCTAAGAATGCAAATAAAAGGCTTGTTGATCATCAACTTTGTATAGTCTCGTGTAGTATAATATTAAAGAGGACGATTATTTAGAGATTAGTCATCAACCCGTTCAATGTTTGAAGAACTGTTTGTTATGTATATCAGAAATAGTTGTAACATTATTAAGATACAAGTCTGGTATGTAAATTGAAAATAAATATAAGTAGCTTCACGCTGTATTCCGCACTCAGCAGGGTAGGCAGAGGGAAGCTAGTGTTAAGACACTCCGTTCTTCGCATTTCATGGGGTGATGCTACATGGAGTGTAAGATAACACAATCGATCAAAGTACTTTATTTAACCAGAGCAGTTAAACGAAACTTTATTTGAATATAAACATTCCTGAAACACCAACATGGGAATTGATCATTAACATTGCGTGTACAGTCAAGAACATCACAAATCTGCCACTATAGTGTTCCTGATTTTAAAATTTCAAAGTCAATCTGTAATTGTATTTATAAACGTATTTCACATTTAAAAAAATTTTTTACCTTCACGTTGTTTCCCGCACACAGCAGGGTAAGCAGAGGGAACCTAGTGTTAAGAGACTCCGTTCCCCACTTTCCGCCGAATTCAGAGGCATTGCGTGTTAAGTGGCGGAACTTAACGCCGCTTTGTCTCGATACCAGAGCGAAGAAAATGGAAATATGAAATATTTCCACACCTCTAGTGGAAATCGAACCCACAATCAGTCGTTGTGGGTTCGTTTTCAGTCACACGCTTGTGCCACTGCGCCACGACTGGCCCCATTACATTAACGTAGTCTTAGATATTAACGTTATGAATGATTCCCAATTGAACTAACATTTTTTCCTGCAAAGCAGGATACACAGCCTGAACTTAGTGTCTTGACACTCCGTCCTCCACTTGCCACTCGAAATTAAGGTGAAACTTAATTCTACGCTTTGTTCCACGCTTAGCTACCAGCGAGCGAAGAAACAAATAAATTATACAATATTTCATCATTCCTCCGATTGAGTATCGAACCGACAACCATCGCGTTTACCTCAATTTTAGCTTCAAATAGTTTCCTTATAAATGTATAAAAATAAAATACAAAAACACATAGGTACAATTAGTTACCGCGTCCGCCCATACATACATACTTGTACAATTTCTATGTAATCTTCTCCGCATGCCTACACATAGATAAGCTGGAATGGGGCCGAGAGCGATCGGTTGAGACAAAAATTAAATATTAGCTTTATAATTCATACTTATTTTCACATAGCAAAGAGTTAGTGTCCACTCACTCTGTCCTCACTCTCCATCCGAAATCGACAAATAGCGTGTTAAATGAGGAACTTATCGCCGCTTTATCTTAGGTACTGCGCTAACTCCATAGATAAAAAATAATATATAACCATTCCCCTGATATAAATTCAAACCCATAACCATCAAGCTTCCTAATAAATATATAAAAAGGCAAAAAACAAAAACACACATACAAAAAGTCATTTAGAAAACGTATAAAAATTTTTGAACGCAGCGGGATTCGAACCCGCGTGCCGAGCAAATTCGAGCCATGCGTTCTACTAAGTGGTGAGAGCGCCTGAACGGTATTCAGAAGGCACGTGTTCAAATCCCGCTGCGTTTAATTTTTTTATACGTTTTCTAAATGCCTTTTTCAATTTTCCTAAGTGTGGAATAACACTTTAAAAATGTTAAAAAACACACATACAATTAGTTACCGCGTCCGCCCATACATACATACTCGACCAATTTCTACGTAATCTTCTCCGCATGCCTACACATAGATAAGCTGGAATGGGGCCGAGAGCGATCGGTTGAGACAAAAATAAAACATTAGCTTTATAATCTGCTATTGTGTTTGAGATTAAGAGAATATGTTATCGTGCTATTAGCTTCTTGTAAATATGAACAATATGTATGTAAATTATCAATACTTAGAAATATGCTGGGGCCAGTCGTGGCGCAGAGGCACAAAACGTGACTGTAAACGCGACTGGTTGTGGGTTCGATTCCCACTCGATGAATAGAAATATTTAATATTTACATTTTCTTTGCTTTGGTGTCGAGGCAAAGCGCGGTGTTAAGTTTCGCAACTTAACACGCACTGCCTCCAGAATTCAATGCAAAATTGGTAACGGAATGTCTTAACACTAGGTTCTCTCTGCCTACTCTGTTGTATGCGGGATACAGAGGGAAGCTAAAAAATATGTATACGCTCTTGTAATTCGTTTATTAACTCATTCGATGAAATTATCATAATAATTACATTATTTATAGTTCTCCGCTTTGGCTACCAATACAAAGCGCGGCGTTGGGTTCTGCCACTAAACACTCCATTTCGATTTCGTGCGGAAATCAAAGAACGTCGGACTACCACGCTACACGGGAAAGACATAAAATCAAGAATAATAAAAATATATGCACATTAGAGCGTCATTTTATTTTTTTTAGCTTCACGCTGCATCCCGCACACAGCACGGTAGGCAGAGGGAACCCAGTGTTAAGACACTCCGTCCCCCACTTTACGCCGAATTCGGAGCCGAATTAAGTGGTGGAATTTAACGCTGCGCTTTGTCTCTGATACCAGAGCGAGGGAAATGGAAATATTAAATATTTCCACTCCTCGAGTGGGAATCGAAGCCACAACCGTTTACAGAAAATTGTTTACAGTCACACATTCGTGCCACTGTGCCACGACTGGCCACATCATTCATTCATCATTAACTTTGAATAGTATCAAAAGTTTAAAAGGAACTGGAAGCGTATTAATTAAGTTTTCAGGAAACACGCCATAAAGAATACAACGCGGACACATGCTATTTGGCACGGTTTAGCTCCCATTAATTCGGGGATATTGCGATAGAGATGAATTTCAACTTCCGAGTATCAAGTTGTACTATATAATACTAGCGGATGCCGGCGACTTTGTCCTCTTAGTAATATCTCTACAGAGATGCTAACAACAAAAATAAGTTGCAATAAAGCGTATAAGAATTTCGTCGCAGCGGATAGTAGAACGCATGGCTCAGTGGTATTCAGGAGGCGCGGGTTCGAATCCCGCTGCGTTAAAAATTTTTACACGTTTCTTAAAATGTCATTTTCAATTTTCCTAAGTGGAATAACACTTTAAAAAATGTTTAAAAGTACTTAGTAATATTTTGAACTTTGATACTAATTTTCGAGAGCCCTGCCATTAATTCAACCCTGTTTCAAAAACCAAAAGTTTTTATACATCGGATCTTTTTCAGATTATTAGATTCTATGAATATTTTTATATAAGTATATAATTATATTAATACATAAAAACGGGAGAAAGGATGGGGGAGCGATGATGGGATGAGAGCTGGCTTACATACCGTTGAACTGGAACATACGATCAGATGTTTGGCGCATCTACTACCACCAAGCTACTCGGTTAACCGCCGTTTACGTGACGCTACCCAGACGGGACAGAGGAGCGTAAAATTAGGAATAGATAAAGTTTATGTAGAAAAGTGACATATGCCAATATATTTTTATGCTACTTAATTTATTTAAAAAGAAGCAGCTTCACGCTTCTTGCCGTTAAACAGGGTCAGAGAGAACCTAGTGTCAAAACACTCCGTTCTCCACTCTACACTAATTAATATATATAATACTAGCTATTAAATAATGTAAATAACTAATTAAAATATGTTTAAACATTTTTTAAGTGTTATTCCACACTTAGGAAAATTGAAAAAGACTGCCTCAGTGGTGAGAGCGCCTGAACGGTATTCAGGAAGCGCGGGTTTGAATCCCGCTGCGTCAAATTTTTATACGCTTTCTTTAAATGTCTTTTTTAGTTAAAATATATTGAATTACTAAAAACAACATTATTCAAACTTTGAAATCTATTCTACTTAATTCAAGAATTTACTAGTCAACAGTACTTAGAATATAAACATTTGCACACATGTCATTTTCGCAACACATTAACAACATTACTAACATATGCCAAGTTTTTAAATGGTTACAAATTCTGCCGCTGAGCATTTAGTATGAGATCACGTACTTGCATTCAAATAACTATATTGCAGAATACATATTACTTTTATGTTCCTTATGTTATTTTTTATTCATTATAGTAACTATTTGATTTGCAGCTTCGTTCTATTACGCCCAAAATCGTAATATTTTGTAACTCAACGCCGCACTTTGTCATATCAGAGGAGAGAAATAAAAAGAAATAAATATATTCTTTTTTAGTTTCATGCTGTATCCCGCACACAGCAGTGTAGGCAGAGGGAACCTAGTGCTAAGGCACTCGTCCCCCACTTTCCGTCGAATTCTGGAAGCATTCTCCACACCAGAGCAAAGAAAATGGAAATACTAAACATTTCCACTACTCGAATCGAACCCACAACCAGTCGTTTACAGTCATACTCTTGTGCCACTGCGCCACGAGTGGCCCCATGGCTAAATATAATCATTTATTCAAATGGGAATCAAACCTACAACAAATCGCGTTTAAACTTTGGACTATTCCACTGCGTTACAATAACCTCGAATAATGCCAAGACATTATAGAAACGATTCGCTATCGTACACCTAGTTATTTATAATAATATCGATTTTTTGAGACAAATTTCAATAGTATGAAATTTAACAGTAAATACTTTATTCATCGTCTTTCTGGGAAAAAGTTGTTAAGCATTCGTTGCGGCTAGACAAAATGGTCACGCATGACCGTTGACAAAATGCAACGTTTATAAAGGTAGATGTGACATGCAATTCTTTAAAAGTTTATTCTGGTTATATTAAATGACCATGTGGCCAGTCGTGGCCCAGTGGCACAAGAGTGTGACTGTAAACGACTGGTTGTGGGTTCGATTCCCACTCGAGGAGTGGAAATTATATTTCCATTTTCTTCGCTCTGGTGTCGAGGTAAAGCGCGGCGTTAAGTTCCGCCACTTAACACGCAAGCCTCCGAATTCGGCGGAAAGTGGGGAACGGAGTGTCTTAACACTAGGTTCCCTCTGCCTACCCTGCTGTGTGCGGGATATAACGTGAAGCTACATTATTATCATTATTAAATGAAGATTTTAAAACGAATCACTGTCATCGTTGTAAAAATAAGAAAAAGGGTAAATTTTAATAACGCAATTTAAAAAAAACTAGTGACCCGCTCGCGGCTTTGTTTACGGAAATAAAAATTTCAGTCAATTTAATAAAACTTTGGATAGAAGAAATTTTTAAAAATCTCTCTAGAGATGCTAACATCAAAAATAAGTTGTAATAAAGCGTATAAGAATTTCGACGCAGCTGGTAGTAGAACGCAAGGCTCAGCGGTGAGAACGCCTCAACCGTATTCAAGAGGCGCGGGATCGAATCACGCTGAGTTCAAATTTTTAAACATTTCTAAATGTCTTTCATTTTCTATTTTTTTTGCAGCTTCACCCTTTTTCCCGTATAGCGGGATAGTCAGAGAGAACTTAGTGTAATGACACTCTATTCTCCGTAAGAAAATCGAAACATTACCCGTTGACAGGCGGAATTTAACGTCGAATTCATTTTCCTTACACATGCATAATTTATTTATAACATTTTATTACAAAGTGCATGTAGAATTTTTTATGCAGCGTAAACGAGAAGTGCATTCGTTACGGCAAGTTAATTCTATATTATATCACATCGTTATTAAAATAATTATTTAATCATATTCGTAATAAATAAATTGATAACTTTTATATTAGTTCACGCTTTAATTCATTTGTTACTCATTTTTTTCCTATAATTTATAGTTTTGTAACAATAATAGGGGCCAGTCGTGGCGCAGAGGCACAAAGTGTGACTGTACAGCGACTGGTTGTGGGTTCGATTCCCACTCAAGGAGTGGAAATATTTATCATTTCTATTTACCTCGCTTTGGTATTGAGGCAAAGCGCGGCGTTAAGATCCGCCACTGAACACGCAATGCCTCCGAATTCAGCGGAAAGTGGGGAACGGAGTGTCTTAACACTAGGTTCCCTCTGCCTACCCTGCTGTGTGCGGGATACAGCGTGAAGCTAACAAAACAATAATATAAATGGTTAGTATAATATATATGGATCAACATTCAGTCCTCTTTATGTTCTCGTTAATTGTCACTACTCTTTTCAGAAGCATTAAATTATTCGTGGACAAATAAAGCGCGGCGTTCAGTTCCGCCACTAAACACGCAATGTCTATTTTGGACGGGGGCTGCAGAACTTAATGTCTTTCTTTCTTGACACTAGGTCCTTTAAAGCTTCACGTGTTATCTGTGATTATCCTGCAATGGTCAATCCTGGTCACTTAGATAGCGGGATCCTAGTGTCAAGACCCTCTGATCTCCACTTTCCGCCCGAAATCCAACAATTGCGTATTGAGTGGCAGAACTAAACGCCGCGCTTTGTCTAAAGTATCAGAGCGAAGAAATGAATTAATTTGAATATTCCTCTGAATGTGAATCGAGCCCACGACCATAGCGTTTGCTATCCCACTGCGACCCGATGACTGTTCAAAGCCGATATATTCAATTTTTAACTTAAACATATATCATTCAATTGAAACAATCAAAAACACTTTATAAATTTTACATTAAAAAAATCCTTGACTCATTGAGGTCATCGTGGCGCAGTTGGACACCGTCTGACGACGTTGTGGGTTCGATGCCCACACAAGAAATGATAATATTTAAATTTCCAATTCAATTTTCATTTATTTACAAAGCGCGACATTGGGTTCCGTTCCGAGTTCATTCAACAGGCACTTTCTTGATTTCAGACGGGAAGTAGAGGACGGAGTATTTGCACACTAGGTTCCCTCTGACTACTCTGCTATGCGAAAAAAAACGTAAGACTATATAAATAAAACCTTACCACGCTACACATAAGCAAACCACGTGGCTTAATAAAAAAGATGTAGTATTATATGTCACGGTCTTCTACGGAATAACTGTTTAATGGAAGAATGCCACAATGGGTTGCGCCAGGTCACTTTTTGCAACCTCTACATGGCATTATGAGCATTCATTAATATGGGACTGTGTGAAAAACTTATTGATAAAGGTTTTTTTTTTCATTGTTTGTATGTCATATGTATTTATTATGTTTGTAGAGTAAGGTTAAATGTAGTAGGCACAATATGGTAGAAGAATATGATTTCATTTCAGTTTTTCGTTATTCACGCTGTATCCCGCACATAGCAAGGTAGGCAGAAGGAACCTAGTGTTAAGACACTCCGTCTCCCACTTTTCCGCCAAATTGCGTGTTAAGTGGCGGAACTTAACGCCGCGCTTTACCTCGACACCAGAGCGAAGAAAATGGAAATATAATTTCCACTCAAGTGGGAATCGAGCCCACAACCAGTCGTTTACAGTCACACGCTTGTGCCACTGGGCCACGACTGGCCACTATAAATAATAACTATCAATTTACAAATAAACATTACATAACTCGGTACATCTTGCGGTAAGAGCGCAGCGCAACGCAACGTCCTAGCCGTGTTAACGTACTGTTAATTCGCTTCGTTTATTTCACTTGTGGTTACTGGTTAGTGCCTATTGCCTGCCAGTTAGATGATGTCATACAGTTATTTTAACTTTAAGATGGTTATAACTTATTTTAATGCATTATTTTTTAAATAAATAATTCATACTTATTTAATAAATAATTAAAATATTTAACTACTTATAAAAAGTAGTTAAATATTTTCATTTCGTTTCATTGAAAATTATATAAGGAATATGTTGAAACAGTATCATAGTTTCTTTAACTTTGGTTTTTGTCATTATTACGAGACATTATTAATAGCCTATTAATAATTTGATTGGGGCCAGTCGTGGCGCAGTGGCACAAACGTGTGACTGTAAACGACTGGTTGTGGGTTCGATTCCCACTCGAGTAGTGGAAATATTTAATATTTCCACTGTGGAAATATTTAATATTTCTACTGTGTGATGGATAAGCTATAATATAATAAAAAAAAATGAAGCTATCATGGCGCAGTGGGATTGGATCTGACTAAACGCAATGTCAACACTGGTTGTGAGTTCAACCTGCGGTTGGGGGAATGATTACATTTAAATTATTTTAATTTCTTCGCTTTATTAAGACAAATCGCGGAGTGCAATCCCGCCACTAGCACCGCAATGGCTCGTGCAGAAAGTGGGAAAGTTTTTTGAAACTAGGTTCTCTCTGACCCTCATATAAGGGCAAAAGCGTGAAGCTGCTTAAAAAGAAATATTAAAAAAAATCGCAAAAGTTAGTAATTTATTATAATAATAAGGATGTTTATAGTAGTTGCGCAAACTTTTGTTGCTCTGAACACATTCCTAAATTATGTAAGTGGATCACCTTGAACATGTCTAAATTGTAGAACTTTGCAACAAAAACGTATTTCCCACATTAGGAACTACACATTTTTCATATGTTCATAAAGTCACTTGTGTTGAAATTTTAAAATATATGGTTTTTTAAGGCATTTTTTGTAATATTATTCGTTTAAGACAGCCTTGAGCTTACTTGTTAGACATATAAAAAACAATATAGAATAAAAATTTATTATTTTGGAGAAAAAATACTTCATTTTAAACAAAAGTTAATGTCTAAACTTGTAATATTTATTTTACGAATTCAATACATTGCTAATACATTGTTTTAATATATAAATTTTCTCTTTGCGAACTTCCTTCCATAAAGACTTTAATTATTCAATTTCAATATTTTTTTGTCATAATTTTCGAAAAAGAAGATCAAAGCTGTACTCATTTTTTCTTAACATATTAATATTTTCAAGGTAGTTAGAGAAAACCTAGTGTCAAGACACTCCGTTCACACTTCTGTACGAATTCAAGACAGCGCGCGTTGGTTAGCGGAACTCAACAACTTGTTCTATTCAAGATACAAAGCAGAGAAATGAAAATAATATAAATAATATAAACATAACCATTTCCCCGAATGAGAATCGAACCCACAACGTCAAACGCTGTCCAGCTGCATCACAATAAAAGTAATAAATACCTATATTATAAGAGACAATAACTACATTTATAATATGTACGTACGTCTAACTTAACGCATAATGCACCGTTTCACACATTCAGTGAGTGTCAACAAACTGAATGACCTGAAAGTGACCCAAGACACTTATGCATAGGTAAGAACTATTATAATTGCGTAAATTGTTATATGCTATTTTATGTTCAAATTTTGTCTATAAAAATAGTATTAAAATTTCATTCTAGTTATTCATATTAAATATTATTCTTATTTTCAGTCAATATTGTTATTTTATTGCATCATTTTAAAAGAACAGATGATTAATACTTTAAGAGTTTAAAAAAGCTAAGATTTTTGCTGATTTCACCCTAGAAATAAATGTGGCAAAATAAGTAACACACAAATACAGAATACTCAACCAATTATAATTTTTAAAACATATAACTAGAATACGTCAAGTCACTACATAAAAAATATTTAAAAAACTACAAGCTGTTACAAGAGTGTTCTGACACTAATTAATCTCTCTCTCTTATAAGCGAGAAAGGCATCATATTAAAAATAATAATTTAATTAATACAATAATTACATAAATATAAGGTTGTTGTTATTAGTCTTCCTCTCCTTAATTTTAAACAGTTCATCAAAACTAATATATATATATCATACATAAGGCAGCGTTACTCACACACAGCTGTTCCCATTTAACCAATAAACACTTAAGTGGTGTCAGTGAGATCTATTAGCGTGTAAATCGACTATGATATCTTATAATAGCTGGCAGACCTACATCGAATTCAATTAAATATGCTTCGTTCCACTTTATTGAAACTAGGGTTCAAACGAAATTATTACAATTCTCAGTATTAAATTTTTTTATTGTGTCTATATAATTTAAATAAACTACATTTTTTAATAGAAAAATCCAGGAAAAATAATAAAAAAGGCCTTAAAAATTAAAAAGTCTTAAATTTTACAAAAAAAAAAAATAGCTTCACGCTATATCCCGCACACAGCAGGGTAGGCAGAGGGAACCTAGTGTTAAGACACTCCGTTCCCCACTTTCCGCCGAATTCGGAAGCATTGCGTGTTAAGTGGCGGAACTTAACGCCGCGCTTTGCCTCGACACCAGAGCGAGGAAATTGGACATATTAAATATTTCCACTCCTCGAGTGGGAATCGAACCCACAACCAGCCGTTTACAGTCACACGCTTGTGCCACGGCGCCACGACTGGCCTCAATATAAATATAGGCCCTAAAATGTATTCATTATATATAGATGTCCACGTATGGTTTGACAAAATGGTGTAACTTAGTATTTCGTTATGCCATACGAAACGTAAAAGAGAATCTGCCCCTCCTAAAAAATATATTTGGACTATTATTGTATGAAATTTAGCATAATCAAAAAAGGTCAAACTCATATTTTTTTGAAGAAAAAGTAAAAAAAAGCCAATTTTTTTTATAAAAACGTATTAAGAACACATTAAATTATTATTCACATCAACATGTTTCAAATACACTATTCTAAAAAATGTCGCAGTCGTTGCTAAGGCAACGCGTATCCCCGATTACCCAACAATGGCTTCACGCTGTATCCCGCACACAGCAGGGTAAGCAGAGGGAACCTAGTGTTAAGACACTAACGGATTCCCCATTTGCCGCCGATATTTTTAGGCATTGCATGAACTAAAAATAAACTTAAAGATAACTCATATTAACTACCTACAGACTTACATACATATTTTTTATATACGCAATTTAATCCTTTTAAAGCATTGGCTTTCTAACGCCCACTATAGGTATACTGAGTCAATAATGTACTACATTTTATTGTTGGCTCATCGTATCTAAATTTTTGTCTAAAATAACTTAGAAAGTATCTTTTCTAATAATATCAAATAAACTAAACTTTTGTAATTTTACTAATTCAGCTTCACACTTTATGGGGAGCAGAGAGAGTTAAGTGTCAAGTCACTCTGTTATTAAACACTGGCTTATTTACTGTAATATTTATACCAAAATTCATTACAATAAGTCAAGGGATTTCGATTTTTCGTACAAACTTTTATCCCCTATTTTAATCCTTTAAGGGTTATTTTTTATAAAAAAGTAGCCTATGTTTGACCCTAGATCTTCAATTATTTTCAGTACGAATTTCATTCAAATTAGGCCGGTAACATGAAAGCGTAACAGACAAACAGACTTTCGCATTTATAACATTAGTATGGATTTTTTAAGATGTTATGCTTATATTGTCCTTTAATATCTTTGATCTCATTTCACCTTTAATAAAAAGAAATTTAAAATCATCGTATTTCATAATAATAAAAACAAACATCCGATGTATATCTGTCGAGACATTTAACATCTGGACTGAGCAATTTTTTGTTAAACAAACAGAAGGCACGCACTTCCTTTCACTAATTATAACCACCTTTCAATGCTTTCTTTGTAGAAAAAAAATTGTAAAGATAAGAAAAAATTAAACGTTATACTATTTAAAACTGTATCAAATAAGAATTTTTTCTTATTAAAGGCAGAGAGAAGTAACAAGACACTCCGTCCTCCACTATTGGCCCGAATTCAAGACATTAAATATCGAGCATCGTAACTCAACGCCGCGCTTTACCAAAGAAAAGAAATTAATATAACTTAAATATCATCTTAATTACCTCAAGGGGCCAGTCGTGGCGCAGTGGCGTGAACGTGTGACTGTAAATGACTGATTGTGGGTTCGATCCCACTCGAGGAGTGGAAATATTTAATATTTCCATTTCCTTCGCCCTGGTATCAGAGGCAAAGCGCGGCGTTAAGTTCCGCCACTTAACACGCAATGCCTCCGAATTCGGCGGAGAGTGGGGAACGAAGTGTCTTAACACTAGGTCTTAACACTAGGTGAGGGATACAGCGTTAAGCTAAAAAAAAATGCCTCAAGTAGGAATCGTAGCCACTACCATCGCGTTCACTGTCACTACCACTGTGCCACTACGAATAATTATTATCACTTACGTTTTATTGTAATCAACCCGCAATGCGAATAATATTTAGATATCAATGATTATAAACCAAATCAACGGATTAATTAATAAAATATTAAATTAATTGTTTAAAGATATACTTTGAACATATTGTGTAGGAAGTAGACTGAACGCCATATTGTCTAACTAGATGAAAAAAATTATGATTTATTACCGGATGTAGATGTTATTTAGTCTTTTAGGTTAAGAACTGCGCATCTTGTTTGAACTAACTATAAGCAAAGTCTGCTCAATTCTGGTCAAAGTTACTTTAGTGCATATAAGTTTAAATCTAGCTTCACACTTCATTCCGTATGGCAAGACAGAGAGAACCTACTGTTGATGCACTCCGTTCTTTACTCTCCGTCCAAGGCAACAATTTTTCCAAATTTCTTTAACTTAAATAAAAGTAAATTCCCCGAAGAGGAGTTGAAGCCATAACTAATCGCATTGACAATCCCACTGCGCCACGATGGTCAAAAGGTGATGGTAATTCCGAAGGATATAAAATATTTACAGCTATATTATAATAATATATAATTTGCGATATACCTCTAGTTACCAATATTCTAGGAGCTAATTCAAGTAAAAAAAACACTTTTTGGGAGTTGCCTGCAATATCGTTTGCGTAGGCAATAAACTGTATTTTTTTAACTTATGTTCCGCCACTCAACACGCAATGTATTAGCTTCGAGCGAACAGTGGAGAATCGAGTGTCTTGACACCAAGTTCTTTCTAAATACTCGGCTACGCGGGAAAAAGCGTAAAGCTGTAATGAAACAAATGTCTCCCGTTCTTTTTGGAATTTTGTTCTTTTTATGCTATCTACACTCCGTGTGGCCAGTCGTGGCACAAGAGTGTGACTGTAAACGACTGGTTGTGGGTTCGATTCCCACTCGAGGAGTGGAAATTATATTTCCATTTTCTTCGCTCTGGTGTCGAGGTAAAGCGCGGCGTTAAGTTCCGCCACTTAACACGCAAGCCTCCAAATTCGGCGGAAAGTGGGGAACGGAGTGTCGTAGCACTAGGTTCCCTCTGCCTACCCTGCTGTGAGCGGGATATAGCGTGAAGCTATTATTAAAATTACACTCCGCAACAACATTCCACGCCAAATCTCAGCTTTCTACCTGCAGTGGTTTCGGCTGCACGTTGTCTGTAAATCAATAACTCAGTAAACAATAATTTTATAAATAGACAGATAGACTATAAAAGAATACTATTTTAGTAAAAAAAAAAGATAAAATATGTACGGAAGCGTTCCGTACAATTGGTTCTTCAATATGCGAAGGCCGATTGGCAATAAATTCAGTTCCTCCTAATTGAATCGAATTATAAATTCTTTTTTTTTCAATTAATTAATTTACGACATTGCTAACACATTGTTATTCATCTCATTCCAAAGATAGTGTAAGACTTTTAAGTGTCTTTGTTTGTTTTTTTCTTAATAAAGAAATACGGTACATACTACGAAAGACGACGACGAATTTAAAGTTTTATTTCGATATCCATACTTATATTATAAATGCGAAAGTCTGTGTGTTCGTCTGTCACGCTTTCACGGCTAATCTACTGGTCCGACTTGGATGAAATTTAGAATGAAAGTAGTAAAAGTGACTGGGTCTAACATAGAGTACTTATTTTTTCAAAAATCAACCGCTAAAGGGTTGAAATAGGGGATGAAAGTTTATATGAAAAATCTAAACGGCTTGACCAACTGTAATGAATTTTGGCATAAATATAATTGATAATCTAAGCTTAAACAACTTATTTTTCAAAAACCCACCCCGAGAGTTGCAATATAACGAAGAAATCATGTAGTTCACGCGGTGAAGCCGCGAGCGGGCCGCTAGTTTGAATTATAAATAAACATACAAAATATTTGTATATTTTGTATGTTTATTTATAATTCAAATTCATTTTAGGTCTTACTTAAAAAATTACTGTCACTTGATGTGATTAAAAAAAGTTAAAATGCAAAGATTGAAGTGAAATTTTTGCCAGGACACTTTATTCTCATCTTTCTGCCTGAATTAAACCACCAAGCTTTATCTTGTATCAAAACAAAGAAATCAAAATAACTAAAATAAAACCATTCCTGTGTGGTTATCAAAACTACAACCAATTACTTATTCCTTATATATTTAAAATATTCAATTATATTATCTATTTCTCACATTATAAATAAAATAATTTCAAATTAAATTTAATTTCATTAATCTTAAAATAAGAACATTAGAGCATGTAGGCTACTAGAAGCATCCTGCCGACCTAATTTCACATGTATTAGGCTACTCAAGTGGTTGTATATCATGATTATACTTGTTACTTTTAATATAAGAACTTCTAATATAGTTTGTATTCACACTGTAGAAATAATATTTTTAATATTAAAAACTTTGAATGTGTATATTATTTTCATTTCTCCGCCTGGTACCTATATCAGTGTGATGTAATGAAAGTCGAGAACGGAGTATCTATACACTAGATTCTCTCTGACTACTCTGCTATGCAGGGAAAAACTTTATTTTTTATATATATTTAACATGTTTTTAATTTTCAAAACTATTTTAATCCCAATAAATCAGCAGCAGAAACATCTTATAAATCAATGTGGGGTAGTTTTAACATAACTATTATAATAAAAATGTTGTGGGTGATGTGAATAATCATTAATGTAATAGATAACATATAACATATAAGAAATGTGTAATATTATATACATTTTACAATTTTTTTTACAATATATTAAACTAAAAATATGAAATAAAAAAAAAAGGAAAATATATTAAACTAAAAAAAAGACTAGTAAATTCTAAGAGAAGAATATTTAATTTTATTATGCAATCAAACAATTGTGTAATAAAATGTGAGTATATAAAGCTATATTATTTAAAATTATTAGACATATAAATATTCATTATTAGTTAATATTATTTATTTCTCTTTAAACATTATAATTTAAATGCACAATGTAGCTATTTGAGAAGTAGTAGGTTAAGTTCTCTTTTAGGGGGAATTTTTAATTCAAAATATATTAGCATCTTGTCTTATTAGACAATCTTTCTATCTATATGTGTGATGCATGAGATACAGGTAGCTTAAATTAATAATATATTTAAGATATTAAATTTTATAAATCATTTAATAGTATACACAAAACGATGACAGCTTTATGCAATACAATAAAATTGTAATGATAATTTTATACTCTAAATGTGCTATGAACCTGTTTGGTTTAAATTGATGTTGTTTATTTTTTTCAGTTTATAGTTTAATGTATAAGTAAATTATTATTATTAAAAAGTTTATAAACTTAGTAGACGCTAAAACAGAAATTCATTAATTTTAATTTTTTGTACAAAGTTTAAGAAGTTTTTATATCAAACGTTGTTATTACAAGTCTAAACATTTTATAAGTTCACTAAATAATACAAATATATAATAAAAATTAAGAAAAAGTAAATTTATTATAATCATATGTGTTTCATACGAGATTTCCATCGAGGTCAAGCTCAAAGAGGTTAAAAAAAAATCGCAATGAAAGTCAAATAAGGCAAAAACGTTACCTTGTCCATTACAGGTTTGGACAACTTTAGCATTGTATAAAGTAACTTAAGCAAGAAAATATAACACAAACTCACCTCAAGTATAAGATTTTATCACAAAAAACCACTTTAATTTAAACGACGTTGCAAAATGTATAAAAAACCAAAACAATCACAATTTAAAAACAAGCTCATTCCGATTTTTTACTTTTACAGGCCAACGTTTTAGTTTTCAATAATTATCACAGCTGTACACAACACACAATGTTATAACTAAGTATTTTTAAAATAGTTAAACGAAATAATAACTAAAAAAACGTAAACAAAACAAATAAAAGCGGCGCCCACCTAACTCGATGACTAACCAAAGCAAACTGAAGTTAGCGAGAATTCAACGATGAGAGCAAGAAATTTAAAATGCTGTCACAGATAATAAAATTATAATAGCGGTTGTCTGTCACAGATTATAAAATTGTGACTCGATTATATCTAAATCGTAGTTGTTCGGATATAACTTTCTGTAATTAAAAATGTTTTGAACATTAGCCGTGATTGATATTTTAATGGTTTTTTTGCTATAAGTTATAGAAAAATAAATAATTATGCAGTAGGAAAGCAGTACAACTCGATAATTTAATTTAAATATTATTTTTCCTCTTTTTGTGTCTGTTGTCTTGGCAATGTTTCGATAATAACTGTTAAATGTCTTTAAAATTTGGATTTTTTTTATTATAATTCGATTTTTACCTTGATCATTATATTCAAGGTGTTGGAAGAATGCAGATATATATGCCTTAAAAGATATTACTTAAACTGTAAATTATGAGGCCTAAACATAAATGACACACCAATATTAGTGGGTGGCGTTCATCACCACGATCTGAGGGCAATGCCCTGGTATCGTTTCCCTTTCCCCTGCGGGGAAGTAGAGAGAAGAACCCTGCTGCTGCTGTAAATTATGAGCGCATTAAATTGATTTTGAAGCTGTCGAACTCGTTTCATAATCGATTATATAACTAAATGAACATAGTCGCGAGTAATGACATTTAATTTGAAGTTTAAAGTTACAATTTTTTCAGTGTTGTCATGTGCATAGTGTGTAGCTATTAATAAAAATGTGTAAATATAATTTTTAATATTTTTCAGTTTCGTTTGTTTAAAAAGTTGCATAAATTCATGTTTTTTTAATGATATTTAATACTTATAGATATTATATTTACTATTCATAGAACTTCTATGCATATCGTCATATAAAGCTTCAGTTAGTCTCTCTTTCTTATAGTACGTATACATCCAAAAATGTAATAAAAACCTCTTTTTCCAACTTATCACATTTATTAAATTTTTACTAACTCGTCAATTATATTGTCGTCTTAGGTAGGTACTAAATTGAGTACCTATCTAATAAGACACATATTTTCAAAGCTCGTAAATAAACAGTCGATTCTATACTCTGTCATTGAAAGTAGAACAGATAAAAAAACAATAATAATAGAACTATATGACTTTTCCTAAAAGTATTCTTCTTTATTATCTTTTATAAATGTTCTTCTTCTAGTTTAGTTCTTTTTACCCGCGACGGAACGGCGGACGTATATGTGTTTGGGGTGAGAGGTTGTTTGTTTGTTTGTTTGTATGTATGTTTGTGCAAATGACTATATCATTTATTTCCAAAACTGTAAGTCTGATTTCGATGTAGTTTTCTATGATAGGTTCAGGTTCAATTGGCGTATGTTCTTAGATGTTCTGTTGCCCCAACTTATCAGGTGGCGCTGTAGTAAGCAATTGTTTGTACTTTTTTGTATTTATTTGTCTAACACCGAAATTACTGATCCGATTGAATAGACTTTTCAGAACTAGATTTAGCTTTGCTCAGTGCATATTTCAGGGTATATTTTTTGTTACGGTGAAAACTCACCAGAGGTCGCTGCAGTAAACATTTGTTTATGTAAAACAAAAATTACTAATCCAATTTATATGAAACTTTCAGGATAGGTTCATGTATTACGGTGACCACTCACCAGGGGGCGCTACAATAAGCATTTCTTTGTATTTTTTTGTGTAAAAATAATTTTTTGACCTAGAATTTAGCATCGACTTTGAATAGCACATGTTTAAAATTTTATACGTTCTTTTTTATATAAAAACGACCTTAATAAATTCACATAGTGTACCAGGCGCACTATTGACTCTTTAAGGGCTTTTGCTTATATCTGCCTACCCAATTATATCTATTCTCAAATTATCATAGCGAGAGGAAATGAAAACGAAAGGATATTAAATCTATAATAATTTATTTAAATTTCGGCAAATTGTTGCTCATATTTGCAATTTAAAATTCATTAATATTGGCGGTAAAACCCTTGTATTGGATATGAACTTAGAGAATCATTATTTGATAGCTATCCTTTGCTCTATTAATTAACTTGGTAAAACTCCATTATTCTTTGGCTTTGAACTGAGGGTAATTGCATTTTACATTTTACTAAAATAGTGGCCAATTTTTCATGGAAATACAAAAGGATTATGGATGCATAGGCAACATTTTTCGGAATAGGTACAAAGTGGGAGATATATTTACTAAGAACCGCCTCTTTGCTCTGAATGACGAGAAGAGCTGACCTACGTATTTAATGTTATTAAATGTTAAAAAAGTTTGAAAAGCAAACACTTAACAATAACATAACATTTAACTTAACGTTCCACAGCTTAAGTGTATGGGCACTTTTTGATCATTTAATTACTATTTATTCAAAAACTGCAATTACAATTGTCACCAAAAAAAAAATCGTACCACACAAGACACTGTGCTCAATATCCTGTGCTGCCAAATTTCAGAGGTCTACTACAAATAGCCCAGGAAGAGTTAAACCACAACGAAACACACTTTGACCAGTAAGTTGACCAATAAAAGCAATGATTTTTGTGTTCTTTGAAGTTGAATTATATTTTATACCGGATTGGGACATTGTGTGATTATGATTGTGAATGGTTATGGATTCGATTCTCACGCAATCTCGGCGCAATGATCTTAATTTAATTATTTTAATTTTTTTGCTCTGGTGAACAAGGCAATGGCGCTTAGTTTCGCCACTCAATACATATATTGACTATGGGTGGTAAGTGGAGAGTGAAGTGTCTTGATACTATGTTCTCTCTACCTACCCTATTTTACGGGATTTTTTGCCGCTAAATATACTATTTACCTACTAAGATTTTTTTTGTATATTGGATGTTTTAGATCATAATATAAGTTGTAGCATTTATATATTTTAAAATAATTTAGATAAACTTGTTAAGGAGTAATGATTTTCAAAAGGTAGGTATCTCGTTAAATGTGTATTCGTCAACAGCATTCTAAAAAAAGGTATTTTATATAACACAAAACATGCAAATATAAGTATGTATTTGTTTTCAATACCTATAGGTAATAAGTAAGTAATAAGGAAGTAATAAAAATACCACACATGCAAACTATTCGTTTATTTTTAAAACATATTCATATATTTTACATTCTGTTTTAGCTGCACTATAATTACACTTCGTATATTATATTATATTATAATATTATAAATATTTTAATGGCCACTTCTTTTTATCTTCATCTAGTGTTTTTTTGAGGCTCTGTAACAAAAGTGTGAATTATAAATTTATAAGCGCGGCGTTGAGTTCCGCAACTCAATACGAAATAGCTGTAATTTGGATGAAAAGTGGAAAACAGAGTGTCTTGACACTAGGTTCTCTCTGTCTTTGAGTATCTTATTATGTAAGTAAGAGCTTAAAGCAAAAATCAAAATAATAACTTCGAACACATCTATTACTTCAATATCAAATCATAGAATGTATACTAAAAGAACACTTAATTGATATTACATTCGTGGTGGCGCAGTGGCGCAAAGTGTGACTGTAAAGCGACTGGTTGTGGGTTCGATTCCCACTCGAGGAGTGGAAATATTTAATATTTCTATTTTCTTCGCTCTGTTGTCAAGGCAAAGCGCGGCGTTGAGTTCCGCCACTTAACACGCAATACCTACGAATTTGAAGGAAAGTGGGCAACGGATGTTGTCTTAACACTAGGTTCCCTCTACCTACTCGAATATGTACTAGGGGTACAGCGTGAAAGTATAAAAAAAAATTTTTAGAATAGAATATAAATAAGTATTTAATATTCCTAGTTAAGCCGATAAGCGGAATATGGGGAAAAGAGTGTTTTCTCACTAAGAGAAGCTATAGGTAACACTTACCTGAATTTAGGTGAAAAACGACGTCTTCTTGCCTCAATGGATTGTAGTGCTGGTTTCTCCTGAAATTAAAAATAAAATAATGTGTAAATGTACACTGCAATTACTGCACAATTCTACGATATAAAAGTAAAGTTATGCCTTTTCCTTCACAACAGGGTAGTCAGAGAGAATCTAGTGCCAAGACACTCCGTTCTCCGCTTTCCGCCCGAAATGGAGACGTTGCGTGTTTAAATGGCGGAACACTACCCCGCGTTATGTCTTAGTTACTTGAGCGGAGAAATGATCATAATATACCTACTCTTTTTCCCGAGTGGGAATCGAACGTTATATATAGTTAATATTAAAACATTGTATATATTTAAATTCACGTATAAATGTTAAAAGCCAAGTTTAAAATAAGCTAAATAATATTTTTATAAGCCTACCTCCTCGTTAGCATCGCCTTTTGGTGGTCCATATTCAGCGAATCCGGGGGGTCCGTATTCGAGGAAACCTACGGGTTCTTGCTCCAAAGCCCTGAGGGATTAAATACATAAGTTTAAATAGTATTTCCTGAATTCTTTTACTTATTTCTTATATTTCTTTTAATAAGAATGTTAGATTCTTACCCAGATACTGATACTGATACATCGCTAACGGCTTGACTCACTTCCGACTGAAAATAAAAAGCCATAAAACTTTTTTAAAACCGTTGTTTTATACAAAACTGATGATTCATGAAATTTTTATAGGGAGAAAAGAAAATCATGTCCATCGCGTTGAAGAGAGAAAATATCTTTCATTAATTTTTAAATTTATAATATACTAGCAGCCCGCTCGGGGCTTCGCCGCGAAAACTATTTGGTTATATTCCAACCCTCAGGGGCGCATTTCTAAAAAATAAAGTAGCCTATGTTTTAGCTTAGATTAGCAATTATATTTATGCCAAAATTCATTACAATTGGTCTTGCGGTTTTATCCCCTATTTCAACCCTACAGAGATTGATTTTTGAAAAAATAAGTAGCCTATGTTAGACCCCGTCACTTTTACTATTTTCATCCCAAATTTCATCCAAATCGGACCAGTAGATTGGCCGTGAACGCGTGACAGACAAATACACAGACTTTCCTATTTATAATATAAGTATGGATAAGTTTTTTAAAAATGATGTTCAATTTCCTAAGTGTGCATAACACTACTAAAAAAATAAAATTTTTAATGTTACCTGTAGTACTTTAACTTCGTTTTCCAAACTGGCGATGATGTCCGGAATGTTTTGAACTGACTCAAGACCAACTTCATTAACTGATTGTGATGATACTGACTGAGATACTTCTGAGTCACTGACAGACTGTGACTCACTGACTTCCTGTTTTTGTTCCTGTTGGCTTATAGCTTCTTGGTTGGCAGATTCCTGGGATACTTGTTCGGAAATTACTTCTACTTGAGATTGTTGAGATACTTCTGATACTTGGGATACTTCGGATACTTGGGATACTTCGGAAACTTCGGATACTTCTAATACTTGTGGTACTTCTATATCGGCTGGGGTAGATTGAGATTCTTCATTTATCAGTAAATTAGCTTCGCTACTTTCATTTACAGCTGATTCAGTTGAACCTTCAGAGTTCACCACATCTTCGGATTGTAAAATCTCAACATTGCTAACTTCAACGTCACCAGCGCTTTGAGAGACTTCTGAAACGATCTCAACCTCAACCAGTGGCTCGGACACAGTGCTCTTCTCTTCATAAGCGAAGGACGCAGTGACTGCTTCAGACGACTGTTCTACGTTAGCTATAAACAGGAATATATTAGTTTTTAAATTATAATTTCAGATTTTTAGAGTCATCTTTAAAACCTAATGACTATGATTATGTGGTGCAAATGTGAGCTTAACTGTATAATGGCCGTGGATAGTAGTCTCACCTGGGAGAACATGTTTTGCTATGACGCAACAATAAAATATTAATAATTAACATATTTTTGGCTTACTTCAAAAAAATAAGCTTATCACCACATCATACATTTTATCTGTTTGATCTGTTTGTTTGATAAATTTGAGAGGAAAGGTTAATATATAGTGCGATATTCGTGGCCATAAAAAGAAAGTTTCCTACAACGAAGTGCTAAAAATTTGAACTATGTACCTTCAGATGCAATCTCAGCTTGCTGTACAGCGACTTCTTTAATCTCAACTTGTGCCTCAAAGTTCTGTTCAACATCAACGTCTGGGAGACCCTGGCTGATCAGGTTTTGGGAAACTTCTTGTACTACTGGTGGGCCGTATTCTCTAAGGAAATCTGAACCTGAAGCTTCAGACTCTTCCAAAATGACTTCTTTTGGACTTTCCGATGATGGTTTCTGCGAAACAAATTTAACTGTTAATTCTTATTTTAGACCAGCTGTGGCTTGTGGGCGCTAAGTGTGACTGTAAATGCGTCTGATTGTGGGTTCGATTCCCAGAGTTGAAATATTGAATATTTTCATTTTTTCGCTCTAGTATCGAGAGAAAGTGCGGCGTTAAGTTCCGCCACGTAACACGTAATGCCTCCAGAATTCGACGGAACAATACTAGGTCTTAATACTAGATTCCCTCTGCCTACCTAGCTGTGTGCAGGATGCAGCGTGAAGCTAAAAAAATCTTATTTAAGCTTTAGTTCATGTTTTACTTCTGTTTAAGCATTATTTAGCTTTTGAGTATTGTAAAATGTTGAAAATGTGTATTGTAGAAGAAAATATAATTATTTATGTTTGTTACCACTTCGGAAGGCAAATAGAACGCGGGTCCTTGAGGTCTCCATCCACTGGGCAGGTATGGTCCAGATCCTCTAGCGGATACTGACGCTACGACGAGAAGTACTACTGCAAACACCTGAATATAATTGAAAATAAATATTATAATTTTTAAACAACACTTTTAATCACAAATATCTTATAGTATTTATTCACATATATAATTAATATGGGTAATTTGCCTTATTAGGGAGGAGTCTTATGCGGACTAATTAAATTAAATTATTTTAAAGAAATTAAAAAGTCGTCACTGTAAAGGAATTTGTGAAACGGAAACTTCACACTAAAAACAAACAAAAATCAAGTTTTACACATACCACTGCTTATTGTTTTAAAGTATTTTAATCCAATTAACTTATTTACCATATTTTTCATATAAAAATATTCTTCTATACTAAAAATATATATATTTATAAAATAATTAAATTACCTTCATATTGTTCAGATATTGAGATCTTCGAAAATGAGTTGCGAATGATGCTGTGCTTTAGACGGAGCTGAATTTATACTAAAAATGGACGCTATTAAAAAATCAAACAAACCAAGGTTTACGGTAAATATTTGAAATTTAATTAATTATGTTTTGCACTTTACGACGCGAATTAGAGCGATGGTCAAGGTCGAATATGATCCTTTAATAATACGATGAATTTACTGGTTATTGATCATATGTGTTCTATATGTTTATTTAACCTTAAGACACCGCCATTGCTTATTCTTGACGGGAATTGATATTTGCAAGTTCATTTTTTTTTAGCTTCACGCTGTATCCCGCACACAGCAGGGTAGGCAGGGGGAACCTAGTATTAAGATACTCCGTTGCCCACTTTCCGCCGAATACGGAGGTTTGCGTGTTAAGTGGAGGAACTTAACGCCGCGCTTTACCTCGACACCAGAGCGAAGAAAATGGAAATATTAAATATTTCCACTCCTCGAGTGGGAATCGAACCCACAACCAGTCGTTTGCAGTCACACGCTTGTGCCACTGGGCCACGACTGGCCACAATTGCAATTGCAATTGCAAGTTCATATAATTTTAAAGCTTGTATGGTAGGACAAAATGAGATCTTAGTACCCATTGCATGTTAGATGCAAGTTTTGTAATGGGCAAAATATTAAATAAGTATATGTGCTTTTACCGCAAGTAGACAGTAGCATGTCAATGTAAAAAAGGATAATGTACTATTCTGGTCTGATTTGGATGATCAATTCTGGTCTCATGAAATCTTAAAGAGCTTCAAGTTAAAGAAAATATTACTCTTCCAAATTCCCAATAAAAAAGAAAATCAAACTGATATATTTTTTTTACTTTTAAACATTTTTAAAGTGTTATTCCATACTTAGGAAAATTGAAAAAAAAACGTTTAGAAAACGTATAAAAACTCTACAGAGGTGCTAACAACAAAAATAAGTTGTAATAAAAGCGCGGGTTCGAATCCCGCTGCGGTCAAAATTTTTATACGTTTTCTAAATGACTTTTTTTGATATAATTTTGTTGAAGGCAGCGTGATGCAGTGGGACAGCGTATGACTGTAAGCACGATCGGTAGTGGGCTCGATTTCCACTCAGGAGAGTGATTACTTTTAAATTATTGTCATTTCTTCCGCTCTTGCTTCTGCTGCTGCCTAAGATAAAACGCGACGCTTATTTCCACCATGAAAAATCCCTGGATTTTGGCCAAAAAAAGGAGGATACTTCTATAAGACAGGCTAGACATTAGGTTAGCATAGTATAGTACTTACTATGCAGGAAAAATGTGTAGTCATAAAAAAAATTGTTATCATTACGTAAAGAGGTTAAATCGGAATCGATATCCTTACAATTACATCCTTTTTTCCTCATATTAGTGTTAAGCAAAAGATTAGAGTCGAAACACTCCGTTCTCCACTATCCACCTGAAATAGAAACATTGCGAATTTAGTGGCAAATGTTATGATTAACAAGTTAGTAAAAACCTACAAATTAGTTAAACATGAAAAATACAAAAAATACAAAAAACAACCATTTAAATTATACACATTTTTTTAAATATAATTAACATATTTGTTTAAAAACTAATAGTTAATTTGAACAGACATCCTCAGAGCTGTATAAGCACGTAATACTTAGGGTTGCCATTTCGACATCTATAAACTTGGGACAAGAAACTAGTAAAGTATTTTTTTTAAATTTAAAACTACTGAGTAATTACTCAGTAGAATAAATTGTTTTTTTGATGGTCATAAATGAACTTTTATTTTAGAAGAATTTTTAACTTATAAAACTTTATTTTTTCATCTTTTCACCCCTTTTTTGTGAAAACTAAGGTTATTCTATCTATGATCAACCCCGGACGCCTTTTAAGCTAAGACAAATCCGGGGAAAACCTGAACAGATGGCAACCCTATTAATACTAGATCAATGAATGTAAATATTGGTAGATTGCACGATCGATTTGTTTGACATCGATAATGGGTTACACAACGCGATCAAACTCAGGACCAAGGTTAGGGATATCAATTATATATATAAAAAAAAAGTATCATTGAGGCCAGTCGTGGCACAAAGTGTGACTGTATACGCGACTGGTTGTGTGTTCGACTCCTACTCGAAGAGTGGAAATGTTTAATATTTCCATTTTGTTCGCTCTCGCAGTGCCTCTTGAAGAATTCGATGGAAAGTGGGGAACGGAGTGTCTTAACACTAGGTTCCCTCTGCCTACTCTGCTGTGTGCGGCATACAGCGTGAACCTATAAAAAAATGTATAAACACGCTAGCGACTTACGCACGGTTTTGCCGACATGCATCACACAACTATAATAATTAAGTGTTTTCTTACAAATTTTCATTCATTTCAAATATTATGGAGCTATCCATAGGGGTTAGTTTTGGAAAAAATACATCCTCAATTATCTTCGGATCGGTGTTTAGCCGTAAAACCTAACAAACCTGATAGATTTTCGCATTTATAATATTAATGTGAATAAAAAAGTTAATAGCAGAAAAATAGTTTTAAAATTTATTAAATCATTATATATTGAATTTAAAAAATATATTAAATATTTCTAATATTTTGGGACCAATTGTGGCGCAGAGACTTAATGTGTGACTGTAAAGCGACTGATTGTGGGTTCGATTCCCACTCGAGGAGTGTAATTATTTAATATTTCCAGTTTCTTCGCTCTGGTATCTAGGGAAAACGCGGCGTTAAGTCCCGCCACTTAACACGCAATGCCTTCAGAATTCGACGGAGAGTGGGGAAAGGGGTGTTTTAACACTAGTTACTTAGTTTTTCCTTTTGCCTATCCTGCTGTGTGCAGGATACAACGTGAGGCTAAAATAAAAATATTTTTAAAAAACTTACAAATATTTGAATATTGAGTGACGAAACTTAACGTTGCGCTGCGCTCTTTGTTATCAGAGTGGGAAAAGGAAATATTGAAGCATAAATGAAATTATTTAATTATTTCTCCGGCGTGGCAATTGAACCCACAACCAATCACGTTTACAGACGCTGTTCCACTGCGCCATAACGGTCTCAAAATTCTAAATGCTATTAGGATATTATTTTATTTTTTCTTAAAATCAAATTAGATGAAGTAGAGCTAGCAAATTTTTTTTTTTTTATGGAATAAAGGGGGCAAACGAGCAGAAGGCCCACCTGGTGTTAAGTGGTTACCTTCGCCCATAGACATCCACAACAATAGAGTTATGGATGCGTTGCCAGCCTCGGGGATGTAGGACAGAAGGAAGGAGGAAGGATAGGAATGATGGGAATAGGGAGAGCTGGCTTACATGCCATCGAACCGGAACACATCATAAGATATTCAAATATGATATGTTATGTAAACATAGCATTCATTTATAAATAGATTAACGACAGCAAAATCGTTTACATTTTTTTGTCAACAGTCGACGCGATAGGTTAAGTTATAACCAAAAAAGCGTAATAAAAAATGAATACCCAATAATTTAAATACAAATAAATTTATTTAATCAAAACATAAATAAAAAAAATACATTTAAAAGCAAAGAAAAACATTTAAAATGATAAAAAAACACAATTTAAGTCAATATCCGGAGCGCGCGTCTTGCCCGCTCTTGTATCCGTTGCCGTTGCGCGAGTTAGCGTTAGCATCGTAACCGTTAGAACGGGCGAGGTCTTCGGATTCCTCGTAGGATATCTGAGGTTTGAATCCCCGTTCGTCCGCTTCGTAGCTTACCGTCTGAAACAAGGATTTAAAAATAGTTAACCATTTACAGAAAAAAACAAATCTTATATTTGTTTTTTTTTAGCTTCACGCTGTATCCCGCACACAGCAGGGTAGGCAGAGGGAACCTAGTGTTAAGACACTCCGTTCCCCACGCACCGCCGAAAACGGAGGCTTGCGTGTTAAGTGGCGGAACTTAACGCCGCGCTTTACCTCGACACCAGAGCGAAGAAAAAGGAAATATAATTTCCACTCCTCGAGTGGGAATCGAACCCACAACCAGTCGTTTACAGTCCCACGCTTGTGCCACTGGGCCACGACTGGCCACTTTGTTTTTATTTGTTTTTGTTTTTTATTAAGGCAATTGCTACTATACTTATATTATTAAAGTGAAAGTTTGTCTATCTGTTACGCTTTCACGGCTAAAACCCTGATTTTATTTGCATGGGACTAGTAATAAAAATAGTTGAAAAAGTGTGATTTTCAACTGTTTTATCAACATTAAGGGGCTGAAATGGGGGAGGATTCATACGAAAAAAAACCGCTTAACTTAAGCGAGTGTATATATACATATATATATATATATATATATATATATATATATATATATATATATATATATATATATATATATATATATATATATATATATATATATATATATATATATATATATATATATATATATATATATATTTCCATTCTACTCTTATTTTTTGCTTATTGCGATTTTATTAATTTTATTACAGAGAATTTAGAATTAGTATTTGTAATTCGGAAAATTTAGAATTAATTAGAATAAATATACATAATTTAATGAAAACATAATACAATATATTTTTTTTTTCTAGCTTTACGCTGTATCCCGCACACGGCAGGGTAGGCAGAGGGAACCTAGTGTTAAGACACTCTTTATATTATACAATATAGTGACCCCAAAAATCCTTACCTGTTTCCTACCATCAGGTAATACCACATGGTACTCTCCTTGAGCTCTCTCCTCCACTCTCTCCTCGTGGTGACCAAAGTCTGTGCCTTCACTGAAGTCACTCACCATATACCCGAAGTTGTAATTTGCTGGTTCCTGCACACAGAATATAGTATAAGTACTGATTTTATTTAATTTTTATATTATTTATTTATTTTTTAAAAAAATTTAAAGTACTTATGCTTTCTTCTGTGTTTTTTGTTCTAATCAAATTGTTATTAATAATGATTTATGATGATTGTTATTAATGACAAATTATATATGTAGGTTTATGATATTAAAAATGTGAAGTTAACGTGAAGTTATTTTTAAGATGTCAAATCTTTTACGATGAATGAATAAATAGAGCTTTCGTGACTAAAAATTAGAATTGGGAAAATGAACTGATTTTAATATATTATTTGCAATTTTAATGAATAGCGTAATAAGTTAATATTAGCTTTAAATTAAGTTTAAAAGTAAGCTCAACTGACCGAATTCACGTCTATGGCGTTTCTGGCGAATTCCGCTGAGTTCTCATCGTATCCCTGACCCTGGCCGATTCTAGCTTGCGTGTGATCGTGGGGAATGTTCCTGTAATTTACGTACAGTATAAAAAAAAATTAAGGTCATTGTGGTTTAATGGGATACTCAATGGAATATTTAATATTATAAAGAAATATATTATAAGTAAATATAGAATTTCAATATTTAATATTTTCTTTTCCTTGAATTATTTTCTGTTGCCTGAGCAAGACAAAACGCAGCGTTCAGTTGTAATGCAGGTAATTTTTACATTTATTATACACAGAATAAGCATTTCCAGTTAAAATATATCATATATGTATTAATATAATAATAATTAATCTATTAATTATATCATATATTATTTTATTTGAACTTGCCTGGCCCCTCCATTAATATTGTCATGGCTGTTTCCGAAGTTTCTAGCGGCTATCACTTGAGGTACCAACGGGCTACCTCCAGCCGGTCCTTGTGGGTATCCAGCGTTACGATTTGACGGAGATGGGGGTAAATAGCTGAAATTTAGATATTAACATATTATGTATTTATTTTATTGTTTATTAAGTGATCAATATTTAATTATTTACTATTTAATATCAAAAATAAAATATTTGAAATATATTGTATAATTAATATAGCATACAAAAATCTCAGTACTTTTGAATATGATGAGTAAGAATAATATTAGTCATAAAACAATATAAAAGACATCAACGCGCTCATTTAATTGATTACCAAATTCAAATTATTTATATTATCCTATTGTACAATTATACTGTGTTTAGCTTTAACGAAAGCTATTTCGAAACGTTTTTTTGTTACAACTTATTTATGCTGTAAGTTATAATAAGCGTATAAAAATTTCGACGCAGCTGCTAGTAGAACACATTGTATAGCGGTAAGAGCACTTGGATGGACTGCACTTTCCAAGAGGCGTGGATTCGAATCCCGCTGCGTTCAAATTTTTACACGTTTTCTATATGTCTAATTTAAGGTAAAAATCTTAAGTTTACCTGTTAGAGGGAGGAGGTTCCGCCAATGCGATAGCCGCGACAAAAACAATAACAAAAACAGCCTGAAATAAAAAAAAAAAAACAATTGAGTGTGGCTGTTTTTATATATTAAAAAATACATACATATATTGCTTTATGTTATAAAAAATATTCGAATAAATTATATTGTGGCTAAGCGCGTTAAGTTCCGCCACTTAACACGAAATCCCTCCAGAAACTGGCGGAAAGTGGGGAACAGAGTATCTTAATACTAGGTTCCCTCTAAATATGCAGCATACAGCCTGAAGCTAAAAAAAGTACTTTTTTAAAAAAAAACTTTGTCGACTCGCAAGCAGCTTTCTAATATTTAAAGCTTTATGAGATACGTTATCATGCAAAAATCATGCAAAAATGCAGTAAAGAGACAAATCATCATGGAGTGAGGAAATGACCAAATAAATCCTAAAAGCTAGTGCCACTGCAATTCGTTCATCATTTTTCACCCGAAATGGAGATATTGTAGGTTGAGTGGCGGAATTAAACGCCGTTTTTTTATTTTAGCTACCACAGCTAAGAAAATGAAAATATATGAGGTTGCCACATTCCATCAATATTTATATTTATAATATAAACTTTTTCCCAGTTTGAATATTCCATTCTAATTATAGGGATCAATCGCTATTCTACTTATAAACGCGTTATAATCGCGTATACTATATTTATAAACTTTGAGGCCATAGTGGTACAGTAGAATAACGTCTAGTTATAACTACGAAGCCCTCTGGGTTCAATTCCCGCATAAAGAAATTATTATATTTAAATTGTAATCATTTCTGCACTCTATTACAAGACAATTGCGTCATTAACTTAAACAACTTAACAAGTAACATTTCAAAATTAAGTAAAAAGTAGAGAACGGAGTTTCAAGACACTAGAATATCTCTAACTACAGTTCTAAGCTAAAAAAAGCTTAAAGCTATAATAAAAAAAAAGGCTGTGGCCAGTCGTGGCCCAGTGGCACAAGCGTGTGACTGTAAACGACTGGTTGTGGGTTCGATTCCCACTCGAGGAGTGGAAATATTTAATATTTCCATTTTCTTCGCTCTGGTGCCGAGGTAAAGCGCGGAGTTAAGTTCCGCCACTTAACACGCAATGCCTCCGAATTCGGCGGAAAGTGGGGAACGGAGTGTCTTAACACTAGGTTCCCTCTGCCTACCCTGCTGTGTGCGGGATACAACGTAAAGCTAAATAAATAAAAAAATAAATAAATAAATAAGCTTTTCTATACAGATTACGTAACTCACCTTCATATTTTATTAGCAGACGACACACAACTGTTAAGGATGACAACACAAGTGATGCTCGTAAACTAATTGTGAACGTTTTTATATGTAACGATACTTATTCAAAGGAAGGGGTGAAAAATTGCTCTCATTATACACATAATAGACACAGCTTTCAAGGTAGATGATGATTCTGCAACAAGGTTTGAATGGAGTCGTGATATATGTAAACCTTTTTTTATTATATTATTGTTATTATTTTTTAGCTTCAACCTGTATCCGACACACAGCAGGGCACACCGAGGGAACTTAGTGTTAAAACACTCCGTTTCCCACTTTCCGCCGAATTCGTGTTAAGTGGCGGTACTTAACGCCGCGCTTTACCTCGACACCAGAGCAAAGAAAATGGAAATATTTAATGTTTCCATTCCTCGAGTGGACATCGAACGCATAACCAGTCGCTTTACAGTCACACTTTGTACCACTGCGTCACGACTGGCCCCCTTCTTATTATATTAACACGCAATTTAACTTTAGTATCGAAGCAAAGAGCGGCGTTAAGTTCCGCCACTTAGCATGCAATGCCTTCGAATTCTGCGGAAAGTAGGGAACCGAAAGTCTCAACAATATAGCGTGAAGCTAAAAAAATAAACATTTTTAATATATACTATAAATTCTACATATAACACATTCAAATCATGTATAGCACATTTCATTCGTATAATTTTTTAACTATATCTATACTAAATTCTTTTAGAACACAGCGACTCCACAGTTCCCTCTATTCACATATAAGGGTGTACGTTTTAAGTCGTTGCGTCGTGATCACAGTTTCTTATGTATTTTTGCATTACTAAGGTCACTTTAAAAATAATCCTATTGACTATATCTGAGGTTACAGTGGCGCAGTGACAGAGAATGAGTGTGAAACCGATTGGTTACAGGTTCAATTCCCATTAGGGGGAATGATATTTAAAATATTAATTATTAAATTGGGGTCAGTCGCGGCACAGTTGAACAGACGTGTGACTTCAAACATTTCAAACTGGTTGTGGGTTCGATTCCCACTCGAAGAGTGGAAATATTTAATATTTCTATTGTCTTCGCTCTTGTACCGAGGCAAAGCGCGGCGTTAAGTCCCATTTAACACGCAATGCCTTTAAAATTTGGCGGAAAGTAGGGAACGGAGTGTCTTAACACTAGATTCCCTCTGCCTACCCTGCTGTGAGCGGGATACAGCGTGAAGATAAAAATAAATAAAAAATATATATTTTTTACTTTCTCCGCTCTGAAAAGGCAGTACGTGGCGTTGGGTTCCACAATAAAAGCTACCATTGTTACTATATACTAATTTTTTATCTATACTAATAAATAAAATTGGAGTGTCTGTTTGTAATATTAAAATAACGACTTTTTAATGATTGCATATGTATATATACACGATACATATACCAGAACAAGCTTTTTAAAAATTTTTGTCTGTCTGTCTGTCTGTTTGTTTTAGGTAATCTCTGAAACGGCTGGACCGATTTCGACAGAATTCAAAATGATGATAGCTGATGTAACAGGGCGTAACTTAGGCTACTTTAATTTTAAAACTTGCTCTTTACCGCGGCTTCGTCCGTGTTCAATAAAACAAAAACATTGTAATTCTGAAACAAAAGAAGCCTAAGCTATGCCTCATTACATCAGCTATCTGGCAGTGAAAGTCCCGTCGAAATCGGTCCAGCCATTCCAGAGATTAACCAGAAAAATGGGCAAGGACAAAATTGGTATATGTACCGTGCACACATACAAATGCATTTAGTAATAAGCAGTAACATGAATATTCATCATTATATTTATATGTATAGATATATATATCCATACTAATATTATAAACGTGAAAGTGTGTTAGTTTGTTTGTTCATGTTTCACAGCAAAGAAGCAATGTAACGCCACAGTTTTCTTAGCATAAGCTTACAACGCCCGATATTGACTATTACTTACTTTATTGATATTTTAATATATTGATATGTAATATTGCATTGTTTTTTAAAGAGATATTTTAATACATAAACTTTGAAAAAAATCTTTTTAACTAACAGAATATAAACATATGAAGAAAACATATTCTGTTAAGTATAAAAAGACTATCATGGCATAGTGGGATAGCGTCTTACTGTAAACGTGATCGGTTGTGGGTTCGATCTCTACTTGAAGTTGAAGATATTACGTTTAAATTACTTTCTTTCTCTTGCTGATAAAACTGGACTTGACAACACGAGGCGTCATTGAGTCCCGCTACTTAGGACGCAATGTTTCGATTTCAGGCTGAAGTGTACTAGATGACTTTAGGTTTTCTTTGACTATTTTGCTATAGGAGGAAGAGTGTGAAGAAGTAAATCCATACTTAAAATCCATACAGGAAGGAACTCTTCAGTAATCTCTAGGCTCACTATTCGAGTACTGGCCTGGGCTGTTGCGTTACGAGAGAGGAGTTCGGAGCAGTGCTTGGAATGTGCGACACAAGTAAAGGCTTCAATAGCCCATTTAAAACGCGTATTAACGTTTGCCTACACTGCCCGAGCTGTATGTGCCTAATTAAAATCGAAAAAATTGTGGTATACAAAAACGTAAGGTTATTAGCGAATTAAAGTATCCTAATATTATAAATAGAAAAAGTTGTCCCTTTGTTTGCTTATCTATTTGTTTTTTTATCTGTTTTTATTTAGGGATTTTTTTAGTAAATATAAAAAAAAATATCAGCCCCATAGTTCCTCAAAACAAATTTGAAGCACAAAAACATAACATTTCCTCTTAAGTTTAAGGACACTATACTTAAATTGATACAGCATTTTAGTCACTATAGAAAATAAACAGTGAAAAATACCGACATCTAATAAATACAAATTATAACGACGGATTAGTTTAGCCTCGGCATTTCGGACACATTCCAACAAGAAATGATGAATATCATCATACACTCCACACAATTCACACTTTGGAGTAGATACCATATACGCCACTGATACTTCTCTTGCTGTCACATAAGATAACAATTCTATTCTAATTAAGAGTGGAAACATATACAATTTACTTAAATATTTTTAGAACCATCTGTATAGATTGCAAACCACCGAACATAATTCTGATTAATTTCGTAAATAAGTTCATATTTTGATACGTTAATGTCCAAGTTTTTTTTTGAGTATTTATACAATTCAAATCAATACTTTAGATACTTAGGGGCTGGAGAGTGAGAACAAACTTATGATGCGTATGGGATACATATCCATACTAAAAGTAACACTGTTTTAGTCTCTATTAAGCGTCGTGATTTACGAAGTCTATAGATTCATATATTTTTTATTCCCACTTATTACGGGGAGTACTAAATAATATACAATCAATTTAATTGCAAATTTCTACCAAAAAAATACTTAATACGGGAACGCTATTGTTCCCTCTTGCCAAACGACTGTTCGTAGGATAATCTTTGGGTTGTTGGAAATTTGTAATTTTTTTTTACAAAATTGCTAATTATTGGCAAAATAAATTTTAATCAAAGCGTATAAGAATTTCGATGCAGCTGGTAGTAGAATGGCTAAGCGCGAGCGCCAGAATAACCATTTTTGCGTTCCGACCGCTCTAAAAAGTACGGGTTCAAATCCCGCTGCGTTCAAAATTTTTATGTTTTCTAAACATGCCTTGAACAAAGTATTTGTATACACAATCACAGTTATAGACATAGAACAGAGCATTTCATATATGTCGTTGAGTTTCTAAACACAGTTGAGCTGCCAGATCTACCCTGTATCCCAGTTAAAATTATTTGAAATTTAATACCCCTCGATTATGTAACGGCACGAGACTGTACGTACGCAACCTGACCTGGATAGAACATAACAAGAATAGAAAAAAGTGAAAATTTCACTAATGTCTAAACTACTACTACTACTACTATGCTACTGATCTATAATTTCAATTTAAATTATGTTATTATGTCATTTGCTATTAAGCTTAGTGTAATATTTGGAGCATTAACAAAGCGCAAGGGTAAATATTAAAGATAGTGCGGATGAACTTAGAGAGATAGTGCTTCTCTCAATTCCCTGAATCTTCTGTTTTTGTTCCCAGTAGAAAGACATATAATATCTTACAATACCGTGTTAAATCTATACTGCGTCCAGTGCGGTATATATATAAAAAAATAACACCAATGTGGAAGATTGCACTGAAAAGATCCACCAGCCATCTTAATGGCTATTATTATTTCCTATAGGCAAAGCGGGCGAAGCCGCGGGAACAGCTAGTAAAATATAAAGAAACAAACAAGCAGCGTTTCATTAATTACTTCTATATAAACTTTATGCAAGAAAGTTTGTAACTCCTCATTTACCGGGAACGTATAAATATGAAGGTTTCACGCTTTTTAAATGGGGAACGGAGTGTCTTAACACTAGGTTCCCTCTGCCTACCCTGCTGTGTGCGGGATACAGCGTGAAGCTTTTTAAATTGAATTGATTGTCAGTGAGGACTAGTACCAAGACATTCTGTTCTCTACTTTCCACCGGAAATCAAAACATTGCATGCTTAATGACGTAAGCAACTCAACACTTTGCTTTGCCTTAAATTTTCGCTTTTAAATTTTCAAATTTAATTACCACTTAAAAAATCATTCCCCCGAGTAGAAATCGAACCTACAACAATCCTTGCAGTCAGAAGCTAACCCACTGCACTACGACGGCCTTAATAACGATAGGAGTTTCTTCAATTTAATTTTGAAGCATATTTACTATAATTATACATATATTTAATCGGTTGACCTGAAATTTTGCATACACTATTACTTTACATAACAATACAATACAATACATGGTTAGTTGTACGACATCAGTCTCTAAATCAAATCTACTAAAGATTCTTATGGTTAAAATTTAAGGAAATAATATATTGACAATTGCGTTTCAATATATATATGAAATATTGATCATTTTGCCATTGCATTTATCGAGTCTTTAACTCGATTGCATTGAATCCTTAATTCTTTTATGGGACAATAGGCGCTTTTAAAATAGAATCCCAGCAAACGTCCAAGAGTGTTCTATGGGTATTAAAATTAAAAAAAAATATAGTTTCACGCTGTATCCCGCACACAGCAGATTAGACAGAGGGAATCTAGTGTTAAGACACTCCGTTTCCCATGCACAGCCAAATTCTGAAGGCAGTACGTGTTAAGTTGCGGAACTCAACGCCGTGTTTTGTCTCGACACCAGAGCGAAGAAAATGAAAATATTCCCACTACTCGAGAGGGAATCTATTTATTTATTATTTATATAATATTTAATAAAATAACACTCAGCATCCACACAGTCTTTATACCAAACCACCTCCTAATCTTGGATTTATTGTACTAATAACGCCTAAGGAAATTCGAAATCGTCTTCGACGCATGAATATCCGGAAAATTAAGGGCCTTTAAAAATCTTTTAAAAATTATAATAAATAAACAAATTATTAAAAATATTCTTATTTTTAAATGATACAAGACAATTTCAGCGCAAAGTGTTTATTTATAATATGTTTATTTACTTTTAAACATTTTTAAAGTGTCATTCCACACTTAGAAAATGAAAAAAAAAACGTTTAGAAAACGTATAAAACTTTGAACGCAGCGGGATCTCAATCCGCGCCTTCCGGAAACCGGCGCTCTGACCGCTAAGCCATACGTTCTACTACCAGCTGCGTCGAAATTCTTATACGCTTTATTACAACTTATTTTAGTTGTTAGCATCTCTGTAGAGAGATTTTTTACAAATTTCTGCTACCCAAAGAATATTTAACCATACACATAAAGCGTATGTATTTCATTACTTAGTATTATTTTACTTACAAGCCATCTTAAACCGGTCTCTCTTTTCATATTAAATTTTTGATTAATTTATAGAATTCAAAGTATTCCTGTCTATTGTGTATGTACAACGTCATACCTCTCGCATACACGCGCGTAATGGCGACTAGTAAGACCGAGGTTTAACATCTTATAACCAATCACAGTCCATCAAAACCCGCGTTACTTATATTTAAACTAATCACAGACTATGGTATGGTGATGTTTTAAATATTTACATTTTCTGTGTGGTAAATATGTTATTTACATCCATACTTATATTATAAATGCGAAAGTCTGTCTGTTGGTCTGTCACCCTTTCACGGCTAATCTACCGATTCGATTTGGATGAAATTTAGAATGAAAGTAGTAAAAGTGACTGGGTCTAACATAGGCCACTTATTTTTTTAAAAATAAGTTTCTAAAGGGTTGAAATAAGAGATGAAAATTGATATAAAAAATCTAAACCACTTGACCGATTGTAATGAATTTTGTCATAAATATATTTGTTAGTCCAAGCTTAAACATAGGCTACTTTATTTTTTAAAAATCGAACCCCTAGAGTTACAATACATCGAAACAGTTGCATAGTTTACGCGGCAAGGCCGCGAGCGGGCCGCTAGTTAATAATACATATGTGAATTTCTAGTATTATTTAATACTAGCTAAATTTCCCGATATACTTTTAGTTGTTTGTATGTTTGTTAAAAATAGTCATTGCCAGTGGATACAATGGGGCAGAATTAATCTATTTAAATGTTGCTAAAATGGTATTTTTAATACTTAATTATCACAAAAAATAATATGAAAGACGAAATATTTGCACATTTAAAAAAAAATATAAGGTTTAGTTCTAAAATCTAAAATAATTTGGCTTTAATTCAGAAAGAATATTAAGTTTTCGATATTTTATATATTTTAATAAATGAACTCATTTAACCATGTTTAATATTTAATTTCTGTATATTCATTATTTCGAGTGTTTAAGGTCTAGATTAAGATAATCTTGTAAAATGATAAGGTTTAGTATTTTATACTTTTAGCGGATAGTTTAATGATATTTAATCTCGTTAATCGAACTCACAACTAATCGCCATCATGTATAATATAAAAATAAAAACATTTATAATAAAAATTTCAAAGAACTTCTTTATATAAAAACATTTATTTGCATCTATAATACAATCTACAAACTATGAGGTACATTTTTTTCCAATTTGCTACAAAAAAATAAATAAATGAGTAATTAAACTAAAAAAGTTTTCGCCACAAATCTTACGTAAAATAAACAAAAATAATAATATAAACAAAAAGTAGTATATCGAAGAATACTATTAGACGAGCAGTATAATATAGAATTTGCTGTTTTTCACGCCTTTTCCCTCAAAGCAAGGTAGTTAAGGAAATCTAGAGTAGAGCCACTCCATTCGTTCCTTCGAGAGGGATTTTTTTCTCTCTTCGTTTTTTAGACGCCACAGACTCGATGTCCGTGTACTTTCTAGCTTTTTCCCTTTTCTGTTTGTGATTTTTTTTCTTAAATTTATTTTAGCGAGTGAGTACACTTGGTCGAGAGGGAATAGAACCCACGACCAATGAGGTTTACAATTAGACGCTCTGACGCTCTCACGCTGCGCCAAGATTCTTTCATATATTTAATATATAAAAAAATATTTTACTGTTAAAGAAAAAGTGATTATTTAATCACAATACTAAAGGAGTTTCACTTCAATTAAAAAACATAGAATATTATGATAAATCGAAAAGATTTGGACGAACACTTTATCATTTAACATTTGCACTTAGAGACAACATTTAACATCTAATTAATATTAGAATATACAAACAAGCCAATTGATATAATATTAGTTAAATGTTAATTGACGTTCTTGAGTGCGGTCGTAAGTCAGTCATGGCACGCAATTATTGTCTTTATTCCCATATTAATAAGGTCCATCTCCAGATCGGGTAAGGTCAGAGGCGTTGTCGTCGTAGCCTGATCGCACTTCCGCTGGCTCCACAGATATCCTGGGTTTGAATCCACGCTCGTCAGCTTCGTATTCTACTACCTGAAGAATTAATGATATATGTTAATATATTTTTCGAATATGTATATCAATTCCATGAAATATTTTTATTAATTTCCTTTTTTTTGGCCTTGCAGGTCTACGAAAGCTTCAGAAACTTTGTGTCAAACATTTTGTCTCCCTTTGGTCTGATATTAAGATCATGTGCTGAGTGATGGAAGTCAACATCACGCGTTTGTTACCAAAGTGAAGAAATATGAAGAAGATGAAAAGATGAAATATTAAGCCCTCAGTGGCAGAATCGTTGCAGGTTAGGTATTTCTAGTATATATAGAGTGCATTTTCAATCTATGTAGAAATATGAAGAAAGACTTGTTATGTGGGCGAAAACCGTCACTTGAAGACTGTTTACAAGTACTTTCTACTTTTTCAAGTTTTAATATTTTTGACTTTTTCAAAAAAACATATGTTTTTTTTAATCGACAAAAAAAGTTTAAAAGACATGCCTGTTTAGTTCCATCTGGCAACACCACGAAGTAAGATCCTTCTGCTTTATTGTCCTGCCTCGACTCTGTGTGACCGAAGTCACTTCCGGTTTCGAAATCGTTCACTTTGTATCCGAAATCGTAGTTCGCTGGTTCCTGTTAATTATTTTAGATTATTAATTCGATACTTTATTTTAGCCAATAAAATGGTAATAACAAATATTTCCTCAAGTGGAAATCGAACCCACAACTTGTCCATCCAAACATTTATGTGCCTGTGTGCCGACTGACCTCGAGACCTCGTGATAAGAAGTATTAATACTTAGCAAAATTTAGAAAAGATACAAAAAAATATGATTAAGATATATTTTGGTTCAGATTCATAAGCTCTAAACTAAAAGTGAACGTTAGAGAGTATATGACTAAACGCACTGGTTATAGTTCAAATTTGGAGTTAACGTGTACGCTTTAAAACTATAAACATCTTTTTATCATTAGCTTTTTAACATTATTATTTATTTTCTCTAATATTGAAGCTGAAGCTTTCGATGGATCTACTATAGTAGTAATTAGATAGTCTAGTAACCTAACATAGTCAATATTTTACTTTGCTCATGTTATAGGATTAAGACTTAACGATTTAAACATTATGAGTTAAATTATATTTACTTCATTTAGAAGTTCATCAAGAGCGTTCCTCGCGTAGTTGTATCCTTGGTTGGCAAGAGAGTACTGTTCTGGGACACCGTACTGCTCTGATGGCATTGAGTCTCTGACAGATGGCACACCGTATTTGGGGGATGGAGATGACCTGATTCGAAAATAGAAATAAATATTTTAAAATGAAACACTTTTGTATGCACTGGTATTAAAAATAGCATTTTAGAAAACCCAAACGGTCGCCTTAAATACTTTAAGCAGTTTTGATTAAAGCATCTATCTTCAACTAAAAGGTTCACAGTAGTTTTACTTCAAAATGTATAAAAATTGCATAGTAAAACATATTTAATAGACCTTATTAAATTTGAACTGTTAATTTAACAGTTCAATTTTTTTTAACATAAATTAAATGATAACTGAATTAAATATAAATACTACATCTTTGACAGTATTTTAAATTACATACCTGCTCGTATCGAAAGAGGAAGTGTAGCCACTATTTTTCACATTGATTCTGGCTTCAGGGGGTCCATATTCAGAGGACAAGCTTCGTTCATTCGCGTTTGGCACACCGTATGTTTGAGAAACAGTTCTGGAGCTGGGAAGGTAAGATTGAGAAACCGACTTTACGTTAGGAGTGTAGGAGTCAGAACTTCTGGTGATGGGCACTTCCTGTTGCGATGATGAAGAACGAGTACCAAAGTTTAAAGACCCAGAGCTCTTTGATCCAAACGATGATTTAAAATTCCTTGTAACTACACTTGATGATGGCTTATTTTGTTTGGAGCGTACTGAGTTATCGCGTGATAAAGGACTCGATCTCGATTGAGGTAAACCATATTGAACTGAGGGAGACCTTTGCAGGGGGGTTCCGTAGGAATTCGAAGGATAGTCTCCAATAGTGTTGTACTCTTCAGAGCCTGATCTAAGTTGGGGAACACCATATTCTTGAGACAAACGTTGGCTGGGAGCATTAAAGTCTGACGACTGAGAAGGCACTCCGTATTCCGCAGAAGGAGCATTTCTAAAGCTGGGTGGTCCATATTGTTGTGACAAGCGTGCATTTGGGACTCCATACTCTTGAGACGGACTGGATCTTAGCGACGGAGGACCATATTCTTGGGCGGGACCTGATCGTAACCCTGGTTGACCGTATTCTTGGGACAAAGTGGACCTAGATGCGGGAAAATAAGAAGACTGTGACGTTCTTGAAGATACTGTATCGTAATTTTTTTGGCTCCGAGATTCAACTACTGGTACTCCATATTCTTGAGATAGAGATCGTTCGGCGTCGTGGCTGTAATCGTGATCATGACTAGACCGAGTTGCTGGATATCCATCACTAGAAAACAAAACAAAGTAAATTCGTTACTTTTTGTCAAAGTTCTTATTATTGAGATATTTAATAATTTCCTTTAACATTTTAAAGTATTAATCACACACTTATGAAATTAAAAAAGGCATTATTTCATTATTTATGTAATAAAGTTTCGACTTACCCTACAGGTGGTTCTGCGAGTGCAATCGCAATTAAACTGATAAACAAAAAAATCTGTAACAAAATCTATAATTATTTATCAATGCCTTAATTAAAATTGAAGACATATGCTCAAGAAATTCTATAAAACCATATAACATACCTTCATTTTCCACTTTCTACTTATTGTTTCTGTGAAAACGACCGAATATCTTTTCGTAAAACCCTAAACACTTTGGTATGTTATAACTATTTTGTTCTTTATTTTAATTTGTATTATATTTCTTTACAAATCATTTTCCTAATTCGAACCTGTAGCCGATGCGTTCACCGATGGACTAGTGACCGTTGAATGGTGTCATCCCAACACCATGCGACTATTTATACTAAATCTAATTTGACAATAGTGAATCCTGGGCAAGGTAATGACGGAGTTCTTGAAACGGAAACCATTCAAAATACAACCTTATTTCATTGTATTAGAGATAATTGTACGTTTGAGCGTCAATTTTTGCATTTTGGTACAATAGCTACAAGCATTTAATTCTATATAGATTAAAGATAAATGCTTATAACTTTTTATTTGCTTGCAATGTATTTAGGCCATCCTCGCGTAGCTGAACAGGGACAGACGTAAGATAATGGTTGCGTGTTCGACTCTCGCTCGAGGGTTTTAAATTATTTACTTTTTTCTGCTGTGGCACTTAAGATAAAGTGCTGCGTTAAGCTTCGCTTTAACTCGCAATGGTCGATTTTGGGTGGAAAGTGGACAACAGAGTGTCTGTGCATAGCAAAGTAATTACAGAGAACGTAGTGAGATCTCTGTCTCTTCTGTTATGCGAAGAAAGCGTGAAGCTGTTTTTTGTGTTTTTTTTTTGTTCATTTAAATTAATTTTGAATCATATATCCTTAATAGTTTGGGCCGAAATTTTGGATGCTGAAATTATAATTTAAGATGTATAGATGAAGGTTTATTCTACACTAGCGGCCCACTCGCGCCTTCGCCGCGTGAACTGCAAAGCTGTATCTATATCTATATATTTTTAGCTTCACATTGTATCCCGCACACAGCACGGTAGGCAGAGGGAACCTAGTGTTAAGACACTCCGTTCCCCACTTTCCGCCGAATTCGGAGGCATTGTGTGTTAAGTGGCGGAAATTAACGCCGCGCTTTACCTCTACACCAGAGCGAAGAAAATGGGAATATTAAATACTCCTCGAGGGCGATTCGAAACCACAACCAGTCGTTTACAGTCACACGCTTGTGTCACTGGGCCACGACTGGCCACTTTACTTCACTGGGTAAATTTTCAAAGGAAATAAAACGTTTTTAATTAAAGTTTTCTTTTGGGAACAAATTATTGATTAAAATAGTTTCAATCATCTCATATTATTACAATATTTAACGTTTTTATTCGTTTTTCAGTCCTTTTAATTTTTTTATGATAACATTTCTAATTATATTTTGTAGAATATCCTATTTTATGTGTATATTTTATGTGTTCAACATCCACGCAGTCTTCCATTCGAACCACCTCCTAATCTTGGATTTACTGTTTTAATTACGACTAAAGTAACGAGGCATGAGAGATCCGAAAACGTGATCTAGTAGCGAAGTGTAGGTATATGTAATACGATTTCGAAACTATAATAAATAAACAAGTTATTATATATGTAAATATAATATGTTCTTAATAAATATCACACAATTAGAGGCCAGTAGTGGCGTAGAGGCAAAAAGTGAGACTGTGAAGCGCGGGGAATGGAGTGTCTTAACACTAGGTTTCCTCTGCCTGCGGCATACAGCGTGAAGCTTAAAAATTAAAGTAAATATTAAATACTGTTAAACCAATCCAGGTTCCAGAATAGTATTTAATATATACTTTCTATATGCATCCTCTTTATATCTTGTACGAGACAGTTTGATCTTTTTGACACATGTACATTTTTATGATCGATATAACTTTGTAATGACGACGATATTATTTACTTAATTTAATTATTTTATAAAAATTGTAAAAATATTAAAAAAGACACATATAATACGAAAGTCCCTAAAGATTCAAGGCGTTTTAAGAACTTTTATTGCTTCAAAGTAAAAATTAAAATTGGAAAACTGAAAGTAATCGACGCTTGTACAATGTCACATCTGATGATGGTTAGTGATGCGCTACGTCCACTTCAACAATTGTATTAAACACGAAATAATAATTATATTGATAACAATTGGGGCCAGTCGCGGCGCAGCGGCACGAACGTGTGACTGTAAACGACTGGGTGTGGATTCGATTCCCACTCAAGGAGTGGAAATTATATTTCCATTTTCTTCGCTTTGGTGTCGAGGTAAAGCGCGGCGTTAAGTTCTGCCACTTAACAAGCAAGGCCTCCGAATTCGGCGGAAAGTGGGGGGTGCGGAGTGTGGTAACACTAGGTTCCCTCTGCCTACCCTGCTGTGTGCGGGATACAGCGTGAAGCTATAAAAAAAAAAACATATACAAGCTCCGAAAACTCTGGTGATGCTGATCTTGGCTGTGCTTTAATAAAAACAGTTTTAATGATAAAACTCTTTTATTTTTCTATCTTAATTTTTACATACAGAACTATTTCTCAACCTCAAATAGATAAATTCAATTTCAAATTCAAAATATCTTTATTCAAATAGACTTTTGAAAGCCCTTTTGAATCAAATCAATCAGTCAAATGTACATAAAGCTACCACCGACTCGAAAGGCAGTTCTGCTGAGAAGAGCCGCCCAGAAACTCAACAGTTGCTCTTTTCAAATATATAAATTAGAATTTTATTATTAGATACAATGGTAGCTAACCGGCATTGGACTTATTCAGATTAATTCCTCGCATTTTTGTCCTTTAAATACTCTTCTACAAAGTAATAAGCTTTACTTATTAAAGCATTTTTTACAATGATTTTAGATAGGTAGTTCGGAATATGGGACCAAACAACTTTTCCCAGGAAACATGAGTCGAAGCGTATAAATCTCGTTACAATCAAAAGTAATTTAAAACGTTATATTTTGGACTGGTGAATATTTTCTGTTTCCCATCACTAGCCCATCTGTCAAAAAGATCAAGCTATGTTGGACAAGATATAGTGTTAATAGAGCACATAACCAATAGTGATTACAGTCAGAAGTCGTCCCACGGCAGCAAAATGGCCTTGATTTAAATAAATCTCTATCTCTATCTCTTCTCTTCTCTATATATAATAAAAGAGTAGAAAAGTCAATTCTGTACATGAAATATTTTAGATTTTTTTTAATTGGGTATGTTAATATATCGATAACAGAGGCAAAAAAACCACTCAGTAGAATTTTTGTGTATCTGTCTGTTTGTTAATTTGTTCGTCAATCACGCTAAAACTACTGGATAGAAATGAATGAATTTTGGTAAAGTGATAGCTTATACTCCAAAGGTACATATAGGATAGTTTCTCATGTATCCATGTATTTCATCCCGGTTTTCCGTGTAATTTTTTTGGAAAAAATAAAATCCGATATAAGTAAATCATTTGTATACTGATATCTACCGGGTAGAAATTAATGAATTTTTGTATGGAGTTAGCTTAGAAGTTAGAGCAACATATGGGATAGTTTTCATCCCAAAAAAAACATTCAAATTATGTCGATAGTTCACGAGTGAAGCTAAATTTGTTTCAATATCACTAATTAAATATTTATAAAATAAAATAAGAATAACATTTATTAAAGATACATTTGACCGGTCTATAAAACTTTATATAATCTATTTGACAGCAGATGTCACACGTTTTCTGGAACGGGTAGCGCCATCTGTTATTATATAGTTGACATTGTACTAGATGTATTCGTATTCATTTATATTATTATAAAAATGCAAAAATCTGTATCTCCTCTATCTGTTATGTTTTCACGGTTAATCTACTGGTCCGATTTAGATGGAATTGGATTGGATGAACGCCGCGAGCGGGTCTTAGATTACCCTGGTATTCAATACAGTTCCCGCAGAAAAATGAAAAACTTGCAAAGTGAAATTATATTGATTATTTGCAAGTAAAGCTATTTTTTAATATCAATAATTAACGCAATTGTAAAATAAAATAAAAAGCGTAAAATTTATTTAAGATTTTATGACCAGTTTATAATACTATATACCAAATTGTATATATGTACGAATATGTACGAAATCTGCTATCATATAAATATATGATAGCAGATTTCGTACGTTTTCTTACTGTAACAGTTGTCGCTATATGTTATCAAATAGTATGGACATTATACTAGATGTATCGTTAATTTTCTCAAGAACATAATTAATGACGTAAGGTCAAAAATATAGACTACCCCTTTTATAAAAAAACAATCACAAAGAGGCAATAGAGGATGAAAATGGTAGTTCACGTGGCGAAGCCGCCAGCGGGTCGCAAGTAATATATATAAGAGGATATTATAAAAAGATTTCTTTAAATCAAAACATTTATTTGCATCTAAAATACAATCTACAATCAAAGCGCTTACAAACTATGAGGTACATTTTTTTATACATTTTTTTTCAATTTGCTACAAAAAAATAAATAAATGAGTAATTAAACTAGAAAGGTTTTCGTCACAAATCTTATGAAAAAAAACATACATTTAAAAAAAAAATCTGGATATAATATAAACATAAGTGAAACTTCAAAAGAGTGATGTAAATGCAGAATAACTAGCATTTTTTTGTATTTAACTGTAAGATCCCGCTTTTTCCTTTATTGTGTTCTTTTCCCCTGAGCGAATATCAAACCCAAAGACCCTGGCCCATTGCGTCAGGACTCCTTCATATATTTATTTAGAAATGACTAATTTAATATATTATTAGATATTTTCTTATTATTGAAAAAGCCATTTCCTAATTACAATTTTAAAAAAGTTTCACTTCAACAAATAAATAAAAATAAAAAGAACAATAAATCATTAAAGATTTGGACGAAAACCTTATCGTTTAACATGTGCACATAAAGACATCAATTAACATTTAATTTACATTAAAATAAACAAACAATACAAGTATTGATATAATATAAATTAAATGTTAATTGACGTTTCTGAGTGCGGTCGTAAGTCAGTCATGGCACGCAATTATTGTCTTTATTCCCATATTAATAAGGTCCATCTCCGGATCTGGTAAGGTCAGAGGCGTTGTCGTCGTAGCCTGATCGCACTTCCGCTGGCTCCACAGATATCCTGGGTTTGAATCCGCGCTCGTCAGCTTCGTATTCTACTACCTGAAGAATTAATGATATATGTTTATATATTTTTACAATGTGTATGTTATGTTTTTTTCAGCTTCAAGTTCTATTCGGCACAAAGAAACAGAGAAACTAGTCAAGACATTGCAAACGAAATTAAGATAGCATGTTGAGTAATGGAAATCAACGTCATCTTTCTTATGATTATTTTTTTAATATTTGTTTCCTTTCGCTACACGCTGTATCCCGCACACAGCAGGATAGGCAGAGGGAACCTAGTGTTAAGACACACCGTTCCCCACTTTCCATCGAATTCGGAGGCATTGCGTGTTAAGTGGCGGAACTTAACGCCGCGCTTTATTTCGACACCAGAGCAAAGAAAATGGAAATATTAAATATTTCCACTCCTCGAGTGGGAATCGAAACCACAACCAGTCGTTTACAGTCACACGCTTGTGCCACTGCGCCACGACTGGCCACAGAGTCTGGTCATTTTTATTAAAGTGAATAAAAGAAAATGAAATATTAAGCCATTAATATTGGCGGAATCCTTGTAGGTCCAAATTCTCTTCGAGGAAGTACTTGTAGTTGCAATGGATATATAGTGTATTTCTAATACCGGAGTACATAGAAGGACTTGTGCTTAGAAATTCTTTCTACTTTTTCTAATTTTAATATTTATGACCGTCTCTAAAACTATTTACTAACAACAATATATCATTTAAGACAAACATTATTTAATTACTAAAACAATATATAAATGACATGCCTGTTTAGTTCCATCTGGCAACACCACGAAGTAAGATCCTTCAGCTTTATTGTCCTGCCTCGACTCTGTGTGACCGAAGTCACTTCCGGTTTCAAAATCATTCACTTTGTATCCGAAATCGTAGTTTGCTGGTTCCTGTTAATTATTTTAGATTATTAATACCATTATTTCATTATGTTTAATTGTTAACGTTGTACTGAACACCCAATATCGACAATTAATCGGTGTACGGTGAATGACCGCACATTTGCAAGCTCGGCACTTTACATTATAATAAAGTTTTGTTATTTAATATTGTAAGCAATAAGTTTAGTTTACATTTAAACACGTAGATGTGTGTACTCATTAGCAATCAATATCATTTTATTAAATATTATTTTATCAATAAACATTTTTATCAAGCATTTAGTCCATCAAACAAAGTTGTGTGGAGCACCGTACAATCGGTCCTAATCAAAAAACTGCAATTAATTAGGCTATTCACAATAAACCAATCGAACCAATGGAAGGAATCGAATAGCATATTCAACCTTTATTTTACACAAAAAAATGATTTACTCAATGATAGAATTGCTGGATTAATCTTTGGGTGGAGAGGGTTTCCGCTGGATTTCAGTTTTAGTAGGTAGTATCGGACTTATTACCGGTGAGTCCCACAGTATCATCATCCGTCCGTAAGGTACATGCCTGTCTTACGTACGGATGGTCTGCGTAAACTACATTTCCCAGCGACAAAACAAAGCTGCAGTTTTTGGATAAGGCTCGATTATTGATATTGGACGTAAATTGAGAATTAAATTAAATTTACTTGATTCAGAAGTTCATCAAGAGCGTTCCTCGCGTAGTTGTATCCTTGGTTGGCAAGAGAGTACTGTTCTGGGACACCGTACTGCTCTGATGGCATTGAGTCTCTGACAGATGGCACTCCGTATTTGGGGGATGGAGATGCCCTGAATCAAAAATTACAAGTAAATACCTTAAAATGAAGCTATTTTAACTATGTATATTTTTTTGGTATTCATAAATGCATTTTACAAAACACGACATCTCAAATTCTTCATAATACCTATAGGATAACAAGATAAAGTAAGATAACTACTGTAAAGTCTTCGAAACATGGTGTCTTCTAAAATTGATTTTTAATTTAGTTAAAATTTAATTTCTAAATGTATAAATATTACGAAAACAATAGATCTTATTAGGGAACTAAATAGTTGAAATACTTTTTTTCTGAAAAAGACATATGTATATCATAATTAAATTGAAATTAAATGATGCCATCTAGAAATACAAACCTGCTCGTATCGAAAGATGAAGCATAGCCACTGTTTTTCAAATTGTTTCTGGCTTCAGGAGGTCCGTATTCAGATGACAAGCTTCGTTCATTTGGCACACCGTATGTTTGAGAAACAGTTCTGGAGCTGGGAAGGTAAGATTGAGAAACTGACTTTGCGTTAGGAGTGTAGGAGTCAGAACTTCTGGTGATGGGCACTTCCTGTTGCGATGATGAAGAACGAGTACCAAAGTTTAAAGACCCAGAGCTCTTTGATCCAAATGACGATTTAAAATTCCTTGTAACTACACTTGATGATGGCTTATTTTGTTTGGAGCGTACTGAGCTATCGCGTGATAAAGGACTGGTGTTTTGGGCGCTACGTAGTCCAGGGAAGTACTTTTGGGAAGTTGATGATGATCTTTGAGCCGATGAGAAAACATTCTGGGAAGGAGTACTGTAATCCTCAGAAGGGTTTGATCTCGATTGAGGTAAACCATACTGAGCTGAGGGAGACCTTTGCAGGGGGGTTCCGTAGGAATTCGAAGGATAGTCTCCAATAGTGTTGTACTCTTCAGAGCCTGATCTAAATTGGGGAACACCATATTCTTGAGACAAACGTTGGCTGGGAGCATTAAAGTCCGACGACTGAGAAGGCACTCCGTATTCCGCAGAAGGAGCATTTCTAAAGCTGGGTGGTCCATATTGTTGTGACAGGCGTGCATTTGGGACTCCGTACTCTTGAGACGGACTGGATCTTAGCGACGGAGGACCATATTCTTGGGCGGGACCTGATCGTAACCCTGGTTGGCCGTATTCTTGGGACAAAGTGGACCTAGATGCGGGAAAATAAGAAGACTGTGACGTTCTTGAAGATACTGTATCGTAATTTTTTTGGCTCCGAGATTCAACTACTGGTACTCCATATTCTTGAGATAGAGATCGTTCAGCGTCGTGGCTGTAATCGTGATCATGACTAGACCGAGCTACTGGATATCCATCACTAGAAAACAAAACAAAGTAAACGTTACTTAATTGATTATTTTTCAAACATTGTTATTATCATTATCATGTTCAATTATTTACTTTTATATTATAAAGTTATTTTTAAGTTATTTTATATTTTTAAGTTTATTTGTGGCCAGTCGTGTGACTGTAAACGACTGGTTGTGGGTTCGATTCCCACTCGAGGAGTGGAAATATTTAATATTTCCATTTTCTTCGCTCTGGTGGGCGGCTTTAAATTCCACCACTTAACACGCAATGCCTCTGAATCCGGCGGATAGTGGGGAACGGAGTGTCTTAACATTAGGTTCCCTCTGCTTACCCTGCTGTGTGCGGGATACAGCGTGAAGCTAAAAAAACATATTTTAAAGTGCTACTCAGAATTTTCTAAAAGGATATTGAAAAAGGCATTATTTAATTATTTGTATAATAAAGTTTCAACTTACCCTACAGGTGGTTCTGCGAGAGCTATCGCGACTAAACTGATAAATATAAGAATCTGTAACAAAATCCATAATTAATTACCAATTTCCCAACTAACATTCAATGAATTATAATCAACTAATTCTTAAAACAATTTAACATACCTTCATTTTCCTCTTCTTATTGTCTTCTTCTACTTATTGTATCTGCAGAAATGAAGAATATAGTTATTAAAGCTTATTCTTTCTGCTTTTTTTTACGATTTTGTTTTTAACTTAAGTCTGTATTATATTTCCTTAGATATTATTTACCTAATTCGAACCTGTAGCCGTTGCGTTCACCAATGGACTAGTGACCGTTGAATGGTATCATCCCAACACCATGCGACTATTTATACTAAATCTAATTTGACAATAGTGAATCCTGGGCAAGGTAATGATGGAGTTCTTGAAACGTAAACCATTCAAAATACAACCTTATTTCATAGTAATAGAGATAATAGTGGGTTTGGGAGTTAATTTTTGAATATTTGATACAAAGTGTCGACACTGGCTGAACTAGATGTGCTATTGTTCAAATAAATCGATAGTTCGCGTATAATGCTACATTAGCGTTGCGTGCGTTCGTAAGTGCCTCGCGTTATAGCTTCGCGGTGTTTATGGCTTTTAATAATATATGGAGATTGTTTTGATTTTTCAATTTATTATAATTTTAATTTATAAAAATAGGAAATTTTGGAACCAGTAGTGGCGCGTAGGCACACTGTGTGACTGTAAAGCGACTGGATGTGGGTTCCATTTTCCTCGAGGAGTGGAAATATTATTAATATTTCCATTTCTTTGCTCTGGTATCAGAGGTAAAGCGCGGCGTTAAGTTTCGCCACTTAACACGCAATTCGGCGAATTCCATAAGAATATTAATTTATATAAAAAAATAGTATTTTATTATTACTTTCACATTACAAGTCTCTCTTTTTTGTATTTTAAGTGGTGGGCAGAGAAAATTATCTCCTTTATTTTTTCGTTAATATTTAATTTCTTTTTTTTTTTTTAACTTCACGCTGTATCCCGCACATAGCAGGGTAGGCAGAGGGAACCTAGTGTTAAGACACTCCGTTCCCCACTTTCCGCCGAATTCGGAGGCTTGCGTGTTAAGTGGCGGAACTTAACGCCGCGCTTTACCTCGACACCAGAGCGAAGAAAATGGAAATATAATTTCCACTCCTCGAGTGGGAATCGAACCCACAACCAGTCGTTTACAGTCACACTCTTGTGCCACTGGGCCACGACTGGCCACTTAAAAATAATGTGTAATATTTTTATCAATGATAGGCATACCATATCTATCCAGTATATAATGGAGTTTCGTTCCACAATCTTCAAGCAATGTGCGAAATAATATTCAGAATGGGAGAAATAACGTGATAATGCCAAGGGAAATATCGTTTAAAACTGAGAAATAAGGATATATTCGGGCATTGGCACCTCGTTCCTTTTCAGTTCATTCTTCCAGTTCATTAGAGCAGAATAATAGTAAAATAATATTTACCTAGAGTGGGAGTCGAACCCACAATCATTCACCTTTAGAGTCAAATGCTATTCCCCTGCGCCACGATAGCTCCCTTAGTTATATAAATTATATTTAAAAAATCTTTACCTACATCAATCAGAATACTAACAAGATAACTTTATTAGAGAAATAAAAGTAAATCGGGGCTAATTTATTAGTGTTATTTCAGTCTATATTAATCAACCATTGATAAACTTTCTGTTGATTTTTGTTTAATACTTGAAATCAACTTTACACTCTTTATTACCAAAATCGTGCTGTTGAAGGAATGTTACCTTAGCTCAATTAAAGTTTACTTGGAGAAGAACAGAAAGCTTTTTTATTAGCTTCACGCTGTATCTCGCACACAGCAGAGTAAGCAGAGGGAACCTCGTGTTAAGACACTTTACAGTTCAGTAAAGAAATCGAATCTACCGTCTTTTCCTTCAGGCTTAGAGATCAGAGTTTTAAAACTAAACCTGTTTCTTATGTTACTGATATTTTTATTCTTTGATTTTTCTAATTAATTGTCTGCTTTTAATAGTTTTTTACAGTAGAAAATATGACGATTTTAAATGGCCAGTCAATTTTGAAAAGAGAGAATCTGGTGTCACGATCTCTATTCTCCATTTTCCAAATCAGGACATTGTTTGTTGGGTAACAGAACTGAAAAGTACGCTTTGTCTTTGATACCAGAACGGAGAAAATTCAAAACATTTATATAAAATCATTCCTCTCAGTGGGAATCGAACACATAACCATCCCTTTTACAGTTGATGTCTTTCCCTGAACCATGATAGCTTTATATATAAATAAACATACATAACCAACAAGAACACCATCAAAACTGGTTTAAGTGAATCTTTCACGCTTTTCCATAGAGTTAATTAAGGACAAGGTTAATGTCACTCGTTCTAACTGTCACGATTTTAACAGGTGTTTAAAATCTTTTGTTAACGTTACCGTATATACTATAATACTTCGTATTTGCTATGTAACAATTGTAGGGTTATATTATTATTGCTTTTTTAAAGTTCACGCTGTATCCCGCATACAACAGGGTAGACAGAGGGAACCAAGTGCTGAGACACTCCGTTTCCCACTTTCCACCTCAATTCTGGAGGCATTGTGTTTTAAGGTGGCGGAGGTAAGGCTGCAATTTCCTCGATACCAGAGCGAAGTAAATGGAAGTATTAAATATTTTCATTCCTCGAGTGGTAATCGAATCTACAACCAGTCGAGTTTACAGTCACACTTTATACCCCCAAGCCACGACTGGCCTCACTTAGGTATTTAATGAATCTTTGAATCAAATTTTGACCGGAATTGGTTGTTACTTTTTTTCAACGTCCCACGTAGAAAGGTAAGGAGAGAGAACCCAGTGAAGCTAACACTCCGTTCTCTTCTTTTGCGCAAAATGTTGAGGGGCAGAACTTTGTCTTAGGGACCAGAGAGAAATTCCGGCCAGCTCTTCTCAGCAGAAATGTCTTCCGAGCCGGTGATAGCATGTTCATTCGATTCAAAAGTGCTTGCAAAACGTATATCTAAATAAAGATAATGTTCATTTGAAAAATGAAATTCTACAGACGTAATCTCAATGTCAAAGGCAGAGCGGAAACAAAAATACACTGTCCTAGTAATCCCTAGTTGGTAACAAATGCTTCAGGGATATTAGAGAAGTTTGAATTTTTAATTTCAATAAAGGAATTGCAGGAAAAGACCTGCGACACAAGAATGATTCAATTTTATGATATTTTTTTAACAAAAGACTTGTTTTAGCACATACACACTGCGGTATTTTAAAGTTAAATATTCCACAGGCGTTATCATTTAATTTATCGATAAAATAGGTAATAATATAAAACATTTCAAATTAATTTGGCTAACATGAACAAATAATAATAAATTTCAATTTAGTTCACGTATAAGTCATTTAGAGAAATAATATCCTCAGCAAAATAAATCTTTTTGAAAGGATTTTTAATTGAGAAGAAAATTTAAAACGAACCAATGGTATATGGAAATCTTTATTAGTTTATATAAAAATTTAAATACGTTATTTTAAAATATGTTCACTCATAGTATATGGAAATCTTTATTAGTTTATATAAAAATTTAAATACGTTATTTTAAAATATGTTGACTTTCTTCTTCATCCCTACTCCATATAAGTAGTGGTGTCCAAGTATAATTATTACCGTACATTTTCCTTCTTTTTTCTCCAGTGACTGAAGGACTATAAGAAGAAATTGTTAACGGAGCGGGCTATCAAAATATTTTACCAATTTATACCACAAATATAAAGTATAAAGGAAAAACACATTGTCCTTATTATTATTTATTAACCTAATCTTAATTTTAATTAACATTGCAATATATATACATTTACAGTCACATATCTATAAGTATAATATCACAAAATATAAACTAGAATACGTATAATATTTTCTACAATGGCAACCCTGTCACCTTGTCAAACACTCTTATCGAGGCGTCAGCAAAAAGTCCAAGCTTTATATTTTCAATAATCACAAATTCCGTTTGTAAATTTGCACTTTGCAAAACACTTTCTATAGTTGGTCCGTAAAAATGATGCCCTTGGTGTTTTTTCTTAAAAACCACAGCTACATTCCCTTGTAAAGATAGCAAATATTCAATTTCTACTTCCAAATTACATCGATTTGCAGAAAGGATGGCTGTAGCGGTCTGTCCTGGCTGTAATTGTATATCTATACCACTATTTGTTCCTAGTGTCACTGCTTTTGATTTCTCATCACTCTTACCCCAAATAGAAGGGTGGGTGAAGTCTCTGACACCTGACATATTTGAAAATGTAAAGTTTAAATTATATAGAACTTCCTGTGACACAGATGAATCTGTGCTCGGTGGCCAATTTGTTGAAATTGTGTTTTCAACATTCCCACTGATGTCTGCGTTCAATTTAATAGTATTATTTGATAAATTATCATAATTCTGTGACGTTACCATGATAGATTTCATCGTTATTTCTTTCACTCTAACTGATTTAACTCTTAACATCCGGGTCACTTGTTGCAACTGATATTTTTCATATATATCCTTAGAAGACGGAGGGTTTTTGAGATACACATGATTTGGTTTGTCATTGTAAATTCTTTTAATTGCCTTTTGCAAATTGTTTTTATCGATTTTAAAGAGTTTCAGTTCTTTCTCACCAATAATAGCTTCGTCGTCTCCTGAATATTCTATGTTTACATCTGATATATTCTTTCCAATATTTACATCTATAACTATGCTAGCTTGTGTTAAGAATAACGTTGTAAGGAAAACTGTTATTGATATGATATTCATTTTTTCCTTATTTAAAAATAGTAAGAGAATATAACTAGAAGGACAAATATAGACTAATTAACGAATGTTATATGAGTGTCGACCTTTGTCATTTTAATCAGACCGTAAAAAAGTTAGGGTACCGTTAATATGATAATATTTTATAATTATTACGCTTAAAGTACGATAGCAATTCTTTCAATAACTTCAGCTTTACACTTTTATCACATATATCAGGGTAGGCAGAGAGAACCTAGTTTAAAGACTCCATTCTTCACTTCCCAAAATCAAGAAATTGGATGTCAAGGCGGAACTCAACACCGCGATAATTTTTAACCCTGAGGTATCAGGGCGAAGTAATTAAAATAATAAATTATTACCCCTGAGTGTCCCACTGACAGTCTTTATTATTAATAAAGAAACTTTTTTGCAGCTAAAGTATTACCAATATAGATTTAAAGTACATGTGTACTGTACATGCGTAAACTCCATTTTATTTAAGATAGTTCAAATGAACTTGACCTCATGATACTGTGATTTTCGTGAGATGAGAAATACGCCACTTAGGCAAAGATATTTTTTTATTTACTTATTTTTTATTTAATTAATATATTATATTCATATCTTATTTCATTGTTTTATGTATATTTGTTTATGTCAATAACAAACTGAATTTATATACAAAAAATCAACGGGACGCTTTGTCCCGCATAGCATGATAGTTTTTTTTATTAACGAGTAGAAGTACCACCTTATGGTAAGAGGTTACCTTCGCCCATAGACTTCCACAACGTCAGACAAGGAAGGAAGAAGGATGAGGATGGTGGGAATAGGGATAGAGCTGGCTTACGACCCCTCGAACCGGATCACATCATCATATGTATGGCGGTTCGTCTTTGACAGATAGTGGTCGCAAGCCAGTCGGAGAATGAATCTTCTGCCATCGAGCTACTGGGTTTCGTTCTTTTACGGGACGCTTCCCAGCTGCAGAGGGGAATTGTATTCTTGACCCGTCCCCCCACGGGAAGTCAAAGAGAGCTGGTTGAGCTGGTTGAGCTTGAAAGGCGTGGTTCTCAACGCCACGGTTTGTCTTAGTAGAACGGAAGAAAGAATATTCAAATATAATAATTTTATGTTTGCAGTTAGAGTTAGTTAGAGCGCATAGTAGCGCGTAATTTATTTTATTATTTAGCTTCTCTCTGTATCCCGCACACAGCAGCACAGAACGTAGTGTTAAAACACTCCGTTCCCAATTTTAAATGGCGGAACTTAACGCTGTGATTTGCCTCGACACCAGAGAATAAAAAAAAATATTAAAATTTCCACTTCCCGAGTGAGAGTTGAAGCCACACCTAGTCGCATTCCCTTATTGTATTTAAGTACAAAGATTGTATTTATGTACAAAGATTTTGAATATAGTATTGGATTTGAAAACTGTAAATAAAACTATTGTAACGAGATGGTTTTATGCTACATATAATTTTGGTTAAACTCAACGTTTTACTGAAAAACGATTTTTCTGAAAAAAGGCAGTTAAATTTGAAAAAAAAAGAAAATAACTGGGCTCTCTTAGGGTGTATTTTATAAGCCTTAGTTTTAAGTACTGACACTGTACTGCTAAAAAAATGTAATTTATATTAAAAAAAATATTTAAAAAAGTTACAGATCATATATCCGTAGTGTAATAAAATAAAATTTTAAAAAGGTATTCTTGCAAGGTCCGTTCGTTTCACATTATTATTTTTGTATTTTTCTTTATTAAAATAAGTTTGTTACAAAAATTTACTGGTAAGTAGTAAACCAACCTTTTATTTATATAAATGCCTTTACCAGGAGGTTTTGCTCTTCCATTAGCATAACAATAAAACGACAATAGAAATGTCAAACTTAACTACATTATTGTTAAAAAGTAATGACATTCCTTAAATTTATTTTATTATGTTCTAAATTTCACTCCACTACAACGTCGCCCCAGATACTTTATCATACACTTTCAAAGAAGCATCAGTAAACAATCCAATCTCAACGTTTTCAACATACACCACTTCCGTCGGCAAATTTCCACTTTTCAGAACACTTCCAATAGATGGACCATAGAAATGATGTCCTCTAAACATTTTCCTGAAATTCACAGCGACATTGCCCTTTAATGTTAAAGCATACTCGATTTCAATGGCCAACGAGCAACGGTTCGCTGATAGAACCGCAGTGGCTGCCTGACCTGGCTTCAGTTCTGTTTCCATACTGCTGCTTGTACCAAGCGTCACTGATTCTGACTTCTCCTCACTCTTACCAAAACTTGAGATAAACGTAAAACCAGTTGTTCCCGATATTTTTGCCAATATAACATTCAAATCATACTCAATCTCCTGTGTCACAGACGTTTCTTTAGTCATCGTCCAGGAAGTTGTGATGGTATTTTCAACAGTTTGACTTATCCCCGCGTTCACTTTGATTGTATTTTCGAATGAATTCTCGAAATTCTGTGACAACACCAAAATAGACTTAATGGAGCTTTCCTTTATTTTAACAGATTTTACTTTCATTATTCTCGTTACAGGTTTCCATTGGTATTTTTCGTACAAATCACCCCACGGCGTTGGACTCTTGAGAAATACGTCTCTTGGTGTTTCATCGTATTTGCTTTTGACGGCACGTTTTAAATTGATTTTATCGATATTAAACAGCTCTATTTCCTTATCCCCTATAGGAGCTTCATCAGAACCTGTATATGTTATGAGTATATCCGATAGATTTCTCCCAGCTTCAATGTTAATAGCTATTTTGGCTCTAACTGTAGTTAAAATGGCTAGAGAAAGCACGGTTGTCAAAAACATATTGTACTTTAATAATTTGCGTGATATATAAAAATTCCTAACTATGTCATATTACTTAACGGATAAACATTAACTGTATTTATTTAAATATTGTTTTTTTTTAACTAACCTTCATCTGTTTTATCAACTTATTCACAAAAAACCATTTTAGGGATCCGCTAATAATACAATGGATATAATTTAGCATTTTCTTTTTTTTTTTTAAATTCACCTACTGAAGCATTAGTACTAGACAGCCTGTCACAATTTTTGTTTCTTTTACTCAAAAGAACTTTACTTAATATAAATTTATGTAAACCTATTATAAAAAAAATATTAATAGATTTTTTTTTAAATTAGATTTTTGCTAAGAAGATTGTAAGCCTTGTCTGTACAACTCAATAAAGATGTATTCTATAAAGTAATCTTAAAAGAACATGTTCGGCTCATTCTGTCGTGATCCTGATTGGAATGGCAAAGTCATCAGGTCCATGTTATGAAAATTGTCGTTGAATCACGAAACGTGCAAATTTTTGAGCATATATTAATAATGTGTATTCAAGATGGCAAGAAGTAGATAAAACTAGAGAAGAAGAAGAAGAAAAATAAAGAAGATTTTCAGACAAGTGACGGCAAAGGAAGTAAAAATTGCCTATAAAAGCTTATTAAGCCACAAAAGGATTTTAATAACTATGAACTTTTATATACATAGATATAATCTTGCATGTATGTTGGTTTATTTTACATACACCTATAGATATTCAAGGGGCCAGTCGTGGCGCAGTGGCATGACTGTAAACGACTGGTTGTGGGTTCGATTTCCACTCGAGGAGTGGAAATATTTAACATTTCCACTGGTACTGGCACCTTCGCTCTGGTATCAGAGGTAAAGCGCGGCGTTAAGTTCCACCACTCAACACGCAAAGCCGAATTCGGCGAAAAGTGGGAAAAAGAGTGTCTTAACACTAGGTTCCCTCTGCCCACCATGCTGTGTGCGGGATACAGCGTGAAGCTAAAAAAAAAACTTATACATATACTTAATGCGTGGAATTAATCTGATTTGAGGCCAATGCAGCTTAGCTACCATTGTATCAAATAATGAAATTGTAATTTTTATATTTGAAAAGAGCAACTGTTGAGTTTCTGGCCGGCTCTTCCCAGCAGAACTGCCTTCCGAGTCGGTGGTAGCTTTGTGTTCATTCGATGATTCAAAAGTGCTTGCAATAGTCTATTTGAATAAAGATATTTTGTTTTTTTTTATAATTTTTTGTCTAACTTTAATTATATTTTTGCCTGTGACGTAAAAATAAAAAAATATGAAAATAACAAAAAAAACTTCATATTATATAGCCCAACAAAATATTTATTAAATGTACTAAGTATTTACATAGGTCTAAAGTTGTAATGTTAACATAAACTTGACCTATCATTGATAATATTTCATATGTTTAAGGCCAATATATAAAACATATTTTACGACAATGCTTAAAAAACTATTTATTTATTTTAAATTTATTTTTCTTTGATAAATTGTATAAATAAATAAATAAAATAAAATATATTATTTTTTTCTGTTCTTATTTTTATTTCGTCCAATATATTATTTAAGTCTGCACTAAATTGTATCGATGCTGCTTTGAGTCTACCTTTGAGATTACTCACATAAAGTATATAATCCTTTCAGCATCTGTATCAGGGCTATATTAGTTTTACCTATTTAACTATCTATATTTATAAGAAAATCTTTCAATGCAATTTAGACACATTTGCTTCCTTCCTTCATTCCTTTCTTTAACATTTTCATAAAGTCGTAACTCCTATGTACAATATTTTCATACCATGAACATGAATATGATATCCTGGTCGTCCTTGTCAAGTCCTTGACGACCACAATAGTAAATAAATAGCGTGTTTCTTCTAGTTTCCGTCTTATACCGATTTGTTAATGACTAGGGAAGAGAATTTCTCAACCTAGTGACAATTTCTCGACTTAAATAATAAAAAAAGAAAGTGGTAATAAAAATAAATAAAATAAATATTAAATAAACAAAATAACACATATCAATTTATTTGTTTATATAAATATCTATTGATCGTTACTTTGGCGTATAACTACGCAGTGACTAATAATATATCAAATGAAATCTTAACTCATACGTCTTTAGAGTGTCATTCTAACATGAATAAGCCTATATTATATCTCGCGTGTATAATATTTTTAATTTCAAAATGTAACGCTAAAATAAGTATTAATATAAGGGTAGCCCCTTATAAAGCTGTAGCGGGAGTGAATTTTACCGGTGCTGATAATAAATTGATAACTGATAAAGAAATAAGGTTGTACAACGTGTCTGAAGATAATTTGAAATACGGTGCTCGAGTTGAACTGGGGAAAGCGCCAGATAACATATTCCTAAAAGATCCAACGAGATACGGTGATTTGTATAAAAAATATAAATGGAATGAAGTGCGCAGAAATCTACAAATACAGAGTGCTGAAATTGACGATATAATAAATGAAAATACGGTGGTAACAGTTGTAGATTATATAAATAACACAACAGGTAAATTGAAGAAAAACGTGAGAGTCTATCAAAATTTGCATCTAAATATGAAATCGCTTTGGTCCAGCAAGGGTATGTTTGTGGATGACATTCCTTACACAGTGAACGTTTCAATAGATCTACAGAAGTTTGTTTTCGAAAATAAATGGAGGAAAGACAATTATAAAACAGCAAAAATGTCTTTTGGTGTGAACAGCTTTGGTTTTGTTGATATTGAGCCAGGGAAGGCTGTGTCTATGAAACTGTTGGGCAAAAGAACAATCATTGTAGCTAAAATTACGTACATCGCTCGCCTCACCGGTCAAATTATAACAAATTATGCAAGATTATACGGAAAATATCACTTTTATGCTCCATCAATAGCTAACATAATGAAAGCGGGTAAAATAAAAAATGAAATTATAATAACTGAATACATAGAAATAGTATGCTACACAGATCCATATATTGAAGTCCGAGATAAGTTTACAGGGAAAAAGATTACTATAAAATACGCGAATAAGGCATTTCGCAACAAAAAGTATTTTTAGATAATGAGAGGATAAATTATTTCTTTAATCAATTTTACTCGTATGAGGAAAATAAATGTGGACTTTGTTTTTTAATCGCTAATGTGTTTATGTGATTATTGAAGACATTTGAATGTTTGTGAATCCTATTTGATATGTTAATTATGTCATTCTTTTATTTATTTAGTTTTTAATTATGGTTTATTGTGTTTTATTTATTTTATAATAATAAATGATTTTACATATAAGCATGACAGACCTTAATTTTTCTTGTCGTCGTGTTTCCCTATATCTTATTAATAAAATATTATCTTTTATAATGCACTATATTAAGTTAAAAGTTAATAAATACATTAGGGCTTCCCGTTCACGGCTTTGCCGCGTGATCTGCAACTTTTATTTCTTATTCGAGCCCCTTTAAGATTCTCCAACTTTTTGTTCAACCATAATAAAATATAGAATAAAAAAGCAGTATTTCTGAAGATTAGCGCTTACAAACAAGTTACAAACTTTACCTCTTTATTGCATTAGTACATATAGATATAAAAATAAACAAAAAGGTTTACACCTAGTAAATCTTGTTACATAATAGAACAGTTTGTTATTATTTCTACTTTAATTACCGAAAATTGAATGATATCACTTATAAACAGTCATATTGTTTAGTTTACTGTATAATTTTTAAATTTAGTACATTTTAGTAAAAAAATATAAAACATTAAAATAACAGATTGTTTTGAATATGGCAATACCTCTTTTAATGCGTCAGTACTGTCAAAAGAGGCGACAAAGTGACAGCTGACAGCGACAGCTTACATTCACATTTTTCACATTGCAAATTTAGATTCCACGGTCATTCTGCCGATAGTTCAAATAACAGTATTGTTAGCCATTCCTATTTGTAAATTACGTGTTTTGCATAGTTATTAAATAAAATAATACAGAATTCCACATTCACAATGTTAGTTTAATAATTATTTTTATTCTTTATATTAATTTACTCTTAACATTCACTTTTACTTTAAGTTATCTTATATAAAGTAATATTAGTGATATATTAATAATATTATTATAATTATTTGTGCGTGAATTTGGATTCGTAAGTAAAAATGTTGCGGGGAATACTTGTATTTTTGCCTTTATACGTATCCGGGTAAGTGTTTTTAATATTAAGTTTTAAATAAAATTAAAAGATTCGCTTAAGTAAATACAAATATTTAATGCGGTAAAAGTTTTTTTTTACTGACAGCAAAATGTGAAGAACCTTCTGAAGGTTTATACTTTTTATATGTTATGAAATCATTTTTTACAGTCTTGTTTGCCTTCTTGTGTTTTATGCTTAAATTAATTTAGCATGATATTTTTATCACCAAATAATCATTTGTTTACGGATAACTATATGAAATACAAAATTTGAGATATATCAATATAGAATTCATAAATGTTACATTCATAATCTTAAAGATTATAAGTCTAAGTCCTGATTATAGTTCGAAATTTATTAACATATTCAACATATCTTTGACCTTAGTATGTAATGGTAAAAATTATGAATTTCGTTTGACTGTTTTCTTTAATTTATACAGTAAAATACAATTTTATGCCTAACATTTAAGTTAATCAATAAACTGACCAGAAATAGATTTATAATTAATTTGTATGCGGTTGAAGTATGTATGTGTGAGAAGTATAACTGTGAAATCTGTCTATAATGTATTCAAACATTTTGGCCCATCTAGAACTACCAAAATTTAATTTCTACAAAAATTTCAAAGGAGGCATTAGTGGGACCTTTTCAAATTTGCTTGAATAGAGAGAGGAGTTTGTACAGTGGAGGTCAATGCACATTCTAAAGGTGCCCCTTAAGCCTACACTTATGTTGGAAGTGTCAGTTACTGCCTCTGGCTTCTCTTATTGCGATATAATGTTCAATAGATTTAAAAAGAAACTCCTTTGAGCTTGTTCTCTCTAACACTAACTAAAACAACTTTAATTTCTTATTTAATTTATCACTAAACCTTACATTTTAACATTATTAATGAAATTACACAAAAAAAAAAAACGAAGTACGAAATGTAAATTAATTATAACATTATGTTATATGCTATTACTTTTTTGTTCAATTTTTAAATATATAATTAATAAAATACAGGTTATATTTCTTTTTCCTTAGAGTTTATCAGTAGGTAAATTGTTCAATAATATCCACTGGCTTACCTTTTGCAATTTATTTGCCCTGGGATCTATGACTTTTAATTTTTTTTCTAAATGTTGCCTTACACCTCTGCAAAAAATTCAAGTTTCGCCACTGGGCTTATTAAATAATGTAAACAATGAACACGAATAATGTCTGTATAGAAAATAAGATCTGTAGAGAGAAAGGGTCACTTTAATATGTCAATTTATTTTGCTTTTTAAAAAATAAAAGAAATTTGATTGAGGAAAACACTATTGTTAAAAAAATGAACAAATTGAAAAAGGAAACAACTACAACATTTAGGTTCAGACACTGCTACGCTGTGCCATTATGGCCACATATGATTTATGTATAAAGAAGTATTATTTATATTGTGACGATAAAAATCCGTAACAATAATTTATATTATTATATTTCAATACTTTCAATATCAATATAAATTTATAATAAAAAAAATATGAATTTCCCCAGAAAATGGCCAGTTGTTGAATTATTTATTTTTATTAAATTTAAAAAGTACATATCTAAGTCATGAAGGTTATTTTTGGAGGCATTAATAGTTATAAAATTGAATGTGAATAATAAAAATAAGTTAATTTAATATATACTTACATGTCACATAGGTTATATATAGGTATGAGGCTGTCGCATTGTGGCTCAGCGAGACATGTCATGTATATGCGATTGGTTGGTGGTTTAATTCCCTACTCGGGAGACGACCATTTTAATTATATTCATATATCCGCTCTAATATGGCAAAGATTACTGTTGAATTTTACCACCTTACATGCAGTCTCAAATTCAAAATGAAGATTGGACCGTCTTGACACTACGTTCTCTCTGTTTACCCTGCTATGCGTGAAAAAGCGTGAAGCTAAAAAAAGAAATTTTTTTTCTTTCTTTTAGCTTCACGCTGTGCCAGGTAGAGGGAACCTAGTGTTAAAACACTCCGTTCCCCACTTTCCACCGAATTCGAAATAAAAAATATAAATCTTAAAATATTAAATGAATTACATAATTGTTATGTAGACTGCAAATAAAATACGGCCATAAAATAAAACTGCAATAAAATAAAAAAAAACAAACTTTAACAACTTTAGTTAGTTTTTTTAGATACATATTCAATATATAAATATTAAATTGAAAAGATACATAGAATAGGCGTCAGAGTGAAAATTTTATAGTAAAAACTAGTGACCCGCTCGCGGCTTCGCCTGCGTGAACTAGTCAACTATTTCACTATAGGCACATAGACATCACATTAGAAACCTCTAAAATTGTCAATGTTTCACTACTATATTATGCATGTCTTGTACATATAAACCTTCTTTTTTAATCATTCTATCTGTTAAAAAACCGCATCAAAATCTGTTTTGTAGTTTTAAAGATCTAAACACACATACATACATACAGACGCAGGAAGTGATTTTGATTTATACTATGTGTGGTTTGGGCACGTCGAGAGGATGAGTGATAAAATAATGGTAAGAAAGATGTATGTAGCAAAAGTGAGTGGTAAGAGAGGCCGGGGGAGACGTCGGTTGACCTTCGAAAACACAGTATCGATGATACTGGAGGAAGGTCACTTAAAAAGCATGAGGACCCCGGAGGGCGTGTATGAAGAGGTTGATGACTGTGGACGAGGCGAAGGAAGTATACAGGGACGTAGCGTTTGGCGCTCCGTTCTCTCTGACGGTCCTGCTAGGAATAAAACGTGAAGCTAGATAAATAGATAGACGAAAATTAAATAAAGTTTTTACTGTTGTACTTCTCGAAATATAATATAACTGAATAACTTATTTATTTTATTTTTTCTATATTTACAGGGTTTTCATTCTCGGTGCATCTATAACGGCCGGTCTATTTGTGTTACAAGTGGCTGTAGCGCCCCTTATATTTAAATACTCGAAGACATTCCGTCGTCATCTCATTTTTTCTAATTCCGGTAAGCATTTTATGTATAAGTACTATATGATGCGTAAAATGTGCGTTTCCTTGGCAACCCATAAGTTTAATAAGTTTAAGTGTTTTTAAAATTTATTTTTGTAATACATACTTCCATACTTACTTATGTTATAATTGCGAATGTCTGTGTGTTTGTCTTTCACGTTTTCACGGCTGAGCGCATCTACTGGTCCGATTTGGATGAAATTTGGAATGAAAGTAGTAAAAATGACTGGGTCTAACCTAGGCTACTTAGTTTTTCAAAAATCTGCCTCTAAAGGATTGAAATAGGGGATGAAAGTTTATATGAAAAATCTACATCGCTTGACGGAGTGTAACGAATTTTGGCATATAATAGTTGATAATCCAAGGTTAAACATAGGCTACTTTATTTTTCAAAAATCCTCCACCGGGGGTTGCAATATACCGAAACAGCCACGTAGATCACGCGGCGAAGCCGCGAGCGGGCCTCTAGTTATAAAATAAACTGGTAACACAATAGTAGTGTTCAGTAGTATTTTTGATCAAAATCTGCTCTCATATTCTTATTGTGGCCAGTCGTGGCCCAGTGGCACAAGCGTGTGACTGTAAACGACTGGTTGTGGGTTCGATTCCCACTCGAGAAGTGGAAATTATATTTCCATTTTCTTTGCTCTGGTGTCGAGGTAAAGCGCGGCGTTAAGTTCCGCCACTTAACACGCAAGCCTCCGAATTCGGCGGAAAGTGGGGAACGGAGTGTCTTAACACTAGGTTCCCTCTGCCTACCCTGCTGTGTGCGGGATATAGCGTGAAGCTATTTTTCTATTTTTATTGACTTATTCAAATAGTGTAAGCAGTAACATAAGCAAATCAGTGCTTAGAATTTGTAGCCAAAAAATTACAATTTAGAACTTTCACTTTACTTTATGTTACGGTATTTGCAACGTGCTTTTTCGCGGTGGTCTCGTCCAACGACATTTTACTGTTTTATTTATTTTTCTTGCACTTTTATGTACGAATTTATTGATTCGTATATATTTAATTGATTTATATCTAGGTTTTTAAGCAAAATAAGTCTTTTTGTAGAATATATTGACTATGTTTTAACTTGAACGGAACGTTAATAATAAATTTTAGATAATTAAAGATATAACTATTTAAAAAATATAAATATGAGGTTATTGTAGCGCAGTAGTACAGCGTCTTGCCGTAAACCCAATGGTTGAGGGTTCGATTTCCTCCATTTGGTGATACAATCATAATTTATATGTATTCTATATGGGGCCAGTCGAGCCGCAGAGGCAGAAAGTGTGACTGTAAAGCGATTGGTTGTGGGTTCGATTCCCACTCGAGGAGTGGATATATTTAATATTTCCATTCGCTTCGCTTTGGTGTAGACGCAAAGCGCGGCGCTATGTTCCGCCACTTAATACAAAAAGGCTCCAAAATTCGACGAAAAGAGCGGAACGGAGTGACTTAACACTAGGTTCCCTCTGCCTACTCTGCTGTGTGCGGGATACAGCGTGAAGCTAAAAAAACACAATTTAATTATTTTCATTTCTTCGTTCTGGTAATAAAAAACAGCCCATCTAGATTCGCCATTCAACAGGCAATGTTGGAGACATTTAGGTAGAAAATAAACAACGGAGTGTATTAACACTACATTGTCTCTGTCTACCCATGAAAAGCATGAAGCTTAAAAAATATGTTAATACTTTTAAGTTTAAAAGCGAAGAAGTTTAGTAAATTGAAAAAATCCAAGTTACAGACACTTTGGAAATTGAAAAAAACCAAAGTGTGTGATTAACACTTTAAAACGTTAAAGAAATTTTAGAAGATGTAAACTATAATTTGAACGCAGCGGGATTCGAACCCGCACCTTAGCTTTGTTCAGCTTAGTTACAAGAAATGGCTTGAAGGCTCGAGCACTTGGGCGGTTTCCAAGAAGCGCGGGTTCGACTCCTGCTGCGTCCGAATTCTTATACGTTTTCTAAATGTCTTTTTCAATTTCCTAAGTGTGCGAATAACACTTTAAATATGTTAAAAGTATTCAAATGTTAAAAGTATTAATAAATAGCATTCTCTCTTGCCAAATGATTGTTCATAGAATAATCTTTGGGCAGCAGAAATTTTAAAAATCTCTCTACAGAGAAGCTAACAACAAAAATAAGTTGTAATAAAGCGTTTAAGAATTTCGACGCAACTTGCAGTAGAACGCATGGATTAGCGGTCAGTGCGCTTGAACGGTTACCAAGAGGCACGGGTTCGAATACCGCTGCGTACAAAATTTATACGTTTTAAATGTCTTTTATTATACGTTTCATAAATATATTTTTCAATATTATGTTAGTTATTGAGATTTCAGTCAGGATGCGTCTTTTAATAAATGATCGTTGAGAGTTCTATTTCCACTTTTGTAGTTAGAGTTCTAATTTCCACTCCTCGAGTGGGAATCGAACCCACAATCAGCCGTTTACAGTCACACGCTTATGCCACTGGGCCACGACTGGCCACTTTTACGTACTTTTCTTTTCGGTACGTTACGGTACGGTACGTACGATTGTGGTTGACGTGATTCTTCATTTACCACGTTCCAAGGTCCAATGTTTTTTAAGTTTAATGAACTTTATTATCGTCCAAAGACAATCTCACCTATGCGATAGCAAGACTTAACATATAGTAATAAACAATAAGGAATTACTTATAATTAATTAATATGAGTGAAAATAAAATCAAAATAGAAGTCTGATGGACGTCGCACGCCCAATATCAATATTCGAATTTAATCCAAAAACTGTGATCTTAGATTGATCATGCTGTCAATTTTTTGATTCGAGGCCAGTCGTGGCCCAGTGGCACAAACGTGTGACTGTAAACGACTGGTTGTGGGTTCGATTCCCACTCGAGGAGTGGAAATATAATATTTCCATTTTCTTCGCTCTGGTACCGAGGTAAAGCGCGGCGTTAAGTTCCGCCACTTAACACACAATGCCTCCGAATTCGGCGGAAACTGGGGAACGGAGTGTCTTAACACTAGGTTCCCTCTGCCTACCCTGCTGTGTGCGGGATACAGCGTGAAGCTAAAAAAAAAAAATTAAATAGATATTTTTTTTTCAGTAAAGTAAAGGTTGAATATGTAATGAATATGGTTGTTCATTGACAATAAGCAATTGAAGAATTACATATACATACATATAACCCTTTCTTTGCTTAAAAAAATTATTTACTCAAAAAATTGACTGCTAGATCAATCTAAGATTACAGTTTCTGTATTAGGATCGATTACTAAAATTTGACGTTAGACTATCTCTTGTTTTGTAAATATCCAATGTTTCTTAAATGTATAAAATGAAACGATCTGTATATAACAATTACTTAAAAAAAAAGAAGTCCCGCTGAGTTTCTTGCGCCGGTTCTTCTCAGGTCTGAGGCATTAAATTTAGTGAACCGGTGGTAAACTATTTGACGTTCAAAAAATGAAGCTTGTAACTTATTATTTTGAATAAAATTATTTGACTTTGATATTTTTAACATGTGACGGTAAAATGTTATACCGTGGGTAGTTATTACAGTTTTTCCTTCAGGTATATAAATTAAATTAATTATATTAAATAGCTTTACGCTATATCCTGCAAACAGCAGGGTAGGCAGAGGGAACCTAGTGTTGAGACACTCCGTTTCCTCCTCCGTTCCGACACTTTCCGCCGAATTCGGAGGCATTGCGTGTTAAGGGGCGGAACTTAACGCCGCGCTTTACCTCGACACCAGAGCGAAGAAAATGGAAATATTAAATATTTCCACTCCTCGAGTGGGAATCGAACCCACAACCAGTCGTTTACAGTCACACGCTTGTGCCACTGGGCCACAATTCAGGTATATATAAGATTGAATTAAGAATCTCAATATATTATGATTATATTAACTGACTCACGGTTAATGACCATTAATCAGTAAGTGTAGTAATCAGTGGCTTAACAGATTCCTTTAAATTCTTTAACCTTCCAACTGAAAAGTCAATAAACATGCAAAATTAAAATGTTTTTAATATTATTAAAGAGATTACGATACTTTTTTATCGATATCGTATCGATTTCGTCATTAATTAAGATAAAGTTAATGATATTAACCTCTTATTTCTATCTAATGTTTATCTTGCATTACCTTCACGATTTTTCTAGTACCTATAGCTTCTAGTGTAGGTAGAGAGCCTAGTGTCAAGACACTCTACTTTCCGTCCATAATTTTTGAGTATGCGAGTGGCGGAACTCAACCCCGCGCTTGGTTCCATCAGGACAGAATAAAAAATAAATTAGTTATTCCCCCGAACGGGAATCGAACCCACTATCGCGTTCCATTATACTAATCAAGTTTACAGCCAGACCCACTCCGATATGATTTCGATTTAGATGTTTTTTTTTATGTTTGTTACATAAAAAAGTATAGTAATTAAGTTTATTATATATGTTTAGATTTATAAAACGACCATTTGTTAAGCATTAAGTTTTTTTTTTTTAATTTTGTAATGTGTGTAATTTATTAATTTTATTTGGTTACTATTATATAAACGCTCGCGGCTTCGCCGCGTGCACTACTTAACTGCTTCGTTATATTGCAACACTCGGGGGTCGTTTTTTGAAAAATAAAGTAGCCTATGTTTAAGCTTAGATTATCAACTACATTTATGCCAAAACTCATTATAATTGGTCAAGCGGTTTAGATTTTTCATATAAACTTTCATCCCCTATTTCAACCCTTTAGCGGTTGATTTTTGAAAAAATAAGTAGCCTATGTTAGACCCAGTAACTTTTACTACTTTCATTCTAAGTTTAATCCAAATCGGATCGGTAGATTAGCCGTGAAAGCGTGACAGACAAACACACAGACTTTCGCATTTATAATATAAGTATGGATGTTTTTATCCTTTTCCCTTATGTTGTCGGATATACAGAGATTCAGGGTACTTATCCGCAATGCGGGCATTAGGAAGTTACGCTACATATTAACGCTCAATATCAATAATCGATACTAATCCAAAAACTGCAACCTTAGATTGATCTAGGAATCAATTTTTTGAGTGAAGTAAAAGTTGAAAATGTAGTCGTTCGATTGGTTATTGATCGAAGCATAGTATATTCAACCTTTACTTTACTCATAAAATCGATTTAATCAAAGATTGATTGCTTGATCAATCTAAGGTTGTAGTTTTTGGATTAGGATAGATTATTGATGTGACCAGTCGTCGCCCAGTGGCACAAGCGTGTGACTGTAAACGACTGGTTGTGGGTTCGATTCTCACTCGAGGAGTGAAATTATATTTCCATTTTCTTCGCTCTGGTGTCGAGGTAAAGCGCGGCGTTAAGTTCCGCCACTTAACACGCAATGCCTCCGAATTCAGCGGAAAGTGGGGAACGGAGTATCTTAACACTAGGTTCCCTCTGCCTACCCTGCTGTGTGCGGGATACAGCGTGAAGCTAAAAAAAAACGTCGTATTTCTGCCAGGAAAGTTAGGATAACAGGATACAAAATAGATTACTTTTTTTTTATTTTTAACATTTTAAAGTATTATTCACACTCTTGGGAAATTAGAAAGGATATTTAAAAGAAAAGTATAATAATTTGAACGCAGCGTGAGTCTTTAAGTTTTTATAATTTTATTAATAAGTATATTAGTATTTATCTTTCCTAGTGTACACATAGGTATTTGTTCCATATATTGAAAACACAAGGCAAACGACTCATGGTCGTGTACTTATCTATACATACAAATATAATGTAGGTATATCATGTATATCATTAATCCAAAATAATATATCGTCTCCATATCGTCTTCCGCTTTCACCCCATAATAGTATAGCACTAGCGACACGCTCGCGACTTCGCCTGCGTGAACTACACTTTTCATCCCCTATTTCAGCCCCTTAGGGGTTAATTTTAAGAAAAAAAAATATCCTATATTTGACTTTGCCTTATCAACTGAGTCTTACTGAGAAAATTCATCGAAATCGGTCAAGCGGTTAAAATTTTACGTGTAAACTTTTATCTCCTGTTTGAACTCTAGAGGTTGATTTTTTAAGAAATAAGTAGTCTAAGTTTGGGTCTTCACTTATTTTTATTCTAAATTCCATCTATTTCGGGCCAGCAGATAAGGCGTGAAAGCGTAACAGACAAACAGACCTTGTTCTTTATAATTTAATAGATTCAGATAAATGTAGTTGTCAAGAGTGTCTTGGCCGTTCTCCACTTTCCGGTCGAAATCGAGACGCTTAGTATTGACTGGCGGTGCTTAACGTCGCACTTTGTCTTAAGCAATAGTTTTTTTTCAGCTTCACGCTGTATCCCGCACACAGCAGGGTAGGCAGAGGGAACCTACTATTAAGATACTCCGTTCCCCACTTTCCGCCGAATTTAGAGGCATTGCGTGTTAAGTGGCGGAACTTAACGCCGCGCTTTACCTCGACACCAGAGCGAAGATAATGGAAATATTAAATATTTCCACTCCTCGAATGGGAATCCAATCCACAACCAGTCGTTTACAGTCACACCCTTGTGCCACTGGGCCACGACTGGCCACATTAAGCAATAGTTAGATTTATGAACCAATGAACAGGAAAACAAGATTTTTTTTAATGATAAACTAATTATCTAAGTAAGGTTGTAAGAATTCTTGTTTTATGCGAAGTCATTGCAGTCTGAGTGATCATTGTGATGCAAGAATAATGATTGTTAATAGTACCCCCTTGACGCGTGTATTACGCATCGTCTTAGTAACGCATATGTCACTTTAGACACAAGCGTGCGTAAAACACGTAAGTGTGTGTAATATTTGTGTTATTTATTTTATGGGTATCTGTACTTCATATAAACTATAACTATAATGTACTAGCGATCTGCTCGGGGCTTCGCTAGCGTGAACTACCCGATTGTAGTTGCTTTGTATTTTCGACGGTCCGCTTTCTCGCTTAAGTTAAGCGGTTTATATTTTTCATACAATTTTTCAGCCTCTTAACAGTAATTTCAATAAAAATGGGTAGCCTATGCCTAGACTTAGAGTGATTAACTACCTATTTAAGAAAAATCATCGAAATAAGTTAAGCAATTTAGATTTTTATGTAATTTTCCTTTATAGGTTTTTTTTAAATATCATCATTAAAAATATTTTCGTTCTGAATTTTATCCAAGGTGGTTTAGCCGTGTAAGCGTAACAGACAGACATTCACATTTATAATATTAGTATGAATATAGTATTGTAAAAAATAAAAAAAAAACATGAACGTGCGAATTCAGATCATTTATATTAATTATTTTCTTCATACTTTTACAGAAACGGTTATAACTGTGTAAAAACGAGTAAAACTAGGCCTTGCTTTACCGTAACATGTTTTTTTGCTATTAAGCCTGGATAGTATATAATGTTAAAATAATTGCCCCGTACGGTAAATCTGTATGTTGTAACCTGAAAAAAACCAATTGCACGCTTTTTTATCTTTCCACTAAAATCTGACATTTTGAGTGTTGAGTGGCGGAGATCAACGCCGCTCTTTGTCTTACCAGAGTGAGAGAATGAGATAATTTTCTATTGTTAATCTTTTTCATGAATAGGAATCAAACCCACAACCAATCACTTTTTAAATATAAAACTTTGAACAAATTTGACTAAGTCTGAACTTGACTAATTCAGACTTAGTCAAATTTGTTCCAACCAGCGCAGGTTCAAATCCCGCTCCGTAATTTTCTTTATAATTTATCTAAAAATACTTTTCAATTTTGTGAATTTTGAGAGTTCAAGTTGAAGTTCGAGAAGACGTGAAAATAGTTTAAAATGGATTTTTATGGCCTCACCCTTTATTCAGCATAGCGTAGTAGCCATAGAGGACCTAGTGTTTAAATACTCCGTCCCCCACTTTCTGTACAAAATCAAGATATTCCGTTTCCCCTTATTTGTTCACTGTATTAATTAAAAGTAAAAAAATATATATTTTTCGTTTTTTTTTTATTATTATTATTTTTTATCCCTTCTTTGTTCAATGTATTAGTTAAAAACCCTATATTTTTCATTTTTTTATTAATATAAGAAATATATGTTTATTTTTCAGTACAATGGCCTATAAACGTGGACTTCGAGAATCCTTCAGAGAGCGGCATTAAAGGAGCTCGCAACTTAAGTATAGAATATAAATCTAAAGTTGACAACTGTGATATTAAAATTGGTGAGTAAATTTATATATTATTAATACGTCAATGTAGGCGGAAAGAACAAAGTGTTAAAACACTCTGTTTTGACATGAGGGAGAATATTTTAATACATGCTTTGATGAAAGTGGTAAGTCACTTTTCCGGATTTTCTCCCTTAAAAAAATACATTTATGCTTTTTATTTTTTATTTAGAAAAATAATTTAAAATATATTCCGTTTTTAAAGTGAGAACTTCTTTAGGCGCGTTGAGCGTTTTGGTAGAGGGTAAAATCCTCGGTTCGCGTCACCGACATGCTAATGATAATAGTATTGAAATTGAAATTCGTGTAAATATAAATACTATGTATAATTAAGATAATTGTATATTAATTATTTTTTCAACCACTTTGTATTTATATTTTGTTCATGATTTGTTTAACCCATCATATGTAACTAATAAATAAAACATAAAAAATGTCATATAATTTTTGCATATAGTTTTAATTACACTCAACTTAATAGTTCCGTTTTCACTTCTATCGGCAGTCCCACGACTGCTACTGTTTTTTTATATTATTAACGAGTACTTAAATTCAAAAGGCCACCATGGTGCTGTGGTACAGCCTCTAACTGTAAACACGATGGTTAACGGTTCTTTTATTCGGTTAATGATTATATTTAAATTTTCATATCTTCGTTCTCGTAACAAGACAAAGCGCGGCGTTGAGTTCCGCCACTTAACACGTGATGTCTCGATTTAGGAAAATGGATGGAGTGTATGTTCTCGTAATCTTGATTTTGGGACATTTTACACGCATCTATGTATATTTTTTATTTATATATGTATAACTATGTCTTCAAGTGGGAATCGAACATGTACCCTACGTGTACAGTCAAGACACTATTCCACTGCGCCATGACGGCGTATATTGTCATGTTGGTATTAGGTTTTATTCTTTACTATTTGTTAAAGTTGAAGATATTGTGGGAAACGGAGTGTCATAACACTAGGTTCCCTCTGCCTACCCGAATGTGTGCAGGATACAGCGTGAAGCTGAAAAAAAAGAAAGAAGACATTGGTGTGTTGAGTGGCGGATCTCAACGCAGCACTTTTTCTTACCAGATATAGAAAATAAAATATATATGATATAGAAAATAAAAAATAACAATATTTCCCCACAGGAAATCGAACCCACAACCTTCGACGTACAATTCCTGTTTTTCTATATATAATTATTTTTAAAATATTTTAGGTATTTGGCATATTCTACCAAAGTCGACATATGAGAAGCTAAAGGGTAGTTTTAATACCTCGGACAAAGAGGAGCTAAACAAAGTGATGGATGAAGAACTAGTCAATTCCAAGACGCCCATTATGATTTATTTTCATGGTAAGATATAACTATTAAAACATTTAAAGAAAGAAAACGTATAAAAATTTGAAAGCAGCGGGATTCGAACCCGCGCCTCCTGAACCGTCCAGGCGCTCTCACCACTGAGCCATGCGTTCTACTATCCGCTGCGTCGAAATTCTTATACGTTTTATTACAACTTATTTTTGTTGTTAGCATTTAATTAGTTAGTAATTTTCCTAAGTGTGGAATAACACTTTAAAAATGTTTAAATAAAAAAAACTTAATATATGCCAATCAATGTCATTGCCTTTTTATACACAAGAAAATCTGAAAAATTCAATTATATAACTTACTTAAATATAATATAACCATAGTATGCGGTCGCATTCAAAAACATTATCTGAAAAAATGTTTTTACAATATTAAAAGTTTGCACGCAGCGAGATTCGAACCCGCGCCTTGCGTTCTTCTACCAGCTACTTCGAAATTCTTATACGCTTATTACAACTTATTAATGCTTTTCTTCTAAAAATGTTTTCAATTTCTTAGTTGTGGCAATAACACTATTAAAATTTTAAAATATCATTTAATCATATTAAAATACTAGCGGCCAGCTCGCGGCTTCGCCGCATGAACTACGCAATTGCTTCGTGATATTGCCACCCTAGGGGGTGGGTTTATGAAAAATAAAGTAGCCTATGTTTAAGCTTAGATTATCAACTATATTTATGCCAAAATTCATTATAATCGGTCAAGCGGTTTAGATTTTTCATATAAACTTTCATCCCCTATTTCAACCCTTTAGCGGATGATTTTTGAAAAAATAAGTAGCCTATGTTAGACCCAGTAACTTTTACTACTTTCATTCTAAATTTCATCCAAATCGGACCGGTAGATTAGCCGTGAAAGCGTGACAGACAAACACACAGACTTTCGCATTTATAATATAAGTATGGATATACTTCTTCTTTCTAATTGCAGGAAATTCAAATTCTCGCGCCGCCTACCATCGTGTGAAGTTATACAAATTCTTCCAACGCATGGACTTCCATACAATTGCTTTTGACTATAGAGGTACGTAGTTTTAACCCATTTTTTGCTGATTTGCAAATGTGTACATGTGTCCGAATTTTATCTATACTAATATAATAAAGAGGTAAAGTTTATAACTTTGTTTGTAAGGGGTAGTCTTCGTAAATACTGAACCGATTATGAAAATTCTTTCACAATTAGAAAGCTACACTCTTCAGGAGTGCTATAGGATATATTTTATTATGATTGAACAGAAAGTTCAGTGAATTCTAGAGGGGTTCAAATACGGGGACAAAAGTTGCAGATCACTAGTGGCTAATATTTACGTACTAGCGGCCCGCTCGCGGCTTCGCCGCGTGTACTGCCTGATTGCTTCGTTATGTTGCAACTCTCGGGGGTGTATTTTTGACCTTCGATTAATAACTATATTTTAGTGTCCGACCGAAGATTCGGTTTCGGCATAGTTTCGGCAAAAATTGGAGTTTCGGTCGAAGTTTCGGTTTCGGCCAAAAAAGAGCCGAACCTTCGGCACGTGCCGAAACTCGGAACTCTTGAATTGTTACACAATTCAAAGATACTTTTGAGTGATTTTATAACATCTGGACCTAATTACAAGAAACCGTAAATGATTTCAATGCTAGTGCATTCACACGCTACACGCTACACGATACAGCTCCGAAAACCCATGTGTAGATATTTTCAATCACTTCGCTGTACGGAAATTGGAAGAAGTGTATAAAAGATTTCACAAGACCTTATTGAGTCTATATGTAGGCACAGCTTGAAGCGTGTCGGCTAATTGTAGCTTTTTGAGAAACACAAAATTTTGTTCCGTATCTGTTAATGAATAATATGCTAAATTAGTATCAAATATGACATGTGCCAAACACATTGTCTATTGCTAATTTATTGCTAACTGTGTACTAGACATAAGCAACTGGCAAGTTTTACATAATTTAAAATCTGCTCTTGGATACGGTCCTTTGTGGTTATGGAGGTAGAGGTCAAAGTTAAAGTCCTACTACTGATCTTCAATGTAGCTGTACCTTACTGTGTCGTACCTGATAAAACTTAAAACAAACGTTATGCATCCGATTCTCATTTCGAGAAATAATTATTTTATTTCTCTGCTCTGGTACTTAAAACGAAGCACGACGGTAAGTTCCACCACTCAACATTCAATGCCTCGATTTCGCGCGAAATGTGGAGAACGGTATCCCTAAACACTAGGTGCTAAAAAAGCAAAGAGTGAAGCTGATAAAAAATTGTATTTAAATTTAGAAATATTTACATATTTAAGTTTAAATATATTTTTTTACTGTAATAAAATCAACCTTATCACAATGACTCAAATTCACGTGTACAAAGCGTTGAAAATGCACTATTTTGTAACATATGATTCAAATTTTATGACGTCATCAAGAGTTTCGGTTTCGGCAGAAACTGAAGTCATAGCCGAAGGTTCGGTTTCGGTTTCGGCAGAAATCTTAGTTTCGGTCGGACACTACTATATTTATTCCAAAATGCATTACTATCGATCAAGCTTTAGTAAGGTTTAATTTTTTCATATGAACTTTCATCCCCTATTTCAACTCTTTAGCGGTTAATTTTTGAAAAAATAAGTAGCCTATGTTAGACCCATGGTTATTTACTACTTTCATTCTAAATTTCATCCAAATCGGACCGGTAGATTAGCCGTGAAAACGTGACAGACAAACACACAGACTTTCACATTTATAATATAAGTATGTATATACTAGTAACATTATGTTCTTATTAAGGTGAATAGGGTAATGGGAATTTAGTTTAATGCTTATTTTTTTCAGTGTCACGCTTTTTCTTTCATGGCAGGTTAGTCAGAGGGAACCTAGTGTCAAGACACTCTGTTTTCCACTTTCTGTTGGAAATCGAGATATAGTGTTTGTTCGTAGAATTTCAACTGTGCGCTTTGTCTTAGGTACCAGAGTTTTGCAATGAAAATAATATAAATATAATCATGCCTCGGAAATCGAACCCTTAACCATCGCATATACAGACACTGCCCTATTGCACGACAATAGCCTCTATTTATATATTGATATTATTTACTTACTTAATCGTTAATTCATTCGTTTACTTACTTTGCCAAAAACGTTACTTTTTAAAAAAATGTCTATCTAATCTAAAGGGGCCAGTCGTGGCGCAGTGGCACGAACGTGTGACTGGAAACGACTGGTTGTGGGTTCGATTCCCACTCGAGAAATGCAAATATTAAATATTTCCATCTTCTCCGAATTCGGGGGAAAGTGGGGAACGGAGTGTCTTAACACTAGGTTCCCTCTGCCTACCCTGCTGTGTGCGGGATACAGCGTGAAGCTAAAAAAAAATATTTATTAATCCATCCTCAATCTGAAAGCGTCGAAATTCACATTTTAAAACTTATTTTTATTAAAATCATGTTAAATTTTTTATACGCTTTAAAAAAATGCTTTTGGCAATGACTTTTCCCGAGTATGTAAATAACGATTTAAAATATTAAAAGTAATTAAACGGGGTCAGTGGTGGCGCAGTGGCACGAACGTGTGACTGTCAACGACTGGTTGTGGGTTCGATTCCCACTCGAGTAGTGGAAATATTTAATATTTCCATTTTCTTCGCTCTGGTATCAGAGGCAAAGCGCAGCGTTAAGTTCCGCCACAGAACACGCAATGCCTCCGAATTCGGCGGTGCGTGGGGAACGGAGTGTTTTAACACTAGGTTCCCTCTGCCTACCCGAATGTGTGCGGGATACAACGTGAAGCTTAAAACAAAAAAGTAATTAAACATCCAGATTACGACCTGTTTCTTTATTTTATTTTCACTCACTCATTCATTTATTTCTCTCCCTATTCCCACCATTCCCATTCTATCTCCCTCCTTCCCTCCTTCACCCCCAAGGTCGGCAACGCATCCCCATTCCCTACAGTGTTGTGGATATCCATGGGCGAAGGTAACCACTTACCATCAGGTGGTCCTTCAGCTCGTTTGCCTCCTTTATTCAATAAAAAAAAATTATTTACTCTATCCATTCATTCATTCATTCATTCAATCTTCAGGTTACGGTGACTCGTCAAACGTAACGCCAAGTGAAGACGGAGTTGTAGAAGATTCTCTTATAGTTTACGACTGGATTCAGCAAACTATTGAAAAGTCCAATAACAAGCCTGCCTTGTTTGTGTGGGGGCATTCTTTAGGTGAGTTTTTGTTAGGCGTAAGGTACGGGTTCGAATTCTGCTATAGAAAAAAAAATTAAAAAATCATATGTGGTTTATGCAGCGTAGTTAGAAAGAACCTAGTGTTAAGTCACAACGTTCCTTACTGCCAGGATTCGAGGTATTGCGAGAGTGGAATTCTGTTTACAAGAGAGGAAAATTAAGTTATTTAATTAAATATATATATATATATATATATATATATATATATATATATATATATATATATATATATATATATATATATATATATATATATATATATATATATATATATATATAATTGCGCGGCGTTAAGTTCCGCCACTTAAAAGTAAAAGTTCGAGTTCAAGAGACACATACTTGCAACTGACAATCGACATAGGCTACGATATTGACAACTAAATAAAGTTGCCAGTATTAATTAATTGTTTTCTACCCAAAAGTACCATTCTAATAAATTAGAAATATCGCAATTAATTGGTAGAAATGGAAGAACAATTCCAACTATTATTCGACAAAATGAAACTAGAGCTTTCAAAACAAACGACATCAATAACAGAGTCTATAACGAACACAATTATGGAAAAGATGGAAGAAAAATTACAACCTATTATTACAGAAAATAAAAACTTAAGAGAAAATATACAGAAACTGGAAGAAGAGATAGAACATCTGAAAAGGGACAAACGAAGCAATAATATAGTCTTATTTGGTGTAAAAGAGGGAGAAAAATCTTTCTCTCACCTGTTAGATAGTATAAAGGCGGCCTTTAAGGAAGATCTAGGTATCCAGTTAGAAGAGTGGGAAATAAATAACATGTACCGACTTGGTAAAACAAGCAGAGAAGGTAAACCTAGGCCAATACTCTTATCCTTAATAAATGCATGGAAGAAAAGAGAAATCATGGAAAAGAAAAAGAATTTAAAAGACATATACGTTAAAGATGATTTTTCAAAAGAAGTGTTGGATAAAAGGAGAAAATTACTTCCAAGACTTGAAGAAGAGAAGAAGAAAGGAAATGTTGCGTATTTCAAATATGACAAACTTATTATAAAAGAAACAAATACTAAGGACAAGCGTAAGAGAGAACAGTCTTCTTCGCCCCAGAATAGCACCCAACCAAGAAAACAGCAAATATGGACGCCGAAGGATAACAGGGCAAACGCCTTCGACTTAATGAGAAACAGATCTAATTCTCTTACTAACTACACAACAAATAAGTGCCAATAGCAACTAACAAACGGAAGCCGGAAAACTAAACAAAACAGAAACAATGTTAACGACATACCAAAAAACCAAAATTCTCCCCCAAGCCGACTGGTCCTCGTGGGGGAAAATGACCAAGACCCTCTAAGCTTTAAAAATGATCAAGAAGGAATAAATTTAGATATATACATTGCTACTCTCAACACGAGATCTTTACGATCACCTGAAAAACTAATAGAATTAGAAATGGCTCTGGAAAATATCAAATGGGATATAATCGGAATAAGTGAAATGAGACGGTTTGGGGAAGGAATTGAGAAACACAATGGCAAGTATATTTTACATTACATTGGGGAGACCCCAGGACTTTATGGTGTTGGATTTCTTATTAAGAATAATTTAGAAAGTAAAATAGAACAAATAATAGGAATCAATGAAAGAATAGCCCTCCTCAATATCAAATTGCCATCAAATAAAAATAAAGAAGAAACGTGGACTATAATTCAAGCATATTCACCAACCGAAGCTCACAAGAAAGAACATATCATTAAAACGGACAAATTTTACAAAGACCTACAATCAACAATAGAAATGGCAAACAAAAATGTTATAGTGATGGGAGATTTTAATGGTCAGGTGGGGACCTATGATAAGGGAGAAGAAAATACATTAGGGAAATTTGGATATGGCCAAAGAAGCGAAAATGGAAAACGCCTAGTCACCTTCGCAATAGAAAACAAACTATCCATTTTAAATAGCTTCTATAAGAAGAAACATTCGAGGAAATGGACGTGGATGTCACCCAATGGCAAGTACATGAACGAAATTGACTTTATACTAACCAACAACAGGAAGGCATTCAAAGATGTAAGTACTTTAAGCCAGCTTAACTTTAATACAGACCATAGAATGGTAAGAGCAGTACTATCAGGTAGGCAAGAACAAAGAAGAAGACATGTTTTTAATAATAAAGATAGAACCATATTGAGATGTACTGAAAATAACACCACATTCTTGGAGAACTTAAAAAATGCAATGGATACATATGTAAAGTTAAAATATAAATCAATAGAAGAGCGATACAACACACTTTTGAATATACTAAAAACAGAAGTAAAGAAAATAAGTAAAAAACATTTAAGAGTGAGTGTTATTTCACCAGAAACAAAGCAATTGATAAACGAAAGAAAGGAAGTTATACAAAAGAAAAACATAAGACAAACAAGTCATAAGATAGCTGAATTAAGTAAAAAAATAAAATAGCATATAAGAAGGGATAGAAAAAAGAAAAGGCATGAAACTATTAAAACATTTATTGAAAAAACAGGAGGAGTTAAAAAAGCTCTAAAAGAATTAAATCAAAAGAAAACTATAATGCCAAAAATTAAAACAAAAGATGGAAGTTCTACAAGTAAACAGCAAGAGATTCTCAAAATAGCTACAGATTACTACAAAAAAACTGTACCAACATCATAAACCAGCACAAGTAGATAAACGAAAACAAACATTGACAGAATTAGTACCAATTATACTACAAGAGGAAGTTGTAAGAGCAATAAAAACACAGAAATAGATAAAGCATCTGGTTCAGATGAAATATCGAATGAGATGATGAAATACACAGTACCGGTGCTCGCCCCTATCCTAACGGAACTATTCAACGATATCCTAGCAACTGAAACCATCCCAAGTGATTGGACAAAATCAACTATTATACTGTTGCACAAAAAAGGGGACAAGGGAAATATAAGCAATTACAGACCAATAAGTTTGATGTCGAACGTTTATAAAATATTCTCGAAGATCATATTATCACGAATTACTGCTACACTCGATGAAAACCAACCCAAAGAACAGGCGGGGTTCCGAAGCAATTTTTCGACGATAGATCACATACACGTTGTTAGACAGGTGATTCAAAGATACAAAGAATATAATAAAGTATTTTACTTAGCGTTCGTCGATTTTAACAAAGCGTTCGATTCCATATATCACGAGAGCATCTGGAAGGCATTAAAAATCCAGGGAGTGGAGGCCAAGTACGTCCAAATACTGGAGAATATCTACTCAAAAAGTACGGCCCAAATCAAGTTAAAAACAATAGGTGAAGAATTCCCTATTGAAAGGGGTGTGAGACAAGGCGACCCGATTTCACCCAAATTGTTTTCTGCAGTTCTGGAATCGATTTTTAGGAATTTGCAATGGGACAACTACGGGCTTAATATAAATGGAGACAAACTTAACCATCTACGCTTTGCGGATGATATTATCTTATTTTCCGAGACCTCCAATTGTTTACAACACATGCTGCAACAACTGTCAGATGAAAGTGCTAAAGTTGGCCTAACAATGAACATGTCAAAAACGTACGCTATGACAAACTCTATTAAAAAAGACATTATAATAAAGGAAGGACAAACGAAAATAGAATATGTTAACGAATATATATACCTAGGCCAACTGATATCCCCAGAAGACACAATGCAAAAGGAAATAGATAGAAGGATAACAAATAGCTGGAAACGATTCTGGTCACTGAGCGAGGTCATGAAAGACAAAGATATGCGTATCAAAGAAAAAAGGAAAATATTTAACTCTTGTATCCTTCCTTGTTTATCGTACGGATGCCAAACCTGGGCACTCAACGAGAAACAACTCAGAAAAACTCAAAGTTTGTCAAAACGCAATGGAAAGAAGTGCCATTGGAATAAAAAGAAGAGAGAAAGTCAAATTAAAAAACATAAAGAACATAATGAAGTTTAAAAACATAAACACAACATACAGAACCCTAAAATGGAGATGGACAGGGCATATGTTAAGGGAAAGAATAGAAAAGTGGACTAAACTGGTAACCGAGTGGTACCCACGTGATAGTAGAAGGAGTCAAGGTAGACCAGCTACGCGTTGGGAAGATGAAATTAAAAAATAGCTGGTCCAGAATGGACGCGTATTGCAAAGGATAAAGCAAAATGGAAAGCTTTAGAGGAGGCCTTTGTCGAAAGACAAGCTAAAATTGATAAACCGGCTACTGATCATGTGAACATATAAATATAAAAGAAAAAAAAAAAAAAAAAAAAAAAAATTAGTTGAAGGAAATATGTAAATCAAAAATCAGCAATAAAGGTTTATTTATTATTATTATTAAGTTCCGCCACTTAACACGCAATGCCTTCGAATTGGGCGGTGCGTGGAACGGAGTGTTTTAACACTAGGTTCCCTCTGCCTACCCGAATGTGTGCGGGATACAGCGTGAAGTTAAAAAAAATATATATTTGCACTCGTCGAGTGAAAATCGAACCCACAACCAGTCACGTTTACAGTTACATTTTTTGCCCCCAAGCCACGACTGGCCTCTATTAGATTTTAAATTCTAAGTATGTAAGAAGCATTTCCTTTAATTAAAATGTATTTTTTTTACGTTTTATTTTTAGCTTCACGCTGTATCCCGCACACGTTCGGGTAGGCAGAGGGAACCTAGTTTTAAGACACTCCGTTTCCAGCTTTCCGCCGAATTCGGAGGCATTGCGTGTTAAGTGGCGGAACTTAACGCCGCGCTTTACCTCGACACCAGAGCGAAGAAAATGGAAATATAATTTCCACTCCTCGAGTGGAAATCGAACCCACAACCAGTCGTTTACAGTCACACGCTTGTGCCACTGCGCCACGACTGGCCACAAATTTTAATTAAAATGTATTTTTAGTTTCTTTATATTGATACTTTAATTTTTTTAAATATATACAACTTTCAACGTAGGGGTATACAAACCCTTACCCCTTTATTTACCTGTCCGAACCATTAGGCTGCAATTATTATTTTTAAAATTTATCTTAAATGAACTTAATAAAATTTTTCTCGTGGCGCAGTGGCACGAGCGTGTGACTGTAAGCGACTGGTTGTGGGTTCGATTCCCACTCGAGGAGTGGAAATTATATTTCCATTTTCTTCGCTCTGGTGTCGAGGTAAAGCGCGGCGTTAAGTTCCGCCACTTAACATGCAAGCCTTCGAATTCGGCGGAAAGTAGGGAACGGAGTGTCTTAACACTAGGTTCCCTCTGCCTACCCTGCTGTGTGCGGGATACAGTGTAAAGCTAAAAAAAAAGAAAAAAAAATATACGTTTCTTAAAAAAAAATGTTGTTCAATTTCCAATAGTAGAAATTTGTAAAAATGTCTCTACAGATACAAAATATAACTACAATTAATTTTGACATTAACCTACCGAATATAATTTTAATTCATCATTTTTTTTTTTTTAAACAGGAACAGGTATTTCGTCCCATCTTCTAGGTAATTTACCCGAATTGTCAAAGAGTGTTCTAGAAAGATCTGAACCACTCTCTTTGCCGAATGGACTTATATTGGAGTCACCGTTCAATTGCTTGGCCGATGAAGTCCATTACCATCCTCTAGCTAAGGTTAGTTATATTTTGTTTATATATATTTAGATTACTGGTAAGGGAATGTAGTCTTTAGACACTCCGTTTTTTTTCACTTTTTGCCTGATTTTAAGTGGGGAACAGAGTGTCTTAACACTAGGTACCCTCTGCCTACCCGAATGTGTGCGGGATACAGCGTGAAGCTAAAAAAATTGAGATATTGCATGCTTAGTGGTGGATTTATTTCATAAATCAGGATAGTCAGATAGAACTTAGTGCCTAGACACTCCGTTTTTAGTTTCTGTCCGAATTCGAATCGTTGCAGGATGAGTGACTCAAGTTTACCGTGCTTCGTCTTATTGAGATTTTTATTATGTAGGCAAGCTATAGAATAAATATCAACTTTGTAATTGCAACACAGATATTCCTTGACTGCCTTGCAAATGTTTTCGAAAATAAATAATATTCTCTCTTGCCAAGCGACAGTTTGTAAAGGAATCTGTTGAAAACTTTTAAACATTTTTAAAGTGTTATTCCACACTTAGGAAAATTGAAAAAGACATTTAAATAAAACGTATAAAAATTTGAACGCAGCGGGATTCGAACCCGCGCCTCCTGAATACCGTTCAGGCGCTCTCACCACTGGGCCTGAGTATTCAGGAGGCGCGGGTTCGAATCCCGCTGCGTTCAAATTTTTATACGTTTTCTTTAAATGTCTTAATCTGTTGAAATTTGTAAAAATCTCTACAGAGATGCCAACAACATAAATAAATTGTAATAAGCGTATAAGAACATCGATGCAGCCGTATATAGAACGTGTGGCTTAGCAGCCGGAGCGCTTGGATCGATACCCATAAGTGCGGGTTCGAATCCCGCTACGATTTTCTTAGATTCTTTTTTCTAAATTACTATTTTTTTGTTTAGCTTCACGCTGTTCCCCACGCATCGCCAAATTCTGGAGACATTGCGTGTTAAGTGGCGGAATCTAACGCCGCGCTTCGCCTCGACACCAGAATGAAGAAATTGGACATGTCAAATATTTCCACTCCTCGAGTGGGAATCGAATCCACAACCAGTCGCTTTACAGTCACACTTTGTGCTCACAAACCACGATTGCACTCAAAAATGATTTTTTAAAATCTTTCTAATATTTATTTATTTGTTTAATATTTTTATTAAACAAATAAATAATATTAGAAAGATTTTAGAATGTGGCCAGTCGTTGCCCAGTGGCACAAGCGTGTGACTGTAAACGACTGGTTGTGGGTTCGATTCCCACTCGAGGAGTGGAAATTATATTTCGATTTTCTTCGCTCTGGTGTCGAGGTAAAGCGCGGCGTTGAGTTCCGCCACTTAACACGCAAGCCTCCGAATTCGGCGGAAAGTGGGGAACGGAGTGTCTTAACACTAGGTTCCTTCTGCCTACCCTGCTGTGTGCGGGATACAGCGTGAAGCTATTTAATTTTTAATTTAATTTAATTTTAATATTTTTATTTACAGTTAGTTTCATGGTTGCCATATTTCGAATCGGCGTTCGTGTCTCCGTTCAAACAGCACAAGGAACACCAGTTCATCTCCGACCAACACCTGTGCAAGGCCCCGACTCTGCCCGTCCTTATATTACACGCGAAAGATGACTTCATTGTACCTCACGTTGTTGGGAATAAGGTATGTCATTTTTATTAGGATAATTAAAAAGACATTTAGAAGCTTCACGCTGTATCACGCACACAGCAGGGTAGGCAGAGGGAACCTAGTGTTAGGACACTCCGTTCCCCACGCGCCGTCGAATTCGGAGGCATTGCGTGTTAAGTGGCGGAACTTAACGCCGCGCTTTGCCTCGACACCAGAGCGAAGAAAATAGAAATATTAAAATATTTCCACTCCTCGAGTGGGAATCAAACCCATAGCCAGTCGTTTACAGTCACACTTTGTGCCTACAAGCCACAACTGGCCCCAATATAAAAAAAAATGATTGAATATAACTTTTGTATTCTTTTGAAATTATTTAATATTAGTTAATGTAATAGTTAAATCATGTTTACTAAAATTGTTCTTTTACTTTTACTTCCATAATTTTTATTATTATTCTTGTTGTTCAGTATGACAATAATTTTTGATATATATTTTTCCCTTGAGTAGGAATCGAACCCACAAGCTTATTTAACAAAATAAATGTATTTTAAAGAAAGACTGAAAGAAAGAAGAAATGAGATATATATTTTTTTATTTGTTTTTTTTGTTTCTTTTTATGGTTTTGGGTTCGATTCTTGTTTGGGGCTAATGGAAGTGTTCAATTTTTTTTTCTTGTTTATTTACTTTGGTAAGATAATGCGTGGTGTTGAGACACTCTCTTCTCCATTTTAAGCCTAATGTCGAAATATTGCATATTAAGTGGCGGAACTCAACGCTGCGCTTTTCCTTTGTTATAACAATAAAATAAATTTTCTACGTTTTTATTATGGTATAATATTAAGTATAAATTGTAGACCTTTTCACTTTGTATATTGTGACTGTCTGAAAATTAAAATAATGTAAATATGTTTTTGTCCCGAATGGGAATCGAACCCCAAAGCTTATTTACTGTAAAAAATATTATTAATATGGTTAAAGTGTTATTCACACACTGAGGAAATTGAAAAAGACTTTTTACAAATTAATTGTTTTTCAAAATCATAATTTTAAGATCCTGAAATTTTACTTGTGGCCAGTCGTGGCCCAGTGGCACAAGCGTGTGACTGTAAACGACTGGTGGTGGGTTCGATTCCCACACGAGGAGTGGAAATATTTAATATTTCCATTTTCTTCGCTCTGGTATCGAGGTAAGGCGCGGCGTTAAGTTCCGCCACTTAACACGCAATGCCTCCGAATTCGGCGGAAAGCTGGGAACGGAGTATCTTAATACTAAGTTCCCTCTGCCTACCCTGCTGTGTGCGGGATACAGCGTGAAGCTAAAAAAAAAAATTTTACAAAAAGAAAACTGGCTTTTGAAGGAGGTAGAACGCATGTCTTAGCGGTGAGAGCGCTTGGACGGTATCCAAGAGGCGCGGGTTCGAATCTCGCTGCATTAAAGTTTTTATACGTTTCTCAAATGTTTTTTTTTTAAAAAGGAACTACTTTACAATATTTAGACTTACTAGACAAAAGAATATCTTTTTCTGCTACCTAAAGCTTATTCTACGAACAATCGATTGGCAAGAGGCGCGGGTTCGAATCCCGCTGCGTTCAAATTTTTATACGTTTTCTTTAAATGTGTTTTTCAAAACAATATCATTTTTTTATAAAATACTTTTTCAAAAAATGTATTTTTTTTATTAGATTAGAAGGTTTTTAAATTTGTTAAAAAATATTAATAAAATAACATATTACATTTATTTGCAGCTTTACCTGGCAATATTGAACTCTCGTTCTGAAGGCGGTGCGACGGTCAAACTCCACTCCTACGACACTAAAGAGAATCTCGGACACCAGTGGATTTGTATGGCGAAAGATCTGTCTGACGTCGTCAGGTAGGTGATAACGGGTTCGATTTTAAATGTGTTTTTTTTAGGTTTTACAAGTTTTTTGTATGGAAGGATAGTTAGAGACAAAAAGATGAAAACTTTAGAAAGAAGAAAACGTTAGAATGGAAATTTTGTATTAAAATATAACGTTTTAAAAGGTGGAAGAAATCGTGATATGAGATTGACTGTGTTTTGATTCGGCGGTTTATATAATTGAAGATAATAAAAGGATGGAGTGTCTTGACACTAGGTCTCTGACTAGCCCGCAGTGCGGGAAAAAGCGTGAAGCGGCGAAAAATATACGTTATCACTTTCCTCCTCTTTCGAAATCCTCCTCGAAATCGAGACATTGCGTGTTGAGTGGCGGAACTTAACGCCCCACTTTGTCTTAGATATCAGAGCGAAGAAGTGAAAATTTAAATATAATTTTTGTTATCTTTTTTTCAGTGACTTCGTATCAAATCATCAGTAGAAGAAGAAATATTTTAAAGTATTTTGCAAATACGCTTAACAGATCTCGGGGGCTTCGGTGTGGATGCTTTAAGCAGTTATTTATTTTATTTATTTATGTTTTTTTTTTCAGCTTTATTTATAATAAAATAAATTTTTAAAGTGCTATTATTGTGTTTTATTGAAATAAATTATATACGAAAAGCTTCTCGATCTTAACTATGTCCTGAATCGTAGAAAAGGAAAAAAAGAGAAATTGATCATCATATAGGATCTGATAAGTAGATCTGTAAGGGGCCAGTCGTAGCTTGTGGGTACAAAGTGTGACTGTAAAGCGACTGGTTGTGGGTTCGATTCCCACTCGAGGAGTGGAAATATTTAATATTCCGTTTTCTTTCTTCCATTTTTTCGCTTTGATGTTGAGGTAAAGCGTGGCGTTAAAGTTCCGCCACTTAACACGCAATTCTTCTGAATTCTGCTTAAAGTGGGGAACAGAGTGTCTTAACACAGCTAGTGTTAAGACACTCCGTTCCCTCTGCCTACTCTGGAGGTAAGAAAAAAGTCAATAGTAAAAAAAGGTTTTGAGTATAGAAGGAAAAGAACATTTGACTTAATAGTTTAGTGTCTGAATAATCATAATTATGGTTAAGGGAATGATCATGATCAATACCTTTACTCTGCCTTGTTAAGGGTTCTATCCAAGGACAGGGGCGCATTTAGCCTTCAAAGAAGACTGCACAGCTAGCTTAAAATCAGCCAAGTGCAAGCCAGGATATGAACTATCAACTCGAAGATATTTACAATTGAGAAACTTTCACCAATATTTTCTTCATTATATTGAGGTGATACAGGTGATACTGAAATCCGGCATAAGTCAGTGAGCCTGAGCCTAGACCAGTGGTGTGCAAACTTTTATAAACGCAACAATTTAGGTATTTCAAAGAATAGCCAGGATCTATTCTTTGAAATACCTAAATTGTTGCGTTTATAAAAGAATATATATACATGAATAAGTTTCGTTTTTTTGCAACTACCATTCAAATATTTTTATTTAGACTCTTGTTTTTTGCCCATCACTAATTTAGACCAAAAATATGACTAATTTTGGTTGTGGGCATGCCTATAGCGCCCACGAAGGTGACTCCGCTTACTTACCAAAATATGTGAAGGTGTAAAAATTAAATAATATATAGTTAGAATTAACTTATTAATCAATAAATTACATTGAATTATGTCGTATTTCTCTTGTATTAGTGTTCTTTTTGTTTATAGCGCCTGATGAAATAATGATCAATACTTGGATATTTTGTAAGAATTTGCTATATATTTATTATAAGGCGCTTCAACAAATGTACCTTTAAAATATTACTCAAAATTAACTAATAAAGAAAAACCTAGTGATAAGACTAAAACTCAATATCTAGTTGTTTGGTTTCTTTTTTTCAGCTTCACGCTGTATCCCGCACACAGCAGGGTAGGCAGAGGGAACCTAGTGTTAAGACACTCCGTTCCCCACTTCCCGCCGAATTCGGAGGCATTGTGTGTTAAGTGGCGGAACTTAGCGCCGCGCTTTACCTCGACACAAGAGCGAAGAAAATAGATACATTAAATATTTCAACTCTTCGAGTGGGAATCAAACCCACAACCAATAGCTTTACAGTCACACTATGTGCCACTGCGACACGACTGGCCACCAGAGTTTTTTGCCAGAGTTTCTATATAACATTTATTGTAAGTCATAGGTAAAGTCAAAGTCAAATAACTTTATTCAAAATAATAAGTTACAAGCTTCACGTCACACGTCAGTTTTAACCGTCAAATAGTTTACCGCAGGTACACTAAATTTAATGCCTCAGACCTGAGAGGAACCAGCGCAAGAAACTCAGTGGGACTTCTTTTTTTTAGTAATAAGTCCTAGGTCATATACAAAAATATTTGCAACTTTCCAAATAAAGTATAAAAACTTAATGGAAAACTATTCATTAGATAAACATAAACAGTAACATATTTAACCAAATCACCTTTAATTTTGGTAAACTTCCTTTAAAATATAGTGCTCATTTTATTGCAATCAGATGATAAAAGCTTTTAAACATTTTTAAAGTGTTATTCCACACTTAGGAAAATTGAAAAAGACATTTAGAAAACTTATAAAAATTTGAACTTGAAATAAATAGCATTCTCTCTTGCCAAACGATTGTTCGTAGGATAATCTTTGGGTAGCAGACATTTGTAAAAATCTCTCTACAGAGATGCTAACAACTAAAATAAGTTGTAATAAAGCGTATAAGAATTTCGACGCAGCGGATAGTAGAACGCATGGCTCAGTGGTGAGAGCGCCTGAACGGTATTCAGGAGGCGCGGGTACGAATCCCGCTGCGTTCAAATTTTTATACGCGGTCTAAATTTCTTTTTCAAATGATAAATTGTTAGAATAAATTTAATTATAAATTTAAGCAAATTTTCTTATTCACTCGGGAACGAATGGCGGAGGAAAGCAACAAATACTTATTATAGTTCTTTAATTTTCACAGGTGAAACCATGAACAGGTCAGTAGTTTAAAATATAAGCCAATTACCGTATGAACGTAACACCTCACTCTGCCCAGAGGCCCTTCAATGACCTAGTCGAGATCGAAATACATATGTGAAAGTTACCTAAATGTTCTTAGTAATAGAAAAAACTGCCTTTTAGATTTTGGATACATTTTGACTCTAGCAGATAAAATCTGACTAAATCTTGAGATAAAATTGTCATTTTTGTTATAAAAGTTTCATTTTTGAGTATAATTATTAGATGTTATTTATTAGCACTTTTAGCACTTTCAAAAATAAATGTTATGCCTTTTATGCAAATTAGTTTGTCAAAGTAAATTTGTTTGTATAATTTGTTTCTGTAGTATTTTCATTTTATTTTGTTTAGATTTGTTAAATAGTTTTCGATAGATTGTTTTATCTCATTGTTTTGTAATTATTACTTTGTTTAATAATAATAATATAATACTTTATTGCACATAAAGATTACAGTGTTGTTGTAGGTGACAGTATTTACGGTACATATTATGTGCAATGGCGGCCTTATCACTATAAGCGATCTCTTACAGGCAACCATCAGCGAACAATACTTCAGGTAAGAAAACGCAGAGAGGCGCAATAAGTATTACAAAAATAATATAAATATAGATACAAACATACATACACACACACACACATACATACATACATACATACATACATACATACATACATACATATATACATACATACATACATACATACATACATACATACATACATACATACATACATACATACATACATACATACATACATACATACATACATACATGCATACATACCTACATACATACATACATACATACATACATACATACATACATACATACATACACCCGGGGCAGAGGTGTACTGCTACCGGGCGCGTCCCCACGTGCGGATTGGGGAATTCCCGAGGTTCGCATTTTGCGACACAGGGTAGGGGTGAAATAAAATAGCTCCCGCGGACGAAACACAAACCCTAATGTTAAGGTCTAGCGTGCCGAGGACTGGAAGGCGTCGGGGTATAGTGACGTCGCAAGCGCTCCCCTGAGGATACCAGGTCCAACCTCAGGCGTATTTAGTGGCCTTACTCCGGCAACCGGGGCTCTGCCGGAGCGGACTGATTATTTCCCTAGGTTCTCGTGGGAACAGTATGGATAGTAAACTAAAAAACAATTTAATAAACGAAGATGAGATAGGAGTAAAGAAGGCGTTAGAACGCCACGAACAGCTTATTAATTCCCTAGCCGACTTTATAAAAGGGAAAATGAATGTGCACGGAGAAATCCGAAAATATGTAGCCTCGCTAGGTAGCTCTTTTAAGAGAATTGCTTCAGAATTGGAAAAGGAAAATCCACCATCCTCTGTAGTTGAGGTACAAACCTCACCGTCACTTATAAGAACGTATTCTGAGACAACAGCGAAGGATACCGAAGTGGATGAGAGCAACAAAGTGTTAACACCTAAGAGTAGGAAAATTCGCAAAGCTAAGAGAAAAGAGCGAACCTCACCTGAAGAACCTAATAAGGTAACAAAAATAAGAAGAAAAGAGACAAATACATTAGCTGTAGAGCATGTCGCGGAATCCGAATTAGAATGGACAGAGGTTAAAAAGAAAAGAAATAGAAAAAAGGAAACATCTAAAAGAGAAAGAGCTAATGCTCTCATAATTCGTCCTAGAGAAAAGGAGCAATACGCTGATATATTAAAACGGGTAAAGCAAGACCCATCAGCAAACCAAATTAGTCAATGCGTAGACAAAATTCGGAGAACCACTGCAGGAGATATGCTTATCATCCTGACAAGGAAGGATACAGACAAAGCCCCACAATTACAAAAAACGATAACCGACCTTCTTGGCCAGGAAGCATCGGTCGTAAGCAAAGTACCTGAAGAAGACCTGGAAATTAAAGATCTAGAAGAAACTACAACTAAAGAAGAAATTCTAGAAGGAATTCAGAAGGCAGTAGAAGAAACCCATGAAGTTACTCTTGATGCCATCAAGGGTATACGCAAGGCATATGGAGGAACTGTTACGGCATGTGTCAGGGTAAGCTCTAAGCTAGCCAAAAAACTTCTCGAATGTGGAAAAATCAAGATAGGCTGGGTTAATTGTCGAATCCGTAGTGTACAAAAACCAACTAAATGCTTTCGTTGTTGGCACTATGGCCACCTTGCGAACAAATGTAGCAACATAATGAACAGAGGTAAATGTTGCATTAAATGCGGGGAAAGCGGTCACAAAATTGCTGAATGTGTCAATGAAGCCAAATGCGTACTCTGCTTGGAAAGTGGAGAACCTGGGGGCGGCACACGTGTTGCAGGTTCCGGGAAATACCCAGTATTTATAAAAGCACTCCAGGCGGTAAAAATCCGATACAATGCTTAAGGTGATGCAGATTAATGTTAATCACTGTAAGGCAGCACAAGACTTGCTAATGCAGACGACGCGGGAGCTGAGGTTGGACCTTGTTTTGATTTCAGAGCCTTATAAACATCTAGAGAGTGGATCGTGGATATCTAGTACAGATGGGAAAGTGGTGATATGGGCCTGCGGTACGAAATCATTCCAAAGTACAGATAATCAAATCACCAACGGACTCGTAAAGGCCAAGGTAGATGGGATCAACTTCTATAGCTGCTATACTCCGCCGAGCCTATCACTAGAAGACTTTAATATTTTCCTTGATGTACTAGTAAATGATGTACAAAAAACCTTCCCAGTAGCAATTAGAGGTGATTTCAACGCCTGGGCAACGGAGTGGGGCAGCAAAACGACAAACGCCAAAGGGTGCGCACTCATAGAGGCCATGTCGACCATCGATGTAGTCTTACTAAACACGGGTGACGAACCTACATTTACTAGGGGGGATTCAAGTTCAATTATCGATCTTACATTTGTAAGTAGTATCCTCGCAAAGGAGAACACGTCATGGAATGTTTCTGAAGTCTACACCGCAAGTGATCATCGAGCTCTTTGTTGGAGAGTATCACATCAAGGAACAAAACTAAATGTATAGAAGGAAAAAATCGTATGCACGTGGCTGGAAAGTCACCTCATTTGATGCGCAACTCTTCCAGCTAGCCCTTGATGATCAGGACCTTCCAACAATAGATGCGGCGAAAAAGGCAGCAAACTTGATTAGGAGAATTACAGCAGCCTGCGACGAAACAATGCCGCGTAAACGGAATATGAGCCGCCTACCACCGGTCTACTGGTGGAACGATGAAATTGCGCAACTACGAAAACAATGCATACGTACAAGGAGACTATCTCAAAGGTGCAGAAAAACGCCACACTTCGAGCAGCTATATAAAAAATACAAGGAGGCGCGTTTGATTCTAAACAAAGCCATCAAAGAGAGCAAAAGAAATTCGTGGATGAAAATGCTGGAAGATGTAGAAATTGATCCGTGGGGCAGACCTTACAAAGTCGTCATGAAGAAGCTAAAGGGCATTCACTTCTCATCACCAACTGATCCGATCTTGATGAAGAAAATCGTCACAACGCTTTTCCCACAACAAGCTAAATTCAAATGCAACGTGTCACATAATGCCAATGAATTAATATCGCCGGTGACTGAGAAAGAACTAATAGACGCCTGTGATAGAGTAGGAAATACAAAAGCACCGGGATTGGATGGCATTCCCAACATATCACTAAAAGAAGCAGTGAAAACAATACCTAAACTGTTTATAGACACCTACAGTTCGTGTCTCCAAGAAGGTATTTTCCCCTCAATCTGGAAACGTCAAAGACTGGTTCTACTACCGAAAGGAACTAAATCGTTAAATGAACCATCATCATATCGCCCCTTGTGTATGCTGGATACAGCTGGAAAAATTCTAGAGAGGATAATCCACGGAAGACTGGAAGCAGCAGTCGAACCACTCCTGTCAGATTGCCAATATGGCTTTAGAAAAGGAAAATCCACAGTAGACGCTGTCGACTTAGTAATAAACATTGCTAAGGAAGCGATAGCAGGATCCAGATGGAAAGGAGGCTCCAAGAAGTACTGCCTAGTTGCAACCTTCGATATCAAAAACGCCTTCAATACAGCGAGATGGGATATAATAATGAATGCCCTCTTAAACTTTAAGGTCCCTGATTACCTGTGCAATATAGTAGCCAGTTACTTCACGGATAGAGTCCTCATATATGATACCGAAGATGGAACAAAAGAATACAAGATCTCTGGAGGGGTACCGCAAGGTTCCGTACTAGGCCCCCTGTTGTGGAACATAATGTATGATGGACTGCTCAAATGTGAAGTTCCTAGTGAAGCTCGACTTGTTGCTTTCGCTGACGATCTGGCAGTGGTAATTGTAGCTAAACACTTGGAAGAACTAAATTGGATCTTTGACAAGACTTTCCAAACTATTCGAAAGTGGATGAACTTTGCTGGACTACAACTGGCCGAGAATAAGACCGAGGCTGTATTGATCACTAGTAGAAAGCATATAGAGACAATCTCACTGAGAGTCGGTAATTATGAGATTACGACGCAGCCGTTTATGCGCTACCTAAGTATAATGATCGACTCGCGTCTCAATTTCAAAAAGCATGCAGAATATACTGCAGTAAAAGGAGCGATGACTTCAACAACCTTGGCCCGGCTTATGCCCAACGTGGGAGGTCCTAAACAGAAAAGGCGGAGACTATTGCAATCTGTGGTCACATCAGTGCTCCTATATGGCGCCCCATTATGGTCAGATACTCTCAAAAAACAAGGAGCGAGACGCAAAATTGCGTCTGTGTACAGAATAAGTGCTCTTCGCGTAGCTAGCGCATTCCGCACTGTGTCGATGGAAGCGGTATGTGCAATCTCCGGAATGGCCCCAATTGAAATCCTGGCCGAAGAACGGAAAAATCTGTACCAACGCATCAAAGCCAACCGAGACCTGACTATGACACAATTGAAAATCGATGAAAGACGGAAAAGCATTGAAAGATGGCAATTGGCATGGGATACCTCAACCAAAGGAAGATGGACTCAACGCCTCATACCAAACCTTGAACAATGGGTGAACCGCAGAAATGACGAGGTTATCTATTATCTCACTCAAATGCTTTCTGGTCATGGCTGCTACCGAGAGTACCTGCATCGGTTTAAATACGAGGACTCACCAGAATGTCCAAGCTGCAGTGGTAAGAACGAAAATGCTGAACATGTATTTTTCGAATGTCCCACCTACGAAGAGGCTCGACATGCCTGGAATACCAGAGTTGGCAAAGCCGTCTGCCCTGAAAATGTAATTGAGGTGATGCTTTCGTCTACATCGGCCTGGGAAGAAACGAATGAATATGTGAAGTACGTGCTAAAAGACCTACGTAGCAAAGAACAGGTCCGAAAAGCTGTAACTTAAAAGTATAAGCCAAGATGGAAAAGCCTTTGCTAGTCGTCCCCTCGTGAAGTAATGCCTCGCGGCCATACCACGGGGGATAGGACGTAATGACGTCTGAGGGTTTTTTTAGTCGGTAGAGGCCACCCACGGGCGAGTCCGACATACAAGGCAGAAGATCAAGATCTTATGATACGGAAGTGTATTTTTTCCCTCGAAATAAAAAAAAAAAAAAAAAAAAAAAAAAAAAAAAAAAAAAAAAAAAAAAAAAAAAAAAACATACATACATACATAAATATATATAATACATACATATACATTTAAATGAACGAAAAAGATACATATAATAAATAGCTATATAAGTATACACGGTAAACATGATATAGTATTATTATGAGTACTGCTTAAGATAGTGGTTTTTAAGCCTACGTTTAAAAATCCCGAAGGTGATTGCCTTATATCACCCGGCAAGGCATTCCACAGTTTTACTGCTTTGATAGTAAATGAGTCTTCGTAGGATTTAGTGTGAATTTCCAGGAGATTATTTTTACGGGAACGGAGGTGCTGAGAGTGGAGGGAGAGGGGAGCTCGACCCCAAGAACTTAAATCGCTCTTTGAGGTACAAAGGAGTGACAGGATGGTAAAGGATAGTGTAAAGAAGGGAGAGGGAGTGTAAGTGCCGTCGGTCCCTTACAGTTAACCATTTAAGCTGCCTACGGTACTGTGAGACATGATCATATTTTCTCAGCCCAAAGATAAACCGAATTATAAGGTTTTGCATGCGTTCAAGCTTATTAAGTAATTGTTGAGGTAAGTCCAGGTAACACGAGTCTGCATAATCAAGTATAGGGAGGAGAAGAGTTTGGGCCAAAGATATTTTAGTTTTAAGTGGCAAAAGATTCTTCCATCTCCTCAAACTTCCTACGGCGCCAAAGACCTTACGGCTAAGCTCGGCAATTTGAGGAGACCACGAAAAAGTGCTGTCCATTCTAATTCCCAAATTCTTAATATTATCACTAAGCTCTAAATTTACATTGTCAAGTAGAATTGGGGGGAGAGTTGTTTTTATTTTAAATAATTGCTTTGAGTTACCAAACATACACACTTTAGACTTACTGGGATTTATGGACAATCCGAACGATTTACTCCAGGTACTGATTACTTGCAGGTCGGAATTAATATCATTAACCGCTCTGGTTATATCATGTACGCATGTATTCCTATAAATCTGTAGATCATCAGCGTAAAGGTGATACGAAGACGATATATGCTGAGTAAGATTGTTAATAAAAATGGAGAACAGCAAGGGAGAGAGCACACCGCCCTGGGGCACACCGGCATTCATTTGACATTGGGTAGTTTGCTTCCCGTCAAGCTTAATGCGTTGAGTACGACCATGGAGATAGGAATTAAACCATTCAGTAGCTTTTGGAGAAATATTAATTGACCTTAAAATAGCTAAAAGAATATCAAAGTCTACTGTGTTGAATGCATTAGAAAAGTCTAATAAAACAACTACAGTAACTTCCTGCTTGTCGATACCATATCTGATGTCATCGCATATCTTATTAAGTGTCGTTACTGTGCTATGCCCAGGGCGGAAACCGGATTGGAAGGAAGATAGGATATTGTTATGTTGTAAAAACAGGTATAATTGCTCGTACACGATACGTTCTAGGATTTTAGAGAGGAAGGGAAGTATAGAAATTGGACGATAGTTTGTGAAGGTTTTGGGGTTGGGTATTTTCGGAACTGGGATCACTAGAGCATGACGCCATGTATCTGGGAATTCACTGGAGGATAGGGAGTAATTATAGATGTGACACAAGATAGGAAGGACTGAGTTCAGGGTTAGTAAGATCATGCGCCGGCTAATGTTATCATAACCTGTTGCATCAGATTTGATAGCAATCACGTGCTTTCGTACTTCCGCAGTTGTAATGGGTGAAAAATGGAAGGGGACAGATGAAGGAACGGGAAGTTGTGATAAAGATTGAAGAGTTTTCATTTTACTGCTGCTGGTCATTAGACTGGCTGATCCAAAAAACTTATTAAGAGATTCTAAATCCGTACAGTAGCTTGAAACAGATGTCTGATGTATACGCCGTCCTCCTATTCCCATTGCGTTCAGAAGTTTCCAAGTCTTTTCAGGGTTCCTACAATCAATTGACGAATGAATATGGTTACGTCGAGCATCTCTGCAAGTCGTATTGCATCTGTTCCGTAGTTTTTTGTACCTAAGTAAATTTTCATCCGTAGGATTTTTCTTATATTTAGATTTTGCAGAGTTTCGCTTAGCCATAAGAAACTTAATATCCTTTGTCAACCACGGAGCAGGAAGATGTTTTATTTTTCCCGGTCTAAAAGGTGCATGAATGTCAAAAAGCTCAACTAAAAGGGAATTGAAAATATCTAATTTATCATTGATTGTAGGAGCACTGAATATGCAATCCCAGTCAATTTTATTAAGGTCAGACATGAATTTTTCCTTGTCCATGTTATTGAAAGACCTTCGCATCACCACCGTAGGTTTTATTTTTGGTGGACGTATTTTGTATGAGAGATAAACTAGGTCGTGATACGAAAATGCTTCTGCTGACATTTGCCCAAATGTAGCAACACGCTCGGTGGACGAAACTATCATGAGATCTAGTAAAGACGGCGTACAGCCAGGGAACTGGTGGGTTGCGTTTGTAGGAAGGATATTAAGGTTAGAGCTATTGATTATAGATTTTATTTTAATTGCACGTGAGTCATTTTTAATCAGGCAAGTATTAAAATCACCCATTACAATTGTGTGGTCGGCACTAGGAACATATTTTTCTAAGAGAGCTTCAAAAGATTCAAAATAATTTACATGTAGGTTGGGACTATAAAATACACCAAGTAAAATTTTAAGTGTGCCAAAAAGAACTTCAATTAAAACATGTTCTGCAGAATTTGAATAAGCTGACGGTGATTTGTCTAAAATAGAGAAAGGAATGTGGCTTCGAAGGTATATTGCTACTCCCCCTCCACCTTTCTCTATTCTGTCGTTTCTTATTAAATGAAAACCCGGTAAGGCATATGCAGTCGAAGGTAAGCATGGCTTGAGGAAGGTTTCGGAAACAAGGAGAGCATGAATATTTTTTACGTCAAAGGAATCAAGCAGGTCAGGGTAGTGGGCAGGAATACTTTGTGCATTGATATGGACGACATTAAAGTTTTTGGGAAAAGGATTGAAGCAGGAGAGTAAAGAGGAATTAAGAGGCTCGGAAACACTTTGGAAACTATCATCCGATACTGTTGAATTGCATTGGTGAAATACGTCGCTATTTATACTATTACTACTATCACTCTTGTTTAAATTCATGTTTTTTTGTTATAATGATTAAATAAGTAAAATGAATATATGTACAATATAGTAATATAATAAAATATAAAAAAAAAAAAATAAATAAATATATATACAATATAAACCTTAAATAAATAAAATAATATATTATAAAACGAAAAATATACCTTAAGTTAATAAACTTTAAATAAAATAAATATAATTTTATAATACCTCTTAAACCTGTCAGCAGCGTTTTATAATAATAAAAGAAAAAAAAAAGAACAATAATAATTATACAAAACAAATGAACAAACTAGAAGTGGGTTAGCGTACTACGAAACGAATCTAATATTGTTTATGGTTACATCGCTGGCCGCTGTCAAATGTCAGTTTAGCTATTGTTTACATATAAATATTAATAGAATACCATAAAATATAACAATCAAACAAAACCACAGCAGGACAGTAATAAACCATACAAATATATACTACATTTACTTAACAAAAGCAAAAAAAAAAATAATAATAATAAATAAAAAGAATCAAATATATTATAAGATTTGAATATACGCAACCAACGAAGAAAAATAAAGTATAATAATAAGTGATAAACTAATATCTACTGATTACATTCGAATAACAAATAAATAAGTGACAAACTAGTACATCAGAATACATATACATTAAGTGAAGATTAAAGGATAAAAAGAAATCTATATAGAAGAGACACCAATAACAGAAAAACAAAAAGGAAAGAATTACTTTTTCAGGACTCTTCTTGTACGTATCACTGGCCTTGCGTTGGTCGCTGACTGGGTCGTAGCCGAAGTAGTAGTCCCTTGAGGTTGACCATCAGAAGCAGTGGATATGTTGTCAAGTTCTGTGTGCCGAACTACACTATGACGCTTGCCATCCGGCCCAAGGACAATAACAAATCCATCTTTAGTCCAGCATTTGGAAATGCCAAACCGCTGCCTTGCTGCCATGAAAGTTTCATGCCTGGTTTTTGTTAAAAACTCAGACAGAGTGATTCCAGTGCCTTTGAGACTAGTCTTTGAAAACCAAATATGGTTTCGCAGCGGCTGATCTCTAAATTTAATTAAGATGGGTCTTGACTTCCCTGGTGATGGTTTCCCCAGCCGCTGGCATCTACTTACATCCTCCACACAAAGATCTGGCATCTTAAGGTGTTTAGACAAGACCTGTATAGCTTGTGAAGTGGGATCTTCTGTCTTATTTTCACTAACACCATGCAACAACAAGATTTTCCTTCGACTATGCATCTCTATGCTATCACACTGTTTAGTCAGAAGCTGAACCTGAAGCTGCAATGCCTCAAGAGAATTCAGCATAAAGGAGCGAAATACATTAAATTGTGCAGCAATGTTAGATGCCGGACTCGATGTGTTATTTGAAGAACTCAAATTTTTTTGGAATTCTGCCATTTTAGAGTTAAAGTGATGTGTCAACTCAACCATTGAGTGCTTGATGGATTCCATTTTTGGTTATTTTGTTTAATATAAAGTTATGTTGAACTTACAAGGTTGTCACTTTTTCAAGGTCACTTAGGTAGTCACTTATCTTGTGTTATTTTTTGTATAAGATGGAGATTTTTATAGGAGTATCACTGCTGGTAGGTTAAGAATTTAGTTCATAACTGTTTTACACTAAATAGTATGTATAAATTAATAATAAAATAAATAGTTTAGGAGTGTTCAAAAACAGCTGTTATTATTTTCGCGCCTACCCGCCAAAAAGATGATGATTATATTTAATTCTTAAGTTGTATTTTAGAGTTCGTTACTTTATTAGCGCATGTTATGTACTCCTATAATTGGAGGTACATTTGGTATTTTATTGTCTAAACTTGTATTTTTTGTGTTACATATGTATCTCTGTTGGAGTTCCATATTAAATAAATAAATAAATAAGGACGGCTAAAAATAAATAAATAAATGTGGCTACGTCTGACCATAACCACGATGGTTGTAGATTCGATTTCCACTCATATAATGTTAAATTTGAATATAATAAAATGAAATTTTAAAATAATAATATATGTATATCATAATTAACGCAGCGGGATTCGAATCCCCTTCTCTTGGAAGCCTCGTCATTTGAACACATGGCATAGCGGTCAAATTGCTGGGAATGTTCATTTTTTATGTTTTCTAATAAAAATGTTTTCTAATGGCAATTCTATACTGATATACTTCTTATCTATATCTAGATTATCTTCAAAATAAGAAAGATATTGAAATATTTTTTAACACTTTTAAAGTGTTAATCACACACGACACTTGATACAAGACACTTCGCTCTTCTCTTTGCTTTTTTTTAATTGAATAAAGGTGGCAAACGAGCAGAAGGACCATCTGATGATAAGTGGCTACCTTCGCCTATAGACACAACATCCACAACATTAGAGTTGTGGATGCGTTGCCAGCCTGGGAACTGAAGGAAAAAAGGAGGAAGGAAGGATGGGAAGGATGGGAATAGGGAGAACTGGCTTACATACCATCGAACCGGAACACATCATCAGATGTTTGGCGGTTCCTCTTTGACATGTTAGTGGTCGCGAGCCAGTCGGAAAACGAATCTCCTACCACCAAGAAAACCGCGAAAGCGACCTTCTCATATATCTTACTATGTTCACGCTATTTCCCGCAAAGCAGGCTCATCAGAGAGAACCTAGTGTTAAGTGGCGGAACTGAACGCCAGGCGTAACTTAAACATATGTTCAAAAAAAGACTTTTTTTATACAAAGTTGGCAATCTGATATTACTTGTAAGGGCTACTCAATATAGGGGCCGCGTAATTGAAATCCAACGCATATGGAGAAGATTCGCTTTTATAATAACATTTGAAGGGGAAATGATTAGTGCGGTACACTGTTTATTGAATAAGATATGAAATTGAACATTTGCTGTGTATCTGACTGCAGTTTGAGTTATTATTAATTCGAAAAATATTTTAGATTTTTTTTTTTTAGCGTGAAGCTATATCCCGCACACAGCAGGGTAGGCAGAGGGAACCTAGTGTTAAGACACTCCGTTCCCCACTTTCCGCCGAATTCGGAGGCTTGCGTGTTAAGTGGCGGAACTTAACGCCGCTCTTTACCTCAACACCAGAGCGAAGAAAATGGAAATATAATTTCCACTCCTCGAGTGGGAATCGAACCCACAACCAGTCGTTTACAATCACACGCTTGTGCCACTGGGCCACGACTGGCCACAGATTAGATTGCTCTTCTTAAGTCAAGGGAAGGTTATGTTTTAATTATTTCCTCTTCTTCGCTTCGTCATCTAAGACAAGGCGCGGCGTTGAGTTCCGACACTCAACATAGGTACAATAAATTGATTTTGGCTCGAAAGTGGAGAACAGAGTATCTTGATATTAAGCTGTCTCTGACTAAGATGCTAAGTGTTAAATATCGTGAAGCTCCAGTTTGTTTGAAGACTTTCTAATAAGATAAAATAAGGCGTTAATTTTCGCAAGGTTACGCGTGACGTCTAAAATAAATGAACATTTAGAATGAAATGACTATTTGGTGTTATTTAACTGCCCCAGAAAAGATTGCTAGACCATAAAAGAAAAATACACTATTAATAATTATAAGGTATCAAACATTTAAAAACGCCATCATGGTGCAGAGGACCAGTGCTTGACAATCACACAACAATTGTGAGTTCAATCTTCTCTAGAGCTTCACGCTATATCCCGCACACAGCAGGGTAGGCAGACGGAAACTACTGTTAAGACACTCCGTTCCCCACTTTCCGCTGAATTCGGAGGCATTTCGTGCTAAGTGGCGGAACTTAACGCCGCGCTTTGCCTCGATGCTAGACCGAAGAAAATGGAAATAATAAATACTCGAGTGGGAATCGAACCCACAACCAGTGGTTTACAGTCACACGTGTGTGCCACTGCGCCACGACTGGCGCCATCTTCTCTAGAGCAGTAACTATATTAAAATAATTTTCATTTCTTCAATCTGGTTGGACAAAACGCAGCGTTAAGTTCCACCATTCAACAAACAGTCTCCAAATTTCGTCATACATGTGTACCAAATTATCATATCTAGATTACCTAAGAAATAAAATACAACAACTACAACTATAGTTATAAAGAATTCAAGAAGTCAATACCTACTACTATACAAGATTACAACACTTCCATGTATTCGACAAAGGCCACGAGCGGTGAAGCGACTGTCGACCGTCCGACCTGTCACGTGGGTTTTATTTAATTAATACCGTCATATAACGTGTTTCGTAGAACTAGGTATTAGTTGATATAGAAAAATATTATATTTATTTATTACTTGAGATGTTATGGTTTTTAACCGTAACCGAAACTATATAATAACCGAAATATTGAACAATCCGTAACCGTACACAATACCGGGTTATGTTTTCGTAGTTACTATAAAAAATCGATTAGTTAGTTAAATTTCTAGGTATTAAATTGTGTTTACAATTCTAAATGTACTAATAAATTAAAAATATACATAGTTACTAACATATAGGTAATTGTACCACATAGGTAACATATTGGGTACTTATAACCGTGGTAAATTCGCCAAAAAAATACTAGGTAATTTTTTTTTTAGCTTCACGCTGTATCCCGCACACATGAGGATAGGCAGAGGAAACCTAGTGCTAAGACACTCCGTTCCCCACTTTCCGCCGAATTCGGAGGCATTGTGTGTTAAGCGGCGGAACGCCGCGCTTTACATCTGATACCAGAGCGAAGGAAATGGAAATATTAAATATTTTCACTCCTCGAGTCAGAATCGAACCCACAAACAGTCGTTGACAGTCACACGTTCGTGCCACTGCGCCACGACTGGCCGCTCGTGCCACTCTGCCTACCCTGCTGTACAGGATACAGCGTGAAGCTGACAAAAACGGAAACCGTCGTTAATCTTATCAATATAACTATAATTTAATTAATTTAACATAAATCATCTGAACGATAAAATTAACTTATTCATTTATTTTGGCATAATAAATACGTAGAGCACTAATAGCGGCCATCACGGCGCAGTGGAACAGTGTTTGTCTTTATACGAGATGGTTAAGGGTTCGATTCCCATTCTAGTAGTAGGGGGAGTGCTTATTGAACGATTATTACTAAATTATTTAAAATTCTCCACTCTGGTGTAGAGGACAAAGCGCAGTTTTGAGGGTAAACATTCAACACCTTTCGTCTTGAATTTGGCTGAACTGAAACACTACTTAAAATATATTTTTTAACTAATTCAGTCATTTTTTCTATAATTCAAAGTCAAAATACCTTTTGTTTAAATAGACTTTTGCAAGCACTTTGAATCTTCGAATGTCATAAAGCTACCCAGCTCTGCTATGTAGTTCTGCTGAGAAGACCTGACGGGCGAGAAACTTAACAGCAATTGCTCTCTATAAAAATAATAAATAAACACAGTTAAAAAAAAAAAAAAAAAACAATATTCAATTAGCAACTACACGTTTTTCCCACAAATCAGAATAATCAGAGAGAACCTAGTGTCAAGACACTCCGTTCTCTCTCCGCCTGAAATCAAGACATTAGCCTTAGCTAATATCTTGATTTTAGGCCACTTATGGCGGAACTCAACGCCGATTTATCTCCAAACATAATAAGAAATAGCAACTATACAATCATTAAGAGGTAAGTACCCTCCGACCGCTGAGCTACCCACTACACAGCAGCTTAGCTCCCCTGCGAGTCGACCGTGAAATCTCCACCTCGTTTCAAAACGCAATTTCGCCAAATGTTTAGTTTTTGTACCAATTCATTAGATGCAACCCCGCGGTGAGAATAAAGATACTTTGGTATTCATATTAAATGAATATTGCATATTATGAAATATTTTATAACAATTATGTTTTCCTAGGGGCCAGTCGTGGCGTAGAGGCACAAAGTGTGACTGTAAAGCGACTGGCTGGTTGTGGGTTCGATTCCCAGTCAAGAAGTGGAAATATTTATTTTTTTCGCTCTGGTACCGAGGCAAAGTGCGACGGCGCGGCGTTTAGTTGCGTTGGTGTTGCGCAATGCCTCCAAATTCGGCGGAAAGTGAGGAACGGAGTGTCTTAACACTAGGTTCCCTCTACCTACCCGAATGTGTGTGAGATACAGCGTGAAGCTAAGATAAGAGAAAAAAAATAGTTGTAATTAAGTGAGAACGAGGGCGGTCAAAGAAACAAATAGGCGAAGCCGCGAGCGGGTCGCCAAACTACTGTACCTAGAAACTTGAGATTCATAAGGTACAAGGGTCCTTTCATGATTTATAGAAATTCAACAATTAATCGGGTTAAAACGGGGGTGCAAAGTTAATATGGAATTTTATAAAAATAGGTATATAGGTTAAATGTTACATTTAAAAACGATCTGTGTAGACAACATGGATAAATTGCCCTTAAAATGGGGAAAAAGGAGGGGTAAATTTGTATGAATAAAGTCTCATTTCTTACGGACTTAACGGATTAACAATTGGTATATAGTCATGATTAGGTACAATAAAAATCATATGTTTAAGTGAAATGAACAAAATTGAAAAAGACATTTAGAAAACGCAAAAAAATTCGCACGCAGCGGGATTCGATCCCGCGCTTCCTGATTACCGTCCGGGCGCTCTCACCACTGAGCCATGCGTTGTTAAAATGTTTTCAAGTATGTAAAATATTTAAAAGTATTTAATAAATAGCATTCTCTCTTGCCAAATGATTGTTCGTAGGATAATCTTTGGGTAGTAGAAATTTGTAAAAATCTCTCTACAGAGATGCTAACAACAAAAATAAATTGAATAAAGCGTATAAAAATTTCGACGCAGCGGATAGTAAAACGCATGGCGTATTGGTGAGAACACTTGGACGGTATTGAGGAGGCGCGGGTTCGAATCCCGCTGCGTTCAAATTTTTATACGTTTTCTAAATGTCTTTATCAATTTTCCTAAGTGTGGAATAACACTTTAAAAAAAATGTTTTAAAATTAACAAAATTCTTCTTTAAATCTCCGGTCCGGTCTAACTAAAGTACATGTGGGCGAAGTCACGAGCAAAAGCTAGTATAATATAAGTTACATAAGGAGCGATATGAAACATTAATGAATACATTTATTGAAGGAAGCCACTCGTATAACTTGTATTTGAAGTTTGGATTACACACCCCTACGGATAGCTTCCGGTTTATAAGACTGATGGCGGGTTCCTTAGAGGCTTTGAGATAATTAATATCATATTCTATTCTATTTCTATTCTATTTTCTTATATATTCTATGTGGAGAATGTAGGGAACTTAGTCGTATCTCTCCGGACTCTCTTTTTATGTACCTGGAAACATTAGTAAGAATGGGAGGGATCCGTTGAATCGTAAAATATAGGTATGTTACCTTAGCAACGTATGTATATGTCACTTTTTATAAAAAATGTACCTTAGGTAAGTTTGTATCTCTTTATTTTAATTTTTGTAGCTTCACGCTGTATCCCGCACACAGTAGGGTAGGCAAAGGGAACCTAGCGCCTTTCCGCCGAATTTTGAAGGTAGTGTAAAGTGGCGGCACTTAACGCCGCGCTTTGCCTCGATGCTAGAAAATGGAAATATTAAATACTAACGGCTTTACTTAGCTTTGCTGCGTGAAATACATAGCTGGTTCGGTATATAGTAATCCCCGGGGGCGGATTTTTATAAATCAAAGTATAAGTATGTTTAAAATTGGATGATCAACTATATTTATTCCAAAATTCATTACAGTCAGTCAAGCTCGGTTTAGATTTTTCATATAAACTGTTATCCCCTATTTCAACCCTTTAGAGGTTGATTTTTGAAAAAATAAGTAGCTAAATAAATAAATTACATCCAAATCGGACCGGTAGATTAACCGTGAAAGCGTGACAGACAAACACACAGACTTTCGCATTTATAATATAAGTATGGATATACCGTACGTAAATTTTTTTTCTCTATTATATTTCTAATTATATGCGAATTTCATAATAATGTAAGTAAAATATTGGTTTCCTGCGCTTCATCTTTGTCTTTTTCTTCATATAACTAAGCTTCAACTATGCCAAATTGCCTGCTCCTTCGCATGTACACTTTTTGTCGAAAGCAATGCAAAGTTTCTATTTTGCGTATTAAAAAAATATGGTTAAATAAATATAGTTCTTTTTTCATACAACACATACTTAAAATATAAATTTTTTCCACGCATAGCTATCTCAGTCATAGAGAACCCCAAGTGTCAGAACACTCTTTTTTAAACTTTCTTTGTTCTTAGTAAAGTTCTAAGTCGATTTCGAGCGGAAATGAATTCAAGATTCTATTAGCTATCTATATAATAACAATTCATCAGTTTTTTTTTTTAACAATTCATCAGTTTTTTTTTTAGCTTCACGCTGTATCCCGCACACGGCAGGGTAGGCAGAGGGAACCTAGTCTTAAGACACTCCGTTCCCCACGCACCGCCGAATTCGGAAGCTTGCGTGTTAAGTGGCGGAACTTAACGCCGCGCTTTACCTCGACACCAGAGTGAAGAAATTTGAAATATAATTTCCACTCCTCGAGTGGGAATCGAACCCACAACCAGTCGTTTACAGTCACACGCTTGTGCCACTGAGCCAAGACTGGCCACTGGGCCACGACTGGCCACAATTCATCAGTGACCCAGTCTAAACATTAATATTGTATCTGTATTTTGATTATTAATTTTCCCGCCTTTTTATGGGTTTTTTTTATCCTTTTTTAACATATTCTACATTTTTATTTTGGTTGTAATAAATAACAGTAATTATTACAATTTATCCTACTTTATAATAATACAAAAACATAATTAAAATTCCTTTACTATTTGACGATCTAACAATTCCAAGAACTGAAGTTTAAAATCGTAAAAGAATGAAACTAACTTGTCGAGGTAAAGCGCTGCGTATAAGCGTATCCCGCACACAGCAGGGTAGGCAGAGGGAACCTAGTGTTAAGACACTCTGTTCCCCACTTTCCGCCGAATTCGGAGGCATTGCGTGTTAAGTGGCGGAACTTAACGCCGCGCTTTACCTCGACACCAGAGCGAAGAAAATGGAAATATTAAATATTTCCACTCCTCGAGTGGGAATCGAACTCACAACCAGTCGTTTACAGTCACACGCTTGTGCCACTGGGCCACGACTGGCCACTTATTTGAATTTGTTATCATAATTAACTTGGCGAACCCAAGAAGAGCTTTAAAGAGATTTATCTATGAGAGAAAAGTGAAAATACTACCGACCTGACAGTTAAGATACAATCATAGAGTAGAAAAATAGTCTAACTAAAAATAAATTCTAAGAAGCAGCTTCAGCCAGCTAGCAGGGTAGTCAGAGAGAACCTAGTGTTCAAACACTCCGTTCTCCAGTTTGCACCTGAAATCGAAATATGGTGTGATGAGTGGTAGAAATTAATACTACGTTATTTTTGTTGGCCAGTCGTGGCCCAGTGGCACAAGCGTGTGACTGTAAACGATTGGTTGTGCGATCGATTCCCACTCGAGGAGTGGAAATTATATTTCCATTTTCTTCGCTCTGGTGTCGAGGTAAAGCGCGGCGTTAAGTTCCGCCACTTAACACGCAAGCCTCCGAATTCGGCGGAAAGTGGGGAACGGAGTGTCTTAACACTAGGTTCCCTCTGCCTACCCTGCTGTGTGCGGTATATAGCGTGAAGCTAAAAAAAAAAAATACCAGAATGAAGAAATGAAAATATTTATGAAATAAATTTGGTTGTGGGTTCGATTTTCATTCAGAGAAATCTCTATGACTAGACTATGCTATGTAATATGCTATGCACATACATATGTCATATGACATACCGATGTGACAATTGTGGGAAAATCATGAAATTGACATAAAAAAAAACCAAGCTAAAAAAATGTCTATTGTATACTTATAGCTATTTACACCAGAATAGTTACGAATATTTGCTTTATAGATTCATGCTTATCGAAAAGAAGGATGTTTAAACAAAAGCCACTGAACTGAACTAAAAACTGTAAAGACTCTCCGTTAACTACTTTGCACCGTTATTTCTTACGCTTTGCTAATTACCTATTTATCCACGGATCCTAGATTTTTCATATAGGTATTTTGGCCCGTGGAGGGACGGGTTAGAAGGCCCGTGGGGGGACGGGTTAGAATACAATTCCCTTCCGTCGCTGGGTAGCGTCCCGTAAAAGTCAGGTAACCCAGTAGCTTGGTGGTAGGAAATTTAGTCTCCGACTGGTTCGCGACCACTATCATGTCAAAGACGTACCACCAAACATTTAATGATGTTTTCCGGTTCGATGGCATGTAAGCCAGCTCTCTGTTCCTATTCCCACCATCCACCTTTCATCATCCTTATTCCCTCCTTTCCTCCACCCACCTTAAGGTCGGCAACGCATCCACAACATTTCTAATGTTGTGGATGTCCATGGGCGAAGGTAACTACTTACTATCCTTCTGCTCGTTTGCCCCACTTTCTACAATAAAAAAAAGATATACGAGTAGGGATTTCATACTTATAAGCCGGCGTTAGATTTTTATAGAAAAATCTTATCTAGATTAAGGTTTTTGTGAGAAAATCTCCAGTAGATATCACAACTGATAGATAAATAAGTACCTACTTATACATAGGTACATATGGAAATTGTGACGCATTCCAAACTATTTATTATACCTTTTAAAAAAACTGCCACTGCCGTTGAGTTGCATTGCGTTGTCTCGCCTTACCTTTATTTAATCAAAGTGAGAAAATGAAAATAATATATATTTTTTTAGCTTCACGCTGTATCCCGCACACAGCAGCTTAGGCAGAGGGAACCTATTGTAAAGACACTCCGTTCCCCACTTTCCGCCGAATTCGGAGGCCTTGCGTGTTAAGTGGCGGAACTTAACGCCGCGCTTTACCTCGACACCAGAGCGAAGAAAATGGAAATATTAAATATTTCCACTCCTCGAGAGGGAATCGAACCCACAACCAGTCGTTTACAGTCACACGCTTGTGCCACTGGGCCACGACTGGCCATACACTTCACTGGACTGGAAAATAATATAAATATAATATTAACACGAATTTAGTTGCATATTTAATTCCCATGTGGAGAAATATCTCTGGCAGATTCTTTCTCAAAAGCGCAAAGTTAAAAAAATAATAATTAAAAAAGTCCTTTTTTATACAAAAATTGACCAAAGTATCTATTAAGTACTTACGGGAACGGGAAATACGGGAATTATATATAATATAATAATATACAAGTCGACGATGGTGGCCCATTTAAATGTGTGTATTATATAAAAAAAATAGATAACGCACAGTAAGCTGCTTACCAACGATTAACTCGACGCGGTAATCGGGATCATTCAGTGTTTAATGACTGCGAAAACTAGTTAATGTATTAGATTTATTCATAGATGTTTTAAAGTGAAAGGTGTTTTATTGTGTTGTTATTTGAAATGGAGAACGGAATGTTTTGTCACTGGGCTCTCTCTGTTTATTCTGTCTATGTGAGATTAAGTGTGAAGCTTTCTTGTATTTTGTTTATCTATATTTGTAAACCTATCCTTTTAGCATTCTTAAAGTGTTATTCCACACTTAGTAAAATTAAAAAATACATTTAGAAAACTTATAAAAATTTGAACGCAGTGGGATTCGAACCCGCGCCTCCTGAATACCATCCAGGCGCTCTCATCAGATGCGTCCAAATTCTTATACGCTTTATTACAACCTATTCTGGTTGTTAGCAACTTCGTAGAGAGATTTTTACACATTTCTGCTACCTACCCTATGATTATTCTAGGAACAGTTATTTTGCTCGTCCTAGTTTTTTCTGCTCAGTTTTTAAAGTTAGGCCTAAGTAGATTGTTATAGAAGAAAAATATATATTAAGAAATAAAAAAATCTGAAGGCTTAAATTCCGACGGAAAGTGAATGCCGGAGTGACTTGGCACTAGGTTCTCTCTGCCTATTCAATGCGGGAAACTATGAGGATATAAGAAAAAATACTAGTCTTTGTATGGAAGTCGATGTATGAGTGAAAACTAAGATTGATTAATAACAATTAATTAGGTAATAATAGTCGCCAGTCGCGGCTCAGTGGCACAAGCGTGTGACTGTAAACGACTGGTTGTGGGTTCGATTCCCACTCGAGGAGTGGAAATATTTAATATTTCCATTTTCTTCGCTCTTGTGACGAGGTAAAGCGCGGCGTTAAGTTTCGCCACTTTACACGCAATGCCTCCAAATTCGGCGGAAAGTGGAGAACGGGGTATTAATTTTATACTAGGTTATACTAATACTAGGTTACCTCTGCCTACCCTGCTGTGTGCGGGATACAGCGTGAAGCTAAAAAAAAAAGAAATATTTTTTTATATTATTAAGGTGATGCAGTGGTACTGAAATCCGGCATAAGTCAGTGTACTTGTGTTAAGACCAAAAAAATATAACGTTACAACCAATTCAATTTGTGAGCATGCCCATAGTGTCCAGTGGATCCTCACTTAGGTATAATAAACCATTTCTTTTTTAGCTTCACGCTGTATCCCTTGCGGGGTAGTCAGAGAGAACGGAGCGCCAAACGCTACGGTCCCTGCATACTTCTTTCACCTCGTCCACTGTCATCAACCTCTTCATACACGCCCTCCGGGGGGTCCTCATGCTTTTTACGTGACCTTCCTCCAGTATCATCGATACTGTGTTTTCGAAGGTCAACCGAGGTCTCCCCCTGCCATAAACCATTGTTTAATGAACTATTACAATACATAAGAAAAAAATGGCTGACTACTTATCACTGATTCTATTTTTTTATTTAATAAAAGTCAAAATTCCAAAATAAATAGGCTCTAAGGTAAAACAACAACAATTTCCTATATAATTTATTAAGAACTAAACTTTAAATATGGAATGTAACAACACTTAACAGATTAAATATAACCGCATTTGAGCTCTATCGAGTGCTATAAAGTTGGTATCGATATAAATAAATGTAATGAAAAACTGAAAATCGTAATCGTAAATATTAAGTTAATTTGTTTGTTTACTTCTAGGTATATGTAAGCACGTTCGAAATTAAACTGACCTAACTTAAAATTTCCGCAATTTTTAATTTCGCTAAATCGATAACAAAAACCCTATTCTAACCTATTTTATTGTAATTTAAAATAAAACACAATTTTTGAGTTAGGCTCCTTCCTTTAGATCTGGGGTCGCCATAAGACAAGTTTCCAAATGGATATTTTTATTATTCATTTTTTTTTAACTAAAACTTACCCTGAATTCACTCTTTTATATATAAATATATTTTTTATAACGCTAAAGTAATATCTACATACCTATATGCAGCATTATCAGATTTTTATTGATGGCAGAGAGAACCTAATGTCAAGAAATTCCGTTCTCCACTTTTCGTCAGAATATAAGGCAGTACATGTTGAGTTCGGGAACAAACGGAAACAATTTATATATACCTAATCATTCCCCCGAGTGAGAATCGAACCCAACCACCGCGTTTACAGATTGACAATATCAAGCTACGCCATGATCCTAAAATATACATATTTATCTGCTATAATAGGTACTATACCTATTAGTTAGTATTAGTTCAATTTTTCTATGACAGCTGTAACACTAGCCAGTATTTTTTTTTAATTAAAAATTGGGTGTAAAAAGTTGTAATATTACCTACATGAAAATCACTAAGACATAAATATATATGTTCAAATTTCTTAACTAAAGACAAATCTCAATAAGTATTATTCATATACGCCTAATAAATACCAAAACATTAATAACAATAACGAAAAACTAATCAAACATGCAGACTTTACTGATGCGAAGAGCAAAACCACATTCACCAGCTAGTATAAAATAATTGAGGTATAGAACACAAAACCCCAACCAGCGATAGTTAACGATACAAATATCACGGCTCGCTCAGTCTCATAAATCATAAATGCCATTATTTATTACCGATACAATTTCACCCACGTACCTACGTACTACGCTTTGTTTATTTCATAAATACTATATAAGTATACGTATCCTATATAAAACGCTGGCATATAACAGAAATATACATTCTTGTCAGTGGATGAATTCGAAAGAAAAAACACATCGACTCATTCTCCTTCCTTTAAATAAAACAAAAGAGACTAGAAAGACATGTCGTTAAAACAATTGACTTGGGATCTGTTTAAACTGTCACATCACTAGCGGGCGGCGTTCGAATTTCAAATCTCTGTCAAAATTGAATAAAGAACACAATAGCGGTTAAATATGGTGGGTATTAACCGTTTCGGAACGCGGGAAACGAAAGTGGTTACATATTTATAAAATGGAATCGATTTTTAAATGGGCCAATGGTGAGGCTCGGAGGAGTGGGCGGGGCTTGCTCCTCCCTAGCGCTAGTAAGATGACTCTCGGCGCCTTTTGTTCATTCACGCAGCGTTCGTTGACGTGAGCGGACGTGCGAGGAAGGTTGCTTGTAATATTTTATTGATTTATCTTTCGGTAATAACAGATATGACTTTCTTGAATTATATTTTTTTATGTTCAACTTTATTTTATAAACTAGTAGTTGTTATTGTTAATAATCAATTTTTTAGTAGTTTTACGTTTTTTCCCGAACAGCGAAGTGGTCAGAGAGGATCTAGTGTCAAGACACTATTCTCCACTTTCAACTTGGGGTGTTATGCGGCGAAATTTAACACAGCGTTTTGTCTTAGGTACCAGAACGAAGAAATTAATTTTATTCAAATATAATCATTTCTCAAGTGGGACTTAAACCCACAACCATCGGCCATTTTTTAAGTTTTGTAATTTACCTTTTGCAATTTACTTGATATTTAAATTTATATAAAAAATACAATCTCAAGCAGTAATGTATTAGTAAGGTATTGCAAAAAAGGTCTAATACTAAAATTATTTTTAAAACAACGATTGTTATATTTTTTTTTCTTTTACGTAGCAAATGAACTTTGAATATATTTTTAATATATAAAATTTAAAGAAACTCTTCTAAGAACGAGACAAACCGCTAAATTTTACTTTTAATGTTCTTTTTAATATTTTTTATACGAAATAATCTCAAAAATCAGTTACAGCTTTTTACTATTTACTATTTACCATTTAATTATTTTCAGAGCTATTTACTATTTTTATAGTCTTTATTAAAAAATATTTTTCGTTATTACCTATATCACACTAGGCAGAGGTAAAAATAGATACAGCCTTATAACATAAGTAGGTACATTGACAAAAGAACGAAGGCTTTATAATAGGGAGTCGTTCGCGTATTGAACACGGAATCCTAATAAATATGAATGAAATATATTATTTAAGTATATATAATACTAGTGTCTTCTTTTTGTTATTCTAAGAATATTATATTCATTTATTATTGTTAGGTAAATGTTAAGTAAGGAGACTGACTGTAAAAGCGAAGATTGTGGGTTCGATTCCCACTCGGGGAGTTTATTTAAAAAAAAATTCTTCGTTCTGGTACCTAATACTAAGCGCGGCGTTGAGTTCCGCTACTTAACACACAATTTCTCTGTTTCGGGTGGAAGTTGGACAGAGTGTCTTAATACTAGGTCCTCTCTGACTACCCAGCAGTGCGAGAAAAAGCTCAAAGGTATTTTAAGTAAACGTTGCAGAGTAAGCAGAGAAAATTTAGATTTAAGACACGACGTTATCCATTTTCTTAAAAAGGATATATCTCTGTAAATACATATTTTATGAATTTATCAAAATTGTTAGAAAGCTAGTAATTAAAATTTTAGAAGTAGGTAAAAAGTAATTAAGAAAGGACGTGTAAGTCTACATACTTGCAGCTTTAAAATTAAAACATGAAATAAGTAGTTACCTTTTTTTTAGCTTTAAGCTGTATACCGTACACAGCAGGGTAGGCAGAGAGAACCTAGTGCTAAGACACTCCGTTCTACACTTTAGTTACTTTTTAACATATTATTTTCATTTTAAAACATCATTTACCTTTCTAATCCAAAAATTGTTTTAGAAAGAATAAAAAGTATGGAATATTTAATATGAGTTTGAGAATCAAAAGATTAAATATAAGACAAGGATCGTGGCGCAGTGGACAACGTCTGACTGTAAACATGGTGGTTGTCAGTTCGATACACACTCAGTGTAATTAGTACCTATAGGTATATTTTTCATATGCCAGCTAGCAAAACGAAGTGTAGGGTTGAGTTCCGCCATAATGTCTAAAATTCGGAAAAGGCCCGAGTGTTATGACACTAGGTTCTCTTTGTCTCCCGCCGCCCTGGTCCACGGAAGAGTTGGGGTGGTACCCGAGACCTGGGCTAGTGGCGGGACAGGAGCACCGTCAGGTTTTAGTGGGTTAACGGGGGCGTTACCATGTCGACCATCCGGAGTCCCAAATAACCGTGTCCCGGGTGGGTATCCGTAACGGATTTCCTGACGTTAAAAAAATGTTATCTTTGTCTATCTTAATATGCGGGAAAACGCGTGAAACTAAGTAATACGTAAAAGAATCAATTTAAAGTTCAAAACCTATATATTTAAAAAAAAACAACTCTAGGTAGGACTTTGAATGCAGTAGTCGTAATGTTTTGAATGAAAAAATAATCAAAAAGTAACAAAAGCAAAAAAAAAAACCTCAAAACAAATTCTAGTTTCAAATAATAACACGATTAACAATTCCCATATTGACGTTTTAATTTATACAATAATTTCCTAATTTGGATATATTTTGTTGTAAATTTTAGTAAAAAATATATTTAGGTGAAGTTTGTGGCCAGTCGTGGCCCAGTGGCACAAGAGTGTGACTGTAAACGACTGGTTGTGGGTTCGATTCCCACTCGAGGAGTGGAAATTCTATTTCCATTTTCTTCGCTCTGGTGTCGAGGTAAAGCGCGGCGTTAAGTTCCGCCACTTAACACGCAAAGCCTCCGAATTCGGCGGAAAGTGGGGAACGGAGTGTCTTAACACTAGGTTCCCTCTGCCTACCCTGCTGTGTGCGGGATATAGCGTGAAGCTATTTTTTTTTATTTTTATATTTAGGTAAAGCAAGACACGTTTGTAAGTGTTCAAGCCAATCAAATCGTAGGTAGACTCAAAATATCATTTACTTACATTAATAGATACTAGATGGACAGATTAAGGTCAACCTTATTACAACCTTATTAAAACAATTTTAAAAATAAAAATTTGGACACACAATAACCTGTCAAACGTAATTTACACTATACCTAAGCTTTTTTTAGCTTCACGCTGTATCCCGCACACAGCAGGGTAGGCAGAGGGAACCTAGTGTTGAGACACTCCGTTCCCCACTAATACCTAAGCTACAATAAACCAAATTTCAATAATAATAAGAGCAATCGCTGTGCAGTATGACAACGTCAGAATGTAAAAACGATTGGTTGTGGGTTCGATCCCACTCGAGGAAATGATTAAATTTAAATGATTGTCATTTTCCACGCTCTGGTAAGACAAAACTGCTGTTATATTCCGCCATTCAACATACAATATTTTCATTTCGAGCTAAAAACACAGAACGGAGTGTCTCAACACTAAATTCTCTCCGACTATCCGGTTATGTGGAAAAAAAGCGTATAATAAAACACAAAGCACTTCGTACAGAAGCTAAAATAAAAAAAATATATATCTGTATTGGTCTTTATTAGTAACCTTTTTACACGAACTGCATGCGGTCCGGACTGCGAATAAAGGGACCGTTTTTTTTTTAAATCGAGGTGGCGAGAGTCGAACCGGTTATGCTTACTTACAAATAATACATTTTGATTATAAAATAAGCAGATGTTATTTAAAATTATTTATTATTCAATACATAGATATGATTTAATGGCAAATTAGAAATTTTATTGGTAATATGTGAAAGTTGTATAGAGAATTTAGTACTTGAAGTGTCTATTTACTATAATGTTTAGCTTATTGTAATAATAACTATTATAAGGATTTATATTTCAAATGCACAACTTGTTTTCTTTTAGCTTCACGCTGTATCCCGCACACAGCAGGGTAGGCAGAGGGAACCTAGTGTTAAGACGCTCCGTTCCCCACGCACCGCCGTATTCGGAGGCATTGCGTGTGAAGTGGCGGAACTTAACGCGCTTTGCCTCAACACCAGAGCGAAGAAAATGGAAATATTAAATATTTCCACTCCTCGAGTGGGAATCGAACCCACTACCAGCCGTTCACAGTCACACGCTTGTGCCACTACGCCACGACTAGCCCCTACTGCGCCACGACTGGCACAACTTAAGTAACCAATATAAACTACTATTTAGACCTAGTAGCTGCGCGCAATTCCTTTTGTGTAGACATAATGACACTTACACCTGTGATAACTGAACGATTTTTGTTTAGAAGCTATTTCCTTATCAATTTTAGTAAGTTTAGTCTATTAAAGTTCTACATCAGATATTTCACTCTTCAAAATCAAGTTCTGCCTAAGCTTAAAAGTTATACAACAAAAAAGGTTTATTCAAATCCGTCCAGTACTTCCGAAGACGAGCGTGCGCGTACCAATATTCTGTTTTATTGTTTTATTACGTTTTATATTCAACATTCAGTAGATAAATTTAATTATACATATACTTAATGTATATTTATAATTAACATTAAAAAGTTAACCTTCACGCATTTCTGCACGTAGATAATAGAAAGAGATAACATCACCCTGTTCGAATCTTTCTCTCCGTTATTAGGCAGTTCATTATTGGTGGTGGAACTCAGTGCCGGTTGTATGGCAATGACTGTAGATTCGATCCACCCTGCTAGGCATTCATTCAATTATTTTGATTTGCCTGGCCTAGTAAGAGATAGTGCGGCGTTGAGTTACACAACTCTACGCGTATTTTTTTTCAGAAATGTACCAAAATTCACTTTTCGAGCTTTACACTAAATTCTTTGGTTAGTGCGGTTATTTTTTGGTTGGCTAACTCTAGTTGCATCTTATACATTTTTTCTTATATGCTAATATAATAGAATCATTAATTAAAACTTCAATTCAAGATAATTTAAATAAGATATTAATTTAACATACATATAGAGTAAAAATTTTAGAAAATAAGTATAAATTTCCCGGCTTAATAAGACAAAGGGCAAAATTAGTAAATATATATTCCTTCGACCGAATCGCATTATCTCTAAACAAATTGACATCTGTCACTTTGAAATATAAAACTTATAGTGACATTTCACAAAATTCCTCAACCTTCAGCGCAAATTACAAGACGCGTTAAATAAAAAAAAAAGCAAAGCAAATTAAACATCTCATTACTCACGTAAATAAATCAATATGGAAATATAAAAAAGGCATTTTGTGTCCGACCGATGGAATGTCTTTGACCGTCGTATTTTTTTTTTATACACCTTATACTTATATTCAAATGGAATCACCCAAATTAAGTAGCCATAAACGGAATCAGCTTCCAAATTTGAATATTTCATTCGTTCACGTCGTTTGTGTGAGCGCGTGCTTTGATTTGTGTGTGTGACGGTGGTGATGTTGGTAGCTCGTGTAGATATTAAATTATTAATTTTTAAATTTATTAAGATTTTTTTTTTAATTGCAAGTATTTTTGTGTTTAAGTTGTGTGTCATGCGATGTTTGCAGGTTCAATTTCCACTCGGAGGGAAGATTATATTAAAATTTTGATTTCTTCGGTCTGGTACCTACGACAAAGTGTAGCGTTGAGTTCTGCTAACCTATCTCGATTTCGGACGAAAAGTGAAAGACGAAGTGTCTTGACACTAAGTTCTCTCTGTCTACGCCGCTTTGCGGGAAAAAGCATGAAGTTTTTTAGGTGTTTACATTTTTTGTAACATAGGGAGAGGCTAAGCTACTCTATATGTTAGGTAGGTACATCTGTAGATATAAAAAGTATAGTGATTTTAAATCATTCGTTTTAAACAAAACATAGTTGCAATTTTTTTTTCAAGTAATGTATTTATATTTATTTACAATTAATCTGCGGTAACGCTTTATTAACTTACGAGTATATCACGTTGACAATACATTACTTCTATAATTCTTAGTTAAAAGGAATAGGCTGTACAAAAATATTAAAATCTTTCAAAAAATTCACTCTTTTTCTGTATTCTATAATCACAGAGAATTAAGACATTTTACACTGTCACGAGGCATTGCTTATTGCGTAATAAACTTTGGGTTTATTCGCGATTTATGTAACCTGAGCGGGTAAATCATTTAAATACAATCCTAAGCCTCCGATTGAATATCCAACTTACAGTCTAGACTATGTGACACTAATTACACAAACATTTTTACAATAAAACAACATCTAAAACATAATATCGATATAAACCAGCACAACACTAGTCTTTTGTCGAAGCGCGCCGCGTTGATAAGGAAACATTTTAAATTAGTAGGAGAAGAAGAGAAAAAATATTATAATTTTTTTTATTTATTTTTTATTTATATTTTATCACAAAACGGGTAGCCGCCGCTACCAGCCATATAAATTATATCATTTTTCACTGCGACAACCTTAACGGACGTAAAAAATGACGGCCCATTCACTATTAAAGTTTGAATTTGCCGCGTTTTTTATTCGTTTCCGGAGCGTTCGGATTCCATTATTGAACTTCGACATTTGAAATGTTATACAAACTTTTTACGTGGTTTTTTTTTTAATATTTACACTTAATAGGAGAGAGATTTAAGTGTTAAGACTCACCGTTCTCCGTTTAGCGATTATTTTTGAAACATTGCAATTTGATTAATTGATTCGATAACAAAATTGTTTGGATTTTTCTTTTTAATAAAAACTAAATTAGTACACAACCATCGCTTCTAAAAACACTTCCAAGTTCCAACTGCCCTGCGATGGCGGATGATGATGGTAATATTCATAATTTATTCTACAACTTTTTCTTAAGTATTACGCTACCTATAATTTTATTAAATATAAAACTATAATAAAATTTGCCTTTAATATTTGGAAGCAACTTAAGTTGCAATTTTAACTACAATAAATTTGGTAACATTTTTACGGCAATTAACTAACAATTACAGTTAATTATTTTTTTTTTTAGCTTCACTCTTTTCCGATCAGAGTGATAAGAGTGATCATAGTTTCCAGATGCTCCATTCTTCTGTTCTGCTCAAATTCGAGACATTTTGAGTGGCAGAACGCTTAATTAATGTGTAACACAAACATATTTATTATACACATATAAATATATACCTAAAGTATATTTCAGTTCTATTATACATACTATGTACTAAATAAAAAAGTTTTGAGACCTTATTATATATTTAAGTTACTTAAAATTATATAATATAAGTAAAGTGCATTTTGAAATTAAAAAAACGAATAAACAAAAGCATGAACAAAAGCAAGGTATATATAGATACCTACCTAGTCGTGAATTATACTTAAGTATAACAATAGTTACTCATATACCGATTACTAACTTATTTTTTTTTAATAGTACATATATACATTTACGAAGACGGCCTCAAAATCTTTTAAGGAGCGCTCAAAGTATGTAGTACACAAAGGTTAAGGCTAGATGTTACAGGACATTAAACCGGACCTACAGAATTATATATTTTATATTATATTTTATAATAGCTGTTGAGTAGACCACCGTCACTGCACGTGAAAGTAGAAAAAATGGATGTGTCACTTCTATAGGACAGTAGTATTGAGTGGACAGAGAGAATATAGAGAGAGAGAGAGTGTCATGGCACTCTGTGTATTGAATACTTATAATAAACTTGATTTGTGCAAATTCAATTTTAAAATATTTTTATTTCATGTCGCGAGAGACAATGTCGTCATTGAAGTAGGCGTAAAAAAACGGAAGTAAATGTTTCAAGGAAATTAAATAGAAAAACATACCTATATATTAATATTGCTGATAGTGTGACATTTCTAAAACAACGTATAATTAATTTATTTATTGTACAGGTCCAGTTGACGCTTAAAATGTTGTCATTTAATATATAAGTGTATACGTATGTCAAACATATTATGACATTATATGTATTTAATGTGCATATATTTACAAAAAATAGTATTCTGCTCTTTTTCTTTATATAAACTGTAACTATAGTATACCAAAATTTTATTTCTTCGTCGGCATAATCGAAAAAATGAGCTCAAGGACCAAAGGAGGCGCGGGTTGCAGACATTTTCTATAAATATTTTTTCTCAGCAAGTTTTTGTTTTGCGTATTAATATAAATATACGTAGATTCTTACTCCATGTGTAGGCATCTAGCTCCCGATGGCTAAAGGCATAAAATCCCGCCACAAAGATAAACAGCCGACAAAAATATCATAAATTTATGAACGCCGCGCCGCAGTGAAAACTAAAAAACTTACCTACTATTTAAAGTATACCTCACTTTGTAAGGCCGACTGACCGCGCGGTGCTATGAGGACATGGCGATTAGCTCATGTCCATATTAAAGTGACAATTGTAAACAAAAATATAAAAAAATGTTTTTATTATTTTATATATACACAATTATTATTAATAATCTGGTGAATAATCTGAATGATTGAGTTTCACCACATAAGACAAAATATCTTGATTTTGGGTGAGAAATTAAAAACGGAGTGTCTTGACACTAGGTTCTCTCTTCGCCTTCCACGAAGAATGATTAAATATATTTAATGTACTTACTGTAATTGTGTATTACATTAAAAAGGGAAAATATGCTTTATTATATCACAAATTCGAATTTTATATTTTAATATAAAATCCTGTACTAAGGAGAATAGAAATTAGTAGATATTATATTACAGTAGTATTTGTAGATATAGTTATTTAATAAGCTCTTAAAAGCTATTAGTAAGTTGGTAGCTCATAACGTTATTTTTTATTACTTACTTAGGCTTTCCTTTTAATATGGAAGAAAGGAAAAAGTCAAATACGCATTATGAAGTAAATGACATATGGTAGATAAAGCGAAACAAGTAGTTTGGCTGTATCTTCAAGATGAATTCTTAACGGCTATGCAAAATAACAAGTAAAGATTCAAATAAAATGCTTAAATTTCAAGAATATGAAAAAACAAAGCAGGTAAAGCCTATACGATTCCAAATACTTAGTCAATGATCCCAGGAAGCTTATTTTTAAGTACGTACTTATCTTGCGAATAGTGTTTACTTCTAATAATCCCTTCATCTAAATAATTTTTGTACTATTTCTGTACTGTAGTTATAAGTAATAAATACTTCTTGAATAAATTTTGAAAAATTAGCATGTTTTTATTATATTTTGGCTGATTTTTCCCTAACAATAATCATCCATGATTTGTCATGGACACTGTTTTGGTAAAAAAGGTAGCTTTTGCTTCCGAAGTAGTCGAAACTAACGAGACGAAACCATATAAAAATAAATTTAAACATTATAAATAATTACGTGCTACCTGCTGAGTATTTTAATATTATAAAAATATATGCGATGATTGAGAATAACGTTTTTGTGTAAAAAATATAATATTAATTCGTACAATTTATAATGTGACGTGTCCATGTTTAACCTCCTTCATTAGCTGGACAAAACCAACGACATTTACCATTTATTTATTTATAGCAGAACGTTTTTAGTACATTTATTTACAAACCAAAATCAACTTTAATAAAAATGAATAAAGTTTATATTATTTTATCTGTGTTAATAAAAACATAAGCCCTTTTGACAGGTGAGAATTATATGACATTTCAAAACGTACAGATACAAACGTTCTCGGTTCGATTTTGATTTTGTTGAATTTCGAACGTACGTTACGTTCGATGCAATAAATAGCTTCTTTATCACGTCACACAATTATTAATTTACGATTGTTAAAAAAAAATAATAAAATATTTAATTTCGTTTAACATTTTAAAATTTGTTTAATTAAATAGCAAATATAAATAACAATAACAGGTAAGCGTTGTGGCCAGTCGTGGCCCAGTGGCACAAGAGTGTGACTGTAAACGACTGGTTGTGGGTTCGATTCCCACTCGAGGAGTGGAAATTATATTTCCATTTTCTTCGCTCTGGTGTCGAGGTAAAGCGCGGCGTTAAGTTCCGCCACTTAACACGCAAGCCTCCGAATTCGGCGGAAGGTGGGGAACGGAGTGTCTTAACACTAGGTTCCCTCTGTCTACCCTGCTGTGTGCGGGATATAGCGTGAAGCTATTTAATTTTAATTTTTTTAATTTTTAGGTAAGCGTTAAAAATCTATAAATATGTTCTAGGTAAGTAATAAATTAAAATCTTGTCATCGAATATCATAAAATGGTGGAGACGAAATATTTTGATTATTTCGCTAAAATTATTATAGAGACGCGCGTTATGTGACAGCTAACACTAGAGGATCGTAAATATGATATTTTATTATTTTCTAATCTCATAACGATATGGACACCATAAAGTACCCAAGATGGCGTACGGTAGCCGAGCGGGAAATTTATGGGTGTTGTATCAATTAGATTGAAGTTCAAACTACTGAGCTTTCTTGAGAAGTATTTTAATGTGTAAGTAGATTTGGTGTGGTTTTATTGTGTTATGTTTAAAAGAGTTGAATATTTTCTAATGTTTATTTCTTGAAATAAAATTTTCTATACCTATTTAAATGCTTAAAATACGTAACAGCTAAGGAATAAAAATTTCTATGTGTAAGTGCATAAAATAAGTACCTAAGTATTTGTCTGTAATAATGTTAAATGAATAATAATTTGTTAAAATTATTAAAATATAAAGCTTGATTTTCATATCTACAGTTTTTTTTAATTAAATAAATAATTATAGGTAAACAAGTATTCCACCAACATTTTTTTCTAAAGTAAATTTTCTTCTTGCTGCATTATGTGTTACAATAGGTACGTTATTTAATCCTATATCTTTTAAAAAATTATCATAAAATATATGTAGAAAATAATGTCTGGATTTCGGCTACCTAACACGTGATTTACCCTCAACAGATTGTATGCGAAGATCGGAATAAAGTACCACTAGCACCTAAATTCAATATGAAATATGAAAAATACAAACATTCAAATACATAAACAAGAAAATTATATGCATATAGCAAGATAATTTCTACAGGGTATGAATTTATTTTTTCAAACTCCCATAGTAAGTAGCTTATAGCCAATATTCTTAATAAAATAATTATAACATTTCAGTACATATGTTTTCAATAATTTTGATTTACAATTAAATAAAAAACCTTAACAACAATATAATTATCAATAAATTAATATATTAAGAAAAATATAGGGGCCAGTCGTAGCGCAGTGGTACGAATGTGTGACTGTAAACGACTGATTGTGGGTTCGATTCCCACTCGATGAGTGGAAATATTTAATATTCCCGTTTATTCGCTCTGGTATCAGAGGTAAAGCGCGGCGTTAAGTTCCGCCACTTAACAAGCCTCGCCTCCAAATTCGGCGGTGCGTGGGGATCGGATTGTCTTAACACTAGGTTCCCTCTGCCTACCATGCTGCGTGCGGGATACAGCGTGAAGCTAAAAAGAAATATTGGTTAAATCATGTATTCATCAATAAAAAATCAGGTTTTTAATTTATATTCTAAAACAATACACAGATTACTACTGCAACAATATTATCAATAGGCTCAAACCACACTACGGTTTTGTTAAAATGTAAGCTTTTGTTGCCAAACAATGTAAAATTGTAATCAGCTTTTTATCCTCCATAGAGATACTTTAGTAATTTACAAGTATTACTTAATTCTCATACTTGGAAGTGTTTTGGACTGAATGGTAATTAGAAATTTACACGGAAATTCGTTTTGTCTCAGATCGTGTTAATTTCTATGAACTTTTAGTTTTTTATGTAGCTTCATGCTTTTCCCATACAGTAGGTAGGTAGGTAGTCAGAGAGAACGTAGTGTCAAGACACTACGTTCTCCGCTTAACGCCGTGCTTTATCTATCTAACTAAGTACCAAAACGTAGACATGAAAATAATATATAATCATTTTACGAGTGCGAATCGAACCCACAACCATTTAGAGTCAAATCTTGCCCCACTGCACCACGACGGCCTCAAGTTTTAGTTTTTTTATGTTTTTTAATGGAGTTATATCAAAGATAAATATGTACTATATGCACTACAGCTAGTTTCATTTAACAGCTTCATATTTTTATTTTGCATAGCATCATAGGAAACAGAGAGAATCGTGTCACTATGTTCTCCACCGGCCGATTGAATTCGGAGTGGCGAACTTTGCTTTACCTAAGCAAGAAAATGAAAATAATTTAAATAAAATCATTCCTCTAATTGGGAATCGAACCCATAACCATCGTGTTTACAGTCAGAGTCTGATCAATGCGTCGAGGGTTATCTTATTTTACATAATTTTTATTATGTAAAATCAGAAAAAAATATATCATAGAAATAAAGCTATAAAGTTTATTGAAAATATTTTGTTTCATTGCTCAAAGTTTTTGTTACTTTCATAACTTTGTTTTCTTCCAAATTTATGTTATACACAAGTAATTTAGCATATCACACTCATGTAACACGTAAAAGTAGCATTTTTTAGCTTCACGCGTTTACAAGCTTAGTACCTTCACGCATTTTAGTTATACCGGGTTTTACTCATACCTAGAGAGAATCTGGTGGTAAGACACTCCGTTCTGTAATTTCTCATTTTGGTAAAAATGGATAATAAAAAGCTAAAGCCATCGTGGCGCAGTGTGACGCGGCTGACTGTAAATGCGATTATGAGTTCGATTCCCATCCAGGATTCTTCAATTGTCTTTGAATTATTTTCTTTTGCAACAAGACCAATCACGGCGTTGAGTTCCGTCTGAATTGCAATTAGATTAGGTACGTTCATCCTGAAGGTGTGACCATGTTTTTGTAGCTTCACGCTGTATCCCGCACGCGGCTGGGTAGGCAGAGGGAACCTAGTGTTAAGGCATTTCGCGTTAAGTGGCGGAACTTAACGCCGCGCTTTGTCTCGACAGCAGAGCGAAGAAAATGGAAATATTAAATTTCATTCCTCGAGTAGGAATCGAACCCACAACCAGTCGTTTACAGTCATACACTTGTGGCACTGCGCCACGACTGGCCCCAAAGGCCTGAAAGTGTGACTTTCTATCTATTTACTGAAATTTTAAATATGTTTTTTTTATATATTTAAAATTTCACTAAATAAATAGAAATTATTTAGTGAAATTATATTTATTTCAAATATTTTCATTCATTACTAATATTTTCACTATATAATAAAAGATATAACTAGCAAATAGTTTTGCCATTTTACATTCGGATAAACCTTATGTAAAATATAAGTTTACATTAATATATTAAACTAATATTGTCATTTAAACTTTCACAAATACACATGAAGTATAAAATCGATGATCGTTTTCCACCATCTTCAGACGAATACCTTATTAAAAAGTAAAGACAGTACTTACCTAGCCATAATAAATTTACCAATATCATATTACTAATTTAACATAAACATTCTTTGTTAATACTTATATTTAAAATAAATATCCTAATTTACCTGTAACACTGCTTTAAAAGCTTCATCTACACAATTACATAATATAATCTATCCACAAATAACAAGGCACGTGTCGTTAAAACAATACACAAAATCGCGCCATTAAATACCAACATAATAATAACCAAAAACTGTCACTAAATAGATAATAATAGATAATAAATATTTTTTTCTTTTTTACCTGAAAAACAGGGGTGGGGCAGAGACGCGAGGGGTTATGCCGCGCGGCAGTCGGGCCGCAGCCGCGAGCGCGCAAGTGTGTACCCCGCAATAGACAATTTAAAAAAAAACACACATAACAGTGTTTTAGTGTTTATTTTATTTACTTTCATTTAAACGGCCTAAATTCACAACGAATTTATTAAATATATATTATATACTAAATAAGACGTGGGATATATTGACAAGTGGGTTTTTTTTTTAATTTCGATAAGATTATTTAATAGAACGTCACTCGTGGCGTGGTCGTGTAAGTGATTATAGATATTTTTTTTGGTCAAGTGCAGTTAAGTGTTTGTTAGTTTGGATTTTATAGTGCTGAGGTAAGTTCGTTAGTTGATAATTAATTGTTATAGGGTAATAAATGAAAGGTAACGAGAACGAAAGTTCGTGAAGTAATGATAACTTTTAAATATGAATAATTCTTTCAATTATTTGTAGAAAGCTTTTTTCTAAAGAATACTATTATGATTTTGTTTTGCGTTATAGTAAAATTATTTTATTGCATACCCACTTTGTTTAAAAAGTTTATATTATTGTTTTTTTTAAGTCATTGTAGTCTGATCAAATTGACGAGTCAGGCCGAAAATTAACTTCGCTTTACGTGAATGAATGACAGTTTGTTGTAAAAAAATAATAAAAAATATTATTTAAAAATTATAATATTCAATATAATCTAAATCTATTCAAAATACAGAAAAAAGAGAAAAAGAAGTAGTAGTAGTAGTAGAAGCGTTTTATTATATCAAAGCTTTTATTTTTTCAATGGCAGCTATTGATTTATACACAATATTTTAATTATTTATATTAAAACAATCAAATTTTCAAACATGCTTACAAAATTAACAAATATAATATTAATAATCATCAAATTGTATTAAATTAAGCATAGCCACCGTTTAGGCCTATCAATTCCATGGCATACATAGATAACATATCGAAACTATCAAAAAGGAATAGATTAAAAATAAAAAAAATATTACTAAATATAAAACCTCTATTCATAAAAAATGTCTGCCGGAAATTGATGACATTATTTATTTCTTTTTAACGCGTTAAGATTTCGTCTTATACTTGTTCAGCGGACGCTTTTGTAGGTAAGATGTTTTAACCATATGCGACCTTTTTCATTATTTATTCATATTTAATGTCTTTTTCTTATTATTTATGTTTATATTTTGTTATTTAATAGTTATTTTTAATCTGTTGTGTTATTAAATTAATATATTTTAGTAGATTGAGGCTTGGGTGGTCCATTTTAAAGCAGCTTACGCGTTTTTAAAACTGAATTTAAGCTAGGAAATTCGCTATAATATTCTTTTTTTTATTTTATTTTTTAATAATTATACAATTTTATTAATCAATAGAATGTTCAAAAATATATATCTTGTATAAGTAAATCAAATATTACTTGCGTAATATTTAAAGTTAAATGCCGTCGGTGTTTACAATTTTTTATGAAAACATATTTATCCATATTTTTCTTTTTATCGTGTTATTCTTAAACATTTGTTTAGTGGTTATGTTTATTAATTGTTATAAATTATTGTTATAATTGTTATAATACATTTCTCTTGTAATTTGGTTATTAGATTAGAAAAAACATACGCTAGCATTCAGGCGTGACTATTTCTATTTTAATCTACAAGTAAATGTTGTTTTGCTTATACAGGTAATAAAGCTTATTTTTTTATTAAGTGGAATAAATTTCTACAATAATTAAAAATATACAAATAGTTTGATAAAAAATCCATGTAAAATCTTCAGTAAATAGTTTTTTTTACATTTTTAGTTCTTAACAAGTGATTAGAAAAAATAACATCACGCTAATTCCCGCAGAGCAGAGTCAGAGAAAACCTAGTGTCAAGACCCTTCATTCTTCACTTTCCGCTCGAAATCTTGCGAGATATTGCTTGTTAAGTGACCGGGCTTTGTCTAACCAGAGTTAATGTTAACAATTCAGATAAAATTATATCTTTGAATAGGAATCGAACCCACAACTAATCGAATAATAAACACTAGACGCTGTCCAATTACAAATAAATAACTATCATCATTTACAAATCAATAAATACTGACTATCCATTATAAATTGTGGTTTACCTCACACTATCGCAATAAATACTTTTTTCCCTAAAAATAAATGTCTTGTCTATGAATTACTAGTAAAAAAATGAATAAACCCAAGCTTCTATACTACAATGTGCCCATAATAACCGTAGATAGACATCTTGATAATATTCTACCCCATTACATTGTCAACTCCCCTCGGGGCGTGGTTAGGGCACGCCTCTTTAATTTATGCTTTTTACCCCACTTTGCTCAAAATCTCTTGAATAAGATACGATAAGTTTTGATCTGACGTTTAAATATTTTTTTTTATTATTATTTTTTTTGTAGTTTTTTTTTTTGGCTGTATAGCGATATGTCTTTGCTATGTTGTGTTAGTTTATGTCAAAACTTTTAAACTGAATATGTTAACATTGTTATATTGTAGGGGATTATTATATCATAGCTTCAAGCGTACTTTGGTGTAGTAAAGTCAAAGAGAACTTAGTGTTAAGACACTCCGTTTTTCACTTTCCCTCAGAAATTTAACTATTGAGTTGAGTATTGGAACTCAATGCCGCGCTTTGTCTTAGTTACAATGCGTAATAATAATCAATAATTATGAATTTAAAAATTAATATATGTTCCGTTGTATGCATATATCTTTGGCTCCTTTTAATGACATGCGATGTTGAATAGCAGAAAACAAAGCTGGGCATAGTTTAACCATACTGTATATTTCATATACCTTTATAAACGTATTTCTTTATACTAGATGGGAACCTATCACCACATCCTTTAGTGATATATATACATATCCACTGCACTATGATAGCGTCGAAGTGAAAAACGGAATGACTTATTTTGAAATTTATCTTTGCCTTCTACAAAAGAAAACATAAATCGGAAAGCTTTTAAAAAACTATATATTTTAAATATTTCTTTATATTATATGAAATATTACTTTGGTAAATACCTTTTTCTTAATTGTAAAACAGATTAATTTCGATTTTTATATTAAAAAACTCAAGTTATTCGAAAAATATACGCACGTAGATAATTTTAAAACTCATTAATAAAGATTCTTAATAAACTTAAAACTGATACTGACTTCCGTTGTTACGATAATTTTCTATCACGTTTTCTTTATCTACATAGTTAGGTAGATTGATATATCTTTTATTATTTTAGTTTTCTTTTTCATTTCCTAATAAATTAAAGAAAGGAAAAGAAAAACTTATGATGATATTTATGCTTTAGCTTTAAGCTTTTTTCCCGCAAAGGTAATCGTGGCACAGTGGAAGAGGCTGGCTGTGGACGTAATGATTATGGGTTCGATCCCCAAACGTACGAACGATTTTATAGTAGGTATTTATAGTATTTAGGTTATTTTCATGTCCGAATTATGTACGAATTATGTCCGAATTCGGCGGAAAGTAGGGAACGGAGTGTCTTAACACTAGGTTCCGTCTGCCTACCCTGCTGTGTGCGAAATACAGCGCAAACCTAAAAAAAAAGTTATTTTCAATTTCTCTGCCCTCGTTGAGTTGAGGTCACTCTACACTCAATACCGGGCGGAAACCAAAGAAAGGAGTGTTATGACACTAGCTACTCTCTTCCCACCTTGCTATGCGGAATAAAATCAAAAAAACATCTACCATTATACAATCCTATTAAACAAAAAAATATATATAGATTTTCTAACATCATTAACAATAAAAAAGCGCAAGCATTTTTGTCAAACATTCAGTGAAGGGCGCTCTAACGATACGGCCAATTAGCTGTAATTGCCATTACAATCTGGACCAGATTAGAATCAAAGAGTGGCTTATCCACCCATTGCTTATCTAACGGATCGATGGTTTAAGTACGTAGGTAGTTACAGGTTCCTTTTGTTAATTGTAATGATTTTTTTTTTTTGCTTCAGCTTCACGCTGTATCCTGTACACAGCAGGGTAGGCAGAGGGAACCTAGTGTTAAGACACTCCGTTCCTCATTTTCCGCCGAATTCAGAGGCATTGCGTGTTAAGTGGCCGAACACAACGCCGCGTGTTATCTACCTTAAGCTATTAAATAAAAATAATTTAAATATAATTATTTTGACTGAATCAGAATCGAACTCACAACCAGTCACATGTGATTTTAATCGCTTTAAAGTAATTTGCAATTATAAAACAAAAGCACATAAAGAGTATTAAATAAATATTTTTCTTATATATTTATCTTCAATTAAAAAAATAACCTTGCCAAATGAACGACCCAAAAAGGTATAACTATAATAACATAATAGATTTTATCTAGCATCATTAAATCAGGACCCTCTTTGATCCACTTAATTAACTACGGAGTTGAGTTGCACATGTTTGCCCTTTAACGAGATGCTTATTTTGTTTGTAGTGTTAGGAACCACTGTAGGAATTAAGTAATATCCCCTTTTGGATATAAATAATTTAAAAATACTCTTAATATTTTTGTTTTTTTTTTATCTTCACGCTGTATCCCGCACATAGCAGGGTAGGCAAAGGGAACGTAGTGTTAAAACACTCCGTTCCCCACTTTCCGCCGAATTCGAATGCATTGCGTGTTAAGTGGCGGAACTTAACGCCGCGCTTTGCGCACACCAGGGCGTTGAAAATAGGAATATTAAATATTACTACTCCTCGAGTGGAAATCGAACCCACAACCAATCGTTTACAGTCACACGTTCGTGCCACTGCGCCACGACTGGCCCCACATATATACCTACGTAATTATAAAAAAAAGTACTGAACATCTAATAAGCATGTAGGTACATAGAAGACGAGAATTCAATTAATCTATCGATTACGATTGCGTTTTTTCTGATAAGACTATGAATTTTAAATCAACATTTATTTAATTACATAAGTGAACACGTTATTACATCGTGATTATATTAGGTACATATTAGAATATTAATGAAAAATAAACTGCATTTTTTCAGTTATTTTTTGAACTACCACAAAAACTTAATTATGCATTCAATATAGGTATTTAGGTACAAAGTTAAATAAATTAAAGGAGCGTTTTCTGAATTACTCTTAGCAATTTATTTCATTTATTATTTATATTGAAACATCCAACATGGCGGATTAATTTAAATGCACTATTTAAAATAATCCGCCATGTTGGATGTTCCTTCATCTTGGATATTCCGCCATGTTGGGTTTAAAATAATAAAGTTTAAATTGTCATCGTATCATTAAAAGAAATATGAGAAATATATGTATATCAAGTTATTAGCTTGCTATGAAAATGATGAATGAATGAATGAATGAATGAATGAAAAATCTTTATTGCACAACACAAAAAAAAGTAAATATTAATTGATAAAGGAATCTTGTACAAATTAGTGCAAAGGCGGCCTTATCACTTTAAGTGATTTCTTACAGGCAACCTTTTCTTAAAGTAGCTACAAGTATAAAAGGGAATGGCGGACAGTGCAAGAAGTAATGATGTATTAAATGATGTATTCTTCTTTAGTATCAGATTCGGACACAAGTGCTAAGTGGTTAATGTAATTCATCCATTGATAGATAGATCTATCTTTAGTTAAACTTAATAGAAGCTTGTCAAGAATAACGATGACAAAATATTCACACTACACACTAACATTTTCCAGTCTATTTCAAAGATATCATTGTCAATATATAATTATATAATATCTGTAAATTCTTGACTTAAAAAAAGTGGTCCCGCTGAGTTTCATGCGCCGGTTCCTCTCAGGTCTGAGGCATTAACTTTAGTGAACTGATGGTAAATTGTTTGACATTCAAAATATGAAGCATGCCACTTCTTATTTTGAATAAAATTATTTGACTTTGATTTTGACTTGATTTTGACTACGTCTCTCCAGTACGACTGGATCATAAACAATTTGTCGTGATAAGATCTCTCGACTCCACAAATTTTACACATATTTGAAATTTAAAATTAAACTATTCTATCACAACTAATAGCTTTGGAATTTAAAAATACATTTTAGAAAACCCGACGTTTTGAACACTTTACAGTAGTCCATGGTTGCGGGTATACGGGCGTTATTTATACACGATGAATCCTGTTAAAATAGTTCCAATTCAAAATTTACCTACAGATCGAGATTTGGACTATAATTATACACAATATGTGAGTATTATTTATTTTTCCATTTCATCTACATGTATTTCTTAATTATACTTTTTATAATAAAGAGGTAAAGTTTGTAACTTTGTTTGTAAGAGGTAATCTTCGTAAATACTGAACCGATCATAAAAATTCTTTCACAACTAGAAGGCTACACTATTCAGGAGTGCTATATTAGGAGGATAGGCTATATTTTATTTGATTGAACAGAAAGTTCAGAGAATCCTAAAGGGGCTAAAAGTTCTAGATGATAGGGGCATAAAAGTTACAGACCACGCGGCGAAGCCACGAGCTGGTTGCTAGTAGGTACTATATATAAGCAATTGAGACTTAAGCAGTGTCTTTAGCGATTAAACGCGATTAAAGTGAATTTAAAGCTTATATTATTGACTTATTTAGTGAATACATAAATACTTATATACATTGTTGTCAAATTAAGGTAATATTATTTTTATTATAGCGTCAGCGTCCTTTTATAGGCAGAGGAATCCTAGATTTAAGATAGTTCTTTCCCATATTTACCGCCGAATTCTGGAGGCATTGCGTGTTAAGGGCGTAACTCAACGCCTCGTTTTGCCTCGACATCACAATGAAGAAATAGGAAATATTAAATATACAATTTCCTCGAAATGAGAATCAAACCGGTGGGTTTGATCCTATCGCGAGTATGACCTATCGCGTTTACAGTCATACTTTGTACCCCTGCGCCACAACTGACCTCTGGCCTGGAAAATACAAAAATAAAGCCGATCTAGAAAAGACCAGGCACAAAGCATTAACACAATATAACAATATATCATACGTATTAATCTAAAATCCTCAAAATAATTCACTAATCTGGCAATACAGGCGTATTACGCATGTAACTTCATAAAAAATCGCATCGAAATCGGATTTTTATCGATAATCACTTAAAAATTTACTAAATTACGATAAATGTTTGGCAACGCACAGATAGTGCGTATCTGTTGTCAAGATCCAGATTAGAAACGATTGATGACCCCCTTTTATCTAATTACCTACTGAACGCTGAAAACAGTGGATTTGATAAAGAACAGGTAGCTGAAAGTAATATTTTTATGAAATTCTAGTATTTTTGTTTGTTTTTAATGTAAAGTTTAATATAAGTAAAAAAATACCTTAGTAAGGCAGTCGTGGCGCAGTGGGATAGGGTCTGATTGTAAACGGGAAGGTTGTAGGTTCGATTCTTATTCGGAGAAATTAATATAGATCAATTATTTTCATTTCTCCGCTCTAGTACCTAAGACAAAGTGCGGTGTTGAGTTCCGTTACTCAATATGCAATGTCTTGATTTCAGACAGAGTAGAGAACAGAATGTCTTGACACTAGATGTCTGACATTATTTATTTATTACTGTCTTAGTACTCTCTTATACACTTCAACGAATAAGTACTGAATTTTGTGCTTTTTACTGCCAGTAGTTTTAATATTTATTATACAAATTGCAGAAATAGAGTCAAAAGGAAATTAAATCACTCTGTCCTCTGCAATTAACGTCAATTTATGGATATTTGTAAATTAAGCATTTTAACCAAAAAGTGAAATATAAGTGTGCCCTTATAGATAATTTCTTATCACTGTATTTGATAATGGTCAGGTACTTGTTGCTAACACAATTTACTGAATGGTTCTCTATGTTATTATTTTTTTAGTTTTTTTTTATTATTCTACATATATAATGTTAGATGCATATTCAGTTTATATTACGAATGACTAAAAATTGTATTAAAATTCTTTACATATTCTACTGTAGATATCAAGACATATTAGGATAGGAACTAGAAATAAAGACAAACTTGTAACGCTTGTTATCGCCAAATATCGCCGCGTATATAACAAAATTCCACAGTTTGTTTTAAATTTACCACTGGAGAAATTCAAAATCATTGTAAAAAACATATTAATAAGTAAGGGGCCAGTCGTGGCGTAGTGGCACAAGCGTGTAACTGTAAACGACTGGTTGTGGGTTCGATTCCCACTCGAGGAGTAGAAATATTTAATATTTCCATTTTCTTTGCTCTGGTGTCGACGCAAAGCGCGACGCGCAATAACACGAAACAACACGAAACAGTGCTTACATAAAAGTCTATTTGAATAAATATATTTTGAATTTACGGCGTTGAGTTTCGCTACTTAACAGTAACACTATGTCTCTAAGCTCAGAGAGAAAATATAAAACAGAGAGTTTTGACACTAGGTACAAGCGTGAAGCTACTTTTTTCTAAAGAATTATTATCTAATACGTATTAGCTATCGCCCAGGTGTTCATTATACCTGTAGTTAGATTTGTAAACTGTTAGCACGATAAGCACCTTATCTCCTTCCTATCCTTTAATTGAAGTGATATGTACGCAATTTTGTTATTTTATTTACTTTTGGATTAAAATACACTTATTTTAATTATGAAATGTATTTTCGTTACCTAAGAACTAAGATGGGGCCAGTCGTGGCGCAGTGGCACAAGCTTGTGACTGTAAACGGCTGGTTGTGGGTTCGATTCTCACTCGAAGAGTGGAAATATTTAATATTTCCATTTTCTTCGCTCTGGTGTCGAGGCAAAGCGCGGCGTTAAGTTCCGCCACTTAACACGCAATGCCTCCAAATCGGCGGAAAGTGGGGAGCGGAGTGACATAACACTAGGTTCCCTCTGGCTACCCTGCTGTGCGCGGGTTACAGCGTGAAGCTTAAAAAAAAATTAAGACAAAACACGGCGTTATGTTCCGCCACCTAATATGACTCGACGTCGAGCGTTAAATGCAGAACGTAGTGTCTTGACACTAGGTTTTCTCTGACTACCCTGCTATGAAGGAAAGAGCGTGTTATTTTCATTATGAAGCCTATTTCATAATTTTTTGGCTTAAAATCTTTCTTTACCAATCTTTACCACCGTGGGACAACTTCTACCTAATTAGTTGTAGTGGAAAATGATTAAATTTTCAATTTTCCATACAGTTAAATGTTCAAAGCAGGCAGAAAATTTAGAGTAAAGTGTCTTACCATTCGATTCTCTCTGATTACCCTCCTATAAAGGAAAAATCCTTGAAAATAATTAAAAAACAACAATAATTTGAACATTTCTCATGTTTTAACTACTTATTAATCAACTATTATAACTTCTATCAAATTGTTTCTTCATTCACGTTATGCATCGAACCGTTCAAAGCAATCAACAGGTCATAAAATTCATATTACACAGAAGTTCTCACGGTAGTGTCATAGAAAACTAATTATAGGCGCCATTGAATTGAATTGAATAATATATATATCTATATAAAAAAAAATTGAAGTGTCTGTTTGTAACATTAAAATAACTGCTTTTTACTTAATGTATTTGTATTTAAACCAAAATAACACTTTCTACAACTTTTGTCTGTCTGTCTGTTTGTTCCGGCTTATCTCTGGAACGGTTGGACCGATTATGACGGGACTTTCGCTGGCAGATAATTGATGTAGTAAGGAACGAACGAAGAAAGTCGTGAACACAAGTAGTTATTCGTATATTAAGCCACCATTGCTAAATAAAAATACGAATTTAATATATATTCTGAAAGGTTATATAAAGATATATAATTGATCTTTATGGTAGATGCATTTTATATGTTATGATTCTTTTAATATGCTAATAAACAGCTTACATCTTTGGCCCTTCTTTACGTATTTTGCAAAACTTAACGCCGTTAGTATTCGCAAATATTAAAACAGAAAACATTATTAAATATACCTGACAAAAAAATCCCACGCGTGAGAATCGAACTTAAAACCACCGCGTTTATAGCCAAAAACTACTAACTGCTTTTAGGTACACAACATGCAGAATTTCATCCTTAGCTAGCTAACAAGCTTCGTACTTCCAGTTTAACTTACATTCTTAGCTTCCTAATACGATTGTAAGTTATATTGAGTACAATTGAATGGACATTTGAAAAGTTATCTAACATCGCTTGTTCAGTTATCCCGTGGGATTTCAGAGATAATGGAACGGGATAGACGCTTGTTGAATTAGAAGTAGATATTAATATTAGGTTATTTTAAATATCCATAGTTATATTATAAATGGAAAAGTCTGTGTGTTTGTCTGTCAGGCTTTCACGGCTACCGGTCTGATTTGGATGAAATTTAGAATGAAAGTAGTAAATGTGACTGGGTCTAACATAGGCTACATATTTTTTCAAAAATCAACCTTTAAAGGGTTGAAATAGGTGATGAAAGTTTATATGAAAAATCTAAACCGCTTGATCAATTGTAATGAATTTTGGCATAAACATAGTTGATAATCTAAGCTTAAACCGAGGGTTGCAATATAACGAAATAGTTCACACGGCGAAGCCGCGAGTCGGGTCGCTAGTATTGCATAAAGAAGAAAGCAGAGTGCCTCCCGACTGGGCCAGTCGTGGCAAAGAGGCACAAAATGTGACTGTAAAGCGACTGGTTGTGGGTTCGATTCCCACTCGGGGAGTGGAAATATTTACTATTTCCACTTTCTAAGCTCTGATGTTGAGGCAAAGCGCGGCAGCGGCGGAAAGTGGGGAAAACAGATATACGCTTTTTTCGGCAGGGTTGTCAAAGAGGACCTAATATTAAGACACTCCGTCCTCCATTTTCCGACTGAAATAGGGACATTGCATGTAAAGTGGCGGAATTCAACGCTGCATTTTTTCTTGTTCACGAATGTGGAGAATTGAAAATAATTAAATTATTTTTTAGGAAGCATGCAAAGATTTTGATGCTCTGATTGTTCAGTCATACATACATACGTTCTAAATCCGGCTTCGTCTAAATTCTTATACTCTATCTAACTATTATTACAATTCATATTAATTGTTAGCATATTTTTGTAATTCCAGTGGCCAGTCGTGGCCCAGTGGCACAAGAATGTGACTGTAAACGACTGGTTGTGGGTTCGATTCCCACTCGAGGAGTGGAAATTATATTTCCATTTTCTTCGCTCTGGTGTCGAGGTAAAGCGCGGCGTTAAGTTCCGCCATCCGCCAGCCTCCGAATTCGGCGGAAAGTGGGGAACGGAGTGTCTTAACACTAGGTTCCCTCTGCCTATCCTGCTGTGTGCGGGATATAGCGTGAAGCTATTATTTTTTTAATAATTTCACCGAATATGAGTTGAACCCAAAACCAATCGCGGTAACAGTTAAACGCTGTTCCACTGCGCCACGACGCCATTTGTCTCAACCAAAAATCGAACTAGCTACCTCTGGCTTTAAACACTAACATTTCATAAAGCTTCCATAACATGACGCAAGCAATACTCGAAGCTTTGTATATGCTAGTATTCAAAGTAAGCTTGCATTCACGTTCGTTTAATTGGACATGACGATGGTGACTGGCCGATTCCTTTGTTGCTACTGAATTACGCTAGAGTTGTATACCGTTTACATTTTAGAGTGTTTTAATATTATTTTCTATTATTTATTTAAAGAAAGAAGGAGAGCGTGACTGTAAACGCGATTGGTTGTGGGTTCGATTCCCACTCGAGGAGTAGAAAAATTGAATATTTCTATTTTCTTCGCTCTGGTGCCTAGGCAAGCGCGGCGTTGAGTTCCACCACTACACGCAATATCTCCAGAATTCGGGATGCAATGGGAAAAAAATCGGGACGAAGTGTCTAACACTAGGTTCTCTCTGCATATTCCGCTGTGCGGGGTACAGCGTAAAGCTAAACATAAAGAAGATACTTAGAATTCTATTGCAACTGTCTGTGTACCATTTACTGTTTAAGGTTACTTTACATTTTTATTTTTTTATTTCGTGAAAATTGGACGGTTTAATGTATTATGTTAGAGTGTAACTTCTTCATAGTTTTAGTATTAACAAGTTGACCAGAATTTTTTTTTAGAGTTTATAAGCGTTTATTTTGTCTCTTTAATTTTTTTTTAGTTTTGACTATAGAGCGTAATGTTAGATTTTTGTATTCCCGTAGGAGTTTCGAAAAATCCTCTCTCAATGCTTCCAGACTCATCATAAATATATTATATGCCATATATTTTAATATTATAAAAAAAAATCTAAGTTAAAATTGCAATAAAATGTCTCCATTTAGGGCGCAAAGTGGAATGCGGAGTGTTTTAAAAAAAATATAGTTACACTAATTATACGTCTGTATCCAGGAGTAAATTTTATATAAATAAAAAAATCTATATACCTATTTAAAAAAAGTAATAAATGAATTAGGTAAATTAAATAAAATCTGTAAATCGGATGGTATAAACGTACCACATGACTAGACGTTTTCTCGTGTCATACATTAGTGCAATGAGACAATACCGACTCTGCCTTTTATATGAATGTAACATAACATTTGTTAACTACTGTTTCCTAGCTATTTTAAGTATGTATACCTATTATATTTATGTATTATTATCCATACTTATATTATAAATGCGAAAGTCTGTGTGTTTGTCCGTCACGCTTTCACGGCTAATCTACCGGTCCGATTTGGATGAAATTCAGAATTAATGTAGTAGATAACCATGGGTCTAGCATAGGCTACTTATTTTTTCAAAAATTAACCGCTAAAGGGTTGAAATAAGGGATGAAAGTTTATATGAAAAAACTAAACCGCTTGACCAATTGTAATGAATTACATTATTTTCAAAAATCCACCCCCGAGGGTTGCAACATAACGAAACAACGAGGCAGTACAGGCGGCGAAGCCGCAAGCGGGCCGCTAGTATTTATATATAATAATATAGATCAGGGCTTCTTAAATTTTGTCATTCACGACCCCATTTATGATTGCAAGTTTCTTGACGGCCCCATACACAAATATATAAGAAATAAATTAATATTTTTTTAATGATTCATTTATTAGGTAACAATATACATATACATATGAGAATATATAGTTTTAGAATGCGCGTGTCTAGACGCTGCCAGTCCACTGTATTTCGCCAACTCTAGTGATGTTATAAAATGGTATAGGTATATAAATATTTGACATTAAAATCTCTCGACCCCAGAATGGTGTCGCGACCCATAGTTTAAGAAGCCCTGATATAGATATTTAGAATAACTAGAACTTTATTATTATTCTCTCTGACTTTATTATGCTATGCTGGAATAAGTTTGAAGGTGTTTTTTTAATTAGTGACGAAGTTTGACGTAAAAATTCTGAACTCTTAACGTAAATACTGCTGACAGAGGAACAGTCATGTATCCTCAACTGTAACTGAAAGTATCGGATATCTTAAATAAAACAATTGCTTTTAAACATGTATTGATAAAAAAGTTTTGAATAATTGCGAATATTTGCGGACTTTAAATGATAACTGTCAATAACATATTCCTTAGAAAGCATGGCAACTTTGATTAAAGTAATTTGAAAAACAAAGAAATTTATAAATTAGTAAAAATTTTTTTTTTGGCTTTCCTTAAATGTATAATATTCGATTCTTCCTGTCTTCCTATTTCATCCCTAACATCCTTACGGAAGAATTTTAAAATTTATATAAATTATATTTAGAAAACTTGTACCAAACCAATTTTTTAATATCTAATACTGTATAAGAAATACATTACACAAATATTTTGAAATATAAAAATTTGCACAAACCACGCTTACATAACCAAAAATACAAAAAGAAAACAATCATATAACCAAAAAACAATTTATCACCGAAAAATTATACATAATCGAACAAAACACATCAATCAAACTTACATAGGGTGTATTCTAACATCACACCATAAAAAACCCATGAAAGGACCATAGACAATCGTTTTTTAAGGCAGATGTGCGCTTATATGTACGAGCCATGGCACAATAATAATTCACCATGTACTACCCCCTACGGTTGTTCGACGCCCTTTCACGCCCTCTGGTTTCCCTTGAAAAAGGTTTCAACACTGGGATAATAACAGTAATTAGGTGTAGTGGTTCAGTAGCTTTTGCCTGTCGCTCTTATGGGCGAGCTATAGAAATTATATTTAAATTATTTTTGAAGCTTCTTCTTTTATGTAAAATGCATAAATATTTATTATAGTACCTATGTAGGGGCTAGACGTGGCGGAGTGGCACAAGCGTGTCACTCGATTCCCACTCGAGGAATATTTCATATTTCCATTTTCTTCGCTCTGGTATCGAGGCAAAGCGCGGCCTTAAGTTTCGCCACTTAACACGCAATGCCTCCGAATTCAGCGGAAAGTGGGGAACGGAGTGTCTTAACACTAGGTTCCCTCTGCCTACCCTATTGTGTGCGGGATACAGCGTGAAGCTAAAAAAAAACCTATGTATGTAGGGTAAAACTTGGTAATACGCCCCACTTTTTTTTAATCTTCAATAAAACCCAAATAATCATAGATTTAATTATTTCTTTTATTCTTGGACGTTAATTGGTTCGTTAACAATAATTTTACAAAAGCTTATTGTAATTGGAACGATGGTTAAAGATCTATTTCAATTTTTTTGTAGACATGGAGTGGGGCGTTTTATCAGGTACATGTTACCTAATACGCCTCGTTTTGTATTATAAAATGCCCCATGCAATTTAAAATGTCCTCATATATGTCCATACCTAAATTTTATCCAAAACGTAAAAAAACACAATATATTAATAGTTTAATAACTTACAAACATAACACAAAAGTAAGGCAAGACTTAAAAGTCCTTAAAATGTCTAAATAGAAAAAAATATTTACATTTGTAATTAATTAATTAAAAGAAAAGTTATAACAATAAAAAACATCAGTCTTCTAAATTAATGATTAACATAATAATAGTCTTTTCAATTAACTTTGACATAAACCAAATTAAAATCATCATAAAATAGTTGAATAGAATAAAATCAAATCTTGCTGCTTATAACAGCTTCTCTCTCAGCTTTCTGCCCATAGTTGTTATATAAACGTGGTACCCTGAACGTGTCGAACTTGAATCCAGTCTTCAAGAGACTTTGTTATGTAGTAATTTTCTGTACATGCAACGCTTTTATTTATGACCATATCCGAACAGCTTTAAGGTGCTTCTCAAAGATGGAACTTTGAAGTGCTTTGAAGCTTCATTCTCTCCCATTTTTTTACTTCATACAGATCGCAGTGCCTCCAAGAAGCTCGAAGAGTCTTGCGTTTATATTTAAGAGACATACTCTGTAATTAAAATACAATATAAATTGGTATCTATGTAATTTCGGTACGGGGGCATTTTAAAAAACATGCGGTGCGGCGTATTGCAAATTTTGCTTTATAAAACGCCCTATCAAGGAAAAAAGCCTCAATTTCAAAATTATCACGTTTAACGAACATTTATAATAAGGTGTATTTATGTTTATTTTCAACAATTAATATCAATTTAACTTAAATTTAATGAGTATGAAAATATAAAAAAAATGTTTGCAACTTACCACAAATTGTAACTTCACTAAAACACTAAATTTATTAATATTTTTAACGGAGCGTAATAAACCACACGTGCACATTACCTATGTTGTTTATGGACTTATGGCTACTCTCCATGCAATACGTGTATCATCTAGCTTTCTTGATGTGCCTGCTATGGCTGTGGGGCGTTTTGTCAACTGGGGCGTTTTACCTAGTTTTACCCTATATTTTGTATTGTAACTTAAGTATATATCTAATTATATATGTATTTGTAATTGTTTGCATTTCTTCGCTGTGACGCGTGACAAAACGCGGCGTTGAGTTCTGCCACAGGTACTGTGTCGATTTCCGGCGGAAAGTGGAGAACGGAGTATAATAGATTCTCTCTGCATTCCCTGCTTTAAAAAAGAACAAATTTAATTATTATATACTTTTATTAGTACTATTTTTTCAGTTGTCTTCTGTATAACATTTGTAAATTCAACACATTATACCTATATAAAAATAAACCTAAAAAGATTTGCAAACGATTCAAATATATTAAAATATATTGCAATCGGTGCAGCGTTAAGTTCCCCTAATGAATATGCATCTCGAATTTCAACGGAAAGTGGAAAACAGTGTTTGGACACTGCTTTCTTTCTGTCTAGCTTACAATGGGGGAAATAATGTTGCTAGTTAACCTAAAAGATCGTAATAAGCCTATAAGAACTTGGATTTAGCGGAATGTAGAACGCATGGATTAGCGGCCGGGGCACTGCGATGGTTTGCAAGAGGTGTGAGTTCGAATCCCGCCACATACAAATTTTTATACGTTATATCTCAAAATAATAAGTTTTATACACTGTAGCTCTTAGAGAAGCCAAACTTATACACTCTAAAAGCCAGTATGAAACTTTTAATATGTTCACGCTACTTTCAAAAACCATAACTAACATTTTACAGCTATTCATAATTTCAACATACCTAATCTAAACGTTTTGTTCACAAAAACATTACTATTGTAATAAAAGTTCTATGTAATATGATAATCCTATTATAGTTTATTATTAATTAAGTACGAAATTGCCTGTATTTTGAAATAAATTTATGTACGAGAGTTATTAATCTATACATACTTATATTATAAATGCGAATGTCTGTGTGTTTGTCTGTCACACTTTCACGGCTAATCTACTGGTCCGATTTGGATGAAATTTAGAATGAAAGTAGTAAAAATGACTGGGTCTAACATAGGCTACTTATTTTTTCAAAAATCCACCTCTAAATGGTTGAAATAGGGGATAAAAGTTTATATGAAATATCTACACCGCTTGACTGATTGTAACGAATTTTGGCATATATATATATAGTTGATAATTCAAGGTTAAACATAGCCTACTTTGTTTTTCAAAAAACCACTCCCGAGGGTTGCAATATACCAAAACAGCCAGGTAGATCACGCGGCGAAGCCGTGAGCGGGCCGCTAGTATACTATAAAAATGGCCATATAAAGTTTATTAAAGCTGCGTGGTTATAAAATTGATTATTGCACTAAATTTGTTGCAATATTCATTGCGAAGTACTTAATTTTTATGTTGAAAAGTTAATTATGTATATTAAAGTAGTGTATTTGGGCTTATGATTGGAATAATTAAATTATTATCGTTCCCCCGAATGGGAATCGATTATAACCAATCGTTGTTAACATTTCAAAGTGTTAGTGCTACATACACTTAGGAAATTGAAAAGATATTATTAGAAAATGTATTAAAATTGAACGCAACGGGATTTGAACCCGCGCCCTGTCTCTCTGACCGCTAAGCCATGTGGTTAAATGGTTCCCAAGAGACGCTTCTAATTTCGTTGGGTTTACATTCTTATACATTTTCTAAAAATGTATTTTACCAATCGTATATATAGGCAAACACTGTCCCAATGTGAGACAATGGCCTCTTTCGTTTCAGTCTTCATTTCTGACAGAAAGTGGAGAACGGAGTATCTTGACACTTGGTTTTCTCCGCCTACTCTGCAATAAGAGTAAAAGTTTGAAGCCGAAAAGAGCTATAGATTAGTTATATCTTAATTTTAAACCTAATATCTGATATAAAAAAAAAAGTTACCAAAATTTTTTAAAAAAGTGTATAATAAACAAACAAAACATATTGAATTAAATTTAATGGTCATTCTAAAGCTAAAAATTACACGAAAATTACTGCTTTAACACTTTGACCGATAGAGATCAGATAGGGTAAAACTTGGTAATACGCCCCACTTTTTTTTAACCTTCAATAAAACCCAAATAATTATAGATTTAATTATTTCTTTTATTCCTGGACGTTAATTGGTTCGTTAACAATAATTTTACAAAACCTTAATGTAATTGGAACGATGGTTAAAGATCTATTTCAATTTTTTTGCAGACATGGAGTGGGGCGTTTTATCAGGTACATGTTACCTAATACGCCTCGTTTTGTATTATAAAATGCCCCATGCAATTTAAAATGTCCTCATATATGTCTATACCTAAATTTTATCCAAAACGTAAAAAAACACAATATATCAATAGTTTAATAACTTACAAACATAACACAAATGTAAGGCAAGACTTAAAAGTCCTTAAAAACTCTAAATAAAAAAAAAACCATTTTCATTTGTAAGTAATTAATTAAAAGAAAAGTTGTAACAATAAAAAACACCAGTCTTCTAAATTAATGATTAACATAACAGTCTTTTCAATTAACTTTGACATAAACCAAATTAAAATCATCATAAAATAGTTGAATAGAATAAAATCAAATCTTGCTGCTTTTAACAGCTTCTCTCTCAGCTTTCTGCCCATAGTTGTTACACAAACGTGGTACCCTGAACGTGTCAAACTTGAATCCAGTCTTCAGAAGACTTTGTTATGTAGTAATTTTCTGTACATTCAACGCTTTTATTTATGTCCATATCCGAACAGTTTTAAGGTGCTTCTCAAAGATGGAACTTTGAAGTGCTTTGAAGCTTCATTCTCTCCCATTTTTTTACTTCATACAGATCGCGTTGCCTCCAAGAAGCTCGAAGAGTCTTGCGTTTATATTTAAGAGACCTACTCTGTAATTAAAATACAATATAAATTGGTATCTATATAACTTCAGTACCGGGGCATTTTAAAAAACATGCGGTGGGGCGTATTGCAAATTTTGCTTTTTAAAACGCCCTATCAAGAAAAAAGCCTCAATTTCAAAGTTATCACGTTTAACGAACATTTATAATAAAGTGTATTTATGTGTATTTTCAACAGTTAATATCAATTTAACTTAAATTTAATGAGTATTAAAATATAAAAAAATGTTTGCAACTTACCACAAATTGTAACTTCACTGAAACACTAAATTTATTAATATTTTTTAAGGGAGCGTAATAAACCACACGTGCACATTAGCTATGTTGTTTATCGACTTATGGCTACTCTCCGTGCAATACGTGTATCATCTAGCTTTCTTAATGTGCCTGCTATGGCTGTGGGGCGTTTTGTCAACTGGGGCGTTTTACCTAGTTTTACCCTATGTAAACATGTATCAGGTATCAGGTATATAATCAGTGGCTCCTTTAGGCTAGGAAACTTATTAAATAACCAAAAAATGCTCAATTCTTCATCTTTATTAGAGCATCTTCACACTTTTTCCTGCGTACCGTGAAGTCAGAGAGAACCTAGTGTCGAGACACTCCGTCCTTCACTCTTCCCGAAATCAAGACATTTGCCTATTGAGTGTCGAAACTCAACGCTTTGCCTTAATTATGGTACCTAATAGCTATATTGAAAACTTTCCCTCGAGTGGAAATCGAACCCACAACTACCGCTTTTACGGTTTTCTATTAAATCACTACAATTCTAAAGGTGCGATAGATATAACCAAACAGCTACGGTTGATTTACGTCCCACACGCGTAGTTTAATAGTAAAACGCTTGTATTCAACAATCGTAAATTTTATTTGTTCGTATCACGTCCATATTCATGCGAAATATATACCATAATGACTGTGGCTCTCTGACTCTTAAAAAGTCACGTAGAGGAAACGTTTAATTGGATTTGTAACGCAATATGGAGTGTAAAAAATAGAGATTTGTCACTAATGTTGTGGCCGAAAAAGGTAATATGGATTTTGGTATTTTTTTTTTAGCTTCACGCACACAGCAGGGTAGGCAGAGGGAACCTAGTGTTAAGACACTCCATTCCGCCGAATTCGGAGGCATTGTGTGTTAAGTGGCGGAACTTAACGCCGCGCTTTACCTCGGCACCAGAGCGAAGAAAATGGAAATATCAAATATTTCCACTCTTCGAGTGGGAATCCAACCCACAACCAATCGTTTACAGTCACGCGTTCGTGCCACTGCGACACTACTGGCCCCACTTTGTTACTTAGTTTTTAAAAAGAAGATTATTTAAGTTAGAAGTAAAAACATTTTCTCTCCGGTGGTCCCGTTAGGCGTGAAGTGAATAAAGCGTGAAGCTAAAAAAGTTTTTGGAAAATTTTAAAGTTCAAGAGATTTTACAAAGAAAACCGTATTTATATGCCATAATTGAAATGTATAATTTTGATTTTAAATCTCCGACGGGTAAATATAGAAATTTTTAAAACTTCTCCCGTCTTAGAGTAAGTGATTTTAGGATCCCTTACATAACAGGCGAGGTACACATTTACATGAAAAGTGGTGAAAAAAGCGGCCTAATGTTACAATGTATATTTTACTTTTAAACATTTTTAAAGTGTTATTCCACACTTAGGAAAATTGAAAAAGACATTTAAAGAAAACGTATAAAAATTTGAACGCAGCGGGATTCGAACCCGCGCCTCCTGAATACCGTTCAGGCGCTCTCACCACTGAGCATGCTCAGTGGTGAGAGCGCCTGAACGGTATTCAGGAGGCGCGGGTTCGAATCCCGCTGCGTTCAAATTTTTATATGTTTTCTTTAAATGTCTTTTACAATGTATATTTTTTTGACAATAGGAACTAGTTGACTGGTTTCCAAATACTATTAAAAAATAGGTTATTACTCTTCTAAGCGGCCTATAAATCTGGGAACATCATTTCCTATTTGGTTATATTTTTTTTTTCACGCTGTATCCCGCACACAACAGGGTAGGCAGAGGAAATCTTTTGTTAAGACACTCCGTTCCCCACTTTCCGCGGGTATTGCGTGTTAAGTGGCGGAACTCAACGCCGCGCTTTTGCCTCGACACTAGAGTAATTAAATAAAAAAAATAACGATGTAATTAAAATTGACCTATAATATACATAAAGCAAACCTAGAGAGCTTGTGTCAAAACACTCCATTCTCCACTTCAAGAAATCAAGACACTACCTACTAAATGGTGGAACTAAACGCCGAATTAAAAAAACATATAACCCTATCTCATACCAACCAAAGGGTGTACAAACAAAATCATATTCTGTAAATCTTTATCTTTCAAATTAAAACAGAGATTATGTGAGCAATAATAGTACAATTTTACGATCACGCCACATCGCCTGACCAAGGCATTTCGTGTAACCATAACGGCATGCCTATGGCCATTTTTTTCTTCAATTTAAACGGGACATCGGTCAAAAAATATATATATTTTTAAAAAGACATTTAGAATTTCGACACAGCTGGTAGTAGAACGCATGGTTCAGTGATGAGAGCGCCTGGACGGTATTCAGGAGGCGCGGGTTCGAATCCCGCTGCGTTAAAAAAAATACGTTTTCTAAATGTCTTTTTCAATTTTCCTAAGTTTGGAATAACACATTAAAAATGTTTAAAAGTATTCAATAAATAGCATTCTCTCTTGCCAAACCAATGTTCGTAGAATAATCTTTGGGTAGCAGAAATTTGTAAAAATCTCTCGAACGTTCTTTCAAAATATTTTAGCTTTCATTTTTTGTACAATTATAGCCAAAGAACTTAGTGTCAAGACACTCCGTTCGAAATCAAGATATTGTCTCTTAACTGACTTAACTGACTGACTAAACGCCGGATATAAAAGACATTACACCTAACAAATACCAGCCGAAAGATGAAAAAAAATATATAAATATTTAGATATATTTATATTGGCTTTCGTCTTTATCTAAACAACATCATAAAATAACTAATGAATAACTTTTTTTAATAGGAGCCTAGATAATTTCGCGAAAAAATATATAAAATATATGGTTTTCGTGTTTTTCTCAACAAAAATGGCAAAACGCGGCGTTAAGTTAAGCCACTTAAAAAGCAATGTCTCCAGAATTCGACGGTGTGTGGGGAACGGAGTGTCTTAACACTAGGTTCCCTCTGCCTACCCTGTTGTTTACGAGATACAGTGTGAAGCTAAAAAAAAACATAATAAAACAACTAACGAATAATTCAATGTAATAAATACATATTTCGCTCCTATCCAAAAAAACGGGATAATTGCTCCATTTCGCTGCCATCCGGGCCCAAAAACCGGGACGTTTCCTTCAAAAAACCGGGACGCCTGGCCACGCTACTCGTGCCGTGTTACAATTTAATATCGCCAGATATAAACGCGCCTTGTTTACTAGGCGTGGTACGCCCCGCCCCGCCCAATCTGCTCTCCCTTACCCTCGCGTCTCTCGCTCGGCTATCGATTTTCTGAGTTGTTTACTCTATAGAATTACGACGCTACTCCACTGGTAGCCAGTTCGTAATAAATACGTGTTGACTCAAAACGGTCGGGTTATAAATGTGTAGGTATTTATAAAGGAATATGGATCCGTATCTGGTGTTTGCTGATTCTTTGTTGGTTTTTGCGTCTTTTTTTTAGGTTTTTGATGTTCAGGGGTGTTCGTTTTAATGTAATTGCTATTGGTTGTAAGTTCGATTCTTATTTGAAGGAAGGATTGTAATTTATTTTTTTGTATTTGTCTTTTATGACGAACAAGATATTGCGCGGTTAAGCTTCGCCATTCAACATGCATTTTTTTTAAATTTTGGCAAAAAATCTTTTTAATTTCTCACTTTTTGTCTAATTTTGAAGTGGGACCCGCTTAGCACTTGAAATTTCAGATACTACAACTAACTTGCTATAAAAGCGGGGAATTGAAGATAATTTATGACGTTAAATTTACGTATACTCATTTCTCGTAAAAGGAAATAAACCCACAACCATCACGCATACAACCACTGAACCACAATAGATTGATCATAAGAACGATATTCTAGATATAAAATTATTCTTTGAACCACACAAAACGTAATTTGCAATATTAATTCCAACTTACAATGGCCACGTGGCCTTTATGCAGTAACGAAAATGTAATAAATTGCTTCATTGTACTCGATACTATTATATCGTGATTTTAATCACTTTATGGGGTATTTCGGTGTGATTAGTTTGGCAATGTATGGTTTCGCCAAATATGGGAGGAAAACAATAGGAAGCTGTCCGCACTCTGTCATATGATAGATTGTTGATGATATACCAGTTAGGAATGGGATCTTTTTGCTTAATAGATGTGCAATTTTGTGGCCAGTCGTGGCCCAGTGGCACAAGCGTGTGACTGTAAGCGACTGGTTATGAGTTCGATTCCCACTCGAGGAGTGGAAATTATATTTTCCATATTCTTCTCTGGTGTCGAGGTAAAGCGCGGCGTTAAGTTCCGCCACTTAACATGCAAGCCTCTGGATTCGGCGAAAAGTGGGGAACGGAGTGTCTTAACACTTGGTTCCCTCTACCTACCCTGCTTTGTGCGGGATACAGCGTGAAACAAAAAAAATATATATAAATTTTGTATATTTTTTCATAAAGGCGATCTTCGTGGCGTAGTCGACCTGTGATTGTAAAGGCGATTAGTTTTACAATCATAACCGTCATGGGTTAGATCTCAACTCGATGAAATTAATATTAATTTTTATTATAAAATAACTTGATTGACGATATGATAGAGAACGAAGAATCTTGACACTACCTTCTCTCTGCTTACCCAACATGATGCAGAACGGAACGCCTTTGTAAGGTTTGGCTATAGAAGAACGCTTTCTTATTAGTGAAATGTCAATACATATTATCTCAAATCCATAATAACTAGCCATAATTTAACCACAACTTCGAGCGAATATTGGAGAACGGAGTGTCTTGGCACTGAGTAAAAAGTGCAAAGTTAAAAAAAATACTATGATGTATTTATTTCACCATTACATATAACATAAAAACTAAATTATATCAAACAATTGTAGGATTACCGGTCCATGATACATCAAATGAAATCGAAAAAAACAACATAGGTATTCAGCTGCGCAGTCTTTTTAAAGTTAAAATACATATTTGAAACGGTAGCTGTTACTGTTTAAATATTTACTTTGACGAACAAACGTGATAATAATAACTATGAATGAAACGCTGGTAGTATTGTGCGTGATCGACCGTACCCACTGTGTTTTTTTGACCGTGACATCTCTATTTCCTTTAGTGTTGTAGAGATATTTGTTTGTTGATCTAACATCTAAGTTAGTAAGCGAATATAATTTATACTAGCGGCCCGCTCGCGGCTTCGCATGAACTATTTCGTTATATTTCAACCCTCGGGGGCGAACTCATAAAAAATATAGTAGCCTATGTTTGAGTTTAGATTATCAACTATATTTATGCCAAAATTCATTACATTGGTCAAGCGGTTTAGATTTTTCATATAAACTTTCATCCCCTATTTCAACCCCTTAGAGGTTGATTTTTGAAAAAATAAGTAGCCTATGTTAGACCCAGTCACTTTTACTACTTCCAATCTAAATTTCATCAAAATCGGACCGGTAGATTAGCCGTGAAAGCGTGACAGACAAACACACAGACTTTCGCATTTATAAGTATGGATTATTATGGGAAATAATTAATAAAAAAATCTTTATTTTAGACCCTTAGATCTATATAAAAATACAATTATAATTAAAATATAAAAATAAGGCAATGAGGTAATTAATGTTACAAAAAGAATGCAAACGGTTATTTTTATTGGAAACTACAATGATTTTGGTTTTTAAACGAATTTATTCAGATATTTTTTTTTTGATGATTTCATTTTTTTTACCCATAATAAGGTAGGCAGAGAACCTAGTGTCAAGGCACTCTGTTTTTCGCCCAATTTGAGACACAAGGAGTTGAGTGGTGGAACTCTACACCGCGCTTTGTGTTGTCACCTGAGTTTCAAAATGAAAATAACTTAAAAATAATCTTCTCTCAAGTGGGAATCGAACCCATAACCACATATATAGTTAGACGCTGTCACATAGTACCACTATGGTCAAAAATATTATTCATTTATTATTTTTACCGCTTCATGCTTTCTTTTTAGTTCCTGGTTTTCCTCAGTTCTGAATCCGTCGTTTTATCCCCTTTTAAGTTATAATGTCATTTTAATATATTAGAAGTTATCTACTATAGTAGTAGTAGTAGTAGTAGTAGTAGTAGTAGTAGTAGTAGTACCAAATATACATTCCTAGTAAATAAACAATCTATTAATACAACCTCTTATAAAAAAAAATCTAACTCTTATTAAACACTCAAAAATAATATTCTTACTTAACAAATTTCATTATCTACCAAATCTATAGGGAAATCCATGTAAAATAATACTAAACCAAAATTAATGTAACTTCAAAACAAAATAGTCCCTAATGAATTTACTCTCTTTACCATTGCATTCAATTTCTGATAGAAACGCCCTTTTGTGAACATTGCAAATATTTAAATGTTATTTTGAACCTTATTCATATGAGTTTTAGAGTTAGTAAGTTGGCAATATGTATTCCACTCTAGGGAAGTAATTTGATCGCCTCATTACTTTTGCAATGAATGTTAAAGATTTGGTCGAAATAAACGCAGTGGGCGGTTGATATAATATTTATGATTTTTTAATGTTGAATGCTTTACGCTGTATCCCACACAGCAGGGTAGGCAGAGGGAACCTAGTGTCAAGACGCTCCGCCGAATTCGGAGGCATTGCGTGTTAAGTGGCGGAACTTAACGCCTCGCTTTGCCTCGACACGAAAGCAAAGGAAATGGAAATATTAAATATTTCCACTCCTCGAGTGGGAATCGAATCCGCAACCAAACGCTTTACAGTAACACTTTATGCCACTACGCTACGACTGGCCCCTGGCTAGGAAAATTATTAATGAAATATAAATTCGCGTTCTTTCCTATCTTGTACCACACAACCTCCCTCGGGTATAACTAATGAGCTGTTAGCAAATATAGTACAGATGCGGTCAGAGGGCGCGTCTAATAGAATTTATGTACGCTAATAGATTGTAATGGCGTGCGAGTAAAACGTATGATTTGCATTATGGGAATTCGATTTACATAAGTAATTTTATGTAATATTTATTTATTCAGGGGCCAGTCGTGGCGCAGTGGCACGAACGAGTGACTGTAAACGACTGGTTGTGGGTTCGATTCCCACTCGAGAAGTGAAAATATTTAATATTTAAATTTCCTCCGTTCTGATACCAGAGGCAAAGCGCGGCGTTATTCCGCTACTTAACACACAATGCCTCCGAATTCGGCGGAAAGTGAGGAACGGAGTATCTTAATACTAGGTTCCCTCTGCCTACCCACCTGTGTGCGGGATACCGCGTGAAGCTATAAAAAATATATTTATTATTAATTCTCTGTATTATACAATTAAAAAAGAAAGTGAGAAAAATTAAAGAAATAACATAGAACATAAATATAAATATGCACAATTATTTTTATAATAATTTTTTTTGTCACAATATTCTTGACTTGACGTTATCGTAATATCGTAATGCAAAAACTAAGCTACTTTTGTACTTACTTAATAAGCGGAGTGACGTGACACTAATTTTCTACTGCGTAAATATACAGATGAGTTGGGAGGAACGGCCCAAACTTCAGATGTGTATTTTGCAGATCGAAATAATTTCAAAAACCTTAGGTATATGTTGTTATCCGATTTTCATTTGTTTTCAAACTAGCGTCATTATGAAAAAATCATTTTCTACATTAAAATGGTTTTGTTTATATCATTATTACATTAATTACATTTAATAAATGCTTAAAAAATAGCGGGGGCCATTAACCTCCAAACACATTCGACTTCTTCTGCGAAGGGCTCTCGTTGCTTTTCTGATTGATTCATGTCTTTCTTTAATAAGTATAAAATTGTCATTGTTAAGAAATGGTTTTATTTATGAAATTTACAATATATTTATAAAAAAAAAAATTAAATAGCTTCACGCTATATCCCGCACACAGCAGGGTAGGCAGAGGGAACCTAGTGTTAAGACACTCCGTTCCCCACTTTCCGCCGAATTCGGAGGCATGCGTGTTAAGTGGCGGAACTTAACGCCGCGCTTTACCTCGACACCAGAGCGAAGAAAATGGAAATATAATTTCCACTCCTCGAGTGGGAATCGAACCCACAACCAGTCGTTTACAGTCACACTCTTGTGCCACTGGGCCACGACAGGCCACAATATAATAGAAATGTAGTAATAATAAAATATAACACCTATACGTGTAGAAAATTTGCGATAATACAAACTTTTTTACCCAGCATCAATTTACACTTTTTTTATTATTTAAACAATCTCCCCTAACAGTGTCAATAACAAAATCTATTTGTCAAAGTGTGAGCCATAAATAATATCGCATCGGCATATTGTGCGAAGAAAACAAACATACGCCCTTTGTAATTATTTTGTTTGCGCAGTTGGCAACACTGTCGCTGTCGCCGTGACGGATCGCGCGCGGGAAATGTTATTTGTCAAATTTGTTATTTATATTTTATTTTTTATCTGTTTTTAGATAAATATGAATAAAATAATTTAGGTACGTAATAATTTAAAAACATCAACGTTTAAAAGGACATTTAGGAAATTTGAACGCAGCGGGATTCGAACTCGCGCTCCTGGAAACCGTCTAAATATGACCGCTAAGCCATGTGTTCTGCTACCAGCTGCGTCGAATTTTTTATATGCTTATTACAACTTATTTATGTTCTTATTATCTGTAAAAAGATTTTTTTACAAATTTCTGCTACTCAAAGATTATTTTATGACCAATCTTTTGGCAAGAGATAATGGTATTTAATAAATACTTTTTAACATTTTAATCTGTTACTTACACACTTAGGAAATTAAAAAAATCATCGTTTTGTTAGAAATTTTATTTCACAGAGTAAAAATAAAATGACTTTCCCAATTCTTCATTCTAATAATTAATATTACTATATTATATGTAACCATATAGACACATACATATATATACAAACAAATAAGTACTTTTAGTATCCCCCAAAACTAAAATTCTTTAAATATCTATTAACTATTTGTCATTATAAAAGTGCCGACATCTTTGCGGTTCCAGAAACGCAGGCAAAAAACTATTGTATCGTTAATAGAGTGTTCCGAAGCGTAAAATTTGTGACAATACCCAGCCCGTACTATTATCACGCCTAGAATTAGCTTTTGTCAAAATATATGGGTTTTGCGTTTTTGTAATTGTTACTTCCCCTGTATATTTGGTTGTCAGATGGGCAAGTTTTAATAGTAAAATTAGAAATTGTTATAAATTACTTAATAAATAGCTTCTGGCCATGTATTATATATTTTAAGTTTATTTTGACCACGATGGTGCAGTTTAAATAGGTATGTCAAATAATACCAGGTAGTCGCGGATTCGAGATTTAATAGAAATTTTAATACCTATTTAAAATATTTTTGTTTCTCTAATATAGTTAGATCTAGTGCGACATTAAAATTAGAAACAAACTAAATAAACGATATAATGGCCCTCTCTATAAGATTTATTTCTTCATGATTTTCTTCACATATCAGGATGGTCAGATACTAAAACCAGGTGTTAAAGTTCTTCGTTGTATACTAAGTCTTAACTCTTAATATAATAATTATAATTTGATCCAAAAAAATATAAAAAATCCATCATAAAAGTAGTAACAAGTCGCTCATAAAATTAATATTTTTTCTAAAATGAACATTTATCTTAATTTTCAACCATATAAGGCGGTAAGTAAAAACGTGTAGACAGTTGTGACAAATTTCTGGCATCGAAACACTCCATTAGTATTGACAATAGATTTTTTTTATACTAAGTAACTATTTGGGACCGTGGGGTTTCGATATTCAATATAGCCGCAACGCAGTTTGGTAAAAGCCGATCCTGAGTAACCATAGTTGTTATTGGAGTACACCTGCAGTGGTTAACTGGCTTATTATTAGCTCCTATTTTCCGTAATTTTTGGATTTAAGGAAATATAAAGTAAATTTTGGTAAAATTTAATGATATATCACATCGAGTGAAAACAATTTATTAAATAAATAAAACTTTTTCGTTGTATAAACCTATACATTCCCAAAATGCTAGCAACCCTTAGCTTTGCGACTTTCCATAAAGAAAAAAAAGAAAGAAAGTCTAGTGATAATAAAACCTATATATTTAAAATGTACATTATATTTAAATATAGTACAAGATAGGCAAGGACTTAAATGTATAAAATTCTCGCCTTATACAATACCTATCAAGGTATATTCTATACCTACCTACCTTACTGGCTTGTTATTTAAACATTTTGTGTTTTTTATAAAAGATGTAACACTATATATAGCAGGTACGTACATGCTAAAGTTTAAGCTGTTACTTCTTTCTTCTTAAGAAACTTAACAGCACGTTAATCTGCTTGCGGAACTTGACTACGGCTAGAATAGCTTATGAGTTAGCAGGGGTGAGCAACATTTTCTAGCAACTTGACTTTCCAAATTTTGAAATTTTAAACTTGGTTATATTCACACTTGTTAATATCATTTAAAAAATAGCGTCATAATATCAATAATAATATAAATAAAAAATTGACGAGCCGTAAATAAAATTTAAGCTGGCCGAATGTAACCCTAGGGTAGCAGTTTACCTACCCCTGACTTAGAAAATGTACCTACGTATAATGCCTGACTGAATCTACATAAAATAATGGACTTAGGATAACAAGAGACATGTTCAACCTATACGTTATAGTCGTGCTCAAAACGGCTTCACGAAATAGACCATCTGCGTTCTGTTTTCCGCAGAGCAGCGAGAACCAAGTGTTTTTTTCGTTTTTCACTTTCCCCCTAAATTGAAATTGATGAGTGGTGGTATCTATTAACATCACGCATTGTCTTACTAGAGCAAAAATAATCTAGAAAATCAACCTAGAGGGAATCGAACTCATAATTGTCAAGACCCAACTCTGATAGCCTTCTTTAAAAAGTATATAATATGCCTATAGGTAGTATTATGTACATGTTTCCCACTATAACTTGCTACTTTGTTTAAAGCGAAGCAACAAATCCTACCACCCAACACGTTTTACCAAAAAACGTAACGACAATTCCTGTTTACCACAAAAAAAAATACATTACGGATGAAAGGCTGTACCTTTTGATACCTTCCACATCTTTTATAACACATACTAAGTACTTTACAAGAAAAAGAAGAAAAAAAAGTAAATAAAATACTTACCAAAGCGTTTCATTTTTAGCTGTAAAAATCAATGACGTGAGAACACTTCAAAAGTGACCGAGAACCTACGTGGAAGCGATTGTTATACAACCAAACGCCTTTCTATCCTCTACGCTGATCAGTTGAAGCAGAAATCCTTGTAAAAAAATTGCAAAGGGAAAATATATTCAGCCTAAGTGTAGGTAGGTCTTTGACTGAATGATTAGTTTCTTTTGTTTTTCGTTATGGAAATGTTTAATATTTTATATAACTTGTTATGGTATTTTAAGTATTAAAATTATTTACGTTTCTCCGCTATGGTGGTTCTCCGCTAATACGAAGAGCAACCCTTGAGGTCCGCGATTCAATATTTAGTACATTTACTAATAACTTAAGGTGAAAAATGAAGAACGCAGTGTTCTGACACTGGCTTCTTTCTGACTGCGGGAAAAAGCTCGCAAATAGAATTTAGTTCATAAGTCTAAATGAATTCATGCGTATACATTGTTAAGTCTAAGTTATGTTTGTTTTATAGTAGGTATTCAGTATAGTTGTTGCTCCAGCTTAATTAGAGAAAGTTTTCTTTCCCTGTCCTATAAAATATATAAAAATAGTTGTAACTTCGATTTCCTGGCCTATAAAAAGTTTGATTTTCTCGTCTGCATTGGAATTTTTCAAGGAGTTTCTATATCCAGTAGTTTCGGCTATATTTTGTCGGTCAGTTACTCTGTAACAAAAGACTTTTATAGGTATATCAAGTTTAACTTTAGTGAACCGCTGGTAAATTATTTGACGTGCAAAAAATGAAGCATGTAACTTCTTATTATTTTTTAGTTTCACGCTGTATCCCTCGCGGGGTAGTCAGAGAGAACTTCGTATTTTGAATAAAATTATCTAACTTTGACTTTACTATACGTATAATATAAATAAGTAAAATTAAACAAAATATTTCAACATTTTACAACTTTAAAGATTCTAAAGCATCCCAACACCAGGTATCACGGGAGCTTTAACACGTTCTACTTAAAAACAGTGTCTACTGTATTCACAGTCCTAGAATAGTTTTTGCAAATAACTTTTTTTTAATCAAATTTCGCTTATTTTTGCAATTCCCAACGTAGTTATAACGTTTGAAGGCCTAAAATTGAGTTTAAAAGGTTTGTTACAAAGGGCTGATCTTATCTGAGGTTTAGGATAATCTTTTGTTGACAGGAATTTACCTTTTTTTGTGGTTTCCGAGAAACAAGGTCTCAAAGAAAGTGATCGTGGAAATGATGAGTGGGCAAAGAAAGTGAAAATTAATATTTTTTATTAATATTTAAATTGTTATAAGCTGTAGGTTAGTGATGAATGTAGGTTCGAATTTTGCTGAGATATTTAGTTGTCAGCTAACAAATAATTGTTTATAGTAAAAAAGAAACAAAAACAATTTTGAGGATAAAATAATATATGTATTGCCATGTTGGTATACTAAGTCATCTAATCTAAGCGTTATTTGGAATACATTTTTTTATTTTTGATATTATCTTTACTATAAGCGCTAAATTTATATGAAAATACCTTCGAAGTATGATCTTGTCAACGAAATAATTGCCTGACAAATAAAAAGAAATGGCTAACATTCTTCCTTTTTAAAGTAATATTATAAAAAAAATCTTCCTTCTATACTTACAAGATCCCTCATTGTAGTTATCATTTTCATACACGCCCTAATAAAACAAACATCAAAAATACTAAAATTATTATGAAAAAAGATGAAAGAAATCATTTTAGAAATAGTACAATTCTTTTCATATCAAATGTCATCACATCGATATACCCAACTCAGCACACAAAGACGTCAAGCGTGATCGCCCTCAATTTGCAAAGGAATCTCAGGTAAACGGTGAAAAAAAAAACAAACGTGACAAAATGTCTGTAAACATGTACCTACCTATGCCACGAAAAAAAAAAAAAAAAAAAACCAAAAAAAAGTCTATACAATTCGCGATGTATGAACGTGACGAATGCCAAATTCGGTACTCGCATTTTGACTTTTGTGCACCGGTGTTGCAATAGTGCGGAAAATCTGCCATTATTAGTGGTAATTGTTAAATATAAAAATAGTTTATGATTGCAAAATATTAGAGCGACGTGTGTTATAATTGAACACGACGTGAATTCAATTGAGCCATTAAACGGTGCAATGGCCGTTAAAATTGCTTTTAACTTTGAGAGTTGATACGGCAATTATTTTTAAATTGGAATATTGTAGCGATACTTTGTATTTTTAATATTATTTATCTATGATAGAGATTAACGTTATCCAGCCTATGATTGATGCGAGTTACAGCGATGCTTGTTTACGCATTACTATTTTGGATATCAGTGTAAATTTTTAGTTTTTGTAATAAAATGGTTTTAATTCTGTTTGACTATTCGTTTGAAATGATACAAAACGTGTTGACGTGCCAATAATCTTTTAAAGTTATATTGAAATAGTTTTTTACGTTTATTTTTTGCTGTTTTTTTTGCTGTTTTACATTTTCTGCCGCCTAGCAGAGTAATTAGAGAGAGCATTGGTTCACATTTCGTTCTTCACTATCCGCCCAAAATTGAGAGTTAAGTGGCAGAACTCAATGCCGCGCTTTGTCATAGACACCTGAGCAGAAATGTAAAAATTGTATATAATCATATTATTATCCCCAACGATCTTTATGGTTATAGTCATCTGACTATAAAAAATATATCTCTAAATATATCTCTGTCTAAAAATTTATTTATATTTTTTTGTTACATATAGATTAACCTTCAAAAACATTATTATTTAAATATTTCTTAAATTTATAGACAATTCTAGATTTCAATTATAGATTCTAAACAAAACCCTATCAAATTTGTTACAGTGCACTTCAAATGGGATCATCATCACTACCTTAAAAAGAACAAAAAAAAGACAATGAGCCACACAAACAAAATGTCGAGGTGATTACACAAGATGGCGCTGTTAACCAACTCGTCCGCTAGCGGGCCGACAGCGACGCCGGCTGCGCAGGCGCATCACTCGACCACCCCGCTACATCACTACTTCCACTATTTAAAGCAACCGTCGCCTCTAGCGCAGAATCCTTACGCCCATCACTCGAGTGCCCACCATATGGGCATGGGGCCAGGCCCTTTGGGTGGTCTTGGGCCATTTGGCCTTACACACCATGGACTGGAAGCTGTTGGTTTTCCACAAGGTATGTAATATTATAGTTTTCTTTTATCGATTTTATTGAGTTATATACATCACTATTCCTGTATAATATTGGTACATCACTAAAAATATTTGAATAAAAGAATAAGTGGATGTTTTATTAATATTTAGGTACTTGGAGAATTTTCTGCAATCCTATATTCGACTCTTTATAATCGTAATATTACCTAATGTTTTTTTATCGATATAACTAACTTAATTATGTCACTATAGGTGTATTATATTGGCACATCACTAGACTTTTGTTAATTTAGATAAAAGAATTAGCGGATTATTATATAGGTACTATCTTTATTTAAAACATTTCCTACAGCCTTTATATTCGAGACTCCTTATAATACTAATTTTAATTTTACTTAATCGATTATACTTACTGTATTACATCACTATAGCTGTATAATATTGTGTTGTATAATACTACCCACCCACCTCGAGTGGGAATCGAACCCACAACCAGTCGTTTACAGTCACACGCTTGTGCCACTGGGCCACGACTGGCCACTATATTTATAATCCTTATAAATCATTTATTTATATGTTTTTGCAACTATTTTCTCCTCAGAATTAAAAATAATAAAAATAATAATTTAGCTTCTACATTTTACAAGATTTCTTCTATTTTATAATATCACAAAATAACAAATTCAAGAAAAGTAAAAAAGTAATTTTAATTTCGTCGCTCGCTCCTTCATTTAAGTTTGCGAATTTCAATTCTGAATATGTTTCTGAGTTTTCTAATTTATATAAAGTCTTGTTTTAGTAATGGAATTTAAATGAGTTCATTTATAGTTAGTTACTTTGTTACGGTGCGGTGGTACGTTTTAATATGTTTACATATGTACATATTCATTACGTGTTTTCTATAATATTGTAATATTTTTTTAGATTTGTTTTAAATTAACTTTATTTTGTGGCCATCGTGGCCCAGTGGCACACGCGTGTGACTGTAAACGACTGGTTGTGGGTTCGATTCCCACTCGAGGAGTGGAAATATTTAATATTTCCATTTCCCTCGCTCTGGTGTCAAGGTAAAGCGCGGCGTTAAGTTCCGCCACTTAACATGGAATGCCTCCGAATTCGGCGGGCAGAAAGTAGGGAACGAAGTGTCTTAACACTAGGTTCCCTCTGGCTACCCTGCTGTGTTCGGGATACAGCGTGGGATAAAAAAAAATATGCTTGCAGGGAGACAACGTCTAACTGAAACGCAATGGTAGTGGATTTGATTCCCACTCGGGGGAATATTTATATTCAAATTTTGACTTCTTCGCTTAGGCACATACATAGTGCAAAGCACGGCATTGAACCACTCAACACAGCCAGTCAGCCAACAACTATTTCTACACTCTGATACGACTAAGCACGGCGTTGAGTTCCGCCCCTGAAAACGCAATTAATTAATAAATTCGGGTAGAAAACGGAGAAAACAGTGACTTGGCACTAAGTTCTCTCTGAATACCTTGCAATACGAGTAGAAGAGTGAAGTTAGTGACACAAAATCTAACATACGCACTATATAATGACAGCTTTATTACCACAAAAATATATCACAGTTTCATACATATCTTATTAATGAACTAAGATATATTAAAATTTATTCATTTTAACTAAATATATACGCTTAAATAACGTCAGACTTATTATGTCTCAAGGAATCCTGTCAATTAGTTACGCCGCTCGCTACTTCAGCGTGTCTCGGAATTGATATATCTAATATACAAGCAAAGCTATGTGGCTGTCCATATTACTTTTTAGTTACTGTTTCCTTACTAAATATTTAATTTAGTAACCATACTGTATTATTCAAGAATTAGATTTTTTTAGTTTTTTTGAGTGTTAGTTTTAGAGTTTTTTGTAGCTTTTTATAGTGAGTACACTTGGCCACGCATGTTGTGTATTTCGTAGGGTTCATTTGATTTTTTTTTTAGCTTCACGCTGTATCCCGCACTTAGCAGGGTAGGCAGAGGGGACCTAGTATTAAGATACTCCGTTCCCCACTTTCCGCCGAATTCGGAGGCATTGCGTGTTAAGTGGCGGAACTTAACGTCGCGCTTTACCTCGGCACCAGAGCGAAGAAAACGGAAATATTAAATATTTCCACTCTTCGAGTGGGAATCGAACCCGCAACCAGTCGTTTACAGTCACACGCTTGTGCCACTGGGCCACGACTGGCCACATTTCATTTGATTATGTAATAGAGAGACCTTCAAAGAGTCAGGTCCTGTGGTCGGTTACTATCATCCTCTCAAACAGTTAACGAGTACCGAGTACCTTAGGCTACTAACTTTTCAAACATTTTTAAAGTGTTATTCCACACTTAGGAAAATTGAAAAAGACATTTAGAAAACGTATAAACATTTGAACGCAGGGGTATTCGAACCCGCGTCTCCAGAACCGTCCAGGCGCTCTCACCACTAGACTCAGTGTACTAAGTAAAGTAACTTCAGGTAACTTCTTTACAATACATACACATTTTTAACATACCACTAAATAACTAAGAAAATCGCGTCGTATTTCTAATACGGTATAAGAAAACGTTATAAATAAAATATACATACATACATACATACGTAGGCAGGGGGAAGTAAGGCAATGGTTGCATAATTTAAGCCAAGACATCGTTGCCACCCCCATAAGCTGCTTATCTCCCACCCCATGGGGGCTGCTTGTTAGCTGTTTTAATTAGTGTTTTGAATATCGGTCATGTACCTTTTTGGTTAATATTGTATGTTTACTTAATAGCTAGCTAGTCGGTGCGAGTTGTTATCAGGTGTTCTTTTTATTGGGTCAAGTATGAAGATTATGGGGAATACTCTTTATTGTAGAATTTATCAGATTTACCCTTTTACTCGTATGGCGTAGTCAGAGTGAACATAGTGTTAAGACACTCCGTTCTTTATGTTTACCGAATTCAAGACATTTTCTTTTAATTTTTTTTTAGCTTCACGCTGTATCCCGCACACAGCAGGGTAGGCAGAGGGAACCTAGTGTTAAGACACTCCGTTCCCCACTTTCCGCCGAATTCTGAGGCATTGCGTGTTAGGTGGCGGAACTTAACGCCGCGCTTTACCTCTGCACCAGAGCGAAGAAAATGGAAATATTAAATATTTCCACTCCTCGAATGGGAATCGAACCCACAACCAGTCGTTTACAGTCACACGCTTGTGCCACTGCGCCACGACTGGCAAGACATTTATCTTCTAATTAAACTAGAGAAATGATAATAATTAAAATATAATCATTTCATCGAGTGGGAATCGAATCCTTAACTATCGCGTATAAAGGCAGATATTGTCACACTGCAATAATAATCCACTAAATCACTACACTCACTAAGTACTATAAAACAAAGACTTAAACCTTGTTATGGGGCCAGTCGTGGCGTAGTGGCACAAGCATGTGACTGTAACGACTGGTTGTGGGTTCGATTTCCACTCGAGGAGTGGAAATATTTAATATTTCCATTTTCTTCGCTCTGCGATCGAGGCAAAGCGCGGCTCCGAATTTGGCGGAAAATGGGGAATGGAGTGTCTTAACACTGGTTCCCTCTGCCTACCCTGCTGCATGCGGGATACAGCATGAAGCTATATAAAAAAAATAATTAAACCTTAAGTTTCATCATAAAACCGTGTACTTTTACATAAATACATATGTTTAAAATGTTTAAATTGCTGTCTGTAAATGGAAGATCTTCTTCTTGGCTTTTATCCCGGCCTAGGCCCAGGGTCTGCCTTCCGACTTAAACTACTCTACTTTGCACGATCTTCGACATAGAAGATATATGAGTAAAAATATTATTGGGGGCATTTATCAATTTAAAATAGAAGCCAGGATAGGCAGAGGGAACCTAGTGTTAAGACACTCCATTTCCCACTTTTCGCCGAATTCCCACCCTGCTGTGTGCGGGAAGCGTGTAAGCTATAAAATAGAAGCCGAAACAATGATTTCTGTTTCTTGTATGTTTGTCTGTGTGTTTTTGCAGGTTAAATTCAACTTGAACATTTCAAATGTAGTTTCCACTACTGTAATTGATTAATTCTTTTTTGTTGTTTAGTGTTTATTTTATTTCAATATGCGCATAAATAGGAAACTTGCCAGATTTTAAATTTTGTTTGACAAAATTACTATAAAATGTTTTATTAAATTCATTGTTTTATTAAATTCAGTATAAACGTAGCCTATCTGTCTGTTGTTGCCTGTCACAGCTAACTTAACGGATTTGGATAGATTTCAAAATAAAAAGAGTTGGAAACTTGGGATCAAACATAGGTTACTTTATTTTTTGAAAATCAACCCTTCGAGGGTTGGAATAGTGGATGAAAAACCTGAACCGCTTGACCGATTTCGATGAAGCAATGTCAAACATAGGCTACCTAACTTTTTGCATAAACTAACCCCTAAGGAGCTGAAATAGGGGATGAAAATTGTCGTTTATTCAGGCGAAGCCGCAAAGTGGTCATTAGTAATAAAACAAATACAATTTCTATATAGGTAGATAATGTGTTTCTCAAAGGCACCGCAAACATAGTATTAACGTAATGCCTAGATCGATCAGCGCATTAGACTTGGCTTAACTTTTATTTGTAAATAACTAACTAAGACTTTAATTAAAACCCTAATGAATGGATCGATCATAATTACATGTAGTTTATTCTTGAATTATTGTAGTAGTAGTTAGGTAGCCTTTTTTTATTTTTACTACTAGAAAATACTACTGCCTTAATATTTTTGGTTATCAATTGTTATGGAAGATATATTTTATTATGTAAAATATATTACTATTAGTTAATCCGTGAAAGAACACATTGTATATATGTACCTATATTTTTAGAATATTATAAAAATAAAGGGAGTATAAACTTGATTGACATAGTCAAAATATATAAATACACATCCACGGTGCTTAACCAACGGATATTATACTTGTCAATTACTGTTTACCAAGTTTGAATAAGTTTTTTTAAGGAATAAGTAATGTATACATAATACTACTGTAGTTGCTGGCATAGAACAAGTATAATACTAGGCTTCTACATATAGTTCTTGGCAGAGAAACATACAGGATGTTTCTCTTCATTAACCACCTTTTTGTTACTTTATCTATTTTAGAAAAGACAGAGTCTGACTATAAAGCGATGATTGTGGGTTCGATTCCCACTCGAGGAATGATTAGGTTTAAATTTTTGTTTCTTTGCTCTGCTAGGTATGTAAGACAAAGCGCGACGTTGAGCTTTAGGAGACAAAAACACTTGTCGACCAATTTTCGAATCTGATGACATTAATAATAATAAGTAAAGTTATAGTCATAGTTCCTACGCATTGACCGGTGACCATCTCTGAGCAATTACCTAGGGTTACTCAGAGATGGATACCGGCTGATGCGTCACAGTAAAACATTTTATTATCTCTAAGGGGCCTCTACGTGTTGGACCTGTGTCCCCACGCAAGCCTTCCAAAGGACCGGGTTCTTTTGAACCCGAGAACTTTGTCGAGATAAGTAAAGTTACTTCGCTCTAAATTATTTTTTACTATGAAAAAAATACTTAAATTTTAGAAGCTTTTGTTTAAAAAGCGATTATAATTAGTTAGTAATAAATTCAGTATCCCACTCGATATACTAAAGTAAGCTGTCAAATATATTACTCAGGCACGATGCCTACGATTATATCGTATGCCATTTCACAGTAATCGACTTAGGTATTCAAACGTGAAACGTATTGGGCGAATATATACACTGTACAGGTACCAGTTATACTAATTTTCATATAAATGTTACTGACATACGATGAAATGCGTTTAAAAATGAATATCAAGTACAAAATCAGAAGAATTTCTATTAACATTATGAGTTTATTATTATTTGGTGCCAGTCGTGGCGCAGTGGCACAAAGTGTGCCTGTAAAGCGACTGGTTGTGGGTTCGATTCCTACTCGAGGAGTGGAAATGTTTAATATTTCCAATTTCTTCGCTCTGGTGTCGAGGTAAAGCGCGGCGTTAAGTTCCTCCGAATTCGGCGGTGCGTGGGGAATGGAGTGTGTTAACAGTAGGTTCCCTCTGCCTACCACCCGTCTATGTGCGGGATACAGCGTGAAGCTAAAACAAAAAAAGAAATTATTATTATGTAAAGGAAAAACTACCACTTTTTTTAAAAAAAATACACATTTTGATTGTAGAAAATCCATATTTTCTAATTCACTTTTTTACAAAATTCAATTTATGGTTTTAAATATCAAATACAAATTTGATGCAAATCATTCTTATTTTTATATTTATTTTATCATTATACGCTATGGTAATAATACAAAAGGCAGCGTTAAATTAAGACTTAAGACATAGAATCTCGATTTTTGGCGCAAAATGAAGAACGGAGTGTCTTAACACCCGGTTCTCTGATACGGAAAAATCTCCAAAAAAATGAATTGTAAACAAAAAATCTATACATATTTATAAAATCAACTTTATTACAATTAAAAAGATCACACACAAACCACGAAAGAAAAAGAAAAGATAAAGAAATCTAAAAAAAAGATAAAAGAAAAAAGTAGCAAAACAAAGAGTGAGAGGGACAATAAGTGAATGGTACTAAATTCAAAAGGGACTTTCCCCGAAGAGGTGGGATTACGATTTCCCCGAGATGAAATGGGGTGTTCGGATACTTTCGATATTTATTTATAATGGCTATGTAATATTATTTTTTCGGTTATTCATTTGAAATAGGGACACTATTGTGTATTAGGATGGTTCTGAGTTCGATTCCCACTTGAGGTAATGATTATATTTATAATAGTTTTATTTCTCCGCTTTGGTATCTAAGACTAAGCGTCGCATTGAGTTTTGTTGTTTCGATTTCGTTTGGAAAGTGGAGAACGGAGTGTCTTGTCAAAAAGTTCTTTCTGACTTGACGTAAAAAATACTTGTTGCTAGCAACTTCTAAGTAACGTCACTTTGTATGACAGTGTTAAGAATTTTATAAAAAATGTTAACTTTCTGCACTTCTGCTACATAAACATTTTTAATACCTATGCCAAATTTCATATCTACGTCGTTATAATTGTTGTTAAAAGTTACCTCTTTATTACATACATTTTTATTGTCGTCATTTCTTTGTTTACCTACTACATAAGAAGCTAACGTTACACGAACTCACAAACAAAGACAGATCAAATATACCATACAAGGCCATCGTAGTCCAGGAAACAGTAGGAAATCGTCTGACTGTAAACACTATCAATTATAAGTTCGATTCCCACTCCGGCTGATTTTAAAATTTAATTTACTTTAATTCTCTGATGATATTACCCAAGATGCGGCGTTAAGCTCCACTATCAACACACAATCCTAATTAGAAGTGGTAAGGTGAGTGTCTTTCAGCCTAGACAGGATAGAGGAAGTTCGTGAAGATACAAAAACTGTATATTTAATATACTTTTTATAGCTTCACGATGTATCCCGCGCTCAGCAGGGTAGGCAGAGGGAACCTAGTGTTAAGACACTCCGTTCCCCACTTCCCGCCGAATTCGGAGGCTTGCGTGTTAAGTGGCGGAACTTAACACCGCGCTTTACCTCGACACAAGAGGCGAGAAAATGAAAAAATAATTTCCACTCCTCAAGTGGGAATCGAACCCACAACCAGTCGTTTACAGTCACACGCTTGTGCCACTGGGCCACGACTGGCCACAATGTTATTGTAATAATTGTAATATTTAAACAATTATAATTTTTTTTCCATATAAGGATAACAAGTAGTTTAGGTATGTTATGTCAGTCATGTAATTTTTTCTTTAAATTTTTTTGTTCCATTTAATTTACACCGTTTTTCTCATTTTAAACAATATTATTCTTGTAAATAATATTAAATATTGAATTTAAAAATGACATGTATTATATAAAATAGAAAAAAGTAGGTATAGAGTTTAAATTTCGTTCAGAAAGTGGAGAACGGAGTGTGTTGACACTACGTTCTCTCTGACTACCGTTGCTTTGCGGAAAAAAGCATATAGCTTATACACGAGTATATATTCAGATAGGTAAAGTATATTCATTCGTCTTTTTTAAACCCTTTTTCTAAATAAATCATGTAAAAAGTTATATTATGTAGGTATTTGTAATCTTAAAAAAGGATTATTTTAAAGAGTACGTTTTCTGAAACTCAGGTAATTTTTATAGGGATTAAGTTTTTTTACATTTCACTGTACCAAGTGACGTCATTTAAATACGACAGAAATTTATAAGTTAATATATCTATAAATAATTTATTCGTCAGTAAAGCTTCGAATAACTTCTTAAAAATAAAAAAAGGAGTTTCACATGTTTTCCCGCTTATTAAATTAGTTAGAGAGGGTCATGACACTCCGTCCTACTCGTCATATACCTACTTAAGATGTGTTTTTTTTCTTTTATTTTTATGTAATAAATGTATGAAAGTATTGTGGCTATAATGGCGCAGTAACTAAGTGCGGTAACTACAAACACCATGGTTGTGGGTTCGATTCCCACTCGGTGAATATTTAAATTATTTTAATATCTCTGCTCTGGTTACAGAACAAAGCGCGGCATCAATGCCGGAAATCAATTTCTGCTATTCAATTTAACATTTCGTATCGTTATCTTGGATTCGGATGGTTTTTCTTGCTTAGTACAAATTTGTCCATTACAAATTGCAGGAAAAAACAGGAAAAAATCATATTTATTAGACTTTTTGTACTTCCTCACTTCTGAGCCTTATGCTATGTCAATTATCTATCTATATAAGTATTTCGTTAAACGATGGGGGCTGAGTAGACTGATACAACAGGAAAAATACAAATTTACACTGGAACAATTGCAACTGCATTAGAGCGGTTGTGAGGAAATGATTGACACTTCTACATGCTGAATATTGCATTTAATGAATTTTTCATCATTTCCAATGAATATGAACAAAATTACGGTCTTAGAAACCTTTGAATTGATATTCAGTAACGATATGTTTATGCACTTCTAGCATCCTACGTAGGACTAATCGAAAAAAAATATGCACTAAATACAACAAAAGCTTTAGCAATAACGAACCTACGACCTGCACGGACTATGACAATTCTTTCTTCACTACCCTCCGTAACCCAACTATAGGAATATATCTACAAAGTAGCTATATTTATATACAAAAATAACAAGCAAGGCGTTAAGTAACCTAAAGCCTTACAAATGTATGGCAAGGAATGCCAGCTTCGAAGTCGTCTTTATAAACGAGTAACGTCGATACATCCATATTATGGTAATATTAATATTGTCACTGTCGGGGCCGGGGTTGTGGGTTCGATTCCCACTCGAGGAGTGGAAATTATATTTCCATTTTCTTCGCTCTGGTGTCGAGGTAAAGCGCGGCGTTAAGTTCCGCCACTTAACACGCAAGCCTCCGAATTCGGCGGTGCGTGGGGAACGGAGTGTCTTAACACTAGGTTCCCTCTGCCTACCCTGCTGTGTGCGGGATACAGCGTGAAGCTATTTTTAATTTTTAACGGAATCCAGAAATCAGTAAACAAAATTAACTACTCGCGACCTATTCGATTTAAAACCGAAATACAATTTTAATGTGAGACTAAAATTAATCCGCCATTTTAATCCGTATCCCCATCCCTGTCGTTCCTATCATAATTTATGTATTTCCATCTCGTTCTAGCTAGATGCGTAACGACGGCAGCTGGACGGTCTTTTTAATTTTTTTTTTCATTGTATATTTTTTATTGGTCTAAGCATTTTATATGGTGTGGCCCTTTTCATTTCTTTTGTTGCTATAATTAATTCTTTTTAGACAAGCGTACGCAGCGGAAAGTGAATTTGTCATTATATATATATTTTTTATTGCTTCACGCTGTATCCCGCACACAGCAGGGTAGGCAGAGGGAACCTAGTGCTAAGACACTCCGTTCCCCACTTTCCGCCGAATTCGGAGGCTTGCGAGTTAAGTGGCGGAACTTAACGCCACGCTATTCCTCGACACCAGAGCGAAGAAAATGGAAATATAATTTCCACTCCTCGAGTGGGAATCGAACCCACAACCAGTCGTCTACAGTCACACGCTTGTGCCACTGGGCCACGACTGGCCACTATTACTTTTATTACTACATTATATAAAATAATAATATTTAAATGAAATAAAAAAGAATAAATATATAATTTGTCATATTTTTTATCTGCATTTTTGACAATAGTGTCAACATTTACCTACTTCCTACTTGCTAATTTTTATCAATAAATATACTTTGACATTTCCCTAACAATAATAATAAATTTGATATGTAGGACTTCAGGACTTCTTAGAATTGATTCATAAGTACGACTACATTAGATAAAAATAAGTCGTGCATTAAAGAGCAAATTATGAATTTCTCGCCAGCTTTTCTCAGCAGAAATGCCTTTCGAACCGATGGTAGTTTCCTGTAGGACAGGCAAAATAGACATTTATGTGTTAATTAACGATTTAGAAATTCTTGTAATAAACCTACCTATACTACATACTAGCAATATTTATATCGTGTGGAATTTTACAAAATATTTATAATTTTAAAATAAAAGTATTTAAATTAATTAGTCCCTCCTTATTGCATCGTCTATCTGTCATTGAAAGTTGAGTCAAAATCGCTCCATCCATCCCAGAGACCAAAACAAAAACCAAAACAAATAGACAGACAAAGGGACAAAAATTGAAAAAAATCTTACTTTAGCATATGTGCCGTGTATATATGCATAAGTTTCTAGTAAAAAGCGGCTACATCAATACTACATGCAGACAGTCAAATTATATTTATTAGTATAGATATCATCATATGTACTGTAACTCGATCTACCCATATAAAAGATTTCAACGCATGTCATTTATCTTGCGCGTTAGGTAAAGCTTAGAAAAGCTTTTAGTTATAATTTTTTTCTCAAACATACATCCTAATAGAAATAAAACAATAATGTACTTTAAGTGTAATCAACGTTATGCTTTTTTATAACAGAGTCGTCAGAGACAACCTAGTGTCAAAGACTTAGTGAAAGAATGTCTTAAGTGGAACTCAACGCTGCGCTTTACACTTTTCAACGAATATATAAATTATCGAATGGTAATCGAACCCCCGACCAATTGCATTTACAGGCATACGCTGTCCCTACTGTTACGTTAAAATGACTTCACATTATGGTTAGAAACAGAAAGAAACATTTAGGAGGTCATTCATACGTAGGTAGGTACGTCATCATACGTAGCAAGAAAATCCTAACACTTTTACTGATTTTTTCTATAAAAAAAATTATTTGCTTTATTGTGGCCAGTCGTGGCCCAGTCGCACAAACGTGTGACTGTAAACGTCTGGTTGTGGGTTCGATTCCCACTCGAGGGGTGGAAATGATACTTCCATTTTCTTCGCTCTGGTGTCGAGGTAAAGCGCGGCGTTAAGTTCCGCCACTTAACACGCAAGCCTCCAAATTCGGCGGAAAGTGGGGAACGGAGTGTCTTAACACTAGGTTCCCTCTGCCTACCCTGCTGTGTGCGGGATACAGCGTGAAGATAAAAAAAAAAATGGCTTTATTGTATAGCTTCACGTTTTCCTCTGCATAATAGTAGTTAAAAAGAGCCTAGCATCAAGACCCTCCGTTCTCCACTTTGAATTCAAAACATTGCCCTATGTATGACGAAGGTGAAGCTTCCGGAAATCGAAGTCCAACCCAATGTATAATGTATTTAGTTGTAAAATTTTAAAACTTATACAGATCTTGAGTAAATTATAATATAACTTGTAAAATGTTTTACGAAATACCAAATACTTATCTCCGGGACTACAACAACAAGTTAAAAGCTCCGAAATTTTCTTCGGAAGCGGCCGCTATCGCTGCTACTTAAACGAAAATTAATTTTACTAGTTATTTTACTATAAATTTACTGAATTTTCTATTTACTTGATGATGTTGCGATTATTTTTTTTTACATTTATGCTATATCTCGCATATACAAGGGTAGGCAGATGGAACCTTGTTTTAAGACACTTCCTACTTCCCACTGGATTCGGAGGCATTACGTTAAGTGGCGGAACTTAACGCCGCGCTTTGCCTCGACACCAGAGCGAAGAAAATAAAAATATTAAATATTTCGACCTCTCGAGTGGCAATCGAACCCACAACCAGTCGTTTACAGTCACACGCTTGTGCCACTGCGCCACGACTGGGTCCAACTGCGATTATTTACTTTCTTAATTATAATTTTCATGTATAAGGCCATTGAGCCGCAGTGTGACTAAGTATGTCTGTATACGTGGTGGTTGCGTGTTCGATTTCCACTCATGGAAATGATTATATTTATATTATTTTTATTTCTTCGCTCTAGTGATGAGACAAAGCGCAGCTTTCAGCTCCGCCACTTAGCACGTCAAGTCTGAATTTCAGAAGGAAATTTGAAAACGGAGAGTCTTGATACTAGGTTCTCGCTGATGACTCTGCAATGCGGTATACGACGTGAATTATCTACTATACTATTATGATACAACTATACCTATAGTAGTCGTAAGCTTTTCGCCCGAAATTGAAACATTACTTATTAAGATCGTGCTTTGCCTTAAGTACCAGAGCGGAGAAATGAAAATCTTCAAAAAAATGAAATTCTTTTACAGTTAGACGTTAGTAAATGCGACAATAAATTTGTAATATTTTAACGATTCTATTAATTATTAATTTCACGATCATTACTAATTCCCCTGAATGGGAATCGAACCCACAACCATCTAGGTTTTAGTTGACGACGAGGCGCTGCCCAACTGTGCCACTAAACTTGTAATATTTTAACGATTTCATTAAATATCGATTTCCACGATCGCTAGGCCGCGTTCATATTGTTGGCTTCACACCCACTGACATGATGCCCGAGTTATCGATTATGTGACACGACAGGTGATTCGGTCAATGTACTTAGTTTTGTCACTTTAAAAGAAATTGAGGGGCCAGTCGTGGCGTAAAGGCACGGTGTAAATTTAAAGCGTCTGGTTGTGAGTTCGATTCCCACTCGAGGAGTGGAAATATTTCTTATTATTTCCATTTTCTTCGCTCTGGTGTCGAGGTAAAGCGCGGCGTTAAGTTCCACCATTTAACTGGCAATGCCTTCGAATTTAGCGAAAAGTTAGGAACGGAGTGTCTTAACGCTAGCTTCCCTCTGCCTACCCTACTATGCGGGATACTGCGTGAAGCTAAAAAAAAATACATTAATAACTTATTTTCTGGTATAACAAATTGTAAAATTAATTATTATTTAAATGTATGAGTTTACTTTGGGCAGCGTTAAGCTCCGCCACTTAACAAGCAATGATTCAGGCAAAAAGTGGAGATCAGAGTGTCTTCACACTATCTTTTCTATAACTGTCTTGCTAAATATAGGTGAAAAAATCATGAAGCAGAAAAAAAAAATTATGTCTAATATTTTTGACAATGCATTTGTGGCTGATATACACATACATGTATATATAGTATAGATAGATAGAACTTAATTAATGGTTAATTATCAAATAGGTACTAAAATGTTGTTAACTTTTGCTTTATGCAATTTGTAATTCAGAAAATTACTTTGGTTTACTTAAAATTGTAATTTTTTTAAGCATTTCTTTTATGCCCAGTTCAACGTAAAAGTAAACCTAGCCGTACTTACATAGTGCATATCTAAAATACGGTAAACAATATATTGTGTTGTGGGTTCGATTCCCATTGAAGGTAATTACTATACCTATTAAAATCTTTATTTTACTGCTCTGATAAGACAAAGCACTTAATGTTGAATTAATTAACTCAAGCCCAATTCCTTAAATTCAGATGTTAAGCGTAGAACGGAGAGTCTTGTCACTAGATTCTCTCAGAATTCTCAGCAGAAAAAAAACCTTAGCTGTAAAAAATCATTTGCAAGTTTACAGTAAGAACCAAACGTACAAGTATGATAGGCCGTCATTAGTGACTACTGATAAATGAATGAACGCGAGAGGCTTCCGAAATCAATAGGAATGTGTGGTTTTTTGTTCTTTTTAAGACGTTTTTAACTTTTGTGTTTTGCTTTACTTTATTTGAGTTACGGTTAGTAGAATAGTTTGACTGTAAGGGAGATGGTTATAGGTTCGATGTCAAATCGGGGGAACGATTATGTTAAAACTTAGCAATCCGCTTATGGCTTTGCCTGCATTTACTATACGACTATAACTTACGTTATTTTACCCGCTTGCTTTCGCATGATTATTACTAAACATTGTTTAAATTTATTATTTAAATAGGTTCAATTTTTTTTGAGAACTAGTTCTCCACCTGTAAAATAAATACAAAATGTTAAAAGAAAGGAGACTGAGAAAAGATAGCCTTTCAGATTAGCGGGCACAAAAGAACAGACAAAAAATTGTTAAGGGCTCTGTTAAATTGAGAAATGCCTCTAATAATGATTATTCTCATATACATATATTTTTCATTTTAAGGCATTAATCAGTTATATTTTTATTATATGTGTATTTTCATTCCCATGTTCTAAAGGAGAACACGTTGCGTTAAGATCCGCTCTTTAAAAGGTACCATCAAATGCTAGTTGAAATGCTAGTAGAAGAAGTCGGAGGCATTGCGTGTTAAGTGGCGGTACTTAACGCCGGCCTTGCCTCGACACCAGAACGAACAAAAAATATATTAAATATTTCCACTCCGCAAATGGGAATCGAACCCACAACCATTCGCTTTACAGTCACACTTTGTGCCACTGCGCCACGACTGGCCCCTATTATAATTTACAAATTTTAATAACGCTCAAGTAATTGGATAAGCACAGTTAAGTAACTCCATTGGTAGTAAGAAGGCAAACAACTATCATCGCGTTTTTTACGACATTATAATTGTATAATCCTTACTTGCATTTTACATAAAACTTCAGCGGAATAATTGAATTCATTTAATTGATGACAAATCCTTTACAAGCGGTAAATTGTGGTATGTTTTATGAATTTAATAACGGGGTTTTTATTTTGTACTTATAATTATTATCTGTTATGTATTTTGCGGAGAGTGTAGTGTTAAGTCACTCTGTTTTGTAAATTCTACTTATGGTTTGAAGAAGACTTCTAAATAACTCTAAAAGCGTTAAAATAAAGCCTTCTTGTCATTGCATGGATTCTCGTTGCTAAAACAGGAACTACCATATTTTTTTTTTATGGAATAAAGGAGGCAAACGAGCTGAAGGCCCATCTGGTGTTAAGTGGTTACCTTCGCCCATAGACATCCACAACATTAGAGTTATGGATGCCAGTCTCAGGGATGTAGGACAGAAGGAGGGAGGAAGGATGTGGGAATGGTGGGAATAGGGAGAGCTGGCTTACATGCCATCGAACCGGAATACATCATAGGATGTTTGGCGGTTCGTCTTTGACATGATAGTGGTCGCGAGCCAGTCGGAGAACGAATCTCCTACCACCAAGCTACTGGGTTACCGGCCTTTTACGGGACGCTACCCAGCGGCGGGGGGGAATTGTATTCTTAATCCGTCCCCCTTACCATGCTTGGGACTTGTGACCTAAGTGGAGGCTTAAGGAGCACCTTAAAATGCATTAACTCTCCCATCCACTGCCCTCTTTCCACCATTCTTTCGTCTCATTCATATATATAATTACTATTTATATAATTACTATTTTTAATATGACCTATTATTTTCAGCGTATTTAAGTTTAGTAACTGACTACTATCACAAAATATGCTGCCTAATTTTAATAGGAATATTAGATATAACTTCTATATTATTTTAAATTATTAAGTCTATAATACTGGCACTATTATATTAAGTCTATAATATAATAGTGGCCAGTCGTGGCCCAGTGGTACAAGCGTGTGATTGTAAACGACTGGTTGTGGGTTCGATTCCCACTCGAGGAGTGGAAATATTTAATATTTCCATTTTCTTCGCTCTGGTGCCGAGGTAAAGCGCGGCGTTAAGTTCCGCCACTTAACACGCAAGCCTCCGAATTCGGCGGAAAGTGGGGAACAGAGTATCTTAATACTAGGTTCCCTCTGTCTACCCTGCCGTGTGCGGGATATAGCGTGAAGCTAAAAAATAATAATAATAATACTATTTTATGATTTAAATAACCTAACATCCTAACTATCCTATCCTACTTAGGTATAAAAAAAAAGAAATCTATTAGACAGACCAGCAACACCATCAGTATTGGAAATTGGGATTATATTAAAAAAATGAACATCCATTGTAGCTTTGTGATTGTCATTTTGAATCGTTTATAAAATTATTCTCGATAACTCTTTATAATGGGAGGCATTTTTAAAGGTCCTTCAACCGCGTGAAATCGGGGTCAGACACTGTCGTACGCGGTCACTAAATTAACTATCATATTTTATAACGAATCGAATGGCGAGAGATGATGGTACCACCTTGGTTTATATATATATATTTTTTTAATTTTTTTATTAATAATTTGTTTAAAAGTTTTTTTATGGAAGAACAATGTTGGGAATGATTTGTGTGTTGTTTTGGAAGTGTTGCTAATTTTAATCGTCTTAAGAATTAGGCTTTTTAAGTATAGGTATGACAAATTTGTAATATAGTTTTGGTACTTTAATTGTATTCTTTAGTTTCATATTCATTTTCAAATTACTATTTTAATTTACACTTTTAATACATTGTGGTCAAAGGAAGATGATGGATTCAACATTCAACAAATCCGCTAACTTAACTAAAGTACTGCTTACGAAGACTACCATATTAAAATTAACTTAAATATTTATTTCTAAATTATTTTCTTTATATCTAATACCAAAGTGACGTATTTCAAGAGTACTAATATACCCATAATTCAATACCAACTAAATATTTTTTTTTATAACAAAATCGATAAAATCGATTATCTAAAAGTTAACAATCAAATAATAGAATCGATAAATAATATATAATCTACAATCTATCTAAATCTAACAAGTACAATTATAACAATCTGGTATTAGCATCTTCGTATCGTTTCCACGCATCGTAAATAATATTAAATTTATCATTTATGAATTCCAACACAGCGAGCCGCTACCGTCGGCGCCCTTTGACGTGCCGCCATCTTGAGCGGCCATATTTGTTTTGTTTTTTTTTATAAACTTTATAATGCAATGCTCTTGTCACTGTCAGCCGTTATCAAGGAAATGTCATTTAAGGAATGAATTTGCTACTATGATAAAAATAGATAAACAAGAACTCATTTTATGTTAGCACTTGCACTATATATGTATGTGTTCATTTTAAATTTTATTTAATTTTTTTTTTGTTATAATGTGTAATGTGTGATGGTATTTGAAGTGGTTTTGAGAAATTCGCTATACTTTGGAGCAAGTAGCGATGAAAGGTATGTTTTTGACATAATTTTACATTGGTAGACATTTTTAGTTTAGTTTTGTTAATTATGGCGCTTCGAACATTCGAAGTTGAGCGTTTATCGTTTCGACATAGTCAGGTTGTATGGAAAACAACGTTACACAATTTATGCATTAGTCGAAATAATGATATAGAATAACGTGACATATCATTCCACATTTCACTATATAGGTTATAAAGCATTATTACCATTACCATACTATTTACCACATATTGTTTTTTTTAACAATTAATAAGGAGCTTCGAATTCGGCGGTGCGTTGGGAGCAGAGTGTCTTAACACTCTCTGTCTGCCATGCTGTGTGCGGGATACGGCGTGAAGCTAAAAAAAAATAAGTGGAGTTTTCAATGTACATAACTAATTGAATACTTGAAATTACTTTTTTTTTCTTCACGCTGTATCCCACACACAGCAGGGTAGGTAGGTAGGCAGAGGAAACCTAGTATTAAGATACTTTGTTCCCCACATTCCACCGAATTTGGAGGCAATGCGTGTTAAGTGGCGGAACTTAACACCACGCCTTTCCCAGACACCAGAGCGAAGAAAATAGAAATATTAAATATTACCACTCGTCGAGAGGGAATCGAACCCACAACCAGTCGTTTACAGTCACACGCTTGTGCCACTGAGCCACAACTGGCCCCTGAAATTACTACAACCCTTAAACACATAAACATTTAACTAAAATAAATCGTTTTCACATTACATTGCAAAGTCTTATCTCCCTTCAGATGAAAAACGTGTGAAAATCGTCACGCGGCGACACCCCCTCTGATTCTCTGATTTGACAATCCACCGCGAATGATTCCGTTTAAATGTATTTATATTTGTAAAGATTTACAAGGCGAAGTTGTATTTGTGAGATATATAGAGTAACAGCAAATGTATTTAAATATATATACATACATACCTATATCTTACTTATATAGAGGCCAGTCGTAGTTAACACGTAATGTCTCCAGAATTCGGCGGAAAGTGAGGAACGGAGTATTTTTTTAACACTAGGTTCCCTTTGTCTACCTTGATGTGTGGATACAGCGTGAAATAAATATTAAATTAAAATGGATGACAGATTGTATTGACACTAGACTCTTTACCTACCCTGCTACATTCTTCTCGTCTTATTTTGTTGGTTAGTTCTTGATTATTGGTTAAATCTTTTTAATCTTTCTTTAATAGATACTGCAATTCATTCTTTATAAACGAAAAATAGAGCCTTGACACTAGGTTTGTTTTCTGTGTACCATGACATATGCATTTTCTCCTTTTATATAAGTAACCGTACATAAATGTAACCGATAATATGTCGGTTACATTTATTATTTTTGGTTAGTTCTTCATTGTCATTTTGTTTGTTATTTTGTTATTCTTTCTCTAATATGGTATCGTTATCTTATGATGATGATGAATATAAAAACGAGGAACGGAGTGTCTTGACACAACATTATCTCTGCGTATCTTGCTACATGCGACTTGTCAGTCAAATTAGTTTTGTCAGTAAGTCCTTGATTGTCGGTAAGATCTTATAGTACCCGGCAACAAATAATGCACATCGATGCTTAGAATGAAACAGTCGGTTAGCTTCGACTTCGTAGAGCGTTGTCTCGGTCGCTTAAAATAATAACAATGAGAAACGTCACATATCAACTGAGTGACAAAGACAGCGCTCTACGAAACCGAAACTGACCGACTGTTTCATTCTAAGCACGATGTGCATTATTTATTGCCGGGTACTATACTTGCCTGTCGTTTTCTTGCGGTAGGTGTCTGAAAATGAAGTAAAAGAAAGAAATCGTTCTTTTTGCGTGTAATCAATTTCAAAGTATCTTCATGCATCTCATAAAATTACGCCGTATCATAAAGCATAACTTTATCTAACTTAACTGGTAAATATATTTTAAAGATAAAAATTAACTTTGATTCAGGGGATCAAATTTATAGCCATGTTGTGATAACATTAAATAGCTTCACGCTATATCCCGCACACAGTAGGGTAGGCAGAGGGAACCTAGTGTTAAGACACTCCGTTCCCCACGCACCGCCGAATTCGGAGGCTTGCGTGTTAAGTGGCGGAACTTAACGCCGCGCTTTACCTCGACACCAGAGCGAAGAAAATGGAAATATAATTTCCACTCCTCGAGTGGGAATCGAACCCACAACCAGTCGTTTACAGTCACACTCTTGTGCCACTGGGCCACGACTGGCCACTATATAACATCATATGTTTTTCTAATTTTAAATATTATTGTAGCTTTGGCAAGGCCATCGTGGCGCATTTTAATAGAGTCTGACTGTAAAACTTTGGTTATTAATTTGATTCCCACTTGAGGAATAATTGTTTTTAATATATTTTCATATCTTGGCACTGGTGACATAACACACTGCAATTCTATCTCTACTCAACATGTAACGTCTCATATCCGGACGTAAATTGGAAGACGAAGTGTCTTAACACTAGATTTTAACTGCCTATTAGTAGCTTAAAACGTAAAAACATGGAAAGTAAAAAAAATAATGATTAAAAATGGCAAAACGCGGTCTTAGGTTCCGCCACTTAACACGCAATGCCTCCAAAATCGGCGGAAAGTAGGGAACGGAGTGCCATAACACTAGGTTCCCTCTGCCTACCCTGCTGCCTAGTATACCTATGCAGGATACAGCAGGGTAGCAGAGCGAAAAGTGCTAAGACACTCCGTTCCCCAACTTCCGCCAAATTCGGAGGCATTGCGTGTTAAATGGCAGAACTTAACGCCGCACTTTGCCTCGACACCAGAGCGAAGAAAAATTAAATATTTCCACTCCTCGAGTGGGAATCGAACCCACAACCAGTCGTTTACAGTCACACGCTTGTGCCACTGGGCCACGACTGGCCCCAAATAAATATAAAAATAAAAACATATATTATGTATGTATGTTTATAATACCATCTAAACTTATTAGCCTTGCCCCACTGTGTGAAAGTTAACACCTTTCCGTGTACTGTTTATATATGCAATGGACTTGTATCCCGGTTACGTTCGAGATGGGGTGCCTGGAACAACAAACTTCGCTTTACACTTAATTGTATTTTGATATTGTAAATTAGATTTTTGCTTGAGCTTGCGTTTGTTATGTTGGTATTAGTGGGTTCAAAGCTCAAAGTAATATATGACATTGTAATTTTTTTTTGTAATTTATGTATTTAGGAAGCCTACATAGTGTACAGTGTTATTATCTTTTGTACATATATACGTTTATATAGTCTTATGGTACACCATACACCACTCTTACAGGATAACTTAACATGCAAATTATAAAAAAAAAACGAGTTGTTCCAAAACGAATGATTTTAGCAATGTAAAAAATATTAAAAAAAAATAATAAGAAACTCTCTAATCTAAGTACAAAAAAGAAATGACTAGTTAGAGGTAAAGCATTGCGTTAAGTTCCGACACTTAACACGCAATGCCTCCGAATTCGGCGGAAATTGAGGGACGGAGTGTCTTAACACTAGATTCCCTCTGCCTACCCTGCTGTGTGCGGGATACAGAGTTAAGCTAAAAAAATATACCTATTTCGCCGTTTTTACACACATAGATTTACCGCAAAAAAAAATCGTAAAATGTTTGCGAAAATCGTAAACCAGTGTATTTTTTCAAGTCTCACCCCATCCCATGGTGTTGCCCGCTAATTGTAAAGTCAACAACAGTGTTTTACTGTTTGTTGTTCTTCCCCGAGGCCGGAGGGCAACTCTCTCGGGTATTTGCGAGTTAAGTTTCTGTATGGATAGTTAATACTTTTTCAATTTATATTGCTGTTTTTGTATTTAAAATTGACGTTTTTAAGTTAAATTTATAGAATGTGTAAATTTGATTAATTGTTCTTATAAAACCATGTGTAAAATCTTTTATTTCTGAGTGACTGAGAGATAATGCAAAGTAAAAACTACTGGACGTAGAAAGTACAATTGAAATTTATCTTGTACGTTCCCTCGATGCATGGGTATAGTTACTATGAAAAGATGTTTATAATATGAATATATTCACCGATTAGTATTTGGAAAACAGATAAAAAATTTGTTGCGAAATCAAATACCATTCTATATTTTGTTTATAAAATATTATTACCATTTTAAAAATGGTATAAATATGCAGCAAGCTTCTTTAAAAATTATTCGGACTGAGGACTTTAAAATTTGGCACATATAAAGCTAATGTGGAGTGAACATGCAGAAATCCAATCCAATATGTTGTATTAGAAATACATTAAATTAATAAAATTAATATTACATCATTCTCTCTAACACATCTGTTTGACATATACTTAAGTAAGTTATGGGACTAGTGCTTTTTTTAAAAAAAAGGACATTTAGTGTCAAAACTCTCCGTCTCACATTTTCCGCCCAAAATTGAGACATTCCGTCTCAAGCGGCGGAACTTAACGCCGCCCTTGGTCTTATATACCAGAGCAAAACAATAAAGTTTAAATATCAACACTGCTGAGTGGAAATCGAACCCGCAACCATATCACTTGTAGTCCTTACGAAGATTTCAATATAATACTTACAAAACTTTCTCAATTTTTTAAAAGAATATAACAGATAATAAATATTTTTCGTTACAATTATCTACGTATCGGTTAGTAGATGTGAAGGGAACCTTAAGTGTACAAACACTTATACCCACTTGAGGTAATATTGACGTGGGAGTGACACGTGGCGGGAAGAAATTGAGACTAAAATAAACTTATTTTGAAATGGGGGATGTATTTCTTTTAATTTGAGTTTTTTTGAAGCTTTTTAATGCATGTTATATGAAAATATCCTTATAGCATAACTTTTTTCTTTTGGCTTAATGAATTAATAAGAATCTAGTGCTAATATACCTATTATATGACTGCTCCTCGTTTCTTAGTTTGAGTCATAGAGTGACGGAGCTTAACGCCGTGACAACTGTAATCAAATGAGGCACAACCCACAACAAGGTATTAACAGTTAGACCCTGCCTCAATATGTGACGAAAGAGTATCTCTACCTAAATATATTCTAATTAGTAGCCCGCTCGCGGCTTCGCCTGCGTGAACTACACATCTACTTCACTAACCTCTGAAACTATCAGTGTTTCTCTACTATATTATGCATGGATTATACATATAAAGCTTCCTTTTAAATTCTGGTCTATTAAAATAAACCTCATCATAATCCGTTGTGTAATTTTGAAGATCTAATCGTATATACAGACAGACAAACGCGAGAAGCGACTTTGCTTTATACTATGTAAAGATACAAGCTCAAGGCATAAGAGCTCTTAACACTCATAATAAAAATTGTTCATAAAACTAAATGATTCATTTTCTCGTTTTTACTCGTAGCATAGTCTGATTTTTGAGTGGGAATCGAACCCACAATCAATCGCCAACATCCTGTCATAATGAACTAAGATGGTCCCAATGACTAAATTGCGCTAAATTGTTATAATTTACAAAAAAATATATAAAAAATTTACAAGAAAAGGAAAAAATGGAACAATTTGTAATTTTAATTAGTAAATTCACATCGTATGAAGATAAAATGCAAATTGATGTAGAGTGCGATTTCTTAGCGACTAGACGGTAGACGGTGATATGTATTACATTGTTTTATTAATTAATTATCTTTTCGGAACATCACTTTAGTTGTTAGGAATAGGGTTGGTAAAATGATTAACTATTTGTATACTAAAGTATTATAATTCAAAAATAAAACAACTATTTATTAGTGAGCAATCGTGGCCCAGTTGCACAAGCGTGTGACTGTAAGCCGACTGGTTGTGGGTTCGATTCCCACTCGAGGATTGGAAATATTTAATATTTCCAATTTCTTCGCTCTGGTATCGAGGCAAAGCGCGACGTTAAGTTCTGCCACTTAGCATGCAATGCCTCTGAATTCGGTGGAAAGTGGGGAACGGAGTGTCTTAACACTAAGTTCCCTCTGCCTACCCTGCTGTGTGCGGGATACAGCGTGAAGCTAAAAAAAAATAACTATGATATTATATTATAACAGCCAAAATTAATTAGTCACAATACAACATTAATTTCTAAATTCACATAAAATACTCAAAACAATTTCCGTATATTTCAAGCAATCAACAAAAAGCTTTTGGTTTTCCTTAAAAAATGAAAATGGAAATAAATGACAGTTTTTAATCTTTCACGAGACATTGCAAATTCTTTTGGCAATTTACTTTCAATTCAATTTTCCCTCTAAAAAGACCCCGAATTTTCATTTCTAAACGTCCACCATTAAATTTAACAGCCCTGTAATACGAAAACTTTTTACACGAGAGAAATCCACCATTTTGAATGAAATGACGTATCTCGAAATGGCGCGCGATGTGGCGAATAAAAATGCTACGACTTTCATGTATTCAGCCAACCATTTAATTTTTTAATTGTTGATTGCAGATTGTTTCTTCACAATGCTTTTTATGTGAAAGTTGTGTATCAGCTTTTCTACAGTAAAAAAATATCTGATTTCAAATTAATATAAAATTCCTTTTAATAATTTTATGTAATATCAAAAGTAAAAATCAAAATGTTGATTTTAACTAAAATATTTGTACGAATTTGTGGCCAGTCGTGGCCCAGTGGCACAAGAGTGTGACTGTAAACGACTGGTTGTGGGTTCGATTCCCACTCGAGGAGTGGAAATTATATTTCCATTTTTTCGCTCTGGTGTCGAGGTAAAGCGCGGCGTTAAGTTCCGCCACTTAACACGCAAGCCTCCGAATTCGGCGGAAAGTGGGGAACGGAGTGTCTTAACACTAGGTTCCCTCTGCCTACCCTGCTGTGTGCGGGATATAGCGTGAAGCTATTTAATTTAATTTAATTTATTTTATTTGTACGAAGCGTTTATTTTTTACTTAAAAAAGCTAACCGAATACTTAATTTTTTCGTCTATCACCAATAGTTTGTCGTTATAAATAAAGATTAAACATTAGCATGAAAAATTGCTTAGCCTCGAGTGTGAATTGCTGTGAAAACAGATAAATAAGATGGCGCGTGTGCGCCGCGTGCGCCTCACACATTATAAATGACTTTATACAGTAGCTGGTGACAAATTGTATAATTGAAACGGAATAGTAGAGTCATCGTAGTAGAGTGGAGAAATTAGTGCAGTGTTGTTTTAAATAAAAGGAAAAAGGGAAATTTGTTATAAATAAGTTGTTAAGTTAGTTGTTATAGCGCGGTGACTTTTTTTTGTTTTTTTTTCATCTTCACGCTTTATCCCGCACACAGCAGAGTAGGCAGAGGGAACCTAGTGTTAAGACACTCCGTTCCTCACTTTCCGCCGAATTCAGAGGCGGCATTGCGTGTTAAGTGGCGTAACTTAACGCCGCGCTTTACCTCGACACCAGAGCGAAGAAAATGGAAATATTAAATATTTACACTTCACGAGTGGGAATCGAACCCACAACCAGTCGCTTACAGTTACTAGCTTGTGCCACTGAGCCACGACTGGCCACTGGCGGCGTTAAGTTCCGTTACACAAGGTCTAGAATTCTCTAATATCTCAAATTCGGACAGAAAGTAGAGGACGGAGTGTCTTCACACTGTGTTTTCTCTGCCTACCGTATAAAGGCGTGGAGTAAAAAAATATTCATGGTTTCAAGTGGTACAAATTATAATGTAACAACAACTAAGAAGGTTTAATTAATTTTATTGTTATATAGGTTAACGCTTATTAAAAGTAGAGTGGTATCTAGTACATATCTAGTAATACATCTACATACACAGTTGTATTGTTTTAATTATACATAATTATTTTTTTATTTGTATTTATAATAAACTCTATTTAATTCATAGCACAATTACATGTAATTTGTCTTGTAGAAAAGCACAAAAAATCTACAACTGTAGTAAGCTTGTACGGTATTAATTGTAATCTGTACTATAAAATTATAAAATCAGAATGCCTTACGCTTGCTTCTTCGCACAGTACGTGCCAGATTGAAATATCATCCACACCATCTGGATACCTGGCACTCTAGTACTGTGCGGTTCCGTCGTCATTTCCTTCCACACGCCACACAACTGTGGAATGGCTTACCAGCGGCGGTGTTTCCAGGTCGATACGACATGGGTACCTTCAAAAAGCGCGCTTACCTCCACCTCAAATGCCGGCAACGTCCCTGTAGCTCCTCTGGTGTTACACGGGGCCGTGGGCGACGGTGTTCACCTAACATCAAGTGACCCGGACGCTCGTTTGCCTTGTCCTTTTTACATAAAAAAAGGTAAGACTTATGCTATAATTCATTTTAAAGAGTGGAACACCTGATGTAGAACCACGATAGTCTAGCTATACTACAAGATATACATAAATCACGCCTTTATCACACGCAGAATCAGAACCTACGCAAACAACGTTGCGGACAGCTACTAGTAATAAATAATTATTGTTAAAATTAAAATTTAATTATTATTATTTTAACATTGCCTCAGAAATACTTTAGAAGCACTGTTTCAAAATCCATTCAATGGCATACATGGGGTGCTTTCACCATAGAATTTATCTCGCCCTCCCACTCTTTGATAAGTTAATCCGCGGTACCCTCTCGTGGACACTGTAGGGCATAAGTACTTATATCGAGATTTTTTCTGACTCACAACTGTTATATTTTTGTTTTAAGGTTCTATTTTTGTCGTATTTTATTTATTTTTGGTATTACAATCATATTGAAATTCACTAGGTTTAAATTTTATTTTATATCTCAAAAAAAATCTTCCTAATACTGCATTAAAAATAAGTTAAATTAGAGACAATCGTAGCACAGTGGGACAGTGTCTCACTGTAATCGCAATAAGTTGTGGGTTCAATTCCAATTCGGGAAATAATCGTGAACAAAACAGCGCGGCGGTGATGTCTGCATATCAAGACGTAATTCCTTGATACATCCGAGTGTCTTTCCACGAACATTAGGTTATTACCCTGTTATTCGGGGCCCTGTTATAAGCGTTAGGCTGGATAAAAAAATATTATAAATTATTGTTAAATTATCTTCTTTTGTAATAATTTTAGGCACAAAAGAAATATTATAAGTGTACTTAACCTTATAAAAATTTAAGCGTAGCAGGAAGTGAGCGAATTGCGCCATTAGCTAGAACGCTTGGACAATATCCAAGGGCGTACTCTAATACGTTACAATATTTATACGCGAAAAACATATGTAATATTTTGAATCTTAACTATAATTTTTCAAAAAAAAGATATCATTTACCAAAAAAGAATTAAGTCCTCTCTGAAAGTGGAAGTTTGCCAGCGAACTATCTTAACATTTAGTTGTCTCTGACTAGGAGTAGGTACAATGCCGTAAAACTGCAAAATGACTTAAAACTGAGATGCCTTATCACGAGTTTGATATATATTCATGTCGTGTAATAAAGAGTTAAGCATGATGAAAATCAAGTTATCTACTAAGTTAAGATTTCTTAATGTCTGAGAGAGATCACATAGCGATAATGCTACTTAATACGTAATTATTGTAAACATTTCTGTTCGTGTACATGTATTAATAATTGTACAATAAATAGATTTTTTTCATTCATAACATAAACTTATCAACAACAAAAACCAAACGGAAGTAGCGTCTCAACAAACAACAGGATATTCCCAAACAGTTAGCCAAATAAAGCAAACTAATATCATTCAATCATATTTAACGCCCCTCGCCTATAATTTATTTGATAAATTTCAATTTACCGACAACTCGGTTAGCCCCTGCTATGCAACGCTGCCAACATTATCATGGTAATAAAATAACTCATTGATTTCTAAGGGGCGAAAGGTGGAAATATTCAATTTTCAACTTAATACAGCTAAAATAAGGTTGAAAATTGGTTTTGAACTGGCAACCACTGCTTCCCTTAACGCTAATCTGTCACAACTTGTCTTGCAACCCCAGGGCGATGTTGCTAGTACAATTTATGTGTTAACATGATTTATGTGTTGCCAGCCCTCGTTTTAGGTGATGAAATATAGCTGGTTATGGTAAAATATAATGTATTTCAGGGGTTCTATGTACATACGTAATTATTATTGTTGGCGTTTGCAACTGATGCTGTTGTTTAGCAAATGGTAGTAATATATAATATAAAACTTTGTATATAATAAAAAATGAAATGGCTTTCGTTAGTTAACCTAACTACTGTCGCTAACATAATATTTTAAAAATGGACATTTTAAAATGAAACGTAAACGTATTTTTGAAAACTCCAGGGGAAAATCCTGCCTAAAGTTTTGGATGTAACATTGTTGTCTTGGATATATCTCTAGATTGACATAATTATACATTATCTATTTTATACTATACGGAATTTTTGTACGCCTTTTTTCTATAAATAGTAGGGAATTAAGACGATATTACTAATTTTAAAGAGTGAAACACAAGAGCAACTATAATACCTTAGCTAGTCTAAGAGATATAAGAAAATGACGCTTTAGCAATAATAAATTCAGCGTGATGATTATTCAGGAAAGGATCATTAATTCCGGCTAAACGAAGTAACAGGAAACTTCTAGTCAATATTATTTTCAAACAATATTTCACAACATAATATATGCAGTAAACAAACTATATTTAAAACCTACCACAACTATAACTCGAATAATAAAAGTCATTCGAGTCGTTACGAACCTGTAAGTTATCTCTAAGTTATCGTGATCCAGTTGCAATAACCTTTCAATTCGAATGAGATATGGCATACTAGGTACGTGTCACTGTATTGCTTGTTATATTTTTGCTATATTATTGTTAATTATATATTTTTGATTGCAATTTATTTAAATTTACACGATTTTACTCGCTTTAAATCTGATTTACTTACCAAGCAAATTAATCGAGATCTAAGTTTACCCAAGTATCTACTTGCCTAATTAGATACGAATAAATAAATATAATTTTCTATTTTACGAAAAATTAAATATATTTTAACAAATATTAAATTTCCTTTTAAAATTTCTACACTAAAGTAAAGGATCGCTAAACAACCATTACAAAGCACCTAAACATTTATCATCCACATTGTTTGCGCAAAAATTTTCTCAATTAATTAGGCGCATCCCCAAACTAAACAACGCTTCCAAATCCTTGGGCGTCCATTACGCGCTGTCAAACTGACAGTTGACGTTTAGACGTCAACGTTGCCAGATACAAAATAGTATCTATATATAGATAATAAAGTTGTTTTTAACTGTTCACATGTCACCCCTTACAATATTTTACAGGTCGTTAAAGTGCCGTAGGGACGTCCCGGGGTCATACTCTGCGGAAAACGGGAAAATAATAAGTTTCAAACGACGCTTGCGGTTTGGTGTTGAGGAGCGTGGCGGTGATTTTTAATGCCTAATTACGTTGAAGTGTATTGGATTGTTACCTTTGTTTATAAACAATATATTGTTTGTATTATTTCACAAGATTTTTATATATCATGACACGTTATAAATGTTAGTTAAACAAAAAATAGAATATCTTTTTTTTTTCTTTTATTAGTCTAAGCCAATAACTTTATATTATGCGGCCTAGTTAATATTAGATAAAGTGTAGATAACTGAGGTGATCTCCTAGGTCATTCTTGTAACTGTAATAGGTACTTTTAATATATATTGGTAACTTAGGTTAGTTGGTTAGGTTAGTTAGTTATATAATTATTATATATTATTGAGTTAGTTAGTATAATTATTATATTGCATTCTTAACTTGGTGAATTATTAAAAAAAACATTGTTTTGAACGAAGTGAATTACTTTATCACATTATATTAATTAGTACTATATTATATTTTGGGCCAGACAGGCGATATATTTTTTTGGGCCAGACGTGGCGCAGAGGCACAAACTGGTGTGCCTGTATAGCGACTGGTTGTAGGTTCGATTCCCACACGACGAGTGGAAATATTTAATATGTATTTCCATTTCCTTTGCTCTGGTGTCGAGGCAAAGCGCGGCGTTAAGTTCCGCCACCTAACACGCAATGCCTCCAAATTCGGCAGTGGGGAACGGAGTGTCTTAACACTAGGTTCCCTCTGCCTACCCTGCTGTGTACGGGATACAGCGTGAAGCTAAAAAAAATCTGTTTTATACTGACTGAGTGACTGAGTATTATATTACGAAATACTTACAACTAAACTACGTTCGTTCCACAGTAGCTTCTAAACTCATTGATTTTGATGGATGAGATGTTAATTGACAGGTCATTACAATGCGGATACATTTGTAACCGAATTTGAAAAAAGGGAAAGGTTTGTTTTTTTTTTAAATGACCAAATTGAGATTTTTTTTTACCAAAGAATTTCATTCATTGAATTGACTATTAAACAATATAGGTAGATATTATAAAATATAGTTAGAAATGTTAGTTAAGAGTTTTACATATATAGATAAATACCCATTATAAATTATATTTAATCACATTTTACAATATATTTCACAAAGCCATCAGTAATTTATTGTATGTATTTACAAGAACAATTTGTGTTTCTAAGGGTCTCAAATAGATTAAATTATTTTAATATAATTTTTATTTTATCCTTACAGTGTGTATACAGGAGAAATAATGATACATCCCTCTTTGCTACAATTTGATCAAAGACGTATTGCGTTTTAAGCTTATTAACTCAATTAAAATGAATTATTGAATCACTTTTTCCACTGACTACTAACAGGCGAACAATCTTATACACCTACTTACATATTAGGACTACTTTATATTGAAGACTTTTGCATTGTTCTTAAAGTTTGAAATAAAACATTTCAATATAAATTCAAAATTAATACCTACATTTTATAATACGTAGGTACATTATATAAGTACACATAATAACATGAAAAATTATGTAAATTTTAATAAATTTAAGAATATTAAACGGACAGAAGCTAATTATCTTATATAGATATAATTTATTAGTCATTTACCGTTTAAAACTTTTAGTTTTATTGAAGCGATCAATCTCGTAATCTACCTGTCAACAGCGTAATGTCAGAATACCAATCATTTCGGATATCAATTAACATATTAAATAGCAAAAAGTACTATTATTTATACTATAAGCGATTAGTATACGATAATTTCGGATGAATCATACCGTGGCTACTTTCGAAAGCTTAACCTTTATCGAAATCACCTTTGCATCGATAAAATGTAATAAGATACTACACGAATATACCATTAGCAGTCATAGACAAGCGAGCATAAACAAGCTAGTAGCCCTATCAGAAATCGGCCGTGAAGATAATATCGCAGCCAACGCAAAAAAAAAAGAAAAAAGCCATGTCACGAGGATTAGAGCCCGAGCCCTCATTGTCAACGATGACAATTGAAATACATCTGTCTCTATCTAACTCAGCTGCTGCGTATACGTGGGAGCGGGACGGATATATGTCTATTTATTTTCACTTTTCTATGGCTAGGTAATGTGACAGTTTTCGTATGAAATGTTTGTTTGGAATGGCTGAATGGGGGTTTCGGAATACGTATGTTGTATTATTTTATTTTAATCCGTAACCGAGCGGCCGATTGAAAAGTCTAATAACGATTTTGCGCCCCTGAGTTTTGATGTACGATCAGAATTTAAAGTTTGTTACAATGTATACCTGAATGATTGTTTGTAATTGTAAGAGAGAAAGTTATACAAATAGCTTTATGATATAACTTTTTGTTGTTAATTTGTAGGTAAGCTTTGGGTATAGTCAAAGAAAACTTTGATTACAAGATTTATGTAATGGTTTCTTTAAAAAAAAATAATACTATTTTTGTATGTCATTTAATCTGAGTACTAAAGCTTTCTTTGGTATAACTAAGCATTATAGTATAAATATTTAGTATATTTTTAAATAAACACACTTTTACACAATTATAAGAAATAAGTATTGAAAAGTCCCTAAAACATGGAAAAAGCGATCTCTATCAAAATAGAGAAAGTCTAAAATGATCCTTTTAAATACTATTGTTGATAGCAATATATTTTAGAATATACATCTACTTTTTGTATTAGTAAACACAAAAACACGTTAATCAATTTCAAAATATACACAAGACGCTACTCATTCACTAAAATACTGTAACAAAAGCATCGATTTAAAGCAGACAAGCAGTCTACCATAGTCTATTCATTAAAAAAAACGTACAACCAATTAATCATCTAATTGTCAGCCATTTTGTTTAACCAAATGTCAACCATCTTGTTGAGAAATGTAATTCAAGTATAAATAATGGCCGTGTAGTATATTTGAAGAGATTACATTTAAAAATGTTGTATGACCGACTTTCTGTCCCTGCAAGACTAATGATAGGTACGTTTTAACAATTAATATTGTCTCTCGTTATATTTCTTTTTTTTTTAGTTATGCTCTATGTATTATAATTAAATGTTCCTACGTGTAAGTTATTTTAATGATAAATAAGATTATGAGGTGGAAACGAATTAATTTTGACGTTTCAGTTGCTTCTTTCTCCATTTTTAGGCTTCGTTTTCAGTTATTATTTAAATATTTAAAAAAGATGACAAGATTTCAATAAATATTTATTACTTAAATAACCCCAAAATGGAAAACATAATATGTTATATAAATATACTTAAAATATATACAGGGTTACAGGTTAAGTCGACCTATGTCGAGAGCGTGTAGTTTACATTGTTTCTGACTGATTTGACTATGAAACATCCTATCCTAAACCTAACTGTTTTCAAGATATTTCAATATCGCATCTACGCATTGACCTTATAGGGCATTAGCACAAACAGCTACCTGGGGGCTCGCAACTAAGTTTTTTCTATGATTTGTTATCAATACCGTAGATTGTTATAGCTCGTTAGATAGCTGATGAAACTCAGATATTTTTATGTACATCTGCAAAACAAGCGCCGTAATATTTTTTTAAGATATCCTTTAAAGAAAAAAAAACTTTCTGAATTTTTATTATTCATTTCAAATTTTAACCATCTACAATGACTTATTTATTCTTTTTATGTACAATATTTGTTATTGAGGTAATAAAGCGTCTTATTTTACTCGTAAAAATCAAAAAATAGTAATAATAATACTAACACATTTCAAAATATCTAAGTTGACAGCACAAAATCGGGATTATTTTATAAAAACTAAATAAATTCAAATATTTTGAAACAGTTAGGTTTAGGAAAGGATGTTTCATAGTCAAATCAGTCAGATATAATGTAAACTACACGCTCTTAACGGGAATAGGTCGACTTAACCTGTAACCCTGTATTTTTTTCTTATTATACATCCATACTTATATTATAAATGCGAAAGTCTGTGTGTTTGTCTGTCAAGCTTTCACGGCTAATCTACCTGTCCGATTTGGATGAAATTTAAAATGAAAGTAGTAAATAACCATGGGCCTAACATAGGCTACTTATTTTTTCAAGAATTAACCGCTAAAGGGTTGAAATAGGGGAAATAAAGGGATGAAAGTTTATTTTATTTATTATTTATTTAGCTGTTATATAAATTTAGTTAAATAAAAGTATTTTTATCAATACATATTATTTATAGCAAGCTCCACTTTTTTTAATATTCTAAATATTAAATGAAAAAAAAGCCTGATTAATTTTTCAAATAAATGTAAATACATGCAAATACATAGGTACAATATATGCATATGCTAATATTTATAACATATAACATATTAAGACAACTCAACGGGACCACGCATAGCATGTTGCTATAAAACAACAATTATATTATGAATGTAGATTAGTTTTTGTCATTAGTATTCATTTGAAACTGGTTTCTATACATTTATGACATAAATTTATTCACACGCAACTAAATGATGCAAGAAATTAATTTTGGCGCCCAGTTATTATTATAATTTTGTTATGTATAAAGTTTTTTTTGTTATTAAAAGCATATAAATCGAGTTAAAATATTTATAATGTTCGTATATCGATTAATTTTAATCGATTTATGGATTCTTTGCAAAGTGTTTTTATTTTCTATTAAATATAAGGATTGTGGAAACTTTTTCGCTGATTTATCAATTAATGCCAATCAAATAAGAATTTATAGTTCTTTTCCGCTTTAAAAAATAACAGATACGTCAGAGACATTGATCCTTTACATTTTTTCTTTTAATGACATTTTTTTATTAATTATCTTACTAACTAGTGAGAAACAACTTAATTCTCATTTATATTATTTATAAATACATACTTTTATTAACTATATACACTCGTACATCCTGTCTTACACATCTTTACACATATAGTTCCCGACGGTAAATTAAAATGGCTGCGTAATCTCCATAACTTAAATTATTTTTAGCTCCACGCTTTTTCCGCATAGCGGGGTAGTCAGAGAGAACGTAGTGACAAGACACTCCGTTATCCTTTTGCCGCCCGAAATCCATGTCAATGTCTTAATCATATCAATATCAATTGGGGTTAAATGGCGGAACTTAACGCCGCACTTTTGTCTTAGGTACCAGAGCAGAAAATGTAAATATCATTGAAATCATCCCAAGACTTAATCGAACCCATGATCGCGTTTATACAGTCAAACGCTATCCTATTAGCTATATGTATTTGAATTAAAATTTAATAAATATGAAATCTATACTTATTTCAGACTAAAATCTTTTTTTTTTCTTCAGGCGTAAATCCAAGAAAGCAAAGAAGAGAGCGTACTACATTCACAAGAGCGCAACTGGACGTGTTAGAGGCGCTGTTCGGAAAAACTAGGTATCCCGATATCTTCATGAGGGAGGAAGTGGCGTTGAAAATCAATTTACCAGAGTCTAGAGTTCAGGTGAGAATGAAATAATCGATTTTAAATATTTTTGTTATTTTTTTTTTGGAGAAATTAGGTAAAATGGGGTAAATCCCATGAAAATTATTAGTTTTTTATGTATTTAAAAAGCTCTAGGTTATTAAAGCTTTAGGTTATATTTTAAGGCTTTAAAATATGTACAAGTACACCATAATAAGATAAATTTAGTAAAATTAAGTTTTTCTTTACTACAATTTTAAATAAGTTAAATGTTGCAGAATTTTTACATGAATACATATTTATTACCACTTTAACTTCGATTTCTTAAGTAAAATTCGAATCTGATTTTTAGTTACAATCGTGGCTTAGTTATGTTAGTTAGCAATTCATAGTTCGAATCTCAAATACCGAGTGTTGTTCTATTACTTAACACGTCACCTCAATATAACATACTAAAAACAAAATCGATTATTATTACCACTAGATTTAAACAATTTACTCAATAAAAAACAAAACTGTATGTATTGGCATTAAATTCCCTCTAAAAAACCTGAAAAAAAATGAGGCTGAAGCCTTTAAAGAACGTATAATAACTTCAACTTAACCGAATCATTAAACCAAGAATTTAAAATCCTCAAGTAGCTGAAATTTTACGGTTCTTTTAACTTCACATAATAAATGCCTGTTTACTCAAACTAATTTAATAAGCGATAACGATACGTTAAGTGGAATGAGACTTCATTTGCATAATCTTTTTAAATAAATATGTATGTATAAGAAAATCGAATTTTTATCTGGCACGAGGCAAAGCTGACTAATAATAATATTGAATAAGTTTAACAATTAACCTAAGACTTGGTTGATATCAATCATTATTCAGTGATTGACGAACCACACGTAAATGAAAGCCTATTAAATATAACGGTTTCAAATATTTAATATTTAATATTTATTTATTATTTTGGTGATAAGATGATCATTAGCAGCTTCTGTTAAGATTTTGAAACGTTGATAAAACGAAATGTTGGTATATTACCAAATTTTGTCCAGTAAAGTCTTGAAATATAATTTCATTTAACTAAAAGCTTCTCTGTTATGGTTCTTTATCAGGCGTTGTACTTTTTAATTTCACATTTACCCCAAGGCCTGCCAAAGCTTAAAAGCTCTACAATTAAAAAAATATTCAAAGCCTTCCAGTAGTTCTGAGGATGTGCGGCACACAAACATACTTTTTTATTATAATAGTATAGATTTTTAGTTGTACCTTTATCTTGAATCAGCCTAGTATTAATAGTTTTCAGTTACTAATATGTACTTTATGTATGATATTAATAACCTGTCTCAAGAGAAATAACAGGCGCAGTTGTTAAGATTATGCATAATTAGTGAGTGAATGAAAGAATGAATGCTTTTTCCTAACTCAATACCTTAGCAAATCTCTCAATTGTACCTGAAAAGTGAAAATGAAATATTATCATTGTACATTTCTACTTAACAAAATAACATTTAAAAGCTCCATCCATATTATCTTCCAATAATATCTATATATATTTTATTATATCTATACAGATATTGCCACAGCTGTTTATATAACACCGAATGTAATCGAGAATGAATGAACATAAATATATTCCACTTAACAAAGCGGAGAAAGAGAACAAAATGACAGAAGTTTCTGATAAGTCGGTTAAAATTAAACTTTCGCAGCGTTTCCCCGTCAAAAGCTCACGTCTCACTGAACGCTGATTCGCTCAAACGTTCAATTTATACCAACACGGATAGGGCATTAGCGCACAATCGAATTATGCGTTCCAAATTTGATATTTGAAAATCGAATCATTTAATCCTAACCATTGTTTAGTGATGTTGACGTCGTAACGAGGCAAAGGCTTTCGATTTTCGTTCCTTGTTGGATTTTAAAATACTTTTCTTTTTTGATAGCGTTATTTTCTGTAAGTTATCTGTAGTAATATTTTTATGCCTAAATTTGCTATTGATTATTATTTAGTTATTTAGTAGATTGATTATTATTTAGTACAGTTCATTCCTTTCCTTTGTTTTAGACTTTGAGCCAGAGATAGCATTTTGGTATTGCATCTATTGCACTTTCGGAATCAAACTCACAATTATCGAGTACTAAACCAACAATGCTATTAATTACTTTAATTTAAAATACTTAACAAATATGGAGAGTGTAATAACACTTATAAAAATCTATTTTTATTTTATTTCACATTAAGGGCTAATATAATAACCAAAAGCAATTAAACATCAAAAATAAAAACAATAAAACCGTATACATGCTATAAAAACTCCTTGCTGGGATTAAAATTCCCATTCACTCATTATTTCAAGCTCCGCCATCTTGGTCATTAGTCTATTCTCTTGATTATAATCTGTGCAGGGCTGTAATTGGTTCTGATCGCATCCACAGATAACTATTAATTGCTTCGTTTGATCAATGTTTATATTATTATATAGAAGTTTTTGTACTTCATGGTAAATATTTAATGAAAGCTTTAAGATAAAAGTAAAATAAAGTTTGACTTGCTTTTAGTATTCGATCTTTTTTTTATAATTTCTCCTAAATCTTTATTATTATATTACATTATGTGACCATTACAGTGCAATGAGAGAGTGTCTGACTGTAAACGCAATTGATTGTGGGTTCGATTCCCACTAGAGGGAATGTAATGTATAATGAATATAATGTTTTACCTCACTTTAGTATCGAATACTATATCTTTTATATATTTTTCCTATATCGTTATTATTATATTACATTATATGACCATTACAGTGCAATGTAAACGCAATTAATTGTGGGTTCGATTCCCACTAGAATATAATGAGGCGTTTACTTCCGCCATTCGACACGTAATGTCTTGAATTTGGTGTAAAGTAAAATAAAGAGTGTTTTAACACTAGGTTATCTGTCCCTGCTTAGAGCTTTAAACGTAAAGCTATATTAAATTATAGTAACCACTTCGACAGATGTTACCACAGTCGACAGTATGTAATCGTTACATATTTAGTATTATGCAGGGGTTTCAGTACGATTGCTGTTTGTACACCAGCTTATTTGTAATTTAGTAGTGCTTTACACACTTTGAGTTTAGTTTGGGTTATGCGATAGCTTTGACCGCATACTATTGCCTATTTTGTTAAGGGTCAAAACTTCTACATATATTTCAATATATATACTAAAGAAATGCATGGAAGCTACATTTAAATTGATTTGAAGCTAAATTTGGTATTGAAGAGAGCTTTTGATAAACTACTACTATTATTGTGGCACAGTGGAAAAGTGTCTGAATGTAAACGCTATTCCTTGTGGGTTCGATTTCCAATAGGGATGGTCAAAGGGATGATCAAAATTTTAACTATTTTAGTCCTCTGCTTTGGTAAGAAGACAAATCTCGGTTTTGAGCTCCACCACTAAACACGCAATATCTCCAATTCAAGCGGTGCGTGAAAAACAAAATGACTTGACACTAAGTTCTCTATGATTATCTTGCTGAACAGGAAAAAGCCTGGAACTAGATCTAGTAAATCTAGATCTAGATCTTACATTATAAATACAAGAATGCCACCCACACAAATTAAATCACCAAATACAATCCAACACAATACATATAAAATATTGTTAAACACAAAAAAAATGCATAATTACAAAATGGCGGGTGCACATCTGTTCAATCGCTCTTTGCTCTTTTCCACGTACTTTATTAACTCGTTACAATGCGAGGGCGATAATCCGCGGCAAGTTTGTATACGCACGGAACATTACTACCGATACTGCAACTTATACTGCCCTTTATGTCCTTTGCTTACTGATATGGATACCGGATGGGTTATAGATTTTGATATATTATTATAGATTAGAAATTAGATGATAAAGCGGAGTAGTCAGAGAGAACTTAGTGTTAACACACTCCACTTTCTGTCAAAAGAACAAGACATTACGTGTTGAATGTCGGAGCGGAACTAAAACCTCAAAACCTCTAGAAACTAAATCCTCGAATAAAACGTTACTACCGATACTGCAACTTATACTGCCCTTTATGTCCTTTGCTTACTGATATGGATACCGGATAGGTATCAGTTTTGATATATTGTTATAAATTAGAAATTACATGATAAAGTGGGGTAGACAGAGAGAAATTAGTGTTAAGACACTCCGTTCTCCACTTTATTATTATGATTAATTACGTGATAAAGTGGGGTAGACAGAGAGAACCTAGTGTTAATTCACTCCGTTCGCTATATTTCGCCAGAAATCGAAAAATCGCATATGTTTTTGGAGCTTAAAAACCTATAGAAAACTAAAACTTTCAGTAAAATGGGTATTCTCAATGGCAGTGTGACAGGCAAATTTAACTAAATTTATTTGTAACAATAAATCACATTTACAACAAATAAATTTAGTTAAATTTATGAAATTTCATAAAATCCGATATTTTTTTGCAGCTTTACGATGTTTCCCGCATAGCAGGGTAATCAGAGTGGACCTAGTGTCAAGACGCTCCGTCCTCCAATTTCCGCCTGAAACAGAGACATTTCGTGTTGAGTGGCGGAACTCAACGCCGCGCCTTCTCTTAGATACCAGAGCGGATTTTCTGTAGGCAGAATATGGTTAATGGGATATTATATAACTAGGCTTTTTCTACTCAATTGTACTTTATCTATAATCAGTCTGTCAAAATGTACTCTATATCTTAAAATCAATTAAATCTGTTTACCACCGACTGCCACTTATAGACTTTCGAAATACCCACTGACTCATTGATTATATAACAACTTCTAACATAATCCTTTTTCAAACAGGTTTGGTTCAAAAACCGACGGGCAAAGTGTCGACAACAGTTGCAACAGCAGTCCAACTCGCAGATATCTAGCAAGTCGTCGTCCAGTTCCAAAAGCATATCGTCTACTAATTCCATTAAAAGTTCCTCGTCGTCTAAGATCTCCACGTCCAAAACTCTAACAAATTCATCTAATTCGTTAACAACTACCCAGAATACCTCCAGCATCACAACTTCCTCCCCTAACCTTCCCACTCCCACGACCTCAGTCAGTCCGCCGATTAACGTTATATGCAAAAAAGAGGCAGCCCCATCTAATTACGACTCGTCGCCATTAAACAAAAACTTGTCTATTTCCCATCACTACAATTCAAACGACGCTTTAAGAATTAGCAAAGATTCAGATTCTATATCTAACGTCCACAATTATGGCGTGACTCCGAAACAAGAGTTGTATAATAGTCCAAAAAGATTAGACTATTCGAGCAAAGTAGATTATACAGAGAAGTTTGGGAGTAACCTCGTGAAAGACCAATATAGTTCTCGTTTAACGGGTAACCTGACACCCTTGGGGTCCAACTCTTCGATCATGACGACTCCCTCTCCTCCCATAACCCCTCAAAGTCTGAACGGTCCGGGGAACGTGTACCACCCGGACAGCTACAACAGCTTCCATTGGCCGGGAAGTTCCGACTACATAAGAAGTTACTCGAGCTCTCATCACCATCAGGGATATGGACAAAGCGCGTACAACTCGCCGTATTATCCTAGTCAGGTACTTATTTATTTAATTTTGAATTATTTATCTGCTTTTGTTTTTGTGTTTATCTTATTTTTTTTAAATTCATACAAAAAATACATGGTCTCGATTTCTATTTTCTTTAATATCATTTGATTTTAACTGTTAATTTATATTGAAATATATTGTTACTCAAAACTGAACGTAATTGGTGCTAGCTACTTATTTGTACAATTACAATAATACTTATTACAGACATTCTTAATTTTTAATTCTTATTTAATTTTTAATACTTTATTAAGTTAATAAGACAAAACACCACAACAATATAAATAAAAAATATATACTAAAAATATATATACAGTTTTCTTTAATTATTCTCTATTATATTCTAAATTAAAAATATTAGAGAACTGAGTTATATAAATATTTAAAATATAAATGATGTTCTAATATACATTTTCTTTTCAGATGGAATACTTCAACGGTTCTTCCGTGAATCAAACCCACGGTCACTCACACAACTTAACCGCGAACGGCAACCAGCTCTATAACCAAGTGTCGTTTAACAACCCCTCTCCCCCCTCCTGGCCCTCTCACCCCAACATCCTCTCCTCAGGTCCCGAATCCCCTGAAAATCAACCCCAAAACAGCCCACACTTGAGCATGCTCCAAGCGTCCCAAATCACGAACTTTTCCAATTCAGGAAATAGTTATTTCGCACCAGAAAAGTACGGAATAAATATGGTGTAGTGTTTCTAGTCTCTTATTTCGTAGATGTAAATATCCTATTTTAACTGACCTCGCGAATTATTCAAGGTTCTGTTGCTCGTGTACTTAATCTGTGGTCATCTTTTCGAGTCGTCTTTTGGGCGGCTGTCAAAAATTTGCCGCCATTTCCGTGCTTTTTCGTGTCCGAGGCGAAATGGCGGCGCAGTTTTGACAGCTGTCAAAATGCGATGTAAGTACATATCAATTTTCGTTTTCATCTGTAGTGTCATAAGTTAGGACTTTACTGAGCAAAGTGACTTTGAATAAATCGCTTGGCAGAGTAACTTTAGTCTTCGCTCGTAAATTAGATTTTTGGGCAAAACTTAGAATCGCACGGTGGACGTTTCAATAAGAAGGATTAAAAAATTAAAACAGGTCATAATTTTTTTACAGTCGACGACAAAAGTATTATCTTACACAACCGTGAAAAAACAATAAAACCTCATTGGTCGTACGATTATAAAATTTGCCCATTTTCTAATTTACAGTTCGCCCAAATAAGACTTTAATTTAACGCTGCTTAAAAATCGATTTTCAACGAAACAATCTTCAAGGCCTAATTACTTTAATATCGGCTTAAAGTTGCCATATTGAAAAAAAAAGAACATATTGTTGCTTGTACATTCCCTTGAGTCATATCACTTATTGTATTAAAATAATTTAGATTATGACGACGCTTGGTGAGCTCGCGTACATTCATTATAATTGTATATATTAAAAAAAATACGTAAGAATTTTTATTTTTAAATGAAATTTGTAAATGTGCGTGCTATAATTGTATATGTGAAATGTGTAGACGATAAACTAAGTGTTAATTAGTGGTCACAGAGCCGTTGTTTTGGAGCTTCAGTTTCTTATGAAATTAAATGGTTGAAAGGTCAAGATATAGTGGATCGAAGGATCAAAATGGCCGCAACAGTTCCAAATATCGGCGTTAATCTGTGGTTATTTTCATTTTTAAATTGTTTGCACACAATAGTGCGAGAGCAATGTACAGACGATGTAAAAATAATTTATAATAGTATAATTAAATATTCGTTTCACCAGAATTTGCGTGACAAATTCTTAGACGCGTCTATAATTTATTTGTTTATTAATAAATATATTTTGAGAGACAAAAATTTCGCCGTTACAAAGAGATTACTAGGTTTAAATTATAGAGAGTATAAATTATCAGTTTTTAAAAAATCGATACTAAATAAAAACGGATGGTTGCAAAAAATCGGTATTCGTTAGATATCGATATTATAAATGAACGTTTCATAATTTGAAATTTCTTTGATTAAAATCGATTATTTCAATCAATTTTGGACCGATTTTTTGCAATTATGTTTTATTTTACGGTGAAGTGTTTTTTTTTTAATTTAATTTACGAAATCGTAGTTGGAATTGTAATGAAATTAAATATAGTACATTTTATGCTTGAACATAGCTAAGTTAGTGTGTACCGTTCGAACAGTCAGTGTATTTTTCTTTAAGTTAAGTTGTAATATTATTATTAATTGATAGCTATTGAAATATTGAATCCGAATATATGCATATAAAATACAGTTTTGTGTTTCATTTTACCTCCTGTTTGTATAAAAAAAGTTTACATGATGATGTTTATTATTTTTTTGCGTGTTAAGTGACAGAACTTAACGCCGCGCTATGCCTCTGATACCAGAAAAAGATTATATATTTTCCACCAGATTCCATCACCATGTCCAGTCATGTTCGAGCCACTGCGCCACTATTGACCCCTTTATTGGCATCCCTTAATTGGCATCTTTATTAATAAAAGGGAAAACTTTAGGAAAGCTATACGCAGTATGAAATTTGGCACAGTTAAATTTATATATGTTATTTATTTTTTTTAGCTTCACGCTGTATCCGGCACACAGCAGAACAGGCAGAGGGAACTCAGTGTTAAGACACTCCGTTCCCCACTTTCCGCCGAATTCGGAGTCATTGCGTGTTAAGTGGCGGAACTTAACGCCACATTTAAGTTATATTATATTAAAAAAATAATTTGAAAGACATTAAATTAAAAAAATTAACATGGCTTTCACTATTAAATTTGACTTACACTTTTATATAAAATATTACACTTTTACAGTTGGAATAAAGAGATCCACTCGTTACTATGACAACGCGTATTAACGCGTATGGTCGACGAGTGTACTACTCAAAGTCAAAGTCAAATAATTTTATTCAAAATAAGAAGTTACAAGCTTCATTTTTTGAACGTCAAATAGTTTACCACCGGTTCACTAAAGTTTATGCCTCAGACCTGAGAAGAACCGGCGCAAGAAACTCAGCGGGACTTCTATTATAAAGTAATTGTTATATACAAATTTATTGCTGACTGACTACTTATCACTATCATCTCAATATGAAATGCGCTTAAATTACTATTTGCTGAAAATAGTTAAAAAACTTACCTATAACCCATTATATGACTATAATAATAAAAAGTTGATTTAAAAAATAAACAAGTAAACTAAAAAATAAAATATTTAATTTAATACATATAATATCTATAAGGACCATCATGGCGCAGTGGGAAAGCGTCTAATTGTGAATAAGATTGGTCGTGAGATCGATTCCCACTTGATGGAATGATCATATCGTCGACAGAAAACGTATTTGCTGTAAGTAGAAAATATCGAAATTTGGTTTTATATATCATTTGAATCAGAAAAAAAAACTGCGTCGAATGATCTAGGTAGTTTTTTGCTGAGATTAAAAAAAAATTACTTACGCGTTCTCAATTTTGAAAAAATATTCATCCAATTTGTTGTAACTACCCAAAAATCCGGTGTTTTGCTATTTTTTTTCACTTACAGCAATTGTGATGACGTTAAGAATCCATTATGACTTACGCAGTCTGGCCTTATTACCTACCCACTACTTAGAGCTTATTTATGTCAACTTCATTTCAAAAACATATATAAGTCTTTAAGATAATACTTATTTAGTGTTATTTATCGTTACAGTTTTAAATTCCTTTCAAAAGAATCAGAATCCTCTCTCGCCATACAAATTCAGTTCTTACTTACGACATTTTTATATTCCATAAATGGAAAACGAATTGCTGTAAGTAATGAAAAGTCTACTTCCACTTATTTTAGACACATGTAGATATTTTCAGTATATTAGTAATGTTAAAGTTTGTTCACGTACCAAAAATCATGTCTATACTGCTTATATTAACAGAGCTATGATTTTTTTTTCAAATTTAAAAAACGTTTTTCGGCTTTATTTCAAATTGTCCTTTTTCTACTTACAGCAAATACGTTTTCTGTCGACGATATTTTCATTAATTATATTCATTTCTCCGGTCTGGAGGATGGGATAACACGGCACGGCATTGAGTTCGGCCACTCAAAGCACAGTTTTGGATGTGTACGAAAAGTGGAAAACAGAGTGACTTAACACTAGGGTTCTTCCGAGAGCGCTTACCAGATTACGAGACATGGTAAATACAATGAAGTTGACAAAAAATATTTTTAAATAACTTATTAACTTGAGGAAAAATATAGATATTAAATATATTGCAAAATCCATTTTTTGTAAATTATAGTTGCATTCTTTTGTTATTTACTTACCTGTAGGTATAACCATTGTTGGGCAAAATTTAATTGCAATTAACAATTGATCATTTAAAAAGACATTTAAAGAAAACGTATAAAAATTTGAACGCGGCGGGATTCGAACCCGCGCATCCTGAATACCGTCTAGGCGCTCTCGCCACTGAGCCAGGCGTTCTATTACGGTACGATACTTAGGAGGCGCGGGTTCGAATCCCGCTGCGTACAAATTTTTATACTATTAAGTGGTGGAACTTAACGCCGCGCTTTACCTCGACACCAGAACGAAGGAAATGGAAATATAATTTCCACTCCTCGAGTGGGAATCGAACCCACAACCAGTCGTTTACAGTCACACGCTTATGCCACTGGGCCACGACTGGCCAGATTTTATATGAATATTATTTATTATTAAAATATTGTAGTGATAGAATCGATTCGAGGTACGAAGGAAATCACATTTACCTATCTACTATGTGTTATCAGAAACCAAATTTAAAAAAGAAAGCAATTATTTCTTCCGAATTTCACAGTTAGTTAAGTACGAAGTTATGCATCTTACCCATCATCTGAGCTAAGAAGAAAAACAGACAAAAAATAAATTATTAAAATCATTTAAATTAATTTAATTTCGTAAATTAATTGAGTTAATTAATTTAATCAAGTGTTAGTTTAAATTTCTGTCAATTAAATCTGTCAAGGCAATGAATTGTGGCTGCAATTCCCATTTAGACCATTATACACTACCGGAAAAAAATAAAGGATCGGAAAAAATTTCCAAATATTTTGACGTTTTTTAAGTGGCTGTATTTTCCTCAAAAATTGTCGCATTGAAATAAAAAAACAAGCATTTTAAAGCTTACAGTTTTTAGTTTTGAGATCTTAAGATGGAAAATATTTTCAAGCGACGTGTTCCGCTATATCCTGATGAATAACGAGAGAGAAAAAAAAACTATTTTTTTTTCAAATATTCTTTTTCAGTTCATTTTTTTCCTCTAAAAAGTTGGAACATTTTTTTTTCACTTAACCACTATATGGATCAGATAACTTGTTTATCGAGTTTCAACTTGCTGTTGTTAAAAAACGTCAAAAAATTTGGAGTATTTTTCCTATCCTTTAATGATCTCCGCTAGTATGTTTAAATTATTTCAATTCTTCGCTCTGCTACAAAGCGTGGTGTTAAGTTCCAGCAATCAACACACAAGGTTCCCTCTGTTTCACCTGTTATGTGGGAAAAAGCGAAAAGCTAAAGAAAAGCTTTAATTCTATTATATTTTCATCGATATTACATCAGCATTAACATACACATTTTTAACTGTTTTAACATATTAACCATACCATGGTATGGACAATATCTATACTATTATATAAAGAGGTAAAGTTTGTAACTTTGTAAGAGGTAATCTTTGCAAATACTAAACCGAATATGAAAATTCTTTCACATTCAGAAAGCTATACTTTTCTGAAGTGATATAAGCTACCTTTTTGTTTATTTTTTTTAATATTTAACGAAAAAAATAAAAATGAGCAACATATGATGCTTTACAGTGGCCCACTCAACGGTTAGATGTGTAGTTTACGCGGGCAAAGCCGCAGGCGGGTCGCTAGTAATATATAAAATAGCTTGTCCTGATTTACAGACTGATTCATCCATCATAACCAAGCTAAACGTACTGAACTTTGACACATGATTTTTGGTGTGTAAGTTTATTTTATGGTGTAAGCGCGTTAAATAAGAGACGATTTCGGGAAAATCAACTTCAAATTCTATCCTTACAGTGGTGAAATAGAGGATGAAAGTTCGTCAATTTTAAAGTTTTTTTTTTATTATTTTTTTTAGCTTCACGCTGTATCCCGCACACAGCAGGGTAGGCAGAGGGAACCTAGTGTTAAGACACTCCGTTCCCCACTTTCCGCCGTATTCGGAGGCATTGCGTGTTAAATGGCGGAATTTAACGCCGCGCTTTACCTCGACACCAGAGCGTAGAAAATGAAAATATTAAATATTTCCACTCCTCGAGTGGGAATCGAACCCACAACCAGTCGTTTTCAGTCACACGCTTGTGCCACTACGCCACGACTGACTACTTTTGGACTGGACATTTTAAAGTTACAAATATGATTTTTTTTATTGGGTAACTGATTAAAACTTAGTAAGCCTATGGTCATCGATTGTGAAAATTCTACCCCTAAGATGGTAAAATAGGGGTTGAAAATGTATATAGAATTGTGTCATTTTGATCACGCGGGAGAAGGCGTGATAAAAGACAGCTAGTCAATTATAATTAACAGTCGGAATCGGCAGAAAACCCATCAATTAAATTTAAATAATTACAATTATCTGATAGAACTATATCGATTTCGCAACTCGTATGATAAATATATATGACGATAAGAGATTTTTATAGATTATGTTAGACGTCACTTTCTGGAACTTGATAATTGTTGAATGAATCATTAATAATACTGACTGTGCCCGCGAATTCGTCAACAAATACAAAAAAACGTTTTATTCCTAAAAATAAAATAATCTCTGTCAGTGAAAGTTTCGTCCAAATCAGTCTAGTCCAAAAAAACAATACAATCGTTCCTAATCTTAACCGAAACAAAGAAATAGACAAAAAATTATACCGTTTATGCAAGCAAATGCATTAAGTAAAAGGCGGTTAATGTTATATAACAAACAGACACTCTCAATTCAATTTTATCTCTAAAAATAACATAATGATAATAACCATTTTTTTGATAAAATAGTAAAATATGATAAAATACTAAACCATAACCATATATTATCTATAAAATACAAATAAAAAATACTTTATAATATGTATGTATAGGGGCCAGTCGTGGCGCAGTGGCACAAGCGTGTGACTGACTGTAAAGGAGTGCTTGTGGGTCCGATTCCCACTCGAGGATTGGAAATATTTCCATTTTCTTCGCTCTGGTGTCGAGGCAAAGCGCGGCGTTAAGTTCCATTAATTAACACGCAATGCCTCCAAATTCGGCGGTGCGTGGGGAACCGAGTGTCCTAACTCTAGGCTCCCTTTGCCTACCCTACTGTGTGCGGGATACAGCGTGAGCTAAAAAAAAGAAAAAACTTCCAAACTGTACCAACCGCCAATAAGTCAATGAAAAATTAAAAATTAGAGATTTTCTTACCGACTGATTCGGTTGAAAATGTGCACATATGTCCGGATTCGATGACAATATTTAACATAGTAGGAAAGAAAGAAAGAAGTATTTATTCAACACACACACACACAGATACACACACACTTACATTAATATATGAACAGTAACAGTCATGTACCTACCGTTGCATTACATTTTAAAATATACCCATTATTAGTGGTGTAAGTATATAATGGCGTATATGGCGGTGTGGTGAAATGGGTAGTCGCTCAGACTGAAGTAAGCTCAGCGATTAGCTGATCCCACAGCTGATTTTCAGCGACCTCCACTGTTCCGTTCGTGACGGCAGCGACACACGTATATTTATTTATGTATACAATAATAAACAGTAACAATAATTTCTTATACTATTTATTTAATCATACTATTTTATATTAAAATAATTATATTTAATATTTATTGCAGTTATTTAAAATACAATCAAGTGTATAAATATCATTATTATATGTGTAGGTATACTAATATACATATATCAATATTATAAAATATATACGTATAAGCCCAGAACCACTGAAATATAAATTTAAAGAAAAATAATTCAAAAATAAGTTAATTAATTATTTTAATATTTAAAGTTTTTATGTGGTGTCAAGTAACCTTCTGTACGGCCAGTAAATGTAGTTTTAGTTTTTTCTTAAAACTACGCCTTGAGTGTAGTTCGCGAAGAGGAGGTGGTAAATCATTCCAACATTTAGTAGAAGCAAACTTGAAACTACCACGAAATGATGCGGACCTGTGTGGATACAAGTTAAGCATACCTCCAACAACACGCCTTGTTTGACATGCCTGATTATGGTCACTAGCCCAACGTAATTTTTCATAAAGGTAGGACGGGTCCTTTTGCTTTATAACACCGAATAATAAAACGGATAGATGCAGTTGCCTGCGCTGCTCCATCTTCAAACACCCAGCATCATTTAGAAAAGGTGTAACATGTGCACGTGGTGGGATGTTGAAACAGAACCGGGCGCAAGCATTCTGTACTCGCTGTACGAGTTTTTTTGTTCGTACTAATAATCTTGATCCGATCACTACATCTGCGTAGCTCATCTTAGATAAAACCAGTGAATCGCACAGTCTTATCCGCAATTCAGTACTCAACGAATTTCGAAAACTGTAAAGTACCTTGAGCCTGTAGAAACAATTTCTTACTGTGTTCAGAACATACTTTTCATAGCGAAGATTTTCATCCATTATTATTCCTAAGTTCTTTGCTTCTTTTACACGTTCAATGGACTCGCCTCTTATAGAAATTACAGGATCACTATTAGAAATGCTTTCTATTTGGTGTTTTGTACCAAAAATTATGTATTTTGTTTTTTCCGGGTTTAGTGCTAATGTGTTTCTTTCTGACCATTCAGCTATGCGATTGAGGTCTTCGTTTATTTTCTTTACAGCCATATCAGTTTCAGATGGTTCAAAAGATAAATATATTTGAAGATCATCAGCATATATCTGATATTGACAGTGGATTATAGATTTTATAATATCGGCGGAGTATAAAATGAAAAGACCCCTTCTTTTTCTTCTTTCCAAGTATTGATCCTTGTGGTACACCCCTTTCTAGGCGAGAACTACTAGAAAATATTTCTGAACCATTATCATTTACAAGCCTGACAGCTTGTTTCCTTTCTCCTAGATAGCTCGAGAACCAATCAACCGCGTCCTTGCTACAACCATAATATGAAAGTTTTGATAGCAAGAGGGGTATATTAATACAGTCGAATGCACGTGAGAAGTCCAATAACACCAGAATAGTACCCCTTCCTTCATCTTGAGCCGTGATTATATTATCTGTCACATTTATTAGTGCGGTTGAAGTACTATGGTGTTTTCTAAACCCAGATTGTGTCTCTGGCAAAATGTTGTTCTTCTCTAGATATTCAGATAATTGACTGCAAGCCACCTTTTCTAAAATCTTGGAGAGTAATGGTAAAATACTGATAGGACGTAAATCTGTTAGGCTCATTGGATTATTATTCTTAGGAATAGGTGTTATTATTGCTTCTTTCCATAGGTCTGGAAAGGTGTGGGTTTTAAAGGAACAATTTATTATGTTTGTTATTGTTTTAAGTGTAGTTGGTAGTGTTAAAAGTACCATGTCCAAGGAAATACCATCTTTACCAACTGCATCAGTCGTTAGTGTATTAATTATTTTCGATATTGTACTCTCATTTACAGTTGAAAATTGAAACTTACATTCGCCAAATTTATTTGAATTGAAATATGTTATATCAGTAGGTGCAGCACATAGTACAAACGTGGCCCTTGCCAGAATCACGAGAAAATAAAACTATAATAGCCGTCGTAACAGCGTCTGACTGTAAAGCGAAGGTTTTGAGTTCGATTTCCACTTAGTGGAATATTTGAATTTACATTTCTTCGCTCTGATACTTAGGTATTGTGTAGGTGTTGTTAGGTATTAGGTATAGGACAAAGTGCGGCGTTGAGTTCCGCCACTCAACACCCATTTCGGGCAGAAAGTGGAGAACGGAGTGTCTTGACAATAGATCCTCTCTTACTACCCGTCTGTGAGGGAAAAACCGTGAAAAAACCGTGAAAAGAAAATCTATTATTATTATGTAGACGTGAAGGCGCCCTAGCGCAGTGCAGACAGTGTCAGACTGTGACCGAAGTCGTACAAATGTATGAGGCCTACTTTCAAGTTATTGAAAAAATATACTACGTACGAGTATACTATTACAGTTTCATGCTGTCTATCGCATAACAAGGTAATCAGAGAGAACCTAGTGTCAAGTCTCTCTCGAGGGTCGAAAATAACATCTTTTAGAGCATATTCAAAGTCAAAGTCAAAGTCAAATAATTTTATTCAAAATAAGAAGTTACAAGCTTCATTTTTTGAACGTCAAACAGTTTACCACCGGTTCACTAAATTTAATGCCTCAGACCTGAGAAGAACCGGCGCAAGAAACTCAGCGGGACCTCATTTTTTTTAAAGTGACTGTTATATACAGATTTACTGCAGACAGTGATACTTTTGAAATAGCCTGGAGCGAGCATTTCATTCCCAAGGCGTGTTATCATTTATAAAATCTTGAATTAGGTAATAACCTTTAACACACAAACGTCTTTTCACAACTTTTTTAAATTGTGATATAGAAAAATCTTGGACGTTTTCTGGGATCCTATTGTAAAAGCGTATACACTGTCCCATGAATGAATTATTGACTCGATGTAATCGAGTCACAGGTGTAATTAGTTTATGCTTATTTCTAGTATTAATATTATGTGTGTCGCCAATTTTTGTAAAATCCTTAATATTTTTCTTAACATACATGACATTAGCAAATATACTTAGTGGCGAGTCGTGGCCCAGTGGCACAAACGTGTGACTGTAAACGACTGGTTGTGGGTTAGATTCCCACTCGAGGAGTGGAAATTATATTTTCAATTTCTTCTCTCTGGTGTCGAGAAAAAGCGCGGCGTTAAGTTCCGCCACTTAACACGCAAGCCTCTGAATTAGGCGGAAGGTGGGGAACGGAGTGTTTTAACACTAGGTCCCCTCTGCCTACCCTGCTGTGTGCGAGATACAGCGTGAAGCTAAAAAAAAACATTGTACATCCTTTTACAGCCTATGGGCGGCATATACTCAAAAATCTTACAGTGTTAACGTCAATAACGAGTTTAGAGTGCTCTTGGGGCTACCTCGACACTGTAATGCCTCAGGGATGTTCGCTGAAGCGCGTGTGGACTGTTTTTACGCTCTCATGAGAAAAAGACTGAGAATGAGAGGGTCTCTGGTGTGTAGGGTGCAGGGTAGTGCCAACAGAATTCTGAGCATGATATCCAATAGATTGGATTGCAAATACATGAATCATTGCTGTTCCGTCGCAAACCGGGCGGTGCAGCGGTGATTCGTGTTTTGTAACAAGTAAAAAAAAATGTCACCATAACTAACCTAGTTTATAAGAAAAAAAAAATATTTACTAACCACAATGAGTCACTGGTCACTTGAATAAAGTATAATTATTATATTGTTATATAAATTGTCATTTTTTCGCTCCGATACTTACGAGTATAACAAAGCACGGCGTTAAGTTCTGCCAATCGACACCTAATGTCTCAATTTCGGGTGGAAAGTGGAGGAAATGTCTTGATACTAGCTCGTCTATGACTACTTTGCTACTGTAAAAAGCGTGAAGCTGTATTTGGTTGACTAATGAGAAAGAACAAGATTAGAATTCGTTTCTACAGAAGAGACGTTCTTCTACATAATTTAGATGTACCCATCTCGAGGAAGAGTATACTCTATCCATACTCGATATTTAAGTATGCTATGTATTATTTTATATAAGTGTATTTCAAACACAAAGAGGTATGGATAATACTTATTATTTAAATTGTATTTCTAACCCATAATTATGAAAAAAATATTCACATTTAAAGATTTCATATTCCTACGTCCATAGTTTTCGTAAACAAACCATCAAAATGTTTTCTTACCTTGTGAATCTAAGACTTCCTTATCTAGCATCTTCACTGCGACACATGCCCATATCGACCCACCGCAGTACTTCAGCTGATGCGGACGATCTTTTCAACTGTTTATTTATCAGGCCCTATTCGACCTTTTTTTTTACGTGAGGAAATCCGTTACGGATACCAGCCCGATTGGGGACTCGGACGTGGTTATGTGGGACTCCAGACTGAGCCGTCCGTATACCCACTAAAACCTCACGGTGCTCCTCCTCGACCGCCACAATCCGGGGCCACAGGTACCCGAATCTTCCGCGTACCCCGGAGGCTGGAGCAGCAAGGCACGTCGCGGAGTCAAGGGTGGTAGGTCACCCTCGACGGCCTGCTCAGGCCCTATTCGACCTACCACTCTGTCGAACGTTTATGACTTTACTGCTGTAGCGATGTCCAACAGGCAAGGTGTTAGGTTGGTTTCCATCATTTAATTTACAAAACTTCTATGTCGGTGAAATGTAGACGAATAACTATAACAAATTTTCAATACAAGAGTTTCGTCAAAATAAAAGCTACGTTTAAATGAATAAAAACTAAGCCAGTTTGGAGTGGACCAAGTGTCAAAACAATCTGTCCTCCACTTAAAGTCTGAATTCGGGACATTGCAATTTAAGTGGACTGAGCTTTGTCTTGTTCCCCAGGGTGGAAAAATGAAAATATTTAAATCATTTCATCGAGTACGTATCAAACCCATAATCGTAATTACATGCAGACGCTGTTCCACTACGCCACATTGTCTTCATCATAGAGTGTCGTTTTATCTTGTCTATGGCGTGCGTTTGACATAAAAAACAATATAGTCAACATGTATTAAGTAGATCTCTGGATTGCTAATATATCGTAATATCGTCGTTAGACGTGAAATACCGCAACAGAGCAATCGCAAATACCGCGTAACAGAAAGACGTGGGTACAACACATTCTATTCGCCTATGTTAATACTATTTGAATTAGTCAATAAAATCATGAGAGTAGATTTTAATCACCACAATACCGCTGAGCACTGCTTGTGTTACCAAATTATTGAGCTTTTCCTTCTACTTGCAAAAAGTATATACGTGGTATTTCTAAGCTGCTCTTCTGCGTTATGGTAGAGCAACAACGATAAACAAATGATTCCTGACATGATAATACGTTACGATACATTGGAAATAAATTGGTTTTTCCTTAAGTTTTACCATACTATGTATACTATATAATGTCTCAGAATTCGGCGGTGAGTGGAGAACGGAGCGTCTTAATTATAGGTTCCCTCTGCCTACCATGCTATGTGCGGGATACAGCGTGATGCTAAAAAATCATTCCCCTGAGTGGGAACCGAAATCACAATCGTTACGTTTACAATCAGACACTGTTATACCACCACGAAGGCCTCGTATATAAAATAAAGACAAATGTTATATTATTCTGTAAAATATTTTTATGATAAGTGTAGAATGAAGAGTCTTACGAATTCCATGTTCGATATGCAGAAGATATAATGAACAAAGAATAATAACCCAGCGGAACCCATTAAAGCCTAGCGGAAACCCTCTCCAACTTCGTGAGACGTCGCAGGTTCGTTCGCCCATTCCACTACGCCTCGGTGGACGGCCAGCCTAGTGCAGGCCACCGTCGCCTTTAGAGTGCTGTAGGGTTTCTTTCAAAGCACTCACAGTCATGATTTGCAGAGGGATCACTCTGATCCTCCCGCAGTAGTTCCTCTAGGGTAGCGGGAATAGGAGATCTGCGTACTGCCTTCTTCTATAGCCTGGTCTACAGTGGCACCCGCACTGGACACGCGCACCCGCTCCGCGGCCTCCTTCAATGTAATAACTGATTTGCAGAAGGAGACCATTCCCGACCAGTTTCTCTCACTATCTAGCATGGCCTTTACCACACTGGATAGTGAGAGATCCCTACCCACTACAGCCATTGAGACGTGGCGTTGTGGGGCCCAAACGGGTCCTTCAGTCAGTCGTCACGTGTGAATGTGTTGGCATGAAAAATCTGGCCCTCCGACATTTGGCAGTAATCTGCCAAGGGCCCCAGCGGCGTTCATGAGCTTCAGCCCAAGTTGAGCGAAGTGTGACACAAACGACCATCGACCATCCAGAGTCAAGCCCAGATAGTTCATCTGAGCCCGTACCTCCACTTACTGACCCTAGATGCGTTGCCCCACGAGGGGAAACTTTCATCCCCTGTTTTAACCCCTTAGGGGTAGATTTAAAAAAAAACATGTAGCCTATTTTCATTCCAAATTTCATCTTCTTTTATGTAAGAAAAACTTGTTAAATTTTCTACCTAGCATTTGATGATTCATAATTTTGTCATTTCTCTAAAAATTATGTGGCGAACAAAGTGTCTTGACACTAAGTTTTCTTTTTCTATTCCTTTTTTAAAGTAAACAATTTAAAAAATCTACAAAATATAAGTGTAGGATTTCTGACACTTACTACAGTTCTCTATGGTCATTAAAGTGTTAGAATTCTTTATACGAATACTTTATATGATACTGGATATAATCATATGTATGAAAAAAGACACCGTCTTGGACTGTAAACAGGTTGTAAATGTTATTCCCTCTCATGAAATGATCATTTTAGATTATTTCATTTCTTCGCTCTGATACCAACTTACTAATACAAATCACGGCGTTAAGTTGCACAACAGAACGCGCAATGTCTCGGAATGTCTTGACACTATGTTCTCTCTGACTACCCCCCTACACGGGAAAATGTGTGACAAATCCACGCTTTTTATAAAAAAAATTGATATCCCATAATTTATATCCCATCCTATTTTCATCTCATCATATAAATATCTATATCTATAAAGAAGACCTTCAACTAATTCTGCATAGCAAGTGCATATAAACTGGCAGCTAATTAAGTTAGGCATAGACGAAATTGCCCGCGCCTCGAACCCGCGACCTCGATCGATAGTAGACGAAGCCGTACCAGAAGCCGTATTAGGATCGACGTCGACAATGCTTGTACAGCGTGTTTGAATTAAATTATTTATTTTTTTAAGTTATATAAAAGTTGAGTTTTTTTTAAGTGTAGGTTTTTTTTAGCTTCACGCTGTATCCCGCACACAGCAGAGTAGACAAATTTAGACACTCCGTTCCCCACTTTCCGCCGAATTCGGAGGCATTGCGTGTTAAGTGGCGGAACTTAACGCCACGCTTTACCTCGACACCAGAGCGAAGAAAATGGAAATATTAAATATTTCCACTCCTCGAGTGGGAATCGAACCCACAACCAGTCGTTTACAGTCACACGCTTGTGCCACTGGGCCACGACTGGCCACAAAGTGTAGGTTTATTTAATGTATTTAAGAGAGCAATAACTGGCAGCAATTATTTTTAAAATTTCCTTTATATTTCAAAGATAATTTATATATTTTTGTTATATTATAATTAAAGTATACCATTCAAATATAGATAAGTATATAATAAAAGTAAACATAATTTTCTATAAATAAAGTTATAATGATAAAGAAAATGATATTCTTAGAATCAAAAAACTATTTAAAAAACATTCAAATAATTCCAGACATATGATAATACTTTTAACACTTTTAAAGTGTTATTCCACAGTTAGGAAAATTGAAAAAGACATTTAGAAAACGTATAAAAATCTGAACGCAGCGGGATTCGAACCCGCGCCTCCTGTTCTAAATATCTTTTTCATATGATAATATTTAAAAAAAAATAATATTACATATTTTCACCAATACCCATTTGTGAACATCTGTATAAACGACACTGACAGCGTTGCATGGCACTATTTTTAAATGTCTTTAATGAGATCTGTTAATGTGATATACCTTGCCACGTTGCAACATTACCGGGGCGTGACGTCACTACCAACATGTTAAATAACCTTTAATAAATTATAAATCATTGACTATAAACTTAGTGTATATCATTTTAGAAATAATACGTCCTTAGTAAGAATATGCGCGGCGTTGAGTTACGTCATTCAATGTATGGATTTTGGATGAAAATTGAAGAACGTATCTTAGCTACAAAAAAAAAGTAATAAAATTAACTATCTAAAGTAATTAATTTACTAAAAAAGGTAAAAAAACTATCCGTACTTACTTTAATTTAGTATTTAAATGAAATTACTTATTTCAAAACCATTTACATATATTTTTTTGTTTTCTATAGATAATATGAGGCCATCCTGGCGTAGTTGGACAGCATCCACACTTCTATTATAAAAGCGAATGTTTAATTTAAAATGAAAGTAGTAAAAAAACCATAGGCTACCATTTTTTTTAAAAATCTAATCTAAATGATTATAATGAATTTCGGCACAAATATAGTTGATAATCTAATGTTAAACGTTGCTACTTTGATTTTAAAAAATCCATCCCCGAAGGTTGCAATATACAATATAACGTAGTTCACGCTTCGAAGCCGCGAGCGGGCCGCAAGTCTGACTATAAACGCGATGGCTGTAGTTTAGAATGGTACTCGGGAAAACATTTAAATTTTGATATTTTCTGATACCTAAGACACAGCGACACTCTACCCGTAATTATCCCGATATCATGTCCGAGTGAAGGACGGAGTGTCTTGCCACTAGGTTCTCTTAGACTATGCGAAAAAAAACGTGATTCAATGACAATGAATTCACAAAAATACACAAAAACAAGGAAGATATAATATTTTAATTCCCACAGGAGCATAACATAAGTTATTATGGACCTCCCATGATATCATGTAGGTATAACCTATCTATCAGGAAGATAGGATATTTAAACTTCATTTTTTATATTTTTTTTATAATTTATGGTTCTTTTGTATTCAGTGAGCGAAATCTTTTAAATAAAACTGTCTTTAACCGGATTAATCGTGAATATCTCGGTATTTGACAATACCTTTTAGACAGAAGAACTGTGACCACCTAATATTGTAAAGTGTTTGAAATGTTGATTTTCCCAATATAAATATTTGTATATTACATACAATATATATTTGATTAAATCGTTTAAAATAATTTTATTTAAATAATATAAATGACTGTAAACGCAACGTATGTGGTTTCGATTCCTGCTAAAAAGAGCAATTTAAATTTTCATAGAAGAAACGGAGCGCGGCGTTGTGTTCCGCCGTTAAACATGCAATACCTTGAATTTTGTGAAATGGCTTACCAGCGGAAGTGTTTCCAGGTCGATACGACATAGGTTCCTTCAAAAGGCGCGTTTACCTCCACCTCAAAGGTCGACAACATCCCAGTAGCTCCTTTAGTGTTACACGGGGCTGTGGGCAACGGTGTTCACCTAACATCAAGTGACCCGAACGCTCGTTTGTCTTGTCCTTCCTATAAGAACAAATTAAAAAAAGAATTCGAGCAGAAAGTAACAGTAAGAGTTTTATGTCTCTTTGCTTCTTCCCATCCGAAAAATAAAACGTAAAGCTTAATCATAGACACCTATATATTTAATAAACCTATTAAAAACAGAAAGAGAAAAAGAAGATGTAAAAGGCGGCATTAAGTTCCGCCACTTAACACACAATGCTTTCGAATTCGGCGGAAAGTGGGGAACGGAATGTCTTAACACTATTACCTATGCCTACCCTGCTGTGTGCGGGATACAGCGTGAAGCTAAAAAAAACCTATTAAAATAAATTAAGCACTACATTTTAATATAAGTTTATCAAAATACAATAGTCAAAACTGCATTTAAATCAGTTAAGCCGTTTCTAATATCAGCGTGCACAAACGCACAGATAAGGAGAAAAGTCAATATTAAAATCATTGTGGCTAGTCGTGGCCCAGTGGCACAAGCGTGTGACTGTAAACGACTGGTTGTGAGTTCGATTCCCACTCGAGGAGTGAAAATTATATTTCCATTTTCTTCGCTCTAGTGTCGAGGTAAAGCGCGGCGTTAAGTTCCGCCATTTAACACGCAATGCCTCCGAATTCGGCGGAAAGTGGGTAACGGAGTGTCTTAACACTAGGTTCCCTCTGCCTACCCTGCTGTGCGCGGGATACAGCGTGAAAATAAAAAAAATAAAAAAAATCATTGTTTTCGGTCCTTTACTTCTACAACTCTCCCCAATAACGTTTTTCTGATATATCTTCCCTATACAGACAGCGACCAGTCACATTTTTATTACATGTATATAATAAAAATAATATTTTTTTTAAACAATATGTTTAACTCTTTTTTTCACAGTTTCTTTGCTTTGTGGACTGAAGAAAGAAATAGTAGCCAATCAGTTTGTACTCTGCTAACATCTACTAAGTCCGAATCGCGAATATTTTTTATAAATATTTTATCAGCAATCCTTAGAAAAGATATTAAGAGAAACTTTTATTTGATTTCATATATTTAAATAATTTAATTTTTGAATAAAATTCAAAATTTAATCTATATTATAATCGCTTTGTTTAATAAGTGCATTGTCATGTCAACCAGGTTTTTTTCCTAAAACAGGGTCAGAGAGTTAAGTAGAAATATGGTTTTTGTATTGACAAACAAAATTCTTCAGTATGTACTTAATTTTTTGGGTACACGATGTTGCCGTAACTATCCAAACTCAAAACAGATGTAGTCTTTACTATAGCGAATAAACTTTACATCAAAATCGCAATTAAATTTATGTTAATAACTTTGTGTCAATAATTAACTTCGTTTGTTAGTCGAGGTTCTTCGTAAGGTTACTTCGAAAAATCATCACGTCTTAGAAATTTCCTTTAAAATTATTCTTTTACGCATTTGAATAACTTTTTTATAAATGTCAACACCGTTGGGTACTTTACTTTAAATTTATTGTTTTCATTTTAAATTGCATTACTTTAAAAGGATAAATTAAATTTATAATTCAAAAATAATTGAATGGGGTAACGTGGCGCAGAGTGAGAACGCTTGATTATATACGCGATCGTTGTGGGTTCGCTTCCCTCTAAGGCACTGGTTCCCAACCAGTGGTCCGCAGAAGGGATAAACTGGTCCGCGAATGATTTTAAATTTAGCGGGTGTTGTACCCAGCTCTACCCAAAGTTATACAACTGATCGAACTACATAATGACAGAAACTGCAAAGATTACATACGTAGTGGTCCCTGCTAGCAAGAATAATGCAAAAGTGGTCCTTGATCAAAAAAAGGCTGGGAACCCCTGCTCTAAGGGAATGATAATAATTACATTATATCCATTTCTCCGTTTTGGTGTCAGGACAAAGTGCGACGTTAACGTCTGACATTCAACTTGCAATGTCTTGCATGCGAACAGTGGAAAACAAAAAAATCTTGACACTAGACACTATCAGACAGTAAAAAACCAAAATTGAAGCGGGAAAAAATAAATTACATTTCGACCCCACACTCTTAAGATAGAAATCTGACCTATGTACCAAAAACACCAGTAACTACAAATGTAACAACATACAATCTCAAACAAATATTAAAACATATAGATTTTTTTTTTAGCTTCACGCTATATCCCGCACACAGCAGGGTAGGCAGAGGGAACCTAGTGTTAAGACACTCCGTTCCCCGCTTTCCGCCGAATTCGGAGGCATTGCGTGTTAAGTGGCGGAACTTAACGCCGCGCTTTACCTCGGCACCAGAGCGAAGAAAATGGAAATATTAAATATTTCTACTCCTCGAGTGGGAATCGAACCCACAACCAGTCGTTTATAGTCGCACGCTTGTGTCACTGGGCCACGACTGGCCACAAACATATAGACTTCCACTTTAAATGTTAACAACTACGCTAGAAGAACCTCGTCCCTACAGGCAGTAGCTAGTACACTAAGATAACAGATCAATATTAGAAAATGTTTATAAAACGGTAACAACAATGACTTAAGTTCAAATAAATAGATTTTATCAGATCTGTGTGACACTTGTCAAATATCAAAATATTTTGTGCGCGCTTTGCGTGACACGTCACATCCGTCTATGGCCAGGGTTGGTACTGGAAATTAAATAATTAAAGTTAGGCTGTTGTAGTCTATGTTGTTTTAGTATTAAAAAAAGCAAAATAATGTGTAAACAGTTTTTGATGAAATGAACACATTTTGTTTGATAGTTTCATTAGGTGCTTTTTCTTTTATACTTTTTTATTGTAATTTAATTGTGTGTAAAGCTCTTTCCTGCACAGCAGGATAGCCAGAGAGTGTCGTGACACTCTACTCTTCAGCTTTCGTCCAAATTCGAGACGTTGGGTGGAGAATGGCGAAACTTAAGGCCGCGCTTAGTCTTAGTTACCAAAGTTTAGAAATAATTTGAATATAATCATGTCTACACGTTGAAATCGAACCCGTAACCATCGGGGTTATAGTCAGACGCTTTTACACTGCTTCAAGAGGGGCTCGTATAGTATAAGTTGTGATTTATTTTTGTTTAGGCGGTTAACTAATTAATCTACTTTGTCTTGTCAAATAGAAGTAACATCTCTATTATAAATGGTAAATTTAAAAAATCATTTTTTTTTCTATTAAGTTTTTAGCCGAACATAATTCAATTTAAAATACTAACATTATAATTAGATACATATCAGTTGCAAAGCATGCAAAGAAAATATGTCTTTTTAAAAAAAAAGGCAAAATACACACGCACATAACAAAATAAAAATGTTTTATATACAATACATTTATAATTATTCTAAAAATAATATTTACAATCTATAAGAACAACCAGAAAACCCGTAAAACACAACCCTACAGGTGATCCACATTGAGCGCGCCGCGGTGTCTCTGGAACGGTTTTTTTTAATTTCGATGGACGTTTATTTTCATAAGAATAATAGCATTGTTTACGGACAAGATATTTAGGAATTTGGATTTGTCAGTGACTGTGGACCGTAGTGTAGTGCGTGACTCTGCGTTTTAAATACACCGGGAGTCGTTTGATAACACTTTTTTTTGTAGATGTACGATATGACATGCTTTTGTATAATATATAATAACTATTTTGTGGTACCCAACGCCGTACAGGTCACTAGGCCGTTTTTGTAAATAGAGAGGAATAGGGAATAAATTTTCTCTATTACTCCTTAACACGCAATGCCTCCGAATTCGGCGGTGCGTGGGGAACGGAGTGTCTTAACACTAGGTTCCCTCTACCTACCCTGCTGCATGGGGGATACAGCGTGAAGCTAAAATAAATAAATAAATATCCTATAATAATAAGAGATGCAAACCCCAATAGGCGACAGTCCAGCTCAAAAAAAGTTATGGCCTGGGCCAACTTAAATTCGTACCAGAGCGAGACGAAGTATGAACACAAAAATAACTAAAAAAATTAAAAAGTTTTCAGCAGTTATTTATCATTTCATTAAGGCTATGAGTGATAGTAAAGTACCGTTAAACTAAATTTAATAATGTTGTCCAAAAAATGGTATAACAAGTCAAATTCGAATATGGGCGTGTCCATCAACGGGCCTACTCGCAGTAGTCTTAGAGTACCTTTACTACATAGTTTTACAAGTTATACTACTAAGAATTTTCTTCCTAATAGACTTGCTGATAGTAGAACTTCGCGGGTGCCATAAAACGCCACGTTTTGCTTTAGGCACCAGAACGAAGAAATGAAAATAGCTTTAGATATAATCATACCTAAAGTAGGAATCGAACCCACATCCATCGCTCTTGCAGTCAGACGCTATCCCTCTGCTTCGCTCCCACGATGGCATCAAATAATTTCATTTTAGTGTAAATAAACTGTTTGCTTCGTAATTACTTAACAAAGAAATCGAGTCAGTAAGTTAATTATTTAAAAAAAAAAACCTTCACGCCCCTCCCACATAACAGAGTAGTATAACCCCGTATCAAGACACTCCGTTCCCCGTTATAATTATATTAACACATAAATGAAAACTTTTCAAACTTTTCCACGGAAAAACTTGAAATTTGAACACAGTTGAACATATAATGAAAGGCCTACATAAAAACAATATATATAATAGTAACAAAATAAGTAAGCTTTTCCATAATATGACACATGCTGCTAAAGCAATAAATATTTTACGACAGGTAAGAAGGTGAGAGAGATTGGCAAGAAGATACTCTATTCTCCTATTTTCACTAGAATTTTAAACATTAAATGTGTTGATTTTCGGAACTAAACACCAACGTTGTCTTACTACTACGAGAAACTGAATACAACTTAAATATAATAATTTACTCAAGTATAAATCGAACCCAGAACCATCATATTTATATTCAGCTATGTCACTTCAGCATGATAGCCACTAATAGATTTTTAGCTTCACGCTGTATCCCGCACACAGCAGGGCAGGCAGAGAGAACCTAGTGTTAAGACACTCCGTTCCCCACTTTCCGCCGATATTTGGAGGTATTGCGTGTTAAGTTAGAACTTAACGCCGCGCTTTGCCTCGATACCAGAGCGATATTTAGGAATTTGGATTTGTCAGCGTTAAATATCTCCACTCCTCGAGTTGAAATCGAAGCCACAACCAGTCGTTTACAGTCACACGTCTATTCCACTGCGCCACGACTGACCCCCATAATACTATATCAAATACAAATAAATCTTTCAAAGCGCTGTAAATCTATTTACAGGTGCATTAGCTTACAGGTATCGTGTCTAGCCAACTTAGCTATAAAGAGGATTACCATGTACTAGTGTCCGATGTCAGTCTGATAGCTTTTGTTTAAATATCCACACTGTCTGCCGATCAATTGGAGCAATTCCCAGATTAATGCCAGGGGTGTATTTCAAGTTTAATATGTTTGTACAACATTGTTATCAAAGTTAATGTATTAATAGTAAGTTAAATTAAATTAATTAAATAGCTTCACGCTATATCCCGCACACAGCAGGATAGGCAGAGGGAACCTAGTGTTAAGACACTCCGTTCCCCACTTTCCGCCGAATTCGGAGGCTTGCGTGTTAAGTGGCGGAACTTAACGCCGCGCTTTACCTCGACACCAGAGCGAAGAAAATGGAAATATAATTTCCACTCCTCGAGTGGGAATCGAATCCACAACCAGTCGTTTACAGTCACACTCTTGTGCCACTGGGCCACGACTGGCCACAATAATAATAAGTAAGTAAGTAAATTATGTAAAAAATGTTTTTTTTTATAATTTAATAATATATTCTTTGTGTCTGAATTTGGGTTTGGGCTTTTTGGATTGAGATAGTATGACTAAATTTAAGAGGTGAATGATCAAATATATTTACAGAATAAGATAAGAAATGCGTCGTATTACCTTTTCAAGTAAGAACAAAAAAATGAGTAGGAAAGTGGAGAACAGAGTTTCTTGACACTAGATTCTCTGTGACTACCCTATACGGGAAAAATGCTAAATTGTTTGAATAACTGTTTGTTATTAAAGACTTTTGTCTATAGGACTAGCTTACTGACACTTTTCTTTAAAAAGCCTTATTGAAAATAAATATATTTTATAATATAAAAACATATTTAATAATTATAAACTACGTGTTATACTTTATAATTTTATTTAAAGACACCATTTTCTTCAGACTAAGTATCATCAAGTTTTAAAAAAGTAACTTCTCCTTTAAAATTAATTAAAAAAACTGAGATAATCATCCTCTCTCTACTCAAAAGAAGGTATTTTATAAAGTAAATTATCTTTTTACCACTACCTCCATATTTTTAAGCACAACCACTTAAAGTAATGGATTAAACCAAACAAAAAAATTAACAATACGTGGGTGGTTTACTGAAATATTTACACTCTCCTAATTTCATGTCAGATGAGACTAATCCCAGTGTCCCAAGTACAATGACGATATGATAAAAAAATATATATATTTAATCAGTTATTTTGTTGAAAAGTAGAATCACACGCTAAGCCCGCCTCGACTCGATACAGAATATCGAAATGTCAAACCCAACCGAAATACGACACACCTGTCAAATATTCATTTTTTATCTGTGTAGACTGTAGATAATAAAATCGTTAAGATGTGACGTCTGTGTTTGGTACCTATATATGTAAAAAAGGCGTACAATACTGACCATTCAGCCACAAGTGGCATTATTAACAAATAATTTTTCTTACTTTTTTGCTTTGTTTAATTAGAAATATCTACTTAAACAGTCTCTCATTTATAATTTTCATGCCTGTATTATTCGAATATACTAAAAATTAAAAACTATTTTCTTAATAACTTTTTTTATTTTGCAGCTCTGGTACTTAAAGCGTTGGCTTTTCCCACTCAATACTCAATTCGGACGGAAAGTGTAGTTGTGAGGTCGAAAAGGAGTGTCTTTACACTACGCCTCCTCTGACTACCCTGCTATGCACGTGGAAGCGTCAAGCAAAATAAAATAAGAGCATGGAAACTAGAATGCAGATATTTTCACTGTTTACCTTTAAGCACTTAATTACAAAGACGATTTTTTTGTCTATTTTTATTTTTTAGGTTCACGCTGTATCTCTCGCACAGCAGGATAACAGGCAGAGGGAACATAGTGTGAAGACACTCCATTCCCCACTTTCCGCCGAATTCGGAGGCATTGCGTGTTAAGTGGCGGAACTTAACGCCGCGCTTTACCTCGACACCAGAGCGAAGTATAATCTAATATCTCGCAACTTTACAACAATGATATAATATTCTTTATTCTTCTCACAATTAAACAAATTCCTACAAGAAAAGTCAGAGGAAATAATAAAGTCCAACACATTATCAAGTTTTCGATGTCTTAGACCGCTCGATATTTAACACTTTGACACCGGCAGCTAATCTGACAACAATTATTTTTTGTTTTCATTTTTTAGCTCGAGTGTCATGGCCGTTGGAATAATCCTTTTAAACGCGTTATTGCATCGTATTTCTGAACGAAAAAATTGTAATAGGAAACTTGGTATGTGAGGTTAACTTTAAAGTAAAATGCATTAAAGATTTACCAAAGAAATTGATAAATAAGCTTGAGTTGATCCCTATAATTATATGTATGTATAAGACTAATATGGGGGCCAGTTGTGGCGCAGTGGCACAAACGTGTGACTGATAACGACAACCAGTCGTTCAATTCATCGATTCGTGGGTTCAATTCCCACTCGAAGAGTGGATATATTTAATATATCCATTTTCTTCGCTCTGGTATCGGGGCAAAGCGCGGCGTTAAGTTCCGCCACTGAACACGCAATGCCTCCGAATTCGGCGGTGCGTGGGGAACGGAGCGTCTTAATACTAGGTTCCCTCTGCCTACCCTGACGCGTGCGGGATACAGCGTGAAGCTAAAAAAAAAAACAATTATCCCCTCATTTGGGAATTGTATCCATAACCAATGACGTATACAGTCAGACTCACTGCGCCACGATAACTTCGCTTCTAACCATTTTCCTATATCACATTATATTCCTAAAAATACGCTATTCAAACCTATTTTTAAATAAAAAAATAATAATTTTGCTATTCATTTTCTTATTGATCATTTTTTTTTCCCCAAATCTTGACCCGTATCAAAAAATAAATAGCTCCCGAGTGCATTCATAATTCCGCCAAATCATTGATCGACGATCAATAAGATCTATACGATCTATGGATCATTCACACGCTGTATCACTACAGGTGCCACTTGTGCGCAATGACTGGTAAGGATTGTACTGTATTAAATTTATAGCGATATATATAATATTTAAATACTTAAAAAAGACATAGAATGCTTATAATATTGTAAATTTTTAATTTCTTATGCAATATTTTCTATTTTAGGACGTACGTACGGGTTTTCATATGAATTTTAAAACACCTTTGCAGCTTCATGCTTCTATTCCCACATTGCAGAGTATTCAGAGAGAAACCAGTGTCAAGACACTCCTTTCTTCACCTTCTAGACAAAATTTAGACATTGTGTGTTGAGTAGCAAAACTCAGTTCTACACTTTGTCTTACTAGAGCGAAAACATTACAATAATTTAAATATAATCATATTTACGAGTGGGAATCGAACCTACAACCAATCGTAGCACAAACCCACGATAGAGGCATTTTACACTTAATATAAAATTAAAAACAGAAAGTTCAAAACATATATTCTCAATACTTGACATATATATTTTAGCACACGCAACTCACTGGATTCTAACCTAAACCGATCACACCCATTGAATTTGTCAAACCATTCCTTTTTAGTTTCGATCATAGAAATAGAAAATATTTTGGAGGCGTAGGTTTTTATAATTGTGAGTCAGTGTGGCCTGAAATGCGTTTGTCGTGTAATCCCCGAAGGATATGGATTATTTTTTTATCAATTATTTTTAATGTCCCCGACGTGGGATATGGCATTATTCGGTTTATTAACTTTTTTATAACTATAGGTACCTATGTGCTTCTAAGAACGGTCGCAACCGTGATGGGTTGTTATTGATGTGGTGTACACGAACTGGCACAGGTAAAAAATTATATTAAGCTCAGTTATATTAAAATTATTTATTAAGCGCAACTAGGTTATTGACTTAGAATCTGAAAATCATTGTTACCGAATCTGTTTTCATCTTTTTTTAGCTTCACGCTGTATCGCGCGCACAGCAGGGTAGGCAGAGGGATCCTACTGTAAAGACACTCCGTTCCTCACTCCGAATTCTGGAGGCATTACGTGTCAATTGGCGGAACCTAACGCCGCGCTTTACCTCTCGACGCCAAAGGGAAGAAAATGGATATTAAATATTTCCATTCCTTAACTTATAATCTAAAATACTGTAACTTTATCTCTTTTCACCGATCAATCTTCTTGGTGTATTTTTCATACAACATGACATTGGCAAAAATAACTTTCTCTGTCTATCCTTTCTATGTTATTATTTGCTCCCAATATATTATATTGCAAACAAATAATTTATAAATTTCATAATAAATAAAATAATAAAAACTATAATGTCCATACCGCACTGTTCCAAGATGGCGGTTCGGCGCGTAAAAGCATCAATTAACTTTTATTGCAAATTTTACATTACTCGTAGGAAGAATATTAAAAGCATTTATTACTCTTAATATTATAATTTTATTTGATTATTATTCATTTTATAATAATATTATGTTACTATTATTTAAATAATGTAATAAGAACTCACCAAGAAATTCTGCACAAATATGTGCATTATCTGATTATCACAAAACATTTCAGTTCTCTTGCATTTTAAATATTAACTTTTTTAATTAAATATAGACTTGCACTTATTAAATTAAACTTGATATTACTTGTAATGTAATATTAACAAATTTTAAGCATCACCTTATTTTTGAAAATCATTCACCTGTCAAATTCCCATTCTTTTTTTTTTGATTTTACAAAATATAATCGACCGGTAAGTTAACTCATACAGCCAGAGAAATGCTATTTTATAAAAATATGATTATTATTTTTATTTCGTTAAAAATATTTAATAAAATAGTATTTTAGATATGCTATTATTAAATTAAATTATTCAACAAAATAATTTGTGTTCCTCAATATTTTTATTTATAGTAAGTATCGTTATAGGTCATCAGCTTGCACATTAGAAACACCGTGAAAAAGAACTGAACTGACTACTTACTGCATAAAATTGTGTATAATATTTTTATTTTTTTAATTCACGCGACAATAAGACATTGTTATTCGTAGGAATATTGGTGTTATATCATGTTTATCAGTGATGAAGTGTAGAATTTTTGTAGAGCTAAGCCGTCGCTATAAGTAATTAATAAAAACCTATGCACGTAAAAAAGACTGGGTAAAGAAATGTATTTTCCGTTGAAATTGAAAAAATTGGAAATAAATTACGTATTTAAATATTTACGCATATTTATTAGTAATAATTAATTTGTTTATTATAATTTACAAAAGATAAAGTAATGAGAATCGTGTTAAATAAACACTTCGCCTCTGATATTTATATAGGTACATAAATTAGTAAATTACAATTAATTAAAAAAGAAGTTACGCTTAGTTTCTTGCGAGAGTTACTCTCAGGTCTTTAGTCAGTCTGTGTCCGGTGGTAAACTGTTTGACGTTCAAAAAATTAAGCATGTAACTTCTTGTTATGAATAAAACTAAATACTTTGAAGGGAAGTGAAGAATGAATACATGAAATTTAAGTATTGCAAATTTTTAAACATCAAAAACGTTAACACAAAATCTCTTTCGATAGCGAAAGGAAGTGAAAAAAAAAACGTGAGAACGTGTCTATGGACAGGGAATGCCCTTTGTCCGAAAGCATAATGCAGTTTATGAATGATTTTTTTTCCTTCACGACGACGGCGCGGTGTGCACAGGTGTATTTGTTTGTGATTTGTTAGAAATAGATGTTAATTTTTATATTTGTTGTTTAAATTTACCGTGAAGAAACATTATTTGCTGTATGATATTACTTTATTGGGGCCAGTCGTGGCGCAGTGGCAAAAGCGTGTGACTGTTGTGGGTTCGATTCCCACTCGAGGAGTGGAAATATTTAAATTTCCATTTTCTTCGCTATGGTGTCGAGGCAAAGCGCGGCGTTAAGTTCTGCCACTTATAACGCAATGTGTCCTATTTCGGCGTTGCGTAGGGAACTCTGCCTGCGCTGTGTGCGGAATACAGCGTAAAGCTATAAAAAAAGATTACTTTATAAATCGTGTGTTTTTTCACTATAGTTTAAAAAATAACAAAATAGCAATCATGTTAAAAAAAACTGGTGATAAGACTTGTTTCAATGATGTTTATTAAAAATTAGAAAAAGTAAAACTTTTAACACACATATTTATTGCAACTGAGTTTTTTAATAAAAGCGACAATAATCCATTTCTACTATCCGCCTTTTAAATGACGAATAAGTATATGAAGCGTAAGAAAATCTTGGATTCTATTAAAATAATAACTTTCATTATACTTTTAAAAATTAGAAATATACACGGCTTATTGTATTTACCTACCGATGCTTTCCCTATCCGATATGCCGATACTCTGAAATATACGTTGATCAAAAGTATTTTATAAATATTACGTAAGTACCTACATATTATTAAATCCCTTACTATTAAAAATATTCTCTTTTCTCCTTTCTGGTACCAAGACAAACCATGACGTTGAATTCCGTCTCAATAGGCAATTTTTCGATTTTGAACTACGAAGTGCTCTTTGACTATGCGGAAAGCACGTATTGCTGAATTATACACTTTATAATTTGCATAGTTTTAGTACTATGGTACTGGTATGCGAAGACGAAGTGAGCAGAAACTCCGAATGCCAAATCATTTCGTTCACAAATTTCCGCTCATTTTATTATAAATTATAAAGAATTCAACGCAACAACATATATTACTGGCTATAAATAATAAGCTTAAAACAAATAAAACAAACACTTACTAGATAATCTTAGATATAATACATTTACAGCGGCCATTGCATCTTGAAGTTGAAGTTCTAAATTTAAGCACCGCGCGTTGGCGGCAAAATAACCATAAACAACTTTGTTTTTTTTTCTGCCTCTTTGTGACTGTATCCTGCCTCTTTTCAGCCAGACCTTTTTAAGGTAGAAATTTATTATATTTATTATGTACACTTTCGGCCATGACCAGTAGCCGTTTTTAATTGTGAATTATGGGGGCTTTTTTTTCTTTTCACATTTCCTGCCCGATCGGAAGGTCACTTTTGTGTTTTTATAGATCTGGATTATTTGTTATTTATTGCTTTTTATAATTGGATTAGATATGGGTATTTTGGGATTGATATTGTAATAGTATTTTTATGCTTTTTACAGCGGATGTGCTTCCCGGTTCTGCTATAAGTTAGGAAGCAACTATAGAAGTTTAAAAGGTTAAATACGTGGCTGAGATTTAGGAAAAAATGTTATTGTTCGATTTTATTACTATTTTTTTATTGATGAATTAAAAATAGCATCCATACCAATAAACGAGTGACCAAGTGAAATATGTACGACAGAAAACATTTTTTTAAAGTGGGCAGAGGTAGTGTACATGCTGAGCGTAGTAACTCAACCTACACTCTGTTACACTCAAATTGTCAATTGAAATGAAAATAATTTAAATATCATTATTACTCTGAGTGAGCAACGAACTCATAACCTAAGCGTTTACAAACAGACACTGTTCCATTGTGCTACAATGATGTCATAGAATATACACCAAGCAAAATAATATAAACATGACAGAAGACAAGAAATATAAGAAAGAAGTTGTTTGACTTCATATTTAAATACCCATATAATGACAAGTTCATTCTAAAAAAATCAAATATATAACAAGTATAAAGAGAATAGCTTCAATTCAAGTTTAACTACAATGAATGAATGACAATGACCATTGTATAGAAGCTAAAAAATGTTATAATCTAGTATCACGTTCAGGATCGTATACCCCCCACGGATCGCAGTACTACTGTCTTTATGTACAGTTCAATAGATTAATTTTTATAGCTTCACGCTGTATCCCGCACACAGCAAGCAGAGGGAACGCAATGTTAAGACACCCCGTTCCCCACTTACTAGATTCTGTCATTGCGTGTTAAGTGGCGGAATTCAATGTCATGCTTTGCCTCAATACTAGAGCGAAAACACTGAAAGACTAAATATTTCAATTCCCCAAGTGGGAATTGAACCTGCAACCAGTCATTTTTACAACTACACTTTGTGCCCGTGGCACTAGGCACGGCTGGCTAGTATTTTGAGACAAAGAATAAACTAATAAAACTAACCTATAATGTAACAAACTTCATGTTTTATCTAGGAGTGTCAAGACAATCCGAAGCTAAAAAAAATTAAAGAAAAAAAAAATCATTCCCCCAACTAGGAATAGAACTCACAACCATTGTGTTGACAATTAGACTTTGACCCACTGCGCCACGACGGCGTCAAACAAAAAACAAATAATGTAACAAATTCTTAACAATTTCTTTAGGGTTACAGAAACTTGTATAGTCCCAATTAAACAGTATTTTGCGAACATCTGGTGAAGATTAAAAAGTACAAAAACATGTATATAAAATCGCGAAAAGGTAAAAAAGTTAGCAATTCTTCCCGACAAAATTATAATCGGCAATGGAGCATGCTTCTTTAATCCATCTGATTTTTTTGCGTTTGAATTTTTTTTTTATTTTTTCAAAACCCCGTCCCGGCTTTACGTCTTCGGGCCTTTGGCATCTTTTTGAGCGTAAAAAAATTGTCTGATAAATGTGTAACAAGTTTTATAGGAGATACTTATATTATTTAATTTATATTTATTATACAGGTATTATGAAGATTAATTTAAGAAATACTTGTAAATTTAAATTTAAACGCAGCGGAATTCGAACCCGCACCTCCTGAATACCGTTCAGGCGCTCTCACCACTGAGCCATGCGTTCTACTACCAGCTGCGTCGAAATTCTTATATGCTTTATTACAACTTATTTTTGTTGTTGTTCAATTTTCCTAAGTGTGGAATAACACTTTAAAAATGTTTAAAAATACTTGTGTTTAAAATTCTTTAGTACCAAATGTACCTAAAAACAGTACTACATACATAAATATCCTGGATGTTCAGGTCACCTTAGCAATAAATCACTTTTTGTATATTAATTAAATGCAGCAAAAATCAAAGTTTGTTAAAGCAATAAAAACTTTTTACTTTTAGTTGTTTTATTATGACGTATGTATATGTAAATGCCACAGACAAGATCTGGTGACACAAAATGTCACCACATTTGAAGCCACCACATTCAATAAGTTTATTTGTTAATATTAATGTATATAGGCAACTTGATAATTATAATATCAAAATCTTAATATTTATTACTTATTTTGATTGCTTTAGTCTGATGCAGACAGAACACAGTATAGAGTTCCGTGTTAGGTGGCAAAATGGAAACTTTTTTGGCTTTAAACAGTAAGTTCTAATCTTCTCTGCTTTTGTGATAAGACAAAAGCGCTGTATTATGTTACGACGGTCAACGCGCAATATCTCTGATTCGGGCAGAAAGTGGAGAACGGAGTGTCTTAATAGTAGATCCTTTCCATCTACCCTTCTATACAGAAAAAGCAGCAAATCTTTTTTGGCTTCACGCTATATGTGTGGGGGACACAGCAGGGTAGGCAGAGGGAACCTAGTGTTAAGACACTCCGTTCCCCACAACAGTTTTTTTTTATTTATTCAATAAAACTATATTACTAAGTGGTAAATTTATACTAATATAATAAAGAGGTAAAATTTGTAACTTTGTTTGTAAGCTAATCTTCGTAAATACTGAACCGATCATGAAAATTTTTTCACTATTAGAAAGCTACATTATTCAAGACTACTATTATAGCCTATATTTTATTATGATTGAACAGAAAATTCAAAGAATCCTAAAGGGGCTCAAATAGGGGATAAAAGACGCAGATCACGCGGCGAAGCCGCGAACTGGTCCCTTGTTATATGATAAAGATATAGATATATTAAAGATAGTGGCCAGTCGTGGCCCAGTGGCACAAGCGTGTGACTGTAAACGACTGGTTGTGGATTCAATTCCCACTCGAGGAGGAAATATTAAATATTTCCATTTTCTTCGCTCTGGTGTCGAGGTAACGCGCGGCGTTAAGTTCCGCCACTTAACACGCAAGCCTCCGAATTCGGCGGAAAGTGGGGAACGGAGTGTCTTAGCACTAGGTTCTCTCTGCCTACCCTGCTGTGTGCGGGATACAGCGTGAACCTAAAAAATAAATAGAATTACAAAAAGTTCATGTGTAAAAATATATGACGTATTTCCAAACAAAATTATTCAATATGACCGTTAATTTAATTAATATAATATATCAAACGATTAGTTCGAGCAATGCTTATGTTAATTAATTATTTACTTTTTCTTGCGCGTTAATGGTCGTCATTATTCTTGGAATAATTATAATTTTGAAATATATAAATATTAAACGTTTTTATCGAAAAACTAAGTACGTAAATAAAATGTATAAGAAATATTATTTTTATTTATCAATTTGTCATTCTTTGTAATTTTTAAGATGTTAAAAACTCTTACACTCCGAATTTACGAATTTTAAACGAATGGCGAGACCATCTCGGTGCAGGCTTTGTACGCAATGGTGGTAGGTTCGATTTCTACTTAAGGAAATTATTATATTAATATTTAAATGATATTTTAATGTCTACTCTCTCGTGACAAGATAAAACGCGGCGTTGAGTCCCGCAAATCAACACGCAATATCGCTGATTCGAGCGGAAAATGGAAAACGGAATGTTTTGACATTATTCTCTCTCAAATCTGTCAAATCTGCTATGCTGGAAAAAGCGTAAAGTCGAAAAAAAAGTGGACGGAGGCTGGAGTGCCATGACATCTTTTCTACAACAACTCTCAACTGCTACTGTTAAATAGCATAATTTGGGACTATTTAAAAAATATATAAATATACTTACAATTAACTCGTGAACATAACACACTCTATACATTATAAGCCGAAACAACAAAAATATCCGATGCATTGCCCGTTATTTGGTGGACATCCCTACATTTCCCCTCAAAGAATTTGAATCTGCATTCAAGCTCTTAAATTATTCCACTGCGCCATGAAGAAAGTAAATGAAGATGATTAACAAAGTAAGGGCTTTTTAGTAGTATGTCTATTAAAGCAATTACTTCTGAAGTAATATTTCATAACATACTTAAATGTTATTAAATTTGTAATTAACTTCATTGACCCACTCATTTCTTATCGTATTATTTTATTGAAGATTCATATTTGACCATAACTACTGTTTTTTTTAATATATAAGCATATAAAGGAAAAACTTTGGACCTCTCTTTACTAAAATTATGATGATAGAGATGAATTTTGGCATAGTTAAAGTTAATTTGGAGAAGAATTAGAGGTAGTTAATATTCTTTGTAATAATGTATTAGGAATATATTAAATTATTAAAATAAATAATACTCTAACTGCCATGTTATGTCGTGTTGCTAGGCAATGCGAATTTAGCAGTAAGAATCTGCATTTTTTTATCTAATACATATTTTAACAATTATTGTCTTATTAAAAACCATACTACTTATTTAAAATCATTTTGGTTTTATAAAAGAAGTAATGAGGTTTAAGCGCAGTGGTACCCCTCGTAGCATGTTCTTTTAGCTAAATTATTACAAAACCGTATTTGCCTCGACACCAGAGCGAAGAAAATGAAATATTGAATACTTCAATTCCTCGAGAGGGAATCAAACCCACAACCAGTCGCATTTACAGTCTCACTTTGTGGAAAGAATATCATCGTGGAGCAGTGTGTCAGTGTCTAACTGTAGCATTACATTTAAAATTGTTTTCATTTCTTCGCCCTAGTACCTACATAAGATAAAACGTGGCGTTGATGTCTACCAATCAACAAGCAATATCTCTAGGTTCTAAGTCAAAGTCATAATAATTAAACCAAATAATTTTATTCAAAAGAAGAAGTTAGTTGCTTCATTTATTAAACGTGAAATAATTTACCACCGGACACAGGTACACTAAAATTAATGCCTCAGACCAAGCAAGAACGTCAGATAACTTTTCTATATGGACTACCCTGCTACATGGTTTACTAAAAAAAAAAAAATTATGCATTATTTCCTAACAAATAGCTAACATCTTTCCATCATTCAACCATAATGAATATTTAATTCATTGTTTTCAATAGAGAGAAAAGGGCGAAACATTCGATTACTAACTAGATAGTCCCGCACGCGCCGGCAAGTGGCGCGCAAATTGAGTGCTCCAATTACGGTGTCGAGTTATATGGGACATGGGATACACATGGGGTGGTTTGCTATAGAGATTGTACATTTACTAGCTTTGAATATGGGATATTGTGTTTTTAATTGATTTGCTTAAAGTGGGGAACGGAGTGTTTTAACACTAGGTTCCCTCTGCCTACTCTGCTGTGTGCGGGATATAGCGTGAAGGTTAAAAAAAAAATTGACGAAGTGTGCTTTTTTCGTTTTGACGGCTATTTTTTTAGATATAGCTTAAAAAATGTTGAGAATATTTTCTGTGCTCTTCTTTTATGTTCACTTGTGAGGCATATTGGATGATGGGACAAAAAAAAATGTGTTTCAGTTCTATTAAATTTATAATAAATATATATTAAAGTACGACTTTGTGGCGGAAGCCACTTAGCAATGTCCCGAATTTCAGGCAAATAATGAAGAGGTTTTCTCTTTCTACTTCTAGCGAAATTTAAAGTCATAATCATTGTTTTTCAGGTAGGTACTGTACTAACGCTACCACGACGACGTCTAGTACATAAATTATGTTGTATCTTCATATTTACAAGTTAAAAACTTACTTACATATTAATTTCTGATAATTACTAAACGTTTGGTAAGTTATTACAAACTTTTATTAATATGATACTACAAAAGAACTTATAAGAATCCACAAAAATATTTTATTTTTTAATACAAACTTTTATCAATAAAATAATAAATTTATTTATTTAAAAAAAATGATTTATTTTTTTATTTTTTATCTACATCTTTCATCAGCCTATACATCAACAGCCAACCGTCTCTCATTCCCCATTTGCAAGAGGCACGTGACCTAAAATGGCGGCGCTTTAAGTTCGTATAAATCAAGAGGATTGGCGGCTAATCGACTGCCTCAGGCGCGAAAACAGGCAATACCGTCGGAAATACGTTAACTTATGACCGTGTGTAAATAGAGGGCAATTGATATAGCAATATTGGTTTAAAATTATGCTGATTAAAGCAATCTCTTACGTTGAACTCAAATACAATGGTAAAGGCCTAACTAAAAATGTAAAAAAAAACGCTTAATGAAGAAATAGCTTCACGATTTTTTCCACATAGCAGGGTCAGAAAGAACTTAATCTGAAATCATAACGTTTTTCTCGTTCTGACTGAGATCAGGATCTGGCGTGTTGAGTAGCGGAACTCAACGCCGCGCTTTATCTTAAGATACTAGAACCATAAAATAATTATAATTTTTTTTTTTAGCTTCACGCTGTATCCCGCACACAGCAGGGTAAGCAGATGGAACCTAGTGTTAAGACACTCCGTTCCCCACTTTCCGCCGAATTCGGAGGCATTGCGTGTTAAGTGGCGGAACTTAACGCCGCGCTTTACCTCGACACCAGAGCGAAGAAAATAGAAATATTAAATATTCCCACTCCTCGAGTGGGTTAATGACAGGTTAATGAGAAAATATTTATTAAGGGATTTTGTTTTCAAAAAGTATTATGAATTACAAAAAAAGTCTTTAAGCAACTGTATTACTATTGGTTGGTTGCGAAAGAAATTTTTAAACAATATTCTTAGTATTATGCTCATCTTTTGTGCATATTTATTGTTAAAACTATTCAATAAAAGATAAAAATAAAAACATTTTTTTTCTTTTAAACATTATTTAATATACCTAAAATATTATCCCAAGCGGCGTTAAGTTCCGCCACTAAACACGCAATGCCTCCGAATTCGGTGGTGCGTGGGGAACGGACATACAGCACGGTAGGCCCCATACAGCGTGAAGCTAATAAAAAATATTACCTAATTATTTCAGTCCCAATCGATATAAAAAAGCTATCTATAAAAACAAGAATCTAATTTAATAAACAAGAAAAGTTAAAATATAAAAATTAACATAAAAAAAAGAAACTTTTAAACACACAAACAGAAGTAACAAGTAACATTCAATTACAAAATTCAAATCAACAATTCGTATGAATCCTAAGGATCCAAGCAAGTATAATTCGTTCGTTGCTTACACCAACAATTTCTTTATAAAAGGGATGGCAAATTGAAAAGTCGAGTTCCGTGTAATCGAATCGATTCACGGCCCACATCAAAGTCTTAGATTTAATTCGATAAATCGTTTGAAAATTATCGAACAAGCAGAATTGGCACTTCCCTAGCTTACACGGGAACGTCATTTGCGTTTTTAAATAAGTATACGTTGTGTGTTTAATATGTATTCTGTTCAAATGTTCTTATATATGTTTTTTTTTTCTTGAACAGATGTAATTATTTTTTAAAAAATCTGAGATATGTTTATAAAACTGTTGACTTAGTTTTTAAAACTAGAGCATAAAAACAGTCAGGGGTCAGTCGTAGCGTAGTGGCGCAAAGTGTAAAGCGACTGGTTGTGGGTTCCATTTCCACTCGAGGAGTGGAAATATTTAATATTTCCATTTTCTTCGCTCTGGTGTCGAGGCAAAGCGCGGCGTTAAGTTCCGCCACTTAACACGCAAGCCTCCGAATTCGGCGGATAGTGGGGAACGGAGTGTCTTAGAACTAGGTTCCCTCTGCCTACCCTGCTGTGTGCGGGATACAGCGTGAAGCTAAAAAAAAACTTTTATATGAAAAATCTAATTTGCTTCACCGTTTGTAAATAATTTTGCCATTAAGACAGTTGATGATACTGAGTTAAGCATTGGCTACGTTATTTTTTTTAAAAAAATCACCCCAAAGGGTTGCAATGTTACAAAATATCGGTAGTCGCGCAGTTCACGCGGCGAGGCCCTAGTTAAATGCGCTAGTTAAATAATAAATATAAAATAAATTGCTTGCCAAACAGCAGAACTTAACGCCGCAACGCTGTCCCATTAAATAATAAAATAATAAATATAATTAAAAAAAAATTGAAAGCCAACCTCAAACATCTATTAACATAAATTTAGCAAATTTAGCAAATTCCCTTTAACAAATCATACCTAGAACTTATTTCTCGATGTGATTTGATTGAAATGAAATAAGAAATTGAATTTAGGAACATTACAAAGTGAGGCAAAGTGATTTTATTTGCCGCTACGCCGGAGCCCCGAGTTATTGCGTTACTGCCGCATCGAGTTAAACGCTTTGATCCACCGTTTGATTGTCTGATGTCATCATCTCATTACCTTTCGTTATACTCGTACTGCAAAAGGTTAAATTGCTAGACTATAATAGTTTATTATGTAACTAAGTTGAAAACATTGTATCTAGGCTTTTAAAGTATACCTTAGAACCTTATTTAATAAATAAAATACAATAAATATAGTTGGGGCCAGTCGTGGCGCAGTGGCACAAGCGTGTGACTGTAAACGACTGGTTGTGGGTTCGATTCCCACTCGAGGAGTGGAAATATTTATTATTTCCATTTTCTTCGCTGTGGTGTCGAGGTAAAGCACGGCGTTAAGTTTCGCCACTTAAAACGCAATACCTCCGAATTCGGCAGAAAGTGGGGAATGGAGTGCCTTAACACTACCTACCCTGCTGTGTGGGATACAGCGTGAAGCTAAAAAAAAAAGTAACTACTTGAAAATATTGTATCTATCTCTTAAAATAAATAAAATATAATAAATATAGTTAACCTATGAAAATCCTTTTTTTTTGTCGATACCAGTCTGGTTGTGGTTTCGATTATCACTAGAGAAATTGAAATATTTAATACTTCATTTTCTTCGGTCTGGTGTCGGCAAAGCGCGGCGTTGAGTTCTGCCAGTTAACACGCAATATCTTCATAATTTCGCATAAAATTAGAAACGGAGTGTCTTAATTCTAGGTTCCCTCCGTCTATTCTGCTCTGTGCGGGATACAGCCTGACGAAAAAAATATATATTTATAAGTTCTTACGAGATGGCGAGAGGCAAGATGTTATTGTAGTGCCATTGTACCGTATTTAGAAGAACGAAATTGAAAAAGATTTATATAAAATTAGACGGTATACCTAATGTTTTATCCCTAGTTAGATTCCCAGTAGTAGTAGTAGAACGTAGACTTACTTTACAATATGAGGAAAATAGGAAGAGATAAAAATATATTAACTTTTTTTTCTAATTATACTTAACATTCATATTGATTACTTCTCTAACAACCATTTCATTTAATAATGAAGTAATTATTCTTATAATAACCCTATCGATAGGGCAATAAAATTAAGGCTAAGTAAAAGTTAGGATTACTATTGCCACTAAAGATAGCTACTGTTTTATAACTTCTTCATCTCCCATTATCAACACTACCTACTTACACAAAAACATCCATCAAAACCGATGAAAACACACATAATTAGAAAAGTATTAACCATGAACCTGTACCCTTGGGTCTTTAAAAAAAAAGTTCACCCTTCAAAGCTCACCAAAGCATAAGAAACACTTCCTTGCGCCAAATGTACGATATATTTGTGTTCCCCTCGACTCTACGGTCCTTACATGTTAAAGAATCCATAAATAATATAGTTGACGCACAGGATTGTTGGGCCCCCTTGTAAATTTACTCTGTCTATGGTGCCTAATGCCCCCATTGTCTGGGCGGATTTATTATTCATTTTCCTAATACATCTGTGATCTGACGGTTTTGGTTGAAGTTTCGATTGCGGCGAGTGGTTTTTTTTGATATTTGAGTAGAGTTGCGAATATTGTTTACTTGTTTTTTTGGTTAATTATTTTCGGGTGTTAATGAGAATGTTATTTTTTTTAGTTAAAAAGATTTAGTTAAGGCCATCGTGGCTTAGTGGAATAGGGTCTAACTGTAAACGTAGTGGTTGTGGGTTCCTTTCTGATGATTATTTATTATTTTCATTTCTCCGCTAGTGTCTACGGCGCTTAGTCCTGCAATATCTCTGTTTTGAGCGGAAAGCGGAGAAGGTAGTGTCTACACACACTCTACTAGACTCTCTGATAACCCTAAGATAAGCACGGGATAAGCACGAAGCTTCTTAACAATACATTTAAATATTATATAAGTATTTTTGTTTTGTTTTTGAAAATAATATTGTTAGTGAAAAGTGTCAAAATGCAGTTAAAAATGTGAAACGTATTAATTATGATTAAAATCTAATTTCTATTAAACAATCACATAGATGATAATATAAAAGAAAAAAAAATATTTAAAAAGGCAGAAATAATAATAATAAATATATATAAATCAGTACTCAAACAATTTCAAGGCACTAAAACACCGCCCTTTGCCATTGCTCAATAAAAAAAAAGAAGGACCATAAACAAAAGCGGCGCGAAACTTATAGTTTAATAATGGCGTAACATTTGTTTGAATTTGTCGGTTGGAGTGGCGCCTGCTGGCAGTTTTATTAAATGCCATGATACCTCTTTACACTTGCTTATTGCCACTTGTGGTTTGCCCTTTTTTTCATTTTAAATATAATGAATATTCTGTAGAAAAACTGGCGTGGCGCAGGCGATATGGTTATGGGTTCGATTCTTGTTCGAAGTCATAATATTTAAACTATTTCCTGGTTATAGTAGGACAAAGCGCGATGTTAAGTTGTGTTACTCAACACGCAATGTCCGGATTCGGGTAAAAGCTGAGAGTGTATTAACTTTAGGTTCTCTTTTGCTTTGCTTGATAAAACGTAGAAAAGTTTCATCATTCTTTTTTTTTTTTTTTTTTTACTTCACGCTGTATCCCGCACACAGCAGGGTAGGCAGAGGGAACCTAGTGTTAAGATACTCCGTTCCCCACTTTCCGCCGAATTCGGAGGCGTTGCGTGTTAAGTGGTGGAACTTAACGCCGCGCTTTACCTCGAGACCAGAGCGAAGAGAATGGAAATATTAAATATTGCCACTCCTTGAGTGGAAATCGAACCCACAACCAGTCGTTTACAGTCACACGCTTGTGCCACTGGGCCACATTTGTTTCGTTTTGTACTTAAATTTACCTACATTCTACCAATACGAATACATCTATACCTAATCTAGATATGTATTAATTTCCTTTACATAATGTGTAATTGTTATTAGTTTTTCTTGAAGATATAAGCAAATTTTATAATTTTTAATACTTTCAAATAATTAAATCAGCTACTGTTAAATGACTCAGATGCCATACTTAATTTAATGAAATCAGGAAAAAGTTTTGACCACACCTATTTCTCAAATTTACAGACTTTGATACGAAAAATAAAAAAAAAAAACAATTAACAACAGTTTTACACCATGCTGTTAGTTCAGTCACGGTCTGACAGCAAGGAATATACCAAACAAATGAAATGAAAATGAAATAGCTTCACGCTATATCCCGCACACAGCAGGGTAGGCAGAGGGAACCTAGTGTTAAGACACTCCGTTCCCCACTTTCCGCCGAATTCGGAGGCTTGCGTGTTAAGTGACGGGACTTAACGCCGCGCTTTACCTCGACACCAGAGCGAAGAAAATGGAAATATAATTTCCACTCCTCGAGTGGGAATCGAACCCACAACCAGTCGTTTACAGTCACACTCTTGTGCCACTGGGCCACGACTGGCCACCTATATGTAAATACCAAACAATAAGTAAAATAATAATAAATATAATAATATATCAGCCACTGGCAGAGATTTGTAAGTACATTAATATAGTACCTACCTCCATACACACAAACTACAACAAATTTATGTATGTATTTAAAGTAGAAAACTTTAAAAGCAGCGAGGTTTTAAGATTAAATATTTTATTCTCTCTGACGAGATCTTGCTCTTCGGGGAAAAGCGTACAGCTGGAAATAAAATATACTAAAAGAATATTTATTCAGAAAACCACATCAAATTACGCTTAAACTGCCTTGTTGATTATTTTATAAGGCAAAAAATGTTTTTTTCAGTTAATAAGTAATTTGTTGTGTAAGTTCACCTTTTTAATTTAAATAGTTACGTCATTTTTTGTTTAGCTTAATGCCTTTTCCCATATAGCAAAGTTGGCAAAGAGAACCTAGTGTCGAGACACTCCGTTTTTCAAGTTGCTAGAGTTTAAAACAAACAACAAGCCCAAAGATCAAGAATAACATGCACTAGAATCGTCTTTTTAATTCGCTATTTCTCCAAAATGCTTCTTTATGTAGTCTAGACTTATTTATATCTATCAGAATATAGAATTTGTGAGGTATATGTCTAAATAACTGTATTATTTAACATGTTAAATAATCAAGATACATAAGGGAAAGGAATAAATAGGTATAAAATGAGCTGCAAACAAATGATAAGCTGGAATCGACGTCAGAATAGAAATGAATCAATCAATGATCAGCAACAGTAAAAGTATAAATTTTATTAAAATTTCTAGAATTTCATTAAAAAATTTAAAAAAATAGGCAGCTTCGCGCATTTTCTCGCAAAGCAGGGTCAAAGACAACTTAATGTAAGACACTATTTAATTCTCTATTTTCCGCCCGAAATTAACACATTGCCTTTTATAAGTTAGCATAAGTTCCACGCCCATTGCGCCACGATGGCTTGCGTAAAATTAGAAAATTAATTTATAGATGTAGTAGTTACGTTTCAGCAACTATTAGTTAAATATATTTAAAATAACATATATCTACGAGAAAATAGGTCATAAAAAGAATTTAAGGCTTTTTTTTACTTACTACAGCAAGAATATCGGGTTCACACTAGGAACAGAAACCATTCTATAGTCACAGGATCCGGATACGTGAGCATTTTCAAGTGCATCAGATGACAGAAAGTCGGTCAAAACAATGTTTGTCAAAAGAGTTTTTTAAGTTAGTAATTATTACAAGTTAAGCTGTACAATTGATTTGTAAGTAAAATATCAAAGTGAAAAAAGGCACTCCCTGTGCCTTTTGAATTAGATTTCGCTCTGACTACTCTACTATCCAGCAAAATAGCTTGAACCTGCTGAAATATCAAGGGAACAAATACCGCACGGTATTTTGAACATAAATAGATGTTGATCAAATTAAAACGTCGAATTGTTTGTAAGTACTTTGTGTCTTTTTATTTTAAAACATTGTTTCATTTCTAGGGTGATTAAAATAAAAAAAAATATTTCAAATCAAACAGTTATATTTAAAAAGTTTATATATAAATATTTTGTTTGACTTTAAAATATAGTTTTACTCACATTGTTTTACGAATAAGAATGAAACTTAAAAATGCCTGCCCTCAAAAGTATACATTTTCGATTTATCAACTTGTTCCCGTCTGATACGAAAATATTAGCATGAAACTAAAATCTTACGATATCACTACTAAGGAGCGATATTAAAATTTTAAATAATTTTATCATTTCAAAAATAAACAATTACATTCATTAATTTATAAATAAATGTTATCTTTACAATATTATTTTTGACATTTCCTATTTTTTTTTTTTGAACCAAAAACATTATAAGACTATGATTTACACCAACCAGCCTATTATAAAGCTACTCGAGCTAGATATATGTAATTTAACAAAATATCTATGGTAAATGGGTCTCAGGAAAGACGTCCATTTTGATTCGGAGCAAGAAATATGCGTAAAGGTATGTCTATAGGTACGATGGAGGCTACGCAGTATATAGGGGACAGTGAGAGTGCTGTACTCTGATATATATTGACGCGGTACATTCCGCGTTAAGTTACATTACGTGGGGAATTAATTATTTACGATATTAATATCTACTTTTCACATTTTAAAGTATTATACACACACTAAGGAAATTAAAAAAGATATTTTTGGAAAATAAATATATAAAAATGTTCTTTTCAAATTAATATATGTTTTGATATTATGTTTTTGGCGGTCTGATTGTGATTTGAGTGAAAATGGACATGAAACATGATGAATATAATATGTTAAAAATTAACTTAGGTCTATTTTTCTAGAAAATGTCTATTCTTCGATTTTTCATCTTAACTGTAATGTCTATAAATATTACATATTACCAATAATACCTCAAGGTTCAAGTCAATGCTTCTGTTTTCGTTTAGAAGTATATTATTTATACATTTAGAATTTATTTAATATTCAATATTAAAAGTATCTTTATTCAAATAGACTTTTGCAAGCACTTTTGAAGCGTCGAGTGAACACAAAGCTACCACCGACTCGCAAGGCAGTTCGGCTGTTACTCAACAGTTACTCTTTTCAAATATAAATACTATTTTATTATTTGATACAATGGTAGCTAACCTGTACTGGCCTCAAAACAGATTAATTCCATGCATTTTTATTCTTTAAATATTCTTCTACAGTATAAAAACCCTTAGTTATTAATATGTTTTTGCAATGATTTTAATTTTTTCCAACGGTAAATCTAAAACAAGCTGTGGAATTTTATTATATATGCATATACTCAGACCTATAAAAGATGTATTTACTTTTTGGTATAGCATGCTGTTACAGGTTTATCTTTATACTCCTATACCACAAATATGGTTCTTTTTGTAAAACAAAAAATAATGTGACTTTTCCTGCTCAATGTAGAGATCTTTTGGTTATTTACTATTTATATAAATATATTTATGTATAAATATTAACAAACATGAACGGCATTAACCCTTAGTCGAGAATTCCGAATCATATTTTATGTAAATGTATTTACCACATACATAAGGTAAATAAAATACGTAAATAGAAGAGTATGAAGAAAATATACTTACCTCACAAACTCATAATAATAAATATCAACTACTACTAAATCTAAACAAATTTTAAATCATTCCAAAAAATAAATTAATTTAATACGCCAAAATAAAATATTTACCAAATGAAAAACATTGTGGGATATACCATGTTACGCGCAGCAGCCGGCGACGGGGCGCGGCGTGCGGGCCGAAGATAAGCGGCTTAGCTCCGCATCCGAGAGGGACAGCACTATACCCAACAACCATACGAAAGAGCGAGACAACAACACATCACTATATACATCTGCGACTATTACTGCGTACAACGAGTCCCTTTAACGAAATTCAAAAAGGTTTTATATCCAGTTTATTTTGTTTGACTTTAAGTTTTATTTATCTGTGCTAAGTTTTTGTTTTATTTACTCTGTAGCTGTCAGTTGCGTGGCGGGTGATTTGACGTTAAAATAAAAATACATTTTCGAGGAATATCTACGACGCTACAAGTAAAGTTTGCTTTGGTATAGTTATGTACGGGCACAATTTACCGTGGCGTCTAAACAGCTAATTTTAAGAGAACTTTAACCGAGTCGAGTAAAGATTTCGATGTTTTTTATTTTAATGATGGCGGTCTTACATTGTAATGTTATGTCGCCTTGCTGTATACCGACTTAGCAACGTTTCGTAAAACCTCTGTTAAGTATATTTTTTAAATTACACTCATTAGGTTTTTTAAGCTGAGAATCGACAAGGTGAAACGTATTAGTTCACGTCATAAAAAATACAAATTGTTTTTATTGGTATCCATGTTTTTATAGGTTTCCTTATTATTTTTGCCTTGCCTTTGTCTTACTATAAAGTAATGTAATAAACTTCCTTAGTAAGATTTTCAGAAGTCTTTGGAAGTATGTATTTATTAATGTTTTTTTTTCAGTCTCATGCTATATCTCTTATAATATGGCAAAGAAAGAAAGCCTAGTGTCAAAATACTCCGTTCTCCCTATTACGCCTAAATTCAAGACATTACGTATTAAATGACGAAAGTTAACGCCGTGCTTTTTCTTACCACAGCAAGGAAACGAAAATCATTTCATTGTTATCATTCTTCTGAGAAGGAATTGAACCCACATCATCACTTAACAAGTCTTGACACACTCTCTATGCCTACCGTGGTATGGGGGGAAACTGCGAACTGAAAATATGTTCATATTATTCACATAATCTCATTCATAACTCTTTCTTAACATAATACTTATTATATTATCAAAAGAGTGTAAGTATGTATATAAAAATATACCTATCATCATTTTCAAATTTAGAATTGTAAGAAAAATCATTTAATATTTTCCTGAAATTGTTTTTTATGAAATGTTCAAAGGTTATGTCTCAATATTTATTATTTACAGTTTTAAAAATTAATAAAATAAACCTAATACCTATTTTGTAAACTTTCAATAAAAAAGTTCAAGAGAAACCAATTCATTATTCCCCAAAGATTGACGTTAAATTTTTTACACAATTCAACTAAGTCGTAGATATAACTTAAGAAAATCTTGGTTGTAGGATGTCTTTGATCACGAGTATAGGTAAAGACGCTACAGCCGTGATACAAGATTTATACCCGGCTTTTCCTCATTTTAAACATATTATGAATTGTTGCTAACTCTACCTGAATTTTTTTTGGCTTCACGCTGTATCCCGCACACAGCAGGGTAGGCAATGAGAACCTACTGTTTAGACACTCCGTTCCCCATTTTGCACCGAATTCTGGAGGTATTGTGTGTTAAGTGACGAACTTAACCCCGCCCTTTGCCTCGACACCAGAGCGAAGCAATTGTAAATATTAAATAATTCCATTCCTCGAGTGGGAATCGAACCCACAACCAGTCGTTTACAGTCATACACTTGTGCCACTGCGCCATGACTGGCCCCAACGCCACGCAATGTTTAGAACTCAGTTAAAAAGTGAAGAACGGAGTGTCATTGTGTCAACGGAGTAACTTCTGTCCACTCGAGGATTGGAAATATTTAATATTTCCATTTTCTTCGCCCTAGTGTCGAGGCAAAGCGCTGCGTTAAGTTCCGCCACTTAACACGCAATCAATGCCTCCGAAATTCGGCGGAAAATGGAGAACGAAGTGTCTTAACACTAGGTTCCCTCTGCGTACCCTGCTGTGTGCCGGATACAGCGTGAAGCTTATGTTGATTTTTGATAAGGATTATGAGAAATATCTATTGGCCTTCCACATTTCTCTATATGAACTTTAATTATGTCAACTTTCATAGTCCTGTGTCACATAACATTCCAAAAGAGCTTGGAAATGTTTTCACAATGTCCCTTGTAGAAATTGTTTTACAATTCCAATTATTTCCAATTTCAGTTTTGAACAAATAATTAAATTGAAATAAATCACTCTAAATAAAAGTTTAAATTCTTACATTTACATTAACTCTCATATTTATTAAAAGTAATTATAAACCTACCTTGTGGCCAGTCGTGGCCCAGTGGCACAAGAGTGTGACTGTAAACGACTGGTTGTGGGTTCGATTCCCACTCGAGGAGTGGAAATTATATTTCCATTTTCTTCGCTCTGGTGTCGAGGTAAAGCGCGGCGTTAAGTTCCGCCACTTAACACGCAAGCCTCCGAATTCGGCGGAAAGTGGGGAACGGAGTGTCTTAACACTAGGTTCCCTCTGCCTACCCTGCTGTGTGCGGGATATAGCGTGAAGCTATTTTTTTTTATATCTACCTACCTTACTTTATCGGAAAAAATGAAAAATCGCCTAAAATTTTTGAGTCTTTCCCGTATTTTTATCGAAATATACATACAAATAACTATATTAGTCCATATAAAACAATAAAATAACAAAACAATCGCATGTAACACAACAAATCAGAGTAACCCGAGCCCACCATTCACATCCACATTCTTCCGCTACCGCTCACCAGCTCGGGTGACGGCGGCGTGCGGCTTCAGTCGATGCCCGGAGACCTATTGGGTTACTAGCTAGCTTTACATGTCTTACACTTTGATTAAATAGCTTGGTTGTTAATTAAAAATGTAATATAGACTTATAATTAAATATGAGACAAATAATCATTATTTTTGGGGCAAGTCGCAAGAGTGTGACTGTGAAGCGACTGGTTGTGGGTTCGATTAACACTCAAGGAGTAGAAATATTTCCATTTCATTCGCTCTGGTGTCGAGGCAAAGCGCGGTGTTAAGTTCCCGCCACGTAACACGCAATGCCTCCGAATTTGGCGGAAAGTGGGGGAACGAATTGTCTTAACACTAGGTTTCCTCTGTCTACCCTGCTGCGGGATACAGCGCGAAACTAAAAAAAATTCATTGTCTACAACGTAGGTATACCTATACTAAATGAAATAAAGCGATTAGCAAGCAATAGAATAATAAAAGCCTGTTCTTCTATCACTTTTCAAATAAAGTAATTGAAGATTTATTTTTGGTTTTATTTAATTAAAAACATATTTTTTGAGTGTAGAATAAGCACACACATGGTTAAGTAGCGGGGATTGAACTCACTACCAATTTAAAGTTAGTCGTTGTCCCTCTACGCCACGATAGCCTCAAATATGGGTATAAATTAAAAAAGACATTTAAAGAAAACGTATAAAAATTTGAACGCAGCGGGATTCGAACCCGCGCCTCCTGAATACCGTTCAGGCGCTCTCACCACTGAGCCATGCGTTCTACTAGCCGCTATATTCAAATTTTTATACGTTTTCTTTAAATGTCTTTTTCAATTTTCCTAAGTGTGGAATAACACTTTAAAAATGTTTAAAAGTGGGTATAAATTAATTATTAATTGTGAGGCAGATTAATAATATAATAAATACCATAGAGAATTAAATATTCTAAATAAGTAATACAAAGACGAAATTGGTTAAGAAATTTTATTGCAGATGGCATTTATTACTGCATGCAAACTGTGGTAAAATTAGACTTTCTCGATGGCTTTTTCTATTTAATAATTTAAAACGCAACATTAACTTGTTTTTATTAATTATTAATTATAATTTGTGTACGGACATATCTATAGTTTACATATTCGTACTTTTTGTTAAGGCTTCTTTGTTTTATACTTATATTGATTTGACATTTCCCTTATTGAAAACTATTCTTATAAGACTCGTGGAGTACGTATAGTACCCGGCAATAAACAATGCACATCGATACTTATAATGAAACAATAGTTAGCTTCGACTTCGTAGAGCGTTGTCTCTGTCGCTTAAAATAATAACAATGAGAAACGTCACATACCAACTGAGTGACAAAGACAGCGCTCTACGAAACCGAAACTGACCAACTGTTTCATTCTTAGCATCGATGTGCATTATTTATTGCCGGGTACTATACTTACCTATATATTTCTCAAAGATTTTTAATTTTTTAAATTTACTTTACTTTTTATTACTTTATATTTTATTCCTCTAATTACATAAATATTATCTAATTACAGATCGTGCAATTAATTGAACGTGCGTATTAAATCTTAGCTTCATGATTGTAATATAATAATTTGAATTCGTCGTTTAGATATATACCTACTTACTTACTAGAGAAAGATAAAAATTTACAAATTCAGTTGTCTTTATTTGTAAGCTATTATATATAATAGAGCTTTCTATAAATATATCGTTTTTTCTTTCAGCTTTTTTTGCAAAATCATAAATTCTAAGCTTAACCTAAGGTCGACAAAGATGATCTTGAGGGCTATCTGCCCTCAATTCAAATATCTGTTGTTATAGTTACATTTTGCAGTTTTCTGTTGGTATGCAAAAACCGAAACTTCAGGACCTCCATGCTAATGGCAACTTATTGTCAGTTCCTTACGCACAACGTTGTAATAATTATTATCGATTCAACCTTCTAAATCGATTTTTTAGGGGGTGAAAAGTATTTTTTATATAGGTATGTATATCTCATCTACAAGCGTCCAGCGTTGTCCAGTTGTAATTGTGTGATTGTGGTGATATTTATGACTAAAAATTTTATATTACTATTAAAAGTAGGTAGTTAAAATTTTTATTTATGTAACACAATAAGCATCCAAAATCTAATAATATGATTAATGCATATTTCCTGTAGTCCCTAATTCATAAATGTTTTATAAACTTTTCACTTATTCATTTGGTACATACAGCGACATCTATGAAAAAAATATTCAAAAAGTTACTAATGTTGTACACCGTGTACTGCCATCTAGATTTTTAGTGTACAGAAAAGATTTTTTTAAGATATTTTTAGAGAAATGCATAATATAAAGCTTGAGATATCAGTATTTATCAAATTAATAATTTTATTAGAAATAATATTTATTTATTATTAATTATAATATTAATTATTATAACATTTTTATATTTTTTACTAGCAACATTAGAAAACATAATTAAAGTATTGACATTGTGCAGCGTGCACATTGCAACACTCACTAAGTCTAGACATGGCGCGCCTCAACAGGATGTTTGGAGTGTTAAATATATTTATATATTTTAGTGTATTTTTATGTTGTTTTACAAGTTCTGCAAACGCAAATGTCGAATTAAACGAAGACAACTGGCAGCAAATGCTCGATGGAGAATGGATGGTTGAATTGTAAGTGTTTACTGTCACCGGTACCGTACCAATTTTCAGAACGTGTCATAATTTTTCTATCTCTTAAAAATAACTGGTTTTTGTTAAGTCAAACATAAGTTTTGTTCCGGGTTTCATTAAAAATAACGTGGTTTATACATAAAATGTTTAAAAAAATGAGTAATTTAGAGAACATTTTGTCTATTCAATGAGGGTCAATAAACTTCTACAAGGTCGTTAAGGTCTAAGCACCATTTTAGTCATCACATTGCTGTCTATTGTGTATTTTATTAAATAGAAAAGTTTTTGCACGTCGCGTAGTATCTATTTCATCGTATATATAGTAATTGAATCAAATAGAAGATTGCTCCATCCAGGCATGACTCATAATAGGCTAGTAATTGAATACTGCACCGATTTGTAAATTTTCGTTGCATAATATCCTTGAGAGTCTGAGACTTGTAGGTACTCTGATTTCATCTCTCATTACTTTAGTTAGCTAATTGTAACTCAAATATCATCATTCATTAATATTAGTTTCCCTTGATTTAGTTACATAGAATATAATAAGTTCTATAAAAAGTAGAAATTTTATCACCTTTTTAAGGGTAAGTTGAAGAAAGGCAGCTATAGTTTGTAAAATGTACAAAATACACATTTATCAAATTATATTATGTAAACACATTGTTTTTTTTTTAAGAAACAGTTGTAGCCTTTGTTTATAAATATCACCAAGAATGTAGTGTGTAAATGTTTGTTTTCAAAGTCTTCAACAATTGAAGATAAAATTTACTTCAACATGTCATTCTTTATTATAACTTAATGTTATTACAGTATGGGACTAACATATTAGTTGTTAATAGTAAGAGGAATGGTGTATTATCGGATTTCTAAAATGATTATTCAATTTGAAACCTGATGTCCTTGCAAGGATGATAATGAGATTAACAAAGTTCTTTAAGCTTCTTGTTTAAGCTAATTTAGTATTAAATATATCAGCTCTATATTCATATACTGTTAGTGCATAAATATGTATGTGAATATATTTAGCTTCTAGTGTGAAATAGAGGCCTCTTCCAGATCTTTTGAATTCCAGTTTGATTGTACCAGCTATCATCATTGTTTTCAGGCTAACTCTTACTTTTCCATCCTCAATTTCTTTTTACTTCGTATCTTGGTGTCCATTTTGTTTTACATCTTTTGTCCATATATTGGACCTTCCCTGCATCTATTTGAGTTTTTATAACAATAATTTTTGTACCTCACCAAGGGAAAAAAATAATTAATAGTTTTTTTTTCTTTCTCTGTCTTTGTGCCTTAAAAAAAAGAGTAGATGTTGACTGTTCTCCCGCTCAACATGCCACATAATTTCGGACGAAAAATGGAGAATGGTGTGTCTTGACACTAAATTCTCTCTCACAACACTGCTATGCTTCATTGCCATTAAAGTATTATTAAATTTTAACACTATGTGTAAAATATAAATATATTTTTGTCATAACATTTAACATCAATTTATATTTAATACAGTTCTTGAACTTTTATAGACATAGTTTTAATTATAATTCTCGACAGATGTACAAAGTAGAAATAGATATAATCAATAAAGACATTATTGATTACAAATCTTTCTACTTTGATCCTTAATATTTGTGCTATCTTCTTATTTTATACCATTTTTTGTAGTACTTATATTTGTACATCTTCACATTTTTTTATCATAGCTGGGTAATTAGAGTGAATGGAGAATCAAGATCAATCAATTCTAATTTCATTTCTATTTTATTCTAAACTAGCGGCTCGTTCGCGGCTTCTCCGCGTGAACTATGTGGTTATATTGCAACCCTCGGGGGCGCATTTTTAAAAAGTAAAGTAGCCTATGTTTAAGCTTAGATTATCAACTATATTTATGCCAAAATTCATTACAATTGGTCAAGCAGTTTAGATTTTTCATATAAACTTTCATCCCCTATTTCAACACTTTAGAGGTTGATTTTTAAAAAAAGGAGTAGCCTATGTTAGACCCAGTCACTTTTATTACTTTCATTCTAAATTTCATCCAAATCGGACCAGTCGATTAGCCATGAAAGCGTGACAGACAAACACACAGACTTTCCCATTTATAATATAAGTATGGATTCATTTCTCCACATTTTGCTTCAAATAAAGACATTCCCTGTTGAGTGATGGAAGTCAACACACTTTTTAATATCCTTTTGCAGATATGTTTTGCCTAAATATTGTATTAGCCTTTTAATTAGGATAGTGAACATTTTATCATATGGCATAAATCAATTATAAAAAAATTATGTGTGTAAATAACATTCTCTATCTTTACTTTTTATATTTATCAAACTAATCATTAATTTATGACAAACACCTACTGCAAAACAAAAATGGGTGACGGCTGCATTATGACATCATTGCGAGAACAAAGTCTGATTCACTGTTTATACCTTATTTTAGCTACTTTTGGTAAAACTAATTTTAACATTGTTTAGATAATTTTCTAATTAATAACCTTTAAAGAGCATAATTTGTAGGGTTATTGTAAAATTATATTGAATTCAAGTAATGTATAGAAATTTGTAATCCTTATATATATTTCATTTTCACACATTACTTCGCATGTTCCATATTACTTACTAAATAATATATAAAAAGACTGGCACAGTTTTTGAGCACGGTCGCAATTGGTTGCGCGTTCGATTCCCACTCGGAGGAATGGTCACAATTTAATTATTTTATTTTCTATTTGTCCGTCAATCATCACGCAATATCTCAAATGTCGTGACACACGTATAAATTTTCCGTGACCACTTAAATCGACTCGGACCAAGCGAGAAGCTGGAAAAAAATCACATAAGCTATGTGCTAGTAAAAGTCAAACACACAGACAGACAGATAAAAAATGTAAAAATGGTATTTTGCATATAGTTTAAAAGATCAACTTTTTGTTTTTTTTGCCAGTTCTTCCCAGTATATCTGCCTTCCAAGCTAATGATTGGCACTTAATTATATAAAAAAATGTAGTAAAAATACTTCTAGAGGTATTTGAATCCCCACTGACTATGTTCTATTAGATACACAAACCAAATGTGTTACTAAATATTTTAATAGCCTGGTGTGATGCTGGTGTTACATTTTTTTGGCCACCAAAAGTAATTTTATGTGATATTAAATCTAAATATAAACTTTATTAAGGCAATAATCGATTTATTGTTACTTATAGCGTAAATTTAACGGATTTCGTTTATCCATCCTGTCCTGTATATCTAAAACTAATAACGATTAATATTTCGTTTTCTGCTTTTCGCCCGAAATCGATACATTCCGTGTTGAATGGCAGAATATAACGCAAAATGATGGCTTCCGGTTTTCATGTAGTTTAATTTTAAATGTGTAAAAATTATCCCTACCTAATCGTATGTGTCAAGAAATTAAGCATCGGTAAAAATCTGAGTACACCCAATGGTCATGGGTTCGATCTCTATTTGGGGATACTATTAAATATTTTAATTACCATGTTCTGGTGAGAAAAAATGTTATGTTAAAGAACGCGCAAAGTATTTTCAATAGTCATATCTACTGCGAGATTTTGCGCAGGTATTGTCAACCAGGCAATGAAATTCGATAAAGTACTGACACAACACATCATGCGTAATGGAATGCTAGTGTTTCTCTGGCGGGTCTCTAGTCGCACTCTCCGCCTCTTATCACCAAACATTCCCTAAAAGTCGCCTACTGCGATGCCTATTGTAGCTAGGTTCCGACCTTTCAAGCTACGGATACGATCCGCTCTTCAACACGCAGTGTTTTAAAACAGAAGTAGCAAGTAAAGAACGGAGTATCCTAACACTCCCATTATTATAGGTTTTATCATTGTAAAGAATACTTTAATAAGTAAGGCTTATTACTCTATAGAAGAGTATTTAAAGGATAAAAATGCGTGGAATGAATCTGATTAGAGTCCAATGCCGGTTAAGCTAACCATTGTATCAAATAATAAAATTGTAATTTTTATATTTGAAAAGAGCAACTGCTGAGTTTCTGGCCAGCTTTCCTCAGCAGAACTGCCTTCCGAGTCGGTGGTAGCTTTATGTACATTCGACGATTCAAAAGTGCTTACAAAAGTCTATTTGAATAAAGATATTTTGAATTTGAATTTAAACAATAAGTAGGCCGTTGTGGCGTTAAAAGCGTTTAACTTTATAGCGATTGGCTGTGACTTCGATTTCCCCGTATTGAAGTTTGGAGGGACGATTATATTTTAATTATTTCTATTTCTCCGCTCTAGTCTCGATTTAGGGCGCAAAGTGGACAACGGAGTGTCGTAACACTAAGTAAATTAATTACCATGTATTCAATAAATATGGAGGTTTTTTTTAAACTATTTTAAGCATCAATTGTAATCTCGGTAATTAACTTGTGTACTGCACAGTGCACTTGCAAAGATAAAAACAGGAAAAATTACGACTATTGTTACATGAGTAATGAGATACTGTTAATTATGTTTACGGTTACTTTACCGTCTCTCTATACATTACCGTTGTACGATATATTGTCACATTTTAGATTTATATATATACTAGCGGCCCGCTCGCCTGGACTGCCTAATTGTTTCGTTATGTTGCAACCCTCGGGGGTGAATTTTTGAAAAATAAGTAGCCTATATTTGACCTTCGATTATCAACTATATTTATTCCAAAATTCATTAGAATCGGTCAAGCGGGTTAGTTGTTTCATATAAACTTCCATGCCCTATTTCAACCCTTTAGCGGTTAATTTTTTAAAAAATAAGTAGCCTATGTTAGACCCATGGTTATTTACTACTTTCATTCTAAATTTCATCCAAATCGGACCGGTAGACTAGCCGTCAAAGCGTGACAGACAAACACACAGACTTTCGCATTTACAATACAAGTATGGACTAGCTGTGCCCGCCACTTGGCTCGCGAGGATTTTGTCAAGAAAATTATAGTTCTAAAATAAAAGTAGCCTAATTTACTCTTAATTATATTAGGTATCGGCTACTAAAAGTCTTATCAAAATCGTTCTAGTCATTACAGATATTAGCCGGAACCAGCAGACAGACAAAAAATTGAAATACTGTTGTTTTTGTATATGTATCTTGTTTAAATACTTTTATTTTAATATTACAAACAGACATTCCCATTTTATTTATTTGTATAGATTTCTACTATTGCATCGTTGACACGTACGATAATGCGGTGCCATAGCAACGTATATGCCACTTTATGCTAGCCTTGAATACATATTTTTTTTTTTAGCTTCACGCTGTATCCCGCACACAGCAACCCTGCTGTGGTAGGCAGAAGGAACCTAGTGTTAAGTCACTCCGTTCACCACTTTCCGCCGAATTCGGAGGCTTGCGTGTTAAGTGGCGGAACTTAACGCCGCGACACCAGAGCGAAGAAAATGGAAATGTAATTTCCACTCCTCGAGTGAGAATCGAACCCATAACCAGTCGTTCACAGTCACACGCTTGTGCCACTGGGCCACGACTGGCCACAACATACATGTTGAACGCATAATAGGTTCATATTTATTTTAATATATTTCAAAATTGTAAGTATGTCTCGCATACGGACAGAAAGTAGAGAATAGAATATCTTGTCACAAATTCTCTCTGCCATTTTTTAATTTTTAAATTATTTCATATATTTTTACGTTAATACTGAAGTACGTCAATTTCAAGTGTTTGAGTTGTGATAAAAATTTTAAAGCTTCAATCCTGGAGTCCTACAATTGCTTTACTTTATATATATATACAAGGCCAGAATAAGTTGATAAATCGAAAATGCACCCAAATGTTTGTTATTTTTGTTTTTACATTATTTAAATATTTTTTTTTATTTAAATATGATTATTTTTTTATTGAGTCATCAATTATTCAACAGATAAGGAAGAAACCTAATAATTAATATTTAAAAAAAAAAAAATGCTTATCAAACTTTCAAACCTACTACAGATATTACCTGCGCGTTTTACCCTTGTAATTTTTATAATATAAGTCATATATATATATATATATATATATATATATATAGATATATATATATATATATATATATATATACATATATATATATATATATATATATATATATATATATATATATATATATATATATATATATATATATATATATATATATATATATATATATATATATATATATATATATATATATATATATATAAAGAGGCGTGGGTTCGAATCCTGCTACGTTCAAATTTTCAATTTCATCTATTTATAAATAAGACTTTAAAATGTTAGAAATAAATATTATATATTTTTTTTCAGCTATGCCCCATGGTGCCCTGCCTGTAATGCCCTCGCGCCGGCGTGGAAGGAAATGTCGAATAGGGCCAAGACGAAGAAACTGGATTTGAAGGCGGGAGCCATAGACGTGACCAGCTCCCCTGGGCTCAGTGGAAGATTTGTGGTCACCGCTTTGCCTACTATATACCAGTTAGTGGGTTCTTTTTATGATTAGTTTTAAGTAATAACAAAGGAACCATAGTCTTGACAATTAGTTTTCACTGAACATCCTGCTGTGAGACAAACGTATAGAGATTGATGAGGTTTGTAGGTAGTTTTTAAAAAAGGACGAAAGTAAGTGATTGCTTTTAGATATCAATTTAAAGAATTTTATTTTTCTTGTTATATTACTTGGATACATTAAAAAAAGCCCGCAAATAGGTACTAGTTAGAAAGAAAGCTTAGTGTCATGTCGCACCGTTCTCCCTGTTCCGGCCAAAATCGAAACACTGCGTATTGAGTGGCAGAACTCAACGCCGCGTTTTGCCTCAGGTACCGAAATCGAAAAAAAAAAAAAAAAAAATAATTTATAATCTTTCTCCCACTGAAAATTGAACCCATAACTATTGTGGTTACATATAGATACTGTAACACTGCTCTACCATTGCCTCTAATCTAATTTGAGATTGATTCTGTTGACACAATTCATAATCTTAATAGCGAAAGGGAAAGGGATATTCTACTTAATTGGTCATTATATATGTTTTATCAGTTTTAAAGGTACATTTACCCTGTTTGTTTGTGATAACTGGCTTTATTTTCCCATAAAATATATTTATTTTCTGTGTTGGCTAATTAAAAATACTTTTAAACATTTTTTTGAAATGGGTTAATGGTGGAACTTAACTCCGCGCTTTGTGTTAAGAGCCAGAACGAAAAAAATAAAATAATTCAAATATAATTATTCTTCCGAGTGCACCAAACACCACTACAGTGATTAAAGCCAGATGCTTCTAATCAACATATTTTTTTAGCTTCACGCTGTATCCCGCACACAGCAGGGTAGGCAGAGGGAACCTAGTGTTAAGACACTCCGTTCCCCACTTTCCGCCGAAATCGGAGGCATTGCGTGTTAAGTGGCGGAACTTAACGCCACGCTTTACCTCGACACCAGAGCGAAGAAAATGGAAATATTAAATATTTCCACTCCTCGAGTGGGAATCGAACCCACAACCAGTCGTTTACAGTCACACGCTTGTGCCACTGGGCCACGACTGGCCACAACATATGAAATTGAAATTAATTCTGTTGACAGTTATTAATCTTAACAAAGAAAGGGATATTCTTCTTATTGATCATTATATATGTGTTATCAGTTTTAAAGGTACATTTACCCTGTTGGTTTATATGCAATAATTAGCTTTATTTTCTGCGTTCGCTAATTATAAGTACATTTTTTTAATAAGCTTATTTCCTCATAGTGTGACAGATAGGGAATCTAAACTTTCACCCCCGATGACAAAAACATTAATTGTAATTGTCCCCCGAATGGGAATCGAACCCACAGCCATCCAGTTTATGTCAAACGCTGTCACACAGCCTTGAAAATAAATTTAATTCGTAAAATGAAAATGGTTATATTTCTCCGTTCTAATCCAACATACAATTTATCGGCTTCAGACTTCTTTGACTACGATGATAGGCATAAAATTTAAATATTAATGACACCATTTTTATTTTCAGTGTAAAAGACGGTCAATTCCGCCAATACAAAGGGCCGAGGGACGCAGAGTCGATGCTCGACTTTGTTGAGAAGACCAAATGGAAGCAAACTGAAGCGCTGCCATCTTGGAAAGCCCCCGATTCTCTGCACATGGGCTTAGTTGCCCAGTTCTTTAAACTTAGCCAGACGTTAAGAGTGAGTGTTTTTTTAATATTATTTATATACTGCTAGCGACTCGCTGAACTACATGACATGAGGGTGAATTTTTGAAAAATAAAGTATCCTTTGATTATCAACTATAATTATGCCAAAATTCATTACAATCGGCCAATTTAAAATTTATCATATAAACTTTCATTCCGTATTTCGACTCAAAGGTGGATTTTTAAAAAAAATAAATAACCTGTATTTGACCCTGAACATTTTACTACTTCATTTTAAAGCCGTGAAAGCGTAACGGACAATCAGACAGACTTTCGCATTTATAATGTAAGTATGGATCTATATACTAATATATAAAATTGTAGTGGCTGTTTGTAATATAAAAATAACTTTTACTAAATGCATATGTATGTACGTACACGGTACATATGCCACAGATTTTTTTTTTTAATTTTGTGTGTCAGTCGGTTTGTTTCGGTTAATCTCTAGAATGGTTAGGCCGATTTTGACGAGACTTTCACTGGCAGATAGCTGATGTAATAAAGAACGACTTAGGCTACTTTAATGTTATAATTATAATTTTTGTAGTATAATTCCACGCAGATAAAGTTCATTTATATAAAGCTGACGTAGATTTCATGATTCGAGTTTCGAGAGGTTTTTTTGGAAAACCTTGATGCTTACGCTGTTAGTTAATAATATAGAAAAAATACTTTAGGAAATATTTAATAAAATAAATAAAGTTAAAACTAGTTAGTAGATATTTTGTTCGTAATTACTAAGCTGCTAATCGTTTGCTGTAATTATAATTTAAAAATAAATGAATGTCTAACAAAAAACTTCTTCTGAGCAAAGTAATGCCAGTTTTATGATTAGTAATTATTTTAAATATGTTTTTAAATGTTGTATATCGCGGAACTCCAAACATGGCGACATTGGCTATTATCTTTGTTCTTTCCTGTTGTATTTTATTCTCTCTCTACCTCTGCCTACATTGTTGAGTGTGGGATACTGCGTGAAGCCGAAGAAAAAGAAAAAAAGGAAAGGAAAAATAACACCAGAGCGCAGGAAATGGATATAATAAATATTTCCATTCCTCAAATGGGAATCGAATCCCCAACCAGTCGCGTTTACAGTCACACTTTGTGCCCACAAGACACTACCCTCTTTCCTTACTTTATTGGGAGCCCTCTACTGGCCACTTTTTTGAACTCTTTGTGACCAATGGGCTCGAAAATTACACGTCAGAAATGTATGATATTTTGCAAGTATACTAATGCCAATATAGAGATGATTCTTAAAAAAAGTTGATGTCCTTGACAAATTATCACCAAAAAACTAATTTTATATTGAAGTGTAAGGCGTAGTGTGAAGAAAATGGAAATAAATATTTCCACTCTTTGAGTCGGATTCGAACCCACAACACTTTGTGCCCACAAGCCACGACTGGTCTTTCTTTGTTATTTATTTTTTTAAAAGACATTTAAAGTTTACTTAACAAAATTTAAAGTTTTCATAAAGCATATAAGAATTTCGACGCAGCTGAAGGGTATTCAGGAGGCGCGGGTTCGAATCCTTCTGCGTTCAAAGTTAAAAAAAAAAAAAAATATACGTTTCCTTTAGATGTCTTTTTCAATTTTCCTAAGTGTGGAATAACAAAAAGACATTTAAAGAAAACGTATAAAAATTTGAACGCAGCGGAATAACACTTTAAAAATATTAAAAGTATTTATTTTTTGTTGTTATAATAACTATATATATATTTTTTTTTTTCCACAGGGCATACATAATGTGTTAATGGAAACCTACGGCCTGCCCACGTGGGGCTCTTACCTGATATTCGCTCTGGGCACCATTTTCATTGGTGCACTGCTCGGATTGGTAATCTTTGTAATAATATGTCATTTTTTTTCATATTCATTTTTCTTTGTATTTTTTTTTTAAATTAGCTTTTTTTGCTTAAATGGTGGGTTAAGTTATGTATTTAATTTTATTTTTAAACTTGATTTTAATGGTTGAACTAGTGATGCGACTCGAATATAACTTTGTAACTCGAATCATTTGGTTTTACTACTTCACTCGAGTTTTCAAGCCATTCGAGTTTTTATAATCGCTCATGTAAAAATGTCCTCGTGTTCAAAACTGTGATCAATTGGGGCCCCCATTTGACCAATGACATGTCTCTTGACATTACACAATTTACAATAAAAAATAAAACGTAAAAGATACCTTTTTTAAAGAAGCTTTTTTGGCAATTATTCTTTGTAAGCTCTTTTCGTGATATTATAGCACGGGTTTCCAACTCTTTTTAAATCTAGGATCATTTTTACATTACTGTTGCTAGCAGGGACCACTATGTATGTAATCAGTTGCAGTTTCTGTCATTTTGTAGTTCGATAAGTAGTATAACTTTGAGTAGAGCTGGGTACAACACCCGCTAAATTTGAAATTGTTCGCGGAGCAGTTTATCTCGGACCATTGGTTGGGAACCAGTGTATTATAGGATTTCATTAAAAATAACGAGTCCGCCATCTTGGATGGTCCACCATCTTTGCTGTAGAATTACGTCACATAGTCCATGCATTTTCATCTCAGAATTTCATTTAAGAATATATGCTTCAAAATTAAGTTTCAATATTTCAACCACAGATAAAATCATACTTACAAGTTAATAAAAAAAAACTTATTAACTTGGGCTTAAATAGGATGCTTTGCATTTGAACTCGTCATGTCTTTAAACTGAATTTGGAATTTAGATATAACATTAGCAAACATTTGGAATAAAGTTAATATTTTAGAGTGGAATTAATCATAATAATTGATATCGAGCAATTCATTTTTTTTAAAATAGAAACACTAACTTTAGTCTAATCATTTTATTCTTATACAAACTATATATCTTTCATTTTATCTCTCATTTTTAGTTTTATTAGTATGGTTTTGATTGGTTGTGTATTTTGTATGAGAGTGTATGTATTTTTGTATTTAACTAATTAACTGTATATATATTTTTTTATATTCATATATTTATTTTATTATAATGATGTTCGTTTTAATAGTTAATGCATTTTTTTATTGCTTTTTTTTTTAATGACTAATAGTGTGAGGGATTTTCTACTAACAAAGGTTTTCATGTTCATTTTATTTTATATTTAGTTGTATAAAAAATATATTATTATAAGAAAAGGTTAAATTATTATTTTTCTTAAGACTTTCACGCTTTTGAGAACCTAGTGTCAAGATACTCCGCTTTCCATTCTCCGAATTTTGAATGGTGTAATTCAACGCTGCACTTTGTCTTTCAGCCAGTCGTAGCCCAGTGACACAAGCGTGTGACTGTAAACGACTGGTCGTGGGTTCGATTCCCACTCGAGGAGTGGAAATATTTAATATTTCCATTTACTTCGCTCTGGTATCAGATGTAAAGCGCGGCGTTAAGTTCCGCCACTTAATACACAATTCCTCCGATTTCATCGGCGCGTGGGAAACGGAGTGTCTTAACGCTAGGTTCCCTCTGCCTACCTGAATGTGTAAAGCTAAAAAAAACTTTGTCACCGGAGCGCAAAATTGAAAATTATTTAAATATATTTCTGCGAGTGGAAATCGAACCGACAACCAATCACGTTTACACGATTAGTATTAGTAAAAATTAAACGTACAATTCGAACCTGAACCCTTTAGAAACTGTCGAAGCGTTCTAATCCATTAAACTATACATTCTTATTGAGTTATGTTGAGTCAATTAATTGTAGTTAATTAAATTATAATATGCTTTATTATTATTTATTTCAAAATTCTAATATGTACAATAAGATGGAATGATGCTTTAATACTAAAATATCAACTTCTTTTTAACATTTACTACAAATTTATGATCTGATGGTACTTTTTGTTTTATTTTTGGCTCCTTTGAACAATTATCAATAAATGATAGTTCCTGTAAATATATTCAAAGTCAAAGTCAAATAATTTTATTCAAAATAAGAAGTTACAAGCTTCATTTTTTGAACGTCAAATAGTTTACCACCGGTTCACTAAATTTAATGCCTCAGACCTGAGAAGAACCGGCGCAAGAAACTCAGCGGGACTTCTTTTTTTTTTTTTTTTAAAGTGATATACAGATTTATTGCAGACAATGATACTTTTGAAATAGCCTGGAGCGAGCATTTCATTCCCAAGGCGTGTTATCATTTATAAAATCTTGAATTTGGTAATAACCTTTAACACACAAACGTCTTTTCACAACTTTTTTAAATTGTGATATAGAAAAATCTTGGACGTTTTCTGGGATCCTATTGTAAAAGCGTATATACTGTCACATGAATTAATATAAACCATTGATACTTAAAAAAATGAAATTATAATAGTTATGCGTTCTTATCGAGTTAGGTCTAGTTAATTACATAGTTTCAAATAATTATATATTTTTTTATATATAATTTACAGATCCTAGTATGTATAATCGATCTGCTCTGTCCCCCGCGACGATCGGAACGCGTACTTCTGCCTAGAGACTTGGGAACTGATAAGAAGTCCGATGATGAACAGGTTTGTCATATATATTATATAGATACTGACTACACAACTAAAGATGTGCCGTTATATTGCAACCCTTTGGGGTCGCAGTATAACCAACAGGTATGTTATACAATGCATACTTAAGGGGGATAAAATATGGTGTTTTTTTTATCAACAAATCACTATCCCTGATTTTTTTTGTCCCCCTACAAAGCTAAATGGCAGCCATTTTGTTTTTTTTAACATCGAAACTTGAGTCGAAATCAGGCAATTTGGTCATTGCTAACCATGTAGACGTTCTAGGAAGATGAAAGATGCCTTTATTTGGAAGTTGACAATGTAGATAAACAATTATTTGACGAAAACTAGTCAGTCAAGCTAATTTTTTTGTTGTTTTCTCATCATACAAGATACTTCCTTAAAAATAAATCTTATACTAGCGACCCAACTAAAGTAACCAATGAAACCATACAACTATAGCTGCTTCGTATTTAGAACGTTTTGCTTTACAAAATTTCATCCCTTTACCTTTTTCAACCGTTCAGGGGTGGATTTTTAAATAAAAAGCTTAAATCTTCAACTATTCTAATTCCAAATTTCATCCAAATCGAACTAGTATAGTATTAATACTAATATTGTGATATTAGTAAAAGTTTGTCTGTTCGTTTGTCCGATTTTTTAAAATATTAAGAGGTTTTTTTGTATAGTTTATTAAATAAAAATTAATTGTAATGTTTTTTACAAATATATTTATTATTTTCCAGGAATTAATAAACGACGACATAGTAGACGATGCGAGCCCCCAGGACAGTGAGGCAGAGAAGAATTCACCCAGCGATGTGAGTTATATTACTTTATTAAATTAAATATATTAAATTAAATATATTAAATTAAATATATAATATTAATATATTATTAGAAAATATATAAAAAAAAAATTTGACGCAGCGGGATTCGAACCCGCGCCTTTGGAAACTGACCAAGTGCTCTGATTGTTGAGCCATGTGTTCTACATCATGACAACGCAACAAATTAAGTGTTAGATGTAGAACGTATAGCTTAGCGGTAAGAACTAATAAACAAGAGGAGCGGGTTCGAATCCCAATTCGTGCAATTTTTTGTACTTTTTTATTAAGTGTGTGAATAACATATTGAAAATATGAAAAATATTAACATGTCGAAAAAATATTATTTTAATAAAATAAATTCTGCAATTTTTGAAAGGCTCGTTGCTGGAGCAACGCGTATTTTACGCTTTAACGAATCTTCTAGTATTGATAGTGGAAAGTAATTTAAATAATAAATTTAATTTAATATTTAAAATATTCGTGGTTGATCCCCATTTGGTAGAATGTGAACAAGGTAAGAACTAAGCGCGGCGTTAAGTTCCGCCACTAGATAAGCAATTTTTTTATTTTAAAAGTCCACTTTTTAAGCGGAATCTCTTAACATTACGTGTTCTTAACTACCCTACTATGCAATAAAAAGCTGGAAAACTGTTTATTTAAAATTACTTTACTTTTAGCTTCACGCTGTATGTATCCTGCACACATTCGGGTAGGCTGAGGGAACCTACTGTTAAGAAACTCCGTTCCCCACGCACCGCCGAATTCCGAGGCATTGCGTGTTAAGTTGCGGAACTTAACGCCGCGCTTTGCCGCTGATACAAGAGCGAAAGAAATGAAAATATTAAATATTTCCACTCCTCGAGTGAGAATCGAACCCACAACCGTTTACAGTCACTCGTTCGTGCCACTGCGCCACGACTGACCTCTATTTAAAATTATTTTCTCTTAATTTTAGACCTCGGAAGACGACAAAGAAAAGGAGAAAGCTGGTGGTGATGACAAAACAGAGCATCCGGAGTTCCGCAGACGTAGGCCTCGTAAAGCTGATTAATTATTATTATATTAATAATATGTAATTATTATTATTATTATATTAATATAAATTATATATACTATATATATAATATATGTATTTAACACTAGATTTACCAGGTATTTAAAAAAACCTATTTATAATTACAAGAAATATGTTTATTACTATTATATACTCTTTGAACCGTGGGTTCGATTCCCACTCGAGGAGTGGAAATTATATTTCCATTTTCTTCGCTCTGGTGTCGAGGTAAAGCGCGACGTTAAGTTCCGCCACTTAACACGCAATCCCTCCGAATTCGACGGAAAGTGGGGTACGGAGTGTCTTAACACTAGGTTCCCTCTGCCTACCCTGCTGTGTGCGGGGTACAGCGTGAAGCTAAAAAAAAAAGTTTATAAAATTAATTCTTTATTTATAATTATAAAAGTCACGATATCATTGCAGAGAACAAAATGCAGTAGGAATTTTAAATTGAAATTCTAAAACCAGTCATTTTGACTGGCCTGGTAAATCTAGTGTTTAATAAGGGGTTAATGTGATTTACTGTAGGTTCGATTCCCATTTGAGGATTTTATGATATTGATATTTAGTGTATTTTCGTTTCTTCGGCCTGGTTTGATAAAGCGCGGCGTTAAGTTACGCTATTTGTTGAATGTAGTGTCTCGATTTTATAAAGGAAGAGAGAATGGAGTATTTTGACACTAAGTTTTTTCTTATTTACTCTGCTTATGAGAGAAAGCCTAATAAAAAATATTGTTTTTAATTTGTGAATTCCTATTGAAAAAGGTTGTATGTATTATTAATAAATGGTTTCTTTTTTTTTTTCTTTTTTTTTTTAAATACATATATTATGTGTAAAGTTGTATTTTGGCATTTCTTTTTATTAAATTCACAATAAATAAGATTTTTTTGTCCACATTTGTAGTTTTAAACATTGCCTTATATATATTAATATAATAGTTATTTAGTAAATATATATTATATATATTAGCGTTCTTTGGAATGAAAGTGAGAATGATAACTCATTTTTTTTAACTTACCAGATAATCTTAGAATGGAGGTTTTTTTTTTAATTATTTTTTTTAATTTTCAATTAAATTTACGGCAAAATTTGAGTTTTAACTCTTTTATTCTACTTATGTAATTATTATTATTATCAATATAATAGTAGTTTTTGTTCAAATGTTATATATGAATACATAATATCTGTACCAGATGTGAATAAGTTGATAAATTGAAAATGCATATTTATAAAAGCGAACATTTTTTAATGTAACTTTTGTTTGTATACACCCAGTTGCTCGCGATTTCTTTCTCGTAGAATTTAATAAAAAAGTTATAATTTTAACATAAAAGTAGGCTAAGTTACTCCTTATTGCATCAGTTGTCTGCCAGTGAAAGTTCTATCGAAATCTATTTAGCCGTATACATACATTTGCATTTAGTAACTAGCGGTTTATTTTAATATTATTTATTTGTTCAGTTTTTATAAATAAAAAAATTATAATTTCTTATTTAAAAAAAAATACGCTAAAGTTAATCTATTCATGTCTGGTACATATATGTATTATGACAAGTATCTATATTTACTTTTAAACATTTTTAAAGTGTTATTCCACACTTAGGAAAATTGAAAAAGACATTTAAAGAAAACGTATAAAAATTTGAACGCAGCGGGATTCGAACCCGCGCCTCCTGAAAACAAAAATAAGTTGTAATAAAGCGTATAAGAATTTCGACGCAGTGTGTAGTAGAACGCATGGCTCAATGGTGAGAGCGACTGGACGGTATTCAGGAGGCGCGGGTTCGAATCCCGTTGTGTTCAAAATTTTATACGTTTTCTTTAAATGTCTTTTTCAAGAATCTATATTGTTCTTTAATTATGATCTTTACTGGTAGAGTATATTAACCCTTAACTACCAAATATTTTTTTCTGGCGGACCTCAGAGTAAAATAACTCAATTTAAAAATGAACATAAAGAAAGATTTGGAAATTAATTAAAATTTGTTGCGAGGTCTGTGAGACCAATACTAAGGTTGGTTAAGGGTATAATAAATACAATATAATAATTATTAATAATATATTTAATTTATTTAATATTGACATTTTAATATAACATCAAATAATCGCTTTTTAAAGCTCAACAATATTGCATTTAGTAACGCCATTTTGAAATTCATTTAATTTTTTTACTATGAAAAATATCTATTTAATTTTAAAATAATATTTGTGTAGTTATTAATAATTAATATTTTAAGCACCAAATTGAAAGTAGCCACTGCACTAAGTTTTTAGCAAAAAGTATTAATTTTTTTAGTATTAATTTTATTTTTCTCTTTATTTTTATGTTTACAGCTTAAAGAAAGTTCGCGGTTAGAATTAAATAAAGAACATTCCGACGATTGTGTTTAGATATTTCTCTTGGACATGTTTGTGTTTTTTAGTGAAATTACTGGTTTTGTGTATTGTATGTTACTGTTATGGTAAATTGTGGTAAATCTTAAAAACTTACTAACTTTGGTGGTAAAAGGATGTTTATGTTACAACAGTTTTCTCTTTCTATTGTTATCCTTACCGGACTTATACAATGGTAAAACTTAGATTTTATTGCTAAAAGATATGTTAAATGTCGGTTAATTTTAATTAGAAACAGACCGGACTTTTACCATTTCAGTTGGTAAATTTTAGGATTTGCCGTAATTACCGGGGTATAATACTTTTATATACATTTAATTATCATCGGTCTTTGATAAATTGCTGGTACTTTATGTGATAGATATATGTTATACATAACTTTATTTTTTATTTCAAAATGGAAGGAATGAGACTTAATTTTGTTAAATTTATTAGTTTTATTATATGAAATTCCTAAAGTTATTAGAGAAATTAGATTCGTAGATATCTATCTAGTACAGGGGTAAGCAACCTTTTTGGCTGACCAAAGTCACATTTCTTAACAGTATTTAAGTAGCGAGAGAATATCTGTGGGTCGTAAAGCGGGCCACGGGTTGCTCATCCCTGCTCTATTATATTAACAGTAACTTATCAAACGGTTATTATTCTTTTAAATTATCAAAGTTTAACTGTAGTCCTTTTTAGCGTTTTAAATGATTCATATATAAATATATTGTTATCTGTCGTTTTTATATTATATACTTATATTGTAATCGAATTGATTCTCAGCTTTAGAATTGAAGTGATTAATAATTTTGATAAATTGAATGATGTGTATGTAAAGATATTGCTAACTGAATACAAAAGGGCCACAGATAAAAAGTATATTTTAAAAATGTTGTCAAAATCAATATTGGTTTATTAAATCAATTTTTTTGACGTCATTTGTAAGATAAAGAACGTCTTTTTTTTAATTTGTGGCTATTTTATGATTAGTGAGAGCAATTTATTCTATCAATTTATTTCAAATAAAATGATTCTTTCGTTGAAAGACCAAACATACTATTAAGTGCTTATTTAAAAGTATTATTATTAAAAAACAAAAATATAACATTTTTTCATAAATAGTCACTACAATTCTAAAAGTGCGAAGTAGTAAATAAATTAATTAATTGATTCCTAATACAATTGCAACTATTAGCTAAAAAATAAACTGCCTTTTTCAAAACATGTTGTAGATTAATATCTAGACTTGTAATACTCAATATTATTGTAATTTTTGTATTTTTTTTACAATTATGGTACAACATAAGGACGGACGTGCATTTTTTTATATATTTATTTGATAATCTCACCTCAGAATTAAGTAGTTCGTCCAATTCATACAAAATTGCCTTGTACAAAGACTAGTATATATTTATTGTTTAGTGCGTGTAATAAATAACATGTGGCTCGCTAATAAAGTAATCATATTTATAATGGAGTTTTATTTTTACTTTATTTTTGTATTTTATATGTTGTGTATCCTCTCTTAGCACCGTAGGTTAATCTGGTATATTTTAATCCGTTCTAAATACCGTGGCCAGTCGTGGTGTAGTGACACGAGCGTGTGACTGTAAACGACTGGTTGTGGGTTTGATTCCCAATCAAGGAGTGGAATTATTTAATATTTTCACTTTCTTCGCTCTGGTGTCGAGGTAAAGCGCGGTGTTAAGTTCCGCCACTTAACACGTAATGCCTCTGAATCCGGCAGTGCGTGATAAACAGAGTGTTTTAACACTAAGTTCCCTCTGCCTACCCTGCTGTGTGCGGGATACAAAGAGAAGCTAAAAAAAGGTTTTTTTCTCGCTTACCGGGTATCAGAGACAACCTAGTGTCAAGACACTCCACTTTCCACCTGAAACTATACGCTGCGCTTTGTCCTAGATACCAAAGCAAATAAAATCAAAATTTAAATACAACCATTTCCTCGAATGGGAATCGAACCCAAAACCATCGCGGTCATAATCAACTGCTCTCACATTACCCATCGACATCAATACCTGCCAAACAAACACAACACAAAATAAAACAAACAAACAATTTCAATTATTTTATTCCGATATTTACATGAAATAATTAAGTATTGAGAATTATTAATTTCACGTCGTATATAATAATAATTAATAATCATAATAATTAGTCAATAATTTAATTTACTTTTACATACAAATTAATATTAGCGGTACAAGTCTAGATTACAAGGAAGTTACATTAGTCTAATAGTTTCTCAGCGAACGTTCACGCAACACAACTATTTCATATTCATTTATTTATTTATTTATTTATATATATAAAAAGTAAAGCATGTAAATATATTTTAGTGTATTAAATATTCAAATTATAAAGAGTTATATGATCGCAAGCATTCATTGTAGTGAGTAGTGACTTCGAGAAGTAATTTATGAAGACGTGTATGGATGGAAGTCAACCTTTTTTGTCAAAATGTAATAATAAATTAGGTTAAACATAAAAATTGAATACAAAAAATAAAGCTTGATGAAACCAGTTTTAAAAGATTTTTTTTTTAATATAAAATAGCCAAAACAGAGTCTTTTGTTAAAGGAACTCAACGCTTCGATTTATCTAAGGCAACAAAGCGAAGAACTGAATTATGATTTCTATATAATTTAAATAATAATCATTTCCCCGCATAGGAAACGAACCCGCTGTCAACCATGTTTACTGTGACACTGTGCCACAGTACTACGCAGGCATTTATAAATATAATGGTGTAGATGTATAATTATTAATTTATAATATAAACAACAGTTATATGTGTAAATCGTGAAAATACAAAAAAGAACAATGTTCCATACATGCCTTCATATCATATGTAATATAATATAAGAACTATTCAAAAGACCATTGATGTTATTTATTTAACTGTATTAATACTGAAAATGCTGAGATATTTAGTATAGTCAAATGTATAGTATAGTCAAATTCAACAAAAATGACAAATTGACAATAGAAAGGGTCTAAACATATAAAAAAATCAGCACAACATGTATACATAATGTTATGTATGTTATGTATATGAAAAAAAGAAGAGAAAAAAATATTTAATAATAAATAAGTAAATTGACTATAAACCAGTGGTCAACAACCCTTTAAATAGCAAGGAGAATATCTATAATAATATAAATAAACGCTTAGCGGGCTTTAAAAATTTGCCGCTAATTGCGTTACCCTTGCTCATCAAACATGACATTTTAACAAATTTAAAAAAATTGAAAGTTAACCATATATATACCTGAGATAAGTCATACACTTCATAAATACAAACATACAAATTAAATAAAGAACATCAATGTCCCACAAACATTTAAAACTGTGTCTAATCAACATTATTAATAGTGTATAATGATATAGAATGGAAGTTAATTAGACATAAACACAAACGAACTAGCAATATTTATACACACAATAATCGCTAATCCATTTGTGTTTTACCATATTTCGTATAATACACTAGCTATCGTGACTTTATTCCTAGTGTCAAAACTCTCCGTTTTCCACCTTCCACTTAGAAATCGAGACATTGCATGTTTGTTTTACTAAACAATAAATGGTAGAACTCAACGTTGTGATTTAACTTTACTAGACAAGGGAAATGAAAATATAACCATTCCCTCGAATAGGAATCGAACCCATAACCACTCCCAGTATCACGACAGCCTGTTCATTACAGTGTATAATATGCAGAAACCAGCTATAAGTAATTCAACGGACAGACATTATCATATAGGATTAACAATATAATACACAATATCAATGTATTAATTATTATTATAATAATTGCGTTACATAATATTATCTAAAATTTAGCAAAATCTACATTTTTAAATATATATATAATAAAAACCCGAATTTTACGGGATTTTGACATTGCTCAAGTGTATTTCTCCAACACTTTTCATTACACTTTTGTACGCACTTTGGAGTGACTTCATAAGCCGTATTTAGGGAAATTACGTTACAAATCACTTATTTTATATTAAATATGTATATTATATATCGATAATGGCGACTAAAAGTGTGAAAATTTGAAGAAAAACACTCAAACAATTCATATTGTTAAGTTTAAAATTTCAATTTTTACGTTTATTAGGTTTCTTGACAGCCAATTGTAGAGATACATTCTTTTACGACGCTTTTTTACTATTTAGAAAAAAAATATTAGGAAAAAATATCAAATTATAGGAATTTAACACAAAAAGCGTCCATTTTCATTTAATACATGCAAATAACAATGCATATTAAATTACATTACGACAATAATCAGTTCTTGTATATTGTATATAATTTTTTTTATTTAATTTAAATAAATTTATTATTATTAAGAAAAATACAAAAAAAAACATCACTAACTTAAACATCATCGTTAAAATTATTACAGATCTTTGGATAAGAAATCTAACTTTAAAATATAAAAAAAAAAAATTGTATACTTAAAAAATCTTAACTAAATTGAATTGGGAGTTTTTTGAAAATACACAAAAAAAGACATTATTTTTACATATTTTTTTTAAAATTACACAAACTCATTTTTTCTAATAAAAACACTAAACAAGACTAGAACGTTAAATAATAATTAATCTACTTACAAATTAAGTTCACAATCGCAATGAGATTTCTACGACACAAAAAAAATATATAAAAAAAATCTATACTATAATAGTTATTATAATTAAAATACTTTGTGTATTTATTAATAGAAGAAGAACTTAGTATTGTTAATGAAGGAAAGATGGTGTTAAATTTTGTTGCCGTTCTGAATATAAAAAATAAAATGTAAAAAAATTAAATTAAATAGCTTCACGCTATATCCCGCACACAGCAGGGTAGGCAGAGGGAACCTAGTGTTAAGACACTCCGTTCCCCACTTTCCGCCGAATTCGGAGGCATTGCGTGTTAAGTGGCGGAACTTAACGCCGCGCTTTACCTCGACACCAGAGCGAGGAAAATGGAAATATAATTTCCACTCCTCGAGTGGGAATCGAACCCACAACCAGTCGTTTACAGTCACACTGTTGTGCCACTGGGCCACGACTGGCCACTAAAAAAATAAAATGTAATTTTAGTAGGTCAGAAAGAGTAAAAGAAATTGCGTGCTAAGTGACGGAACCTAACGCTGTAATTAGTCTAAACTATTAACTTCTAAAAATATGTAAGAAAACATATATATGCCAATTTTAATTTATTAATATTGGACATATTTTGAAATATATTGTGTTTATTTTTAAGATACACTGTAAATGTGAATTAGATGAGATATGTTGAGAAACAATTCAGGACTATTATCCTTGAAATTGGTAAATTTTGTTTAATTTTAAAAAAATTAAGATATTTCGTAATTCAAGCTTTAGAAATAACCTAGTGTCTAGACTCTCCGTAAGATACATTGCCTGTTAAATGACGGAATTAAACGCCGCGCTTTATCAGAGCAGACAAATAAAGATAACAATAATTCCTCCGAGTGGGAATTGAACCCACAACTATGACTGTTATGGAATACATCATACTTTCACAGAACGGCAACAAAATCCAACACTTTCAAAACATTAGTATGAAAATTAATTTTAAATTGTAACATTAAGTTAGTAAATTGGTCATGATAGTTGAAAACGCGCTCGAATGAGCATTTAACGCGAATTAATTTGGCAGTGTTTAGATTATTAACTCTCTAAACTAGCGTTTAGTACTAGTCTAGCTTTGACTTAGTGTTGCCATTATAATAAACAAAATTTTAAACTTAAATAACATATATTGATTGTAATAAATTCAAAATAATATTAAATAACCTCCCATTAAATTATTTATTTTTTACTAAAATGGCAACACTAGATTAAATACAAAAAAGACCGAAATCAGCTACAGTTTTAATATTACATTTCGCAACGATTTAAATTACAGATACAATATTAAGAGATGTCATTTACTATATTAAAAAGGACGAACAGACCTACCTAGCTAGCTAGTGTTAAATACATTGCCATGATTAAAAAAAAAAAAAAAAAATAAACGTCGCCATTTTGAATTTACACACTAAACATTAATCGGCGGTGAGAATGGTATACGACGACCAGAGTATTATTACATAGGCTTAGATATAAATAAATAATTTGGTTAAAACTTAAAATTAATACGCCATTACAGATAAAATACAAAATTCGCAAACATAAGTCATTATTATGTTATAGTTTTAAATAAAAAAAAATCATTGTTAATTAAATCTCTAAATATAAAAGTCCAAGCATATCTTATTTTATTACACTATAATTGTGATATTTTAATACATTTACATAATAAATAATGTGTCAAAAAATTTACAGGAAAAAAAATAGTTATACACGAGCTGTTTACATTTTAAGTACAATATGATAATATAATGGATAATGAATAAAAAAAAATTAAGCTTAAAATAAATATGAAAAATTCAAAGTATAATTATTGTAGCAATGACATAAGTGACGTCACGTTACTTTTAATTATGTATCGATTAAAAAAGTAACAATGTAAACAATAAACTCGTGTAAAACTATACTTCAAGTGGAAAAAAATGTTCTTAATTAAAAAAAAGAAAAAATACATAATTATATGTAAAAAATATGTTACTGTAAACGCCATAATTATAATAAATCAGCAAATTTACCAACTAAAACTTAATATTTACCAAATTTAAGCAAAAGTCTGAACTGTTTTTGGTAAAACTTTAGAAATAGCTCAAATTTTTACCGTTAAATTTGGTAAATATCAAGTTTTTTTGCACTACTGGCCTTTACAGCAACATATTACATACTAAAAGTATGATAATTATATAATTTATTAAAAATAAACAGACACAATACAAACGTATATTAATAATTAATAAATATATATATAAGTATACAAGTTACTAATTGACCTAAAAGCCACTTCAGGTTAAATATATCTAATACAATATTATTATCGCAAATGGAAGGGTAATATTTTTCAAACAACTTATATCTTATTTTAGAGGGAGTATATTATATTTTAAAGAAAAAAAATAGTCCAAAGGGTTTTTTTAAAGGAGACTACATATTGATTTAAATAAATTAATTATATGTTACATATAGGTGAGACTTTAGGAACCTAATATGTATGTAATATTAATTAAAAAAAAAAAATGACACTTGTGTTTTTTTTTGTATTGAAACATTTTAATTGAAATTAAAATAATATTGAAAAATAGAATGTTTTCGAATATTATTTGTAAATTAGAAAATACTTGAGCTTATGCAATTTCTTTTTAAATGTAGATGATACACAAGTGTTAACGTAAATAATAATTTAATTTAAAGAAAATCTATACCTTTTGTAATAAAAAATAATAAAATTGAACTATGGAAGATTTGAGAACATATATCATTGTAAAATACACCTTATTTTACACAAAATAAGAGTTATTTCACAATGAAATAATAAATTATTACATTTTTATAATGTTTTAAGTATGGAAGCAAATATCATACATATCCTTTCACGAAATATATAAAATGGAGATTATACTTATTATTCTTGCGCAAAACACATTTTTTATTAAACTTATTATTAAAAAAACATTATAAAAATGCTTGACAGCTTGTAAATTATATAATAATCTTAATACATATATATCACTTTATGGTAAACGTTTATAGTCCATTGTTGCACGTATGCATGTTTGCGTGTTTGTTTGTCGGTTTGTTTGTTCAACAAAAACACGCGTAGAATCTGGACATGTCGATTTTCCAATACGTGTCCAGTTGGCTTCTGAAATAATTATAATATTAAAAAACAAAGTTACCTTTTTCAATCTCGGATTTTTCTTAGCCTAAGAAAAAGTAATAGTTTATTATAATGAGGCAGTCAGGCAGCGTCTGAGCGTAAACGCGATGGTAGTGGGTTCGATTCCCACTTGGAGAACTAAAAAAAAAAATAGCTTCACGCAATATCCCGCACACAGCAGGGTAGGCAGAGGGAACCTAGTGTTAAGACACTCCGTTCCCCACTTCACAATTCGGAGGCTTGCGTGTTAAGTGGCGGAACTTAACGCCGCGCTTTACCTCGACACCAGAGCGAAGACTTTGGAGAACTATTACACATTATTTTCATTTTTCCGCTTTGGTACCTAAGAAAAAGCGCGGTGTTGAGTTCCGCACTCAAGATATAGAGTCTGGAATTTGGGTGGAAAATGGAGGACGGAGTATATTGACGCTAGGTTCTCTCTGGCCCTGCCGGGAAAAAAAACGTAAAGCGCTTATAAATTAGTTTAATTAAATGTATGACACTCATACTAAAGACAAATGACAAGATATAATCAAAATGGCGGCTCTTAATAAAATAATTTATTAATTTGATATTGATGTCATAATAAGTAAGGCTTATTACTCTGTAGAAGAGTATTTTAAGGATAAAATTGTATGGAATTAATCTGATTAGAGTCCAATGCCGGTTTAGCTAACCATTGTATCAAATATTTTTTTTTTTTTTTATAAATGGAAAAGAGCAACTGTTGAGTTTCTGGCCGGCTCTCCTCAGCAGAACTGCCTTCCGAGTCAGTGGTAGCTTTATGTACATTCGACTATTCAGACGTGCTTACAAAAGTCTATTTGAATTAGATGTTTCCTAAAAAAAATATAATATTAAAATAATTTTACCATCAGGGTTCCGCCGGATGCGGGGGCGAAGCGCCGCTGCTGTCTTCCGACTGTAGGCCTTCGCCCATATCCGTGCCCACCTAGTATAATTATTATATATTAATTATTAAATAATAAACAGGTAGGGGTTTCGATTCCCTAAGTTTGTGAATAACATTTTAAAATGTTAAAAACATTTAGCATATTTGACGATAATTGACACATTTCATAATTTAATGAAAGTTTATACAGATATCTTTTAATGAAAGTAATTTAATAAGCAATCAAAAATTGTACAAATGTGCACCTCAGTCTCACCTCACCTGAGATAGTGTTAAATTGAATGGAAGTGCACCTAATGTAATACACCTAAGTGCGAGAACACCTAAGTATAGTACCCGGCAATAAATAACGCACATCGATGCTTAGAATGAAACAGTCGGTTAGCTTCGACTTCGTAGAGCGTTGTCTCGGTCGCTTAAAATAATAACAATGAGAAACGTCACATATCAACTGAGTGACAAAGACAGCGCTCTACGAAACCAAAACCGACCGACTGTTTCATTCTAAGCACGATGTGCATTATTTATTGCCGGGTACTATACAAACATACCTAAAAAGAAAATAAAGCAATAATAAAATCAAATACTAAATATACCTTTAGCACGTCATGTAGAGAGCTCATACTGCCCAGACTGAGTGGTGTGAGACAACGCTCCAACGCCGATCCGCTGCCCAGAGACCCGCCGCCGACTGATCTGTAATTACAAATAGTGTTTAGTATTTGGGTATTTAAATTATAATGATAACATTATTTATTACGTTACGATATATGGAGATTTTTTGAATATAGTAAGTAGTTACTTTCGCCCATGGACATCCACAACATTAGAAAAGTTGTCAATGCGTTGCCGTCCTTAATAAAAAATTATTGAATTAATAATAACATTTAAAATCACCTCTCCATAGCTCTATGTGTAGGTGGCGATGGTGGTGCTTCAGTTGGCGCGTCACGAGACCGACCGCGCCAAGAACCTAAAACCAAAATACATTATATATAAACAAGACTGCTTAAATATAAACCTTTATTAAAATAACAAAATTTTAAACGATTTTCTAGTTAAATACAAATTTTCTAGTACTTTTTTAAAAAGAAATTTCCTATTGTAAAGAATATTATGCTACTTCTGTTATAATAAAGATGTTATTTTTTTTACTTTTTCCCTATTTTTCACCGGATGTTGGAGGCATAACGTGTTAAGTGGCAAAACTTAACACCGCGCTTAGCCTCGAAATCAAAGTGAAGAAAATGAAATATTTCAATTCCTCAAGTGGGAATCGAACCCACAACTAGTCGCGTACAAACTACGACTGGCCTCAACGCAACATGTTATAAAGAGAATAAATCGAATTATTTATTTAACATATAATATATACACAATATCAACTCAGAATTTAAACCCACTACTTAAAGATATATTAACAAATACCATACCATTATAAGATCCAGTTGGATGAGATATAGTTAGCGGTGAAGTACGTTTGCTGCTGTCACGACTGCCAAATATTTGCTAGAAATAATACATAAATATTAATATAAAGAATAATACAAAATAAACATTGATTGATTGGTGGGAACATTGTTTTAAAATACTTTTACCCTTTGCGTATGGTATTTCATATCGTTCATACATAAGATATGAAGCGATAGGCATGTGACGATAATTATTTTTAAATATATATTGGAATCACTTGAGGCCAGTGGTTTTTTCCATGACAGAACTCATGTTATTGATAATCAATTTTTGTCCATTTCATTTCTTTACGATATCACGATTATAATTTAAAAGTAATGAAGAAATCATGTTCATTATTCTACATCATATTACAGAATAAATAAAGAAAATTTAAGTACACTTTTTTTTTCCTCTATTTCTAATAATTATAGAAAAATATTGACATTGGGAAAATGTCAAACAAGCGTATTTAATGTAAATCGGACATATTCGTGATTTCCGAAAATCCCCATGAAGATATAAATAATCAAGCAGTTAATAAAAGTTGATGAGTGCAGAGTGACTGAGACACAACATACGACGCGGTAGTCTTTTTTGCTCGCCGCGTTTTACCACCTATTTTTTTAGCTTCGCGCTGTATCCCGCACACATTTAGGTAGGCAGAGGGAAACTAGTGTTAAAACACTCCGTTCCCCATGTACCGCCGAATTCTAGAGATATTGAGTGTTAAGTGGCGGAACTTAACGCGGCGCTTTGCCTTAACAGCAGACTGAAGAAAATGGAACAGTGGTATTGTTTGTAGTACAGTTTGTACCACTAGGTGGTAGTAGTAGTGGTAGTAGTAGTAGTAGTAGTGGTAGTAGTAGTGGTAGTAGTAGTGGTAGTAGTAGTGGTAGTGGTGGTAGTAGTGGTAGTGGTGGTAGTAGTAGTGGTAGTGGTGGTGGTAATGGTGGTGGTGGTAGTGATAGTGGTGGTGGTAGTGATAGTGATAGTGGTAGTAGTAGTTGTAGTAGTGTGGTAGTAGTGACCGAAGTGTATCTAGTAATGTTTGAAGTAGTGAATGTTTGTAGAAGTAGTAGTAATTGTAGTGTAGATCACCTGATGCTCATTATCAGCGGTCTCCAGCGTGGTGGGCAGGTCTAGGAGGCGCTGCGACCGTATACCGTCGCCGGGGCCCATGTGCGACACGTGAGCAAAGTTGGACGGCGCGGAGATCAGACGCGAACGACGTTCCGATCTGTTTGAAATCATTTAAATTTAATAGTTTAAAAAACAGTTAGGAAAGCAGGAACAATTCAGTGTTAAGATACCACCATTTTCAACATCGAAATTGCATTTATCTCATGTTGAGTGGCAACGCAACGCTATGGTCTTAGGCATTGAAGTGAAGAAACGAACAATTTAAATATAATTGTTGTTTCCTAGTGGAAATAGGAACACCAACTAATTGCTTTTACAGTTAGATTCTGTTTTTATTACTTTTTAAAGATTGTAATAATTCTTTGAACGACAAATTTATATTAGAATTCTTAATCCTCTTTCAAGCAAGCAAATCATAATTTTATACTAAAAATATGTATTAAATAATAATACACAGTACTATAACATATACTATACTAGCGGCCGCTCACGGCTTCGCCGCGTGGTCTGCCTAATTGTTTCGTTATATTGCAAGCCTCGGGGGTGAATTTTTGAAAAATAAAGCACCCTAACCTTGGGTTATCAACTATATCTATTCCAAAATTCATTACAATCGGTCAAGCGGTTTAGATTTTTCATATAAACTTTCATCCCCTATTTCAACACTTAAGTAGTTGATTTTTAAAAAAAATAGCCTATGTTAGACCCAGGGATATTTACTATTTTCATTCTAAATTTCATCCAAATCGGACCAGTAGATTAATCGTGAAAGCGTGACAGACAAACACACAGACTTTCGCATTTATAATATAAGTATGGATTAATAAAATTTATTATTTTACATTTTTGTTATTAAATATACATACATATAAATAAACAACTTACAATCTATTATGAGCTTCAATAGCTTGGTGCGACTGCTCCCTTACAGAAAAGCGACGCTTGTTGGTGCCATACGATATCAAATCAAAGTTGAGAGGACCCGCTGTGAAATGGGAATTAAAATATAAAATTATAAATATAATATATTAACCTTGTGCCTCGTCTTGTAATTATTAAAAAAATAAGCAAATCAAGAAAGTGAAATCTTATATAATCAATTGATTAATAAATGGCAATGTTTATATATTTTGAAATGTCAATAATATAGAAAAAACATATTTAATAATAAATTGTATACAAATTATTAACCGCCAAATCAACCTCCCAACCACCCATGCTATCCTAGTACATACCAGATCTCAACGGCCGCAAGTACACGAGCGTGGGCTGAGTGTCCGTTGAGAAGGGGAAGGAACCTCCCGCGCCCGCACCTCCTACCAACACTATCCAACCGGATTCGTCTAATGGCCGAGCGTTGGCTGGAAGTAGATAAATAATATTATTAGTGTATTAATATGTGAAAAAAAAAGTGTTTATATTGGGTCCATTTGTGGCGCAGAAGCACAAAGTGGGCCTGCCAAGCGACTGGTTGTAGCTTCGATTCCCACACGAGGACTGGAAATATTTATTTTTTCCATTTTCTTCGCTCTAGTGTCGAGACAAAGCGCGGCGTTAAGTTCCGCCACTTAGCACGCAATGCCTCCTAATTTGGCGGTGCGTGGGGAACGGAGTGTCTTAACACTAGGTTCCCTTTGCCTACCTTGCTGTGTGCGGGATACAGCGTGAAGCTAAAAAAAAAACAAAAATATACTCACGTAAGTTAATTGTCTGCACCCACTCTCCGGACTCTATGTCGTAGATGTCGATGTGCGATGTTGTAAATATTAACAGGTGAGTATCGTTGATAGCTGAAATATAACGAAAAAATATTTAATTAAATATATAGCAATAATTATTATTTATAGATATTTTATTGAGTCATTGTTTTAGCTTCATATTAAGGCAGGGTATTCAAAAATAATACAAGAAAATTTGGTCTAAATTTGTGTTAGGTAGTAGATCTTAATGGCGTACTTTGTCTTGTAATTAGAGCGGAGAAAATATAATAATTTTGTTGTATAAGAATAGAATCCACAACTAATTGGCATTACTATTTCCACTTTTATTGTAGGTCGGTTGTCGTTAGCTTTCATCAGCATTGAAAGAAAGGAGCATAAAATAATCAGAAAAAAGTTTTTTTTTTAATAGCATAAGCAATTACAGATTTTTTTTTTTATGGCGTACATAGAAAAAATACCATAGTCCATAAAGCTACACCCTGGCTTTGATTCTGAGTTCTCTTCGATCGATCGATCTTATATTCGAGTATTAACTAATAAAACATGTTAACTTTAAAGATATTGCATGTTAAGTGGCGGAACGTAGCCTCGACCAGGGCAAAGAAAATGGAAATATTAAATATTTCCACACCTCGAGTGGGAATAGAATTTACAACCAGTCGTTTACAGGCCACTGCGTCACGACTGGTTCTAAAATTATTTAATTATTTTTACATATATTTTTTTCTATACAAACCATGACAAGTAAAAGTATACATACGCTCAGTATCCCTCGCACGTAACCCAGCGTGATCTACATACAACGCGAACGCACTGAACACACCACACGGTCGACCGCGCGCACAACGAACGCACGCGCGAGCGAGACAGAAACATGCCTAGACTTATCACAAGCACTCACCATGATAAGTAGGGCTCGCGGTATACATGAGCTCGGTGTCCCTGGCGCGCAGGCCGGCGCGGTCCACGTACAGCGCGAGCGCGCTGAACACGAGCAGCCAGTCGCCGGCGCCGCCCACCGCGCGCGCGCACAGCGGACGCGCGCCCGAGTGAGCCAGGAACACGCCCACCTGGTTCTCGGGGTGCACCAGCGCTGGAATCGACGAGTCGATAATATAACTAAACTGGGAGCGTAACCAGACTCGTTGCGCTTGAATATTGTGCGAAGCGACCACATCTTAATTTATGTCTATGAGAAAATACATCATGGCCGTCGGCTCCATTTTTTTTACAAATCATTGCACTAATGACTCAAATAGGCTCGCAAAAATTCATAATAATTGGTTTAACTGTTTTTAATTGATGCACACACACGGAATATAAAATAATTGAAGTCTCAACAATCTCAATAATTAAAAAATAACACGACAAAAGAAGACAAAAGAGGAACGAACTCAAGAAATCTATGACACATTTATTATTGAGTAAAAAAATAAGATATTTTCATTTTTTTATATATCATTTATCTATCGATTAAGTTAAATATTATTTCTGTAATTTAATTCAAAAAATTTAATAAATACTTTCAAGTAAAATGTCATATAACAAATTTTCAGATTTTCTTTACATTCTAACCAAAATATCAATTTAAAACTATGACATCAAAACAAAACAAAATCTGAATACTTGCCACTGCTACTAAGCACACACAAATAAAACACCATAAACTCACAAACAGCCGTCGGATGAGCGGCGTGCGTGGGATGATTACTATGCAGGTTGTGAGCCACCACACCGCCTCTATATCCCAGTAACAAACGCCCGCGTACTAATTGCAAGCTCAGCACCGGCGCCGCCGCGCGTAACTCAGCTACGCGACAACGCCGCGCTGCGGTGCGGGTTATCTCGTACACGAGGACTATCCATACGTTCTGCGGAAAAAAGTATTATAAGTAAAAGTGATATTATAAATGTAAAAGTCTGTTTGTTTGTTACGCTTATACGTTTGTTTGTTACTAATTGGATGAAATTCGAAATGAAAATAGTTAAAGATTTTTTTTATATTTTAACATTAATATTTAACAATATTAACATTAAAATTTTAATTTCATTTATTAATATCATTTAATTGACAGGAAAAAGAACATTGAAAAAAATCGTTTCTTATATTTTGTCAATTTTTTAACTTACATCAATCACCACATTTATATTTCATAATATTAAGGATAATTATTAAGGATAGTTGATAGATTGGTGATATAATTACCATTCTCTTCTACACCATCTAATGCCATGTTTAGTGTGCACAAGCAGCACACTCGAGAGTTGAACTAGTAATCAACCACTTACTCCACTGACTCACTGACTGACATTAATTATAGTGTTTCACAACAGTTATGGTCAAGTACCAACAGTCAACTATCAACCAAAACATTTGTCAAATATTACATCAATTAATACAAAGTCTTTAATTAATTGATTTAATATTCAGTTTCAGTCAAATTATTAGTCAATATTCAGTTAAGTTCTTAAATTATGGCGCTTGGAACGTGATAGTCAATATTCTCTACATGTTTCACATAACATGTGTATCTGACAGACAGTTAGTCTCCCTCACTCAGTTAGTCAGCCAGTCATTCATTTTGTCAGTCGTGAGTTTCCTGTATGCTTGCAAATAACCACAAACCGGTTGCCGCACTCGAGCGTGCATATTGAAGACGATGCACAAGATGCATGCAAACAAGATGCAAGTACCAGTCACCTTACTCACACACTCACTTACTCAGTGAGTCAGTCGGTCTCTCAGTCAGTCAGTTAGTCAGTCAGTCAGTCAGTCAGTCTTGAGTTTCCTATCGCTTGCAAACGACCACAAACCCGTTGGCGCACTCGAGCGCGCCAATGGAGACGAGAAGCACGTGCCAGTCAGTCATTCAGTCAGTAAGTGGCGGTGGTGTAGTTGCCTGGTGCTTGCAGACGACCACGAGCACATTGGCACACTTGAGCGCGCATATGGACAAGAGACGCACGCGCTCGTCACCCAGTCATTCACTCACTCAGTCAGTCAGTGGTGGTGGTGGTGGTGGTGGTGGCGGTTACCTGTCGCTTGCAGACGACGGCGAACCCGTTGGCGGCGGCGTGCAGCTCGCCCACGGCGATGTCGACGGCGCCCTTCGCCTCCGCCAGCTTCACGCTCTCCGCCTCCGCGCACTCGAGCGCGCGGATCGGCACGAGGCGCACGTGACGACCTCGCCCGGCTATCACCACTGTATGCACGAACAAACAAACAAACTTACACTCAAGTTTACTGTATATATTTAAAAGTTTTTATTAGCTTCAGCCTGTATCCTGCATACAGCAAGGTAGGCAGAGGTAACCTAGTGTTAAGACACTCCGTTCCCCATGCACCTCCGAATCATAGAAGCATTGCATTAATTGGGGGAACTTAATACGGCGATTTTACCTCGAAAGCAAAGAAAATGAAATCTATATATATGTAGATGAGAATGCTTGTCATTGACTAACTGATTCATCATCACCGAACCAAAATGACTAAACTTAACTTAAACACATGATTTTTGAAGATTAAAAGTTATTATACTTCTATGTCATAGATTGTTAAAATTTCACCCCTAAAATGGTGAAATAAAGGTTGAAAGTTTGCATGGAAGTCCGCCATTTTTATGTTAGAAATGTTAAACTCTGTTTATAGACTAATTATTAAAATTTAGTAAATACGCATTTCAACGATTGTGAAATTTCTACCCCTAAGTTTAACCTAAGGGTTAAAAAATAGTACAAAAAAAACATTCAACATTAGAAATATAAAACTTTATTTACTGGCTGCTCATTAGAAATTAGTAAATACTAATATCAGTGGTTCAGACTTTCAGCCTACAGGGATTTAAGCTTTGTACAGAAATCTGTAATTGTTGATGTTTGGAATATAAAACTTTGTATACTGGTGACTAATCAAAAATTAGTTAAGTCTCAGCAGTTTTGGAAATTCTACCCCTAATAGCCAAATAGGGGGTTGAAAGTGTGTATAGAAAAACAGCTATCATTTTTGAAAAAATATGAAACTTTGTCTTTAGAAATTAGTAAATTACTAATCTTATTGGTTTTGGTAATTCTACCCCTAAGGTAGGCTTATAGAGGTTGAAAGATTGTATAGAAGTCCCATTATTAATATGTAACTTTATTTACTGTAATACTTTATATATTATAAGGAATTAGTAAAAACTTAACTTAGTGGTTTTAGAAGTTGTACCCGTAAAGTAAACTAATATGAAACTATATAGTAGTCAACTTATAGTAGTATGTCAGCATTTGTAAATATTTTACTCTTAAAAATATTAATAGTAGATAGCCTGTTTATATGAAAATTCGTCTCGTTTAGAGTGAGGGAGTTGAAAGCCTACCATATTATGTTAGGAACGAAATTGAACAATTTCTGTAAGATAGCTATTGAGGATTAGGGTGAGCAAGTCTAAAATGAATGTACCGCTTTATGAGCTGCTTTGCTGTCGGAAATTGGGGGGTAAGAGAAGATACTGGGCACTCACTGATGGTTTACTGATGAGTCTGTATAAAAATTTTAAAAGCAGCGAGATTCGAACCTGCGCTTTCTGAAAACCGTCCAGGCGCTCTGACGCCTTTTACAATTTTGCCAAGTATGGAGTAACACTCACCCAGCAGATGTTCCTGCGCCACGTACTTGATGCGGTGCACGGGCGCGATGGCGCGGCGCGGCACCAGCTCCGCGCGCTCCAGGTCCAGCAGCGCCAGCCCCAGCTCGCCGCCCAGCGCCACGCGCGCGCCCTCCACCACGCACGCGCACGCCGCGCCGCGCACCGCCACCTCCGCCAGCGTGTGCGCCGCGTACGCCTGTCCGATGCGACCAGCCAATCACAACCGACCACACGCACGCGCGCGCCGTGTCACCGCCCAATGAGAGGTGACCACAAAGACGCGCGCGCATTATGTGAACAACTAATGAGCGGTGACGAGTGAGTGAGACACGTCACACATGCATGCACGCACACATGCATGCACGCACTCGTGTGTGTGCTTGCGTGTTAAGTGAGCAGCCAATAAAAGTTGGTGATGTATCAACACCAACGATACCGTCGACAATTTAGAATTTTATTACATAATAAATATTACTAATACTTCTATTTAATTCACGCTTATTCCTGCACAGTAGGATAATCATGACAATCTATTTTCAAATACTCAACAAACAATCATTTCATTAAGTGAAAATCGAACCCACAACCAAACACATCTAACCAAAAGGCTACCTAATTGCGTTTCTAAATTTTGTAAAACATAATAATAATAACAACTAACACATTTGTCAGGCAAGTTGTTCCTCTTCAGTATCCTGTGCAGTTCACTCAACGCGACCACCCATTTTGTCTTCTCTGATTCGGATTCAGCCAGCATTAGCGTGTGATACCGTTTGCCTCCTTCTAGTTGTGATGTTGATATCTGGATGGAAGGAAAAATAATGTTAGAATTGCAATTATAAAAACATTTTTTTTTTCAGTTTTTGTATGAAACAATATATAATGTTATTACAAAACAAATCCTCTTTTCAAAAATAAAAGTCAAAAATTGTAATCTTTTTCCACAAAACAGACTTTCAAAAAGAACCTAGTTTTAAAACTAGACCCCGCCCGACATCCTTCATAGACTAGGCGGAACTCATTGTAACGCTTAGTCCTAGGTATAAAAGCGGTAAAAATAAAATACTTTAAATTTAATCATTCCTCTAATTAGTGATCGAAACCACAACCAACCACTTTTACAGTCAGTCGCTGTGGCCCAGGTGTTGATAAAGTCTATACAAAACTTAAAAAACAATTATTAACATAATTTATTATCAGTGGCAAAGCGCGGCGTTAAGTTCCGCCACTTAACACACAATGCCTCCGAATTTGGCGGTGCGTGGGGAACGGAGTCTTAACACTAGGTTCCCTATGGCTACCTTATAAAAAAAAAGAAATATTATTACTATATACGTACTCTAAATATACAAGGTATGTCGCGTTTGCTCGCATGTATGACGTCAGAGTCCTTCACCGACGTCACGCTGAACTCCGAGTCCCGCATGTCCAGTACTTGACTCACACACACTGAGGGCAGGGCGTTTCTGGAAAATTCAACAAAAACACTGAATTAAGTGATTTTGCAGGAAATATGAGTATATAAAGAAATATGATTTTTATGCAGCTAAAAAAATAGCTTCACTCTTTTTTCCAAGGAAGATCTAGTATTAGGTCACTTCGACCCCCACTTGGCATAAATCGAGACATTGAGTGTGAAGTTTCTGGTATCAAAGCAAAGGATTGAAAATTTTAATATAATCATTTCCCCGAGCGGGAATCGAACCCACAACCTACGCGTTACAGTCAGACGCTATCACACTGTGCCACGACTACTACGATTTTTAACTTAAATGACAATTGCAATATAGATATACCAAAAGAGTGACAAATTATAACTTAGTTTCGCTGAAGTAGCGTTTCGTACTAATTAATGCAAATGGTAAAAAAATGTGTGGTTAATAAAAAAATACAAATTAAAATATGCATTAAAAATACCACTTACCTATCTTGTGATATGTCGTATAGGAACAATTTGAAGTCACAAACAACGACGAACTGTCGCATCCAGCCTTTCTTCACGCCACCGGGCTTAGGAACCTGTACATTTTTATTTATTTTTTTTTATTTTTATTTAACAGAAAGCCAACGCTGTATACAATTTTCTTATTTATGAGAATATACATACATTCTTAAAATTTCCAATTTAGCAATTGTATACCTCAATTATAGGCTTACTTAGCATGCATACAATATGTAGTAAGTTACTAAAGAAAACGAGAACCAGTACAGTTAAGAAAGTCTTCAAACTTAAATTTAAACAAAAAAAATAAATAAAAATAAACCAAGATTACACGACCAAAACAAACAAAAAAAATACAAAAAAAAATACAAAATCACTAACAACAAATTCACTATATAAAACATACACACAATAAAAACAATAAAATACAAATCAAAACTAAAAAGTATGACTAAAATTAAACAGTGAATTTTTTTTTTTATACGATGCTGCTATTGCGATGATACAGACTGATTTTGGAAAATATCGATATCTATATCTCCCCTGTTTAACATGTTATTATAGTTTATTACTATTCTATTTAATGGGGCGTTAATACCAAGGTTAGTTTTAGCAAAACGCTGTTTAAAAATTTGTTTCTTTTTAATGTGACTCCTAACGTTATATCTTGGTACTGCTAACCCCACTCTACTTAATAAATTTGAGCTGTTGATATTAGCATTTATAATTTTATGTAGAAAACAGACATCTATTAAGTCTCTACGATTAGACAGAGAGATACATTTATAAATTTTTAGATGATCATTATAGTTCGGACTATGTTGCAATACATTGTCCTTATAGGCTAATTGCCGTAAAAACTTTTTTTGAATTCTCTCTACCCGATCCTTGTGAATTTGATATAGAGGATTCCAAACAACAGCACAATATTCTAATCTGCTACGTATCATTGAATTAAACAGTGCTATTTTAGTTGTAGACCTCTTAAATTCTTTTGTAGCTCTCATTATAAAACCTAATAATTTCAGTGCTTTGCTGATCATGTCATCTAAATGAGGTATAAAACTCAATTTGCTGTCTAATAAGATCCCAAGGTCTCTTATTTGGTCCACCTTTTCTAGTACATTGCCGTTAATATTGTAATTAAAATTGATGTTTTTTACTTTTCTTGTGAATGTTACAACAAAACATTTCAAATGATTTAATTTCAAAGAGTTATGATCACACCATTCCGAGAGTTTATCTAAGTCTTCTTGAATGTATATAGAGTCATTAATGGTTTCTACCTTTCTATAAATTTTGAGGTCATCAGCATACAGTTGGAATTGACAATGATTGAAACATTCCTGTATATCGTTTATAAAAATCCCAAACAATATTGGGCCTAAAATAGAGCCCTGCGGTACACCGGAAGTCGATGTGAACGAGCGTGATTTGTATCCTCCGATACCAACATTCATTTCTCAATTTGTCAAGTAGGTTTTTAACCATTTAATAAGATAGCCATTGATGCCGTAATCAATAAACTTTGTCAATAGCCTATTGTGATCAACAACGTCAAACGCTTTAGTGAAATCGGTATAAATACAGTCTATTTGTTCTGAATTATCTAATGCCATCGATAGATCATCAACAACTATCGCCAGATTCGACATGGTGGACCTCTTTTTGACAAAACCATGTTGGTTTTCCATCATTGTTGACTTCATATTCCACTCAAGCACCGGACAGATAAGAGATTGAAATATTTTAGAGAATACTGATAATATGCAAATTGGCCTATAATTTGATATATCTTTTCTATCTCGGGATTTGAAGATAGGCACTACCTTTGCCTTTTTCCATAAATGTGGAAATTCATCAATACATAGTGATTTATTGAATATCAAGTATAAAGTCTTAGACAAATACACAGCACATTGTTTAACAAATATAGGAGGTATATCATCTGGTCCAGCTCCTTTGTTTACGTCGAGACTTTTTAATTTAGCAATAATGTCATCCTCAAGAATCTTAATACTAGCAGATTCTGAATAATGAAACGGCATTGTGGTCCCAAATGATTGATGTAATGTTGGTGGACTATATACTTTAGAAAAATGCGTTGCAAATTGGTTACAGATGTCACTTCCATTAGTAGATGAAATTCCGTTTAGGGTTATTAGGGCAGGAAATTCGCTTTGATTGGAGCGCTTTTTTTTTAGATATGAGTAAAAAATAGTTAATATAATAAAATAAAAAAGCTCTTATATCACCATTTCTGTATTTAAACCTTAAAAAGTTAATTATACACATATTGTAATAATATTTTTTTTAGTGTACAATAACAATTATTTTTTAAAAAAACTATAGAATTATTTGTTTTAAAAAAATGATTAGTACATATACAAATAGTTAATATAATAAAATAAAAAAGCTCTTATATCACCATTCCACCATTAGAATTATTTGTTTTAAAAAAATGATTTAGTACGTACACAAATAGTTAATATAATTAAATAAAAAAAACACTTATCTCACCATTACTGTATTTAAAACTTAAAAAAATAATTACACACATATCGTAATAATATTTTTTGTATATACATATATATTTATTTTTTTACAAAAAACTATAGAATTATTTGTTAAAAGAAAATGATAAATTGATATAACACAATTTGGTGCAAAGGCGGTTTCATCAGTATAAGTGATTTCTTACATATTATTATTTTTTAAGGTAAACATATAAAATGGGAATGGTAAGAAAAACAGTGCAAGAGAACATTTTTAAATTAAAATAATTTGCACCAGTTGTGGACGGGAAGGCACAAAGTGTGATTGGGGTTGTGAGTTCGATTTCCACTCGAGGAGTAAAAATATTGAATATTTCCATTTCCTTTGCTCTGGTGTCGAGACAAAGCGCAGCGTTAAGTTTCGCCACTAAACACGCAACGCCTCCGAATTCGGCGGTGGGTGGGGAAAAGAGTGTCTTAACACTAGGTTCCTTCTGCCTATTCTGTTGTATGTGAAATACAGCGTGAAGCTAAAACAAAGTAATGATTATTATTTATTTAAATGCTTTATTACACCAGAAGGATAAATAAAAACAAATAGTAATAAGAGGAAAAAAAAAAGAAAATACAATTTTGGTGTAAGGGCGGCCTTATCACCACAGGTGATCTCTTCCAGGCAACCTTACCAATGAAAGAAAAGAAAAACAGACAGACATTTGGTTGGTGTACAAACAAAAATTGCAACTTTTTTTTTTTTTTTTTTTTCAAATAATAAACAATCAAAAAAAAAAAAAGACAGTGCGATAGAGGACGGGCCGGCGGCATAGAGAGAGAGAGAGAGAGAGAGAGAGAGAGAGAGAGAGAGAGAGAGAGAGAGAGAGAGAGAGGAGAGAGAGAGAGAGAGAGAGAGAGAGAGAGAGAGAGAGAGAGAGACAGGAGAGAGAGACAGAGAGAGAGACAGAGAGAGATAAGAGAGAGATAGAGAGAGAGAGAGATAGAGAGAGAGAGTAGAGAGAGAGAGTATATATCTAGAGTATATATATAGAGAGATATATAGATAGATATATATAGAGATATATATATATATATAGATATATATAGATATAGATATATATATATATATATATATATATATATATATATATATATATATATATATATATATATATATATACTATAAAGTAATGATTATATAGAGTTAGATGTATACAGTTGCATACCTTAACGTATCCCTCGTAGGCGGTGCCCTGTCCGCGCGCCGGGTCGATGCCGAGCGGGCGGCGCTCGCGCTCGGGCGGCAGCGGGCAGCGCGCCGCCACGCGCGCGCAGCACCGCGTGTGCACCGCCAGCCCGCACGTCTCGCACACCACGCCCTGCCGCGTCAGACCGATCTGCAACACCACCGCCCCACGCACTGACTTACTGGCTAACTGACTTAACGTATACATATATTAACATTTTTCACTATGTTTAACATGCGAATACGTTTGAGTAGACACTCATGGGCTCACACATGGACACTCAATTATTCAATTCAAAAAAATGAACCCCATAAGCTCGTAAAAATAACCGGAAAATAACTTCAGAACTCAACCATACCCGGTAAACCATATCTTGTTGGTCCTAAATCGACATTTCAACAGAACAGTGATCCAAACATTCATCTAAACTGCTTCAGAACTTTTTAAAAAGAAAAAGATGAAAAAATCGTGGAATGAATACCTGATATTTCTTCAATAGAACTCATAGTAACAGAACTCGATAAAATAATAAAAAATCGTTTTCTACGACCTCAAAATTCTCATTTACAAGAAATATTAATGAGCAAATGGAACAAATTAAGTAAATATTAGGAAATCAATAAATAGAATGCCTAGAATTTGCGCTGAAAAAGGTAAAACAAAAATGTTCATAATTCTTCTAAAAGTTTTATATAAGTTAGTTTTATATAGTAGAGTCCTTAATTTTCGGAAATAAAATAATTTTCTGTTGAAAGAAATATTCCAAAAGACTTATAATATCATATACATAAATTAACCTCAAAAATGATTTAAAAACAAAAAAAAAAACATATTAAATAAGAATCTCACCATCAACGAAGTACAATGGTTGCATTTAGTGGGGCTACTGAACGTCCTGACTAGGAACTGGTGCACCTTCTGCTTGCCGGGCACGCTCGGACCAAGCGTCGGGTCTTGTAACGAATACTGCAAATATTAATTACATTTATATATAACACATATATATCAATTGTATTTATCAACCACTGTGGCGCAGTGGTAAAGCGTATAACTACAAACATGATTAGTTTTAGGTTCGATTTCCACCAAGGGATTGTTCATTCTTCATATCCCAGACAAAGCACTTGTATGACTCTTCATATTCAAATAATTCCAACAAATACTAAAATAACTAACTATATTTTGTTTGCACTCATCCACCTACACAGATTGACTGGAAGAGATCTCTTCTAAAGATAAGTCCACCGTTGTAAACCATCTATTTCTGCATAATTTTTCTGTATATCGTTTTTAAATGCAATAAAAGAATACATATATAAGTAATAAAGATTTAGCAATATAATCAAAGATACCACTTATAATGATGTAATTTTTTACACATAAAATACTTATTTCTGTAATATCACGATTTGAACAGTTTTAATATAATCAGTTTCTTTTATATTTTAATATAAAATGTCCAAAGAATGGTTAGGAGAGTCACTAAGGCAAAAAGAAACCTTATCAAATAATTACTTACAGTGGACATCTCGCTGGGCGAGCTCTTACAAGAGATAGGAGATGCCGCGCGTTGTTCCATCTCGTCTTGCGACTCCGCGGAACCACTTAACGCCGTCGATTGTTGAGATCCATACATGAGCTAGTAAAAAAATCATAATAAACATATATAATATGCTTACAAAATTTCATGCTGTCGTAGCACAGTGGGTTGCGTCTGTCTGTAAAGCGATAGCTGTGAATTCGATTCCTACTCCGGGATTTTAAATTTAAATTTTAAATTTCATTTCTTCACTCTGGTACCTAAGACAAAGCGCGGCTTTGACTGCCGCCATTGAACAGGCAATGTGTCGAGTTCGGGCAAAAAGTGATCTACGTCCTCATGATTAACCCCGCCTAGAAAACCTGTGGCCAGTCGTGGCCCAGTGGCACAAAAGTGTGACTGTAAACGATTGGTTGTGGGTTCGATTCCCACTCGAGGAGTGGAAATTATATTTCCATTTTCTTCGCTCTGGTGTCGAGGTAAAAGCGCGGCGTTAAGTTCCGCCACTTAACACGCAAGCCTCCGAATTCGGCGGAAAGTGGGGAACGGAATGTCTTAACACTAGGTTCCCTCTGCCTACCCTGCTGTGTGCGGGATATAGCGTGAAGCTAAAAACCTGATGATGTATAAAAAAGTCTTGTAAAAGGCACTTTAGTGGCTAAATGGGTACATAAGACTGTATATGCAACAGTTGCAAGTTCAACTATTCGGGGAAAATATTTATATTCAAATACAAATATTTCCCCAGTATATATTTTGTTTGTCCGGTCAGATCAATTTTATTTGTTCATGTTAATTATTTGGATTGAATATAGTTGTGGGTAAGCCGATAAAGAAAACACTTCGTATTGCCCAATTCAATCATGATAAATTATGGATAAAATACCTTATAGGTGTTAAGTTTTATTTAAAAATAGAAATTAGTAAAACAATAAAAAAAATACTTTAGTAATTTTAGTAAAAATGTCATTGAAGTTACTAATATTAATAGTTTATTAAACATAAATATGTGTAAATAGGTGATACAAATACTATCTACAATTATCTACAATAAGGAAAATAAAACAAATTATAATAAAAAAAAACAAATAAAAACAAAATACCTTTGCATTGCAACAATGCTGAACATTTCTGTAACGGTAATGCGGCGATATCTGTACGTGAATAAGCGATGGAACTGGGATTAGCAAATGATAAGCTTAAAACAACATAAAAAAGCTAAAATATTAAAATAAAATAAAATTAAAGAACGTTTGACTGATTTTTTTATTCATACTTTCTTAAATGTTAATTAATTTAAACAAATAATTTAAAAAATCAATCAAACGTTCTTAACATTAAAAAAAAAAATTAAAAATCTTATAAAAACGTGAATGACAATGACTAGTTAATTACAATGTACTGTCACCAACAAAGTTAATTACACTTGAAAACAAAGTCACATCTAAACATAAACAAATAAAAAAAAAAAATAATACTATGAAAAGGGGTAATAAACTCGTAACAGTAACATATAATGACGAATTTTCGGGATAACTTACGACTACAGTCTCGTGAACATTTTCATGTAAAATATAGAAAAAGCATAAAAAATACATTGAAATTATATTTTAAGCTCAAATTGTAATGTCATTACTTATTGCTACTGATTTAGTAGCTTTAGTCATTAAGAAGAAATTGGGTTTGTTATAATAAAAAATCTATAACACAAGATAAAAAACATAGATATGACTTTGTTATACAAAATACATAAATATACACACATATAAAATAAAACATACCTTTTGTTCATTATTCATAGAAGCGACATTATCATAATGCCTCTCCGTAGGAGCTTCTTTCAAAAACTGCTCCAAGTAACTCATTTGCGATGGCGGCCGATCCAAAACTGAAAAACAAAACAAAAATTAATATTTCCATACTAGTGATGTAGATAAAAAATATATTAAAGTTAAAAGAAAAAAAAAACATCGGAAACACATAAACCAATCCCAACCGAAACCATGATGTCAAAACGTCACTAAAACTAAATTTAATGAATATGGTATTACATAGCGTAAAATAAGTACAGTCGAGTGACAAATTGTAAAATAAAAAAATCTAAAAATATATATAAAAAAATCCAATTAGGTATAAAATTATAAACAAAAAATACACCCGACTTTACGTAACATTTTAGTTGTCACAAAATAAGGACTAAAACATGCACGGGACAGTACAATTGGCTGTATCAACTAAACCCTTAGCCCACACATCAACACTCACACAACAATGATTCCTAATAAGAAAAGAAATACTATAGAAACTCGATTAACCGAACTAATTGTTGTCGATAGCCATCTGGATAAACAAAAATCCGGATAATTAAATGTATGTAGAAAAAGATTTTTTATGTTTTACTAAAAACAAGAAATATATATCAACGATATGTATATGTATTTGTAGATAGGTTCCGATCTTTCAAGTTAGAATACACATACTTTAATTTAAATTCCAACGTGTTCACGTTTGCATAAATTCGACTTGTAGATGTTTAATATTATTTGCCTCTAGACCAGATAATCGCGTATCCGTATAACTAAGAGCTAGATAATCGAGTTTCTAATGTATATTCTATAGACATAACGTCAAATTTCAACATAAATCTAAAAAAAAATATAGATTAAAAACAAAAAAAAGACAATTAACAGCCTAAAAAAAGGCAACATTTAAAATAAGTTGTGAGAATGTTGCATCGCCGTCTGAGGTTGTACAAAAACTAGGGTTTACAGTAAAACAGATTAGTACCTAAGTGCGTATACAAACAAGTGTTAAAGAAAACAAGATCGCTCAGCGCGTTATACGAATGGGATGAATGGACACCTTACATTTGACATTTAATATAAAAAAAAAATGATTTTTAAAGAAAAAAATCGTATTCTGTCACATCCATGCCACCGCAACAAGCTCAAGCAAAAAGCGAAGCGATTTACAATGATAGAAGTGAAATGTTTCCAAATTGTATAATTTTGCCAATTTTTTTTTTAGTAAACATCACTGTTTCGGAGTCAAAACTAAATAATATTAAGGTAAACTTAATATATTAAATATAACTAAACTTAGATATAGAAATAGACCCACAAAACAGCGATATTACAAAAATTTAAAACCAAAAAATCATAATTTTCATTGACACTTGCTCGTACTTACAATGGAAATGTCGAAAGAGTATACAAAAAAAATAAATATATAGTTATTAACTAAAAACGCAGCACAAAGACAGGAAATCCATTTAAAACCTTTTTATTAAATTAGCAATAATTGTTGGTGTATAAAAATATTAAAAAAAAACTTCGATCTATACAACCCTTGGGGTACCAGATAGCAAAAAAATAATAAATACTAAAAAATATTTATCCCTTAACATTTTTAAAGTGCAAGTGGGGAATGTCACAAACTTAAAGAAAACGTATAAAACTTTGATTTTGAAACAAACATCTACTTTAATATAGGATTATAAGAACTTCCTATAGTATCAGACAGTTTCGGAATAGCGCAGGCTTAATCCAGCTAAATTCAAAGTTATATACATTTTCTAAAAACGTACTTAATTATCTTTTAAATTAAAATTTTCATACAACCAACAAATAACCAAATAACCAAGGTAAATTAAATAAAAAAAAATATATAAAAATTAAAAAAAAAAAACGACATACACAATCACATATAGTGTACTACTACTAATAGGACGTATTATGGACAAACTGTATGTAACAAATGTATGGACAAAATATCACGAACCATTCTCTTCTTTACCGCTCCAGTAGCTCGACGACTTCGCTGATCCTTGCCTGGCTGCTTGCGCATAACTTACTACTTCAATTAACATTGTAAATAAATGTGTACTTGTAAATATTATATATTTCTTTAAAATTATTATTACTTTAAAAATAAAACAATTTTTACCCCATTTTAGACATAATGTTTAAGACTTTAAGATCAAATCCTGATTCAATATATAGGGATAAGTTATTTTACTTATTAATCTGCAGAATCTCATTACAAAGCAAAGATTCAGAATTTTAAAAGGCATCAAATAAAAAAAAACAGCTAAATTCAACAAAACAAATCTTATTTACTAATTAAAAAAAAAGAAAGAAATAAAGAAAAAGAAAAAAAAAATAACAAGAGAATACAACAAAAGTTTAATATCGATATAGTATAAGTAAAGTAATAGTTTTAAATATGTACATCTACAACTGTAAACGCCCTTCCGGCACAACATTAAATGCAGAGTAAATGTACTGTAAAACTTAAATAAACACACAGTTCTATATGTAAGCGCCATTCGTACAAATATCTAACATTTTTTTTCACAGATACTAGCAAAAAGAAGAAAATATATTGAAAAAAAAAAACATTATAATATATTTTTTGTTTTTTTTTTGAGCTTATAAGTTGTTAACTTTAGACAATGTACGAACAGCAAAAAAAAAAAATAAGTAAAATGCACTGAGATTCTAAAACTGATCTGTAATAACTTAAAACTAAAAACATCTGCTTTATGCTGTCACTTTTGTTTTGTAAAAAAAATAAAAAAAGGAAATTGTTTAAAAAATAAAGGTTGTTTTTATGTTGTAAATAAATTTTAAATGTATATAATTCGCGTATATGACTAGTTCGTAATGTTTAGGCGTAAAATTATAATAATTATAAAATTAAGGCAATAAATCTTTGGTAAGTTCTGTTTTGGACTAGACTAATATTCGAAGACTAGAAATATTTGACACCAGTTGGTGGGATAAAAACATAAATATCAATAAACATGGAGTTACACGTTACTTTCGTAGTTAAAAAATCGGAATTTGTGTAAAGGTGGTCAAAAATGGTAAAAGACAACCGATCGATAAAAACAAAAAAATCATCCATAAATCTGATGATATACGAGTATAGCAACACCCCATATACACGAGGTCACGCCTAAAAACAGAGGTATGTATGTCCACGTACGAACTGTCATAATCAAAAGAAAAAAAAAGAAACAGCATAAAACAGATAACAATAGATAAACAAAAAAAAAGTAGCACCGCGTCAGACGCGTTTAAAAACAATGCCACAGATAACACACAAAATATCCATAAATAAATGCATAAAAAATGGCCCCAAATGACAAGTAAGAAGGAATAAAAAATTTTAAAAATTCCGTTACAAAATACAATAACAATAAACACAGCTCGCGAGGGATCGAATCACAGTTCCAATTTCAAAATGTTCACAGATAAAATATAAACACATTAATATAGAGTCCATACAAGGCATGGCCATAGATAATTATTTTCGTTTTTTTCGTCGCGGACGACGTTGGACTTTGTGGATGGATCCAACATTCCGTTTTGACATTTCGGTGACGTCACGTGACATGACGTGACAGTCACGAGTGACGTATTGTGTGTATTGGATGGGATTGTGCGGTAACATGTAACGAAAACAAAAAGAAAAGGTGCACTAAATAAACATATATTATATTATAGTTGTGTGTGTTGTGCTAGAAAATAAATAAATATATAAACCCTCTTTGTACGTAGCTGAAAAGAAATTGTGAAAGTCTTCTACTATAGAGACATATGTAAATATTAAATGGTAATTTTAAAACTTAACTTTTTAAAATAATTATCAATTTCGGAAAATATAATTGAAAGTTTTCAATTCTTTAAGTTACCCAAAAGTTTATTAAATAATAAAGTTTATTAATTATATAAGGAATATAATAAGGAATATAATATACAGCTAGAGCATAGTTATTGTTTAGTAATGTAAAAATTAGTAAAATGCACTGATTATTGTTAAATATTAATGTTAGTAAAATAGATATCAATTATTTGCACATTTTTCTTATATAATAGAACTAATAAGATTATATATTAAATATATCATAATATACTTGTATATTATTATAGAATATCGCAACTAAATAAAAACAGAAGTGCTTCTAACTAACTCAAATGAAAAAAAGAAAAGTGTTTCTAAAAACAAGTACATAAAAAAAGCAATAATACACAACTTAAAAAAACAATAAGCAATTGCCTTAACCTACATATCTAATTTAGAAAATAATATAAATATAAAAAAAATTACAAAAATATATCAATTTTAAAGCTGCCTGCTCTGAATAGTATTTATCTTCGATTTATTAACTCATTCACGCCAGGTACAGCAAGCGCATTTCATGTTGAACGGACATATAGTACCCGGCAATAAATAATGCACATCGATGCTTAGAATGAAACAGTCGGTCAGTTTCGGTTTCGTAGAGCGCTGTCTTTGTCACTCAGTTAATATGTGACGTTTCTCATTGTTATTATTTTAAGCGACAGAGACAACGCGCTACGAAGTCGAAGCTAACCGATTGTTTCATTCTAAGCATCGAGTGCATTATTTATTGCCGGGTACTATACATAAGTATATATGTGCTTTCAAAAATTTCGCGCATATATAGTCAAGCACCCAAAGAGTGTCAACGAGTGACTGAGAAAGACTATAAGGCCACCTATCTCGCTCATCACTTTTTTATTTTTTTTTAGCTTCACGCTGTATCTTCCCCGCACACAGCAGGATAGGCAGAGGGAATCTAGTGTTAGGACATTCCGTTCCTCACTTTCCGCCAAATTCGGAGGCATTGCGTGTTAAGTGGCGGAACTTAACGCCGCGCTTTGCCTCTGATACCAGAGCGAAGGAAATGGAAATATTAAATATTTGCACACCTCGAGTGGGAATCGAACCCATAACCAGTCGTTTACAGTCACACATTTGTGCCACTGTGTCATGACTGGCCCTAATCACCTCTTATCACTTCCTAAAAATCCTTTCTACTAATACAATGATTGCTAGCTTCAGTCCATTCTACTCTGATAAATTATTGTACCTAGGTCCACTTAAAAATTATCAACATAAGTATTCAATATAATAATGCTGATTCACAACATCGATGTTTTCCAATACATCAAACGAAAATTAAAATATCGATTCCATGAGGCTGTGTAAATTTAAAATTTATATTTAATATATTTTGTCATAAGTAAGCTGTCTTTTGTATCGATATTTCTAAAAATATATCGAATAAAAAAGGAATATTTATCCAACATCGATATACCCTAATACCCTACTTGAAATACCCTAATTGCAACTAACTTCCGTCCATATACCATAAAACGCGCTTGCTATACACTCCCATACCATAAGTATTATAAGTCGCATGTCACTAAGGTAAGGTAAGGTAAGGGGTAAGGTAAGGGGTAAGGTAAGGTAAGTTAAGGTAAGGTAAATACTCACAGGAGTTGGAGTGGTGTGGCTGGTCGAGCTTGGCCTGCATGTCGCGTATGTGCTGCTCCTTGCGCTTCATGTCGTGCGCGAGCGTGTCCAGGCGCTGGCGGGTCTCCATTAGCTCCCTGTGGAATGCTTGTGTTTGTTTAGTTATTCGTTATAGAGGTTTTTTTAATTTTTTTTTAGCTTCATTATTTTCCCACATAGTACGGTAAATAGAGAGATAGTGTTACAGACCGTCCTCCATTTTTCGCTCGTAATCAAAAAAATTGAATCACTGAAGCCACGCTTTGTTTACAAAGTGTAACCAATTAAAAAAAAATACTCTCAGAGTAGAATTCGAATCTATAACCAATTGCGTTTAGTCAGACGCTGTCCCACTGTGCCACGATAGCCTCGTGGTATTTTAATCGATTTTAATATTTTTTATGTTGTAAAAATGTTGTAAGTCCACGTAACTATTCACGGTGATTGTGGATTGTTTCAAAAATATTTTTATTTTGCTAATTTAGATAGAAACAGAGTTGCATTAAATATCAATATTCAAATGCAATTAAAAGAAATTTTTGTGTCTTAACACATAATTACAATTAATTAGTACTTTCATATTCTCACATAACAACAGTCCAACAAATCCAAAGAACACCATAAATAACACTTGAAAAAGACATTTTTAGAATTCGAATCTATTGTTTTAGGAAAGCTTTGCGACTGCATTTTTATACCTTATATAAAAATGCTATTTCCAATTTCTTAAGTCTATGAATAACATCTTAAAAATACATAAAAAACACTAACCTCTGACTAGCCAACAACTCAGCTCGGGTCCTACTAAGCTCTTCCCCAACCGCTTGTTTCGCTTGTATCTCTGAATGCAAAGACGATTGTAGTGTAAGTATCTCCATCTTGTCCAGCTTCTGCGACCTCCTGTTCCTCCATCCGGTGGCAGATCCCACTCCTGCGGGACCTCCCACCGCGGGAGGGGATGAGGGCGGTATGGATGTGCGGCCTGAACTTGCTGTGGATGCGAAATAGTAAAGATATAACAAGAACATAAGAAGAATTTGAATTCTAAGAGATTTTTTGTCAAAATTAATAAAGTACTTAATATCTTTTTAAAATATAAGACTAAATAAACTATGGTTTGAACCAAGAGCTTAATAAAAGTTTATGATAAAAGCTTTTTTGTTGACATGTGAAACACGTTGTTTCGTTCTTCGTTAAAATTTAAACTTGTTCTTTTTTTCAGCTTCCTGCTTTTTCCACATAGCAGGATAGTCTGGGAGAGCCATGTCAAAACACTCCGTTGCCCATATATATTCCGCTGTAATCATTTCTAGGAGTGGAAATCGAACCCATAACCATCACATATACAATCCAATCGGTCACACTGTGCCACAATGGCTTCAAATCTATAGCCTAATTTATAAATACAGAATTATAACAAAAAATAATCCAATATTAAAACAAATTATAAGGAAGTGCATACCATGTTTCAAATAATCCAATTCTTCAGTCATCTTAGTTGCCAGAGCTTGTAAGTAACCGCGAGCCTCCTTCTCATCCGCAACCCACCGGATTATATCTGCTATCTGTATTAAACGAATATATTAATTTAATTACTTATTATTAATATATAAAAAATGAAAGGCTAACAGTGCAATCTCTCAAGTTCGGTACGGTCTATATAATAAACCTATTGCCAACTAAGAGTTGCTAAAGATCTTTTGATAGTGTAATTTATGCCGTCATGTTTTAAACCACCTTCGTTTAGTGGATATCGAATCCCAAAGCCGCATTTAAGCTAACCAAAAAACATCCAGAAGTGGCTTCGAACCCATAACCAAGACTTATTTCTTTTATTATCACAATCAAAGACAGAAAGACATAAAATTGCTATTAACTACTAATACTTAAGAAATATAATATGACCTGAGTCTCCCAATGCTGCATGGAATCGCGCTTGGCTCGGAGCTCTTCCAACTCCATTTCCAGTTGACGTCTCTCCGCTTGCCATCTTCTTCCGTTTTCTGCCATCTTTTTGGAAAAATAATTGGAATTGGTACTTTTACATTCATATCATACCACAAAGTTAAAAACAGCCAAAATATATTTAGATAATTAAATGTATTTATTAATTAAATGTAATTTTTTGAATGCCCGCATAGGGCCACACCCCTTGTAATAACTATTATTATACTTATATATCTATATAAATATCTGACTTTTCAATGTAATTAAAAAATAGCTGACAAATTTACAAAATATTGAAGAAGAAATCCAGGAATCCTTATTGGATCTAGTTTTTACCGCATTGCTATAAAAATATGTTAGATTTCTTCTGAAAAGTTAATTTCTAAACCAAGGCAAGTTTAAAATTTAACACTATTAAGAAAAAAAGTATATACATACAGCATCGAGATCTTTGGCAAGCTTCCTGTTCTCATTTATAAGCATCTGTTTGTCTTCACTATCGTTAAGTTGCTCTAACCGTCGACTCTCCAGCTTGTCTTTGGAAGTTTGAAGCTGAAAAAATGTGTTAATTAAATCAAATTGTAAATTACTTAAGAATCGTAAACAATAATCGCTATACATTACAACTTGACAAACTATATGTAAATAAATGAAGTTTAATGAAAATAAATTTTAATATCGTATTGAATTTTAAAATCATGTTTTTAATTTCTTATATATACATTTAGTACTAAGGAGCACAGAAAGATCTAAATAAATCATATACAAATTTTGGCACAATTAAAAGCCATAAGTAACTAAATCCCTTGCTTCAATACAAATATATCAAACTAAATGAGAATAAATGTGTAAGTTTGTAGAGTAGCAAAGAGTTATAGTAAGTATAAATAGGTGAACTTATTGAGTAGTTAGGGATTTTTTTAGCTTTACGCTGTATCCCGCACACATTCGGGTAGGCAGAGGGAACCTAGTGTTAAACCACTCCGTTCCCCACGCACCGCCGAATTCGGAGGCATTGCGTGTTAAGTGGCAGAACTTAATGCCTCAACACCAAGACAAAGAAAATAGAAATAATAAATACTGCCAGTCCTCGAGTGGGGGTCGAACATACAACCAGACGCTTTACAATTTTGTGCCTCTTTGACCACACACTTTGTGCCTCTGCGCCACGACTGGTCCAAAGTAAGTGTATAAATTAGTTAACTCATCGTGTAATTAAGGGTACAATCTCCTACTTTTAAATGAACGCATGAAATAAGTATATAAATATATAGTTACCTCTCGATTGAGCCTAGATCGTATAGCATCTCCATCATGTAGCTGGTCACGTAGTGCAGATAACTCCGCCGCGTACCGCGCTTGTTGTTGTGCTAGGGATTCTGCATATTGCGCCTGTGTATACAAATATAATTATCATTTTCCGTATAAAAAATTTATTCTAACGTTGTTATTAAAAAAAAATCTTTTAACATCTCATATTATCTAATGAAATTATATAGATACTAATCTAAGATCTGTTAACATCTCATATAAGATAATTAGATCATTTAAATATAGTAAAAAATATATAATTATATTTTTATACATATTTTTATAAATATATTAAAAAATATATAATTATAACGAAATATATACATATTTCGTTTATGGATAAATTAGTATTGAACTATATGAATTAAAAATAAAGAAGTCAATTTGATTGCATCACTCTTGTTGTACAATGTCCACCACAATACATCGCACCATTTTTTTATTACATGCGACTATTCTATTCCATAGATTATTAAACTTAACCAACCATTATTAAGTTTACCCTCAATTTAAGAGACATTTTTGTCCAAATGTGATTCAAATTGAAAAAGACTAAGCTAAACAAATCCAAATGAAGTTTATAAAACATATGCACATTACATACCTCCAAAGCCTCAATATCAGCTTGTAATTTAGCCACATCGGCCGCCGAGCCACCAGTACCGGCGCCCGCCGCCTCTATAGCTTCAACGCGCTGCAGTTTGAGACTCTCCTCGCGTAGCTTGCGCTCCTGGTACATGAGAATCACAATTGTTAGTGGATTTGTATTATAAGAAATAATAACTCTAAAATAATAGTAGGCTAAGTGACTCCTTATTATATCAGCTATATACCAGTGAAAGTTCCGTCAAAAATAGTTCGGCCGTTCTAGAGATTAGTCGGAACAAACAGATAGACAGATAGACAAAAATTGTAAAAAAAATACTTTAGTATTTTAATATGACAAACAACAGACACAGGCAGGCTACATTTTTTTTCAAGTCATCTTGTAAAGGTTAAAATAGGAGATGAAAGTTTGTATGAAAAATCTAAATCGCTTGACCGATTGTAATTAATTTCAGCATAAATATAGTTAATAATCCAAGGTTAAACATAGGCTACTTTAGTTTTCAAAAATCCACCCCCAAGGGTTGCAATATAACGAAACAGTTACGTAGTCCACACAGCGAAGCCACCAGCGGGCCGCTAGTGTATTATTATAATATCCTTTTTTTTAGCTTGTATAGCTTCACGCTGTATCCCGCACACATTCGAATAGGCAGAGGGAACCTAGAGTTAAGACACTCCGTTCTCCACTTTCCGACGAATTCGGAGGCATTGCGTGTTAAGTGGCGGAACTTAACACCGCGGTTTGCCTCGACACCAGAGCGAAGAAAATGGAAATATTAAATATTTCCACACCTCGAGTGGGAATCGAACCCAAAACCAGTCGCTTTACAGTCACACTTTGTGCCACTGCGACACGACTTGCCCCTACAATATCCTTTAACAGACATTAATGTGAAATGTAAATTAAAATGACTTGGCTAAATACCTTAGCGGCCTCGTTGAGCGCGGTGTCGAGACGCGCCTCGAGGTCGCGCCGCGCTTTGTCCGCGCGTCTTATATCTTGCCGGAGGGCATCGATCTTTGCCATTGCCACTTCTAACTCCTCTTCTTTGTCACGCACCTGAATACAGACGACAGAACTCATTATTATGATTTCTTAGTAAAACTTTGAATTATTAATGTAAGCCAAGTTATGGGGTATATCTAAGTCTTTGTATATATAATAGATATTACATGCTATGTACAAATGTATATACCATTGAAAATGAATTAAGTGTGTTAAACGATATAATTTTGTACTCTTAGTAATGACATTTTGAAAAAATATTTACAAAAATAACTGAATATGTAACAAATACTAAATTTTTATAATACAAAACAATCTATTTATGGTTTTTTTTTTAGCTTCACGCTGTATCCCGCACACAGCAGGCAGAGGGAACCTAGTGTTAAGACACTCCGTTCCCCACTTTCCGCCGAATTCGGAGGCATGGCGTGTTAAGTGGCGGAACTTAACGCCGCGCTTTACCTCGACACCAGAGCGACGAAAATGGAAACATTAAATATTTCCACTCCTCGAGTGGGAATCGAACCCACAACCAGTCGTTTACAGTCGCACGCTTGTGCCACTGGTTTTTTTATACGTTTAAATGCAAACGCTTACGCATTATTACTTAAACCGCACTTTACTAATTACACAAATAAAACATTTACGATCACTTTCAAAAGCATCACGCTTTATTCCACATAGAAGAGTAATCTAGAACATGAAATGAATCAAATAAACCAGACAAATGGAGACATTTCCCACTTCCAGCTTGGAGTTGATTGTGTTGAATTGCATTGCATATTGAATTGTGGAATTCAACAAGACATATATTGCTATATCACGCAATACCAAGACGGACATATGAATATATTTTTAAATATAATCATTCGAAACCACAACCAATCGTGTTTACAGTCTATCTCACTTTTAACAATAACTTTTAACAATAAATTTCCCAAAAAATAAAAAAAATATCACAACACACCCACTTTAAAAGTATCAAAAATCCATTAAAACGTTAATTTTTAAGCAAAACACACAAAACCCACCTGTCTAGACAGCTTCTGTTTCTGCTGCCTCAACTCAGCAAGCTTATCGGTCACCTCGTTATACTCTGTCATTGCGAGTTTTCTCTGTGACACGGCGTCCTTTAGCTCTTTGTCCTATTTAACACAAGGTTTTAGCACATTCAGTGTTATTTATACATATATATTATAGAAATGCATATATAAATTGTGTTAGTATAAAAAATGTTAGTTAATTATTAAGAATATTATATAAAAAATAAATAAAATGATTTGATTGGACTATAAGCAATTGCTTGGCTGTTTAAAAGTAAAATTAGACCAAGCAGTCAAATGATAATTTCTAAGTATATAATTAACTTTGTTAAAATATAGTGACTTTTAATTTTTTTTAAATATAATGATAATATTAAATCTATATCCGGTAGATTTTGTTACAAAATTGAAAACTGATATTATAACAAGAATTGGAGCAATAGGTGAATTGTCTTATTGCTTAACAATAATACACAATAAAACACAACAGATAATTAAAAAAAAAGATTTCGATTAACTCGAAATATCAGAGAGAAAATCTAAAAACAAAAAAAAAACATAACATGAAAAGCAAACAAACAAACAAAACAAAATTTACCTGTAATCTTAATTTCTCTACAGAATCCGTTTTATCTTTGACTAGTTCCTCTTTTTCTAGATTCAATGCATTTATTAAGACCTCAAGCTCTTTGACTCGCGTTATTAATTCTTGTGGTGATGCTGATATCTCCTAATTAAAAAAAATACAAATATAAACGTTTAATGTCTTATATAGGCCATTTATATTCTGATTGTTAAAGCGACGGTCATTGGTTCTATCCCCACTAGGGGGAAACGTAAACACCCATTGGAAAGAGTGGACACAGAGATATAAAATACAATTTATGTACACACTAACAAATTTTAGCTTTTAAATTTAAATTGTACGACTATATCTAGTAGACAGCATAATGGCTCAGTACGAAAGTGTTTAAAATAAGGTTACGGGTTCGATTTTCACTCGGAGTAATTAAAATTCAATTACGTGTATTCAATAATCTCGATAGTCTGTAGTCTCGGAAATAAAAGGAAAATGGACAACAGAGTGTTTTTGACATAAGCGTAGAGTTTAAAAAATCAGCTATCGATACTTACATACATGAGTTTTAAAGAGAAAGAAAGTAGTTTTTAAATATCAAAACTGACTTGGCGACCCGTATTTCACGCGGGAGCGTGTTTCAAAGAAACCAAATCTAGTATCAAAAAACTCCATTCTACAATTTCTGCCCGAATTCCAGACATGATATTAAGTGGTGAAATTTTGTAACCATATCGAAGAAATTAAAATATTATTAATAATTACGAAATTATTAATATGTATTAAGAAAAAATTAAAATATGTACCTGTGACCCCACTGAAGCAGCCAGCTGATCGATACGCCGCACTTGCGCCTCCAACTCGCTGTTCCTTTGTGTTAGTGTTGTTATTTCTTCTTTCAACTGAGTTACTTCTTCTGTAAAACATAAATAATAAGTATTACATAGTTTTATAAATATGTTGAAAAAGGATATCATTTTAATTTTGTTAATTTTTCTTGTAATTGAAACAATTGTTGCGTTAAGTATTGCCAAAAAAAATATCCTTTATACAATATGTTTGGTCTAATAACAATTATTCAAAGAATTATCTTATAAAAGATATCACATGTAGTTACTATATATTATTATTATTAATATAGGCATACAGCATCTGACTGTAACGAATCTGATTTTGGGTTCAAGCCGTATTCCTAAGAATTAATATATTTAAATTGTTCACATTTATCCAAATTAAAAAAGATGATAACATAAATAAGTCGAACCTGTAGCAGCCTCAGTACTACTGCCAGCTCTGAGCTCCGCAATGGTCTGCGCCAGTAGAGCATTCTCTCGTTCCAAAGCTTTCAGTGCAGTACGATCGCTTGCGTTCGAAGGTGCTTGCAACTGGAAAAAATATGTTTTATATTAATAAATTATTTATATTTAGTGGATAACGATCATTTTCTTTTTGTCTCGTTTCGGTTAAGTTTCTATTTTACAATATTTTCTGCAAATGCAAATTTTTAATTTTTAATAAAATTATATAGATACTTTGAACATTGAAAAATATTGAATGATATATTATAGAAATATAAAAATAGTTCCATTACCTCCACTACCACTGAACATAGACCACTAGCGTACCCTAGAGTACACTATGTATCCTAGGGTAGGTACCAGATTGAGGTACAACTGACCTGTTTAGTAGCATTCTTAGCGGGACTGAGCGGCGTGGGTGCACCGAGGTCGCACAAGCGGGACCCGCCAGTAAACGTGAACCCTACGAAGGGTAAATGCAGGCCTGAGAACGCGGCGGACGCACGTGGAGGAGGTACCGCTTCTGACAACCTGTAAGGTTAACAAAGATTTATTAATTCATTTTAAATTGTTATTTTCCCACTTAGAAGATGAAAAACATTATTTGTATTCGTATGAAAATCTGACTGTCGTGGGATTCGAACCCACGCTTCTTGGAGACCCAAATCCAAACGCTGTAATCGTTAAGCCATATGTTACTTTATAGGTTGCTAACTATAAGAATAAGTTTTTTATTTCCTTGTGCAGTTAGATAGTGTCTTATATAAATGATGATTGTGGATTTACTTTAATCTGTGGATATAATTATATTTTAATATTAGTCAGATAAAGAGCGGCGTATAATTTTATCAAAAGGAAAAATAAGAATAAAGAACAACATTTAAAATAACTTTTAAATAAGAACGTGCATTCATTATTAGGCTATCCTTTGAATTTTAATAACATCATAAACAACTCATACCTTATATCAGTATCATCAACATCAAAATTAGAAGTATCGGTGGGACTAGACACATCTGGTACAAAGGGCGCCTGCATTTCTCTCACACTATCCCAATCTAATCCCGCAAACCACGGATGACTCTGAAAATTATATTAAATACATATTAATTATTAATATAATATAATTTATCATGAAAAAGTATGTAATTATTAACAAAAATAATTCTGACAGGTATAAATTTCAGCATACTTTAAAAAGTATATAATTAGGGGCCAGTCGTGGCGCAATGGCACAAAGTGTGGCTGTAAAGTGGTTGTGGGTTCGATTTCTACTTGAGGAAATATTTAATATTTCCATTTTCTTCGCTCTGGTGTCGAAGGCAAAGCGCGGCGTTAAGTTCCACCACTTAACACGCAATGCCTCCGAATTCGTCGGTGCGTGTGGAACGGAGTGTCTTAAGCAAAAAAAAAACAAAACAAAAAAAAATATGTGAATTACCTTGAAATCTTGTAAACCATTCCTCCCTAACCGAGTGTCTGATGAGCAGATTAATCTCTTTATCAAGTCTATTGCTTCCTCTGAAACCTGAAATACAAAATATACAACAGTGAAAAACAATTTAGCAAATTAATTATATTAATTAAATGTTTTTAGACTATTATATTAAACAATTAATAGATTTTTTTCTTTGCTCTCAGCTTTCTGTTTCAATAATGGAATTTACGACAACATTTAGTCTTTTAATTTAAATATTATAAGCTTAGATTAGAAAAAGATATACAAATAAAATATAGAAATATCACCACTAAATGAATAGAAAGTTTATATAATGAATAATAAATTTCTATAATAAATAAGATATTACACAAAATAAATATAAACTATAAAATTCCCTCACTTGTGCCGTGTGTTCATCAGGAGGTGGGCAGTGAAAACATCGTGCATGGTTCATAATCTTCCCATAAGTCTCCACCAAACTCTCCGCGTAGAACGGTGTCTCTCCGAACAACATCTCGTACATGCATACACCTGCGAAATTATAATATTTTACATCCTATAATACATTAAAAAATAAATATTATTGGATTTAATTTATTGATATAATATTTATTGGATTAAAAAACACAATTGATCTAAATCTGGGATACGCAATCCACGGCTCCTTAATAAGTGTATATCGCCTGCTAAGTGTTAATATATATTACTACTACGGTACTTTATATACACTCTTAACACGTTCACTGCTACGTCAGTCAGTGCTGACCGACAGCATGCTATCCCTACAGACCAAGCAAAAATCACATTTCCATCTAAATGTCACTATTTGTGACGTCTTTGAACGTCGGTCAGCACTTGAAATTGTCGTCTTATTTCCAAGTATTTGACATTTTCTAAAATCAACTTATTTTAGGGTAACTAGTGAGCTACGCGGGTCAATACGTATGGTTTTTAATTAGATAGCATTGCCCTACGGCGTATTAATGAATCGAAAGTGTCCGATGCCGCGGTCAGCACTGACCGAAGCGACCCGACCGGAAATACTGTTTTTTTTTTAAATAAATAAACTAATTGTTATATATTTTTTACGCATACATGTTATATATTTTTTACCCTTTTGTACGCATAGGACAGACAAACAGAGCGAACAGAAGTTAATTGTCAGAGCGTAAGCTCACGTGTTCTTTCAACAGATCGAAGAAAAAAAATCTATTTAAATATAACCAACTCCTGGATGGGTATCGAACCCACAATCTATCTAGTTTATACCATTCCTGTCATATTCAAAATTATCTATTTATAAATATGTATACAAAAACTTACCCAATGACCACCAATCGCACTCAGGACCATATCTTCCCTGGCCATCTTCCATCGCCTAAAAAATAAAAAAATACATGCATGAGAACAGTTTTTATCCTTATTTATCCATTTTTTGACCATTTCTTTACTATTTATTCAAAAACTACAATTACAATTGTCACCAAAAATCTTCATACAAGACACTGTGCTCGATATCCCTACTAAATTTCAGAGGTCGACTACAAATAGTCCAGGAAGAGTTAAACCACAACGAAACACACTTTTGACCAGTAAGATACAAAAGTATATATTATACAATACATAAAACAGTATACATACCCGTAAAATTTCAGGCGATATATAATCTGGTGTGCCTACAGCTACATTACTTTGTACCTGAAAAAAATATACAAAATCATCATTATATTATTAGTAAAATATTTCCCCTTTTTCCACTATATTAGAGTAATCAGTTTTACTCCGGAAATCGAAACTATTTACTAGCGCAGTGATTCTCAACCACTGTGCCGCAGCACTTTTGGGTGCCGCCAAATTTTAAGTGTGCCGCCAAATTTTGCAAATATATAATAATGTTAATATTATAAAATTATATCATTTAAAATCTTTTTCTTTGTATGCTGTCAAATTTTGAAATCGCTAAATATGTGCCGCAACAAAAAAAACGGTTAAGAATCACTGTGCTAGCGGAACGGAGAAAGCAAACTAATTTAACTATAATCAGTTCCCTAAGTGAGAGAATCGAACCTACGACCATACAGTAAGATATTATCCCACTGCACCACGACGGCATCAAATATAATTATAATACTAATCATTAATAAATAATAATATAATAAACAATATACATACTTTTCCATCGTCACCTAATCTTAAACAGGAACCAAAATCAGCGAGACGTATGTGACCGCTTGCGTCCAACAACACGTTGTCGGGCTTTATATCTCTGTAAAAGGTCAATATTTTAATTTATTATATTTATATAAATAAAAACGTAAAATAAAAAAAGGAGTTTACAAAATATTTAAAAATTAACAATTATAAGCTTTCATTCTTAATCGTCTAAACTCTAACGTATACTTTTTGTATTTTCTCTTGAATTTTATAATATCAAAAGAAAAATATTCAATTTACAAAACTGCAAAAAATAGCTATTATATCATGTATTTTCTCGTCAAAATTTCACTTCCAATTGATTATAAACGATTTTGAAAATTATATAAAAAATACTAAGACAACTCGTATTATACATTAACAACACATTTTATCATTAGGTATATTTTAATAATATAATTCATATTTTTCTTACTCTCATTACCCAAAACATTTCAATTCCAAAACCTCCCTATATATTCTATTATACTCTATTCAAACAAATAAGATAACCATAGCAACTGCGACAAGACGCGCGCGCGGTAACCATGACAACGCACACACACACGCACACCCATCTGCTGTATATATCGCAGGTCGTGCCCGCTGTGCTCTGCTAGCAGCATTTCCGCTGTATAGAAGAACGCCGTGTCCTCGGACAGACGTCTACTATACTCTATTCAACAAAACACACTGTAAGAATAGCAACCACAATAAAATGCACGCGATTTCTACTTTATTTTATTCTTATAAACACGGTAACCATAACAAATTCCTACAATACTCCATTCACGCAAGCGCGGTAACCATAGCAACCAGCAAGCACATCATTGCGCACACACGCACCGGTGCACGTAGCGCAGGTCGTGCACGCTGTGCACGGCGAGCACCATCTCTGCGATGTAGAAGCGCGCCATGTCCTCGGGCAGGCGGTCCTCGAACTTGGAGAGGAGGGTGAGCAGGTCGCCGCCGCAGTAGTAGTCCATCACCAGGTACTGTAACAAAAGTACAATTAATCTATATACATATATAGAAACTAAGAAACAACCCGCTCGCGGTTTCCAAAAGTAGCCTGTGTTTGACTCTGAATCTTGAACTATATTCATTGTAAATTTCATTCAAATCAAACCGAGAGATAGCCATGAAAGCGTGACAATCAAACAGACTAACTTTTGCATTTATAATATTAGTAGGAATGAATGTTTGTCTGCATATCCTTTATATAATCGTAAACTACACATTTGGTCGTGTGATGATCTTTAGCATAATTGTACATGAGCCCCTACAGGTTTCCAGGACCAATATTGAAATGAAACGAAACTGTAAAGTCACAAGTTTTTTTGCAATTAACAAAATCAATGAAACAGCTCAAAATAAATAGAATATTTGTATAATATCTTTCCTTCAAATTTACTATTGTTGGTGGCGTAGTAACGCGCACAGTTTCACACACAGAGAACCAGACACTCCGTTCTCCACTTTCAAGGCAAATCAAAAATATTCCATATTGAATGGAACTTGACATTACTAATCACGTCGTAACGAGAAACATTTAAGAACACTTGACCACAATTAATGCTAAAGATATTAAAAAGTCTGTGTAAGAAGTTCTTATATTCTGTCTCATATCTATAATAATTCGTTATTTTTGAAACTGTAAATTAAAAATTATAAAAAAATGAAATTCATATTTTTGGTAATATATTCTACAATATATAACAAGAAAATTTTTCAAATATTCCAAAAAAAGGTAGTAAACATTTCAAAATGTAATAAAAATTTCAACATTTCTATTTCAAATCTCCTTCAATAAATATATCTTCAATCATACAAAGTATTCTAAAAACATTACAAATATTCTTACCAAATTGTGTTCATCCTGAAATGCATAATGCAAGTTGGTGATCCAACGCCGGTCCCCGAACACCAACACGTCACGCTCCTCTTGGAAACACGCTGTATCTGCTCTCTATAAATATAATGATAAAGAAAATATATTAAATTAAATTAAAATATATAACTACTATTATTCAAAAATAACTACTATTATTATTATTTAGGAATAAAAGTGTTCAATAATTAATTGTTTTCTTTTAGCTTCACGCTATATCCCTCACACATACGGGTAGGCAGAGGAAACCTAGTGTCAAGACACTCCGTTCCCCACTTTCCGCCGAATTCAGAGTCATTGCGTGTTAAGTGGTGGAACTTAACGCCGCGCTTTGCCTCAATAACAGGGCGAAAAAAATGGAAATAATAAATATTTCCACTCATCGAGTGGGAATCGAACCCACAACAATCGAACAACAGTCACACTTTGTGCCCCTGCGCCACGACTAGCCCCAATAATAATTAATTATAAATATTATAAAATACCTTTATAGAATCAAAAAACATAACAAAGATAATGATTATCTAATTGTTAATCTAATTATTTAAAACGTTTTTATTAGCTATCTCTGTATCTATTTGTGTCTATCAATTAATCTAATTAAGAAGATATTGCAAACGGTATAATGACCGACTTCTTGCCATATAGTTTATTTCAAAATTTGCACATGTGTCCGGATCTGATAACGTTGCCTCCGATGGCTAGGGCAAATAAAAAAATATGTTCGTCTAACGTGTAGAGGCCAGTCGTTGCACAGAGGTACAATGCGTGACTGTAAAGCGACTGGTTATGAGTTCGATCCCTCTCGAGGAGTGGAAATATTTAATATTTGCGTTTTCTTCGCTCTGATGTCGAGGCAAAGCGCGGCGTTAAGTTCCGCCTCTTAACACGCAATGCCTCTAGAAGTCGATGGAAAATGTGTTACTTTTAGTTTCTATTTTGAAACTAATTTGCTATCCTACCTTTAACATCTCCCACTTGTTCAGTATCTTCATTGCGTAGACTCGGTCGCCGGTGGTAGCGGATATGGTTCCCGTTGATGTATTCACATTTTCAGTGCCCTGCTAAAGGTGAAAATAAGATTATATTAATTTTTCCGTATTCATCGGTTAGTCATTAACTATTACATATTTAGGTTTAAAGAAATTCAATAACACTCTTCGTTAACGATATTTATAGAAAAATAAGATACAAATTATTTATATTTTTAAAATGTTTAGATTTATTTTTTAAACAAAATGACAATATTGATTAAGTAAATAGTATAATGATTTTAACATAAGTTTTAGTCCGGAATTTCATTTGCATCATCTATAAAACCTTCTCTTTGTGGTTCCGTAACAATACTTTAGGCCAATGAAGCAATAGGTTTAGATATGCGAAATCTGACAGTTACTCAGTATACTGAAAAAAATTATACCTATACTAGCTGTCATTACCCACGGCTTCGGTCGTCATTGGGAATGAACATAAAGTCCTTATCAATAAATAAACTTTCATTTATCTCAAATAAAAAAAATCGAGCTTTCATATAAGCTTGCAACCCTTATTTCAATACTTCAAGAATTTTCACAATCGCTGAAATATACGCTGACTATTTTTTAATCAGCTACCCAGAAATAAAATGTAATCTTTGTAACTTCAAAACTAACGGACTCTGATACAAACTTCGAACCCCCATTTCCTCCCTAAGGGGTAAAATTTCTAAAAATCCTTTCTTAATGAGCGTCAACTCCATAAAATAATACTACTGATCAAAAATCATAAGTCTAAGTTCAATAGTTTCAGCTCGACGACAATGAATCAGTGAATCATATAGATATTATTAATTATTATAAAATCTATAGCTATATTAAATATCCTATATTTACCTGCATAAACGACGCTCGCACGACGCACACCTCCCCGAAGGCGCCTCGACCGATCACTTTGACGAGCTCGAAGTCGTCTCGCGATAGCCTGAGACGTTTTAGCGCTGTTGCTACTGGTTTCACTGGAATTTTATAAAATATTTATATAATTATATATTGCCTAATGTAATGCCTTAAAGCCATATATCAAAGATATTCAGAACTTAATTTAAAATGCCTCAAAATGCAAAGAACACGTCGCCATGTTATTAAAAATATGAGAATATCAGGATTTATAAAATATAAACAATTATTATATACAACTAATATTCCTCTAGGTTAAAAAACATAATAGTTCATATTTAAAAAATGTGTATTATGCTTTAGTTAAAAAACGATGTATTCTCAACCTTTGAAGGTTTTGAACATGAAATTCTTCCATTTACTAGATTCAGATACTTTTTGCGTTTCTTATTTGCTCTTTTAAATAAAACAAAAAAAATATTTCTCAAGTCTCCCCGTCCTAATAATTCTAAATTCTTTGAATCTGTTTTAAAGGAAAAATTTAAAAGCTGAAATTTAAAAGGAAAAATTACAATCAAGTAATTCTACTTTATTTTTTATAACAAGTAATTCTACTTGTTATAAAAAATGCCTGTAAAATGATAAGGATAGATCATGAAATTGATTTTTTTCTTTTTAAATTACTAGATCATGATAGTAAATTACTTAATAATTTTAATTAACACAAACAATATCGAGTCATATAAATAAAAAAAAATTATACCCTAAATCAGAAACCATTAAGAAACAATCGTTTAAAGAGTCATAATAAGTACATAGCTAGCACCTATATAGACATCTACATACAAAATTCCAAACACTTGAATATGCATTTGGCAAGCTAGCGTGTCGTAAAAATTATTTAAGGCCTTGGTATGTATATTCCATCAAGTTATTAAAATCAATGTAAACGAAAGTGGAGACCTTTTACACTAATGAAGAGAGAAGTCTCTTCATCTTGGCTAAACGCAGCAAGCATATATTATTTACAGCTTCACGATTTTTCCTCATATTGTAGAGTAGTCAGAGACCTAGACTTAGTGTCAAGACACTCTGTTCTCAAACTTTCGCTCGAAGTTTAGTCACATGTTTCGTACATGCGAACAAATAAAAAAAATATTTTAAATATTAATATCCCCCGAAAGGAAATCGAACCTACAACCAAATCGAGTTTACAATCAACCGCTATCCCACTTGAAAACAAAAAAATATATTAAAATTCATCTATCGATCGATCCGCGTCGAAACCCGAATGCTATGAATTCGTGTATTGGCGCAATGTGTTTGTGAACCAGCTTAGCCCGCGGCTTTAGCAAAGCAAAATCGACACACAGCTGGCGCAACGTTGTATGCGGGTCACATAAAACTATACTTTTATTGATATTTGGCAAAAGTAAATATATCAATTTTAAAAACTTTACAAAAAAACTAGCAGTTTGCGTGAACTGCTACTTTTTTCGTTGTTTTTTTTGGAGAGCAGGGTAGATAGAGGGAACCTAATGTCATGAGATTCCTTTCTTAACTAAAAGAAATGTAGAGACTTATGTACATTTGACGCTTTATTCTCTCTGACTAAATGCTGCCTAAATTAGTACGTAAAGCTTAAAAAATATTTTTTCAATTTTTATTTGAGGCCATCATAGTATAGTGGAACGGCGTCCGAAGAGATCAGTTGTGGGTTCGATTTCCATTTTGTTATAACATCTGTTAATGTTAAAAAAATCCCGCTAGAGTAGGAAAAAGTATTTGTAACACACAATATCTCTATTTCGAGTGAAAAATGAAAAACGGAATGTTTTGACACCAAGTTCTCTCTCTCTCTCTGACTATCCTACTGTGCAAGAAAAAGGAACTGCAAAACTACCGACAAAATATATAAATAATATAATATTTTATTTGACGGCATTTACTCATGTGAGCCAACTCAAACAGAAATGGGGTCTCAGAGATTGACGGTACCAACATTGTACCCCCTTTAATCGAAACTAATGTAGTATGATCTATCTATTATACTCGCTTCAATTACAGATTCAATACAAAATATATGAAGAGTAGTAGAGTAGAGCTTCACGCTGTATCCCGCTAGTGTTAAGACACTCCGTTCTGGCCTGTCCTGGGCCAGTCGTGGGGCAGTGTCACAAGCGTGTGACTGTAAATGACTGCTTGTGGGTTCGATTCCCACTCGACGAGTGGAAATATTTAATGCTTCCATTTTCTTCGCCCTAGTGTCAAGGCCTTTGCCTTGACACCGCGGCGTTAAGTTCCGCCATTTGACACGCAATGCCTCCGAATTTGGCGGTAGATTAGAGAAGTATGATATTTGTAATATTTTTTTAGCTTCACGCTGTACCTATCCCGCACACAGCAGGGGGGACAGAGGGAACTTAATATTAAGACACTCCGTTCCCCATTTTCCGTCGGATTTTGGAGGCATTGCGTGTAAAGTGGCAGAACTCAAAGTCACTCTAAGCGTCGACATTAATGCGAAGGATAGGAATATTTCATTAATATATAAATATAGCAATTCGTCGAGTGGCAGTCGAACAACAACCATCGCTCATACATTCAGACGCAAGTTTAGTTGTGTTTTCTCATATTAATTGATAGATACAAAGAAACAGACGAATGGGCGAATTTTTAAACAATATAACAAAAGAGATTTAAAATCTATTCTGCCCTAGAATTAATCCATGTTCGCCAGCTAACAGAGATGTGGGATCATAGGTCGACAGTTTGAAAAAACAGGCAAAAAATATTTTAAAATAGTTACAAAAGAATTTTATTTTAAAATCTTCTTGTATACGTTTACATATAAAATACGCATTGTGTTTTTAATATTCATGTTTATTTTTTTAGCTTTACACTTTTTTAACGAAATGTCAGAAGAATCTAGTGTCAAGACACTCCGTTCGTCACTTCCCCTTCCAAATCGAGATATTGATCATTTCCGCGTAAGGAAATCGAACCTGCAACCATTACGCTTATCAGTCAATCGTTGTCATACTACACCATGATGGCCTCAATCTAATATACAAATTGTATAAATTAAAACCTCCAATTAAAAGTATGTGGGTTCGATTCCCATTCGAGGAGTGGAAATTATATTTCCATTTTCATCGCTCTGGTGTCGAGGTAAAGCGCGGCGTTAAGTTCCGCCACTTAACGCGCAAGCCTCCGAATTCGGCGGAAAGTGGGGAACGGAGTGTCTTAACACTAGGTTCCCTCTGCCTACCCTGCTGTGTGCGGGATATAGCGTGAAGCTATATAAAAGTATGTATTTCGTAAATAACTCTTCAATTCATGTCAGGCTTGGGGCGAGCAGCAACATATAAAGTGATATACATAAATGTCAACACATGTATATTACTTATAAAAAAGTGTATATTTCAACATATATTCGTGTTCTTAGTAATATATAAACAATTTATAATGTACTAGCTGTGCCCGCGACTTCGTCCGCGCCGAATTTAGGGAAGCAGTAATAACTGTAAAATCAAAGGAGCCTTGATGGCCTTGAACTTACTTGATATTTTGAATAATTCACAAAATATCCTTATAAATTATAGCCTATGTTTTATTATAATGTTTAACCTATATCATTGTAAAGATTCTATAAAATCCATTCAATAGTTTTCACGCGAAAGTGTAACAAATATTCTTACAAACTTTATAATATTAATAGAATATAATTATTATCTTCTTCTTCTATAAAGCTTATATAAATCTAGCTATGCCAAATTTCATACTTCTCTATGAGCATATTTTATCTAAAAGCGTATCCAAAGCATTTTCTTTAAATATTGAAGGTAATAAAAAATTCTACAGCATTATTCCATGTCAGCTAACAGAGATTCGGGGTCAGAGGTCAACTATATTAGCGCAGCGCTGTATCCCCCTTAGTAAAAAGTAATGGAGTATCATCTATCTTACTACATACGTTTCACTTACAGCTTTAACATAGAAAATAAATATATACATATATAAAAGAGCGTAAAGTATGTACTATCTCGTATCTTAAGCTATCGTTACACTTTCGTTTACAGTCTATTTATTTGCAATAAGAGATTAAAATTAATATTTTATTTAATTAATTATTAAATTTCATACAAGTATATATTTTATTATATGAATGGACGAACATTTGATGCGTAAATTCACTACCAAAAAACGTTTTACGTATATTTTTTACGTGAAAACTATTTTGAAAAAATGTATCGACCCTATGTCCGTTGTTTGTTATTAAATATATCATAACAAACCAAGTTTCAATTTCAGAATAGGAAAAATCATTTAACGCAACGGAATTCGAACTGTTATACGGAGTTTTGAATTTTAGTTTTTAAAAAAAAGATTTTTATTCACTACAAATTTTATTTGAATTATAAAATTTAATTATGGTACACTTAGCACTTAGAATTAGAAAAAAGTAGAATTATGATATAGTATGAAAATATGAAATAGAAATAAGAAATAGTAATGAGTGACTCTTGCCACTGCCGACTTAGAAGTGACGCTATTCTCTAAGCGATCTACTGGCCTAGGGCCCAGGGGGTTGACTCAGCATTGCTCGTTCACAGTTCAGCAATTTACCATACATAAACCATATATAACAACCCCCCCTTTAGGAAAAAACTTTTTCCTAAAGGGTAAGTTTTACAAATTTAGTCAATTCTCAATTGAGGTGGATTTACAATAACAGTATCAACATTTTGTTCTTTTCTAGATAACATTGGAGTTATAAATCTTTTATACAAATGCAGGACTAAGATACTTAAGACTATAATAAAGGATAGGATACTAATTATATTAAAACTTAATTGATTATTATAAATGGGAATAAAAGGATCGCGTAATTCTAAATCATCTAATACCTTATTGGATTCTTGTTTGAATAATTGAAGTTTTCCTAAGTTAATATTATTTATCGTCATATTAGGAACTGTAAGCTGAATTTTATTGAAATTATTTAGATTACAACAACTATCATTTATTATATTGTAGTCTGATATTATTGCTGGAACATTGATCTCAGGATTTGATTTCGGAATGAATTTAAATCTTTTAAAGTATGATATACAGGTTTGAGGAATGTGAAGAATTCCTGTACCTGATATTATGATTTCATGAATTTCCTTCTGTTCACATTCGAATGTTAGTTTTGTAGCTTTTGACCGTACAAATATCCAATCATTATTGTGTAATCTATGCCAAATGTCTATAGATCCTTGTATATATTTATATTCACAAGTATTAGGCAAGATAGAAACGGATTCAGTCATTATTTCTACTTCGCAGGATGGATTACTAGGAATATTAAAGATTTCAGTTATGTCGCAAAAATAAGTTACAGGAATGATTGATTTACATGAACGTAAGACTTTTAAATAGCTGTATGAGGTTTTATCCTTGCTAACAATAAGGTATTCTTCAAAAGGTAGTATCATAACATAGGAATGGTTATTAGGATCGTGTGGAGTAGGTAAGGGTATAGTATTGTACATATTGTATTCTTGAGTATCTACTAATGGTATTTTATAAACAAAAACTAACTTATCAACATAATAATAACAAACTAAACTAGCAATATTAATTAAAACATGGACTTAATTAATTCTAAGCTCACTGGAAAATCCTTAAACTTTGGAATTAACTTAAGATTATTTAATATATCGTTATACATTTCTTTCGGAGATAGAATTGAAGGGTGTAATACATTATTCTTTACAAACAATATAGAGTTTACAATATCCTCTATTTTAAAAGAAAGAGTCAATAAATGAGACTGTAGAATATTTAAAATAAAATTAAGCTTAATCTTAAAACTATCATTTTAATTATCCGGCTTTCATTATTTATAGCCATAGTCAACTCGTCAACGACACTATTAAGTTTGGCTTGATTAATATTCATTTCATTAAAAGATTGATTGATATTAGATATAGCAGATTGTGAAATCATGACAATCTTTTGAATAGAATCGCCCAATAATTTATCATTATCGTATAGAACTTTAATAGCTATATTATAATTTTCAGCATCATCTTCATTTAATGTTCCAAAAATATGTTTAAAAACGACACCTACGCCGGAAAACCATGCGGATCTTTTATTTACGTTATTAGAAATAATATGGGATAAAGAATTATAATTACTAAGCAAGTCTTTATACAGTGATTCTAACGGCTGTAGCATGTTCTGACATTGCAAATACTCGATATCCTCGGCTTCTCGGCATTGAAACCGAATAATATTAAATACAGCATGTATATTTTCAATATGTTCTCTAAAAGAAGACAAGTCTAAAGGAATAACAATGTGAAACTGATCATTCATAAGCTTGACGGTCCCTACTGGGTCAAAAAGTATACCAGGGCTTCTAGAGATTTGGGTGATGAATGGGCTTTCTCTATTAGCAGTCGTTAAGACGGTGAATGTCATGATCATTCTGCAAGCATAAGTATTTATAATTATTGTTGAATTTAATGTTAGTATTTAGCTTCGAAAGTAAAAATAAAATGTTAAATAAAATGAATATTGTTGTAAAGTGTAAAGTTGTAAATAATATAAATGTAAATTAGCTAATGGTATCATATGCTGGTTTTACTTCGTCGTAATGATGTTTTACGTGTCTTCGATTTATTAGTAAGGATAAGGTATTGTTACCATGAATTTTTACGATCTTATAGGGTCCTTTCCACTGTGGGGATCAGGCTTTGCGGAGTCTTAAATGATTCTTTAAATAGACATATTCACCTACTTTGTATTTAATTGGTTGAGAGTGTTTGTCATAATATGTTTTAGATCTTTGTTTTGACGCATTAATATTTTCTAAAGCTTTTGCATGAGATATTTTAAGGCGATGTTGTAGCATTTTAATGTAGTCAGGATAAGTCACGTCAAGGGTTGAATTGAAAATAGAGTCTGGTATGAAAGGTTTATGGCCAAAAACTAATTCGTATGGGGTGAATTGTGTAGTTGTGTGAATTGTACTATTGTATGTAAACATTGCCGTGTACACAAATTTATGCCGATTTGTTTGATCTTCATTTACATATGACTTCAAATACTCTTTAAGTGTGGAGTGGCTTCTTTCCAGAGCACCTTGGGTTTGTGGGTGATACGGTGAGGACCAAATTTGTTTTATTTTTAGGAATTCACATGTTTTCTTGAATAGTTCTGCGGTGAAGTTTGTGCCTTGATCAGTAAGAATTGTTTTCGGTATACCAAAGAGAGAAATAAAATGTAGAAGGCATTCACAGGAATCTTCTGCTGTGGCATTAGAAATGGGATAGGCGATTGAAAACTTAGTTAAGTCATCCTGAAGAGTTAAGATATACTTTAATGAAATAAGTCCAGCCTCTGGAAGAGGGCCTACGATATCAAGACTAACTCTGTCAAAAGGTCGAGTGGAAGTGGTTGTTATTTGCATAGGGGATCTATTAACTTTACGAAGTGCTTTATTGGATTGACAAAATTTACAATTTTTTACATAAGTTTCTATATCCGAATTCATGTTCTTCCAGTAATACCGTTCTCTAATCCTTTTTGACATTCTATTAGATCCTAAATGTCCTGCAATCGGGATATCGTGATTTTCTTTCAGGATTTTTGCTATTTCAGTTGGAACAGGATAAATTATCGTATTATGGTAAATATTTATATTAACATTGGTATTGTCGAATAAATACATAATGATACCATAAATTTTAACAAAAGAATGTTGTTCAAACGGGTTTTTAAAATCAGATATAGAAATTTCGTTGATAGTACCACTGAGTAAAATATCATCTCTCGCCGATTTAATAGTTTTGAATAAGTCTGGATATGTACAATTATCAAAATAGTATACTTTAGTAAAAAGGAGATAAAATGTTTTATCTTTAATAGTAAATTTTTTAAAAGAATAAAGTTCACGTTCACCTTCAGTTATCATACTTGTGTTTTCAGAAATAGATATAATATCATGAAGATAGGGATTTGAGTCATCGAAATCTATTGATACAGGAATTACAATAGTTTTAGAAGCAGTTTTGAGAAGATTTTCATTATATTCTTTGATATAAGTATTATATGATTTGTTTTTTGCGCTAAATGATTTAAGGAAATTGGAATAGTCATTATTATCATGAATAGAACTGGGAATTATGGGATCTGGAAAATTTTCCATGGGTGAATTTATATTCTCACCTACAGGATCCGATACTATGATTTTTTTTTTTTTTTTTTTTTTTTTTTTTTTTTTTTTTTTTTTTTTTTTTTTTTTTTTCATTCTAACCACCGACAAGTACACATCGGCTCCGCGAAAAATAATCGCTAAAATTAACAATCTTTGAGCCACGCGTGTGTGTAGTGTTTGAAACTGTTTCTTAACTATTTTACACCAAGGACCTTTGCGCACAAGTCAACGTCATCCCGAAATCCCGGAAAAAAAAAGACGGAAAAAGATCGAAGACTACCATCAACCCTCCATTATTGTAACACGGGTAAGGGTACGAGTACCAAGCAAGTAACGAATTGCTAATCCTTTTGCGGACACCCAGTCGACACCAGGATCGATAAATCCGTTAACGAAAACAAATCGGATATTTACATAAATAATATAAAATTGCATGACGACCACGCGATAAAATGCAACTCGTACGCAACCCAATGACCCAGATATTTCAATTACGCTGCGCGAAGCAATAAGAACAATACGAGACGTCAAGGTCGAAGCCCGACGTCATAACTCGTTCGTGAATATTTTGTGGGATTATAATTCAAGCCAAGAGATCTAAATTCAAATCCTCCCTTTATACATTGACGTCATTGGAATCGGCGCAACGGTCCGCTGAAGCAAACACATCACCAACGCATCAGTGCTTGAGACTTCGAGATACGCAGATCATCAGCGGAACCAAAGAGAGTCCAGGTATTTGTAAATAAATAAATCATATAGGTTGCCAGTATTGTAAATTGTACTTTTAGCGTATTTAATATAGTTTAGTTGTTTATAAATATAAGTAGTTATTTAATACAGAATGTCTTCGCAAGGTAAAAATGTCACGCATTCCAAATCTCCCCGCTCTTCCTCTAACATTAAACCTCTTAAACCCCTTGTAGGGTCAGGATCGCTTCGGATCAAATCCATAAGAGACAAATTTACAAAACCCAAAACTCCCCAGTCCCTTAAACCGTTGCCAACCGCTGTGAATCGGGAAAATTCAACCGAAAAATTAGACCTCATTATCGCTTCAGAACCAATGCCATCCGTTGGTTGGGAACAGTGCTGCGTTTCTCCACCTCGTCCCATCCAGGACGAAGAGGGAATTTCACTAAACGCGTCCTGCTACGACGAATTGGATAAAGGACGTCGTCGTAGTCTCCTGATAAACGCCGGGAAAAGGATAGGCGTTGAAATGGATATGGCCACAAGAGAGGCAAACGAAATGTTCTTAAAAGGCAAACATGCACTGGAAACAGCCAGCAATATGAAGAGGGAGTACAAGACCGTTGTACTGGAGTGTCTCCAATCACTTTACGAGACGGTTCTTGCACTTTCTGATTCCAGGTCTAGGCACAAGAACAATCTGGAAAAGGAAAGAGCAAAAAATTCTGCTGAGCTAATTAGGGTAGAGCGAGCCCACCAACAGACGATGCAGACAATGTACAAGGAATTGGTGGATGAATTAAAAATGGCGCGAGAGGAAATTACCCAGTCACATAAAGCAACCAGTGCTGTAAGAGACTGGCTGAGCTACGAGACAAGGGAGCCCTATGGCCAAATAGCCGACATTCAAAAATGTTTGAAGGCTTTAGAGATACAACTAAAAAAAACGGAGAACAAAAACCTAAAGCCTACAAATGACGCCGAGTTAGAACAAATTCGCAAAGATCACGTTGACATTAAAATTAGCGTGGAGAAAATGTCCAACCAGCTCGACGAAATGAGAAGATTGCACACAAAGACTCAGGAAAAGACTACGGCTATCTGGACTAGCACAAGCGAGACTCTTGTACATCTTAAGGCCCAGCCGGCCCCCGAATATGACAGGCATATTGAAGATCATAAAGAAATAAAAAATCAACTTGGTACAATCCTTACCGAGATAAAAACGCAAAAAACACAGAAGGCCGCACAAAAGAGGGAACCTTTCCCTCCCCTGCCTGCTCTCGCTATAAAGGAGCACCTGCAGCCAATAACGGAGGGACTCGAAGCAGTCACGTCTGAACTGAAGACGCTGAGACAAGAGAAACCTTCTCTACTGCCTGCAGACGTAACACTTGATAAAGAAATATCTCAAGCAATGAAAACGAAATCATCATCGGTATCATACGCCAAAGCAGCAATGAAAGGCCTACCACCACTGAAGCGAACCATACCTTGATATATCATCCACCGATCCGAAAAAAAACTAGTGATAGGTGATCGAGAAGATCAGGGACGCTCTGACACCCGAAATAAACTGGTGCAGAAGTGGAACAAGTGAGAAAGGGTCGCAACCAAAAAGTTATTAATCCGCTGCAGCACTAGAGAAGATTCTAGATTCGGGCATATAAAAGAGTCAGGTTAGACAAAAAATCGGAGCCGGAGGTTGCAAAGGCCGGGAACCCACAGATTATAATCAGGGACGTGCTTTGTATCTAAAGGATGCGGAATTGTAGGAACATCTTGTTCAAAAAAATAGACATCTTTGAACGGATTATAGATACAAAAGAGAGCACATGAAGGTTAAATAGAGGAAAAAGGACAGAAAGCCCAGATGAGGGTCCCTATAATTAGAGTATCACAAGTTATATCAAAGATTTATAGAGGCAGGGAAAAATATATATAGGCCTTACAAAGAAGGGCCTGTGGGATCACTTCTCAACTCGTACAGTGTACAAGTGTGGGCTTCGGACACACCAGAAAGGTTGCCAAGAGAAAAACGATCGTACGGGAGTTATTGCCGGGTGACGTCC